>OX637526.1:7144694-9644694 GCA_951799955.1 Apamea anceps | reverse complement strand
GATGGATGGATGTTTGTTACTCTTTCTCGCAAAAACGACTGATGGGATTTGGATGAAATTTGGCACACAGATAGTTCATAACCAGGATTAACACATAGGATACTTTTTATCCCAATATTCACACGGTATCGAGACTTTGCGGGTGAAACCACAGGGCGTAGCTAGAAATGACATAATTAGGGCCGAAGTTACTTATAAAATAGATGACTTATGTTAATGATTATAAATACTTACAGATGATAAGAGTTAGCACAATTATGACGTCAGAGACAAATTACGAACTGTTTATAAGTTTTATAGAGTTGGCAAGCCTGATCACATTTAGGTAAAGACAGAAAATCTGCTACTTAGTTCTCGTAACTTTTCTCTTGGGAGCACGGAAAAGATAGATTTCTTCTTAGCTTGGCAGTAATTAGTTTACTCTGTGATACTAATTATAGGTAGGGTAAATTTCCCTCAAGTGAAAAATTAGAACTAGTTAATTAGCCAGGAAAATATTAGGTACGATCTAGGCAATTAGGTTTGGTACTTCGATGCCTAAGTGAGTTAAAAACAAAAGGGTGTTTTGTATTTATTTAACACTACTAACAATTTACGCTAAGTACTAAATTAAATGACTAACTATACAAATAAATACAAATGGCTTTTTTAGTTTTAAACGCGCAATTTTTTAAATAACATCATCTATATCATAATACATGATGAAGTGCACAGTCAGCTCATCAAGCCGAGTCACTATTTTTTTCTTATGTTCTATAATATTCGAAGTAGTGTTTGTCTCATAATAATATGCCAGCTATGAAGGACTTAACCTGGCCAGTCTATACAGTTTGTAGCATTGATAACTTTGCTTTTCTCCTTTAAAGCCCCACCCCTGTCCCCCCTAAGGCCTCAACTTACAAGCAGTAACAATAAATGTCAATTTAAAAATAAACTTTCTCAAAAACCGCACTGCTCATACATAAACCATAGAGATTTCCCTTTAACTAGACGTTCGCTGCACTGTTATTTAGGAACGCAATCTTGGTAATAACTGAGGGGGAATGTTTATCGGCTTTACCATCGTGCAGGAGCGAATGTACTCGTGATTTTTATATTTTTATACGTATTTTACATGTAGCTGAGTAGGTACTTTCATAGGTAGTGACTACGATACTGGAGAAGTATGGAAGAAAAGGACATGTTGCGACGACCCCAAATAAATTTAGATAAGGGATGATGGCGAAGAAGGTACGCATGGCTACACATCTCTAGCTATACATAGCCAGTCTGACTTCTGATTGTACTAAAAACCGATACAATGGCGCCGATTCCCTTGTTCACAAACTAAACGAAATTTAAGTTCAGTGCATCTTTTTCTTTCTATTTCATAAAAGGACAGAAGATAAATATTAGTTTAGTCCTGTCAAATTAAGATACTCCATAGACAAATTGGACGTATTTTTAGTCTCCATGTATTTAAAATGGCGACTAAAAATACGTCAATTTACGTCTGGCGCTGACTAATTTGACAGGACTAAACTAATATTTCTCTTCTGTCCTTTCCTTGAAATAGAAAGAAAAAGATGCACTGAACTTAAATTTAGTTTAGTTTGTGAACAAGGGAATCGACGCCAATGCGAGGTCAGCTAAAACAGGCAATATATTGGTTGATGTTTAGTCGTGTGTATATTCTTAATAATAACGTATGTCAATATTTCTGTTTTTTGACCGAGTTCGCGAAAGCCAAAAAAGAAAAAAATAAAGAAAACGAAGTAAGGGAAGTAAAAAAAGGGTTATATAACTTAGATGTGTCCATGTTTACCCCGAACAAATTAAACAGATTTCTCATTAAATGCAGTGTCATTGGATTAGTCTTGATCCAGGCTTTGTCACAGATGTGATGACGACAAAGAAAATTAAATATGGCGGACGAGGTACGCCATGATGTGAAGATTTCTTATTCTTCAGTTTTAATTTTTTTGTTTCATAATTGGATATTAGATTGAAGACATTTTTGGTGATATTTTTCGTGTACTTAATTGGTTAAGCATATCACTATATTAGATACTAGCGACCCACCCCTGCCTCGCACGGATTTTACGACTCAAAACGATATCGAAATGGATTTATTAAATGTAAGTTCATCAAAATCCGTTGCGAAGGTTAGAAGAACAACGTGTTTGCACAGACAGACACGTAAATCGACTTTTATTTATAATATGTACAGATTTTGCTTAGTATACCAGACTAGCCGATAGGACTGTATCCACGAGGGGTGCGTATTGTTCAGCTATCGCGGAATGATGTCCCAAGTGAGAGGGGGTGAGTTCATTTTTAATACGATATCGATTTTGGACTATAAATATTGATTTCGCGTAATATTTTGCTTGTCCATGTAAGTTCTACCTAATGTTTATCCTCTGTCCGAGAGCGGCAGCCATTATATTCTCAACTGGCTGTTCCCGCGACTTCGCGTGCATGTCGAAAAACCAATTGAAAAAAACTTTAATTCTTTTTCTAAAATAAATGTGGCCTAAGTAATAACTAAGGCTACATTTTATTTTATTGCCTTGACTTTCATTGGCAGATAGGTGATGCTATTCGGAGTACCTTATAGCATCAGCTGTCTGACAGTGAAAGTCTTGTCAAAATCAGTCCGGTCCAGTCAGTTTCGGAGATTAGCCGGAAAAAACAGACAGACGGACAGACAAACTTATAGAATTTTTTTTTTGTTATAAGTACCATATACTTTCTCATATGCATTTAGTAACCATATTACCCAGTAACTGGGCTGTGGAGGTCATATAGGCATCACTCCATGTGAAATACTGGTACTCAGGTTGCATCCGGTAAGACTGGAGTCCTAACATGGTTGGGTCATTTAGTAAAAAGCTGTTACTTTAACATTACAAACGGACACTTCAATTTCATATATTTGTATAGATAAATAATGAAGTTGTTCTCAATAAACTAACTAAATATACATATGTATTACAATATACATGCTAACGTTAGCAGAGATCTCGGTCTCCAATAAACCATTGTCAGCGTATCTATGCCAATACTTATGAAACAAATATGATTTCTACTTCAAATATAAATATGACAATAGGTAAGTGTCAATATGCCGTGTGCTCCACTTTTACTTCACTGCCCAGCGTGGCGTCATCAAGGGATGATGTATGTCGCATTGTCTCCTGTGTCACAATAGAGAGAGTTTCCTTTGTAATCTGTCCGATGTTATATTGTTATTGTTGGATATGAGGGTAAAGTGATACTTTGGATTTATTTGTGAAGTTTGCTGCTTTCATTGTAGATTTTTTTTTTAATTTTTCCCCACATTAGTAATTCTTGAAATGAATGTTACTCAGTTTTATTTTTTGTGAAATAACATAACACAACTGTAGTGTGGGATGCCCTCCATCTGGATGAACGGACGACCTCAAAAAGGTGGCTGGGAGAGACCAGTCTCTCCCAGCCCGCATCCAGATGCGGAAGGCGGAGTACCGGTAAAACGGGGTGAATAGGGATGCAGGGGTTAATCGGAACGAAACTTTAAAATGGATTTGTACTTTAAAATAATATAGTTTGTTGCTAACAAGGACACTTTATCTTTTATTAAAAAGCTGTAAACCCATTAGAGTATTTTTCTGGCAACGAACTATATTATTTCAACATTAAAACCCATTTTGAAGTTTCGTCCCGATTCACCCCTGCATCCCTATTCACCTCGTTTTACGGTACAGGGTGTGATGGCGCAGCATGGAAGAGGTCTATGTCGTGCAGTGGACTCAGTTGAACATAACATTACGCCTTGTATTCCCGTAGAGGTGGGCAGAGATGTACCCTACTACCTAAAGTACACCCACATTCCGCTAGTTACGTTTAAATCCTATGTAATAAGGGGCGAGCCTATATTGCCATCACCAGGGTATAAAACCAGACTCCGGGTTGTTATTGAGAAATTCTAGATAGAAAAATCCAATAGCACTGCCCACATAGGACCCTTTTATGTAATACTAGCTGCGCCCCGCGGTTTCCCCCGCATAAGTTTCGATCCCGTGGAAATATCGGGATAAAAATTATCCTATGTGTTAATCCTTGTTATAAACTACTTGCCTGCGAAATTTCATCCAAATCCGTTCTGTAGTTTTTGTGAGAAAGAGTAACAAACATCTATTCATCCATCCATACAAACTTTCGCATTTATAAATGTTATTAGTAGGATTTATAGCAATATGCTTACTTCAAAAACCCTGCATCAGTAATGTTTCGTTTATCAGTTTTTTGGTTCAAAGGCGTCCTTGCTGGCTAAGTATGTCATCATAGTTTTTGAACAATCTTAATAATTTCATCATAACGTTCCCACTGCTGGGACACAGGCCTCCTCTCTGTGAGAGGGAATGCGCCGTAATCCACCACGCGGGCCCAGTGCGGGTTGGTAGATGTCACATGTCTTCCACTTTTTAGTCCTAAGACATGCCGGTTTCCTCACGATGTTTCCTTCACCGTTTTGAGAGCAGTGGTGATGAAATAATTTGTACAAAATAAAGTGCCTGCTTGGTTCCGAACCCACGACCTACACTTGGTTAGTCGGGGCCTGAATAGTTTTCCATACTTTAATTGGCCACGACTTCAAATGATTAAAACTTTTGCATTCGCAGTTGGCACCCCTTATAGCTACTTCTATTAGAACTTTGAAGTAACTTGAATATAATTATACATTTTATTATAAACTATCTTCTGCCTGCGTGACTTGACGTGACTGAAATTTCTTCTTCACCCGACCCACCCCGTCGCGTCACATTGCAGTCCGTGCTATTATGTACAGACGCCAGCAGGTCAAGCTACCCGAAACTGTCAAATTTTCCCAATCAACTTTGAACCTTAATATTTAGCGGTAAAGTTGAAAATCGATTAAAGAAATTTGACAGATTGTAGTAGCTTGATGTGCTGGCGTCTGTACTTCGTTTTTGCTTAACGGTCTTTCTAACTTTTTCTTTTTTACTCGGCTCTTAAAGGTTCTAGCGTGATGTTATAAAGCCTATAGCCTTCCTCAAGTATTAGGCTATAAAAAGCAAAAAGATTTTTTCAAATCCAACTGGTACTTCCAGAGATTTAGCATTTTAGCGCGTTCAAACAAACAAACGAACTCTTCAGCTTTATTATTAGTAGTATACAGGGTGGCAGGGACATCGACGCACAAACAGTAACCATGGATTCAGCAGTTTTATTAAAAAAAAATATTGCTGTTCCATACATTTTGACCGCGTAGGTATTGCACTTTTCTATGAAATAAGATATTTTTTTTAACCGACGAAAAATTTCGACGCTATGGGGTCTAAACTCATGTGCTGAATCCATGGTTACAGTTTGCGCGTCCTGTATATACAGACTGTATAACATAAGAAGCACTTGTCGCTAAGTAGTGAGTGCTGCAATTTTATCTCATCGTCACCAGCCTAGAGCAGTCCACTGCTGGACATAGGCCTCTCCTATTGCACACCATTCAACTCGATTTTCGGCAACTCTCATCCAGCTGCCCAGCCTCTCTGCGAATATAGTTGCTCCACCTAGTCTGAAAGCGTCCTACCTTACGTTTGCCGAATCGCGGTCTCCACTCAAGAACACGTCTACCCCGACGGTCATCGGTTTTACGGCTGTTATGGTCAGCCCATTGCCATTGAAATTTCCTCTAGCTTTATTAATTTTCAATCAAAACAATAGACGTTCTATAATTTTGTAGTCATCCATCACCCGTTTGTGACAAAACCACAAAGCGCTATTTGTGGTTTTGTCACTAATGTGTTTGTTAGACCTCAATGTGGTCTGATTGTAGGAATATTCTGACTGGGTAGTTGATGAGTAACTGTGGTGAAGCTTAATTTGACATTGGGTATGTTTGAGTTCGTGTAAATATCATCGTCAAAAAAGGGCGTGTACGTACAATGTTGACGGTCAAAACTGCACATATCACCATATATAGAAATGAGTAATAGAAAAGTATTGTGAATCAAAAAGATTAAAATAATATTATTTTAATCTCGACTTTTGAGTTTAGCGTGTACTAGTAAAAATATGGGGGAGACATTTGCCCAGCAGCTGTGGAACAATACTCGTATAGGTTTAATGAAAAAAGAAATTGTAAAATCTCACAGAAAATTCAACAGCAGGTACATTCAGCAAAACAGCACCGTAATTGTGTAACATACAATCAATCACAATCTATCATTTTGAGGAATATTGCTAATATATTGCTTCATTTGTTCGAAAACAGATGCTCAACAACTTTTTTATTTAGGTATTTATTTTATTTATTTATTTCTTTAATGCACAATGTACACAACCATAGTTACACGCTAGGCTTAAACTAGTGAGTACATGACCCTGTTATGGCGCAGCAAGATAACTTAAAACTAACAGTATTGTAGTGAGTATCCATTATCTAATATTAGGAACTTTCACAATTAAAGTATAATATAATTTAACTTTAACAACGCAATGGACGTTGTTGAACTGTCGAAATGAAAGTTATTGCTTCTGTTAACATGTACACAATCACCCTGCTATTTGGTATGCAAACAAGAATAAAACACCACAGGGAATTCCGTCCATAATTACTTTTTAAACCAAAGCAGATGAGTGATGTAAAAAACTTGACTAAATGTCACAACAGTGGTTAAAAAGTCCCCTCTGCTTGAAAAATCACAACACTTTCTTAACCAAATTTCAATCAAAACTACCCCTCTATTAAAATTCAGTGACATCTCCATCTGATGGGGTGCACAGCGAACAAGCCTTGACATGACCAATGCGTTTAAATTTATTAAAATATCTTCAGATATGCATGTAAATGAGAGCAGTCTCGGTGGCATCGGCCCTGACTTACGAGTTTGGGTTCGAACCCTAGCAAGCGCTTTACTTTGAGTAATTTATTTCATCATCAAAACGGTGAAGAAAAACATCGTGAGGAAACCGGCATGTTCTAGAACCGAAAATTCGAAGACATGTGACATCTACTTACCAACCCGCAATGGGAAATTCCGATGGGAAATCCCATCGAGTACACGGTTTATTAAATATAAAACATGAATAAGGTCTTGTAACTATTTTCAGTGCTATAAAGAAAAGCACGGAGGAATCCCCCAAAGATACTAGAAATTCCTATAATCTTAACATGCCATCCACCAACCCGCACAGGGCCGCATGGTGCATTATGGCCCACTCCCTCGCGCAGAGAGGAGGCCCGTGGCCCAGCAGTGGGTGGAACATTTTAGGCTGATAATGCTATGCATGTAAATAACTACTTTCTGACATTACATTTTGTAAAAATCATATTAGTGATTGATGGTGATAGATTTTTAGAACTATAATAATTTAATACCCTGTATCCAAAAGTTTCAATGACAGGATTTTTTGTTATGCCGTTATGATTCTTTAGCAAATGTGGACAATTTTGGCTGGTTTCAGAATAACATACAAAGACAAATAATACAATTAAATTACACTCACTATAAAAAGGAGGAAGTAACCAGCGGGGCAATTCTCGTAATTTTAAGAACGTTCACAGTCTGATCTCAGTCTCAATCTGTCAAAAAATACTTCTAATTTCCCTACATTTTGACAAGTTTTTGACATTTGTTTGTCGCCGAGATGAGACTGCGACTGGATTTTGAAAGTTTTAAATTACGAGAAATGGCCTTCTGATCGTCATGATAAACCACACATCTTCAATTAGCACGAACATCTTGACATCCTTTACAAAGCCTATTTACTCTTGTAGTCTCGATAAAGGATGCCCGGAGGCTGTGAGCTCAAGATCGATATCCTGAGAGCGTCCGGTGAGCGACGTCACCACACCACGTGACCCAGTTCACGCTAATTTTGTTCTGTGAATAAAAATAATTGTGTGCCTAAGTGCTGTGTTAGGTTGGTGTAAACGGGCATAACTGTTAGGGCTGATTTTTCCGACGCCAGATAATTTTATCCGAGGAATAGTTTTGAATTTTTGACATTTCTTGCCCCTAAATGATAAATGATTTAATTTTTGTAAGTAGGTTTGTACAAACACTTTTACACGTCAATTATATTTTTAAAAACTAGATGAGGTCGGCGTTTCCTATCTGACTACTCTGAGAAGAAAGGCCGAAACCAACTTAGAGGTCACAGTCTTTTTAAAGTCCAGACATAATCTTGGTCAGATCATGTGAAGAACATAGATTGGTGTCTAAAATGGTCTTTTGAGGAAAGAACCACACAGATTGAGCGGACCTGTCCAGTCAGTGCACGCATTTGTCAATTATTCCGTGTTATGGCCGTTTACACTAAAACTAGGCGACACTTAAATAAAAGCTTAGTATAACTAATGAAAACGGGTAGGGTTTCGGTGTTTGGTTAGAGCAAGGCTGTCCAACCAATTTTGAGGGTGGGCCATAATTTGGATTCCGTGTCCACCGGCGCGGCAAACCATCTAGTAAATAAAGCTTGCCTACAGTTATGGTAGAAACCTAGCTATAACTTTAAGTTAATCGTAGTTAGAATTATCTAAAAAAAAATTCGCTGATCTAAAGGAAAATCTTAGCCTTCGATTTTCCTTAGAGAATAAGGCTTAATTTACACTGCCGCGGAACGGAGTGGAAGCGAGTTTTGGTAGCGATATTATACATAGCAAAATGAATTTTATGTCAATTTTCTAACGTACAAATTAGATACGAGCTTATTACTGCCGGCATTCCCGAGAATGCGCGATAATTCTCCAGAAGATGTGCGACCTGTGCATAAGTATGTGTGTATGTAATTTGTGCGTTACCCTTTTGACATAAAGTTAAGTTCATTATGCATTGTACAAAAAAAAAAAAAACGCTTCCACTCCGTTCCACAGCAGTGTATTTTTTTTTTTTTTTGAGGATGGGAAATCATCACATGACCCCTCCCGCTCTGGGTGGAGCGGAAGGGAGTGTCAGACTCTTACTGACTAAAACCCACCCGTGTTCCTTCCCTTTATGTTCCAGGGCAGCGGTAACCCTTTCGGACGATCCCGCTACCCTGTGTAAATTGAGCCTAAACTGTAAAAGAAATGTTCACCTTAGAATTTAAGGTCTGAGTAAAGAGCCCTTGTCTGGTTTCTTCATATTCTGCTTCCAGTCGAACCGGATACAGCTAAATACCAGTATTGTACAGACGCCAGCACATCAAGCTACCACAATCTGTCAAATTTCTTCAACTTTATCGCTGAAGCATTAGGTTCAAAGTTGATTAGGAAAGTTTGACAGTTTCTGGTAGCTTGATGTGCTGGCGTCTGTACATGGAGCGATTGCTTATCTGAACTCCACAACCCAGTGAATGGTTAATACGGATACCCCTTGGTGAGACTAGTTGTCAGACATGACACATGATATTAAAATGTGACAGAGTTGAAGGTCAAACCGGCATTAAAACCCGGACCGAAATCAAATAAAAACGGATTTTCTACAAAAATAATAGGTACCTAAATTAAAAACGAAGCCGAAACATTTCACAAAGAACTCTAAACAACAAGTCCTAAAAATAACCCAAGACCACACAATACTTTCGCCGTTTACAAAAAACATTTAAAAAAGGAATCCCTTACAAAACCGCGCCGTCCGCCATTGCTGTACCATAGACAAGAGCGCTATTTGTCAAGCGTCAACTGTTTCTAAAGTCTGTGGCTCGTGAAACAGGGTGTTTTGTTTGTACCACCACTCATTTGTCTTGCCGTCTGTAGCTATGTACTTTGTTTTTTCTTGTGTGGCTGATTATGAGTATTTATGATGGTGTTAATGGGTTTTCTTGGTTGGTTTATGGTCAACCTATTTGCCCCGTACCCAAAAAGAAATAATTTGACTGTAGCATTATGAACTATGTCCATATTTTATGCCGTAAAGGAGTAGCTTAATTAATCTGAGGAAAGCATGTCTTAAATCACTTGGAGAAAAAATATATGTAAGGAAATAAGATTTATTTAATAAAGGGAAATATTTAACTTATTCTCGAAAAAGTTATTGACCTGCTCACGAAGGACCCCTTTTCAAATTAATGATCCTCCAAAAACTTTTTGCGCTTCTAATAAAGCACTTTTTAAAATAATATAGGTACACAATTCTTTTTGAGTATCGCTGAAAATGGGTAAGAAGAAGCTTATAAATACCACAAACAGCTCCATTATTTCTAAAGCATTAACAATTTGTGGAAGATTTGTATTCAAAAGGACTTTGTCTCGTCGACGGTATCTTTTTTCTTTCTTAATCTTCCTTTTTTATTATATTCCATTTATGTTTCCATTTCTTTCTTTTTTATTATGTACAACTCGATCGTTCATACGAATATTTAATAAAAGCTGCTGTAAAAATAGTGAGATTTTTACAGCAGCTTTCATTAAATATTTGTATGAAGACGTCGTGAAGACTTGGGTGAACTGAACTCTCCATAGTGTCAATCCTAGCATCATTCTCCCGCTTTTATCCCAATCTATTAGAGTCAGCGCAACACGACTTTTCCTTCCATACTTCCGTATTTTCAAAATCAAAATCAAAAGTCATTTATTCAAATTAGGCTGAGAATCAGCACTTTTCGAACGTCAAAATTACAAAAGACAGTCCCCCAAAAACGCCCGCCCTTCACTACCTTTTAGTTGTCATCTCGGTAGTCACCCCTTTCTAACCGTAGGTTACCACAGTTCATCTATCCTTTCTTAGGTCTCAAATCTCAAATCGTTTATTGCAATCCATAATGTACAATTACAGGTGGTAAATAAAAGAAAAATAATAGAAACAATTATGGACCCTGTCGGGCATTACTTTTCATTCATACTCAAAACTTTTCTCACGACATTTTCCTCATTTGTCCGTATCACATGCCCATACCATGATAACAGAAGGCCAATTTCCGTAATTAAAAACGTTCAAAATCTAATCGCAATCTCATCGCAGCGACAATCAATGGCAAAAACTTATCAAAAATGTAGGGAAATTAGAGGTGTTTTTGACAGATTGAGACTGAGATCAGACTGTGAACGTTCTTAAAATTGCGAGAATTGTCCCTCTGATTACCACACAACTTTTCAGTTACCGGTGCCATTTTCAGACTTTCACTTATGTACTCTCTTAGTGTCTATTCCTAACATGACAGCTCACTTTTAAAGCTTACTTCACCTAAGTCTTCACGGTGAGATTATTACAGAATAGATCGGTTGGTCCGTGAATAAATAATAACAGCCGCACAGGTTGATCAATCAGGTTAAGTTAAGAGTTTCCGTTTTAAAGCTGTTTCGTTTGACGTTCTAATTTTTTCTTGCATATTGTGAGTAGAGGGCTCGCTGGGTTTGTTCTACGTGTAGAAAAGACTGTCTGTTATTTTTGCGGTATTTATATCTGAGGGATTTTCTTCTTAGCGTGTCGATGGCAAAAATAACACGAAAAAATATATGTAATAATACCTTGACCATTATTATAATCGTTTTTTGACAGCTGTCTTAGAACGTCTATATTCCAGATTACGTAAAAGTTAACTTTAAAATGCGTAATAAAATATATAAACTGCCTTATCTTATTCAATTATCTTAGCTATGGCTTCTTACAGACATTATAATACCGTACGTGTATCAATCAATGTATTGCGAGTTGCTGCAATCACTAGTTCCGTCTGTCAAAAAACGGTTTACTTAATGGACAGAGTATATTTTGTTAATTAATTACAGACCTTTAATAGCTGCGTCAAAGAATAGTATTTGCTTTCCTGAATTTTGGAAAAAAATAATTTAAATTATTGATCAATGGCTTACACTAATATATACTATATACAATTATATACAACTATATAATACGAAAAAATATAGAAATAGGCAGGAGCTCATTGGGCATCAAAGAGCATCATCATCATCATAATCATTCCATCCTTGTAAAAATAGTAATTCAATGGCTTTAATTTTGACAGCTCAACAACATTCATTGGGTTCTGTACGTTGTTGAGCAGACAAATTTTTCGAACATATGAAGCAATGGATTAGCAATATCCTTCAAAATGATTCTGATTGAGATTGTTATTGTGTTAGGTAATTAGGGTGCTGTTTTGTCCTAAAGCTTCAAATCAGGTCAGGCTACTAATGCCGAATATCTCAGTTTTAATCTCATTGATTTCTATTCCAAGATTTTTTTAAGCGAGAGACTTATGAATATCTTAACGATACCCTCAATCAAAGTCATCCTCAGCTGCCGTACCTTTGGGGATCAAAGTTCAATCTTCGTGTTTCTTAAAGACACCCAATCCCTTGCTCATCTTACAAAACAAAGATAAGATATCAAAGAGCACACGTCAATATTGCAAACCGGAGGATATAAGAGGGATCTTTTTGATTGATTTTATGTCGTCCTTTCCTTTGTTTGTCTTTAAGTTTGATGGATTGACATTATTATGCAAAGGTTTTTACTTGCAAACCTAAGTAAACACAGAGGATGAAAAATAATGTTTGTATGCAGTGTTTTTCATATTCTAAAATCATAGAATAATATCGGGTTGGCGATTTCAGACTTTTAATGACACAATTATATTCATCATCACCAATTGGTGATTGTCACTTAGGTTTGCCAAATAAAAACAACTTACGTGAGAAATATCAGCAGATTTACTCTGATAAATCATGATTGACTTTAAGTAAATCTAAGGTGAACATCGTATGGTCTTTTGAACAAAATTAAAGGTCAAACCGGCATTAAAAGACAGACTGTCTCGATATGTAATAGATGGATACCCATCCACAAACGACCGCGAGAAGCGTAGCGTCTACCGACCAGTGAGGCTATTATCATATTTATCTTATTTAAGTATGCATACACACGTCACGTTGCAGTTTAAAACTGATTTACATCCGTCACCTCACACATCAGGTTCAGTTGAAAACCAGCGTCAGGCACTATTGTCGGGCATTTTTGCTGAACTGGGCCTTTTTGGTGCAGTCGTGGGCACACATACCTCCTAATTTCTTATATAGGTCTTTATACTTTCTATTTGTTTTTTTATTAGTTGCTATCTGATGTATGTATCTGGTGTATTGAGTGTCTTTTTAGTCTGTGAAAATAAATGTTTTTTCTTTCTTTCTTTATCACGAATTTTTCTAGACACTATGTGATTCAGTAAAACTTCTACCATTCATAGTCCTGTGACAAAAACCAAACTAACAAAAAAACACACCCGACAAAACTTTTATAATCACGACTTCCATACTTACTTGCGCTCCATAAAATAATCCATCTTATTAATCTAATCTAACTTCTGTGTATCTCATATAATTTTATTACTTTAACCCCGGAACCGTACAGTGTGGCCGTAGGAGGTGATATAGACCAGGGACATTTTGTCCCTTTGACAGGAAATTGAACCCGAACCCTTGACGAAACACAGACTGTGGTTCCATTTTGTTCGAATAGTTTACCCCTAGTTTGGGGTAGTTATCGGATTGGATAGTTTTGTTTCGGTATCTATGATACTCTTTTTTTTCCTAAGCCATTATCGTCTAGCTTTTTGTGACCTTTCGAATTCCAGAAAAACAGAAACGAGAACGACGTATTACTGGCGGTTGCCCGCGACTTCGTCTGCGATCTAGAATAAAAGTAGCCTATGTCCTTACCTAGGTCATGTTCTATCTGTGCGCCAAATTTCATCCAAATCCGTTTTGCCGTTTCAGCGTGAAAGCGTAACAAACAACCAAACTTACTTTCACATTTATAATATTACTAGCTTTTGCCCGCGACTTCGTCCGTGTGAAGCAACTTTCTTATTTTTTTTTCCGTAAGGACCTTCTACAAAGTATTAGAAAACTTAAAAAAAAAGATAGATGAAATCGGTAAAGTCGTTCTCAAGTTATGACGTGACCAAGGGAAATAGGGATTAATTTTTATATATATAGATTTATATTTATTTATTTATATATACTTTATTGTACACCACAAAAATACATTAAACACTACATACATATACATACAATGGGCGGCTTCATCGCATTAATATATATTGCATATTAAATAGGATTAAGGAGAGCATTACCAATATTTGTCTATTAACAACTGCTTTTTGTTATGTTTGTTAATCAGACATTCAGGCTTAGCCTAAGCCACAAATCCCTCAGTAATTGGATTGTATAGGTCAAATGCCAGTCGCACGATGCAAAATCTATCCGCTTTGCTGTCACTGGAATCCGACATCGACATATTTGGGAAAATGCCTTGCTAATGATAATCTGTTTCGTGACTAACCTATTTATTGTTGCCTGTCGAACTATTGATCATTATTGAGGCGTACGAATTATTGTTTGTCGTATCTCTTCAGCTGGAAGACGTCTACCGTACATCGACCGGTCCTGTGCTTTTTGCATCCAACGGTTGCCTCGTCGCCTTTATCTATACATAATACATAATCAGCCTATATTGTCCCCACTGCTGGGACACGGGCATCCTCTCTGTGAGATGGGGTGGGCTAAACCTAATCTACCCCACGGGCTGACCAGTGCGGGTTGGAAGATGTCAAATGTCTTAGAATTTTTGGTTTGAGGACATGCCGGTTTCCTCACGATATGTTCCTTCACCGTTTTGAGAGCATTGGTGATGAAATAATAGCGCCTGTCTGGGTTTGAAGCTCGTAAATGCGCGGCTCGTCTTTATTCGCCTTTATATCAATTCTTACCCTCCATATAATTTATACACGTGGCTTTTAATAAGTAACAACTACCCTTCAAAAACTTAAACCATACACCACAACTATCAAACCAAAAAAAATTCGAAATGACTTTGATCAACGCTCGTCCAATGACATCGCTACTAACTTTAAATAAAAGTTCAGTCCATTTCCCATCAATCACAAGGCACCCCTTATCGTGACGTCACACGATATGACGTAAGCGATATCGCCTAGGAGGCACTTATAGTGACATTTACGACCCTAGTGGCGATATCGATTGCTTATGGAGAGCTCTTGAGGGTCTGTTTAGGTAATAGCTGCTTGGGGTGGTCACGTATTGGTTATTCAATATATAGTGGTGTCTATGAAACTTTACTCTTTTTTTTCGAACATGTTCTTAGATGCCTTTTTTGAGGATGGGAAATCATCAAATGACTCCTCCCGCTCTGGGTGGAGCAGGAGGGAGTGTCAGACTCTTACTGACTAAAACCCACCCGTGTTCCTTCCTTAGCCCTTTATGGATCGTCCGATCGGGGTCCTTTAGGGATCGTCCGAAAGGGTTACCGCTGCCCTGGAAGGGCAGCGGTAACCCTTTCGGACGATCCCGCTACCCTGGCAGGCTTCGGCCCTATCGGGCCCCGTCACTTCTGCTGACATCTCTTTGAGACGATCTCGGGCGAGGCAGCAAGCCTCCTTGCCGGACTGCCGCCATGGGATCTGGAGGCGATAGTGCTCGCGCGCCTGTATGATTGGCGCGCGGAGGCACTACGCCGGGGGGAAACTCCGCATCCGCGGCAGACTGCGGCGGAGCGGACGAACCTCCGGCGCGATCTCATGGCGGCATGGAAGGAGCGACTATCGCAACCCAGCGCAGGGCACGCCACGATAGCGGCGGTAAGACCCCTCTTTGAGGAGTGGCTAGAGAGACGTCACGGCGTTCTCACCTACCGCCTGACGCAGGTCCTCTCCGGACACGGATGTTTCTTAGATGCCTTGAAGTTGCTAAATGATAAAATTGTACTGTTGCTGTATGACGACAAATGAAGCATTTTTTACTTCAAAAACAAGAGCCTGACAGACTTTGAAAAATAGTTTTGTCACGCTCTCAACAGTACTTTTTGGGTCATAGAAGGATGAAAATCTACAAAAACGCTGGTATTCAGCTGCATCTGGGTAGACTGGAAGCCGACACCAACATACTTGGGAAAAGGCTAGGTAGCTGATGAGGCAGATGAGTAGGTTAGAAGTCATAGAGAGACACATTTTTATCAGGCTGATAGAGAATCATGATATTTTGTAGAAAACCTCTTTCATATTATACAGGATGGCAGGGACATCGACGCGACAAAAGCCGACAAAAAATTTCTACACTATGGGGTCTAAACTCATGTGTTGAATCCATGGTTACAGTTTGCGCGTCGATGTCCCTGCCACCCTGTATTTTACATTGGTGACTGCTTATCTGACCTCCACAACCCAGATACTACTTCGTAAGACTGGTTATCAAACTTCCGGGCTTCTGACTACCCGAAACGACTGTCAAAGATCCACGAATGACAGCCGGGTCCAACGGTTTAACATGCTTTTCGAAGCAATGAATGGTCACCCATACACGAACCGACCGTGGCAAGTCCGTGCGGCTGTTATCATTTAGCCACGAGCCCCGGTGAGAAAAGAAGTGACACAGTCCTAAATAAAACGTTAATTCCCGGAGAGCACTTACATCGACATTTATGATCCCCGCTGGCATTATCGATTCCTGTTTGTCGTTTGATATGGAAGTAGGGTTGTTTGTACAGCGCATGTGTTTGGACTATTCGTTTGACATTAATACTATTGCCATATATGTTTGTAGTTTTATTTGTGTTATGTAGAAATGATGCTATTGTTTGATTGGTTAGTTAGTTTTTTAAGGAAATTTCGAAACGGCTGGTTGACACTTCCCGTGACCCAAGGGCTGGCTTTTACCTTGGCCAGAGGTTAAGCATTGCCATACATCGAGGTAATGCCGCCAGTCTCTTGGGTACATTACCAGTCGACAGCGATGCGGATGAATTTTTCAACGCTATATTTTAGTTTGTGAATAGTTTTAGTTAAGTGAAATTTAAAGATAATTTATTTGTCTAACACCCGTTTACATAAACTGACAAATCAGACATGCAAGGTATTGAATTAATAGATGTTGTGAGCGTCCATGTTTTGCCAATAACGGCGTTTAAATTTTGTAGGTATAAAAAATTACATTTAATTGCATTTTACATATATAGTCATTCTAAACTTTATTAGAATATACAAAACAAATGAATAATAATTGATGTCAAGATAATACAGTATAAGTACATTATAGTCAAAATAAATTAAAATATATCCAGAGTATTCATTATTATGCAGTCAAAACGAATCATTCAAAAAATTCACATTATTCAATTGTTATTCTTAGGATATCATTTTGTTATTTTTATTAATTTATTAGGTTTTTTGGTTAGTTATTATAGCAAGCTCGCTGCTTTTTGTAGAATTAGTGAATTTGTGGTTGTCAAAATAGGTTTTAGCTCTTATCGTCGAACGACTATCGTGCTGGTAAATCCAATTTGGCCTTTCATATTAAACGTAGTTAAAAAGGTTCTTTTTGGCTTTGCCACGTTAGCATAAGCATAATCAGCCTATACTGTTCCCACCGCTGTTCTCTCTGTGAGAGGGAGTGGCCCATAATCCACCATGCGGGCCCAGTGCGGGTTGGTCGATGGCACGTTAAGATTATAGGAATTTCTAGGGTCTTTGGGGGATCCCAAAGACCCTAGAAATCTTCGTGCTTTTATAGAAAAGCACTGAGGAGGATTCCTCAGTGCTTTTCTAGCATCCTTTTTTGCGTAGTTGTTTATGCAACTAAGAAAAGAAGGATGCTTCGTAAGCAAGGGGAATAGTTTACATAACCTTATTCATGTTTTATATTTAATATTCTTTTATTCCGTGTACTCGATGGGGTTTCAGCAAAAATGAAGAATTGTATACAAACTTTCATCCCCTATTTAATCCTCTTAGGGGATGAATTATCAAAAATCCTTTCTTAGTGCTCCATTATGGTAGAAACCTAACTAATCTAAATCTCTCTAACTAGCCTGCGTTGTACTACTGCAGGTCAAAGGCCTTCCTCTCCCATTTCCACACAATAGGCTAGTTTCCTAAAAAATCTAATTAGTCCGTCAGTTAGATTATCAAAAAATATTGGACCCATATTTTTTCTTTTGTCAATTATTTAAAAAATGATGAAGATATCGCCCGTTAAAATTCCGCGTGACGTCACGCCTTGCTACACTTTCAGTCCCAAATTTTGTCGCGCTTTATCTTTGTAATTATTTGTTTGATTGACAAAAGAAAAAATACGTGTCTATTATTTTTCGATAATGTAACTGACGGACTAAATATAATAATATTTTTTTTTACCCAGGAAACTACCCTATTATGTCTTTTACTAGAGCAGCCGAGCAAGCTAGTAGGAGTCAAGCTCATCCCGTCGTCTTCATCTCGGCCATTAAAATTACCTATCATGCAAACAAACATACGAATTTAAGATTTTATAAAACAGGCAAAACCACGTCTGTATTCAGGATACATTTTTAACCAGTGCACAAACTGTAACCATGAACTCAGCACATGATTGTAGAAAGCCCCTCGTGTAGAAACTTATCGTCGATTATAAAAAAAAATCCGCTGTTTCATAGAAAAAAGCGACTATAATATTCAACGCTGTGGTGTTTAGAATCATATACTGAATTCACGCTTACAGTTTGGTTAAAAAAAAAACCTGTACACTTTAAAGAAAATACCGAAATCACTCAATTCCAAAAAAATATCGACATAACCCAAAACAGACGATAACCTAAGCAAACACGTCTATTGATTCACAAATCACAACGGGAACCCTCTTGCATACAGAGGGTCTGAGGGTGGCACCCCTAACTAGGGGTGTGTATAATTGTTCGCGTGCATTCTGTGCTCTGCAGGCAAACAGGGTTGCTGACTTTTTGTTCTGTGAATTAATTAGAGAATTTTTTTTAATGAATGTTTTCGAGTTTTTTGGATGTAGTTGATGTACGTGACTTTGTAGGAGGTTAAATTGATGGTGTTTGTTTTCTATTTGATTTCTGAAGTTGCAGTTGTAGGGGTAGGCTCAGTGAAGATTTATTTATGCATTTATAATAAAAAAAGTCATCAACATCTGCCTAGCCTTTTCCCAACTATGTTGGGTTCGGCTTCCAGTCTAACCGGATGCAGCTGAATAGCAATATTTTACATGGAGCGACTGCCTATCTGACCTCCACAAACAAATGTCTGGGTAATACGATACCCCTTGGCAAGACAGGTTGTCAGACTTTCGGGCATAAAATAAAAAAATAACGAAGTTAAAACTGGACATTAAATATTTTTGAAAAAAATTACTTACTTTTGCTACGAGGTGGATCGAGTCTAATGCTTAAAATATAGTTTTTGTTTGTCTGGATGTATGTTCCGGATTGGCAGAAAAACAGCTGAACGGATTTGTATGAAATTTGCCACATGTATAGTTTATCTTAGTTTTACCTTGGTTAACACATAGGGTAGGTACTTTTAATCCCGGTATCCAATACAATTAATACCCAATTAATTTTAACTACATAGTTTGTGATAGGTTGAATTTTGATTAGCGGTGACTGACTTTTCAGTAGCGTCGTGGACGATGGACCTCACATATGTACCTAAAAACCTTTAAATATGGCGGCATACAAGTGGATGGCAAGAATAAGAAACCTATAAAGAGATACTACATTTGGGCTGCGGGGGCTTCTGGCTAAGTAATAACAGCCGCATGGGTCGATCGATCAGGTTAAGCTACGCTTGCCGCAGTTGGTTCGTGGAAGCGCAAAAAAAAATGTATTAGAAGTATATGTGGACTTAAACAAACTGAGACGTGTAGAGCAGTATTTTCTAGTTTGAGAATCTTAACTCTTCCGTCAATATATATTTATGAGGCTGCGGTGATGATAAAACGCGATATTGGCAATTATAAAACATTAAGAAGTGCGCGACATAAAAATGAATTGAATGTTATTAAATGTAGGACAGTTAAATTTAAAAAGAGTATATTTGGGATAGGGATAAAAATTTATAACAGACTACCAAATAGTATAAAAAGCATTGAAGAACTGAATATTTTTAAAGCTAAACTCACAGATTTTTTAATAGGTAAAGCATACTACTCGATCAATGACTTCTTAGATGATAAAGATATCAACATAAAAACATTGATATAAAGTATGTGAATATTAAATTAAAATTGGTTTATGTGTATTTTTACATTTATATTTAATGATAATATATATTTAAATGAATGATAAAATTAATGTATATTGACATGAGTGATAGTATTAATTAGTTATTGTGTATTTAGGCATGAGTAATATTAATTGATAATAATGTATTTTGACATAAATAATGATAAAATGAATTTTAAATGACTACTAGATTACAGTACTCCCTATGGGTATGTTACAGCGATCGATGTATTATTATGGTAAGAACTGCTTTTTCACCTGTAGTAAACAATAAATGAATTTGAATTTGAATGGTTGACCATCTTTACATACCAAGATCCGTCCGTGTCTCGGATAGCGCGTTAAGCCGTTGGTCCCGGCTGTCATTCATAGATCTTTGACAGTCGTTAAGAGGAAATGCGGGCGGAAAGACTTTTGAAAATTAAGTATTTGAAGAAACTATCGCTGTCGCTCTGTCTCGCTATCTCTCGTCTATTCGTGCGATAAGGAAAACTGCAGATCCGACTTAATAGCCTAAGTAAAAAGTCACATTTTCGAGGTTTGGCTCTCGCCTATTTTCTCCACCAATATTGAACCAATTTAAAAGATATTTCATAAACTGGATAAGAAGGATATATACTGTGTCGCCATGTTTTCCTTTTTTCATTAATAGTTGTCAAATTTGTACCCTAGGCTTCTGTTAACAGCGGTCTAAATAGGCAATTTTGAGCATTTTTTGAGGGTTCTAGTGCTTATAAAAATAATGTATTATCAAAAAGGAAAACATAGGGACATACAAGTAACTAACATTTATTATTCTGTAAAAAGTCGTAGCCATATGGTCATTAACCAGAAAGAAAACAGGCGAGAGCGTCTCTATAGAAAAAAAACACCACCGGCATTTCCTCTTAAGGGTCGTCAGAAGCCCGAAAGTCTGACAGCCAGTCTTACCAATAGAGCGTAGTTTTCAATACTTTTAGCGGTAAACGTAAGCTTTTACCTATTTGTGATGAGAGTAGGAATAAATGAAAAAAAAAACGAATCATCTCTGTAAGAAAATAATTGTTATTTAAATTGATATCTTAACCCTTTACAGTACCTACGAATAGAAGTAACAGGAACATTTTCAAAGAATTACATAACATAACTCTATGAATTATTGTTGGTACAAAACTAATAACTTTGGACCGGTGTGCTTGAATAATTATTCAAAATGTTTATTCATAGAAATTTCCACAGGTCTGATCAAAGTAATATTGAAGTCTGTGATCCAAATTGCTTTTCATCTGAAACTTAATCACTAAATGTATCTCTTTGAATAGTTTCGAGTTTAAAATTACACTTAGTTTTGAATATTTTACTGAGAATTTCTATGCGATAAGGCCGCCCATTGTATATTTTGTAGTGTTTCATGTATTTTTTATGCTATGTATTTTTGTGGTGTACAATAAAGTATATATAAATAAATAAACCTGGTACTTGATAAAATAGAAAATAGTCTACAAATCTAGTCTACATAGTTCTCATAATTATGTAGTTTGAAATTAAAATTAATGTGTTGGAAATGTGGAAATCGCTTGGCAAGTCATTAAAATGCAATGTGTACCTATAGAAATATGATATGTAAAGAGAAGTCATCTAAAACATATTCTGTATATAGTTTCAGTAGGTAAATTTTAATTACATGCACCCTTGCCTGAAAACAAATGTGATATTAGATATGTTAAGTTTATTTTCAGTTATAATTGCATTTCATGTAAACAGTCGAGCAATTAGTACATGTTATTCGGTTAAAATCAGTACCTAATTGCGTACCAATAAGTATTTTGTATCAACATTTTGGTTTAAAAGAGTATCCGTAGAGTTTCTTGCCTGTTCTTCTCCAAAGGAACCTACTACGCTTTGGAATGGGCTTCACCTTTCTTGACAATTCAAAAGTGCCTGTAATTGATTTTTTTGGAAACAAATGCTGTGAATTTGAAGTTTTAAACTTTGTTTGTCAGAATGCTTCAACATTTTTGTACATCAACCAATTTGTTTAAACAAAATGTCATAACGCAGTTTATTTTTTATTTTTATGTGACCCTAACTACACGCACAGTAAGACCTTTAAAGCCCATTATAGCTATACAATAGATATTAATATGAATGAAAATAAAAAGTTTTCTTTGTGCTATTCACCCCTCTAAATAGGGGTGAACTTGCGACAGTAGACAGTCGATGACAAATTCTGGATGATTTATGTTTTTAAAATGTTATAAAAGGGAATGGTTTTATTACTTGGGCGCTGGTTACTTCGTTATTGCTCTAGGGTAGGCTGAAACATGTTTTGAGAATTTCTTTTAATATATTTATTACATACTTACACAAGGTAAACGACATAACGTGAAGATTTGCCGAACTTAAGTGGCAGTGGGCAGGGCACATTGCTCGCAGACCAGAGGGCCGATGGGGCTGAAAGGTGCTGGAGTACGACTGCGTACCGGAAGACGTAGCGTTGGAAGGCCTCCCACAAGGTGGACCGATAGATATCCGTGGACCGACGACCTTGTTAAAGTCGCAGGAACCCGTTGGATGCGAGAAGCACAGAACCGGTCGAAGTGGAGGTGCTTGGGGGAGGCCTATGTCCAGCAGTGGACGTCTTTCGGTTGAAATGATGATGATGATGATACTTACACAATCAAAACTCACATTGACATGGGCACACGCTTTGCGGTTGGCATATCAGTGGTTACAGTTGAACTGCGAAAATCGCCCTTACCGCTACGATATAAAGGCCCTGTCATAATCTTCTCCGGCATGACACAAAATTTATTTTTAATCTATCTCTCATCATCATCTGCCTAGCCTTTTCCCAACTATGTTGCGGTCAGCTTCCAGTCTAACCGGATGCAGCTGAATAACAGTATTTTACATGGAGCGACTGCTATTTGACCTTCACAACCCAGTTACTGAGTAATAAGATACCCCTTGGTAGGACTGGTTGTCAGACTTTCTGGCTTCTGACTACCCGTAACGACTGTCAAAGATCCACGATTGAGAGCCGGGACCAAAGGCTTAACGTGCTTTCCGAGGGTCTTGATATGTAAAGATGGTCACCTATCCACAGACCAACCGCGGTAAGCATAGATCGACCTGTGCGGCTGTTATTACTTAACTACCCCCCTCTCATCTATCTCTATCATCAATCAATCCCCTCAATCTATCTCTTTCACCCTAATAATTATAGCTTAAGTAGAAGTGTGTCGGAGTACAGATGCACAGAGCCATGTGAACTAAGCTTTTTAAAGTCTATTCAACCTAATGTTTCAAATTCATGTTATTTCAAGTTAAACAAATATGAACTTTATTTTAAATTTAGTTAAGTTGATTTTGGAGTGACTAGCACTATTGAAAAAGTTATAAAAATGTTTGAAGTTGCAGCGTAAACTGAACTGTATTGTGTAGGAATTAAAATTATTTTTCAATAAACTCATATTTTACATTTTTGGCAAATAAATCGCGAATGCAGATTAGTTATCAACATTACTATAATTGTTGTTGCTAATCACGTTGTGCGATTATTCTTTGGGTGATAATCAGGTCGAAACCTATAATGTGAACCTAATATAAAACCTGTTGAAGTTGCCTTATAAATAAATAAATCCTCTATCCGTCATTCCTCGCCATTATCAGATGATAACTCACTTGACACAGTCCATCCAAGATGGATGGACTGTAATAATATTTACTATGGATAAGAAACAACATCAATCAATCAACTCAGCCTATCGGTATCCGCTGCAGGAGTTTGGCTTCTCCCAAATTACACCACAACACCCGATTATCCGCCTGCTGTATTTATTCTCTGAAAGTATATTATTAATGGTATGTTGAAAGTACTCTGTGACTCGGATGGCTCTGTGTACCCTGTGGTTAATTATACTCGTACGTCCGGATTTGTCCATAAACGACCGGCTTTTTTTGATTCTGTCCTGACTTTTTATTGTTACGGTATTTTCGACGTCCACAGAGGATTTTTTGAGAAAATAAAATAGTTAAAAGAAAACTAAAAAGTAAGTAAGTAAGATCAAAAACGTAAATGTTCGGACTGTTTTCAAATGTCCGGTTTTATATTGGAACCCTACCTGTGGTACGGTAAAACAGTTTATCACTAAGCTTTTTCTAACACTGATATAAAATGCACGTTTTAATGTTGGTTTGTCATGCACATACATAAATGAATAGGTAACAACAACATGGTGATAACATCATTATTGTGACATAGGTTTGTACAAGGTATATAATGCAATATGTTATTTTCTGTTATGATTAAAATAAGCCGATAAAGGACATTACCCATTCTGGGATAATTTTTTTCCGGCCATTAATAAAAATAACATAATCTTAAAATACAAATAGAATGCATTATTTTTTAATAAGGTGTCAAAGTCGAGAGCAATTTGGATTCGGAGATATGTTACATACAGGGTGACAGGGAAACTCGACGTATTCCTTGAAAGGGGTGAAACATGAACTGAGGGTCCAAACTGGATGGTTACAAAATAAAAATTTTGCTATTAAAGACTTTTTATTTCTGAGATTATGTATGTTTTGTAAGCATTTTTTTTTAAAATAATCATTCATTTTTCAACAAAAAAAAAAAAAAAAAAAATCAAAAGTCATTTATTCAAATTAGGCTGAGAATCAGCACTTTTCGAACGTCAAAATTACAAAAGACAGTCCCCCAAAAACGCCCGCCCTTCGCCACTTCCTAGTGCTATCGCTGGGAAGAAGAAGTGGCGGAACAAACTCCCCAGCAGCACAGCTGTCTGTTCAGTTAGAATATAGTTAGTTGCATGTATACAATACTAGGAACCTATGTTCAGTAATGAACATTACAAGAAGCTTAAATTATTTGCCATATTATGTCAGCTAGCCACGCCAATATACCAACAAATATAATAAAAACTATACGTACTCAAGCTAAAAAATAATTAATTAAAATAAAAATAAAAACTCACTACCTAAATAAAAGCCTCCAGGCATAAAGGGCGTGACAGCTTACACATTTATGCATTGCTGGGTTCGTCACCTAGCTGTCACTTGCAGTCACAGATGATGAACTAGGACCATCGATGTGAAATAAATGAGTTAATACTAATAACAGTAACCTGTCAGTACCTAAGCTAATTCTGGAGAAAGAACATGAACATTGTCTTGGGTTAATTAGGGCGACCAACTATTCTTATCGTGTAAGTAGTCGTTGATGGAATAGTAAGCCTTTGAACAAAGGTTGGATTTTACTTGAGCTTTAAACGCATTAAAAGGCAAGTCTAGCAAAGAAGAGGGTATCTTGTTATAAAAGGTTATACCAAGCCCAACAAATGAGTTATGAACCTTATGAAGCCGGTGAAAGGGGGCACGTAGTTTGTCCTTATTTCTAGTGTTAACACTGTGAATATCACTGTTTTTAGTGTACAAGTGTAAATTTTGCCTAATATATAGGATGTTGGCGAAGATGAATTGTGATGCAACCGTGAGAATACCAATATCTTTAAAAAAATCTCTTAGAGAAACTCTGGCACCTAGCTGGTAAATTGCTCGAACAGCTCGTTTTTGAAGGACAAATATATTTTGTATATCAGCGGCTTTGCCCCACAGCAGAATACCGTAGGACATAACACTGTGAAAATAACTGAAATAGACTAAACGAGCTGTATCAACGTCAGTGTATTGTCTTACTTTCCTGACGGCGTAGGCAGCCGAACTGAGCCTTCCTGCTAGACTTGATATATGAGGTCCCCACTGAAGTTTGGCATCTACTGTTAGTCCTAGAAAAATTGCCGAGCGTACTGTTTCAAGCACCTCTTTATTTAAGACGATGTTGGGTCCTAGATTTCTGACATTCGGTAAGGCGAACTTTACACATTTCGTTTTCTTGGCATTGAGAACTAGGTTATTTGACGTAAACCAATCTGTAACTATTGTGAGTGCACTGTTTACGTCGTCAAAATCTTGTCTATTCCTGTCTACTTTAAAAATAAGAGAGGTATCATCTGCAAACAGTACAACGTCACAGATGCCCTTCAAATGGAATGGTAAATCATTAATATAAACTAAGAACAAGAATGGACCCAATATTGAGCCTTGCGGAACACCTAACTGAACTGGTAGCCCGGAAGATTTCGCGCCATTAACATCTACACATTGGACCCTATTATGTAAATATGAAATTATTATGTTGAGAGCCTCGTTTCTGACACCGTAATGATGTAACTTACGCAAAAGCGTGTCATGGTGCACGCAATCAAAGGCTTTAGAGAGATCACAGAAAACTCCAATAGCATTTTGCGATTTCTCCCATGCGTCAAATATGTGTCTCAGCAGAGCAACACCCGCGTCTGTAGTTGAACGACCCTTTGTAAAGCCATATTGATCATTATGGAGGAGGCTGTTTAAATTAAAATGTCTTAGCAACTGCTTGAGTATTAACTTTTCAAATATTTTGCTAAATGCAGGTAAAATAGAAATAGGCCTGAAATTGCCAACGTCGTTCTTATTACCTGATTTAAATAATGGTATGACTTTACTACTCTTCATGAGGTCAGGAAAAGTTCCTAAATCAACACATTTATTAAAAGTAACAGCTAGATAGGGGGCTACGATGGCTATTATATTACTTAAAAGTTTAATGGAGATGCCCCAATAATCACCGGTGTTTTTAGACTTAAGTGTATTAAAAATATTAACTACATCACGTGGGGTTACATGTTCGAAACTAAATAAAGGACTACATTTAGGTACACTACTATGCAAAAGGTTTTCAGCTTTAGACGGGGACGAATTTAAGGAGCGAGTCGTAGTTATCGGTATGTTGGCAAAAAACTCATTAAATGCCTCAGCTACGTCAGCTGCATTATTAACTAATTTGTTGTCGACCATAATCTCAACTTTCAGGAAAGTATCAATGAAATGTTGGAAGTGGAGTAGTTTTTTCTCATAATTAATTGTTTTTGGTAACAAGTCAAAAAATTTCTAAAAAATCGAAGAATCGAAGAGATCTTTTAGTTCTTCGATTTTTTGTATTGAACCCTAGTTAACTGGACTTTCTAGGAATACGTCGAGTTTCCCTGTCACCCTGTATATATAGGGTGACTGCTAATTAGTGACCGATATTTAAACACGTGATTGTACTCATGATTACAAACAACTTTCCCAAAGAAACTTTTTTTGTAAACTAATTAGTTTTATTTTTAACTATAACAAAAATACTGAAGCGCGTGCAAAGTTCAAACTACGCGCGCGCGCCGTCACCGTCGCCCGATCAGCTGTTAGCGGAGAGGCCCCGCGCCCGCGTTGTCGATGACGTAGGCAATGCACCTACATGTTTCGATAAAATAATATCCGAGACTAGTATTTTGGTACTTTATGCGCGCGCGCTACAATAAATACATAATCTTTCTAACTTACACTCCACTAACAAACTAACTTCAGGAATTGTGTTTGTTTTTGTTATTTATACGATGGATGTTTAGAAACGCTTAAAAGATACTACTACATTATGAACTGACTCGATACCTACTCGACACTGGGCGTTTCAAGTTATTCCAAGTTTCCCATCACACTTATCTAGGCTTTGGACTAGCAGTCTACAAGCAAAACGTAAATTTTATTATTAGTCTCGTTGTTATAACTTCGTATTAGACTGGCGTGTTTAAAAAATTGGAATCAACTTGGCTATTTACAACGATAAATTATTACTAAATCAGATATGATTTTAATCAACTAAGTTTTAACTCACATTAATTGTTGGATGTGTCCACCTTGCACTTCAACACACTTATTCGCACGTTTTAAAATGTGAGCCTGCACTCGCCGCAGAGTGTTAGTGTCACTTTTCACTATTTCGAAACAGTTTTCGATCCTAGTTTTTAGTTCATCGGAAGTATTGACTGGCCCATCACGATACACTAGGTTTTTCACGTGCCCCCATAGAAAAAAGTCTAGCGGTGTTAGATCGGGTGACCGCGGTGGCCAAGCAACTGGACCCCCTCGACCTATCCACCTTTCTCCATAAATTACACTTAGGCGCTCGCGTACTCGGCGCTCAAAGTGTGCTGGCGCGCCGTCGTGCTGGAAATATCGCGGACGCCTTAGAGCGCCCAACGGCAATTCTTCTTCGATTTCTGGCAAGTGGTTAAGCACATGCTCAATGTAGCTTTCACCGTTCAACCTTGGAAGGAAGATTGGTCCCACAACGTGGTTTCCAATGAAACCAGCCCACACGTTTAATGAGAACCGATATTGGAAATCACTAGGTTTCACGAGTCGTGGATTTTCATGTGCCCAATGGTGGTAATTATGGCAATTGAAAAGACCTTCCCTTACAAAAGTCGACTCATCAGTCCACAAAATGTCTTTCACGATCTCCCGGTTTTCCAATATCCACCCACAAAATCGTAATCGAGCTTCGTTGTCTCCCGCTCGTAATTCCTGAACCGGGGTGAAATGGAAAGGGTGACGCCCATCTCGCCGCAACACAGACCAGACGTACCACTGCGAAACGCCAAACATTCTAGCAGCTTGTCGCGTGCTTGCCTCAGGATTCATATCAAAATACTGAAGAATGTCTTCCTCGTAACGATTGCGACGTGGTCTTCCTGCATTCACATTTGGCGCAATGAGCATTTCCCAATCTCTTAATCGCTGTGCAGCGCGTAAAAATGTTCTTGGGGTTGGTAGAGTTCTTGAGGGATACAAAAGATGATACAATCGTCTTGCTGCTTCACCATTACCCCCTTCCGAATAGTAGCACATCACCATATCACTGTACTCACTCGCGGTGTAGTTGTACGGCATCGCGCGCGCGGGAGGGGCGTCAAAAAAATAAACAAAACAATGCGCATGCGACACGCTTCCCGGAGCAACTGTTTTTTTTTACCTACGTCACGGCAAGGGGCGCGGTGCGGGCGGGGGAAAACGGGCGCGGTGCGAGCGGGGGGGGGGGGGCATGAGACTACACTGCCTACGTCATCGATAACGCGGGCGCGGGGCCTCGCCGCTAACAGCTGCTCGAGCGACGGCGCGCGCGCGAAGTTTGAACTTTGCACGCGCGCTAGTATTTTTGTTATAGTGATATAAATAAAACTAATTAGTATACAAAAAAAGTTTCTTTGGGAAAGTTGTTTGTAATCATGAGTACAATCACGTGTTTAAATATCGGTCACTAATTAGCAGTCACCCTATATTTTGAGGCAGATCGAAAGATAAGATCGTTGTATTTCTTTGTTCTCAAATTTATTACAGCGTTGTCGCCATACAAATAAATGTATCTACCATTGCCGCCATTCAAATAAAATGTGATTCATTCCTGGCCGCCGACTTTTTATTATTTTTTATCCCAAGTCGCCGAATAAAATGAGTGATCTCCTTTATATATTTTTTAATTAATGGCTTTGACAAATTTAAAACCCAAAGTTTCGATCCCACTTTTCAACAGTCGACGCAAAAAGGGTTTTTGGACTGAACCCTTCGTCTTTATGAAATAACTTCAGAACACGTTTCATGAGATCTCAGAAATTATTACCGCTGGGGAGAAAATTTTATGGGGTACTTACTCATAAAGTACCCCGTAAAATTTTCTTACATCATTATTTTGTCCACTCAAAAGATGTCTGACCCCTCATACATATTGTTTTACATAGTAATTAAAAACTTCACGCCATGCATTTTGGTGGTTAAAATAATTGGTAGCGGTCTTAGGCCCCCCTTTTCACAGCTCGTTGAGATTGGTATGAGAAACCACTCGCCTGTAAATTTTGTGGGGTACGCAGTATTTGAAGTCGAAATACTCGGAATATTGAGTGTCATGCAGTGGCTCAAAGACTGATTGGAATGGGGAGTAATTACTGTGGTAGAGGTTTTAGGGGAGGGCATTTTAATGTTTGTTAACTCGTGTGCAAAGAAAGTAGTGGGGAAGGGTACAGGATTTTTAATTTTGCTAAAGGATTCTCTCATCAGATGCATGAAAAAAAAAATCCTATACAATAGTAGACAAACTGTTTCGATACATGTAGGTATGACATTTTTTTTTACAATTCGGATATGAGTTTCATAATAAAAAATAATAAAATAGCTTTATTTTTTCCTTGCGCACTTATTCCTTATGTATCTAATACTTATTTAACATTATTAACTAAAAATATATTAATTAAATTTAACTATTACACGATGTACAGACGCCAGCAGGTCAAGCTACCCGAAACTGTCAAATTTTCCCAGTCAACCTTGAACCGTAATGCTTTAGTAATAAAGTTGAAAATCTATTAATGAAATTTGACAGATTGTAGTAGCTTGATGTGCTGGCGTCTGTACAAGGAGCGCTATCGATAGCTGTAAAAGCCTCCTCCAGCCGTTTCCAAGCTGTTCTATCTCTGGCAATTCTGCTCCATGTTCTGCCGGCTATCTTTGCAATATCGTCGCTCCATCATTTGTGTGGTCTACCTGGTCTGCGTTTTGTGTTATTGGATACCAGTTCGTGGTGATTTTTGTCCATCTGTCGTCTGTTCCTCGTTGTACGTGTCCAGCCCACTTCCATTTTAAGCACAGCACTTTCTTGGCCGCTTCCTTTGCCTTCTGATTGTACTGTTTTTCACTCTGTCTTTTAGCTTGAGGTTCATGTAGCTTCGCTCCATTCCTCTTTGGCATATTTTATTTTTTTCTATGTTTCGTTTTGTTAAGGGGCCATGTCTGAAAAGCGTATGTGAGCGTGGGGAGTAAGCATGTTTCCATAGTTTTAGTTTTTAATTTAGTCGGTAGCTTGCTCTTAAATATTTCTTTTAGTGTCCAGTATTTATTCCAGGTGTACAGTCGCCAGCACATCAAGCTACTACAATCTGTCAAATTTTCCCAATCAACCTTGAACCTTAATGCTTTAGCGATAAAGTTGAAAATCTATTATAGAAATTTGACAGATTGTAGTAGCTTGACGTGCTGGCGTCTGTACTTACCAGATCGATATATTCTTTGCTAACTCCTTGCACTGATAAAGCTTGCCATATAGAGCTGTGTGAAATTGAATCGAATGCTTTACTGTAATCGATAAAACACGGATATAAAGGTTTTGTCGTATTCGTTGTATTTTTCTAAGATCATTTTATGGTCTATGGTAGAGAAGCTGCTTACAATTCCAGCTTGTTCTTTCATTGATTCTCATCTATACTTTTAGTCAATCGTCGTAGTAGAGTCGACGAGAATAGTTTGAACAGATTTGACATGAGACTTATGGGTCTATAGTTGGATATTAGTTTCAGGTCTCTTTTTTTTAACAGAAGTACATTATTTGAGTATGTCCATTGTCTGGGTATTTCCTTTTACGTCAGCACGATATTAAATAGAGTTGTTAATGGTTTAGTTAGTGTGTCTCTTCCCGTTATTATCATTTCATTTGCTATGCCGTCTGGGCCTGGACTTTTTTCGACCTTGAGTTTATTTATTGAGTATTCGATTTCGCTCTTGCAGAATTCTGGAACGTGGTCTGTATTTACAGGATTAATTTGTGGTTCTGTTGTGTAACCACTGTCTTTTTTATAAAGTTCTTTGTAGAAATTTGTAGCCACTTTCAATATGTCGTCTCTATTTGTTACCACATGGCCTGACTTATTCTGTAGTTGGTTCATAAGTGTTTTAGTTTTGTTAGATATTTATAAGCTTTTTGACAGCTCCTGGTTTTTCTAGGTGGTTCTCTATAATCCTTAATATAGACTAAGGATTATAGAGAACCAGCTTAGTTATGTTTTTCTTCTTTGAGTTTTATGATTTCGTCTTTAATAATTGTTTGTTTGCGTGTACTTCCCTTTGGTAAATTAGCAAGATTGCAGCTTTGTAAGATAGTTTTCCCTATATTATCGTAATACTCTTGCACTGATTTCTTCTTTGGTTCCTCATACTTGGCTAGTTCTTCTGTGTATATTTTCAAGTAGATATTTTCCAATGGTCTCAATGTGAAGTTAGACCGTGTTTTGTTTTTTATGGTAGTATTTATTTTTATTCTGATTAATCTGTTATTGCTTGGGTGTTTGAAGTTACTGAGTACGTTGAAATCTTCGATAATGTGCGTTTCATAACGTTGTTTTTCATTACGAAAGTTAAAGTTTAGAATGACGTGTAGAAACAACCGGCTTGACGAATGCAGGTAACTAAATCGACACCCTGTATTTTTATGCATCGAGGTTTACTTAAATACCTGTAGCTTAGTAGGAAATTACTAAAGACAGCGCATAGCGAGGTGCTTTGCGTGACGGGCGTCTGCACCGACCTAACGTTTTGCCTCGCGAGGCATATTTTCTTCATAGCGCTGCGTGCTCGAGCGCTCCAATGGTCGAGAGCTTGAAGCTCATGATCAACACGCACCTTTACGCTCGCCGCACATGTTTACACTCGCATTGGTTTTCACGAGCCTCGTGCGAATACGAAACGTTGCACGGTTAATACCTATGGGGTAGTACCGAACACCGTATTTTCTTTCACGCTTCGACGCTGGTACGTATAATTCATGTGTACGCTCATGTACAGTCACCAAAGGAGATAAGTAACCAGGATCGTCGGATATAGTTGAAGTTTAGTAAGAAACCGATGTATTTTTCTCAATGAAATTTAATTTGAAAAATGAACTGTCTGTTTTCTATTAATTAAACTAAATTTTATTCGAAAACGTCCATTGGCTTCTTGCAAAACTTCAACTATATCCGACGACCCTGGTTACATATCTCCTTTGGTGACTGTACATGAGCGTACACATGAATTCAAATGCGGTGTTCGGTACTACGCCAGAGGTACTAAACGTTGCCATTCGCACGACCAATGCGAGTGTGAGCATGGGCAGCGGGTGTTTTGCCTACCGCATCGCACAGATAACACTTGCTTTGATAGGTAGGTAGTGCCACGAGTTGGTAGCAGTATTTTGTTGTAAATCTATTGGATTGTATGTACGGTATTATGTTAGCTGTTCTTTGAGAAGATATTGTGATAGGGTTTACTTATAAGCGTATTGAAACCATAACGTTCCCACCGCTGGGACTCAGGCCTGCTCCTGTGAGCAATATTTCACCACGCGCGTCCAGTGCAAATTTACTTAGTTTAGTATTAATTTATAATGAATCAAAATGAACCAAAAGTTCATCACTAAGGGAAGAAAAGCAAGTTGTCTTGCTCTTTTTCCAAAGAGATCATTCAGACTTCAAACATTTTTTATTAAAAAATTAAAGTATCGGACGCCATAAAATAAAAATACTGTTCTCTTTCGGAAAATAAAATCTTGCAATTGTTTTACTTTTTAAACCGAAGTCTATGATTAACCCCCAGGCTGCTATTTCTTAGTGTAATGGCTCCAAACATTGTAGACAAAGATAAGATTTTTGGTATTTTTAAACTCACATTCATGCAAGGAGCATTGAAAAAAAATGCTCAGGGCGTTATTTCCCGTAAGAAACTGGTAATTTTCATTTTAGTCCAGACCTTAAATTTTTTGTGTTTAAAATGATTGATGTCCTTCACTGCACATAACCCACATTCATACTTCTGCTCAGCATGGTAGCTGGCTAACAAGTGAAATCAGACAAAGCAGCACGGCAGTCGCTTACGGCCGTCGTAGTACGACAATTGACGCCCTAGGACAGCTGCAGCTGCCGTGTGATGCCGTCGTCTGGCTTCTGCCGGAGAGCACGGAATGCTTCCGCTACCTTAAATCACTGCAACAAGAAAGAATTTGCCAAGTAGGTACCTACTTTTGGGGGATGGAGCAAAACTGCTCATTCTCCTTTGTAATTAGATCCATCTGGAGATGTCGCATACTATATTCATCGTTACTTCTAAATTGGTTTCTGGATCAATGTTCCGTCAAATATTGGCTTTCGCGATGATTGAGGTAATTGGCCTTTGGGTGTTGAATATTGCGACTTAGTAATTCTGTTAAGAAGGTAGGCAGCAGCATTCTTCTATGCCCCAATATACAATTTAATGTTGTCTGAAATTAAATCTATCATAAGTAATACATAAGTTCTGTATCTTTATTTTTATTTGCTTATTCCTTCTGTTGATCCATGTCCCTACTATCTTCTTTTTTGTTTGTTTAGAATTAGCATTGGATAGAAAAAGGCTAAACTTCTATTTTCTTCTATTATCGATGAAAGAAAGAACTTATTCTAACCCCAAGTTCGTTGTTGCGGTGTGTAAGTTAACGAAATCTTTCTTCATATTTTCCCTGTGTCACCCAATTCTATGGCAATAAAAATAATAAGGAACCATTACAAGGAGCAATAATCATAATAAAACAGTTTCTAGGCGTTTATGACGTCACCGCGCTTGGGGATGATATTTGTATGGCCTTCTTTGTTATGTGGTCATAAATATTACAAAAGGGGGTGAGTTTAGGTAATAAAGGCTTATATTTATACCAATCCTAGTATTAGTGCTTGTTACCTAAATACAACTAGGTTACTGAAACTAACGTGTTCTATTTTTTATTCGATTTTCTTGTCCCATGTTGGGCGCCAAATTCGTACAAGATAAAAACCCTCAAAGATTAGAAAATCTACTAAATAATAACGTTCCTAACTATGTATATTATAATTAGTTTTTTTTTTGCATTAAGTCTCTTATGCATTAGGTTGGGTTTATTTGGATTTTTGGTCTCCTATTTATGATCCCGTGCTGGGCGCCAAAACTAGGGAGAATTAAAATCCTGTAGGATTAGATGATCAATCAGACTTAATATTAAATGAAAGTCATGGGAGATACAAGATCCACAAAAATGAAAACCTACTTGCAAGACGAGGCTAGAGATGGTCATTAAAAATATCTTGTGGCTATATCATTCACATTATATTCAAAATAACAGATTAAACTAAGGTATAAGCTACTCAAGTATTACAGAGTAGACTATGCTATACTACTGTTGCCACCCCAACCCATGGATTTCTAAGAAAGGTTAAACGATTTATAATGTCATTTGCTTCGGGGAATCCCTTTGAATAGCTTATAGCGTTAAAAAATTCTGATTTCTGGTATAAAATAGTACTGTGAAAACTAAGATTTCCACAAATTAAGCTAATTACACCACTTCCAACCAATGTTATGATGCATCTTATTTGTAAAAAAATGATTTTAAGGGTAACTTCATAAGTACTAAATATTAGCCCTCTGCTCGAGGGCTATTTAAAATGATATAAGTAAATATGCTAATATAAAGAAAATAAAGAAAAAAAGACATGAGAAATGATAAAGAAGTTATATTCGACAGTCAACTGAAACCTAAAACAAATCTGTTCGACTAAAATAAACCCTAATAAAAAGAAGGCTTATTCACAATGCAAATCCTCCTGCTTCACGTCTGAATACAGATCGATATACACCTAGATTTATCCGAGACGAATTTAGACACGGGCGCCGCCGTTGAATTGAATCCGGTCGAATTTCTTCCGTGATTTACTTATTTATAAAACGAGGATATTTCATTCGGCTTTTCAATTTGGTTCTGTTTTGGAAATAAAATGCTTGTATTTTGTCTGTTTCGAGAAGTTTACCTTTACCGGGTTTATTATCTTAAGTGTGCTTTAGCATTAATACTCACATCGAAAGGAATTAATTTTGCTTAGTTTTGGCATGTTTCTATATCCTTTAACGGATTAATTTCGAATCATAGCATGAAAAAAGCCTTATCGTCTGATAAATCTTACGACCGAAGTCGATAGATAATAATAATATCATAATCATGTGCAGCATTTAGCAGTTGGCAGACGGATTATTGAAAGCATATATAAGCATAATACATTTAGTTACCAAATAGCCACTGAGGATGGAGTTGAATATTGCAACTACTTTTAATCTTAGCATGAGAACTTAAAGTCAATTTAATGTTACCCATTAAAGATATAACCTCCAAAACATCAGAACGGGTTGTCTTAAAACTCTGCCTAGGTAGTTCCACATATTCGTTAGTACCTACACTTTGACTTAAGACTTCTGACCTCCAGCCGCGGATCGATCCAGGCTTATATCAGACGCTTTTAGACAAGGCCGTCGCTATACAGGCTGACCTTTGCCGTAGTTTATAACTGCAGTTAAAATCTTATATACCTTCTTCAGGTTGTATAACGTACTAGTTTATACCTTTCTTACTGGCAGTAAAACCACAATATTTAGTTACATGTTCTTTACCTTATCAGTAGCTGAAGTTCTGGCGTCGCCTGCTTCTTAAGTTTTTGGTACCCAGATGAAAATTCCATTATTTCCTTTTCTGCTTACAGAACTGCCCTTTTATACTGTTTTACCAAAATATATTTCATTTTGTCCCCATATGTTCCAAATAAGTGGGCGTATGGCCCTTTCATAATATTACTTTAATTTATTTCCATTACCGTTTTCATCCATATCGTATAAAGACAATTGCTTGTGATGTTATACTTTTTATATATCCTAATGCGACACGAGAAAATAAACTTTGAAAGAATTTGTCAGCCTCCGCAGTAGGTATACTGCGGTCTTTAGAACAAATCAATACAACTTCAAGACAATATTTGTAGTAGATATATTTGTGGTAACCTTTGTTTGTTTCATTTCTTTCTTTTAAGTCCCAAGAGAAAACTTGTAAGAAATTGTCAAAATTCCATTATTTCCTTTTCTGTTTACAGAACTGCCCTTTTACTCTGTTTTACCAAAATATATTTCATTTTGTCCCCGTATGTTACAAATAAGTGGGCGTTCGGCCCTTTCATAATATTAGTTTAGTTTATTTCCATTACCGTTTTCATCCATATTGTATGAAGACAATTGCTTGTGATGTTATACTTTTTATATATCCTAATGCGACACGAGAAAATAAACTTTAAAAAAATTTGTCAGCCTCCGCAGTAGGTATACTGCGGTCTTTAGAACAAATCAATACAACTTCAAGACGTTATTAAATTTGTAGTAGATATATTTGTGGTAACCTTTGTTTGTTTCATTTCTTTCTTCTAAGTCCCAAGAGAAATCTTGTAAGAAATTGTCAAAATTCCATTATTTCCTTTTCTGCTTACAGAACTGCCCTTTTACTCTGTTTTACCAAAATATATTTCATTTTGTCCCCTTATGTTCCAAATAAGTGGGCGTGAGGCCCTTTCATAATATTAGTTTAGTTTATTTCCATTACCGTTTTCATCCATATTGTATGAAGACAATTGCTTGTGATGTTATACTTTTTATATATCCTAATGCGAAACGAGAAAATAAACTTTGAAAGAATTTGTCAGCCTCCGCAGTAGGTATACTGCGGTCTTTAGAACAAATCAATACAACTTCAAGACGATATTTGTAGTAGATATATTTGTGGTAACCTTTGTTTGTTTCATTTCTTTCTTAAGTCCCAAAAGAAAACTTGTAAGAAATTGTCTAGATAACAGGGGTACAAAGAAACCTTCAGACAGACGAGTATTAACGTAAAAGTATTCAAAAAAATATGTCTTTATTTCTATTGAAAAAACTTTTTTGCAAAAAATACAACCGACTTCCAAAAACGACACTACAAAGTGAAAAATAACTTTAATTTCGGAAGTCGGTGTCGTTGGGTTCGCATTTTCATTGTTTGCCACCGACTTCCGAAATTAAAGTTATTTTTCACTTTGTAGTGTCGTTTTTGGAAGTCGGTTGTATTTTTTTGCAAAAAAGTTTTTATTTTTCACTTTTTAGTTGTAATTTTTACCTGTAATTTTGGTTTAAAAACCAAACTACTGAACCGTTTTTGATGAAATTTCTATGGGACTATTTGGGAAGTATACCCTTTCCAACAAAAAAAGAATTTTTCAAATCGGTTGGCAAGCGACGGAGTTATGCGCGAACAAACATAAAAAAAAAAAAAATACAAACATCCGAATTGAGAACCTCCTCCTTTTTTAGAAGTCGGTTAAAAATGAAAATCTAACACTTTTTTTTGTTTCATCGTTTTATCGTTTTAGTACTAATTTATGTCCTCTGCTCATTGTGATCATTTTATCATCCATCGGAATTGTTACCTTTTGCTGTTTATGAGGTATCCTAACAAGTAATCAATTTGTCATTGCTTTAAATGATTAAAGCAATGACAAATTGATTACTCAGAGTGATGACACTCTTAGCAACGGAGATCATAGTTTGATGCTTATGACTCTTTAGCTGTGCCGTTATTTAGTTTGCTTTTTCTTTTACATTTGCATCATCATTTCTTTCAGATTCTTTTAGACACAAATCGTCTTATTTATCTCTATCCTTTTCATTAGTAAGGGCAGCAAATATGTCTACTGGATTGTTTTATGCTCTGCTTCATTGTTTGTTTAAATTTTTTTTAGCAAGTTATATTGGTATAAATCTCTATTTTTCATTACTAAAAGCTTTCCCTTCAAATCCTCTCATATAACAGAAGGTTCCAGAAGCCGTGAATATAAACCCCCTAGTCCCTAGGGGTATCTTTTTTGTGCCTAGAACGGCTCTCACTTCAAGACCGTGGGTAGTGACTTTTTATGTATTCTGCTTAAAATAAATTGGATTGAAAGTATCGAATTTGGAATTTGGATCGGTTTCTTTAGGTCTTTCAAAGTTATATTGAGTTTTGAAATTAATGTTGGCTAAGAAAATTTAAGAATTTGGATTACTTTTATAGGCAACTTCGAATAATGGTAGGGAATATTTGTAATGTACGAAGACAGAGTAAAGATTTGGTAACTCTAGAGCCATACAACTTCTAAATTTTTAATAAATTACAACCGGTAAGAGTAATCATAGTATGTAAACACTTTAATCAAAATTGAACCCTACTACCATACTTTTAAAGACTTTTATTTGCCGTTATATTAACCTGAAGAACATTTACCCTTTTTTTGTACTTTATTTTTCTATTCTTCTGTATGTATTATCTTTGCCAACTTTGTATTTATCTTACACCTCGAAACAAAGGGCTGTTATATCTGCATTAACAGTCAGACGAAGCCTATTTAACTCAACTATGTATATAACAAGTCAAGCAACAGTGTAACTTATCTCTTTAATCTTAAGGTCGTTATTTCCTCCTTAACCTTCAGACACTACTTCCAACCATTTTGTAAGATAGATTAAACCTTTGCCTTTTGTGTTTAAAGTTGTAATTTCTTTGTCATTAGGCGGACGCGAGCACCGCGTTTCTGCGGGCTGCGCGCGCCGGTCAGATTGAGAAGATCATAAGCCTTCTGGAGCAGGGCGTCGACATCAACGTCAGCAATGCTGTAAGTACATACATTACATACGTGAAATGACGTCATGAGTAACACTTTAGACGACAGGATGAGTTGCAGGAAAGCTTTGAAACATTGTGTTTACCAACGATAACTACGTATATTAGAGCCAGGAATTTGAGATAATTTTCAAGTTATGGAACAACAAACTGAATGTCATACATAACAAAGTTCAAAATTCAATTGCAACCAAAAACGTATTAGGACCTTGTTACAAATGTTCACTGATTAAGTGGTGATAGAATGTAAACTGAGATTATAATAGGTGTAAAGGAAACCATTGCTGCGGGTTTCTTAAAATCGTACATTTTTTTTTTAATGAATTGTCAAACGTGAAATACCCCCAATTATGTCAGATTTTCTAGAAGAATAGAAGAAATTAGAAATTTCCCGCTTTGGGGTGCCAGTAAAAGGTCATGAATATTTCTGTCATCACAAAATAGATAAGATTCTGTTAAACAAATTAACAATCTCACTTTTGCATTCCTTGACAACACTGAATTAGTGCGAAGAATAAAAAGGAAAACGCACTTAAATTGTAGTGCAGTTGGTGACTAGAAAGATCACGTTGTCAATTAAGTGTCTTGCCCTTAACTCATTGTGAATAAGAAAGACGTTATTGGTCGACGATTTCTTAGTTTAAGGCTGATTTTTCCAACGCCAGATAACTTTTATTCAAGGAATTAAATTGACATCTGAGTTTAGGTACGGAAAAAATGTCAAAAATTCAAAATTATTCCTCCAATAGTCAGAAAACTTTTATCTCAGGAATAAATATTGTGGTTTGACAGTTTTTGTATAGAAAATGCGTCAAAAGAAAAAAGTTATGTGACTATTAAAAATCAGCCCTAAGTTATATTTAAATTACTTATTAGTTAATAGGCTAGATTGTATCATTGTGTAGTATAGTGATACTAAAAGTAATTGAGCTCTTATAAACGGATCACAATTAGTGAATTGTGATCCGTTTATAAGAGCTCAATTACTTTTTCTATTGTTACGGAACTTAATAAGCTTGCCTAACAGACGAGGGGATAAACGAAAAAAATGTTTCGTAAGAATTGTGGTCAGCTGAAAAAATAAAAACTACAGATTTAAACTCAACAGGAAGTTTTTACAGCACCTCACACTTAACCTTTTCACTATGTTGAGCATATCTCTCACCAACTTTGAAGCGGTCCTGAAAAGATCATGAACCCGCTTATGCCCACGCATAATACTTGTGCAGGAAAAGTGGCGTAGCATCCACATCTACGTGGGCTACGTTGCGTGACGTCATTTGACATAAGCAGCACTCGAGGCGTGGGTGGAGGCGTCATTAGATGCCTCGACGGATTTATATTTACCTTACAATATGCCAAGGAAATTAGATAGACAATGTGTATACAGTCAAATTTACATAGAATGAAAAGGTCATGAAGGTGATTCTCAACAAGCGACCCTTAAAGTAGGGTTTTTGTAAATACATGCTATACAGGGTGGCCCGTTTACAGTGACCTTATACCATATTTGTAAACCTCGCGTCAAGGTCTTCTCCAAATTCAGTGATTATTTATAGCTTATGAGACTCCTTAAACTAAAAGAGAATAATTTTGTTCTAGAAAATTCGTTCCAGATTTTCATTCCCTAAAAATTAAATAAAGGAGTATGGCAAAGTCTTTCCCGCAGTTTTAATTTGTTTATTTATTTATCCTCACACTGGACGCCGTACGGCAATTACACTAGCGGAGCAAAAAATCACTTCATGAGCTGCTTTCCATCCATCCTGTGCGCGTGGACATCGAACGAGTGGCGATGGATCACGCACGCTCACGCAGCGTGCAAGTTTGTTTCTCAATGCTTTATATATAAAAAAAAGTGCAGCATTTCTCCATTTCATTTAAAAACAGTTGTGAACCATTAGCCTGCCAAAACCACTAAAGTACTCAAACAAATTGGAATAAAACGACTGCGTTTTGGGGTGCTAAATTTAACAATATTTGAGTTTTTTTTAATTGTTGGAAATGAAAAACCGAAAGAAGCAAGTCAACGGTACATAAGAGTTAATAAAATATTCCAGCAATGAACTGTTCTACAAATATGCTGATGATAAAAGAAATATAAAATAATTCGGGAGGAATTTAGGAGGGGTGGGGGAAAGAATTACGAAGGTAACACTCTCGCACGGGGGTAACACACTTACCCGAGGGTAACACTGTTAACCGGAGTAACACTGTTAGCAAAAATAAGAGCTTTTTAATGTGATTACACGTAAAGTGCAGAGTTGACATAATTAAAAAGGAAATAAGAAATTATAAGAAAGTTCACGTAAAGAATTTTGTTTCTTGGCTGTAGCCAATTTTCCTTATTTTTTTTATCTTATCGTCATCAAAAGTATCTACTTGTCACACAATTCTAGGAAAATACTGACGAAAATATTTGACCCTTTGTCCCTGATAGGATACTTTAGTAACCTTATATATTTTGTGGTACTGTCTTGTTATTTTGCGCTGGGTATTTTCCGGAGTTTCTTTTTATTCCCTGTACCTTTCGAGCATCGAACATCTTCATCCTGTGGCTTCTGACCTTTTGGTCATGTTGACTATTACTTATCCTTGATAATATGACTATCATCTCGAGAAGATCCTCAAGGAAGAGTTCTGGCCGAAAGGTGTTGTGTACCGCCGGTTTCGTGGCCGGCTACATGACACCAGTCAGCGAAACACGACGCAGACACTTCGTGTGCGTTAGTTAGTTTTTAGTGTAGTTATAATGTTGTATATATTTATAGTATTTTTAAGTTATATTACTGTTGTATTGTATGTGTTTATATGGGCCTTGATGCCTGTAATAAATGGATAAATAAATAAATATACTGTATACTGGAGGTCCCTCAATGCAAGAAAAATAAACTAACTCAAAAATTTGAAATATACCTTTGGCCATATTAAATTTCTTGCGACGTCAAATAGCCAAGGTGGTTTCAATAATTGTTGAAATTGGTTCAGTAGTTAAAGCCCTAAAACGTATCAAATACTTTTTTATACAAAAGCCAGAAACAATCAGGGTACCTTAGACTTTGCCATTATATAATTCGAACCAAATGCTGTTTCAGTAAATAAAACTATAAGTAAACGGTATAGACAAATAAAAATTATTCAAAGAAAAAACCCATTTATCGTTCTGATATGACTGTCTATAAAGACATAACTAATAATCGTATATTAATTTGCGAAAAATCTGCATAGTCAACGCTCCCCCTTCCAGTAGAAAAACAACTCTACTGTTTTACAAATAAAGTTTATTTTTATAAAACGTGGTAGTCTGTGTAACTTATGGTCGTTTCCGTACATTTGAACATGGCACGCGATTTCGTCACGAATACAGATATCGTACTTTTTAAAGGAATGAAATGTACTGAATAAATGTGAGCGAAATTGTGTCTGGTGTATTCTCTTGTAACAACTTATTTTACCATCGTTCATTTACCTTTCTATGCATAGAAATAAATAAAATTTAAGTGTCTATTTTTAATGTCAAAATAACAGTAATTTTTACTAAATACAAAACGGCTGGGCTGATTTTGACGGAACTGTCACTGGCAAAAAGCTGGGGGCCTACTACGAAGCGCAAAGTGCGAATGTTCGGATCAAACCGACACATGGCCGAACCGAATATTAATGAAAAATGCGAAAAAAGTTCGGATCGGCTCAGTTGGGTCGGGACCATAGTCAATATTCGAAAGAGTGTAGGAGTGTAGGATCGGAACCGACCAAACCAAGTAGTAACTTCGTAGCAGGAAACGGCCGAACATTCGGCCGATACTACTTCGGAATAGACCCCCTGATGTGCTAAGGAGTAACTTAGGCTACTTTTATTTAAGGTAAATAATTAGGGACGAGCGCAAAAACAAAAAAAAAAAAAACTTCTGTATAATAAAAATGAAATGCTGTTCGTTAGTTACTGCATCACTTGAACACGGCTGGATCGATTTGGCTATTTTTTTGTTTTGAAAGGTTTGTTTGAAAAATCATCAAATTCGAGAAAAACTGAATATCTATTATATTCTAGGTATTCTTATCTATTTCGGTGCGATTTTTGGAACAACGTATCACAGCTCAGCTAGTTTTGTAATAAAAAACTGAATTTATGCCTGTCTATAAATGCAATTAAAGTGCCCACATAACATAACATAATCAGCCATGTTCCCACTGCTGGGACACAGGCCTCCTCTCTGTGAGAGGTGCCCATTGCTCATTAAAGTGCTCATTCTCCAATAAAATATTCTAATCCTCATACATTTTCATAGTCACTACGTATTGAGCTCATAATAAGGTTTCCATTAAAATACGAAACTATTGGGGAAAAAAGTAGAACGTTGAATCGTGTGTAATGAAAGATAGAATCCTTAGTGCTCATACACACGAGCGGCACGCGTCGGGCGGCGGCTGCCGTCGACGCGTTTTGGCGGTTCCAGTTACCTCTGTCGTTGATGCTTGCTGCTCGTATTTATGAGCACTTAACTTTTTTCTTTGGGCACTCTATGTATTGACTTAAACACTTTGCGGGACACTAAATATCCCTCGACGTAATAACAATAAAACTTCTATTGTGTCTCGTTCAGTGTCCTTCAGTGAGTTAAGGTTTAAGACATGTGTGCAGCTCCAGGAGGTAAAATAGCACAGTTGATTGAATTGAACGAAGTTAAGTTCACCTCATCATCTGCCTAGACTTTTCCCAACTATGTTGGGGTCGGCTTCCAGTCTAACCGGATACAGCTGAATACCAGTATTGTACATGGAGTGAACTGCCTATCTGAGCTCCACAACCCAGTTATTGGGTAATACGATACCTCTTGGTAAGACTGGTTGACTTCCGGGCTTCTGACGACCCGTAAGGACTGTCAAAGATCCACGAATGACAGCCGGGACCAAGAGCTTAACGTGCTTTCTGAGGCACGGAGGGGTCTTGGTATGTAAAGCCCAAATGGACCAACCGCGACAACCATAGCTTAACCTGATTGTTCGACTCGTGCAGCTGTTATTGATTAGCCACAAGCCCCTCTAAGTTAAGTTCACCTATTATTATATTTTCTTGATTATAACCTTAAATATAACTATAAAAAGACTGTTTCATTACTGCTTTTGGTACTAGCGTGACAAACCCGGAGTGGCGTGCCAACGCAACTGTGATTGCGTGACATTTTGTATGCGACAGACCAACTGGGCATTTTTTATTATATAAGTGTGATTAGGCAATGCTGTTTATTAATTAAATACTAGGGTACTATGTAATTTTCAGGTTAGGCCAGGGCGTTCGACGCCTACTTCCGTTGCCCTCCACACATCAGGACCTGAGGTGGCGGCGTGTAGTGTTCCACGCGCGCCCCTCTTAGACGTCGCGGGGGGAGTCTAACACCTCACTCCATCCCCTGACCCGAGGAGGCCCGCGGTGGCGGGCCGGCACCAGTCGGGGGTTGCGGAAGGATCGTACGTTCCCGTGACCCCCGGCGGAGGTGTGATATGGAACACCGGGGTGGTTTTTAGTCAGTATGCGTCTGACAGACCCCGTCGCCAGCCCCAGGGCGGCGGTCATCCATGAGGATATTCCACCCCGGAAACAAAAAAAAAAGGACGTTCGACGCCTAAATTATTGCCAGCACATCAAGCTACTACAATCTGGCAAATTTCTTTAATAGAATTCGCATCATTCTGAGATGGAAGCCTTTTGGCCTCGTATAGGACTTTCTGTTTCAGTTTTCTTTTTGTTCCTTTTTTTTCAATATAATTAGGTTTTTTTATTTTTGTTTTATGATCTTTCTGTACGAGTCGCATTAAATACTTTTTCTTTCTTTCTTTCTTTTCTAATTTCAACTTTATCTCTAAAGCATTAAGGTTCAAGGTTGATTGGGAAAATTTGACATTTTCGGGCAGCTTAATGTGCTGCTGTACATTTTTTGTACATTCCAAACATTAGCAAAGAAACGTAACGCAGCGAAAGGAACTCTAACTATCTGTCTATCTTTAACTCACCTAAATCACTGAACAAATCGTTATGATATTTAACATATAACTTGGGAACTGGGGAATGACAGAGAGGCTACTTTTCATCTTGGACATATTGTATTAAAAAAAAATGAAATAGAAAATACCATCAACTCACAATTTAAGGAGCTCAACGATTTGATGAACAATGAAAAAGAAAGGACTTTTGGTAGGCCGTATAAATTACTCAAACTGCCGGGACCATGACTAGAACCAACAGAGAAAAGAAATACAGGCAACAGCTAACAACCTATAAATAGAACGAAATATTCATTATATCATACATAGACAATACTCTGAATTGCAAACGATATAGATACTAAGATATATGTAGATCTTGTTCGAAAAACTACTGGAAGGATTTTCTCCACACCCTCAACCCTTGGATCAAGCTACTCCCCCCAAGATTAGAACGACATTCAAGACGTACTTAAATGACTCTCCGTCACCACGATGTGCCTCTTTGAACCTTCCTCTGCCACTTTGAACATAAGTGCCTCAAGCTTGAATAAAATGGAAGGTCTTCCATTTTTTTATTCATAAGCCTCTTTCATTTCAACGAAATCCTTCGACCGAAATCCTTAAAAGTACCTCCACAGATGCCTCGGATAAGGATCTTGACCCAATTCTTTGTATCCTTGACCCGAAATCTAGAATACACAGAGTACTATAGTGACCTATTTTCCTGTTTTAGTACGCTTCAAGGCTCTCAATATTGGTCTCGCATCGAGCTTTTCAGTTTAATATTCATATGTAGTTTAATATTGAGCCCCGGATATCGGCAAAGAGAGGGTTAAATTGTTTCTATATTCATCATTCTCTTGCTCTTAAGGTTCCCAATTTATTTGAAGTTGGCGCTGCATGTCTTTTTCTTCCATACTTCTCTATTATTCGTCATGTCAGTAGTCACCCCCTTTCTAACCATATCATCTTTCACACATTCGATTCATCGTTTCTGTGGTCATCTCTTACTCTGATCATCACAAAACCGTTCATATCCAAAACTGTCTTCGCGAAATTTTCATCGATCTAAATTAAATCTATATTACTTAATAAAAATAAATATAAATTTTAGTAAAAACTATTGCTAAAGAGAAGAAAAACAATATGGCAATTTTATTTTAAATGTTGACTGAAGGATAGTCTCGGGCAGAAAGGCAAGAATTAAATAATATTGATGAAAATCTACTTATTAAAACATTTGAGAAAAAAAATCATAGCACAGTAGGTACATATGTAGATATTAGGAGTCCGCGTTACACTGGTCAGTTACCCTCAGTCGTCAGTTTAAATAATTCGCCAGTTTTCTACCGAATGTACATACTTTGCCTGACGAATTGAATAAAACTGACGAATCGACAAAAACTGGCAAACTACTGGAGACTGTCGAGTTTGTTTAATCGGCAAAACTGACGAATCAGTGAAACTGACTAATCAAGGAAACTGGCGAATTAAATAAACTGATGACTGAGGGAAACTGACCAGTGATACGCGGACTCGATATTAGCTACAATATATCCTGCAATCAAACAGGTCATCGGCAGATCCAAGGCCATAGACATTTTTATGCTGAAAAAGTAAACTAGAAAATCAAGCTTAAAATCTAAGCTAAAGTCTCAACTCTAGAAAAACGGTAATTGATCTACTTGGCGACACTCCAAAATAAAGAAAACGTTTCAATTTAAAATTCTTTTGCGGTTGCTTAAACTTCTCTAAAATTCAGAATTTTCCCTTTTCTTGGCAGCAAGCAAGTTATTATATATATATATAGTATACATGTTTTTTTAGTCTTAGCTGAAGTAAAAGTTTTTAGTTTTCGAACAAATATTAACAACTATTTAGCGGACCCGGCAGACGACGTCATGCCCGAAAAAGCAGCGCCACCTACCGGGTCCAATGGTGTATACAAACCTTGTCCTGACAATAACAAACACAAAAAAAAAATATTATCCAATTTGGTGCAGTCAGTCAGTTTTATGCGCGTACATAGATTTCGGTGATTCATTTTTATTTATCTAGATTTAAAATCTTTTTGGTATTGGAAATACTTCTTCAATTACAATTAATCTTTTATGGAGTCAGAATTATGTCTGACACCAACAATACCAACACGCGCCTTGGATGAAATCTTCGCCATTTTTACATAATAATTATAATTTGCATAATCGGATTAGGTTTGTACGTGACACGAATGATAAACAAGTACAGTACATGTACCATGTTGTAAATATTTTTTTAAGGAAACAGTAGCTTGAATAGCATGCGATACATACATATTATGTTCACCAAAAGCTTTGTATTCAGGGTGGCAAGGACATCTATGCGCAACTTGTTGGATTCAGTACCTGATTCTGAATCCTCCTGCATTGAAGATTTTCGTCGGTTATTAAAAAAAAAAATATGCTGTTTCATACATTTTGATCTTTTCTATGAAATAGCAGATTTATGAAAAATTTCTACGCTATGTCTAGGATCATGTGTCTGAATGCATGGTAACAGTTTGCGCGGCGATATCCCTGCAACCCTGTATATAGCTTTTTCTATAAACAGCCTACCCAACTTCTGTTTCTCATGATTGACGGGATCTCATAATAAAAGAGGGGAGTTTATTATATGCTAAGACCACAGGCTAAGACCAACGTATCTGAATAAGTATTATAACTTTTGTGATAACTAAAAGCTCAATTTAAGTCCGAGGAATCCCGAATTGCCAACATGAGTCAAACTGTACAAATAAACAGGAAACACTTTGCCCCAAATGACTTTAGTAACCACTAACCCTTTGTCCCCAGAACGGTCTAAACGCCATCCACTTGGCCTCCAAGGATGGCCATGTGGAGGTCGTCCGGGAGCTACTGGATCGAGGTGCTGCCATCGATGCAGCCACCAAAAAAGGCAACACTGCACTGCACATCGCTTCCCTAGCGGGTCAAGAAGCAGTGGTCAAACTGCTTGTGCAGACTGCAGCTCAGGTAAGATGACATATACCAATTTTACAGGCAATATACATTTTTTAAATTATGTTTATAGAAGCCGTGTGCCAGACAGGATTTATCATCGACAAATATTCCCCTTTGTTTCCCCACCCACCTGTTTAGGCTGTGCGTTGTCTGTCAGTGAATGAATGAATTTAAGGTTTTATAACATTTCCTGAAGATATAGTCGCTTTTACCGCTGCCGCTAACGCTAAATAACTGACTGCTATAGAACAGCTTAGCACTCATAGAGATACGTACTTTTGTGAAAATAAACTCACCGGTTGTTGATCAGATAGGTAAACATAATGTCACGCATGCTTGCGTAGTTAGGTAGCTACTTTTATAATTTCCCAAGAGTCACAACTTTAAGCAGGCTCCATTTGTAATTTCTAGACAAAGGTTAGTCCCTAAGGCTGTTTGTCAGCAGTCACATTACTTTCAGTTCAGAACGTGAAACAATATCGAAAGTAAAATACATTTGTACAAATATTTAGGTACATAATGTGAGTCCTCAAGGTCTGCAATAAAGACTAACTTAAAACGACGGCTCCATGAAAACATGGAACCCAAAACCATAAAAGAGCAAATGCAATAGAAATTGAAGATGAAAGACATTTTATTACGCCAAAACGACCAAACAAATTCAATAAAGCCAAACAACATCATGAACATTGCCAAAACAACGAAAAACGAAGCAAAAGTTCAAGGGTAAGCAAAGGTAAACAAACATATCATTAAAGAAACTGGAACGAATGGAACATTACTAAAAGAAATATATCAAACGAAGGAGAAAAGAATTATTGGTCGTCAGTAACATCTGGTCAGACTAAAAGTCGACCCAAAAAAGCTTTGGGAGAGGATATGATGAATAACGTGAATAACAGAACCTAATGACCTATCATTTACAGAAGAATAAATTGCTTTTGGAAGTAAAACAAGGAGTAATAATTTATACTATGGATAGTTGGATACTTAGGCTATGACTCAGCTTGTGTCGATGAAAGTTTACATGGGGAAACTCTAGCCCGAGAGTTGAGTGTCTTCCTGCGTGAATCATTTCAATTATTTTTCCCCGGTTTTCCAAAATGACACATTTAGCATGTTTTTAAAATAATATCGACTTTATAAGCTTTTCTATTACGATAAAATCGATCTTTAATTATAAAGCAACTAATTTGTAATTGTGTAAAATGTAATTTCCTTCTACTTTTCTCGATCTATCACTAACGACGCAAACGAACCTGGTCATCTTTTCCTGGGTCTTCCGCAACCCCGTCTAGCTGTGTCATGGATCCATTGTTGGCGGCATTGTTAGCCCACAGCTTACCAGACATGACCTAGCATAATCAGCCTATAATGTTCCCACTGCTGGGACAAAGGCCTCCTCTCTTTGAGGGGGAGTGGGCTGTAATATGCCACGCAGACCCAGTGCGGGTTGATAGATGTCATATGTCTTTGAATTTCTAGTTCTTGGACATGCCGTTTTCCTCACGATGCTTTGTAGACATGGCTTGACTAGCCCTATTTCAGCCTAGCAGCTTTTTGAGATGTTTTTGTTTTCTAGCCGTTCTTTACTTCTCGCTTCACATTATCTTGTTTTCATTCCTTTGCTTCATTGACAGTATTAACACTTATGAATTCAAACGTATATTCACTCAGGATGAATGAGTTACCCATTGGCAATGAATTATCTACGACAAGGGTAATGAATTGCTTTGTGTCGAACGAAGGGCAAGTGGACACCCCATTGTATATTTATTACTCTAGCTAATGGGTGCGATAAATAACTATACATTTATGGTCTTATTGATTAAGTTTTCTATGTCATTGATGAATGCTATATATGCTATATTAGGTTAATTGTATGGATTCAGAATCTCAGATTTTACGATGTGTATTAGGTTATTGCGTCTATTAAAAGACATGATTTCACCACGCTTGTGATGCAGACTAGGCAGACATTTTACTAGACAAGTATTTAAAAAGAAAAGCTTAAAATGATGAAGAACATTATATACAGGGTTACAGGGAAACTCAACGTATTCCTTAAAAGGGGACCATATACCCAGTATATGGTATGGTATATGGGACCATATACCATATACCCAGTATACGGTATATGGTCCAGTAAACTAAGGGTTCAAAACTGGATGGTTACAAAATAAAAAAATTGCTATTAAAGACCTTTTATTTCTGAGATTGTGTAAGTTTTACAAGCATTCTTTTTTTAAATGATCACTCATTTTTAAAATTTCAGAAAAGTATCAATTAAATGTTTGAAGTGGACTAGTTTTTTTCTCATAATTGATTGTTTTTGGTAACAAGTCAGAAAATTTCTAAAAAATCGAAGAACCGACGCAGCTCCGTAACCATCCAGTTTTGAACCCTAGTTAACTGGACTAAATTTGTTGCTAATGACCTCTAGTTTATCGCCTTTCAAGGAATACGTCGAGTTTCCCTGTCGCCCTGTATATAATATGTGTTTATATATTTCAGCATTATATATTTATTTAAGTATACTTATGTATTATATTTTTGCACTAGCTTCTGCCAGCGGCTTCGCCCGCGTGGATGTCGGAAATTATCCCACGGGAACGTGCTACCCTAATAAAAAGTATATCGATTTCTATGATTCTTTTTATGGAATAGTTAATTATGTTAACTTTTTTAATTAGGGATGACTGAGAGTGTTATAAACGTAAGAGTAGACAAATATAATCAGAATGCTTCGAACTGCTAAGCTATCGGGAGTTACACGTGTTATTGTGAGTAAACCATAAAAGATAGACATATGCTGTCGTGGGATATTTTTTACATAATTGTAAGGAGAACATTTCCGTCATACATGATTTCTGTGTAGCTTTAACCATTAAGGTTGCACACGCGACGAAAGCTTAAAAAATGGAGTAACTTCTCCCGTTTTCCCAGCATTTCCCTTCACTGCTCTGCTCCTATTGATAATAGCGTGATGAAAAGTATACTATAACCAGCCCAGGAGTATGAAAAATAATTGTACCAAGTTTCGTTAAAATCCGTCGAGTAGTTTTTGTTTCTATGACGGTTATACAGACAGACAGACAGACAGACAGACAGACAGACAGACAGACAAAAATTTTACTGATTGCATTTTTGGCATCAGTATCGATCCCTAATCACCCCCTGATAGTTATTTTGGAAATATATTTCATGTACAGAATTGACCTGTCTACAGATTTATTATAAGTATAGATAGATTATATGTTTAGGTATATTTAATATTTTTGGTTGTAGACTTCACACATTCATATTTTTCTCTTCCTGTTCTCACACACTATTGTCTTCATTTCTTTTTACTTCTCCTTTCGCAGGTCTGCTGGAGAAATTTCTTAAGAAATAAGCGGTACCTTTATGCTCAAATTATAATTATGTCATATCCCTATATATTTCACCTTTGTTCTATCACACGCTGTCTAGATCTCTGTATCTATTGTCCTATCTCAGGTATGCTGGAAGAGATTTCTTATGAAATAAGCATCACCTCTGTACCTATTTTTTCTGTTCTGTTTTTCATTGTCTGATGATAAATGTTAAAATAAAATAAAAAAATATTTTACTGTGTATACATAAATAATAAAATAAATAAGAACTATGTAAGTTTGAATACAAAAGTAGCTATGCGGCTGCAAAATGCCAAGAGTTTTTGTAACGGTTAAGGAAAAGTTGATTCAAAGATGATTTATATTGTTATTGATTTGTATTGTTTTCCAACATTAAAACGTCGATTGCAGACATGCATTTTGTCTGTCTGTATGAAGTCTTAAAAGGAATGACTGACAGCCACAATAACAAATCTGGAGAACACTTTACCAATCGACAGGTTTAAAAATATTTTGAACGACGTGTTGCACAAATATTAGTGAATGCGTGAATATATCCATCTGTTTGGGCTTAAGTGCAACGATTTCATTTTAGTCATAATTCACTCATTTTGATTTTTGGATTTTGAATTTATATTCATCTGCGCTTCAGCCGTCTTTGCTGGTGGACAGCTTTAGAGTATTTTCAGATTACGTATTTTATTATTTTTTGATCGGAATTCGTGACGTTAGTGAAGGAAAATAACGTTATGGGTGTGATTTATGGCCTTCTGTATTGTCACAGTCTGTGATCAGAGTTATGTATAATTTATTTATTTATTATTTATTTATTTAAATGCCTTAAAACTATCATTACAGGTCTTACTTAACCTAATGCGATAGCCAAGTCACACACACAAAATTAAAAATAAAAGCAAGCCAATAAGCATAACTAGCTTATAATGTTCCCACAGTTGGGACACAGTCCTCCTCTCTGTGAGAGGAAGTGGGCCGTAAGGCTGCCTGTCTATTGAAGCGGAGCGAGGCCGCGGAGCGGAGAAACTTAGAAATATTAACCAATAGGATTGAGTGGAGTGGAGATTTTATGATTTTATGCAATCCTATTAGTTAATATTTCTCAGTTTATGCGCTTCGCAGCTTCAATGGACAGGCAGCCCTATCCACCACGCGGACCCAGTGAGGGTTGGCAGATGTCACATACCGTCGAATTTTAGGTTCTAGGACATGTTGGTTTCCTCACGATGTTTTTTTTTTCACTGTTTTGAGAGCAGTGGTGATGAAATAACTTACACAAAGTGAAGCGCCTGTCTGGGAACTTCGAACTCACGACCTACAACTCGTAAGTGGCGGCCGTTACCACTAGGCTACCACTGCTCCTTAGCGATGTATCCACCTGACCAAATAAAGTACTAGTTAGGGATCTATTTTATTGAGGGGCCCGTGGCTAAATAATAACAGCCGCACAGGTCGATCGGTCAGGTTAAGCTACGTTTGCCGCGGTTGGTCTGTGGATGGGTGACCATCTTTACATACCGAGACCCCTCCGTGCCACGGAAAGCACGTTAAGCCGTTGGTCCCGGCTGTCATTCGTGGATTGACAGTCGTTACGGGTAGTCAGAAGCCCGAAAGTCTGACAACCAGTCTTACCAAGGGGTATCGTATTACCCAGTAACTGGGTTGTGGAGGTCAGATAGGCAGTCGCTCCATGTAAAATACTGGTATTCAGCTGCATCCGGTTAGACTGGAAGCCGACCCCAACATAGTTGAGAAAAGGCTAGGCGGATGATGAGGGATCTATTTTATTACCTTGGATCACCGTTCGTACTAAGCAGGTGTGATCGAAGAACTTCATCAATCACAGAATTTCTTCAACACGTATATTGTAATCGCTAATTCTCATCTGTTTCATCAATCATTTTCTTTCTCAGGTCAACATCCAGTCCCAAAATGGCTTCACGCCACTATACATGGCTGCGCAGGAGAACCACGATGGCGTCGTGAAGTTCTTACTCGCCAATGGAGCCAATCAGAGCCTCGCCACTGAGGTAAACAGATTTTTCTTTATTTCGTATCTACAACAAACATATATATTATATAAAATAATATTATCATTACATATATTTGAAACAGACTTAACAAAAATGAACCTTGAAAGTATATTAGCTAAATTGGTCGCCATTATTAGCCAATATGACACCCCTGAAATATGTTAATTATCAGAATAATATAAACCGTTTATTTTGGACATTAGGTTACAAGCGAGTTCATAACATCAACATTTTCCTTCGTCCACTAAAAACTTCTTCATCTTCCAGGATGGCTTCACCCCCCTGGCAGTGGCTATGCAGCAAGGCCATGAAAAGGTGGTAGCAGTACTGCTGGAAGCTGATACACGCGGCAGGGTGCGCCTGCCAGCACTGCACATCGCTGCTAAGAAAGATGACGTCAAGGCTGCTAACTTATTACTTGAGGTTTGTGGAAATCGTATTTATAGATAGACTGGTTTTAGAGAGAATCTTTGATTATTAATTCGTATTTAGTCTGCATCCACCTTAGCGTCTTGGTAATGTGCGTAAACTAAATCATGAAACAAAAAATAATAATCACTGAAAACACTAATCACTTTTTTTAAAGTGATTTAGATGTCTGGGTTTATTAGTTTTAAAGGTTTTACCTCACTAAATCGATATCTAAGTAACACTATCTAAAGTTACACCAGCCATTTTTAAGTAATCATGTTTTTTGTTGATTTGAGTAATTTTTAAGACAGACCCTAATTAAATATCTTAAAAAAGTGTCACGTAAGCCGGAGGGTCATTCCCGTGTTTTTAACAACGTTCGCATTCTAATTTCATTCTGTAATCTTGAGTGAATAAAATAAACTATGTACAGACGCCAGCACATCAAGCTACTACAATCTGTCAAATTTCTTTAAAAGATTTTCAACTTTATCACATTCGCATTAAGGTTCAAGATTGATTGGGAATATTTGACAGTTTCGTGTAGCTCGACCTGCTGGCGTCTGTACATTTTTCACTGACCACCGGATCACTGGGTCTGAAATATTTTTTTTTTTTTTTGACAAGTTTTTGATATTCATTGTCGCTGAGATGAGTTTGCGACTTGAATGTAATCGTAAAAAACGTTCAAATTCAACAATTTTCATTGTTTACGTCCAGTTATTACAGTTATCATCATTTTCAGAAACTACCATCTCTAAACTGTAACTAATGGATATTGTTTCTTTAACCAGAATGAACATAACCCCGACGTGACTTCGAAGTCAGGCTTCACACCACTGCACATAGCTGCACACTACGGAAATGAGGCAGTTGCCAGGCTACTGCTGGCTAAAGGAGCTGATGTCAACTGTGCTGCTAAACATAATATATGTCCACTACACGTTGCTGCTAAATGGGGTAAGATATTTAATACTGAATTTAGACTAATCAGATCGACGGTTTTGCGAAATTCTTATTCCAAATTATAGTAAAAGAGTTACATAAAATCTAGAAGTTAGAACAAGAAAATGAAGCCAATCTATAAATATTGGTTATTACATTGATGTTTAAAGCAATTCGAGCCAGTTCCTAGTGCAATTACTCTGTCTGTGTCAGTTCACACAGACCGGCTCGGAGAGGAGAGTACATTTTTATCGCGTTTAAAAAAGAGTTTTAGGTCATTGAAATAAGGTTGATTTTTACTCTCCTCTCCGAGCCGGTCTGTGTGAACGGACATAAAGAGGCCCTCATTACACTTGGCCTTCAAGGTATTTGCTTTAATTGCATTGGCTTGTTTATTTATTTCTTTAAATAACAAATAAACCTCATGACCACAGTGATTAGACCATTCTCATCACAGATATATTATTTTGTTCTAATAATGATTATTACCTCCAGGCAAAGAAAACATGGTATCCCTTCTATGCGACAACGGGGCCAACGTAGAGGCTCGCACACGAGATGGCCTCACGCCTCTGCACTGCGCGGCGCGCTCGGGACACGAGAGGGTCGTGGAAGCCTTGCTGGATAGGGGCGCACCTATTACCAGCAAAAGCAAGGTGAGTGAGATATGATATTTTAATGCGTAATTTATAATAAAAGGGGAAAATGGCCGTGCGCCCAGTTTGGAGTGGGACGAGTTTCCTGATAAGTCAAGAATTGAGGCTTTTTATTGGTTCCGTCCACCATTTTCGTACGTTTAAATGTACTAAATGAGATAATAGAAACGCATCGGAAAACTCCTTAATGTTACAGTTTCTTATGATCACTTACCAACAGCAAAATCGTCGGATTGTCTGGCCACCTATGACGTAATAGATTCTTCTTATGAGAATATCCAGTACAATATCCAGTACAAGTATTGAAAAGCAAAGCAAATGGAATTAAGGAAATCGTCACGAAAAACAACAAATTTAAAAAATTACATACATGTTTTCGTGTTATATTTGCATCGACACCCTAAAGGCTGATTTTTCAATAGACTTTTAGCGGTATCTACAATGCCACATGCGAACAACGCGTCATACTGACGTCACGCAAATCCTGCATCTCGCAAGCAGAGTTTACCGCGCAATTAGCATATATACAAACTTCCCAACATCAATCGTTGGGCAATTGCCCGCCAGACATGTCGACACGACATGTCTGGCGCGACACGACACGACAACACATGTCTGGTCGGAGGATCCTCCCTTTTCTATGAAACTTTACACCCTGTTCCTCGTACCTCTATAAGACTGATAATTTTCTTCTTAAGAATAACAAAACACGTTGAAGGAAAAGACATCTCGTTCCCCTCTCCCTCACGACCTTTTCCTAACCCTTTTGCCTCATAAGACTATCCTAGATCATTTGTATGTCCTCTCTAGAACGGCCTAGCCCCCCTGCACATGGCGGCGCAGGGTGACCACGCAGAGGCCGCGCGCGTGCTGCTGTCGCGTCGCGCGCCGGTCGATGACGTCACTGTGGACTACCTCACCGCACTGCATGTCGCTGCTCACTGTGGACATGCTAAAGTCGCTAAACTTTTGTTGGACAGGTAAGATACCGAACTAATACTGCTTTTCGACTCTAGACTTGAAGCTGAAGGAAAAATATTGCTCACAATATAACTCAAATACTCCACATTCCTTTTAGTGAGATAGAAAAAAACGAGTGTCGGAAACTGAAACTTTTTCAAAGTCAAAGTCAAAGATCTTTATTGTGAGACAGTGGTTATATAGTTGTTATGTATTTGATAATTGGTGTGCTTTTGCACTGCTCCACCACGTTAGGCATACAATAGTTTACAGTTTGTTATATTAGACCTAAGTTTATGTGATAATTATAATATTAATTCAAATAGAAATTTCAATTGCAATAGAGCTTTATTTTGCATCAAAACATAAAAACAGTTTGGCACTAACTCATCACGAATCTGTCGGACAAAAATTCATGTATTGTATAATATGGTCTGTTTACTAAGAAGTCATTTAATTTTTTCTTAAAAAATGTAATGTTTTCAATTTCTCTTATTTGCTTAGGAAGCTTATTATAAATTCGAGAAGACATTCCTTTAGACAAACTTTTAGAAAGTAGGGCTGTTTTTGAGGGCATATTATTTGCTATTTTGTCGGCATGCCGACGGGAGTGCAGGTTACCAAACTTTTCCCTATTGCCTTTTACGAATATAGCGACCTCATAGATGTAGAGGGCAGGAAATGTTAAAATCTTAAGCTTTTCATAATATGGCACACGCACGGCACACTGAAAATTTTGTTAATCATTTCAACACTTTTATCTTACTACCAAAACCAGACCTAAAAAGCCTTTAAAGTAACAAAGAAGAGTGAAAATGATCTATAAGTTAATAATCAAAAATAAAGTGGCCCGTAACAAAATGAAAGTCTTAAAAGCTTGGCAATGTTAATTATGTTCGACTTCTCTTACAGGAATGCGGACGCGAATGCTCGCGCTCTAAACGGATTTACACCCTTGCATATAGCATGCAAGAAGAACAGGATCAAGGTGGTGGAGCTGCTCCTCAAGTATGGTGCAAGTAAGTTCTCTTAATTACATAGGTACTTTGAGTTGTAATCAATTTCCTTGGGACCTCAAACAAGATTTATCTCGCTGAGTTCACGTGATGCTGGGCATCGGCGTCTCTTTGCTTGTACGAATTCCCACGCTCCTATGCCAGTCACTAACAAGGTCAGCCAAGTCTCCAAGTTGAAGAAGATTATAAGTCCCACAGTCTTTATTCTCTGTTCTCCTTCAGGCAAATGGACTGATCTTCTGGTTTCCCGCCAATAAATTCGCGCTACTTCATCATCCTTAAGTGTAGAATGAGGCAACTATTATAAATTACTTCCAGACAATGAACTGCAGCGTTATACTGTCTTAGTTTTGTCTACTCATTATTTGCAGATCCTTCTTAATCATTTGATAACTGATAATAATCTCCCTTTCGCCAGGTATACAAGCTACTACAGAGTCCGGCCTGACTCCCCTTCACGTGGCCGCATTCATGGGCTGCATGAATATTGTCATCTACCTGCTGCAGCACGAGGCCAACCCTGACGTGCCTACTGTCCGGGGGGAGACGCCTCTGCATCTAGCAGCTAGGGCTAACCAGGTAATTACAGAACTAGTGTCCCAATCTGAAATGTGGAAAGTGTGATTTTTTTAGCAGCCAATTGAACAGTCTTGTATTTTCGTCTCCATTTGAAGTTGAACCATAAGCCTACTAGTTTAGCAGTCAACATACAAGACTCACTCACTCAGAAGAGTCATGTTCATCAAATGTCATGTCTTGTTGCTAAGTTGGCATGTTTTTGGGTGTACAAGTCCCGAGTTAACGTTACGTTCATATTCATATTTCATAGCATTCATTTCTTGTTTAAAAAAAATTATCAAGAACTTTTAACCCCGCGAAGATAGCTAAATAAATATACATTCATTATCATGGCTTTGATTTGCCAAAACGTTATGTCTCTTCCTATCATCAGCTGCTCACATAATCCATTCCTTACATCAACTAACTCATTCTCATCTTCCAGACTGACATAATCCGCATCCTCCTGCGCAACGGCGCGGCCGTGGAGGCCAAGGCCCGCGAGCGCCAGACCCCGCTGCACATCGCGTCGCGCCTCGGCAACGTCGACATCGCCGTGTTGCTGCTGCAGCACGGCGCCGACGTCAGGGCCATGACGGCTGACCACTACAACCCGCTGCATATTGCTGCTAAACAGCATAATCATGATGTAAGAAACTTTCTTATTTTTCAATTTTCCTTAAAGGGTTGTGCTCAATAGAATATCAGAAACGAAACCATATTTAAATGTCAAACAATAGTTTAAAAGCCTTGGTAGAAACAGTGGAAAAACCGACCAAGAAAGGGTTTAAATAAACTCATAACACTCCACCAGGCGATATCGAGAGAGAGAGAGAGAGAGAGTGAGCTTGAGAGTTCAAGCGAAAGTTTGTATGGATGGATGTATGTTTGTTACTCTTTCGCGCCAAAATCTACTGAACGGATTTGGATGAAATTTTGCACACAGATAGTTTATAACCAGGATTAACACATAGGATACTTTTTATTCCGATATTTCCGCCACCCACATTAGTTCCAGGACCAAAACTTATGTGGGTGAAACCGCGGGGATATTGAAAAATAAATTAAAAAATACCTACATTTGCAGATAATTTTAATAAACCTTTTAAACTAAAATGAATTGATTGACAGGTTGCAGCAGCACTAATTGAACACAATGCGCCACTGACGGCAACTACCAAGAAAGGATTTACCGCTCTGCACCTCGCTGCCAAATACGGGAACTTGAAGGTAGGAAATAATCTTATTTAGGAAAAAACATTCAAAACGTGTACTCGAATATTAAGTGGCCATCTCCACGAGCGAGAGAATCGCGACGACAATTATCGTCGTGCCACGTATTTTTATACACTCCCTTAGGACGTGTCTACACACGGCGATATCATCGCGGCGAGAATTAGATGGCACGGCGAGACTATCGCCGCGATTCTCTCGCCCGTGGAGATGGCGCCTAATACAGCATTATTTTCAATAAAGATGAGCGAGGTTTCTAGAATATTCAAGCTAGCGCAAAAAGTGCTGCATTTGTTTATTTATTTATACAGGGTGTTAAAGAAATTGCGTGCCATAGCTTAGGGGTAGGTTTATTATCGTTAAAGGAACCCAGCCAACATTATTTGCTATTTAATTAATAGGTACTACATTATGTTCATCTTAGGGTAATTTTCGTTTTTTTTTTTAACTTTTTTTTTAGGATTTTTTTTTACGGGTTCCTTTATCGATACTAAACTCACCCAGAAGCTATGGCACGCAATTTCTTTAACATCCTGTATACACTTTACTGTACACCACAAAAAACCGCAAACCGCGTATCGGCAAGCGTAGTGTGGGACGCCCCCCAGCTACATGGACGGACGACCTTAAGAAGGTTGCTGGGACGGACTGGATGCAGAAGGTGGTGGACAGGGTGTTGTGGCTCAGTCTGGGAGAGGCCTATGTCCAGCAGTGGACTGCGATAGGCTGAATTGATTGATTGATACAACAGAACTACATAACAAAACAAACAAAAAAAAAAAGAAAAATCGAACACTAAAAATATACAATGGGTGGCCTTATCGCTTGTTGTTGTTAATTTAGGAACTCGACTGCATTATTTATCTCACCAAAAATCCAATTCACCATTTTTTCTCTAGGTGGCGAACCTACTGCTTGCTCATGGAGCATCTCCGGACCAGGCAGGCAAGAACGGCATGACCCCATTGCACATCGCTGCTCAGTACGATCAGCAGGCAGTCGCTACCACTTTGTTGGAGAAAGGAGCTGATGCTAAGGTCAGTTTGAAAAATATATTCATGTTAATTTTCTTAAATAGTTTTTGAGTCCATTACCAAGTGGCCAAAGCAAACGGTGCGTTGGAAGATGAATCGCCAAATGTGTCGATGGTCGATACACTGTTGGATATAATAACGTTACCTACGTTATTATATCCAACAGTGGATACCTGGATCAAACGAGGCATAGGATGCAAGAATAGCATAAAAGAGAAGATGCTGGAATTTGAACTGCAAAACCTAGTTGCAAGGATAGCGTTAAAGGTGAAAGTTGATGCAGAACGAGTAGAATTAAAAGCTGCAGATGGTAATAATGATGAAGCCGAATGTTCTTTTTATTTGCAAAATGACGCTGACTAAAAATATGATGTTCTTTTGTGTGTTCTGACGAAGTTCTTTGAATTCCAGGCTGTAGCCAAGAACGGGCACACTCCTCTCCACATAGCAGCTCGTAAGAACCAGATGGAGACGGCGGCGACTCTGCTGGAGTACGGAGCTCTCACCAACGCAGAGTCCAAGGCTGGCTTCACGCCGCTGCACCTTGCGGCTCAGCAGGTAAAGTCACACATGACTGTAATAAAAATCTGATACCCGTAATTAACAGTTTTTGGAACTTTAACGTGTAGTTACCAGGTTTTGTGATTGAGAGACAAAATATTGGCACTATGACTATTTGGGTAATATATTATAATATCTTTGGTGACGATTACGTATTTTTCCCAGGGTCACACTGAAATGTGCTCATTACTCCTGGAGCACGAAGCTGCAGTGGACCAGCAGTCTAAGAATGGATTAGCTGCTTTTCACTTGGCAGCTCAGGAAGACAGGGTGCCTGTCGCTCAACTTCTTGTTAAGAATGGAGCAGAGGTATTTAATATTTCGAATTTAATTAGAAATATAATATATAGAACTAATACTGATAGACCTCATTGATATATAAATCAATGTTATCAAGCTTTTTGTTTGAAATATAAAAATCAGTTAGGTAATAGTTTTTTTTTTTTTTTTTATCTAACTTAAGCGAGTTTAGACTTGAACCGTCTTATTACAAAACGAGTTCTAAGTAGACCTAACCTAATCCTTCAAGCCAATTACTGTATTTTGAACTTTATTCCGCCAAGCGTAAAGTTCTTAATGCAAAATTGACAACTTAGACTCGGATTTAACGTCAGTTTTTGTAATGAGATCTTTAACTTTGTCGGATTATAGTTCGAAATTTAAAAATGGCTGGATGGTTTAAAACTGGATGTAAAGATAAACCTTGCTTTGTTATAAGGCCGAACGATTTTAATCTTCAAGCCATTTTTTGTATTTACAACTTTCGTCCGACTGACGTAGGTTCTTAATAGGAGTACAAAATTGACATAGTAACAGATAAAGTTTTATTTTTTTACAAATAACTGTATTTCGGTCATAATGAAGTTCTTATTGTAAAACTGGCTGAATGGTTGTTATTCCACTTAGGGCTAATTTTTCCATTGCCAGATAACTTTTATTCGAGGAATAAAATTGACGTTTGACAGTTTTTGTATGAAATATCCGTCAAAATTTCAAAATTATTCCTCGAATAAAGTTATCAGAAGGCCAATTCTCGTAATTTAAAACGTTCGAAATCTAGTCGCAGTCTCATCTCAGCGACAAACAATTTCAAAAACTTGTCAAAATGTAGGGAAATTAGAAGTATTTTTTGACAGATTGAGACAGATCAGACTGTGAACGTTCTTAAAATTGAATTGCCCCTCTGGTGTTGGAAAATTAGCCCTTACATGAATATCAACTTTATGCTAGTGTAAATTAAATTAATTTCCGAATTATTACTATTGAAAAAAACATAAAATTGTTTGAAGTTGTATTGCTAAAAAAAAAGTTGTTTAAGTAAACCATGTCTAAAGAATACTCTTATTTTGTACTAAGATTGTTATTGCCTTTCTCAGGTGGACATCTGCACCAAGGGCGGGTACACACCGCTGCACATCGCCAGTCACTACGGACAGACCAACATGGTGCGCTTCTTGCTGGAGAGCGGCGCTTCTGTTAAAGCTCAGACTGCACATGGGTAAGTCTCAACTCAAATCATTTAAATTTCAATTCAACCATTTACTGGGGACTTTTGAATTGTAAAAATTAAATATTCGGTCAGTTAGTCAGAACGTTGAAGCTAGTTGCCCATTCCAAAACGTAGATCTCTATGGAGAAGAACGGGCACGAAACTCCACGGACACTCTTTAAAATCAAGATATTATTACAAAATCTTGGGTACATTATTTTATTGCTTCTATGTGTGAGAACAATGTAAAAAAGAAACAATTTAAAATATAAAATTAAAAATAAGCCCTGGCAGTTAAGAGATGACCAGTCTCAACTGCGCCCCTTCACGAACATGACGCGTGGATCAGCACCACCCAGCTCAACCATTTTGTAGGGAACCGGATGATCCAACACACGCGCCACCACCCACTGGAGACATTTAAGTGAGCATAACTTATTCTCAACTGCCATGCTCTTTCAAGTCAACATCAAAATATAATAAACGGATCCATGGTTCTTACATTTACAAAATTTAAAAAAATGCTCTTAAATTATACAAAACTATCGTTTGCGAATTATTTATGAGATGAAAAAAAGAAATTTACTAACAACGAAGTGACCAATATCTGTTACCCTTCCTGCTAGTCACGGTTGACAAACATAATCAAATCAAATCAAAAATGTTTATTTGTTAGAATATGGTACAATAGACGTTACAGTATTGGTTCCAGCATATCCTGACATAATATGGCGTACAAAAATTTCTATATAAATAAAAAAAATAAAAATAACAAGAATTATATTACTAGCCTATTAATAATTATGAAAATAAAATATGAATCTATAATAGTTAATTAATAAAGATTGAAATTGTAGTAATAATGAATTATTTAATTGTTGCATGCGGTAGAATAAAGGCTATCTTTATTTTATTATATTATTAACGAATTATCTTCTAAATATTATATTTTCTTACAGTCTATCAAATTTAATGACGTTCTTTCAGCCGTCTATAAATATTGTTTTCAAATGTGTTGTGCGTCTGCAATTTTATCGGCACCCATACGTCTTGAAATAGCAATGCTGTTTGGCTATGAAATACGTTGTGGCGGCATCGTCACAGGATTTTATGTGGCTACAACGCCACATGCGAACTACGCGTCATGCTGACGTCACATAAATTACTGCATCTCGCAAGCAGAGTTTACCGCGTAATGAGCATATACACAACGTCCCGATATCAACCGTTGGGCAGTAACCTACCAGACACGACATCCGTGTTGTGGGAAGATCCTTCCTTTTCTATGGAGAATGAGTGAATTGTACACCCTGTTCTTCATGTCTGTAACGTATTTAGCATGAAAATTGTACCTTTATTTTTATTATTTGTTTATTGATATATAATTGATGTAATTGCACAGATACACAGCACTACACCACGCCGCTCAGCAGGGCCACATCAATATCGTGAACATCCTACTGGAACACAAGTCAGATGCTAACGCCACTACCGTGGTAAGAACATAAATATTACATATCTCCTAGAATAGTATGCGCAGTATATTACCGCAATATTATAAACACAAAATTTTAAATAGAGGAAACATATTTGTTGACAAACAAATATTTTGCTCTTGAGTCAAATGTTTATGTTTTTATACTTATCTAAACGTGTGTAGTAATAAAAAATCTAAAAGAATTACGTTGATATAAACAAAAACATGAATATGAATAATTTCAGGTTAATATTTACTTTGTCATGACGAGTGGCTCAAATACTGGAAAATACATTATTTTTAACACGGGTTAATCCTGTATTCGCTAATATTGGCCTTACCTTAAGAATTTTTGCTCTTTTGAACTGAAAATCATTTGAAACGTCTTCCCAACAGAACGGCCAAACCCCACTGGACATAGCCTCCAAACTGGGCTACGTCACCGTGATGGAGACTCTCAAGGAAGTGTCAGAACCATCCATCGCGCCAGTCTCGCAGGAGAAGTACAAGGTGGTGGCTCCGGAGACCATGCTGGAAACCTTCATGTCTGACTCTGAGGAAGAAGGAGGTGGGTAGATGTAGATGATGCTGAAATTATTGAAGTCGGGGTTTCAGGCGCAAAGGCATTTATAAGACGCCTGTATTTATTTTCGATCATGGTTTCTCAAAGTTTCGTCGTAATGCTACTGTCAAATCTAATGTTAACTATACTTGGTTGGAATCACAACAGCCAATCAAATTACTTGACAAGTTTAATTGAATAATTCTTTTATAACTGTGTGTGTGAGCCTGTAGTATCAGCATCAGCATAAATGTTTCCAGGAATAACTAACTTTAAAAGTCAACGTGTAAAGATAACAAAAAAAAAAACAACCGACTTTCAAAAACGACACTACAAAGTAATAATAATAATAATAATATCCCTGGACATTTCACGAAGTGAAAAATAACTTTAATTTCGGAAGTCGGTGTCGTTGGGTTTGCATTTTCGTTGTTTGCCACGGACTTCCGAAATTAAAGTTATTTTTCACTTTGTAGTGTCGTTTTTGGAAGTCAGTTGTTTTTTTTTGTAAAAAAGTTTTATTTGTCACTTTTAAGGTGTAATTGTTACCAGTAATTTTGGTTTAAAAACCAAACTACTGAACCGTTTTTGATGAAATTTCTATGGGACCATTTGGGAAGTATACCCTTTCCAACAAAAAAAGAATTTTTCAAATCGGTTGGCAAGCGACCAGAGCTATGAGCGAAAAAACATAAAAAAAAAATACAAACATCCGAATTGAGAACCTCCTCCTTTTTAGAAGTCGGTTAAAAATAGATATTTGGGAAATTCGGACCTGTGATCTTGTTTTGTGTCTAGCTAACCTACCTTTCAATTTAATACAAACCAAGAGAGCTATAATTTCAAAAACCACGTTCTACTTTATGGTAGGTGAAGACACTATCTTGAACGACCAGCCATACCGCTACTTGACGGCAGATGACATGAAGTCCTTAGGAGATGACTCTCTGCCTATTGATGTCACCAAGGATGAGAGGACCGAGTCTGCTATGAGTCATAAGAACATTATGGAGATGTCGCAAGGTAAGATAAATAACAGTTTCAAGACATCCAGAATAATATTATTTGGTACGTCCTGGATAGATAAATACAGTCTTAAATTCATATTTCACTAATTTCTAATCGTCATCGAAAATTCGTGATTCTTGCCGAGAACCTAGCTACACTTACATAATACTAAATATTCTTTTCCATACAGGCTCAGTTAACGGCATGCCATACCAGCCTCAGCAGGAGGTGGTGGTGAAGAGCATCAGCCGTTACAGCACTGCGCAGGCGCCAGAAGGATATTGCTACAATGTGGATCCAACACAACCCAAGTCAGTATTACTTTCCATAAACCTACACATAATAAAATTATGACACCAGAGGTCCAAGTATGTTACCTTGGGATAACCAAAGTAGTTCTAGTACCTTTACCCTAATAATGAAGGTAATATCGCATAAAACATCACTTTAAATTTGAGGTCCAACCATTGTACCTTGTGGAACCCCTCTAATTTTTAGTTTGAAAGTCAGGTTGATTCATGCTACGAGTAATTTGGATATGACTTGTTGGTCTTATTGTTTCTAACTTGCATTTTGATGTTAAACACAGCAGCTAATGAGTAATTTATTTGTACAAATTCCACTTACAGATTACTTTAATGAATTCAAAGCCCTAACCAAATTCAATAGTTGATGTGAACCGTTTACGAATTGCATTAACAGTATCAAGATGCAATGATTCACAACACGGAAACGTTTACGTAAACAGAATTATGTAAACAATTCCAAAATACCAAACGTAATGCTGCTAATGATGCTTTATAAAAGTTATTATCGTTTCCAATGAAACAGTTTATGATTGGAACGTCTATTTCAGAATGTAAACATTTATTACAAAATTGTTGCGCATGCTTACTGGGATATACAGAAAGAAGCTACAATGGAAGAAGTAAGTGCTTTTTATTCATATTTTTGTTATTTTCTTTATCCGTTGTACTGTTTTAATTAAATTTTGTGTTTGTGATTATGATTAATAAATGTGCTTTGAGCCGTTTTGTACTTGTTGCAGTTTGTTTTCTTTTTTTTCCTATTTGTGAATTCCGTTTAGAAACGAGAAGTATTGATATTATCATTTTCAAGCAAGAAATGCCATAGTAACTTTTTTAATTCCTGAATTATTTTCTACCTTTAGAATTATCATAAATCTGAACTGTCACGCAAATTAAATAAAATTCAGATCGTGTGTACTATCTGTATTATTCTTAGTTTGTATAATTTCATTATCATTATCTAGTATTTAGCACATACTTACAAAAGCAACATTATTAACGGCTACTTCATTAACTGTATTCATTAAATGGCTTTCCTTTAGTCTCTCTCTACCAGTCAAACTTCTTTACGACAGTTACTCGGTATTTTAATATTCTTCCTGTGTGTTCCAGTTTCCTGGTATCGTTTCTGGTGGATGCTCGAGGAGGAGCCATGCGCGGATGTCGCGGTGGTGGTGTGCGCGTCATTGTACCACCGCTATCCGCACAGCAACCTACCAGAATTACTTGCAGGTGAGTTGCAAACAGGAAGCAAAAACTTAAATATCATAACAGAGGCAAAAGGGGATAAACCAGCAAAGCAAACGCGCCAGTTTACGCCAAACCAAAATTAAGGTAATGAATATGCCAAAAAATATTTAGAGACTAGAGTATGAAAACACGGTAATGGCCAAGGGCGTGCTTCATATTCCTAACCATAAGCAATCAAGACATTCAAAGACTTTTACGAGATTAGATTAAAAGATTTGAAACGGTTATTCAATATCATAATGACTATTTCTTTTACAGGTATCTGAAGCCTTCCCGCATCAATCACATGCCGCCCTTGATGGAAGGTGAGGCTCTTGCAGCCAGGGTGCTCGAGATGGGACCAGTTTCCGCCAAGTTCTTAGGGTAAGTACCCCAACAGTCAGATAGAACTCTTTCTATATCTAAGAGGGGACAACAGTCTATCACCCAATTATTAGGTTCTAAGAATGATAATACGACATAAATAAGGTTATCATTAGTCCCATTTCCGTTACGTGATCAATGAACTTCATGCTGTCTTTTGTAGCCTTTTATTACCCTAGTCTCATTTTGAAATTGATCTTAAATGCTACTTTCACACTTCTTTGTCTAAACGTTTGTTGATTCTAATTTATACCAATCTTCACAATGCAGACCGGTGATACTTGAAGTACCCCACTACGCCTCCCTTCGCGGCAAGGAGCGTGAAATCGTGATCCTTCGCTCCGACAATGGGACCAGCTGGAGGGAACACAATGCTGATGCTACTGATGACGTCGTGCAGGATATCCTGCATGAAACTCTTGAGATTGAAGGTGGGTAAAACAGTAGTCGCAGAAAAGTGATCGATACGACTTACGACTTTACGACTTTGGATGACTTAAACCATAAAGACAGATAGAAACGATAAAACTTCCTTCTAACCAACTTCATTTCGGTAATGACCGAGGACTTTTTACGTCACATGAGTCCTATGCTTTGACATGAATATCTATCCCTCTCTGGACGTAGGACCAACGACTATATCTAACAAGCGATTTGTAGTAATGAATTAGTTTTCATTTGGGTCATAAATAAGTGTAGCTTGAAACCATCAATTAAAAAACTGTAATCCTGATTTGGTTGGATCACCTAGAAGATATTGAGACCGCCAGTGTCAGAAAGTGTTTTTGTGCATTCAACCTAACCGTCTCTTCATCTATCTATCTTGAACTTTTATAAAATTTTCCAATATATTTCTTCAACAGAAACAAACGAGACGGACGAGAAAGGCTGGGATGCTCCTCGCGTCACCAGGATCCTGACGCACGACTTCCCACAGTATTTCGCTGTTATATCGCGCATACGACAGGAAGTCCACGCTATTGGGCCTGAAGGTCAGTATCACGTTTAGAATACTTTGTTATTCCTCAAAAAGGTGTTGCACTTGACAGTAGAATGGATTTACTTAATTTCATATTCAGGGGTTATCGGGAATGTATTTTGACCAACACGCATAAACAGAAATATTTAATCCAACCTGGCTACTACGAGTAGGTACCAAGTAACAAGATTATATTAGGTATTTCAGAATACGACACCATTATTTTTTTAATGTTAAAATTCCTAATTTTATTTAGCTGAATATTCATAAAAATCTGAACGATACAAAAAGGAGTAATAACAGGGGTTAATCGAATTTTATTGATGACAGTATGAACAATTGAAATAAATAGTATATAACTTCTATGGATTTCGAACTACAGTAATCAATAAATACAAAAATGTCATATCTTCTTATCTCCAGGTGGCATGGTATCCAGCTCCGTCGTCCCACAAGTGCAGGCCGTCTTCCCGCAAGGAGCCCTCACCAAGAAAATCAAAGTCGGCCTCCAGGTAAACCTATTCAAACCAAGAAAAGGTGTTAAGGACAAAAACCTGAAAAAGATCACTGTCAATAACGTCTCCAAGAAAAAACGTTTCTCTCTAATTTGGTAGTATTATACCCTTAAAATGTACTCGAATGAATTTAATCTTATAAGCTGACATAGTCAGACAAGCTTATGAAATATAACGAATATTTTCGATAAGAATTCCATTTAATTTTCTCCACTGTTAGATTTGTGTACTGTGTTCATTAATTTATTATTGTTTAGATTAATTGTGTTCTCACTGTAATGTTAGTCATTAATGATAGGTTCGGCAAAATATTTTCTGAGAGATGTTAAATCTAATTGAAAATTTTAGTCTTTGTGTGATAGTTAGTCGAATGCTTTAGACAGATCATTTTCATCTAGGATTTGATGAATGAATGGAATTAGAACAAAAAAGCAAGTAAAAAAGTAGTAGTAGCATTGAAAAAAGCTCAAGAAAAACGAAACGTTGTGATTTGATGTACAGGGTGGCATCGACGCGCAACATGTTACCATGGATTCAGCATATGATTCTGGATTCCCCATGCGTAGAAATTTTTCGTAGGTTATTTTAAAAAAAATATTGCTGTTCCATACATTTTGACCGCTTAGACTTGTGTAGGCGACAGCTGCTTTTAAAAAAAAATAAACAATGATAAAATTCAACGCAGGGGGTCCAGAATCATATCATGGTTGTGCCCTATATTTTAATTAGAGATAAAAAGAAAATAGATCGCTAGAATATTTGAAAAACACAGAAAAACTGAAGGAATCAGATTATATTTTGCCAAACACAGTCTAGTCATTTGCCATATTAAAACAAAAGTACAAAATGTGAATGCCAAATTTTTTTAACGATAGTTATTTTGTATCCGTTTATTGGTGAAAGTATTTTTGTTTAGCGATTTACATTATGATGTATCATCACATATCTTAGACATACATACAGTTCATTTATATTTTAATAATAACAATGTACGTGATTATATTAAATAAAGTAGCCATGACTTGTTTCATCAAATTCTGCGGATAGAAAATGTTGAAAGACTTCAGTGTCTTTCTAGAATTAAATACTAGGCATAAATATTCAAGATATGAAAGAGTTTGGGAAGATTACGAAGGATTTAATAGATTTGATGAGACACGTATTTTGCCATTAGACTAAGTTTCTACGTTACTCCTTTAGGGATTATGTCATACCCAATAAATTTAGAAATTCACTTAACTATTTATTGTAGAAGGGAGTTTCAATAAAACCATTGACAACAAACTTTGTTTTCAATTTAAGCAAAATTGAATTCTATGAAATCACAAAAGAGTCCAAAATCGTAGATTTTTCTCACACTGCGGTATTTCATACTGGTTGGATTTTCTCTAGTTGGTCTTTAGGCGACATTATAAGCATGATTGAAATAAAATTATAACTACAGAAAATGATATGAATTGAATGATATGATTATGTGACATTTAATTATTTAGTAATTCATTTGTGTGTGTTATATACGATTTTAATATATATTTAAATAAAATTGGAGTGACGTATGTAATTTAATTAGTTAAGTAGTATTTTAAGGATTGCTAAATTTATTGGGTAATGTCTTTCTATGCTTTTAAGTTGAATTGTTACTTGGACTGTTGTGCAATTTTGTACTTTATTTCCTAAAGACCAAACGTGAGACTTGCATGATGTACATATATTTTGTTTTGCTGTATTATTTTGAGCTTTATGACTATCGGAGTGTGTTGCATCTTGTTTTTAAAGCGCATGTGTGAGAAATAGATGAAAGTCTGAGTTGACATTGTAATAAATGTGTATAATTTCATTTTTATATGCTTTTCCTGTGATTTCATAATGTTCATATTTGCTTAATTTTGCACCAACCGCTCTTCACCAACATCCTACCATTTCGTTTGTAAGATTATAGCTGGTTTTGTAAATATACTGTAGAAAATTAAATCTACCTCACAAAAGAAAACAGATGAAAATAATTTTGAAAGAAATTGCAAAATAAAATCTCTTCTGCTTTAATTGTCCCGAGAAGGGGTAAGTACTGAATTTAATCTATTATTTCCACACACTGCCTTTTAATTTTTAACCAACACCAGCATGAAGCTTTGGCGACGATTACGTTTGGTCTTTAGAATGTAAAGATTTTTTTTAGGAAAACATTAAAGAAACGTGTCTAAATTCAAATAAACAAAAAACGTTGAAATAAAAAGCGTTACTGTAGAAGTTGAAAAGATAACATGTTTTATATTTAATCAATTATGTCATACTAAAAAATATCAAAACTTAATCTTTTCAGGCCCAAATTATTGATTCAGAGCTTACTGCTAAGCTACTCGGTCGTGGAGTAGCCGTATCGCCAGTAGTTACTGTGGAACCAAGAAGAAGGAAATTCCACAAAGCCATAACCCTGAGTATGCCAGCACCTCGACCTCACACCCAGGGTATGACGAACCAGTACAGCACATCGTCAGCTCCAACATTGAGGCTACTCTGTTCCATATCAGGTACAATTAAAATAGTTCGCTTGTCTTTAAAAAAGCAAATCTGATTTGTTACTGAAAAACTGTTTTGATTCAGATCACGAATATCATCAGATATCTATAAAAAATAGAAACTGCTTAAGTTTACAAAAAAATTACAAGGATTCGCCGTATATATCATGGCGATATATACACGGGTGAAAATATCCCAAAAATGTGTTTCAGTAACAAATCGATTGACGCCATGTGTTGCAATGGAGTATGGCTTATGTTTGCTATCTCGACGATAAGCTTTGCCATGGAAAGGTAAGTGTGCCTACAGTTAGGTATTCAGCTTACAAACAGTACCCTAACATGGGCTGGAATTTGTGTTTGGATATTTATTGCATTTTGTAGCCCTGCTTGTACAATAAAACTTAAGAAAGTCTAAATTCAATAATAAACAGTAAAACATATATTTTGAGATTTGTGGGTGATGAACGTCTAAACGTAAATTGCAGTAAATACCAAAGTCAGATAACAGTCTATTTGCGGGTATTGTGGACTTTGCTTTTAAGTTCGCTTAACAAATAAACTAAAAGGAAATACAATTCTAATACCAATATTCCATTACAACACATTGGTAACGTAGGATATAGACAAACAGAAATCATTACGAATCGATTTGTAGGTAACGAATATAGTTCTACATGAGATCGGTAGACTATAGATTTTAAAATTTTCAACTTTTTAACTAGAGTATTGATAGTTACTCGGAATTTTATAGTCTTTTTATCCTAAATCATATTGGTTAGTGTAGAACAGAGAATTACGGGTTTAGTCTGACTCCCCATTTTATAGACAGCAGGATGAGCATGTTAATGAGAAATAGCGTAGTTTGAAATCATTTCATTCGAAACAAAACATACATGATAGTGGAAGGGAAAAGAAAGTATTTAAGACAGTGCAAACAAGCAAACCGCTTATAGCAAATACACAAGCAGCTGAGGGACTACGTCCCTGTGTGTCCGTTATGTGCGTGTCTACATTGTCTTTGTTCTCGTGTGTTTGTGTGTGTTGCACGCTCACCGTGTGTGGCGCTAAATAATGTGCTGCCACCTATCGGCGTGCACCAACAGGGGTATTTCGCAAAAGATCTCTCGAAGGTAAAAACATTAGAAATATTATACAAAAACAAAATCAAAATGTCGGTTTAAGTTTCGTTTATTTTATTTAAACGTTAATTTGTCTGAAACTCTTGAACTTATCGTGTTTTTATTTCTCATAAATCATTGTTTTTACGATACTTATACTCTCCAGCACCGTGGCTGTTCGAGTATAAATATCAGATACATTGTTTTTTTCCCTCTATCACTTTTTGAATGCTTTTCCATATCTTGCTTCTCATACATTCTTCCTCTATGCACGGGCTGAAATTTTTACGCTTTGTTAAGACACGTTCACTCTGTATCATAACCATTCAATGAATCTTGGGACATCAAGAGTTTGCACAGCGATACGTTCACAGAAACATGTCGATTTAGAACAAAATGTACAAACATAACTAGAACTAAAGGAACTAACTGCAACTGTATTGGCACATTGTATATGATTGGGACACGTTAAATACCTACCTGTTTTTGTTTAGTATAAGCGTAAAGTTAAAACTTCCGAATCGGTGCCATCTTCATCCTCATGTTCATCCGACGTCAATGTTCCCTTTTTGTTACTTTGCTTGTAAGAATCAGAGATTTATTTCCAAAACGGCCTATCAGTTCTGTTCACATCATCTTCTCTTATTTTGTCTCGTTCCTTTCTCTTGTCATTGTTTCACTGGACACGTTTTATTTCCATGTTTTGGTTTGGTTGGATTTTTGGATTTTATTTCAGTGAATGTCCTTCGAGAGATCTGTTTTCCGAAAACCTGAACAGCAATTTTGATGATTCGTTTTTGATAAAGTAGAGTTCATTTTCATTTTGAGAGACAACAGCACTATTCGTAAGAAACAGGTGACAGTTCACAGTGTGCCACATTCTAGTCACTTTTTCATTTTAAAAAGTATTAAAATGGTACGTTATTTTATTATTTATTTCTTTGTGTGATGTGTTGTCTTTGCTTGTTGTGTGTTTGCTATAGGCCGTTTTGGAAACATTTTGTTTAGTTCTTTATTGATTTGTTATTGACCTGTCTTTCTTATTTCTGATCTTTCTTCTACATCGGTTACTTACATTACTTATAAAACTTCTGTGTTCTTATGTTTAGGTTAAAATAACAAAATTATCTTAAGTTGAGCTCTCTGAAATCTGTATTTATAACTACACTTGAATCTTTTAATAAAGTAAAATTAGTCAATTTAGTAGAAAAATTAATAGACTGTATATTATGATGAAAATAATACATGTACTGTGTAGATAAATATTTGAAAGCCTGCTTTGGCATGCATTATAGGGTAGATCCATCATCATGGCAGTTGGAAAATAGCGTTTTAGCCGCAAAATACTGCCTCATAGCTTTCATCTGAACAGACAAACAAAAGAGCATTTTAAATGTAGCAGTATAAAGTATATAATTGCAGAGCATGTATTTAGTTGACATAAAGCTTATAGGGTGTAAAATGAAGTGTTTATGGTGGCAGGTGGAACGAATCGAGCTCACTGGGAAGATGTTACTCAGAATACTCCTCTTACGTTTGTGAACGATTGTGTTTCGTTCACTACAACCGTATCGGCTAGATATTGGCTGATTGACTGTCGACACATAGAGGATGCTACCAAAATGGCGACGGAATTATACAGGTATGGTAAAAATAATTTAAATTATTCTTTTTGCACATCAGCTTCGAATCTTGACAGCTAGACTGTTTCGCAAGATGGATCATCAATCAATGGATGTCTTTTAAGGGAGATGATGATGATACTAATATGGCAATATTATCATAATAGATTATATAAAAAAAAAACATCGCATTCTAAGCAATCAACTCAGTCTATAGCAGGCCACTGCTGGACATAAGCCTCTCCCAAGTTGCCCCATAACAAATCATCATTAATTTGCAGGGAAGCCATCCACGTACCGTTCATGGCTCGCTTCGTGGTGTATGCCAAGCGCACTGATGAGTGCCAGGCACAGCTGCGTATGTTCTGCGTCACGGATGATAAGGAGGACAAGACTCTGGAGCGCATTGAGCGGTTCATACAAGTGGCTAAGAGCAGGGACGTTGAGGTATGTTGATGTTCCTTAAGAGAAGGTTGGTTTTTTAGTCATGTGCTCAGTCAAATTTTGTTGAAAGTGAGAGGATTTTTAATGGGATGCTGGCCTTGCATTCACTGGGTGACCACGACCGTGACTATGATTAACTCCCTCAAGACCCTGACCCTAAAATCCTGGTCACTGGACCAGGGTTTTGCGTTAGATTAGTAAAACTTTTTTTTTGCCAGGTGCCTGATTAAACGTAAAAACCCGACCAGACCCACCCGGACCTCCCCACACCCGGTGCCTGACTAAACTAAGTTTATTTTTTTGAACGAAAAATATCAATTTTTATATCTGAACTGTACTCAGTTCAGTCAGACATAAAGTATAGACTTTTACGTGAGAGTTTGTGGAACCACCGGTGTTTTTAAGCATAGATACAAACAAATAACGATTGAAAAAGTAGCTTTGAAAGATAACGACCTAAAACTAAATTCTATTAAAGTAAACAGTGTCAACTAGTCAACTGATTCTTTCTTTCAAGCAAAATTTAATACTGAAGAAATTCAACAGGTTCACGAAGGCAAGCCTGTATACCTAGAATTCGGAGGCAACTTAGTGCCTGTGGCGAAGTCTGGCGAACAGCTGTCGATACCTTTCCGTGCCTTCCGCGAGAATCGAGTGGCTTTCCCTGTCATGATCAAGACGCAGGACTTGGAGCCGATCTGCAGGTGCCAGTTCATGAGGGATCCGAAGGTTCCAAAGGGAGAGCCTTCCCCGACACCTGTAAGTTGTTATTTTTGTAATTTGGTTATAAGCCAATTAAGTGTTTTGCTTTTGTTAAGAAATATGTATATCTATAAACCTCGTCACGACTGGCTTATCTACTACAATGGCATGAATTATAATTATGACATACATATGTAGTAACGATCCCAGAGAAGAAGACTTGATATCTAGTTAATAAATAGTGATATATTAGATACACATGATTCCTTCTTCAGATTGCAGTCCTCAACATCATGGTGCCAGATGAAGAGAGGACGTCTCCCATCCCAACAGAAACGGTGCCAATGCGGACTGAGGAGCAGGAGCTGATATGGCGACAGAGGCTCAGTGACCCAAGGTAAAACAAAAACCACGATACCTTTTAGTATAGTGTGTTTGTGTACTGTTAGGGCATGAGGAATGAGGAAAATTTCATGAGTATGAAAGTTGATGGCTGTATGAGTAGGGCCAAAAAAACGACGGATGGACTGTGTGAATAACCATATCATGTTAGAAAGGGGGTGACTATAAAGATAACGATTAATAGAGAAGTATGGAAGAAAAAGATATGTTGCACCGACTCCTAATAAATTGGGATGACGGCAGGAGAATGATGACGATGATGCTAGAAACTGTTTTGATAGACGTTCCATAATGGATCTAAACTGATTCATTTTCCTGTGGTAACACACTCAAATGAAGATGAATATAGTAGTATTACGGCTAAAATACATAAACCATCTATAAAAACTACGTAATCACAGATAACAGATGATACCAAAAACCGCCTTAAAGAATACAAATCTACTTATAAGAATGATATCACCACTAAAAAGAATTATGAAAGATAATAATTAGTTGATAATGCAAAAAAATCTCCATTACATTTGAATCATCATTTTTTCACACATTCACTTCATTTTTTAAACAGGTTGGAAGACATCTGCAATCTTCTCGGCAAAGACTGGGTGGCGTTGGCTTACGAGCTTGGCGTGAGCGTGGCCACCGTCAACCAGATACAGGCAAAGAGGATCACCGCGGCTGAACAAGCACAGCTCATGCTGAAACTATGGAAGACACAGTCAGGAACTAAAGCGTTAGGTAGGATAAATTTGAACTATTTTGTAAGATAATGCAAGATGACCACGACGGAACAATTAAAGTTTGTCAATTAGGACAATAAACTATCATAGAGTTTTTAGTGAGAATACCAACTTGAGTAACCTCTAAAGTAATGCTCTGGGATAGCCACAGTTCTTAAATACAATTGGTCTCTCCTCTCATGGACCGGATAATTAGATTATATTCGCTCTTCCTTACTAAGTTGGCTATACAGTCTAGTATTATCTGTAAGTGATAAGTTAAGTATTTACCTATTTAAATCTAATCAATAAAAAAATATTTATACTTGAAGATGTTATCTTTTGCAGACAATTCTCTGGAGTTAGCGTTATGTCGAATTGGAAGGGACGATATCATCGCCCCGCAGTCAGAGTTGACCAATGAACGACGAATCCAACGGAACATCTACCAGGAAAGACAGGCTTCTGAAGAAATTGAAGCCTACAAAGGTCCGTCCGATACTTGAGCCATTAAGTTCATGAACGATTGAAAATACTCTTTTTTATTTTCTTTTAAAAGTCATATTTATTTTGAGAAAGATTGAAGCTGTCTCCTGAAACTTTATATATTGTTTTATGTTTTTTTTTTTTTTACAGCAGAAGAAGACAATAAACTCAAGGAAAGAATATACGATGAAGACCAAATTCCTGAACATAGAGAATCGGAACACGATCAAGATGAAGCCAAATATTCGCCTGAAGAAAAGTCGATAGTTGAAAAGAGTGAAATAGAGAGAACTCCTTCGCCTAGCTCTCATGAAGAAAGTGAAGAAGATGAAGGTATGACATATTTGAATTCAAATACAATCCATTTAACTTAAATTAAACAGATACATAGAGAATCCCTTTCCAGATGTGAAACGCAGTGTAGCTGAACGAAAAGAACAAATCACGAGAAAGTTAAGTTCGAGCAAGATTCCAGCGTCAAAACAAAAGAAAGAAATAAGAGAAGAAATTATTGAAATTAGAACTCAAATAAAACCTGATATCAAGAAATTCCAGGATATTGAACAACAAGTAACCAACTTTTACTTTTGAAACAATATTGACCGAAACATTTAATTGATTATTTAAGATTTGGGTATTGACGTTTTACTTTATGTTTTATAGGTACTGGAAAAAGATCCGAAATTAGAAAGAACACGCTCAAAAACTTCTCCGGACACAGTTGAAGAAGAGAAGGAACCTGAATTGCAAGAAGTTATCGAACCAAAGAAAGAAGAGCCCAAGCCAGTGGAACGACCAGTCGAACAGTTCAGAAAGTTTGACCCTTCGTCACCAGCTAAGCCAACTCCTAAGCATTTACAAAGACATATGAGGAATGAGTCAATGAGATTTCCATCAGGTGACTTCTCTAACGTCACGATTACTCCAAGAAAATCTGTGACAGCCGAAACTAGTGAAGTTAAAGTAACTGAAACAAAAGATACTTTCACCAGAGAAGCCATTTCCCAAAAGGAGATTGTCACGTCAAGAGTAGAAGAGAAGCTCGATGACGGTGATAAATCACCTGATTTAGTTGTAGAAGAAGAAAAGGATATTGCTGAAGCTCCGTTGAGAGCTAAGATTAGCTCATTCGAATCCAAAATGTCGAAGGAATCTTCTATTGAGTTACCTAAGACTACTGTCAAATTAACGAAAGAAGCTTTGAAGAAACATACGCTTGAACAGGAACAAGGCATTGAGTATACACAAGAGTTTGTTAGAGAACAGTCTAAGCAAATATCAAGTATGGAAACTCATGTCACTCATAAAGTATCTGTAGAAACGGAGAAACATGTTGAGACAGCGAAAACTGTAAAAGAAACGATACAACACTTTGACTCCAAAATTAAACTAGACGAAAAATCTAAGCCATATCATAAAACAATGAGGACTGATTCTACTTTAGTGCAAGTATCTTCAGAAGAAGACAGCGAGTTTTTGAAAAAATCTACTGACTCAGAGACTGAGACTGAATCTCAAACGACTGTGAAAGTAGATAAACTAGAGCAAAAGAGTAAATTTAAAATTGATAGAGATGTATTTGAAAAGAAGCCTGATGGCAAGGATTTGCCCAAAGATGCTAAAGACAAAAAAGGCGACCAAGACAAAAAACCAGGTGATGATGACAAGAAAGATGATCAACCTGCGATCATAAAAGACCACAAATTAGAAAAACAATTGACTGAAGAATTACGAGCTAAAGTTAGTGAAGAAGAACTTACAGAAACTTTTGAAGAAAAAGACTTATCTATAAGTGATAAGTTTACTAAAGAAAAGGTAAATAATCTAATCTATTATAGTAAAATATGCATTCTACATTATTATGATAATATAGTTTAAAATATGCTTACAGTTTTATAAACTGGAAAAAAGTAATAACCATTTCCACTGAGGAAAATTCATAAGTTTATTTTGTATTTTTTTATTTTACCATTTTGTACTCACGTATACAGGGTTATTTGTAAAACAACAACAACCTCTTAAGAGATCATTGTACTCATCATTATGAACAACTTTTACAATAGGACCAAACATGAATTCGCGAAAATATAAATCAGCTGCTCCCTATATTTTGACGAGTTATGCGAACACAAATGTAGGGAACAACTGATTTTTTTTGCGATTTCAGTTTTGGTCCCATAGTAAAAGTTGTTCATAATAATGAGTACAATGACCTCTTAAGAGGTTGCTGGTGTTTTACAAATAACCCTGTATAAACAGACAAGAAAAAAAGAACAGAAAAATAGGTACAAAGAAGATGCTTATTTCTAAAGAAATCTCTCCCAGGAGCAATCTATCTACTTTCCTATCGCATACCTGCGATAGGAAAGTAGATAGATTTTTATTACTGTTTTAAACAAAACAATAAGATTTAATAAAAAAAACCAATAACCTAACCGATACACACATATGCTTATTATTTAAACATCTTTATACTTTTAGATGGAATCACAAGTATCAGTAACAAGTATAAGATCAGATCTTAGCAGACATACCAAGACTGATTCCATGGGTTCGGAAACTACTGACATGATCAGTAAGATGACCTCTCAAGAGTCACCAATACAATCAGCTATTGACAAGGCTGATTCGTTAGCTGACATACAGCAGAGCACAGAGAAAGACTTTAGTTTTGTATCTCAAACTGAATCGAAGGTATGATATGATTAGTTTTTTTTAAAAACACTTATATTGTTGACAAACTACACTAAATTGGGTTTTGTGGCAAAATAATAATAGTAATAATAGTATTGTAAATACTTATCCCTTTCATGGATAAACGTTTTGCAAACATCCTATAGTTAAATGTAGTCTACTTCGTAATGGTCGAATTCGATGTAGTTTTATATGTATTTTTTCAAGACTACTATAATGTTCTTTATAAATTCATATTTGTCATTACCAGGTGTACTCAAAGGATTCAAAACACCGCAGTGACTCTTTAGACGAGGCTTCACAGTTCTCAGACTTGGATGACCAAATCGGCACAAGTCCAGCACACAAGCCTCATATTGATAAAGATTTAGAACAAACTGTAACTAAAACTGAAATTAAGACTGTAACCACTACTGTATCAGATAGAAAAGAAACTAGAGATCAAACATTAGAATTTCTGAAGTATGAAAGTGAACACAGTTCGCAAGTACTTGAATTTGCTTTGAGGGCAAAAGATGCAGAAAAGGTAATTTGCGCTTAGTAGACGTTAGAGATTATTTGCTAAACAATTACTTAGCAGTATTTAAAGCTTTTCCAGTATTTTACTAACTTAATTTTAGCCTTATTTTTTATTCTGTTTATGTTTTAGATATCTCCCAAAGAATCACCAGTTATAAGCGCAAAAGCACGCCAATTTATTGAGACTGTACCAGAAGATGATTCTGTACAAGAATGCTTCTTCTCCAAACGGATCTACTCCGACTCCTTAGAAGACTCGGAACATACAGACTCGCGGCGACATTCAGAAGCCGAATCATTGAAATCAGATCAATCTGATGTTAAGGCCAAATTATCATCCTCTGATTTTGATGAACGAGCAGAATATGAAGAAACGGTTGACTCAGGAAGTGGATTTGGTGATGAGAAATTCGAAGAAAGTGTCGGTTTCACATCAATGAGAATTGATCCTAAACCAGTAGAACTTGAGAAACAAGACTCTGGCTCTGACAAAGAAGCAGAACCCGTCTTCAAGAAAATGACTCCAAAACGATCTCACTCTAGATCTGAATCGATATCAATAACTAAGCTGAGTGATCTACAACTTGACTTAGATCTCCCTAAAACTAAACCTGTTACGGAACTCCAAATTATTGTTACGGAAGCTGAAGAAGTCGACCGGTCTGATAAAGATGAGCTGTCAGACAAAATATCTTCAGAAAGTAGTAGGGAAATTGAAATGTCTGACCGGAAATCTTCTGAAGGTATTTCAGACAGGATTAGCTCAGAAGACGCTGTGACAGAGAAAAAGACTTCTTCTGAAGAAGATGCGACCAGAGAACGTGAACCGGTGTTGGAACATGGAAAAGAAATAGTGACTGCTATAATTGAGACCGTTAGAGAAACTGAGCCAGTTGAAATGAGGACTCAAGTTATAAAAGATGACGTCGTTGATAAAGGTAGGTTTGCAAATCGATTACAGTTATTTTACTGAGGGGTTTTAAACACTCTTAACTATATGCATTGGTCCTCAGTGTAATATTAAATATTTCTATATAAAATACAAATATTTAAAAAAATATTCAATTTCAGTGGATGTAGTTAAACGTCAATCAGTAACATCAGCTGGATCTGGATCAATCAGCGAGCTGCGTTTAGAAGAAAAACGTTTATCAGATGCTCATAGTCTGACTGAGTCCAGGGACTATACGTTTGAGGAGTCGGAAGATGATATTGCAACACAAGGTACTCATGTCGACATGTCCAAGGAAAAGATTGTGGAAGTTAAACCCGAAAGCGATTCTAAGACTAAACCTATGCCAGGTTAGTGTGATAAAAATTAAGTATCATATTTCGGATATGGTCTGCCATTACAAAAAAATCTATTTGATTCTTACAGGTAAAGCTGATATGTCAAAACTTGCCAAACTGAGAGAGAGTCATGGAGACTCATTAGATGACGTTGAAGGTTTCCCAGAAGATCACGTCACTGACTATGTTCATAGGTTGCCACACATTTCCGAAATGGGGTAAGATACTTTCATCAACAAATACTGTCTGATGATTATATTATATTACAAGAAGATAATAATCATTTTCTTTATTACAGCTCTATGGCAGAGAAGGATTTAACTCATGATTTCTTACGTAGAGAAAGAGAGGCACAATTAAAACGAGAAACTGTGCCAGCTGTCACAAAGACTATTACTGAATCTACCCAACCAGAAAAGGTAACTAGTGTTGTTACTGAAACTGTGAAACCAGTAAAAGAAGTAACTAGTGTACTTACTGAGATTGTTCAACCTGTAAAACAGATCGCTAAAGCTGTAATCGAATCAATGGAACCGAAAGTAACCACTAGCGTGGTACCTGAGTCCACGCAACCAGAAAAGGTGGCTACTACAATAGTCACTGAAACTATGCAACCAGTAAAAGAGGTCACTAGCGTTGTAACTACGACACAAGGAAAAGTGATCACCAGTTTTGTGACTGAATCTCCACAACCAGAAAAAGAGGTCACAAGTACCGTAACTAAAACAGTGCAACCAGAAAAAGTTATTACTAGTATCCTAACTGAATCTGAGCAACCAGAAACAATAATCACCCGTGTTACATCTGAGCCTGGGCAACCCGAACGGGTTGTAACAACTATCGTGACTGAAACAGTGCAACCAGTAAAAGAAGTAAGAATTGTTGAAACAATTCAGTCAGATCATGATCATCAACCAAGAGAAATCGTGTTTACAACGAGACAGACCGAGACGTCATATACTACCTCAACTTCTAGTTTTAAAGATGAACCAGCTATTATATCAGAAGTGACTACTATTGTTAAAGATGGCACATCCTCAACTGTTGAAGAAATTATTGAGACAAAGAAACAAGTAATTGTTAGCTCGGGAAGCAAATTCGATGTTTCTAAAATAAGGACAGACACGCTTGGTCACTTTGATGTCGGAGACATTGATGATATTAAAAAGTTTGTTCCCAAAAATTTAGATCTTAAAGAAACTACGGAAATCACAAAAGAACAAGTTAAACCTGTGATTGACGATATTTTACATAAAGGCACTATTGCTGCGGCTGCCAGAAGCCCAATACTAGATAAAGACATCAAGACTATTACAAAAGAAATTGTTGAAACTGAAAAGAGATCATACGATGCAAAGGTTCCGCATAAAGAGGAACGGAGGCACTCTTGTATCAGTCCAGCTATCTCTCTGGAAAGAATAGCTGAATCTGAAGTGGAAACTGAGGAAGAACCACCAAAGAAAATCACTAGTTTAATTACTGAGACACACAAAGTAACAGAAATGACGACTGAAATGAAGAAATCAGACTCTGCTATGAAACAAATGGCTGACAATATTGAAATCATTATCAAACAGGCATCTGAAGACATTGAAGTTTCTTCAGAGGAGCATCCAGTTGAAGATGAAACACAGGACATTGCAGGCCGAGTGTCTGTAGATTCAATCATAGAGGAAGCAGTCACTACTGTTGAAGGATATCTAGATGAAAAAGATGCAAAAGACGCTAAAGAACAGGAAATCGAAGCCAAAAAGGAAATTATATTTGAAGAAACGAAGAAATTCGTAAAGGATAGACCTGGACTGATGAAATCATTGTCAAGAGATAGCGGAGAAATTGTAATTATGCCTAAGAAGAAACACCCGAGAACATTCTCCGTCCAAAGTTCTCCTGAAGAAGTTGAAGAACAGATTTACACTGATTCTGAATCTGGTGAGTAAAGCCATAAAGTCATACAATTATTTTAATGAACGGCTTTTATTTGTTGTTTTTTTTATTGCTTGCAGACATGGATAAAGCAAAAGTTCTAGAAATTATAGAACCCAGTTCAGATTTAGATGGGAAAGCTCCAGCGTCTAGTTTCGATGCGAGAAAAATTCGCACCGACTCGCTTGATGATGCAGATGATTTCCCAGAAAAAGAGGTAAATGGTTAAATAATGTTTAATTACAACAACTAATCATTCTTACTATGTACATATAACTTATTTTAGATAAGGGAGGGGAGGAATTACAAACAAGTAAAACATATTATTAAACCCTCCCCGGTTTAATAATATGTTTTACTTGTTTGTAATTCTTAAAAATAATCTTTTTTTAACAGGATCTGAAAAGTATTTTTTTTTCAGGCTGAATTCTTTGGTGACGACGAAAAATATATGGAAGATGCACCTGAATCGTTCCATGCAGTGAAATTTGATGACGCAGCACATGGCGACATTGCTGGACCCAGCACAAGTGCCCACCATGACGGAGAAGATGATGACAAGTTCAGTGAAAAGTTTGTCAAGAAAACTCACTTTGTGGATAGTTTAATGCGCTCAGATTTAGTCTCAAAATCTACCACTGAGTCATCAGTTACTACCGTCATATCGACTTTAACAAAATCCTCGGATGAAGATCAGAAGTCAGTGCTTGAAGATGGAACTTCTGCTGATTTCTCGAAAATCAGCGGAGCAGACTTAGTAAAAGACCCTTCTAAAACATCAATGGAAGCAAAAGAAGATTCTAGAATGGAGGAGCAAATGGAAGACCGTGGCACTCCTGACTTGTCAAAGAAATCTATAGACCTAACAAAAGATTACTCAAAATCATCAATCGATAGTAAAGATACTTCGAGAGATTTTGCAACAAACGAGTTGTCAAAAGACTCAACCGTTGACTTAACGAAAGACTTTTCAAAGGCTTCCGTAGAAAGTGTTAAGGAAACTTCAAGATCCATTGATGAAAAGACTTTCTCAGAAGATCATTCGTCATTGGACGTATCAAAGACATTAGCATCAGATGCTTCGGAAGGAATCACAGTAAGCAAAGAATTTATTGAAGACGAGAGATCAATATCAAGAGTTGTGAGAGTATCAACCAGCTCTTCTCAGGAAACATCAATTTTAACAGAAAGCAAATTGTTCAGCGAGCAAGATGAAAAATCTTATGAAAAGACGAAACCTTCCGATAAAACCGAGCAAGATTTCATTGGTGAAATGGAAGAGAAGATTGCGCAACTGCAGTCAGAATTCAGAAAGGAAGAAGAAAGTAGTAAAGATATGGCTGATAAAGAACCTGAAGTAAAGGTTGAAAAACATGTTATAACTAAAGAAATTATTGGTGAAGATGGCACAAAACAAATAATTCATGAAACGCACGTGACAACTGAAGCAGTAAAACACATAGTTCGAGATATAAAGGACATTGTAGACGGTGACAAAGGCGTTACAATCGAAGAGTTAAAGGACAAGGTCAAGAAAAAAGTCGCAGGAGATCATTCTGAAGATGCAGAGTTACTAAATGAAGCAGATGATGAGGTTCCTGACATGAAAGAATTAAACAGAAGATGCTCAAATCTTTTAGAAGATATCTCACAGGGAGCTCTTATTAGAATTGACTCATCTCATGTTACTCATGGTAAGTTTGATCTGTTATGCGGCGTAATATTTAGTGTACGTCAATAAATGTATCCTTGTTATTTATACACGCACCAGCTTGTTAGCCTGATAAAAGCAATTTGATTCGATTCTATTAATTGTAACTTTTTTTTCGTAAATATGTTTGGAACAATGAATAATCCCAATTTCCATTCATTTTATAGATCTTGTGTCAAAATTCTCCAAAACACCACCACCGTCCCCAGTTGATTTAACCCAAAAAGATAAATCCAAAACAGAGGATGGTACTGGCGAAAAGTCTGCCGGGCTACAACCCAAAGGTAATGTTTAGTTTACATGGTAATAGATCAGAAGAAAGCAAACCAACAAGTTTACCAAAATGACCGAAGTTTTCAAAGATCACGCAAAAGAATTTAACTTGAAATGATTAAGTCTTGATAATTTCATTGCTGGCTAGTATCTTGTCTCCTATTTATGATATTATTGCATACATTTTGTAACAGATTCTGATCTTTGATAACTTAGCTCTAACAGTGACGTCTTAGTGAGTATTTGCTATATTCAATTCACTAGTGAGCGCAACAATCACTGAATCATAAACAATAGAACTAACAGCAATAACACTTCATTACATATCATAAACACTCAAGAATTGCCCTGGAATACTTAAACGCCAATAAAGTTCATGACTTTCTTAAATGTGTCAAAACACCTTGAAGTGACAAAGATAGCTTGAAACTTATATAATGCCGACATAAAATTGAGTAGCGTTTGAGTATTCGGCTTCTACACTGTCAAAATGCAAAGACTTTGTCACTTCTCTTGAAGAAACGTAAGAGAACATTTAGTACCTAGCTAGTAATTGTGCTAGAAGTAGGAGCTAACTCCACTCTTCAATTTAGGCTCCGATTCGTCGTTCCTGGACGCTAGCCGTCAGTCACCACGAGCTTCTTCAGCCGGAGACAGTGTCATCAGCGAAACAGAAGCTCACCAGAGTGGTCAGTAACTTGTACTTGAAACGTCATATCTATGTATTTACAGTTTGTCTTACTCTAACTGTATCTAAAAATGTTCTAATGACTTTGGCATTTTAAGATTTTTTATAATCTAAGTTATAATATTTGTCCCTTATAAATGGATTGTGACAAAATTATTGCAAGCTTATTGCAGTAATGTAGTGGCAAAGTAGAGTCACAGCGAAACTTTACTCTTAATTTTGTAGTAAACAACCATTATAGACAGCCTTATTTGCCACACTCTTTATTTGTACGCCAATTATCGCATGTGTCGTGGTTAATTTTTACACTATGGACTTGACTTTGTTTCTAAAGACTTGGGAACGAAGCCAGTGAACGGACAGCACTAAAGTAATAGAAAGCACTAGGACCGAGCAAGATAAAAAGATTTTAAAGCGACCCCATCGTAAATAAAAGATAAAAGAAAATAATTAGTTCAGTTGTATGCAAATATTCGTCAGCACAGTAAATTTTACTTTCTTTCTTGCGGAGCCCTTACGTTGCTATAGGTAAGTGGACCCACGAGCAACCGAAACATCACTTTATTTTATTATCGCTTCTTCTGACGGACAACTTGATTTCTCGTATTTAATTCGCAAATTTTTCATCTACTATCATTCACATTTGGGTAACGTTTCGCTTTGATTCTAAATCTTTATTTATTTTTACCATTTTACTATCATGAGCTTCCATCGCTAATTTCAAAATCTTCATCACATTGACATTAGTGTTGTAACATAAACACGCTTTAGGTGCTTCAGTGCATAAAGATAAATTGTAAATTATTTTCCAAATTTTGAGCGATATGCACAATAACTTCATAATTTAACCGAATAAACAATTAGATTAAATTATTAATACCACTTGTTAAATGTCTAGCACAGCGAACACACAAAAGAAAGTAAAAGTGGAAACGTAGCTTTTTAATTCATGTTGTAATTTTTCTTTACAGAAGTACTGATGGAAGCGTCTAAGGCACTTACTGAAGCCGCCAGACCCAAATCTCCAACTAAACATGTAGCCGATAACATGACATTTGTTAATGTCGACCAGCCGACCATTACCAGCGGCGCTATAGAACTTGTTGAAAGGACAATAGAGAAAAGCATTGACGTTATTGATCAAATTAAGCAAGAACAATATGCTGTTCAATTGGAAGACATGCAAAAATCAACACCAACAGACACGTTCTATAGTGAGTCTAGAGTTGAAACTTCATCATCGTCAGTCCACAAAACATTTGAAGGTGGTGAATTGAAGTTCCAATCCATCGACCCTAAAGCTGTTATGTCTGATATGGTAGCTAAGTTTGGCACCAAAGATGACTTCACCACAATATTAACACACAAAGAAACTGAAACAAGAAAGATATCCGGCCAAGAATTTTTCTCTGAAACCAAACAAGTATCATCTTCTGATGATGATTCGTTGGTTATTAAAACTGAAACAAGACATGAACTACGAGGACAAGAACATGAAATGAAAGAAAAGACTGTGGTTCGTAAAGATGGTGCTCAAACTGAAACATCTCAAAAGAAATTGGAAAAAGCTCATGAAGCTTCAGCAAAAAGGTCTGACACTGAAACTAAGACTGTCAGAAGTACGGATGATAATGAAATAGTAAAGGTAGAACGCGAGTTCTCTGAACAAGGACTTTACACTGGCCGACAGACTAAGTCTGAAGAAAAGATGACTGCCATAAAAGATGAAACAATAAAGAAAAAACATGAAGTAAAAATATCTGAACGAGATTTGTATCATGAACAGTGGGGTAGAGAATATTTTACCGAACCTGGTGAGTTAGAAAACGTCGTTGAAGATGATGATAGTAAGGCTAGAGTGGCATTCGTGGATTCCACACTGAAGATTGTTGAAAAGGACGAAATTGTATCCAGTCTAGAACTTTCTGAAAAAGGTAAAGTGGTAAGTTCAACAATAGAACACCACAAAGAAGAGTCAGTCATAGAAAGTAAGGAGCATGATGACCTTAGCTCTGATGCTTCTCATGCACCAAGCTTCAAGAGTGATCCGACTGAGAAACGGGATTCCTCAGAAGCAAGTCCTAAGAGCAAATCAAAGTCATTCAAAAAAGACGATGAAACCTACGAAGTGAACTTTATAAAGGAAATTAAAGTAACCACTTCCCCAGTTAAGAGTACATTTAGTCGAACTGGAAGTCAAGACACACAGTCAGAGTCGGAAGCTGCACCCGAGTTACCGCATGATGACAAAACTGGAGACACGCCTAAAAAGGAAAAACCTACTAAATCACCCATAAAATTACCACTACAACAAATCCAAGATCAAGTATGGGAGGTTTCTTTACAAAAAGCCGATTCATTTGAAGTAGCTGATGAGATACCTAAACCTAAAATAACAAGGAGTGTGGAGACCTCAAGTACAACAACAAAGAGTTCAGATAGTGATACTATATTAGAGATAAGGACCATCGTAGAATCAAGGACCGAGGCAACTAAAACATCCAAAACTGACATGTCCCCGATAACATTCGAACTGTCGGATGAAACAAGTACGACCTCCAAGGATATTATGATAAAATCCGGTGAAAGTCTTGATACTGAATGTATGATTAAGTCTTTGGAGTCACATGAAGGAGAAGTGTTACAGAAATCCATGGATTCTACTGTAAGTGCCGAAACACTTCATGCCTCAGAATTTTCCACAGAAGCTGACTCAGCTTATCTAACAGGAACTGATCACAGAAGAGAGGAAATGAAACTAATAAAAGAAAAAAGCCTAGAAGACATTTGCAGTAGTGGATATGACACTGATCTCTCCTCTGCCGAGTTTCATGGGACGAAACTCGAGTCAGAAAGGGTGGATTTCGATTCACTGATGTCTGCTCAACCACTCACTGACTTGTCAGTCTTGGAAAAAACTATAGATGAAGTCAAACAGTCTCTTGAAGCAGCACAAGGTGAAATTATTAGTGAAAAAAGTGACGGGAGCAGCAAATACAAACAATCTCCATCAGAATTTCAGTTTAAGCTGTTAATAAGCCCTGATAGGCCTGAAGTTATAACTGAAGAACAACATGACGACCATGATAAGACACTCGTATCTACTGAAAAAGAAGACAAAATACTCGATAGTCAAAAACTTGACAGCTCCAGCTCACCAAAAATAAGTTCACACGATGATACCACGACATCTGATGAAGACAAAGACACTATTCATGTAAAGGAATCTAGTCCACCCTTAGACAGTGCTGACATTTCAATCAGATCCGACAGTGGACCACATTCTATTATTGAAACTGATAGCGAAATTATATTATATGACAGAGATAAGTCGATAAGCAGCCTTGAAGTAAAACTTAGGGAGCAGAAACATATCAAATCAAAGCTCGGTGTTGGAGATAGGCGATCAGCATCTGAAGTCGAAGGATGGTCTAGTTCAGGAGAAAGCCACTACCATAGCTTCGAACACTCAGAGAGCAGACCACTGTCTTCAGATGTTGAAGTAATGATGACCGCACAAAGCGGTACTGAATTTGAGACTGCATTAACCAGTCATGACGTTTCTTCACAATCGATGAGAACATCCAAAGATTATTTCACTGCAGGTAGTTCACTTGCTTCCAGAGATAGCATGAAGAGCTTAGATTCAGATGGATCTAGCCACGTAGCCAGCATTGACATTTCTGATGCCTCAGAAACCCTCGTACCTTCTGCTAACGAGTTAAAAGAAGAACTGATGGAAAGTAGCACTTATGTTGAACAATTCCTCCATGAAACAGAAAAAGATCAACAGAAAGTGAAAGATGTAAGTGATGAGGAAGTGTCTGCTGATGAAGACGACGGTAAAGTTGATGATATCGAGCCTGTAGGTAAGATGAAGAGATCGCATGAAATGAGATTCCAACCTAAAGATATGATACCAGAACACTTCCCAATCGAAAGTGCTTCAGAAAGTGCTGACGTTGATGAAGATTCTACTAAAGAAAAAGATGGTTCTGATACTACAATATCAAGCCAATTGAAAACGGACGAGGTTTTATCGTCATCAATTTCAAAATTGGACATGCCATCATCGCAATCAGACCTAGATCTAATAGAAATCAAAGAAGTAGTACCGAAGACAACTACTCACTCGCAAGAAGCAATACCATTCTCCATAACAAAAATAGAAAAACCCCAAAGAGAATTCGTTGATGTTGAAAGCGACATTATCCCTGTTGGGTCTTCAGAATACGAGGATATAGTAAGATATGGAAGTATTACTCCTGAACCTAGAAAACTTTCTAAAGAAGATATTATTATAACAAAGACAACTATTCATGATGCTGAAAGTGCACCAAGTGGACCAGGTGCACCAAATGGACCAAGTAGAGAAAGTGGACCAAGTGAGGAAAGATGTGAAGTTATTGAGGAATGTCATAAAAAAATCGTGAAAGAAATCAGCGTTATTCCTTTCCCTATGACAGAAGTACCACCCAGTCAAAGAGAATTTGTTGATATTGAGGCAGATATTATACCAGTTGGGTCAAAACAGTACGAAGAAATTTTAAAATCTAAAAGTGATTCATCTGTTCCTAAAACTAAAGTAGAGAAGTCTGTTGTTAAAACTCCTGATTCTCAACTGGACAGTAAACCAACTTCAACATCTAGTCTTCAGACACATGATCATCAGTCTACACCTCAGACACCTTTGTCAGCACCTAGTCAAAGTTCGATTTCTACTGACAATGGTAGAGAATACGTCCTAGACGACATGTATGACATATCAGAAACCCCTGAGCTTAAGTCGGATCTTGCTGAAACCAGCAAGTCGGAACTTGTGATAACGACCGAAGAAAAAACGATGGACATGTATGAAAAAGAACAAGAGTCACCGACTAGCGACGAATTTGAAATGGTTGATAAACCAAGTGAGATGGATGACTTTGTAGTCATCGAGGAAGTTGCTAAAGAAGCTCAGGAAACGGACACTGAAGGCAAAAGTGTGCAAATAATAACTCAAAAGTTTGAGAAGCGCCATGACACTGAGATTGAAGAATATTTATCTAAAACTTCTAAGAAACAAGATAGTACTAGCAGTGCATCAGGTTCTTTATCTGATGAAGAGCTAATGGCGTATGAATTAGAACAAAAGAAACTACAGGCCCAAGAACTGGCAGAAATAGAGGCTGGAAAGCGGTGGATTCAAATGCAATTTGAAGGAGATCCACGATATGACTACGAAAGAGTACCTTTAGAAGACATCAAGGAAGAGGAGATGACCGACTTTGATGCTAGCAGAATTGGAAGTTTGACATCGCAAAAAGAATCGATAGGAAGTTACGGTAGTTTTAGAAATTCATATGGAAGCCTTTCTGAATCTGAAATGGCCTCACGAATAAGGTTTAGGGTCCGAGGTGACAATGATGATATTTCTATTAGTTCATTGCAAGAGTTTGAAAATCTAGAAAGGGCGTTAATGGAGCAGTACCAGCAGCATTCTTCATCTTCTGCAGAATCTCTGAATGGTTCTCTGCCAAGACGGTATATTCTTAGCAGGAGTCAAGGCGATGATATTTCTGTATCTAGCTTAAAAGAATTTGAAGGTCTTGAATCTGCTTGTTTAGAAGCATTGAAAGCAGAGATACTTGCAAAGCAAAAAGAAGCCCTTCTTATGGCCGATCCTAAAGAAGTAAGTGGTAGTTTCCTGGAACGAGAAAAAAGATCGTACAGTGGCAGTTCAGAAAGCAGTCCTCCTCAAAAAGGAGGAAGCCCAGGTCAAAAGAGTGGTAGTCCCTCTCAAAAGAGTGGAAGTCCGTTACAAAAAGTGGGCAGTTACGGCAGCCCGACACAAAAGATTCTCACTGAATCCGCTAGTATAAGAAAGTTGATTGACCAACAAATGGCGATAGAACAGAAACTACAACAGCAACAAGTGATGCCAAAAGTGATCACAGTGAAGAAATTTGATGATAGAGGAGCATTCTTTGTGCCAGAACCCGAGCCTGGACCATCCGAAAAAGAAGGTGAAAAATCAGAAGTTACTGAAGATTGCAAGAAATCATCATCTTTTGTTTGCGCAGCAGCACCCAGTGACGGTTCTGCTGAATCAATACCAGGAGATTGCGAAGAAATGATGAAGTTATTAGATCAAGAAGAAAACACTAAAGAAACCCAGGCAGTGACTAGGACATTCACTGATGGTGGTGTAATAGAAGTGGTCAGAACAACAACGGTCATACAGCAGCGATTTGTTGATGGAAAGAAAGTTTCAGAGACTGTGACAAGTACTGACGGAGAAGGGGCAGTTGATATACCGGCTAGACCAAGACAGCTTGAAGAAAGTGCTATGTCCTATGGCTCAGAAATGTCTTCATCTATAACATCCCAGCCTTCAGAGATGGATAGTTTAATGACTGTGGTGGAGAAGCATACAGATGGGGAAGTAGTAACTGTTACGCGACAAACAATAACGATGACTGATAAGCCTGAGGACCTAGAGTTCTCGAGGGAGGGGAGTCTAGTGCGTGAGCTCTCGCCCTCCTCGGGGAGGTCGGTGGCTCACAGTGTAATGTCGTTCTCCGGTAAACAATTTACAGATCCTGCTAGTGGTTCATGGAGTGGCCAGGACGAGGAACTGAGCTCATCTGGAAGTTTTAGCAGGTTAGTATAATTCCATATTAATAAACAAGGGCGATAAAGTATGTATGTCTATTCGAGAACACCAACCGCGTAGTCTCTCCAACTAAGGTCGGGGTCCAGCTGTCAGCCTAACTACAATCGGCTAAGTATCAATATGGCAATAAGCTCGTACCCTATTTTATGGAACATAAAAAACATTGCCAAAATATGGGTATGTCTACGTACTTATTTCACTCCTTCGTAGAATACTGGCATGTTGTGTTTTTTTTTTTTTTTATAATCCAGCCTTTTAAATTATCTTTCAAGCTGTTGTCACAAAAACATGAGCATCGCCCTTAAAAACTTACTGACTTTCTCTAGGGGCGCCCGAGCAGACTTGATGCTGGGCAGCACGGATAGCCTAGAGGCAACCAGCTCCAACGCGACTCGTGCTACTTACAACTACGAAGTAGATACCCCTATGACAGGCAGTCTGACATCTGGAGGTGAGTGTGTAAATGGTTCATGTTTTAATGATTTTTGGGTCTAGTCCGGGATTTGACGATTTCAATTAGTATTTTTTTCTTTTTCTGAAAGTACTTGAAATATCTAATAAATGTACAGAGAAATGTAAATGATCTGACGACGTAAACGTAACGTAATTTCTAACGATTTTTTTTATCAAATCTTATTTTTCATTTTGGTCTACCAACATCATCATCATCTAGCCTAGCCTTTTCCCAACTATGTTGGGGTCGGCCTCCAGCCTAACCGGATGCAGCTGAATACCAGTATTTTACATGGAGCGACTGCCTATCTGACCTCCACAATTTGGTCTACCAACCACAATTATTATTTATAGATACGAATAAAGTCTGAAAACTAAGAAAATTGTATGTAGTAAACGAGTATTTTCACATTAAAAATCGTTCGAATTTACGTTATTTACTCAGCGCGTTCGTGCTAAGCCCACGAAAGAATTGAGAGGAAGTTACGAGTACAACAATATTATTTGAATTCGAGTGTGACCTTTTGGTGAGCCTTAAGGTACTGAGCCTTTTCAGATAATACAATTACCACATCAAATTGACATATTGTTATTAATTTGGTTTAGCTGTTGGTTCTCCTACTTATAAATAAATAAATATTCAAAAAAAAAACTATCGACTTAAAAAACAACACAACATCCTACGTAAAAAAAATACTCGCCGTGACCGCGCCGTAGCCCTTTTATTAAAGCCTCCTAAAACGTTTCATTAGCTTAAATTATTGTCAAATCCAGGACTAGTACCTTTTTCAAACTAACCATTACCTACTATTTTATCGAAACTTATGTAACCTACTGCAAAGCTTCTCCATTGGCTTGCCGACTTATTCCTTACCAAAGTGCCAAATTTATTTATCCTGAGAATGATACTATACAAACCAATTCTCATCTAAAGCTTACGTATATTTTATTTGTATGTAATATTTTTGTATGAACAGACTATACTAACCATATACGAATTTATTCTATATTAACAGCATGAGCTATCATATAATCATCTCTTTGTATTTTACAGAAAAGCTTTGCCCTCATCCCCGCTTTAAATTTGAATGAATTTATTTATTTATTTAGAATGATTTTAATGTTCCGTTAATTTTCTCAAAAATGTTTGACAGAATCTAAAATTAAAAATCTAATGTCAAACTTTTCTGTTTACAAAAATGCCTAAAAGCATAATGGAAAAGTTCACATTCGAATTTTAATTGGATCTTTCTCGAAAAATATTTTTCAGAGAATTAAGTATTTTGCTTTATTTTTTTTTTTATACCTACATATTGCTACCCCGCCAAGCTTGATACTAATCAGAAAGATAACAGCGGTGCCCCCTCCAGGATCAAATACCATGGTATCTTCCCTGGACACCCTGGATCCCATCACTGCTGTCCAGATGGAGAGCTTAGAACACCAATCTACTAGTGAACAATATACACATGATTATGAAGTACAGGGACCGGATTCTGACACTGAAAGATTGGTAAGTTTAAAATAAATTAAAATTATACACGAGGACTGAGGAGAAGAATTGGCAGATTTGGTTTTAATATTATTTCTTTCATTTCTGCAGTCCTACAAGAAGGACGGTCGAAGAATTGTAAGATTTTAATTTTAAAGCATGAAATTTATCACCTTATTCTTATTATCCTACCGAACTTTCTAAGTTCCTTCAGTCAGCCAAACAACCGTTCACAGAGCGCACGCTTTGAAGACTTGCCAAGGTCAGAATTGGAATACCGTTACATCAAATGCGGCATATCGTGCGTTAACGCACGTGAACATTTGCGGTACAAGACCCAAGACGTAACGAATAGTCACAAAATGAACTATGACAGTGAATGGAATTCCATTTAACAGATGAATTGGTGACCACACTGCTGTCAATAGTACATAGCATCATCTTAACCACTACATAATCGTTCTCTATAATACCACTTTCTTCTCGCAACCCTAGGGCCTAGACAAAGTGACTTTATACCAACGATAAAGATGATGTAAAAACTCAAAAATGTATTGGACTGCCATAAGCTACTGAAAAGCTATCTCAATCCTGTTGAAAGTCGTAGAAATACCAAACGCTTTGAAAACGACTGCCACTTGTCAAGGCCCTCTTGTCACTACCTTTTCTTATCAATTTCGAAATGATTTTATTTCCTAAACCTACCATATCTGTACATTTATTTCCAGGAACTAGATAGCCGAACACCTCGGGCAAAGGAGCGCACCATCATGTTTGACAGCACTGACACTTTAAGCGCTGTCAGTGGTGACGGATCCGTCAAGGAAGCTGCTGTGGAAACACCAGCACCAACCTTCTACATCGGGGACACTCCTATTACAAGAGGTATTATAGAGTTTCATCATCAACTTGTTTCTCCATGACGGTATTTACATATCTGAGGGGCAACTTTCCTGCCAGGGTAGCGGGATCGTCCGAAAGGGTTACCGCTGCCCTGGAACATAAAGGGCTAAAGAAGGAACACGGGTGGGTTTTAGTCAGTAAGAGTCTGACACTCCCTTCCGCTCCACCCAGAGCGGGAGGGGTCATTTGATGATTTCCCATCCTCAAAAAAAAAGGGAACAACTCTCGTAATTTTAAGACCGTTCACAGTCTGATCTTAGTCTTGATCAGAGACTGAGAGAGCCTCGTCAGATCTGTCAAAAAATACTTCTATAACACGCATTTTCGGGTTCAGACACAGTATGGCGCGCGAGCGCAAGGCTAGCTATACATCGGCCGAACGCCGCGCATGTGCGTTGCCCACGCGCCACTCGCGGCGTCCCTCCCGCGCTCCGAGTAGTCCGAGTCAGTCGCGCGCCCGCTCCGACAAGCGCACGTAACGTTTTCGCACCGTCCACGGCTCTCGTTCGCTCCCGCCAAAAATCTAACCTAAACTGTAAAGACCATAATAATTATATCGTTGTGTGATACTGTGTGCTACATTAAACTGTTTTTCGTGGATAACATCGTCTTTTACTGGCATCTACACCTTCACGCCATTACAGTGACGCCCAACTCGCGGCCATGTTAAGTAAGTTTTAACAGCGGCAAAACGAACCCAGTGAAGTGTGGTTAAATAACAAACCAGTGACTACAGAGACATTATTATCATGCCACGAACGACGCGGGCAACCCGAGCACCAATCGACCGCAAGGCGGAGGAACAAGGAAGCGACGGTTACTCCGACGCGGACTGTGACTCAGTGGTGGAGACGCGCGCCTATGCCGGCGCCGCCGCCGCTACCAGTGCTATCACCCAGGCACGCGACTCAACTGACGCAGCCGAGGAGCTGCGCGCCCAGGGGGGCGCCGCCCTCGACCATGCGCTCGGCGGGGCCCACACCGGCGCACCCGCCGCCGCACTCAGCACCGAACGGCTACTGTCCACCATGATGGAGTCGTTCGCCAGGATGCAAGCGGAGACCAACCGCACGCTAGTGGAAACCCTACGGTCTCTAAATCAAGGCAACCAGTGGAATCCAGTCGCATCGACACCGGCGGCATCGCCCACGGCGAACGCGCCCGCGACCTCCGGCGGTAACTTTTCAAAGTGCACCGCGAGGTTTGACGGGCAGTCACGCGACACCGAGGTACTGGAGGTGTTCATCGATGCGGTGGAGGTTTATAAGGAGTGCGCCGACGTGACCGACGAGCACGCGCTACGCGGCCTCTCCATGTTGCTGAGCGGCGACGCGGCGGTTTGGTGGCGCGGCGCGCGGGCCTGCGTCGGCTCGTGGCCGGACGCGCTCGCGCGCCTGCGCGCTGCCTACGGCGTGCAAAAGCCCGCGTACAGGATACTGCGCGAGGTATTCACGCGCGAACAGAGTGAGTGTGAACGCGCTGAAGTTTTTATATCGAAGGTACGATCATTTTTAGTTCAATTACCCTATGTTGTGCCAAGTGTGATGATAGTGGATATTGTGTACGGCTTACTACATCGTCGAATACGAAAACGTTTGTCGCGAGACACCATTAGCGATATTGATAATTTGTTAGAGAGAGCGAGACTCGTGGAAGATTCGATAACGGAATTAAAAAACTCGATCGTTTCCACGAACCCGAATGTACCTACCGCTCCCGACCGCGGTACTACGAGTCCGAGCGCAACCACCGGTTCCAAACTCACCTCTAACTCTAATGAGAACTCGAAACGTAATCGCATTAGATGTTCGTTTTGTAAAGCGTTTGGTCACGCGACTAACGAATGTCGTAAGGCTAATAAAGTCGACAGTGACAATAAAGCTAATAAAGTAGGTACTAGCGATAAGGATGTTAACCCGATACGTTGTTATGGATGCGGCCAGCCAGGGGTGGTCAAGTCAAAGTGTGAAACTTGTTCGATCAAACCCGCGCCCACCAAACCGTCCGACTTTAATGTCGTAAAAGGTGACTTCTTCGCGACAACGACGTCACATCCTTTAATAACAATAGGCGTAGTAGGTAAGGAAGGGGTAGCGATAGTCGATACAGGGGCTACGCACAGTGTTGCTAGCCCATTGTTGTATTCATTGTTAGTGAATAACGGCGTCCAATTTATAGAAACAGAGCGTTATATCGGGCTCGCCGATGGCTCGTGTCATAAAAAAATGGTAAAGATCGCCGTGGTACCCGTCACCCTAGATAGTCGAAGAGTCGACACCGAGTTTATGGTATTTCCTGGTGATGACACCAGAACACTTTTAGGTCGTGATTTTATTGCTAACGCGGCTATTGTTCTAGACATAGCCCAGGAGTCATGGCATTTTGCAGATAGTCCAGGAGACCGGTTCCCGTTTTTGCAATCTTATGTGTTGAACAGCGTGGCCGTGACGCAAGCAGAGGTCTGCGATGTATCACTGCGCCAAGATGAAGGTATGAGCTTGCCACCGGAGCACAGGGCCGCACTCAACGAGTTCTTACGAGACAGAGTCGGTCAGTTCGCTACGGCGGGACCTCCTACGGACTTCGCCGTCCATAAGATAAAGGTAAGCGAGACACAGGAACCTTTGGCTTCTCCTCCCTTTAGATTGTCGCCGCCTAAGAGAGAGGCACTCGAGAAGGAGCTGCACAAACTGGTCAACTCTGGCGTCATTGAGGAATGCGAGTCACCATGGGCATCGAACGTCGTGCTTGTGAAGAAGAAGGATGGCAGCTACAGACTGTGTGTTGACTACCGCAAGCTCAACGCTGTCACCGAGCCTGACCGGTACCCTCTCCCAAGGATTGAGGACATTCTTCACGACGCAAAAACCGCTAAATTCATAACTACCCTTGATCTCCGAGCTGGCTACTTTCAAGTGAACGTCGACCCTAATGATAGGGATAAGACAGCATTCACGACACCGCTCGGCACTTATAGATTTAAACGCATGCCAATGGGTTTGCGCAACTCAGGAGCTACGTTCCAGAGGTTGATTGACAGATTCAAGTCGAACTTGCCAGGTACTACTCTTCTAGCTTATTTAGACGACTTGTTGATAATGTCCGATGTAACCTTCGAGAAGCACCTCGCCGACCTCACCCTCGTGTTCGATCGACTCGCCTTGTTCAACCTGCGAGTAAACCGCGAGAAGAGTCACTTCGCGAGGGAATCGGTAAAGTTCTTAGGGCACATTATCTTACCAGGTGGTATTCATGTCGATCCAGGAAAGACCGCGGCAATCGCGGACATGCCGACGCCTCGGAACATAAAACATTTGAAATGTTTCCTGCAAACCTCCAGCTGGTTCAGGCGCTTTATCCCTGACTACGCAGAGGTCGCCAAACCGTTGACAACGCTGCTAAAAAAGGTAAGTATATGGAAGTGGGGCCCGGAGCAGCAGGCAGCTTTCGAGGAGATCAAGCAACTACTAGTATCGGCGCCGATCCTGCGTCAGGCTGATGCGACGTTACCCTTCGTCCTCAGAACCGATAGCAGTGGGTATGCCCTCGGGGCGGTTCTCCTCCAGGGGGAGGGGACCGACGAGCGGCCAATAGAATACGCCAGTCGACTCTTGACCGCCGCTGAAAAGAATTATAGCACGACGGAGAGGGAGGCTCTAGCCGTCGTCTGGGCAGTCTCCAAGTTCAGGGGGTACATAGATGGCGCTGAAGTCGTGATCAAGTCAGACCATCAGCCGCTTAGGTGGCTTATGAGTATGAAGTCTCCGAGTGGTCGCCTAGCAAGGTGGGCCCTGACCCTTCAGGAGTATAACCTGAAAATAGAATACACACCAGGCAAGGCCAATGTTATAGCCGACACTCTGTCGCGTCCGGCATGCGCGGAAGACGCCGATTGTGACCTGTGCTGCGCTGTGGTCGACGTGCCCTCTCGCAGTCTGAGGGACCTGCGCGAGAACCAAATAAAGGACCCAGAGGTAAGTAAGATCGTCGAGGCCCTGGAATCCGACGAACCCTCTAGGGGGAGGGTGTGGTCAAACAAAGGGTATGTGCTCGCCGAAGGTGTGTTGTATAGATATTGCCCTGAGAACGAGGAGCATGACGACGCCAGTTTGGTGGTCCCAGAACAGGAACGCGCCAAAGTATTGGCCGAATACCATGATGCACCCACCGCTGGTCACATGGGCGCGGAACGTACGCTGCAACGCTTGGTCGGTAAGTACTACTGGCCGGGAATGCGTTCCTACGTTACGCAGTACGTTAAAAATTGTGTACCTTGCCAGCGTTATAAGGCAGACACTAGGAAACCGTCTGGGTTGTTGCAGACGCCCGCTTCTACACGCCGTTTTGAGGTATTAGCCGTGGACCTGTTCGGCCCTCTACCTGAAACAGCGAAAGGACACAAATGGATCCTGATAGTCGAGGACACCTGCACACGCTGGGTGGAGCTGTTCGCCCTTACTTCAGCTACCAGTGAGGAATGCGCAAAGGTACTTGTATCAGAGGTATACTTACGGTTCGGAGTCCCCAGGCGCCTTGTTAGTGACAACGGTGTCCAATTTATAAGCGAGGTAATGCAGCAGACCTGCCACGCGATGGGGATTACACAATCACTTACCTCATTTTACCACCCTGAGGCAAACCCGGTGGAGCGTAAGAACCGGGACCTCAAGCCGCAGCTGGCGATTCTGGTAGGTAAAGACCATGATACTTGGGATATCCACCTATCAGCAGTCCGCTTCGCCATGAACTCGGCAGTCACGTCAGGAACTGGTTACTCACCCGCTTATTTGAACTTCGCGCGAGACATGCGCGCGCCAGCAGATGTCATGTCAGAGATGCGCACCATAATCGAGAACGATAATCATGTAGGTGACATCACTAATTTCCTTAAGAAGATTTCGTCGGTACTTTTAGACGCTCGTGACGTCTATGAGAGTGCCCAGGCGGCACATAAGAAGTACGCCGATGAACATCGTCGACCAGCTCCAGAGTACAAGGTTGGTGATCTGGTGCTGTTGAAAACCCAAGGGGCTAATGACACCGGCAGAGGACAAACATCAAAGTTTATCCCTCGCCGTGACGGGCCATACAAGATCCGAGCTGTGGTCAGTCCCACGACGTACACCCTAGAGCGCCTCAGCGACGGTACGGTGCTGGGTAAGTACCATGCCTCTGTATTGACTCCTTTCGTTGGTCGCATCCAAGCTCCAGTACAGGAGAAACGTAAGAGAGGGAGGCCTCGTAGAAGCTAACCCAAACGCGAGGACGTTCGTTAGGGTTAGAGGGGGAGACTATAACACGCATTTTCGGGTTCAGACACAGTATGGCGCGCGAGCGCAAGGCTAGCTATACATCGGCCGAACGCCGCGCATGTGCGTTGCCCACGCGCCACTCGCGGCGTCCCTCCCGCGCTCCGAGTAGTCCGAGTCAGTCGCGCGCCCGCTCCGACAAGCGCACGTAACGTTTTCGCACCGTCCACGGCTCTCGTTCGCTCCCGCCAAAAATCTAACCTAAACTGTAAAGACCATAATAATTATATCGTTGTGTGATACTGTGTGCTACATTAAACTGTTTTTCGTGGATAACATCGTCTTTTACTGGCATCTACACCTTCACGCCATTACACTTCTAATTTCCCTACATTTTGACAAGTTGAGATGAGGCTGCGATTAGATTTTGAACGTTGAATTACGAGAATTGTCCTTCTGCTCATCAAAAAAATCGGCCCACCTGCAGTTCTACCGCAAATTACGTTTTTTCTTTAGCGAAACAAAACAAAATGGTTTAGTACTAATATGTTTAATTTAACTTGTTTATTTACACCAACTTTAGCACAATATAAATATAAAAATTATTAAAAAAAAATGAAATTTGATTATAAAAATAGAAAGAATAATTTTACACTGTTTTTGATTCATCTTAAATACGCTCTAATTTTTCAGTCTTAAGCGTTATGAACACATTTTTTTCAGTTTAATATTGAGTGTTCCTCCCTCTTACGCGAATGATGGCCTGCATTCGCAGTTTTAGTGACCTAATCAAGGTTTTGATGGTCTCTTGAGGGATTCGGTTCCATTCTTCCCTGATAGCGGTTTCCAGGTCTCCTAAGGATTAAAACTTTTGTTTTAGAGTGTCCCACATATGCTCCGGACCGCCTCAGCTTTAGTAGTGTCCATTATTTTTAGACGGAATTAGTCAAAACTACAGCCTCAGCAATTAAACTTAACGATATTCACATAAACTCCCTAGAAAAATCTAGTATTTCTGTATAAAAAATAGTTTATTTTCAAGTGCAATAAGATTTATGACAAACAAGACGTCAATCATCATAATATCGACCCTCAAAATAATAAACAAACATGGGACACAGCTTATCTGTAAAACAGTTGATCATTATTGAACAAAAAATGGGTGGGTCAATTTTTTTGATGCCCAGGTGTCGCTTGCACGACAGTTATTCAAATTTTGTTTGCCCGAAACTTCGTCACTGCCACGGCGTTTTCAGTGGCAGCGCAAAGGTCACTTTGGCTGCATGTTTTGTGGGCAGGGCAGGAGGTTTGTGTCACATATCCGTATCCACACCCTGCTGCCGTTCCGTCGAGGTAGCTTTCGAGCTTCAGGTATGCTGCCACAGTTTGCAACGGACGTCGACCGGGTTACCTGGTAGATACGTAGATACGCGAAACTGTGCCTGCTTTTTAGATAATCCGTTAAGTGACTAAAACATGAAAACGAAACCTGGTAATTCTTAGGAAAGAAAGAAAGTCTTACCATATTCAATAATCATGGCGCATATATCAAGCACGAGAGAAGAGACATGAATTAACATCATAGCAACAATTACAGTACTGCTTCGACAACTCGTACCTAACCATTTGGGTTAATTCTAAAGCTAAACTATCTATTTCCAGGAGATCGACGAGAAGATGACGACAGTCAACCAACGCTTTCCGGAAGCGCCCCAGCATCACTGCCACCTCCAAATCAACCCTCACCGCCTGTACCTGCTCAAAGAAGGTAATACACTAAGGTCTAGTCAAGTGTGTAAGTTACATTGTATATCGAATAGCAAATAATCAATTGTGTACATATATAGAAAGGTCTTTATTACTTGCCTCTGCATTATAATTTAAAATCTATTTGTCTTCATCTATTTTATGTTGCAAGCTGAGTTCATCATACATGCTATTAATTTTAAAGCATTCCTCTTCTTCTTTATCATAATTTATGTTTAAATCAGCTTTTTCATTTATTTTGTCAGTTTGTGCTTCACTATTTATGATATCATTGTTATTATGAATGAAAGTTTTCAAAATTGTACCAACTAAATATAAAAATATTATCATTGCAGCTGCTATTGTTTAAGTCACTCTCAAGATAATCTCGACAAATAGGTACACTCCTTTATCCTTTACTATTGTATTGCTTCTTACTTTCATTTACTTTATACACGTTTTTACCATCACCTTTATAACCATAGCATCATGGTTTATTTTGCTTTATTCTGTCATTCATTTAATATTATTTATTAAGTGTGGCATTGCTGTATTATTAGGTATATGGCATGTAGTGAAGGGTGTATTTTTAAATGAAATGTTGAAGATTTTAGTATTAAACACACTATAACAACACATGTTTATTAGATGATCGATCACTGTTTGACTGACGTCGAAATATATACTCGTAGAAGCTCGTCGTTTGTTTTATCGTTGGCCAAAACCTCAAAATTATTTTTAAATTAGAAACAAATCACACTGAACAAAAATTAGGAGTAGATCGTTCAATATATTACAATAAGTAGATTGATGTAGATAAACTCAATGTCTACTAGCATCTTCTTCATTTCATAAACAGTTATATGTTTTACCTTAAATAACTTATTTGTATTTATTATTTTCAGATCATTATCAATGCTCGCGAAATCCCCTCCATCCAGCCTTGAAGATCCTAAGAAGTAAACGTAATCTTGATTAGGTTGACACATATCTGCGTCTGTTTCACGCATAGCTCTCACATTTTCTTTAAAGTTCCTAGCAATTTGTAAGCTCTTATTCCTAATTCTTGCTTAGGCAATGACGCACTGATCGCTCATAGTTTAACAGAATTTAGACTCCATTTATTAGTTTTTCTAATTGCAGTTTCTTTTGAGACTTTGCCGATTTAAATCGAATTATCTTTAGATGACAATCAATGATACTGATCCAGCTATGATAAAACAGCCTGATAGACTTTTACTCTTATCCTAAATATGACAAAACACTGACTGAGACTAGAAAAAACATAATTGAGACAATATAATGATCAATCATTATAAAACCTTTTATGAGCTGAAAGCTCAAATGACCCCGTAAATGAGAAAAAAAAGATAGGAAAAGAATAATGTCAAAACAAGAATTGACAAAATATTCCACTGATAGTAAAACTCGGAATGAATAAAAAAGTTTGATGTATTTTAATTAAAAACTTAATAATACTCATTCTTCTCTCAAAGTAGACAAATCTATGACTCTGTATAAAGCGTCTAATGTGATATATCCTACTAAACTGACACTTGTAGCACTCGCAATTAAGTCCAATCTTAATAGTCAACTTCTCGAAACGAAAGAACATCGGTATATATGGCAAGAGTTGGTCCAAACATTGGCCATATATACCGAACATTTTTGGATAATATTTTGGTACTCAACTTTTGTACTGAACCGTCGGTAACGACATGGTCCATCTTACTTGACCTGTAACCCATAGCTTAGCTTTAGACATCCATATGCTTACTCATGGTGTTAAAAGTGTAGAACTATTAACTATTTTATAAGTAAATTAAGTAGGTATCTGAAAAGGATTTTGATAACGCATTGGTAACATTGGAAATTCCGTTCACGTGAAAATAGGCAAACTATAGGATCTCCATATTTGATTCTTGCACAATTTCTTACGTAAATAGATAGATAGGGATACAATGTAGGATAAGTATTGCTATTTCTGCGGCCAACTGGATTTTGTTAGCTTAAACGGCTGAAATGCGATGGAATGGAATCGGAATGATATTGGGAAGGTTTTGTCCTTTTTGTATTTTCATATTTACCTTGTAGTAGTGGATACTACAATGCGTTAACTATTTTATTTCTCGTTAATCTTATGTAGCGATAATCATTTTGTTCTGCTTTCTTTTAGTAATTTAAAGATAATTAATTCATCAGTCTAGTCATCAGTTGCTTTACGTTTATTCTAGTCATATTATTACATTGTTTTAGTCTTTATTGAATTAAAGATATTATTTTAGGAATCTCTTTTGTGTATAGTGTTGTTATTTCCATATTATTTATTAGATTAAGGTTTATATTGTATGTAGTTAAGATTTGTATATCGATTAATATGAAAACATATTGCTTATCAAATGTAGTATAGAGTCATAATCGTTTGTCGTAAATGTATAAAGACCGTCATACTTTTTAAATGTGTTTTCATATTAAGAATGTCTGTGTATTTCAGTTGGTCGTAGACGATATTACTTCAAAGGTAGAGAAATTTAACGGGGCTTGCTCACTTCCAAAAAAAATATTATTATCGACTACGTAAGAATTATGATTTATTAATGTGATGGTAATGTTAGGTTTTGGACCTAAAGTAACATGTTTTGTATGAAGTTTAGCGACAGAATAGCGTATTTTAACGACGATACGACACTGTATTATTAAATACTACATTGTAAATACTGTGTCGTATAACTGTAAATCAACTGTCGTAAAGTTAACCAACTGTCGTACGGTTGAAAGGTAAAAAGAAGTCCTAATTGATAGAATAATTAATCTAGATCTATCGTCGATAGACATGTTATGGGATGAGACTGAGAAGAAAAAATGTGTTAGAAACGACATGCTTAGCTACTTACACCGCGAGGCTGATTCGAAGCAATTGTTTTTCATATCAGCTCTGGAAGTCCCCTTTATGATTAGTCGTAAGGGTTCGCTTAATGGAACTATTAATAAATAATAGTTACTTTTTTTTAAGTCTGTGTGCTTAAGATGTCGATGTTAAGGATTTTAAGCTAGTGTCTCAACAGTTGCTATGCTATAATATTAAGTTTAAAAAAAAAGAAATTAAGTTGCAATGTTCAATTGTTTCACGTTGTATTTGTAATATTGCTGAATATTCTATCGATTAAATAATTATTGAATATTAAATAAAATGCTATGTCTCATATTTATATTTTGTGTTTTATTTATATTCTTCTTCTTCGCGTGTCGATGGCAAAATGTTCAAACATCTTTGGCCCAAAATTCAACTGCGTGGACTCCGTTCACTGACGCAATCATAACGTCATCAAGTGCACAGGTGATAGGGCAGGGTAATACGGCGCAGGATGGAAGGTGGGCCATTATACAATGTGATAGGGGTGGGACTTCTAACCCGTTAAGGCTGAGTACTACATCTAATTTTATCGACAAAAAAAATAATATGGGGGGTTGAACCCCCTCCCCCTAAAAATTTTTTTTCTCACCAAAACATTATCAAACATATGAAAAAAGTAATGAATTAGTTAGCCAAGGTTATTAGCTACCGTTTGTCGTTTTTTTTTGTTTCTACGACGCATACAACCTTTGATATCACATAAAGTATCAAGCGCGCCGTAGTACATTAAAAAAAATAAAAATAGCCATAATTTTTAGGGGGAGGGGGTTCAACCCCCCATATTATTTTTTTCGTCGATAAAATTAGTTGTAGTACTCAGCCTTAACGGGTTAGAAGTCCCACCCCTATCACATTGTATTACAACCACAAATTTTTTATTCAAATAAAACAAATGTGTTTCAAATAACTACAATTTATTAACAAAAATATAAAAACCTTAACGAAAAGATACAAACCATCAACTATAGTGTGATATGAGTATCCGCATTATTTAATAACAATAACCCATTCTGAATTATCACCATGCCTTCTTTGTAGTATTTATTAAAATAATATCCCTATGTAATTAAATTGTTTCTATGTAAACTCCGCCATGTCTATAAACTTAATTTAAATCATATAGACGGTTTCCTATTTTTAAATGTCAGATTAAAAAAAAAATAGTATCTGAATATTTTAAATATACTATACAGACTTCACCAAAAAAAGCATGGCGTTTGGCGCAAAAATATACAATGTCACATTGGCACTTTTGGTTGCACAATTTTTTTTAACAAGTGAAAATTCTTCAAATCAGAAATCGTTCTTTTTAATAATAAAATACCCTAGCTATTACATGATTTCTCATTCAAATTATTTTCACTTTTCTCATTAACTTAAAGTCTAAAAACATTCTACATTTACATTTACTATGGCATTTTTTTAAATAATTTCATTTTTTAACATTCCAGATGAAATTAAATATAACAAATCTAGAAATTGAAACATAAGCATTCAACATTTAAATAGAATAAATAAGTTAAATAATTAGATTAAGTCTTTACTTTGGTGGTAAAAATAAACGCCTCATGAAATAATACCCTTTTTCTCAACAAAAAAACCTACCTACTTTCAACTGAAGAAAAATTGCTCGAGTTACTTTTGTTTCAAACAAAATGCGCAATTTTTACTATATTTTTTTTTCTTCTAAATTTATTTATGATCATTAATTTATGAGTAAAAGGGTTTAGTAAAAAAAGGTAGACTAATTAATGCGATTAGCAAAAGTAATACTCGTTTAAAATGATATGACTGGATCTTGGTGTTCACAGGGAGTCGAATTCTGACACGTCACTTGTCTGAAAACAATGAAAAATTCATTATTGTACACTCTATACTAAATAAATAGGAATGGAGAAACCTATGATTCATCCCAAATCTGTTTTGTATAAAACAAATACAAGATGGCAGACGCCCAACCTGTTACCATGGATTCAAAATACAGGATTCTGAACCCGCCTGCGCTGCGTTCGATTTTTATTTTAAATTTTATTTTAAATATTTGAGAAATTGTTCGTCGAATATTTAAAAAAAAAAGTAGCTGTTCTACGAAACGATAGCGTAGAAATTTTTCACCGGTTATCAAAAACAATCTAGACTTGTGCTGAATTCATAATTTCAGTTTGCGCGTCCTTGTCCCTGCCATCCTGTATATAAAGTAGAAGTAATACTGATATGATAATTTTACTAGTACTCGTAAATAGTGGTAAAGATTTCTATAATATACTTCTTTGACTGGTTTTACCATCTCCTGATATGTTAGAATGATCTTAAATCTGGAAAATAATTTAAAACAAATTCTGAATGTTTTTATTAATTTTGATCTACCAACTGGGCGCGTGGTGGATTACGGCCCACTTCCTCTCACTGAGAGGAGGCCTGTGTCTCAGCAGTGGGAACAGTATAGACTGATTATGTTTAAGCTTATACTTTATTAATTTATAATAATAATAATAATCTAATCTATTTATGTGATAAATAGTGCCTATTCGGACATTGAGGCCCTTGGCTACAATTAAATATACAAGGTACTAAACTAAGAACACAACAAAATCTTTCAATTAATATTTAAAAACTAAGTGCAAGGATACTAAAACTACAAAGCAGAAGAAAGAAGAACATCAAAATCGTCTTAAAGAAGATCATGAAGATAGTGCTGGATACCCACTAGGTCTGGTTTGTAGAGGTGCACGTGCGGCAGGAGGAAGGTGGAGCCCAGGTCTCGTTCAGCCATCGTGTGCTCCTGAGGAGTTGGTGCATAAGTTATACAGTGCCATGGAGGAAGTTGGTTCTACGTGGACGCAGCTTTTGAGCCGAACTTGCAAACAATGATTTATCTATTTTATAGAATGTTTTTAACGACGAAGATTACCGTGGCCCAGCAAGCTACCCGAAATTGTCAAATTTTCCCAATCAACCTTAAACCTTAATACTTAAGCGATAAAGTTAAAATCTATTAAAGAACTTTGACAAATTGTAGTAGCTAGGTGTGCTGGTGTCTGTACGTGCACCACCGAGGGAGGTTTAACAGGCCAATCAAGACGATGGAAGACCGTTGTATACACATCGGTTTAAAAGTTTATTAAACATTTGTCATCATATAGTTTGTACATCTACCGTGGTACATCCTGTATAATGGCAGCAACAAGTGAACAACAATAAAGTTTGCAAAAGCATCGGTTCAAAATCCTCAAAATGTTTCAAACTACTATTGCAAGCTAATACTGTTACAGCCCTACACTTTACTGTTGATAAAATCAACGTAAATGAAAAAGTAATAATACAAAATATATCTACAACTACTGAGAAAGGTGATGTAGATGCTGTATTTATGTTCTAAGAGGAAACTGTAATTGTAGTAGTTAATGTACCTGATGTGTGAGACGTGTTGATGACGCCGCTCTTCCAGTGCTGGCTGGTAAAGTTCCACCTACTGATCTAGCCTCTGATAAGGTTCTGAAACAGAGACAATTATCTCAAAGAGAGAAGATATTATAGAAGACTGTTACTAGAACCCAAGATTAAAATCATACGAAATGCATCCCATGATATAAGAAACTAAATACCTGCCGGATAATTCTGTAAAAATCTCCCCGTGAAAGCTTATGTGCAGTGAGCTTTACGTGAGATGTCATTTGACCTGGAAGCTTACCACCAGCTCTTATCACTTATCACTTAACAGAAGTTGAACTGCACTGCTTTTTTGTTCTATGACTACGTACAAAAAAGCAGTGCAAAACTTCTGCCCTGCTATAAGAACTCGTGGTAAGGCCCCTGATGACATAGGGATTGACACTATTGACAGCTTAAGCTTACTTCCCCGTGACTTGGTTTTCACGCTTTGCCATTACTATTTTCCTGCGTGACAAATTCCATACAAACAACTAGTAATGAAATGATAGCTACTTACAATTCTCCAAGTCTTCTTTCAGCGTCCGTCCATTCTGACAAATCTTCTTGACTGAAATATTAAAAAACCCATATCATTAACCGAACTTAGGAAAAATATACGTTACAGAAAATGAATAGAACGTAGTTAGGTCATCGTGAAAAATCGCCATTTCGGCCCAGATTTGACAACCAACAAGGACCAACCATGTTCCAAGGACTGGGGAGTTCCATACAACAAGCAATGAATTAATCACCTGTAAGATTTCCTTAGCGTATCAAATCGCGCTAGCTCAGCCTCCAAATCTCCTTTAGTGACAGAAGACATGTCATCTCGGTCGTCTTTCATCGCAGACTCGTCAGGTCTGATGGTGGTTGATACCTTGAAGCCTGCTGATACTAGGGCTCCTGAAATTCGTAATTTTTTATGTATGAATTTTTGTTCTTCTTCATTATAAGTGTTAACATCAAGCCGAGGCAGAAGGAAATAGCATCTAAGGATTTAATAGACATGAAATGGTTTTTTGAGGAATATACAGGGTCCAATTAAAATAGATGGACAAATTTACCACAGCGCTCAGTACGTCTAACCAAAGATATCCAAGCAAAAAAAAACACTGATTAAAATGATTTTATTTTGACCTAAAATGATAAATACCTGGCACTCTAGAATAAACACATCCATCCATTATGGGTAGGTACTTGCACTCGCGCCCCGCTGCGCGCATGCTCGCATCACAATTTTAAAGATAATGGAGGGATGTGTTTATGCATTGGGTAACCAACATTTATAAGTGTATTTTTGTTAGCTGATTATTTTAATTGTAAGTATCTAATGCGTTTTTCTTATATATTTTTTACCATTGTCCTTATTTTGGTGGTCTAAATGATTTTTGAAAGTTTGTCCACCTATTTTAATGGGACCTTATATATATTTATGAATTGGCATTTTTTTTTTTTGTATATTTATCAATTATACGTCGAATTAAATCGTAAAACTGACGTACCTTGTTTATTATGTCTGTCTTTGTTGGCACTATATGAAGATTCCAAACTATGTTTTCTTCTCATCTGGAAATTATAAAAAAATATCATGAAAATAATGAAATGAATACAACAAGATCTTCAAATTTTTCTGAATACTGAAATCTGAAGGAGACTGTATATAATATGGAATGGCTGCCAGAATTTACCTCGTCTTTAGTGGTTGTCGCTCCTGATTCCAAATAGCTGATCAGTTTTGCTTCACTGCTTAACTCCAAACTCCTCTTCCTTGCGATATTTTCACGACTAGAAAGAAAATACCAAGTCTTTTAAAGTATGATAGTATTATTTTAAAAATTCCTTGGTATTAAAGTTGTCAAAAAATAAAAGGCCCGTTTTGACATTTGAGAATGCGGTCTTGACACCTGTCTGACACTACTAGAACTGTCGATGTCAAACGGGCCTTTTATTTTTGACAACTTTAATTCATAAGTACGCAAATCCGGATAAACAAAAATTGAGAAGAAGCTGAACATCGAGAAGTTATAAGAAGACAGAGAGAATTAAAAAAAAAATACAATAAGTTGATAATTTTAGAGCCATTCATATTCACGATTGCGCTGCGCCTCTCTCTCGAAGTCACACGACTAACTCAGGCTTGTATTCTTCATCAGAACTATACAACTATTTAAAACATACCTGTCTCCATGATGAGGATGTAGCCTTGCTCTGGGGATCATGACGGCGGGTGCAGGGGGTGGAGGAGGGTCGTGTGCTGGTGGATCTGACATCACGCACTTCTTGCTGCTGGATGAGACTCTCTGGAAGATAGAACGAGATTGTTAAGACATTTCTAATTGGAAGAGGTCATTCTTCGTTTTTCTTTGAGTAGTGGTAGCTCAGTGGTAACGGCCTCGACTTACGACTCGTGGTCGTGGGTTCGTACCCAGGCAGGCACTTTACTTTGTGTAAATAATTTCATCACCGCTGCTTTCAAAATGGTGAAGGAAAACATCGTGAGGAAACCGGGATATCATAGAAACAAAAATTCGAAGACATGTGACATCTACCAACCCGCACTGGGCTCGCGTGGTGGATTACAGCTTACTCCCGCTCGAAGATAGGAGGCCTGTGTCCCAGCAGTGGGGACATTATAAGCTGATTATGTATTCTTCGTTTTACACACACAAATACGCACATTATGATTTGTACTATGATGGCTGGGTAATTCTGGGTACAATGGTCACAGATGACCAAAACGTTTGCCATGCGTAAAAGGTATAGCAGTTTTTCCTTTTACTGGCAATTAGGATGACCATGTTCAATAGTGGAAGTTCGTGACCTGATATGATGGTTGACCTGTTCGTGACCTGTTTTGTTCTGTAGTCAGATGGTTTTGACGTACCGCTTCTATTGTTTCCATATCAAAACCTCATGTTACTAACTTATTTTCATATAAATAAACATAGTAGTAAGCGCTTACCTTAGCGGGTATATAAGGCAGCGACGCGTTTTGTATACTAGAGTTGTCTCCTGACTCTCCTCGCTCACTGATCAGTGCTCTTCGGTCTTGTCTCTGCTTTGGCATTGCACCCTGGAAACGATGATAATGATTAAAATTCTATTTTAATCGAAAGTCTGAAGGACATGACTTTAATAGCTACAAGGTCGTTCAGGCTTCAGTGCAAGTAATTAATATTTTGCTTGCCTATAATTGCGTTAAGTTAATAATAATTACCAACAATAGTTATACGTAGAAGCAACTAACAAAAACTCATTTAATTATATGTAAATTGTAAATTGACTGGTTCAGTTTTAACGTGATAGTCTAGAACTGGATATTATGGAGTCTGTTTTATTTATCTTAAGAAAGGCCATACCTGATGTAAACTAGGCATGCTCTGTATACACGCGACAATAGACCGTTGCGGGTGTGGCGCTTTGCGCGCGCGTCTCGAACAAGCCAGTACTGCACACACTGCTAGGACCACAGTGAGAAGAGCGCCACATACCACCAGGGAGATGAGGACCACTGCAAAGGAATGCAAAAATAATAATCATACGACTCATAGGAATCAAAGTTAACAAACTTCTAATAAATCCATAAATAGTTTAAAAAAACTTGAGAGGTGAAGGGACACCGGGATGGAACGAAGTTCAAAGAGAGAGAGAGGGAGAGAGAGAGACAGAGAAACACGCGCACGCCGCACGGCTTGCAACTATAGCAAAAAGTGTCGTTCCAACTTTTGGTCTTAATTTTTTCCGTCTAGCCCCCTTTCGCAACGCGCGATAAGGAACTTCGTTCCAAAAAAACATTGTTGAACTATCTTTAGGCATGTCAATTTTTGAATAAGTTTTTCACCTTGACCTCAATTAAAAGTCGACGTAATGAAGTAGAATACATCAGCTCACCCTTCAGATTAATCTGGCAGGAGCTACCAGCATACCACTGGAAGCACTCGCACAGCACCCGGCGATCATCCCGCGAGTAGCACGCACCGTGGTAGTTGCACCTCTCGCATCCAACTGGCTCCGCTAAAACGTTAGTGCACAAAAATACGTCAGATTTCATCGCAAACATACACACAATGATGTGACTTGACTAGTTAGCAAACTTCAATGACTAATGATGTTAGACTAGCGTCTGGTACGTCTGTCACTGAGGTTTGCTAACTAACCAAGTGTTAACCTATCTACCTCCTATTAATTATAAATATCATGCAATGCTATGGATACATTGTCTCCGCTCGACAGACGTCCGTACCATCCGTACCGCTCGACGTTTAGCTGTAGAACAGAGAGCGCGCAAAGTGTAGTCCGCGTTATGGTGACAATGTAGCCGTAGCACCAGTGTCGCAATGTCACAGTACAATGCTTTAGGACGTAGATGTTCACGATAATATCGTCACTTCAAAAACTATAAAAGCGCGCATTAGGTCCCTGGTTTAACCTAATATAGTGTATATAGCAACAATGCTTACCAGAGCATATCCTGCCAGGGTACAGCGCGTTGACGCTAAGGTCAGCGAAACCTTCGAGACAGCTGCAAGTGTAAGTACCACGCAGGTTGAAACATTGTGCATGCTCTGAACAATCGTGGAACGAACCACTTACACACTCGTCGAAATCTGAAAACATTATAAGAACGTCTTGAAATTAATTTTATTTGTGACTAATATCACCACAATACCATAATACTAACAATTCCGAAAAAACTGACAACAAACACCCGCTGCTTGCGGTAGTAGTTGACTGGTAGATATCGTCACGAAAAGAAAAAGCGTTATGCCCCCTCTATGGGACTTTCTCTCTTCTGTCTGTCTCTTTCTATCATATGCGAGCGTGTGTGCGTGCGAGTATCGCGTAAGGAACTTCGTTCCTTATGGGGGTCCTTCGACCAAACGCGTTTTTCTTTTATCATCACGCTTCCGCCAGTAAATCGCGAAGGATTAAGAGCTTACTTTAAAAAAATATTATTATATACGCATCGTTTTTGCACAGTTGTAAACAAAAAATCTCGTTTTCGAGAACATTGCTCACATGACGCATAGTGCGAGTTAGATTTATGTTTTAAACTTTTTTAAACTCACACTGTCCCCAGTGTGATAAATAAATGATAAATGATTTTATTTTTGTAAGTAGGTTTGTACAAACACTTTTACACGTCAATCATATTTTAAAACTAGATGAGGTCGGCGTTTCCTATCTGACTAGTCTGAGAAGAAAGGCCGAAACAAACTCAGACGTCACAGTCTCTTTTAAAGTCCAGACATAATATTGTTCAGATCATATGAAGACCATGTAGGTCGATGTCTGAGATGGTCTTTTGAGGAAAGAACCACACAGATTGAGAGGAAAATGTCAAACTGAAAGTTTTCAGACTTATTTTAACTCACATTTATGTTTAAATGTTTTATTGTCACCATCTATAGAACAGGGAGGATCTCTCGACCAAAACGGTGTCATTTGTGGTGGGCTACTGCCCGATGATTGATGTCAGGATGTTGTATATTATGCTAGTTAACTCTGCTTGCGCGATGCAGGATTTTGCGTGACGTCAGTTTGAAGCGTAGTTTGCATGTGGCGATGTAGATGCCGCCACAGACCTAATGTTAAATGCTCATATATGTATGTCATGCCACTTACCGCTAACGTTCAGTTTCTCCATGAGCTCGCTAGCAGCATGTACTTCAGTTCCTCCCAGACTATAGTTGTTGTTCCTCAGGTACTTCTCAATAACTTCCTTGAGTCGACTCTCATGCGCATTGTCTGAGAGCTGAAATGTTGGAAGAAGGTTTTGAGAGCAGTGATGTTTTTGGCATATACTTTTTTACCTGCATTTTTAAGCATTTATTTTAAAAACCCAATATAAGCATTCTTTTCAAATTCTAGCATTCTATTTTGTGGACATTTTGAGTTGTTGTATAAAGGATTTTTGTATTTATCAGTGTTTCTAAGCCAAAGTCAAAGTTTGACCATTCGGTCGCCAGAGCCAGGGCTTGGGAGGCTTATCTTCAGCAATGGATTTCGATAGGCTAGGTTGATTGAAACCTACCATTATTATTTTTTCTAAAAGCTGCCCACAAAACAATAGCTAAGCAAATATACGATCAGCCAAAAGCGAGCTATCTATAAAATCATCATATAACAAAGTATACTACCCCATAAACTACTTACTTTGGTATTACTTTACCCCATAATTTTCCGAAGGGTTCGATGATAAATGACATTTATTTGACAGCTAAAGAAACTTCATGTAAATAATAACATAAGAAAAATACTCTTGCCTCATCTTTTGATACCGTTACCTGCACATAGAAGTCATTCATGACACCCTGATACAAGTCTCCTCCAGGACTCTTCAGCTCAACTGGGTGGAACCCAGTGATGTGGACACCATGGTACACATCCCTCAGGTCTGACTGCATGATCATCCTGTTGATACCCTCATGGGTAGCTACTGCTAAAGCATGGTACTCCTTGCTTGAATTGTCGGATAGATGCTCTTGGAATTCAAGACGTTCATTTCCTTGGGAGCCAAGAGCTAACTTTACTGAGTAGGTGTAAGTAGCTGAAAAATAGGTTAATAAATTGTTATAAAATACATTAACAAGAAAGGTAAATACAAATTATCGTGGTCTAGGTGCTCATATACACGAGCAACATGAGTTGACAGCAGATGCAACTGCAGCCGTCGACAAAATGCCGATCGTGTATTTGAGCACCGTAATGAAATACACGAGCGATATGTTGTCGACGGCTACCGTCACCTCTGCCGTTGACGCGGTTATCACTCTTGTGTATACACACTTAGGTCCGCTTACACCACAAATGACTAAATACATTTCGCTTTTTTAAAACATAATTCTGTCTCTGTCATCTTCAAACGATTGTCTGAAACAGAACGGTGTTTTAAATTGGTTTAGACATAGAAATACTTTATTTCCTTATAATACACAGATAACGTGTGATTTGTGGTGCCTGGTGGTGGCAAGTCAGCCCTATCATATAAAATCTATCGGCCAAGCCTTTTTCCAACTATACCTTAATATACGTAGATCAACCTGATCGATCGATGCGTACGGCGTTGAATCATTACAATTAGCACCTAATTTGAATTGATAACTCAACTCTTCCTTTAAATACTTACGTTTACACGGCCTATCAGGGAACATTCGGGCGAAACCAGGTCGGCAAACACATTTCATGAGTCCATCGATTCTCTGGCAGCGCTCATTTCTGGACGCTTTGCAGTCTGGCTGGCATTCCTTACCATATGCTACACCTGCAAAATTAAAAAGAAAAATTAACACATTGCCTTAGAATCTAAGTTAAAAGTAAGGTCTTGGTCAGCTTAATATATCGCTTAGATTTTAAACTTTGCAAGGCCTGATTGAAAGAAAAAAATCTGTACTCACCGTTAGGATTGACATTCGTAGTCTCCAAATAAGGTGTTCCAGCCAGCAAAATTTCTCCAAACAAAACCTGAGATACTCCATTATTATTCACTTGTTCGTTCCTAGTAACATCATAATCCCCTGTATCCACGTCATTGTTCAAAGGTGGTACTGGTCCACCATTTTGAGACTTATTCATCACAACGAAGAACGTGTCGCTATCATTATCAGGTTCGTTCTCATTCTCAATCTTTTGAATTATATTATCTGTTGTCTCTGTGTCTTTTACGATAAGGTTGTCATTCTCTTCTGATGACATAGTTATGTCATCAAGAGACACTTTAGTTTTTGGTACAATTTCTTGAACTGGAGTAGGCTGGAGTTGAGGGATAGGTATATGTTTGGTCACAGTCTCTATTATCGTAGTCGGTTGTACTTGCGTGTGTACTTCCGTCACGACATCTACTATCGTTGATGTTTGCGTGTTTGTTAGTACCAGAGTCTGTGTAACAGCTCCTTCCGATTGGCTGACTAAGCTTGTCTTAGTGTGTGTGACTGTTAATGTGTGTGTAATATTGACGAATCCGATACTTGATACTGTTTTCGGTGGTTCGGATAACGTCTTTGTTAGAGTAACCACAGTAGTTCTAAACTCAGTCTTAGTTGGTACAACTTCGTCTGATATTTTAACTTCATTGCCAGCGTGATGAACAGGCTGTACTACTGGTACCTCTTCGATACTAGGAGTTGGCATACTAGGAGGTATTATTATTGGAATGCTAGATGTGTCTTGTTCTACCGGTCTAGTGATCTCTAATTCAGATACTGTCGGTACAATTTTTTCTTTCAGAACTTCTGTTGGTCTGATAAAATCTTCATCGACTGATGATTCAGAACTTTCAATGATACTAGATGGTATTATAGGAGGAACTCTTGTAGTTGGTCGAATAATTTTCCTAATTGAGGTCTGTCGTGTAGGATATAATATTTCTGGGCGAGGTAATGTCCTTGTTGGTTTTATTATAGATGTCGGTTTAGGGGGCAACTTGTATTTGCTAGTAGTAGTTTTCTTTTCATCAATCCGAACTGGGTAAGGCTTACGAGTTCTGATCTTGTTGCCTAACGGAACAACCTTCATCTTGTCTGTCGCTGTTTCTTCTTGACTAGATACAGGTTCAGAATCGTTTGTTTGGGTTGTAGATGTAACTTTAGTTGTAGAAGTCGATTCTGTGCTTGATTCTTTAGAAGTAACTTCTTTATCTTCTGTAACTGGTTTCTCGTAACTAACTTCATCAACACGTTCAGAGGATGACTCAGTCTCATACGAATAGGAGTTTTCAGAAGAAGATACTTCTGCGTAATCAGGTATCCTGGACGGTTCTGGCGTCTCAGGGAATTGTATAGATGTTGGATTGAAACTAAAGCTTGATGAGAAATCTAAGCCAGATGATGTCAACCAGCCTGAAGATATCGGAGTTGGGAAGACCACGTTAGGTACTTCCGGTACGCTTACGGTAGGAGCCGGCAGTTCAATGGGTTTGACGACCCTGGATGGCGTATCTCTCGGAGGAGGCAGCAGCTGTGACGAGGGTTGGTCACGGTTATAGGTTGGTCTTCTCATATTATTCAAGATATCGAAAGCAGGTCTATAAGTTGACACCTCGTCTCTGTTGATTGGTTTTCTGACAGGTCTCTGAGTAGTCACTCTTGGTGGCCTCGTTCTGTATGGCGGTGGAGTTCTAATGGGAAGAACTGGACGAGGAGTCAAAGGTACTCTCGTTGGGAGCCTGATACCTGGTGGAGTCCTTGGAGGAGGAGGACTCATTCCCATAATAATCTCATCATTCGGTGAAGGCTTGAAATTATAATCCAGTGTTGGCGGTGGTGGTGACAGGTCAATGATCTCGGTGGAAGAACGATTCAATTCCAAGTTAGATAAAGTGAATGTTGGTAGAGTCGATTTTTCCGTAGCTTTCTCTACAATCAATGGTTTTTTATCTTGAATATGAACTGTTGATGTTATAATAGATTCGTTGTGCACGTGCGTGTTATTGAATCGATTAGCAAACAATGGTCTATTTGGCGGCCTTTTATACCTCACATCTGATTCAGCCACATACACAGGCCTTGAAGATGAACTGGGTCTGTAAGTTGATGGTTTGTCCATTTCTTCACCAATATTCAAATCTATATTGTCTTCATATGATACGTTGGTTGCGTTCTCCATCATGTGGTTAATTTGCCAGTGAGGTTGCTGCAGTTGATGATCCAGTACCACCGCAGTATTGATGGTAAACGGTCTAGGCTTATTGTGTGGGTTGTTTTCGTATATTGGTTTAATAGTATTGGATTGGAAGGTCGTTTTGTTATAAGAACTGAATGGCTTCTCCGTTTGTGTTCCAGGATTAAAGTTAACTAAAACCTTGTTGCTGTCCTCATCTTTCTGTACATTCTTTGGAGGATTTATTACCTCATCTTGTAGTAAAGATAATTCAGTCGATGTTTTGGAATTATTGTCAACTTCACTCGAAGAACTGACTACAGGAACTTTCATGGATTCCGAACTGACTTCTCCGTCCATTTCACCATGGTTTTCTGGTTCGTCTTCTCCATCGTATATCTCTTCAGAATTTTCATACACTGGTTTAATTTTCTCTGTTGTGTGTTTCGATTTAGTGGTGGTAGTTTCGTCACTATTGTCTCTAATTGGAATATCATAAGCAGGTTGTCCCATACCACCAAAATTGGAAGGAATATAATTAATAATAGAAGGCTTAGTTGTAAACGGTGGGTTGGTAGAAAATGGCTTATCTGTTGACTGAGGTTTTGTAAAAGGTTTTCCGATATTAAATAAAGATGGCGGTGCATTCTGCGACCAAAACTCGTTGGGAGGTTTACCAGCGCTTGTGATTTTCTGTCCAAACGAAGGTGAATTGTTTTTCTCATTATAATCATGTATTAAGGGAATGATTTTACGAGTTGTAGCTTCTACCTTAATATTATTAATATTACTTTCTTTTAATACACTAGAATACCATCCATGGGAGTTTGTTGGAATATTTGGTATTAATTTTGCGGGTCTTTTCACATCTCCAGATTTGATGTTATCAGGATATTCTGTGACTGGTTTCACGTTTTCAGCATCACTTGAAGATGTAGAATAATCGTTCATCATGGGGAAATTGGCGTGACTATTAAGAGAAGGTGGTATTGCCGGACTTACAGGGTTCCTTACGTTTTTGTCTCCGTAGTTCTGATATTGGTTATCATAGCTCTGCTGTTTATTATCGTAGATCGGCTGTTTGTTTTCGTAATTCGGATTTATATTTCCTTGGTTCTGATTCTTGTTTGGGAAGTATTGAGCTGAGTGACCTTGGTTCTGATTCTGATTTATATTGCCATGATTTTGATTTTGGTTTTCAAAGTTCTTATTGTTATTTGCGTAGTTTTGATTTGCGTTACCTTGGTTCTGTTTTTTGTTTTCATGGTTCTGGTTTATGATACCTTGATTTTGATTTAAGATTCCTTGATTCTGATTAAGGATCCCTTGGTTTTGATGAAGGATTCCTTGGTTCTGATTTAGGATTCCTTGATTCTTCTTATTTTGGTTTGCGTAATTTTGGTCGATGTTTTCTTGGTTTTGTTTATTATTTGCGAAATGTTGGTTTATATTTTCTTGGTTCTGATTTTTGTTCTGATTTAATATGCCTTGGTTCTGATTTTTATTTGCGTAGTCCTGATTTAATATGCCTTGGTTCTGATTTTTATTTGCGTTGACCTGATTTAATAAGCCTTGGTTCTGATTTTTATTTACGTTGGCCTGATTTAATATGCCTTGGTTCTGATTTTTATTTGCGTTAGCCTGATTTAATATGCCTTGGTTCCAATTTTTGTTTGCGTAGTTCTGATTTAATATTCCTTGGTTTTGATTTTGGTTAGCATAGTGCTGATTTAGAGTTCCTTGGTTGTTTTGATTATTGTTTGCGTAGTTTTGATTTTGGCTACCGTAACTTGGCTGTTTATTCTCGTGGTTTTGATTATTTCCATAGTTTTGATTTTTGTTTCCTTGGTTTTGATTCTGGTTGCCATATTTCTGATTTATGTCTTCGTAGTTTGGTTTTTTATCACCATAGTTACTGTTCTGATTATGATAGGTATTTCCAGTTATAGTCGATTCAGCTGTATCTGTCGAACTCTTATTCCATCTGTTGTCTCCGACAGAAACTTGTGTTACTGGGCCATTTTCACTAAAAACAATGGGAGGACTTCTAGTACCTTGTAAATTGTATGTTTCCAACGGTGTTGTATTATCTTCAACTCTGATGGCAAAGTTTGTACCAATAGGTATATCTGTGTTGAGTTGGCTTACATGTGTTGACGTGCCAATTGGTACAGCAACGCTAGACCCAATAACTTGCCCGGCTTCGTTGTTACTAGCAACATTAGTAGCTGTATTTAAAGTCACTGTATAAGTGTTATCCTTGTCTTCATTTACTTGCGGTATAAAAGATTTGTTAGCCATATTTGGAGAAGATATAACAGAGAAAGAATTATGGGTAGGACCCACATTATTGGGAGGAGGCTGCATATTATTCGGAGACTGATTGAAGTTAGGCGACGCTGGAGGAATGCGAATAGTATAAGTGGGCGTTGGGTTGCTGTTAGGCATTTGTGCTGCGAAATAGATTTCAGAAGTCACTTTAGGTGGTAGCTGCTCAGGTACAGGATGCTGGATATTCAAAAATACTTTCATGTCTTGCACGGGTTTAGTATGAACAATAGGACGGGAACTATAAGGCTTACTTTTATCATAAATACCATCTTGATTAGAAATTTGTTTTTGGGGTGTTTGCGGTGGTGGAGGCACTGCTAAATAATTTTCATACTCTTTGTCAATAACATCTTTTCCATCCTTCTGTTTATCTTTGTTTCTAACTTGGTTGTATTTATCAAAGTCGCCATTAGCGCCAGTTGGATTGTATACCTCTGGATCATAAACTGTTATTTGTGGACCAACCTGCACGTGAGTTTCTTGGTTGCTGGTAGGAGGAGGTATCTTGTTGAAGTCGATAGGACGCTTGTTATCCTTCCATTTTATTTTGAGGTCGTTTCTATGGGATTGATCCTTGTAAGGTGGCTGATTGGGTTTGTAATTGTCTGAAGTCTGATGAGCATTCGGCTTACCAGCATACTGTTTGTTACTATTAGGTGCTACATTGTGCACGTTAGTCATCTGAGGTGCATCTATGCTAAAGCTGCCGAAGTAACCTGGTTCAGGGTACGGAAGCGGATCGTCAATGTAGTCTCCAGTTTTATGCGGTTCCGAGGACCCAGCAAATACTAAAGCTGTTGAGCTACCGTGAGGAATTAATACATTCGCGACCCTTGAAGGCTGAATGTCTACTAAGAAAGGTTTGCTTGATTCAGTGTTGCCTGCGACTTTGTATCCATGTTCAGTTCTTATTTGCGTATTTACTATATCAGAAGAACTTGGACTATTGTCAGGAATGGTTTCTGCGCTAGCCTCATTGACAAGTTTGTAATCAATATGTTGCTGCGTAGGAGCGCTTGTAGGTCTCGCTAACGACGGAATGTAGTCTAAAAATGCCGGTCGACCATGATTGCCAAATACAGGTCCAGTGTTTTTAATTTGCTCATTTTTCATTAAATGGTCATGCATGCTCGCTGGCATGCGATACGGGTATTTGTCATTAGGCACGGAATTTTGAAGATTAAACGACTGCATTGGTCTCGGCATAGGCCTGTTTGGTTTAGATTTTTGTTGAGGTGGTTCAGGCGGCCTCAAATCATAAGAATCGTCGCTATGAGGCTGATCACCAAGAGGTTTCTCGTTCACGAAATATTGTTCATTGGCTGCTATGAAACTGTCAATAGGCGGTGGATTGACCGAGTTTTGTAACTTGATTCCACTTGCCGCCAAGGTTAAAGGTCCACCCACGGCAGGTTTGCCAACAATGACATCGGAGTTGGCCGTAATTATTTCACCAGGACTAATGGGTATACCGCCATTGACAAGTGGACTTTCGTGCACCATTTTAGGCGGGACAATGTGGGCTTTAGGCTGTTTGTGTTCCGCTGCCCACGCCAAATTCTGATGTAATGTAGCATTAGTGAAAACGAGTTGAGATTCTGACGTTTCTAGTTCATCTACTGGAATGTAAATCGGAAAGTTACTATGTTTTGCTTCTAGATCATTGTCCACTCTTTTATTTGCAGTGTAAGCTGTCAGTTTAACTGCCGGCTTGATAGTCGTAGTAGTGGTTTTGTTAACGGTATCTTGCCGTTTTATAAAACCACCTGTCATCTTCTCAATGACAGGCGCCAATTGCGTCAGACCTTTTATTCCAAGTGTTCCTAATTTCAAAAGATCGGCAACAACAAACTTGTTTTTATTCGGTTTCTGTGGTTTCTCAGGTTTCGCTTTTTCTGGAACTTTCGTGCTTACTTTGTTCGTTTTTGGCGGTGCAGGGGCTTGCTCATTAGTCAACAATTCGCTTTCTTCAACTGAGTTCGAATCTTTTTCATCCGAATAATCATTGATAACTTCAGTATACTTTTCAACGACTTTATCGGTTGGAGCTAATTGAGAGTTACTTTCGTATTCGTAAGGTCCATATTGCGTTTTCTTATCCATAGATTCTTTGTTCGTTGGTCTTAATTCTAGTTTCGTGGCGCCGTAAGTCGTCTTCATTCCATATCTGGTCGAAGAACCAGAGTCCATGTTATTGTACTTTGTCTGCAAACCTTCAGTTTTTGTGTTACTGCATGAGCAGGAACTTGTGCATGGAGGATTACTGACTTCCGATGGTTGGATAAGGTCAAAGCTGTTGCTTTCTTCTTCTGCACTGTCAATCCGTTTGTCAATCTTTGGGTAGCTGCTCATAAACATGTTGGTGGCAGCAGATGGTTGGATTGTCTTGACTTCCATATATTTGGTCTGAAATATGTTAAAATTGTTCATTAGTATTAGGCAATTTGAAAATCACAATAGGTTAAAATGAGGAACATGTTTATTTGGCCGTCAGGACTGATATAGATGTATGAATGGTGTGAGTTAAATAGTATGGGTAACTAACTACAGTACTTAGTACTAACTACTAAAGTTAAGGTTTAAGAGAGACATTTAAGGAGAAAAAGAGTTAGGTAAAACAAATAACAGCTATATGTATAAGTAATAAAAAGGAATATCAACTGAATTATAGAATCCCATAGCTCGGACATGATGGAATTTTCAGGAATTGACCAACCAGGGTCCCAAATCTTACTTTTGTCGGCTTTAAGTCGGGCAAAACATCGGTATCATAAAGATTGGTTAAAGATTCAGTGGTAACAACTGATACTATAGTCTCAAACGTTGAAATAGCACTTCTTTTGTTTTGAACCACGGTTGTTAAGTAGGTGTATGTGGTCATACAAGTCTTGATGATATAGTTATGTTGCATGAGCTGATGTAAGGGGAAGAGTGCGCTTATTTGCTGGCGACTGACGACAGTGGCGACTGCTGATGACAGCAATTGTTTTGACGCTGAAGAGGAGCTGATGTGCGGTTGTAACGTAGTTGCGTGAATGAGCTTAAGTTTGCGCTGAGAAAAAAGCGTAGATGAAGATGAAATGAATGATGTTACAAGTACTTAATGCAACTAAAATGAAAGTGAATGAAATTATCTACTTTCGAAATATGAGTGATAAAATGAGTTCTAAAAGATGATCTACACAAAAGTAAATAATGATTAGAACAAATACGACTTGCTTAACTAAATTTCAAAGACAACATTCATATTTTCGAAAACAGTTTTTTCGGCAAAATTCGATGATAAATCAAAAAAAATTAAATGCGTACCTGTTCCTGCTTTCCGTCAGGATTTTTGTCCTTCACCAAGACTTCCACACCATTAGACATAATCCTTGTAGCTAGATTTTTAAGTCTTCTTTCATCTTCTTCCGATTCTTTTTCGACTAAATCCATGTCTCTCCCAGGCCTCCATGGCGTGTTATCATATACTATACCATTTGTATTGAATGCTGAAATTTTAATAATAATATAGTAAGTATTTTTACTTAAAACCAAAAGTTGGTATATGTGTATTAGAATATTACTATGAATCTTTTATTATGTCTAATAAAATATGAAAACATAATACTTTTATAGTAGCCAAATATATTCAAAGCAAATTCAAAAAGTAAATTAACTCTAAAATCAATTTGAAATAAAACAGTTAAATTAGACACTACAATTGTGCATTCCAGTGGTACACAAAAAGCCCTTTCAACAGCATTAAAAAATCTGAAAAACAAACAACGTATGTGCAAAGCAGTTAGAATTCTACTATTATCAAGACAGAAATTACATAAAGTAATGGTGCAGCATCTTTCGTTAATAAAATTATGTAGAAGTTTTTTTTTTAAAACACTGTTGTTTGCTTGAAAACTATAATACGAGACGTCGCGCAAAGTGATTTCGATTGTATCCTAACTATATATTATAAATGCGAAAGTGAAACGTTTAAGGGGGGGGGGGGGTGTCTGATCACGCTAGGAAATAATAATAACTTCAAAGGGTCACCGTTATTGAAATCTATAAGGAAGACTATATAAGGGATGGGACTAAGATTATTTTCGTCCTGAATCACAGACGATGTCGCGGGCAAAAGCTATAATTAATAATAAAGTCTGTAGACTCACACTAATAAAATCAGATTATGATTATAATTCCCAATCCAGACAAACAAATATGCAGTTCAAGCTGCAATCAAAATGGCCACCTACTGCGGTCTAACAGCATACAACATCGAAGAAGAGTAACATCGACACGAAAAGAAGAAGAATTCAAGTTTAAGAAAAATTTCGTCTTTATACATTTAGCACCATCTCTGTCATTCATACCTCTCTGACAGTCTCTTTCTAAAACACGACGTGCCATACTTACGGCCACGTACTGCACTACATTTCTGCATGATACTATTGCAATTATGCGGAATCGCGTGACGGCTGCGCGTGAGCCGGTGTCGTTTCAAACATATGCAGCATAATGTTTATACTTTTTACTGTAATACCTTATGTAATTTCTATCATGGATCAATTTTATTAGTCTGTCTATCTACAGTTATTTTTGTATCGTGTTTTTAACTTATTTTATTACTACACAGGGTGGCAGGGACATCAACACATCCTGTTACCATGGATTCAGCACATGATTCTGAACCCTCGAGAGTTGAAATTTTTTGCCGGTTGTTAAAAAAAAAGCTGTTACATAGAAAAGTGCAATGCCTACGCGGTCAAAACGTATGGAACAGCTATTTTTTTTCATGCCAGGGACTTTGAATCCTGTACTGAATCCATGGCAACAGGGTGTGCGTCGGTGTCCCTGCCATCCTCTAAGTGTTGTATTAGTGTTCATTACTGTTATGTTAATTTTAATTTTATATACATCTAAACTGTTAGTTTCATTGTTAGATGCTTTTGAATCTTTTTCATACGTTCTTGACTTGTAGTTTTTCTGATTTTATGAAAGTGGGTTATTTTTTAAGATCGTAGCGTCTTTCCCAATGATTCAAGAACATCTAAAGAATAATTTAATATTCATTCATAAAACACTAATTACACTCACCTCCAAATTGGAAGTCGCAGGATGTGGGTATGGACTACTCATCCGTCAGTGGGGAACCTTCGGGATCTTCGAGTTTCTGGTGGTCCAGTCATCATCATTGCGTCTTTTGTCAAGTTCTAAGTCAGGTTGTGGCAGAATCTCGTCTAAATAGGTCTCGTGAAGGTTAGAAGGTAGGATGGAAGTGTGGTGAGATGTTGCATGTTTGTTTGTTGTACTTATAGTACAACAGTAGTTGTAGTCTTTAAGTGTAGTTGTACTTGTCTGTTTATTGATTTGAATTTCGGTTCTGTGAATACACGTTTTTCGTAATTTATGGATCATTTATAGGAACGATTAAATAGAAAGCCAAATTAATTTTCGAAATATTTATTGTTTTAATTTTAAGTCGTATTTGCAATGTACAGTCGTAAGCGAAGGAAGAACGAGTATTAAAAGGTAATTATGATATTCATAATCTAGACTTATATTCTTAGGCAGTGAGTAATCGTTACCCAACAATTTTACCCAAACACATCGATTATGGTAACATAGGAAATAACATTTTTGGTGAACTTAGAATAACATGTTAATATCTAGTCAAGTACAAAAGAGTATTTCGTCCTTAAAACTAAGCTAAATCTATAAGGCACTATTCCATAGTTAACTTACTATGATACATCGAAATAAATAACTAAACCATTACTATACACCTAACCGTTTGTATCTTTCACGAGACGTCGTCAATCGAACTTTGCCTCAGGTCCCTAGTTGCTGATGGGCTCGCTGCCATCACGACATAAGTTGGTGATGCGTCATACCTAATATGCTTGCTTACTTCTCCCACTATACTCTCCAGACTTTGCGTTTCAACTTGATTTTCGACATCGACATTGTTAAAGTACTTATCACTATCTGAAACTATGCCACTGTCTGAATAAGATCCGGTGAGTTCACTAACTGACGGTAGTAAGGATGGCAGTACCTGGACGTTATCGTAATATATGGCTTCACGTTTTCTCACTGTCTGTGTGTCATCTGACACTACAGTTGACAACACTGTGCTGAATTCACCAGGATGTCTACCTGACACGTATAGAGTCACTACGCTGGTGTGTTTTGGAGGACCAACGGGGACAGCTGCCGGGGCCGGCTTTGGGCGAGATCTCCTACGGGATGGACTTGCTGCCGGTGGTAGGGGTGGAAGGTCTTCTTCATCATCCTGGGCATCTTCAGAAAAGTCCTCGTTGCTATTCAAGTCGGAAAGAATATTAGGTTTGGGACTGTGACTATAGATATCATTATTCAGATTATTTTGTTGGTTCTGATTTGGCGATAGATTTAGGTTGTTAAGACCACCTAAAGCAGCAAGGTCTGCTTGACCTAGACCTAGCAGGGGATTCGCTGTTTGTAGGTTAACAGATTGCTGCTGTTGCTGTTGTTGCTGAAGAAGAAGAGGAAGTAGCAGCGAGTTCAGCTGTTGAGGGGATTGACCTAAAGCGGTCGGAGTAGTGACCACTGTATCCGTGACAAATTCAGTTGCCGTGATAACATTAGTGGTAGGATCAACAATGGTTGTCAAAATAGCCTGTCCTTTAAATGTAATAGGCAAAACTGTTTCCCTAGCGTCAGTAATTGTTGTCACATACGTAGTTGTTCGCGTTTTGAATTCAGTAACTGGAGTTTGTGGCTGCTGAGGAAGGCCTGGGAAGCCCTGTCCTTGTAAAGCAAGGAAAGGATTGATCCCGGGCTGCTGGTTGCCCAGTAAAAGTTGTGACAGTAACAGATTGGCAAGGGGAACATTTGAGTTTATTTCTGGTGCAATAGTCTGTGTGACAGCCTCTACGTTGTAAACCGTGCTAGGCAGGACGTGGGAGAACGAAGTCTTGCGACCCCGGATAGTGGTAGGTGTAAAAATTACAGTGGTGGTAGGAGTGTCGTGTAGGATATAGCGGATGATTTTAGTAGCTCCATTCTCAGCCAGCTCAGTAGACTCAGCAGCAAGGACAAGTTGTTGATTGCCCAAAGGTCCGATTGCTGTTGATACCTGGTTTAGTAGTAATGTTTCTAGACTAGGTGTTGCTGATAGCAGGTTTTTGTACTCAGTAATCTTTCCGTTCACAACTGGCACTGTTACTTCAGTAGGTATTTGATGTGTGATGGTGATCTTTCCATCGTTTAAAATGTTTTTGGCGTTGAAGCGCTCACCGCTATGGCTTTCAAAAGAACTCCTTTGCCTGCTTGAGGCTTTGCTGGTGGTGGTGCGTGGTCGTGACCTTCCTCCTCCTGAACTACGAGAGGTACTCGTCCTGGACCCTGACGAGCTCTTAGCTAATCTAGGAGCCTTTGGAACTTTAGGTGCCTTTGGCCTGGATGGTGACGATGACGTGGTGGTCCTTGATGATGGTCGCGATGACTTTCCTCTCCTGTATGCTGGAGTGGATGCAGTTGTCGTAGTTCTAGTTTCTCCGCGTACAATAAAAGGTTGCCTTCCATTTGATTTAGGAGCAGCAGCTGTAGTCGTCCTGGCGTTAGAACTGCGTCCATTGTAACGATTACCGGGCCTCACTTTTTGGGTGGTCGGTGGGTCTGTGTGCTCTGGTTCAGGGCGCCTAGTAGTTGAAGTCTTAGTGCCTGGTCTTCGGAAGTTATTATATTTTCTGGTGCCGTAATCAACTTGACGTTTTGTACGCCTTTTAAACGCAAATGGCCTTATTTGTACTATGTTTCTCTTAGGTTTCGTTGTGGAAGGAGGGAGAGCTACTTGACGTTCTTTCCTGTCAGATGAATCGTAATCATTATCTTCCTCGAATTCTTCTTCTTCTAAGATTTCGTCACTGTCTTCTACCTTTTGTTCATCTTCTTTGATTTCTTCTTCAGGTTCCGGTTCGGGTTGCCTGAACAGGTTTCGTCTTGGGAACAGTGCATTATTTGGTCTCTGTCTACGTAATGATAGAAGTGGGCTCGATGTAGCCCTGGTTGTAGATCTCTTAGTGGTAGTTGTAAGTCTACCACGAGGAGTAACAGCTCGTCTTGATGAAGCTGTTGTTGACCTTGGAGTAATGGCGGTACCGGGCTGCCTGGGAATAGGCGGTCTTCTGAACCTGAGCAGAGGATTATTCGTAGTTCTGGCCGGAGTTTCAGTAATCTCATCTAAAGCTTCAGTTACGTTTTCATCTAGTTGGGTTGCGAAAGTTTCATCGTTTTGATCAGGAGGGAATGTTATTGAAGCAGTTGGCTTAATATTCCTGCCTGGTGGAAGCCTAGACGAGGTTGGTCTTATTCTTGGAGCCGCAGCCGATCTGCTAATATAATCTAAGCTGGCGGGCCTGGCTGAACTTCCAGATCTAAAACCAGTTCTTCTAGAAGTAGGTTGTATGCTTCCACGTCCTGCAAAACCTCCAGGTCTTGAAGCTGATGGCACATTAGCAGCCGGATTATTTGGACTATTATTACCACGTGCAGGGAATCTCTTGCCGGCATTTACTCCTCCAGGATAAGAGGTCTGTTTTCTGCCTCCATTATATCCTCCTGATGATTTTACAGACTTCAAGCTTGGAGTAGCAGTTATAACTTGTGGCGTAAAGTCTGCACGAGTGATAGTTGTAGCTCCACTAGATAATGGCACACGTTTTGGAATAAATGTAGGTCGGTTACGAGAAGCAAATGGTATGATTACAGGCGTAGTGGATGGCTTTTTGGGAGTAAACGTAAGACGAGATTTCTTTCTGGTATTGGAACTATCGTCTTCTTCCTCTTCTGATTCAGTCGCCACTTCTGTCGTAGGGTCAGCTTCGGAACTCTCAATCACATCGGGGGTAGGGCTTATGATGTTACTTTCAGTTGTCGTGGTAGATGAGCTACTGTTATTCGAACTAGTGTCAATGTTTAATGATTTGTTATCACTTGTTACAACGGTAGAATCTCCGGATATGACAGCCACCTGAGAAAACAGTATCCTTTTCTCTCCTTCTGGAGCTGGTGTGGATGGTTTGTCTTCGGGTTTGACTTCAGCGAATAAGTTATCAATATACGTGCCTAAGAGAACTGTTGATGGAATTGATGAACCATCAGGTAGTTTCGTGGGGATAATTTCCTGTTTTACCACTGTTGGAGTTATGTGTGATTTCTCACCATTATCTTGAATCAAATTCTGGTCTGCAGCACCCACTGGTACTTTCCTTCCAACCTGATTATCTTCAACAAGTTTGGTATTATCAATAATGTTAGTAACAGTCTCTAAACTACTCCTGATCTGTGATGTGTTGCCAGCGTAGAAAGTAGTGAAATATGTGTATGTTGTATAGAAAGTAGCTTTGCCATCATCTGGTTCAAGACTATCTGAGACTAAAGATGGCTTTAATTCTACTTCTAGATCTTTAGGCGGTAATGGAGTATCGACATCAATAGGCGTTGTGTCAATAGGACTGATAGTTGCAACAGATTGAGCGACTGGTGTAATCACATTTGAAACAATTTCTTCGCGACTTGTAATAGTTGTAGACTTGTCTTTGTAAAGAGTAGTCCAATAAGTAAACGTTGTATAGTAGGTAATTGGTAAGTTACTCTCTTCTTCAGGTTCCTTGTTAGGCATGATTGTTTCTGTGACTACATTTGTTATAGTTTCCAAGCGACTTTTAACTTTGCTGGAGTCTTTTCCAATATACATTGTTGTGAAATATGTAAATGTAGTATAACTTGTTTGTAATAAAAGAGTAGGTGATGGTAAGATCTCTTCAATATTACTTTCTGAGCTAATCTGGTCATCTAATATAATGTTATTACTGTCAAGGAACTTTCGTTCTCCCTTGGAAGATGATGACTTTACATCAGTAACGAAAGAACTTTCAGATTCTAGAGGGTTTGATTCTACACTAAACAACATGTCTACTTCAATTGGGCTCGGATCTGGCGTAGCATCAGGTTTGGTTTCTCCGGAAGATTGTTCTTTATCCTCTTCCATACTAACACTGGTTTCCATTGAAGAACTTACTACATCTTGATTAGCAGGTTGTGCCATTTTCACTTGCTTACAGTTTCTAAAGTCAAATTGGGCTCTAGTATTCTCCACCACTAACGGGTTAGCCTTTGTGGGAATTAGTTCATCTGGTCCAACGTAATTAGTGTACACTTCATTCCTGCTGCATACATTAGCATCAGTTCCAACGTAGATTGTCGTAAAGAATGTGTATGTTGTGTAATAAGTCTTGACTGCATCAGGCTTGATACTTGCGACAATATCGTCGCCTAATGACGGAGTGGGTGTCTGAGAGCTATAAATGTCATCTACCTCGACTGACTCAATGACATCTTTATTCTTCACAAGATCAATGATGCTGTTAATCGCAAATGTGTCCGTTGGTCGGCCGATACCCACACTAGTTGGTGCAATCTCATCTTCATTGAACGCTCCTAATAGTGATGGATCTAATTTAGAAAGGTCGATTGTCGATGTAATGATGTTAGTGACAACCGATTTATGACTAGCAACACTTGAGGTTTGATCACCGAAGAATGTTGTAAAGTAGGTGTATGTCGTGTAAAGGGTTTTATAAATTACATCAATTTCGTTTTCTTGGTCTTCTTCTTCTGGCTGTGGGGTAGTTGCTTTTTCTGTTGTTGTGGTCATTTGCTCGGTACTTACTGATACTTCTACGTGACTCTGAGTTGTAGTCGTTTTTTCAGTAGTAGTCGTTGTAGTTGTGGTAGTTGTAGGTTCTTTCTCTTCAACAGTTTCCTCGACTTTTTCCTGATTATTCTCCTCAGGTTCAGTAATTTGTTCTTCTTGAACTGTGGTTTGTACCTGCTCTTGTTGAGGTGTTGTTTTGGGAGCTTCAGTAATAACCTCTGGTTCCGTAGGTGGTATGTAAGGTTCTTCTGTAATAGGCTCTGGTGCCTTAATTCTTGTCTCAACGGAATAGTTAACATCAACATTTACAACGGCAGTAGGCTCGATGTTTAGGTTTGTCCTACATACGACGTTTGTAAGGTAGCCGATGTTACTTTCAACAACTACATCAGATTTAATAGAAGTAGTGGTTTCTGTGCTTTCAAGAGGGATAAAATATGTCGTCAGATAAGTCAAAGTTTTGTAAGCTGTTGTCATAGTAGACTGTGTTTCTAGACCTTCAGTGCAGACTACTTCTTGCATATCTTCGTTGGTATCCTCACGCGTATCTTCGTGTATATCTTCAAGTGTATCGGGAACTGTAAATTTAGACTCTGTGGTTGTTTCTATTTCCTCAGAAGACTCGTCACTATGCCCACTTTCTGTGGTAGCCATAAATTCTTCAGGAATTTCTGTGGTTGCTTCATCTTCTTCTTCCTCCTCCTCTTCTTCTTCTTCTGGTTTCTCAGTTACTTCAGCAGCTGTATTTTCAGACTCTTCCTCTGAATTCGTAAATACGTCAGTGGTACCACTTTCAGTAACAGCTGATTCCTTAGATGCTTCAAGGATTGTCGACGATGGAGACAAAGTTACCAGCGGTTCAGTGGCTTGTGAATTAAAATCATTGATGGGTAAAACGCCCAAATCATCCGTGATACGAGTACTTTCTGTAGTCGTCACAGGAGATTCTGAGGGTTGAATAACGTCTACATTCAAATCAAACCCATTATTGTATTGAACGCTAATAGAGTCTGGTACTTTATCGTCAACTTCATACAGAACCTTTTTCAGACTTTCTTCGTCATTGAAAAGTGCTTTTTCAGGCCTGTTCTCGTCGATAACAGCAGGTCCAGTACTTCTGGTAGGTGCTGGAGCTTCATGAGCCTTGAAAGTGGATGTGGGAACGGGGATATCCGCGGCAAGGAAAGTGATTTTAGTCGAAAGTTTGTCAACGCGATTCGCGGATGGGAAAACATTGACCTCGTCAGGATTTTGGGGCCTACTTGTTTCGGTATTAGGACTAAATATAATGACAGTGTCACCAACAACGGTCGTGAAGTCAGCAAAGCCACCGTAAGTGAATGTTTTCTTTGGTCTGGGTTCGCTTTTTTGCCCAAACAACTTCTTAGGTGATTTCGTTTGCTGCGCCGCCTGCTGCTGAGGACGACGAGACTCAACATTATCAATATAATAAAATATCGGAGAGAATTCGTTCTTAATAGTGAACGTCGGTAAATCGTAATTAGGCTTAACCTTAACTACATTTGCTTCGTCTAAAACGTCCGGCTTAGGACGTGGTTCTTCTATAATTGGTTCAGTGACCGGTTCGTATGCCTTACTTTGTCTATGGTATGTATTTACATTGTCAACAACGGGTGGCTCTACAACAAAATCAAACTTTTTATCGTTCTCGATGGTTGGACCGTCAAGGTAATTTAAAACTTCATTTTGAACGTATCGCGGAATCTCTTTAACAGGTTGCACTCTGCGTCCTACAGGCTCCTCATATATTTGATTATCAGCCTGACTATCAGGAGCAGACGGATTCCAGAATCTAAAACTGTCTTGAGCGGGTTTGCTAGCGTAAACTATTTCCATTTTACTGCTAGGTGCCAGATAATCGGTATTTTTAAGAACAAACTTTTCTGGGTCAATGAAGCCTAAATCTTGCTTGACGTTCCATTCTCCATCGAAAGCGGAATGGGCACGAGTTGGTTTAACAATTACAGGGTCTTCTACATTTGACGGCTTATTGTAAAGTACAAGTGAAGACTTCGTTAGGAGCTGCGCGTATATGCGGCCGTTATCTAAGGTGGTGCCCAGGATCTGGGTGGCATACTCCGTGGTGACACCATCTTGGATGAACGTTCTCGCTGTCGATGTCAGTAGGCCGATGAGTGGTTTGACACTGTGGTACCTTCCGATCTTCGTGTTATAGTCATTCCTCTTCTGGTTAACAAGGAGGACGGTCAAGTCTGCGGTCAAAAGTCAGGGTCAGCGTCATATGGGTAGGAGGTCGATGGAGGTGCGTTATATTTTACAAAGTCCATTTGAGTTGTTCCACGACCCACAGGATTAGATTTGAAAGAGAAAGAAAAACATACAATTAATAATGCAATATAAATAGAATAGGATAAAGATGCTAATAGAGACAATTTGCATACAGTTAGCACTAATATTGTACAGCTTTCGGAATTTCAGACTGAGGTTTATGATGTTTAATAAGGCGTTTTTTGTAATTATTCAGACGAGTTAGTGGTTTGTTTGTATATTTTAAATGATTATTAATATTTATTAATCACAAAGTGCAGTAAACTTACAGTTGTCTAATTCTCAATGAATATGCGCAGCTAAGAATTTCACAAAAATTTTATCGGAAACATCAGAAACCTCTTCAAAATGTACATCAACATATTGTTTTGGTTAAAAAAGAATTTGAAAAAGGTTAAAAGTAGAAAAGATGTAGTAGAGAATAGAATTGCAAAATTATTGTCGTTTAATTACTTAAGATTTTAATTACTTCAGCATTCAAAGAAATCAGTCAAGCATAGGGTATTTTACAGAAGTATTTTAGAATTTAAAGGACGAAAACTCACCCCTGTTTTCGGGAACTCCTTCCCTTTTTATTCTTGAGGATTCTATTTGCTCATCGTTATTTATATCTATAACAAAGAAACATAAATGTTAAAACAATGTTGATATAATTAATAACGTAGTCACTTTCAAAGGTAATCTAGTTTAGTCTCTTAATGTTCGACTGGAAACTGCACAGCACCCTAATTGCGTAACACCCTACCAATCACAATCTGAACCATTTTTAAGGATATTGCTAATCCATGTCTTCATATGTTCGAAAAACAATTCTGCTCAACAACGTAAATAACGCAATAGATGCTGTTGAACTGTCAAACTGAAAGCCATTCTTACTGTTAGTGTGTTACGCAACCACCCCTCAGGACGTTGTTGTTAAGGATGATAAAATATAAAGGTTTGTAAAACAATAAACTAAATTAAACCCGAGAACAATGATTTTCCAATAAACCAAGTTGAACTGGAGTGCAATGAATCAGCACTTGGATTTAATTTAAGCATTGTTCAACATTTCGCAAAAGCACATACAGGAGCTCGATGTTCAAAACTGAACATTTATGACCCGATAAATGAAAGTATGTATATGAGTCTGTATAATGTTAAAATTATATCAGAATCATCTTTGGTATCCTACTAATATTATAAACGTGAAAGTTTGTATGGATGGATGGATGGATGGATGAATAGATGGATGGATGGATGTTTGTTACTCTTTCACGCAAAAACTACTGCACGGATTTGGATGAAATTTAGCACACAGACAGTTTATAACCAGGATTAACACATAGGATACTTTTTATCCCGATATTCCCTCGGGATCGAAACTCATGCGGGTGAAACCGTGGGGCGCTGCTAGTGTTAAATAATGTAGATAAGAAAGCTTGAGATCTTTAGAAACTGCAAGACCTATGTTTACTAAAACATAACAGTAAATATTTAGTATCTTTGATCAAAGCAATCATAACAACATCCAGTTTAGTACACTCGTCTACATTAACTTGCTCTATTTCACCATTTCCGACTTGAACTACTACTAAACCTTAAAAATCATTACCAGTTATACATTCAACCGTCTCCTAAACAAAATTATTGGAACCACTTAACGCGTGCTTAAGCAACTGCAGATAATAAGCACTAAATGCACTAGTTCCATAATCCGACTTGGCTCGGTTTCATAACAATTCGTTACGATAACCTAAATGCATTGTAGAAAGTAACTAGGTGCAGCAAGGTCGATTGGAGTGAACTCGTAAATTATTTGCTCATAAAAAGTGTGCGTTGTAAATGTGTGTTGTTTACATCGTGTCACGGTATTTTTGGTTGGGGTCAGGGTCACCAATTTAGAGGCATGAGGAACAGGGTGTAAAGTTCACTCAACCTCCATAGAAAAGGGAGGATCCTCCGACCAGACGGGTGTTGTGTCTGGCGGGCAATTGCCCAACGATTGATGTTGGGAAATTGTATCTATGCTAAGTGCGCGGTAAACTCTGCTTGCGAGATGCAGGATTTGCGTGACGTCAGTATGACGCGTTGTTCGCATGTGGCGTTGTAGATACCGCTACAGTATCATCATAATCAGCCGATAATGTCCCCACTGGCCTCTTCGAGAGGGGGTCTTCTTAGCGTGTCAATGGCAATCTTAATGGACTCGGCTTTGGCGCCATCAGTAACGTGCAGCTGACAGGACACGCAGAGCATAATATTAAGTGCCCCACGTTATGTGGAACAGCAACACGTTTACACTCCACAGAGGGAGTGGGCTGTAATCTACCACGCGTGCTGAGTGCGTTAGGTTCAAGGACATGCAGGCTTCCTCCCGAAGACAGCAATGGTTCCTTTACTGTTTTGAGAGCAATGGTGATGAAATTATTGACATACATGAAGTAAAACGTCTGCCTGGGTTCGAAATCGAAAAAGACCTAGAAGTCAGGCCGATACTACACTGGGCCACTACTCTTCTAATTCTAGGGTATTTTTGGAACGTGGACAAAATGCGGTGATATGGTTTTTATTAAAGCTCTTCTTACTGTCTTCGAAGTTTTTCGTTTTGCCCTACTGCGCGACAGCAAAGATAGGGTTATGTTTTTAAGGTCACATTCAAGTGAGTCGCCAACTGCCAGGTTTTATAATTATGAGCTTTCAAACGGTCTCATGATTCATGAAATTTCTGAGTATCGCATTATCTTGTAAGAATATGACTATAGGTTAGCAGCAGCTAAAAAGGATGTTTAGCAGTATGATCAAGGACGCTGCCTCTTACCTTATAAGTATCAGAGTTTCTGTACTTAATAATATTTAGAAAGAAGAAAGTAGAAATGTGTAAAAGTTAAAAAATATGGCCATATTTCAATAACCAAGTGTTGTTATTGAAATATAGCCATAAATAACTTAAAAGAGTGGTTTAGCTATCAAACTGTCAGAGCATTAAATTTACGTTGTAAGTAACAACGTGTTGACATCCATCAGTCAATAATTTCCCCGCTAACATATATTTTTCTATTTTAATTAAGCAGCTCATTTACCGTGACAAGACGTCAATACCTACCGTCACAATTTTACTTCCAAAATAAATACAACTTTTTAATGAAAAATTTAGTTAGGACTATCGTATCTAGTGCAGAACCAGGAACTATGGCAGAAGAAAGGGGAGGCCTATGCAGTGGGTGATTCCGGGCTGAATTGATGATGATAATGATCGTGTCTACGAGTATCAACATAAAAAAAACAATTATTAATATTCTCCAAATCCATTTTTAAGCAAATTACACTCTACAAAGCACAGACAGCCTACGAATGTTTGGCAAAATACTTGAGAAAATTGAAATAGACCATAAAGTGCTCAGCTTGAAGCCTACATCACACTAACCCATTTTCTACAATCGACTCTCTCACGCATTGAGGAAATTAGACGCCTCATAAATAAAGAGAGTGTTTGATTAACACCAAGACAATGGAATGATAATAAATGTCTTTATTTGCATGGATGGGTACGACAAAGGTGATTATTAAAAAGACAAGATAATTATATGGAAGAAGAAGACAGGCTGAGTAGACCCCAAATAAATTGAGATAAAGACAAGAGGATTATTATCGAAGCGATCAATCTGATTCTTGAACGATAACATTAGTAGGCTTCAGACGCATACTCGTAGATAGAAGGGAAGGATATTTGAAAACCTTATTTTGACAGGTTTATGAACGTAGAGTAAAATTATACAACGTGGCGCTACAATGGCTACATTAATTTAACACACGGGTAGGGCTAGTGGGCAGTAATCATAAAAATTAGTATAACAACATAAAAAAAATCGTAACTGAAAAAAACCACCAAAAAGGTTGAAAATTTCCACCTGCGCCGCTCGCCGACCTAGGGCTCTGTCTCTTTCCTTCAATTCGCCTTCTCTTTACACGTTATTTGTTTTAATTACATTGATGCGATGTTATGATCCGTGACCCCGGCAAATGACCACTGCGCTACAGTTCTTGAAATCAGGTTGCTCTAAGATGCCATTTTAGAAAATTGTTAACAAATAAATAAATATTAATGTTTAATTAAATTAAAATATATTCATAAAACTACAACGCGAAACCGTATACGTGTGTTAAATTAATGTCGCCATTAAAGCGCCACGCTGTATAAATTTTGATGGAAACAAAGGGAAAGGAAGACCAAAATAGATGGATGGATTGTGTTTGCAGTTATATGACAGAACTAACCCATTAGGGCTAGTTGACAGGGGAGAAATAAACGTGTTGCGCCGACTCCAAGTGACATGAGACAAAGGACATAAAGATGATATAGTAAATCAGCATAATTCGATTCCCGCATGGAACAAATATTTGTATGACCTACATGTATTTGTTCCGAGTCTGGGTGTTTTTCTATCTATAATATGTATGTATTTACAAAAAAAAAAAATGTATATAAGTAGTTTATCAGCCATCTTGTTACCATAACACAAGCATTAGGTTGCTTAGCTTGGGACTAGATGGCGCTGTGTGAAATGTCCAGGGATATTATTATTATTAATTAATGATCGTACGAAATGTCTGTGTAACACTCCCTTGGGAAAAGGCGTCAATTTATGTGTGTATGTTAAGAGGTTGACTATAGCGTTAAATAAATTATCTAACAACAACAGTTTGCCTAAGAATTTCACTTGCGAAAGTGCACATCGCAACCACCGCCCTTTGGGAAAAAAATTAAGTTGCGCAAAACCACAGACAATGGCTGCGGGCAACCAACGATTCACCATTACAGAAAAAAACGGTTACAAATGTTTTTTTTTTCACACAATTACTGCACGTTTAGACGTTTATGTTATCTCTGGTATGTCTCGTAGATTAGACATGGATAGTTTTATCCAATTCTTTAGAAATAAGATTTTTCTAGGTGATTTCGAAATGAATGAAATCTCTTGTAGTGTATCTGATTGTAATTGCTTTGCAAACAAGGTTAACTTTGCTGATACTAAAGAAAAAGGAAGATCTCAATTAGCTCCTAAGTTACTTTGATAAAACATTTTTGAATGACCCAAACATTAAGAGCTCCGTATGGTATTCCGAAATACCGCTCACCGAAAGGACGGTTCTCCGATAACACTCTACTCCGACGGTTAGTTGAACGAAAAAATGATTGGCCGATGAAACGTTTCGCCGATAATATTATTCATCGACGGTTGGTAGTCCGAATGAATCCTTCGCCGATGTAACGGTTCACCGAAAACACTCTTCAACGACGATTGGTTAAACGAACGAATCTTTCGCCGATAGCATTCAGTTTACGCTAGCTATTATATTTTATAATAATGTGCAATTCTGCCAAACAATACTCGAGTCCCATGTTTAATTTTATCAGCATAGATGAATAAATAAATACCGGGAGCTTCCGTATTAAAGATAAGTCCCTAAATGACGCATAATGCACTCATTAACAATGGTACTGAGATTAAACGAGTATTGAATAAACTTGCAATAGTTACATGTAACAAAACAACAAATATCTATGGTAGTATTTATTTATTTTTTGTGGGTAGTTGCGAAATTTGTGACGACAGACCTCGTTACATGAAATGTTTCTCGCTCGTGTTTTGTTTAATTAAAAATGAATAAGTGCAATTTAGTTAAATCTAAACGCGGAGGACATGTGCTAGTAGTGAATGGATATTCTTATCACTTAAATAAAAAATATGATAACAAGTATTATTGGCGGTGTACAAAAAAACAAACAAGTGGTTGTGGTGTAAGTGTAATAACTTTATTTGATTGTTATGAACATACATTTGTTAGTCAAAATTGTGATCATGCACATTTACCAGAGCCTGAAAAAATTATTGATATGAATTTTAAAAACAAATTGAGAACTAATGCGAAGGAATCTATGGACAGTCCGTCACAAATTGTAAATCGTTGTTTAAAAGACGTAGCTACCATAAGTGCGCCTCAATTGCCGAATAAATCGGCTTGCCGAATGATTGTGCAGCGTGTTAGAAATAAAGGACTTCCTAAGATACCGCAAACAATCAACGAATTTCATGTACCACAATATCTCGCTAAAAGTAATGGAAAGCAATTTTTGCTTGGTCAATATACATGTAACAATGAAAGTGTTGTCATTTTTGGTACTAAAGCTAATGTTAAGCGTATGATTATTGCACAATGCTGGATCATGGACGGGACATTTTCGAGTTGCCCAACTCCGTTCTGTCAAGTTTTTTCTATTCATGTTTTAGTGGGAACTGGAGGTGGTACAAATAAATTTCTACCTATGGTATACGCACTACTGTCACATAAGACTGAAAGCTGTTATTTCATATTTTTGGAGATTTTGAAAAGATATGCGATCAATACATTAAATACCCATTTGTCACCAGCTAATGTATTAACTGATTTTGAAGTAGCAGTGATCAATGCAGTCAAACGACAGTTTCCAGACTGCGCCCACAGGCTATGCTTATTCCATTTCACCCAAAGTATTTGGCGTCATGTCCAGTCAGAGGGTCTCGCAAGGCGATATGCTGAAGATTTCACATTTGCGCACAAAATCAGACACTTAGTTGCCCTCGCTTTTCTTGAGCCCGCTGAGATATCCGAAGCCTTCGAAATCATCCAAAATAAAATATTGCCGACAGAAGCAGCTGAAATTGCCCACTGGTTTAAGAAATATTATGTTGGATCACATCACACGCAGCAAAGAACTGACACGGGTTTGATAATAAAAAGAAATCAGGCATTATTTCCACCAGCTATGTGGTCAGTTTACGATCGCACACTTTCTGTTCCAAGGACACAAAATGCATTAGAATCGTGGCATGAACGATGGAACACCCTTCTCCATAGAAAAAAATGGAACATTTATAAAACAATTATTGAATTTGCTAAAGAGCAGAAGCATACAGAATGTGTCATTGAACGAATCAACTCCTCGGAACCCATGCCAAAGCGTAGACGTAATGCACAGGTTGAATATGATGCTAGGATACAAACACACTTATCACAAAAGAGTGAAATGAATATTGAATCTTTCTTAGGTGGATTGGCCCATATTCTATACCTGAAAAACAAGAAATAAATATGTTTTTTTATATCATTAAAGAATTATAAAAATTATAAGTACAAATAATAATAATAACTCACAATTTACTATAACTTCAAAAATGTATCACGTTGTGTTACTTTTATTTGTTTTTTGCTTTGTTCGCACAGTTTATTTAATTTTTTTCTATTGTCGCAGTTCTAATAGAGAAATCATAATAATCATAATCATATTGTTTATTGTAAAAAACAATATAAATTTGCCTTTTTGATTAATTTTCTTATTGTTAAATAAAAACTTTGTTTTTTTTTCTATTGCCACTCTTCCATGTATTATTTTATTATTACCTGTATTTTTAACATGACTTCTACAAGACCTAAGGGTGTTGTCAAGCTGAAAGAAAAACTATCCATTTGGCAAAAGAATTCCCCTACAACGAGTGCTATCGGCGAAAGATTCGTTCGTTTAACCAATCGTCGTTGAAGAGTGTTTTCGGTGAACCGTTACATCGGCGAAGGATTCATTCGGACTACCAACCGTCGATGAATAATATTATCGGCGAAACGTTTCATCGGCCAATCATTTTTTCGTTCAACTAACCGTCGGAGTAGAGTGTTATCGGAGAACCGTCCTTTCGGTGAGCGGTATTTCGGAATACCATACGGAGCTCAAACATTAAACTGTTTCGAGTTTTCGTCTACATTGTGTGTCTGAAACAGAAACAGAAATATTTTAATTGTGATACATAGGTAGGTACAGTGGTTGGACATGTTTTAGATTAATGTGCGCTATGTGTCTATATTGTCTATGTGCGTAATGGCAGCCACAGCATGAGAAACAGCTACATCTTCAACACCTATTAGGTATGTAGTTGCCAGAATAATATCACCAATACATACTCTTATAATTATATATTCTTTAAGAGAAACTTTAGTTTAGTTGTAATTACCATAATTCTACTTACGGTGTCTAAAACAATACTCAAAACCTTTTATTGCATTAAACAATATGAACTATAGTGGTTTACATACTTTCGTACTTATTTAGTAAGTATTCAAATACGTCTTGATCATCAGTAACGACAACCGCATTAACCAAACCGACAACCTCCTCACCAACCAAATCTATGTCACTGTCACACCTGCACACATCGACCTGACCATTTCCACGACTACCCACATTCCTATCAGTCACGCGTCAGTTTTCACTGGCACACTCTATCAGGACATGGAATAAATAGTTACAGAAGGTCGGCTATATGCAATGAGCGAAAACACACACACACATAGACACGCTTGACGTACGACGAGTGCAAGTGCACTCATAATTAGCCTGTTCCCACTGCTGGGACACGGGCCTCCTCTTTGTGAAAGGGGGTGGGCCAAGCGAGCTCAGTGCATGTTGGCGGTTGTCACATGGTCTGAAATGCCGGTTTCCTACACCGTTTTGAGAGCAGTGGTGCTGAAATAATTTACACATAGTGCCTGCTTGGGTTCGAACACTTCGAACCCACGACCTAACTCGTAAGTCGCGGCTGTTACCACTGGGCCACCTGCTTTAAAATGCACTCGCGATCGGCATTTGTTTTAGATCACCACACACACGTCTATGTGTGCGTTCGCCTGTATGAGTCAACCTTCTGTGCCGATTTATTTTGCGCTGGTACAGTCTATCAGGATGTCAACACGGAAGCACGTCTCACGCATAATGTTCGGACAGACGTCTTTGGGTCACTGGTTTGATGACCTAGTACGTGGTGCATTGTGTTAGTGAATGAGGTCTAAGGATTTTGGTTATATGGGTTTGGAGTGCGTAAATATTGTCACGATTTTTGTCCTTGAATGAGGACGTCGTAATGTTATAACGGGTCTGATGTTAATTGATTTTAACTTTACAGTTACAATGACAGCTCGTGACTTAATAATAGCCGCAGCCGCAGCCGCAGCGGCAGTGAATTATAAACATACTAATTTCTGACTAAAGAATGGCCAAAATTGGGTCAGGGAAACTGCAAGAAGAATATGCATACACACGTTTACCCTTTCCAGTATAAAACTGATTTACATCCGTCACCTCACACATCAGGTCCAGTTGAAAAGCAGCGTCAGGCACTAATTGTCTGGCATTTTTGCTGAACTTGGGCCTTTTAGGCGCAGCCATGAGGCACACTTTCCTGCTAATTTCTTACATCAGACTTTACACTTTTTATTTGATCTTTATTTTATTTTTATTTATTTATTTTTTTGTTTTTATCTATGTATCTAGTATATTATGTGTATTTTCTTTCTTTCAAGATGACAAAATAAAGAGCGTCGACAGTTATACTCTCTACATAATCTTTGTTTTTTTTTTCAAGGTTATATGCATTGTGTATTGGTTACCACGCTGATCAAGTTATTTAAGAAAAACTGTGTATTCGAAGCTTATATCTTCCATTGTTTTTGAGAGAAATAGGTCACTTTAAGCAAGTGTAGAAGTTATAGAATCTATACTAAACTTAGGTAAGGAAGGCGAAAAACCGGATGTTGTCGTGTAACTTAAAGGCGGATACAGACATTGCGAGGCATGTGCTGCGAATGGTAAGCCACGCATACAACGGCTGGCTCAGACTGAGGCATTTGACATATAAAAAAATCACTTACGGCGCATGCCTCGCTGTCTGGATGCACCTTTACAGATGCCTATGCACATCAATGGCCGCTTCGCTAATGATATTTTTTGTTTACTTATAGAAATTTTAAAAAATAACTAACAAAATACTGAAAGTTATCGTTAAAATATTTACATTGTAAGTTTGCGAGTGTATGAAATTTCTACTGTACAGTATGAATAAAAAATATCGTAGAGTTAGTAAAAAACCGCAGAGCAACCTGTATAGTGTCATTATGACAGTGACACAACGTTATTTAGAAGACAGAAATTGATGATTGAATTGATTTCGATGAGTAGGTAATATTTTTCTTCAGTAGTGACCTACTGAGGAATTTCTTCAAAAATTTAAACAATTTTACATAACAAGTGCAGTTACTAGAATCTACGCCAAAACTTTATTTGTCACTTGCATAACTTCACCGTGCAAATAAGAACATCTAAAAATCTTCCTTACACAAACGAATTGTCGTTTCCCATTTCAAAATGACTTCCGGACAACATCAATTCGTACGGCAATCATTTCTTACAATACACCAATTACGCTACGCCGAAAATTGTTACACGCCAATCTGACTTTTAACAGCAATGAAACACAGGCTAAAATTCTCTCACGAAAATCTCGTAGTACTATAAACTTGTGTGAACAGGTGTACACTACAAAAGAACTAATTACGCATAGAACTGTCAAAACATTAATTATTTCGCACGCTCTCCTTTCTAAAAAAAATATTTCTTCATGCCTGATTGAGGTCTATAGACTTTAATTTCAACGTGATAAAGTCCGTAGTTGAATGGCAAATGATTAGCAAACGGTAAATCAGTGGTTCTTAATTCAAAATAGGACTAGTGATGTAGATTGATGGGAATGTTGTGAACTTGAGAATGTATAGTTCACTCACTCATTCATTAATGATTGGTATAAAAATATTTTCCCGCGAAATTATACCTTCTTTCTTTATTGCTTTTACCTTGGCCGCCTCAACCGTAAAACCCATCAATTAAAATCAGTGAAAGTATAAATCCATGATGATTATTTTCATAGATATTATGATGACATAAAAACAAATACAAAAAAATCTTCATATTACAGCTATGTTATAAAGAAAAGAGTTCGTCTGTCGATTTCAATCGTCTTCCATTTTTACTTTTTAAGAAATTTCACTTTTTTCGTCCCAAAGAAAGTACGCTGTTTCTTGTTTTATCAGCTTTCGAAACGACGGATACCTATGATGATAAGAAGACTTTAATTTTAATAAAAAATGCTTTTCTATAGCTTCTGTTTATACATTAAATCCATAGCTACAATAAACTTAATTGTGTTAATGGTTCATTATTGTTTTTAGCTTATTTTATTATTCTCAATATCAACTAATATTTAGGAAAAATATTATTTGGTCCACATCATTATTACTTGGTACATACAGCAATTTTTTCCTACATAAATACCTACCTCTAAAAAGCTTTTCACAACCCCAAAAAATAGGCGCAATTTACAGCCTGCGTTGTTTTCAATTGTCAAAAATAGAATGAACAATGTACGAAATCCGAACGGCCGCCGCGCCGTTAGTGGTACCAGTATCGATAAAGTACAGCACTATTTTCATAAAACGTCATAAAATGAATTAATTTAATGCTTTGACCTACAAACTGCATCTGAACACTAAAACAAAATAGGTTTCAAAGAAAATCCGCCATTTTGTAGTGCACTACCGCTTCCTAAGTGGCTTAGCGTTTCGAAATGAGTCCTCAACTTTTATGGTTTAATGGCGGGAAAAGTGTCGTGTAAAAAGTTGCATGCGAGAGCGAGACGACAATAGTGATCTGTGTAAGTGTGAGAGAGAAGAAATGTGTGTCAGTGGGTGAGTAAGCCCTGAGTCAATGCACCTCAGTTGCGGTGCTGTGGTGCAAAAACCACTTGTGGGATATGAGTTCTTAATTATTTTGTTGTACAGACTTTCTGAATGATTAACAAATAAATTATGTAAAAAACTGCGTCTTAATATGACATAAGTCATGGCAATATTAACAAAATTCGTGAAAAAAATTAGGACACGACCGACTTTCATTCATTCACTTTCATGCTTACGCGATTCAATTTGGTTTTTTCGTGCAAATTTAAAGGCAAAAGTGGACTGTGCAATGCCAGCGTTAGCTTTCTGACATTATTGTATCGAGTAGCATAATCATACAATGTTCCCACTGCTGGGACACAGGCCTCCTCTTCGTGAGAGGGAGTAGGCCATAAAAGCCACCACACGGGTCCAGCGCGGATTGGCCGATGTCACATGTCTTAAATGTTTTGGACATGCCGGTTTCCTCACGATGTTTTCCTTCACAGTTTTGAGAGCAAGTGGTCATGAAATAATTTACACGATGTAAAGTGCCTGCTTGGGGTCGAACCCACCAACTACAGCTCGCAAGTCGCGGCCAGGTGCCACTGGGCCACCACCGCTATTAACACCCCTAATTTTGTGCTTTTTATCGAATATTTCACCGAAATATAATACAAAAAAAAAAGTTACGCCAAAACAGCTATTAGCAGTTTGTCGAAGTCATAGACTCACCAAAGCAACTGTCATTAAAAAAAGTAATAACCGCCAGCTAAGACTTTATGGTTTCTATACTATTTGAGTACCTAATGGGTACCCGTCTCAGTACTCCAACTGACCTGAATACCTGAACCAAGCGAATGGATGACTTTAGATTAGTAATTACCGTTTCAAACAAAGTTCTTCAAAGTTATTAACGATTGAAGCTTGAAAGGAAGTTAAAATCACGAGTTTTCAATTAATTTCGTATCATCTTTTACCTTGAATAATGAGAGATCAAAGATTTTTGTAAATATTTGTTTTGAAAGTCATTATCGGAAAACATGACAACGTAACATAACATTACGATTGTATTCTGTAAAGGAGAGAGAAGCAGAGGTGCAAGTTCGAGTATAGTACCATCTGTGACTTCAAGTGACAGCTATGTGACCAGAACCCAGCAATGCATAAATATGTAAGCTGTCACGCCCTTTATGCCTGGAGGCTTTTATTTAGGTAGTAAGTTTTTATTTACATTTTAATTCTAATTAATTATTTTTAAATAGAGTTCGTAAAGATTGTATTATATTTGTTGGTATATTGGCGTGGCTAGCTGACATATGGCAAATAATTTAATTTTATGTTCTGGTCTTGTAATGTTAATTATTGAACAAAGGTACGTAGTTTTGTATACAATCAAGTGTTTTTTAACTGAACAGACAGCTGTGCTGCTGGGGAGTTTGTTGCTCCACTTCTCCTTCCCAGCGATAGCACTAGGAAGTGGTGAAGGGCGGGCGTTTTTGGGGGACTGTCTTTTGTAATTTTGACGTTCGAAAAGTGCTGATTCTCAGCCTATTTTGAATAAATGACTTTTGATTTTGATTTTGATATATACGTTTAAATCCCCTGTACTACGGTTCGAGCCCATTGCCATCAACTGGGCTCAAATCCAGAGTTTCTACCGCAACTGAGAAATTCCTATAACATCCTGTCCGAACTGGAAGTCGAACCAGGAGCCCACTGCTAAGCTGAACGTATGATTTAACAATCGTACGTTCAGCTACTACGCCAACGAAGCAATCACGTTGGCAATGACGGAAAACATCGTGAGAAAATCTTAGACTTATTGGTCAAAAATTCCAACACGTAGTGAGCAGAGCGGTAATCATTGCTTATTCCTTCTCTGTATGAGAAGAGTCCTGACGACAATTACCTACAGAATTTTGACTGCACTTGACTGCTGCGCTGCGTGTCGCGGGTTCGATTCTTGCACGGAACAAATATTTGTATGACCTACAAGTAGTTGTTCCGTGTCTGGCTCTTTGTGTATGTGAATTTAAATGTTTGTAAACGCACCCACGGTACAGGAGAAATTCCTAGTGTGGGTCAAAGTATAAAAAAAATCATCATCATCTGCCTAACCTTTTCCAACTATGTTGGGGTCGGCTTCCAGTCTAACCGAATGCAGCTGAATACCACTATTTTACATGGAGCGACTACCCATCTAACCTCCACAACCCAGTGATTTATTAACACCATACCCCTTGGTAAAACCGGTTGCCAGACTTTTGGCCTTCTGACTACCCGTAACGACTGTCAAAGATCCACGAATGACAGCCGGGACCAACGGCTTAACGTGCTTTCCGAGGCAAGTAGGGATTTCGATATGTCAGACAAACCGCGGCAAGCGTATCAACCTCTGGGTAATAAGATACCCGTTGGTAGATAGGCAGTCGCTCCATGTAAAAAAATACTGGTATTTAGCTGCATCTGGTTAGACTGGAAGCCGACCCCACCATAGTTGGGAAAAAGGCTAGGTAGATGATGGTAATACTGGTTGCTGGTGCATTTATCTAACGGATCTGTTATGTAATTAGTATATATAGACAAGAAATTATAGCTTATCACCTTACAAGTAATTACTCATATAACTAGTACAAGATAACTAGAGATCAGTTCATAGCTACAGGCGATAAACAACTCGTTTAGTTATAGACTGCGTATATTTGGTATGGCATATTGAGCAGAAAAGCAAGCGGTCAATCGCCTGAAGGTATGGAGAACTACCTAAAAAATTAATCACATACGATCATGACATTAATTGTAGGTATTATTATATTAAAACTATTAAGCTTGTTTATTAAGGATTTATTAGTAAAGATAGATTATAAGCAGTTGCTTTAAATGTCAACATACTTTTGGCTATAAAACGTCCTTGGCTTTTATGTTCTGTGCCTCAGGAAATGTTTGATTTTAGAATTTGCAAAATATAGAGCCATTTCAACAGTCGACCGAAACGAGCGTTCTGTCATTCCACTTCATACTAGGGATTGTCAGCTCACTTCAAGCTCACTTCACCTGTTTTCACGGTGAGATTTTTACAGAATAGATCGGTAAGATCATAAAATAAAAAATAAAGCCAATTGCTATTGGTCAGAAGGCCGGAATTCCCGTAATTAATAACGTTCAAAATCTAGTCGCAATCTCATCTCAGAGACAATCAATGTCAAAAACTTGACAAAATTGAAGGTAAGTTATTTTTAACCCCCGACGCAAAAACGACGGGGTGTTATAAGTTTGACGTGTCTGTGTGTGTGTGTGTGTGTGTATGTCTGTCTGTGGCATCGTAGCTCCCGAACGGATGAACCGATCTTAATTTTGTTTTTTTTGGATGAAAGGTGAATTTGTCGGGAGTGTTCTTAGCTATGTTTGATGAAAATCGGTCCAAGATGGCCGCCGCTACAAAATGGCGGATTATATATTTTTTCACGACTCCCTCAATATGGGTATCAAATGAAAGGGCTTGACTAGTAGAATACTATACACTATGATAAATTTCAAATCCAAGATGGCCGCCACCACAAAATGGCAAATAACATTTTTTTTTTCACAACTCCCTGAAAATGGGTATCAAATGAAAGGGCTTGACTAGTAGAATACTATACACTATGACAAATTTCAAATCCAAGATGGCCACCACCACAAAATGGCGAATTAAAAAAACCTGATTAAATACTAAATTACCTGAATCTTAAGACGCAAGAAAATAATAGAAAAGAAATAATAAGGAGTCCCTACAAAAAGCATGAAATAAAAAATTAAATTAAAAATTTAAAAAACCCCCGACTACGTGAAACCCTATAAAAAGAAAAAAATAACCTTGAAATTATGACCCTACGTAAGTACGTATGAAATTTTTTGATTAAATATTGTCCTGTCGGGGGACCGCTACTATTTTAAACTTTAACAGAACGTTAAGCTAATTGACAGATTAGTGAACGTTTTACGTTCTAATTTCTCAAAAACTTCACCTGTCATTTATGACAGTTCATGTTTATTGCTTGTAAAACTCACGTTGGCATGTCTAAAATAACACTTATGTATATTGCAAAAGCATTGGTGGCCCAGTGGTAACAACAATTTATAAGTTGTAGGTCGTGGCTTCAAATCCAGACGCTTTACTTTGTGTAAATAATTTCATCACCACTGCTCTCAAAGAAAGGAAAACATCGTGTGTAAACCGGGATATTTTAGAACAAAAAAAAAAATCGAACACATGTGACATCTACCAACCCGCACTGGGCCCGCGTGGTAGATTACAGCTCACTACCTCTCGAAGAAGGGAGGCCTGTGTCCCAGCAGTGGAAACATTATAGGATGATAATGCTTTTATATTGCAAAATACGATGGCCCTGATTCCCTTGTTCACAAACTAAACTAAATTTAAGTTCTGTGCATCTTTTTTTTTTTCTATTTCATTAAGAAAAGGACAGAAGATAAAATATTAGTTTACTCCTGTCAAATTAAGATACTCCATAGACAGATTAGACGTGATTAAAAACATGGTTGCTAAAAATACGTCAATTTACGTCAGGCGCTGACTAGTTTGACAGGACTAAACTAATATTTATCTTCTGTCCTTTTCTAAATTAAATAGAAAGAAAAAGATGCATTGAACTTAAATTTAGTTTAGTTTGTGAATAAGGGAATCGGCGCCATTATCTGAACTAAAGTAAATTTATCATCATTCTAGAACACGTACAGCTTCTTAAACCATCATCATCATCATTGTATTTGCCTATATCGTTTCGCAAAGTAAATTCCCACGTTTACCCATATTATAATGGCATGTCTACAATATTATTTATTTACACAACAGACCTCCGTCGGTTGATGACACTGCTTGCGACATACTGCCCCATTCACATGTTTTTAACGAAAATTTTTATTGTTTTAGAAGACATGTTTCTTGTGATGTCTTTGAGAAGTTGGGGCAATTTTAATTGGTGTGGTTTTGTAAGTTTTTGAGCTTAAATATTGAAATGTACAGCAATTTTTTGATGCATACCGCATAAGCAAACTAAGGATATTTACTAAAGTACCTAGCGGTCGCACGCGCTACTGATGAGCATGAGGTCCTAGGTTCGATTCCTTGGTCGGGCAGTGTTATTTAACCAGTGCGCAAACTGTAACCTTGGATTAAGATGATTCTAGACCATAGCGTAGAAATTTTCATCGGTTATCAAAAAAAAAATCGGCTGTTTCATAGAAAATTGCGCCTACGCGGTCAAAATGTATGGAACAACAATTGTTTTTTTTTTTACTATGTTTTACACAACCAACTATTTACACTGGGTACTAAATTAAATTACAAACTACATTAAATAACTAAAATTAGGCTTTGAAGTACCTACTCGGCCGCATCGATTTTATCCGGAAACGTGCCTAAAAGACTGGCAGCATTGCTATGTTGAATGGCAATGCTAATTCTTTGACCAAAGAACAAACCAGCCACCGTTAGTCACGAGAAGTGTCTAGAAGTCTAAAAACATTTAGAAATAAATCTCGAAATCTATCGCCTAAGAATTACAACACAACTGCTCCACTTTTTATTTGCACGAACAGCCTCTCAGAATCAATTAAAACACAATATAAAACAATATTATTATCGCTAAAACAAATAAGAAATAACTAAATAATATTTCGACCTAATTTAACACTAGTGTTGCAAAATCGATACCAGATTGTTGAAATAACCGGTATCGGTACCGGTTTCAGTTAGATAGGCTTTCGTTTTACGTCACTAGTGCTGTTATATATCACTCTGTATTGAGAAATGACCTTGTTTGTATATTAGTGTTGTCAAAAGATAATAATCTTGTTCTTGATGTAATTAGCTTGAAAGGTGATGGTAATTGTCTTAAAATTTTATGAAGTGTAAATTGCATTAGTTTATTCCCAACCTGAGAAATAAATCTACTCTTTCTTAAGCTTGCAACCACAATTATTTCTATAAGATTTCGGCATTTATCATCTGCCAAGCCTTTTCTCAACTATGTTAGGGTCGGCTTCCAATCTAACCGGATGCAGCTGAGTACCAGTATTTTACATGGAGCGACTGTCTATCTGACCTCCTCAACCCAGTTACTGGGTGATACGATAGAAAATAGTATAGAATACTCTGAAATACAAATCTAAATTACTGACTTATATATAGAAATTTTACAAAGGGTGACACAATGGGCGGTCTTATCGTTAAGAGCGATCTTTTACAGACAACCTTTGGATTGATAAGAAATTGGAAGGAGAGACAAATACTGTAGGTAGTCTGTGATGTAACATTTATATAATACATACATAAAGACCTGACCTGACCAGACCCAGACCAGACCAGACCAGACCAGACCAGACCAGACCCAGATCAGACCAGACCCAGATCAGACCAGACCAGACCAGACCCAGACCTTGATAAGACTGGTTTGGAATTTCGGTATTCTTCATAGCTATCTTCACATCTATCGTAAAAAACCATCTCATCATCATCAGCTCTCTGCCCTTGTTCCATGTTCCATTCCCCCCTGTCAGCCGTCACGCTATCATTCACTCCCTTCTCCTTCATATCATTCCTCACACAATCTTTCCATCTTTTAACAGCTCGATATTATAACTGTAAAGTCAATCAAAACACAAATAATTTGGGCGATTGACACCAAAAAAAGACAAAATACGTCAGCTGATTCTGATCATTATAGCGAATATCATTATAGTTCGAATCGTAGGAGGTAGGCGACACTTCCACTTACGTCTTGAAAAGTAGAAAGCGGAAAACTATAATCACCAATTTATTACTATAATAAGAAAAAGATGAATTGAAAAAGAATAGGTGTTTGGAAATGATAAAAAGGCGATGCCGACGAATTTTTTGATGCCCTATGATTCTTTTGCTTGTTTTTTTTTCACATGTACATATGTATTATTATTTTATCTTTTGAATGGCGATGTGAAGAACTATATAAATACCCAAGTGCAATTAATTCTAAAATAAAAAGGCGTATATAAGTTTTCGTTATGACGACGGTATTAAAGAATCCAAAAATCTTCAATCTGCAAATTCTGGGCTGACTGTAGATATCCATACCCATCTGCAGAGTTTCGCTAGCTAATTTTAATATGACCCTGTAGATAGCCATGGACATGCTAAGATGAAGATACCTAATTCTGCTGCCATGCAGCATTATGCAGAGTAGGTATGTGCTGTCGCCAGAAATTAAAAATCAAAGTCGTTTCTTAAATCGTAATTTAAAACGAATTAAATATTTCGTTCAGCTTAAGTATATTAGTTATGGAACATTAAGCAAACTGCAAATAATCGTGACTGCTCTTTGAATGTCACAAAAAAATATGTTTTTTGGTAACTTTAACTTAATTTATGTTTAATTAAAGCCATTAGGGTCCTCTGTCAAGGGCGTTGTTATTGTTAACATAATGAAAAAAGTTGTAAACGGACTTAATCGGCACTAGATTTTCTGGTCCCTAATTAAATGAAGACGTCTTGAAAAAACAGCTTCGTTTAAGAGATTATTATCTTTGGCATTTTGATATTTGATGCTACTGTGAGCGATCATCTTTGTCCTTAGTTGAAATCTAGCACGAAAGGCAGGTTATATTACTGGAGAACATGCAAGCAGCTCTATGGGCGCTCTTTTAAAATGTTATGGTAAGGAGGGGGGTGTTGTGGTACCTACGGTATGGTTGTAAGTCTTGTAGAACATTGTACAGACGCCAGCAGGTCAAGCTACCCGAAACTGTCAAATTTTACCAATCAACGTTGAATGCTTTAACGATAAAGTTGAAAATCTATTAAATAAATTTGACAGATTGTAGTAGCTTGATGTGCTGGCGTCTTTACTATGTTCTATTTACAACTTTTTAAAACAATAATCTGAGAGATCAAAGGAGCAATGGTGTCCTTACAATTAAATATTTATCTTAGCATAGGAATCAGTGACTACAGTTGTACAAGGATCTTTTGGTGCGATGCCAAACATTGAAACTAAAGCCGCCATCTTGATTTTTCAGTACAAATTCACGAAAAAAAAAAACACCTTCGACAAACACAAAAATCTTTTGGTGCTTAAATGACAGTGACACGGTCAATGTCATTTAAGCACCAAAAGATTTTTGTAGCATTGCATTTGTTACTGTCAGGAAAATGCTACCTTGCTAATGCTAATGTAAACCTTAAGTTGCATTTACCTACGATGAGTAACCACATTTTTTTTTTTTTTTTCAGGATGGGAAATCATCAAATGACTCCTCCCGCTCTGGGTGGAGCAGAAGGGAGTGTCAGACTCTTACTGACTAAAACCCACCCGTGTTCCTTCCTTAGCCCTTTATGTTCCAGGGCAGCGGTAACCCTTTCGGAGGATCCCGCTACCCTGGCAGGATGAGTAACCCCATTGTGTCACCCTTTGTAAAATTTCTAAAATTATATCTATACTTTATATGGTGTACAGACGCCAACACATCAAGCTACTACAATCTGTCAAATTACTTTAATTGATTTTCAACTTTATCGCTAAAGGATTAAGGTTCACGGTTGATTGGGAAAATTTGACAGTTTCAGGTAGCTTGACCTGCTGGCGTCTATACATAATAAAGAGTATTAATTAATATAGCCAATCAATTCAGCGGAAATAAGTAATTTATTGTTTCCAAATTGATGAGACGATATCAGTCACGATTTTCGCCATGCAACTAGTTTTTCTTAATTAAACATGGGTATTCTACTTCCTAAACGGGGATCTGTTGGCTGAATAATTAATGCTACACGGGTCGACCAAAGGGCAAGCTACGCTTACCGCAGGTCGGTTTGTGGATACCATCCATTACATATCAGGATCCCTACGTGCCTTGAAAGCACGTTAAGCCGTTGGTCCCAGTTGTCATATGTAGATCTTTGACCTTCGTTACGGGTAGTCAGAAGCCCAAAAGTCTGACAACCTCGTATTACCAAGTAACTGAGTTTTGGAAGTCAGATAGAAAGTCACTCCATGTAAAATACTGGAATTCAGCTGCATCCGGTTAGACTGGATTCCGACGCCAACATAGTTGGGAAAAGGCTAAGGGGGGGGGGGGGGGGGGTAAGGGGGGGCTGGGAAGTTTGACTATACTTCTTAACAATTGGCATACTGGAACATTGTCTATGGTCTATCAAGTTTACCACACCTTTATGTCGGATGACTAATTTTATTATAACCATTCTTGTCTTTTCTGAAGATAAAAAAGATGACGAAACTAACCAGGAAGTGTCGACCTGTTGAACTTTTTACAATAGCGAGCTTTTTTCGTTGAGTCGCGTCTTCGGTTCACTGTGAAAAGGGGGATTATAAACTGGTTTTACATAGCCAATAAGGTAAACGATGATTTAATTCCATGAATAGCACCCATAGAGCTTCTGTCGATACACAACTTGCGATAAATGTTTAACTTATTAACTAGACCAGGAAACGTTGACTGGTGAACTTTTTACAATGACGAGCTTTTTTTCATTGCAAAAAGGGGGATTACAAACTGGTTTTATATGCCCAGTCAAATAAGGTAAACAATGATTTAATTCCATGAATAGCACCCATAAAGCTTCTGTCGATACACAACTTGCGATAAATATTTTATCTATGTTACTATGTACAGTCCATGTAACTATGCTGAACGTGGAGACTTGGGTTCGATTCTCAGGTCCTACAAAGTGTTATTGGGTTTCCCATTGGGAATTTCTTAGTAACAGTCCGCAGCTTGAAAGTTGACGGTTAATATAATACCCCAGTGCCTCGGAAAGCACGTAAAGCCGTTGGTCCTGCGCCTGATCTCTCCCCGGTCGTGTCGGATTGCCGTCCCATCGGACTATGAGAGTAAAGGAACAGAGAGTGCACCTGTGTTTATGCACACACTTGTGTACTATAATATTTCCTGCGTACCTGGCTAATCTCCGTTGAGATTTGCCGCCGTAATCGAAATTGGTCTACTATTATGTACAGTCAGGGATATTAATTTAACACAATTTTTCGTGTTGAAGCTATTTCATACATCTGTCAATGAATGACGATTGAGATTCGAATGTATACGGACGAAATAAGTTGGAAGTCTATTAGATAAACAAATAATTTCCCAGACTTTATTTAAGCTGGACAATTGGTCACATTGAATTTCTGAATATATTGCGAAGTTGTTCAGGCATAATTGGAAAATATATTTTCCAATTATGCCTGAACAACTTCGCCTTAAACAATAACCTTATCATCATCATCAGCTCCACGAAGGTTAACGAGATCGTGGAGTACGTGCGTGTGAAAACCAACTGGACTTTGAGGATCGAGAAGTTGGAGTCGCGTCACAACACGAACTTCAAATCGTTCGTGGTGCGTGTTCCGACACATTATCTCGAGAAGTTCCTCAAGGAAGAGTTCTGGCCGAAGGGTGTTGTGTACCGCTGGTTTCGTGGCCGGCTACATGACACCAGTCAGCGAAACACGACGCAGACACTTCGTGTGCGTTAGTTAGTTTTTAGTGTAATTATAATGTTGTATTTATGGTAGTATTTTTAAGTTATATGTGTTTATATGGGATTTGATGCCTGAAATAAATAGATAAATTAATAAATTAATAAATAAATAAAATAATAATAATAATAATAATAATAATAATAATAATAATATTTTATTCAGTATTAAATTGGTAAAATATTTACATAAAGTCTTAGAAATAACTGAATGGGGTGATGTTGAGGCATAAGCCCACCATACTATAGACATGTGATATATACCAACCCGCACGGGGCTCGCGTGGTTACAGCCTACTCTCTCTCACCGAGAGGAGGCCTGTGTCCCAGCAGTGGGAACATTATTCTTCTTGTTCTTCGTGTCACTCTGGCACGACTGTATTTCAGAGCTTGTTGGCCCAAAACTTTACCACTTCCACGGCGTCGTCGGTGGCAGCGCAGAGGTCACTTAGACTGCATGTTTTGGGACACAGTAGGCAGGATAGGAGGTGGAGCAAATTTTGCGACATAGCTCCACATCATCATAAGCTAATTATGCTTATACTATGGCATACAACATAGCATGAGAAAAAACCAAACCATGACCGCATAAAACCAACACGGAACTAAAATGAACTTTTTAGCATATTTCACAAGTTAAATAGCCAATCCGTTCCGTCCTTGACTGAATTTAGTGTTGATGACTAACCGTGAGGTCATCGGTGTCGACATCAGAATACCCCGCAGCTAACTTTTGAACCAGTCCAGTTTGACTTGGCCCTTTATAATGGCACTGCTTGCACTCATAAACATCACGGCTCTATGTATTCCCAGTAGGTAGGCAGTGGTGGCCCATTGATAATGGCCGCGACTTACGAGTTTGGTCGTAGGTTAAAACCCTGACAGGCGCTTTACTTTGTTTAAATTATTTCGTCAGCACTGCTCTCAAAATGGTGAAGGAATACATCGTACATGTACTATTAACCCGCACTGGGCCCGCGTGGTGGATGACGGCCTGGGTCCCAACAGTGAGAACATTCAAGGCTAAGTATGAGGCAGTTCTCACATTTCGCCAGTAATATTTGAGTCCCAATGGTACGAGGCAATTGCTGTCAACCGCACAAATCCAAACTCCTGGCTGTTACTGAGAGATTCCAAACTACATTGCTTGTAAAGCTGCGTCTACGCAACGAGCTTTATCGCGTAATTAGCATTTAGCTTCGAGGTAATAAGCAGTGAATATGTTGAAAGGAGCTTCGCAAGACCTGTATGCAAGCACGAAGTTTCTTCGATGAGGAAATCACAGCCATCATCGCCCTTATGGATAACTGACAAACGAATAATTGACTTTTGACAGGCACGTGAATGCTTACTTTCAAACACTCGCAAAACATAACATCACCTCTATAATTCCCGAAGGTTTAGACAGAGGTGTGTAGTACACCCACATTTCACTAGTTGTGTTTAACTCCTATGTCATAGGTGGAAAGCCTATTATCGTAAACCGGGCACAATCCAAATTCCTGATAGAAAACCTCAATAAAATATTACCCAACCTGAGAATCGAGCCCAGGACCTCATGCTCAACAGTAGCCCTTGCGACCACTATACCAACGAGGTAATCCATAAAGGTCAAACCCTGTACATTCAAGTAAAGTTATCATCAGCAGCAGCTCATCCAGCTTATCTTGATCCGCAATAAGATGTTATTGCGGATCAAGATAAGCTGGATGCGCTCGCACGCACAAGTCTCGTTATGCGTTTAGTAATTTTAATCAGAGTTCTGCAATCCGCTGAATTTAAATGACTACTTGAAGCTTAGGACATTATGAGATGAATAGATGACCTGATTAGTTTTTGGTATGGCTTATGTCAATGGTAGGCAAAGCATTTGTGGAGTGCCAGGCACGATAAGGATGGCCATGAGATGGATTGGCCAAATTAAATCCGCACTGGGCGATCCCTTTGTGTAAGTGTACAAAGAATACCAAAAATCGAAGTAGATGGCGGGAAATTGTGAGGCGAAGGATCAAGCACATACGCCTAAAGGACGAGGCAATTAAACGACAGCCAATGATGGCATCACCCTGCGACAAAGCCCCTAAGCAATACTGCTTTCAAAAGCATTACAACGTAGTGCTTAAAGAAGAGCAGTGCGACTACTCAGGTCCAGGAGAGCTGAGAGTTTACACTGATGGATCAAAAACCGACTGCGGAACTGGAGTCGGAGTCTTCTCACACGACCTCAACATAAAGATATCCAGCCCGCTAGGAATGCTCAACACGGTTTACCAAGCCGAGTGTGTGGGTATAATACAAGCGGCCCATGCCATAGCAGCCAGGAGAGTTACGGACACCCATGTTCGTATACTCTCTGACAGCGCTTCAGTCCTCCAATCCCTAAAGAAGGGATGCATCACATCAAATTTAATACTAGAATGTCATATGGCGCTTGAACAGGTAACTGTATCGAACCGCAACACAGTGACACTACAATGGATAAAAGGACACAGTGGATCACTAGGTAACGACGCGGCTGACGAGCTGGCCAGAAGGGCATCAAGCACGCCAGTCTACGGACCGGAACCAGTCGTGCCCATCCCCTTCAATCAACTACGCAGGTGGCTACAGAAGCACACCCACACACAGGCAGAGAACTGGTGGTCCTCGTCACCGGGCTGTAGGCAGTCCAAGGAAGCCATGCCATCATTAGATGGCAAGCTAACCAAAAGACTGCTACGTCTGGACAGGAAAGGCCTGCGCCTGGTGACGGGGACCATCACGGGACACTGCTCACTGAACAAACACTTCCATACGATAGGCATAACGGACAGCCCCCTGTGCAGAGCCTGCATGGAGGCTGATGAAACCGTTGCGCATGTGCTCTTTGAGTGCACAGGCGTCACCCAGATTAGATTAAGGACCCTCGGGACACCCGGATCCTACACGGACGTTCTCGACAGACCAGGGGACCTAATAAGCTTCTGGAGGGAGGTGGGCTGGTTGGAATAACCACCGACGGCCACCATGGCTCACGCACAATGGTCCACCTGAAGGACTAAGTGCGGAAACCAAACCCATAACATAGAACATAGAACATTGTGAGGCGAATCACATCAGCCCCTAGACAAGAAACTGCATGAGGACCAGGACCGCTCTGACAAGAGTGCTACGAAGGAGTAGAAGAGACACGGTTATTGTTCACTACTAAATATTATAAATCTTTGTCTCATTGGCAACAGCTCACGCACTGCGGGATACCACCCCTATTTGGTTAATATACCATATATACGCACTAAGCGCTTCTCATCTTTTCTGATGCGCACAGCTAAGGAGTGGAATCGTCTGCCTGCGTCTGCATTCCCGAGTTCATACAATCCGAATCTCTTCAAGGCGAGATTAAATATAGGCTTCTTCTGGGCAAGCTCGTTCCACCGTAGATCTCATCCCTGCCTTTGGGCTGGATTGAGGTCAAGAGTGACCCATTGTCAATAAAAAAAAAATAAAAAAAAAAGCTGAAACATTTATAGAGTCAAACTCATAGCGTTTCTTAAATATCTAACTACAAATTAATTTCATTCTCGCCTCGAATACTTATAAGCGAACCTTTCAACTTTGAGCAGTACCTAAGTTATGAATTCACTCCTTATGAAGTCACTTGACTGGAAAAGACAACTATATATAGGTGATAACATTGATCAATAAAAGACGTTATATAAATTCAATGGAATATACATTTCAATATATTAATCAACTCGGTCTATCGCAGTCCCCTGCTGGACATAAGGCTCTCCCAGACTTCGTCACAACATTTTGTCCTCCCCGTTCTACATCCTGTCTGTCCCAGCCACCTTATTAAGGTCATCAGTCCATCTAGCTGGGGGCAGGGAGTCCCAAACTACGCCTGATGGCCGGAGACTAGTTGAAAATTAGCTAAATGATGGCTAATTATTATGCAATCTCGCGCTATGTCTAATTCATTCTCATCCCTAATCACAATCTATGTGACGTCTAAGTTACCCAAACAAACAATAAAAGAATGTCTTCACTCACACCGCAGCAACTAGTCCATTCACGCGTGCTATTACAAAATTATGACCAACGCCGACAAGCTCCATTGAATGCTCGGAAGTAAATGCTTCCTACACTCGCGAATCTCTTGGAAAATGTTACAAGTTACGCAACGGTGTGATATAAGGTCTTACGTTGGTCTGCCATGAGAGATGTTACCATTGTTTGGGGGTTTCAAAATAGTTATTAAGATGATGGAGAAGATAGATATATATCTATGGTTCAATAGCTCTATGTGATGGCTTTGTGTTTGATGTTGCAAGATTTGTAATTTAGATGGAGGGTTCTCGATATAAAAATGCTAACAATTTATCCGATGGAGACATCACACATAACATCACCCCTGTTCCCCTCTTCGCATTTACATCAATCAACTCAAACTATTGCAGTCCTCTGCTGGACATAGGCCTCTCCCAGGCTGCGCCACAACACCCTGTCCTCCGCCTTCCGCATCCAGTCTGTCCCAGCCACCTTCTTTAGGTCGTCCGTCCATCTAGCTGGGGGGCGTCCCACACTACACTTGCCGAGACGCAGTCTCCACTAAAGGACTCGTCTGCTCCACCGACCATCGTTCCTTCGATAAACATGGCCAGCCCTCTGCCACTTCAATTTGCTTACTCTGCAAGCTATGTCGGTAGCTCCGGTTCTTTTCCGGACAATTTCATTCCTGATTTTAAATAGAAAATGCTTATAATGTAAATAGATGGGCAGGATTTCCTTTCCGTCCAAAATGACACTTAATTACATACCTATGTAACTAATTTCATTGTTGTCTGGGCAATCAACTCGCTAATGACCTTGCTGATTGATTAGCCTTTAACGACGGTATAAGCTATTCTCGTATAGTTTGTGCCGAAACGCAAAAACAATACTGCTTTCACCAATTCTTTTGCCAGGAGTGGCAACATTTTGTAAATATCTCTTATGCATTTTCGGGCTGTGAAGCACATACGGGTGATACAGGAGTATGTTTTTGTTTCAAAAATGCTAATGATGTACTTCAAAACCAAATGAGTTTGGTTTCGAATGTTGTATATGTAGCCACTTTGGTGAGGTTTGAAGTGAACTTTACAGAATAGCAACACAGGAGTGGACGTTGCCGAAAATCTGAAGTTGAATGGCGTGCAATAGGAGATTCCTATGTCCAGCAGTGGACTGCTATAGGCTGATGATGTTGATGATGATGAGTGGACATTAACGCTTTTAATACATATACAGGATGGCAGGGAAATCGACGCGCATCCTGGTATTCATTCTGGATTCAGTACATGATTCTGAAACCCCCTACATTGAAGTTTTTCGTCAGTTATTAACAAAAAAATATGCTGTTCCATACACTTTGACCGCGTAGGTATTGCACTTTTCTATGAAACAGCAGATTATAAATGACATTATTAAAAATTCGCAATTATTAAAAAAAAAATGCGAATAATTTCTACGCTATGGCGGCGTCTAGAATCATGTGCTGAATTTATGATTACAGTTTGGGCGTCGAAGGGGATACCAGTAGCTGTATACACCGTGTTTCGGACAATATACATAAACTTCGACCAGATGTTCAGACCATGGAAATAAGTATTTTTCATTATGGACACATTAATGAATTCTTATTTTAAATTGTTTGTTAATTTTCATACAAACTAAATACCTTGACGTAAATCGCCCGATATGCATGCCTCTTTATCTCTTTATCCGAAGCATTTGATAGATTTATCATTTTAATTGCACTAAGCGGCAACATAGGCCAAATTAAGACCCTGTCTTACTGCATAGCTCAATTAAATTTCTTAAATGGAATTACAAATATCTTTGTAACGAAGCCTTTTTGAGTACTCCTTTGTTAGATTTGATTTGTAAAAGCTATAGAAGCGTTTGTCAAAGTTTATGGATAACGTGAAGAACACTGTGTATACATACTTTTTTTTTTTTTTTTTTTGAGGATGGGAAATCATCAAATGACTCCTCCCGCTCTGGTAAAGGTATCTGGTGGAGGTATGTTTAAATAATGTTTTGAATGTTTTGTCTGTATTCTAGAATGATACTCATTGGTAATTTAAAGCGAACAGTCTTAGGGCTTATTTTTCCATCGCCAGATAACTTTTATTAGTGGAATAAAATTGACGTTTGACAGTTTTTGTATGAAATAACTGTCAAAATTTCAAAATGATTCCTCGAATAAAGTTATCACATGAAAAATCAGCCCTTTTTTTTTTTTTTGAGGATGGGAAATCATCAAATGACTCCTCCCGCTCTGGGTGGAGCAGGAGGGAGTGTCAGACTCTTACTGACTAAAACCCACCCGTGTTCCTTCCTTAGCCCTTTATGTTCCAGGGCAGCGGTAACCCTTTCGGACAATCCCGCTACCCTGTGTATACATACTTAAACTTGTGTTTTGTATGGTCATGGTATAGGTGTTGCAAATGGCAATTACACGTGTGATATTTGATATCTTTCATAAGGCAGTAAAGCATTTAGGTAATTTGATCATTTCGATTGATGCAATGACCAGGTAGAGGACAAAGGTTACGGAGCTTGGGTAATGATTCAAATGAGCGAAGTGATGGAAACTGATACCGTCCATCTATTTAGCATTTAGCTATTTGCTTCACTATTTATTAAAATAAAAGAACTAACAAGATCCTAGGACCTGTTGTGAACTCTTGTGGATTAACTCGGAAACCCGCAGCAAGAAAGGACGGAGATCAATGCTAGTTCCTTCTCTACCGGCACACAAATGTTTTACTTAACCACCCTTGCGCTAAACACCCTGGCTGCTGCTATACCTACATGCCTAATCGCCCAGTATGACCTAACACTGTCTCCTAAGATACAGGACTACCTAGTTTAGGAGGCAGGGTTACATAATCCGTGTAGATTTATGTAGATATACCTGTGTTATTTTGTACATCTGCTCTTGTATATCATGAATCTTGTGTGTATCATAATAAAGATTATTATTACATATAAAGGGTTATTTTAAATTGGCTAACCAAACTCCGCAGACGGGTATTGATGCCTAAACATGTTAAAATAAGAAATAAATAAAGATGATGTTTTTTTTTGTGATGTCATCAACTGCAGTTATTGTAGTCACTTGAATTATCAGTTTAAAAGGCTGTTTTTTTTTTGTATCAGTTTCACAGACGTGATTGGTATTTATGTCTAAATACGACAGTCAGTAGGAACATAAAGACTGACGCCACAAATAAACTATTCTCTTATTCTATTCTCTATGGTTCGCGTCGATACGAGAGTATAAGACTGTTCTCACACCTACATCTAAAAACGGCAAAAACTTAGCTCATAATTTTAACTTTATTAATCAAAGGAACCCTAAACTCACGCTTACCGCTCTGGGGGGTAAAATAATGATCCCTATTAAATAATCAATGGCATTATATGCAAATGGTACATAGCGCTTCCCATGGTGCGCCATTGTTCACCATCGTGTACAGGGGAACAGTGACCCAGAAACAATTGTTGGTGTCTGACCTTGCCTGAGACAGTGCGGTATTGAAGGAAAATATAGTTCGAACGTAAAATATGGTAAGGTTATAGAAGTATGAGGAACAGCAATCAACAATCCGAGAGTTTGAAGGATATTTCTAATCCATTGTCTCATAGGTTTAATAAATTCGTCTGCTCAACAACGTAAATAACGCAATGAACATTGCTGAACTGTTAAAATTAAAATCGCGATCAATTGTCATTATATTATGTGTGTTACGCAATTAAAAAGTGTTATGTTTACTAAACCTCCTTCGAACAGGGAGGATCTTTCGACCGTACAGGATGTTGTGTCCGGTGACCTACTACCCGACGATTTTTGGTTTGATCGGGACGTTGCATATACGCTAGTCGCGCGGTAAACTGCTTGCGCGATGCAGGATTTTTGTGTAACGTCAATGTGATGGGTATTTCGCATGTGGCGATGTAGATGTCGCCACAAGGTCGTCTTCTTTCATATCGGTGCAAATTATGTAAAAAGATCACGCATAATCAGCATAATTAATCAATTATAATGTTCTTATTACCGAGATTCAGGCCTCCTCTCTGTGAGGAAAGGTGTTGGGCCGGTTTAGACCACGCGAGACCAGTGTTGTGTCAGAAAATTTTTGCCAGTCAGTAAGATGATGAAATAGCTACTCTGACATACTTAAATAGGTATCGATAACGCATCGTTAAAATAATCTAATCACTGAAAATATAATCATGAAATAAAATTAATGTGTGCTCGAGTGCTGGGATAGGTTTTTTTTTAAAAAAAGCTTCTGGATAACTCTTCCCCTAGAGGGTACTATTTGGCATTGAAGTTTGTATGGTAATTTAGGGAGTATGCTGGAAATCCACAGTGGTGAAATGGCTGATAAACGCTAATAGTACCTAATTAGCCAGTTATGCATCGATAAATATTTAAGTACATATTATGTTCCACATAAAAGTGATTCATTGCTATGAGAAGACATTAAACTTTTACCACACCATAGACGAGACTAATAGGCATCTAGAACCACTTTGATTGTAATGACTATATAGGTATTAAATCGAAAGTGCTCATTTTGGTAATTGGCCACTTTAAATATCTGCACGCAGCATTCTAAAATAAGGCAAACTAGTTAATTAACAAGAGAAATAACGATTAAACAGATTTAGGTACAGACGCTAGCACATAAAGCTACTACAATCTGTCAAAGTTCTTTAGTAGATTTCAACTTTAACGCTAAAGTATTAGGTTCAAAGTTGATTGGGAAAATTTGACAGTTTCGGGTAGCTTGATGTGCTGGCTGTCTGTATATGCTAAAAACTATGTCAAGATATATTATCAAGAAGCGATATAAAAAAAAAATTATGTGTGTAGTCTGCATAGGTATTGCCAACTTCAATAAACGATTACCCCAAATTCAATAAAAGGAAATCATTGGCATTCCAAATTCAAATCCACATTTTATTCTATTCGCACCGCAGACCACAGTGGTCAGAAAGCGACGTCCAAGTGAAAGTAGAAAAAAGAAATATTTTATTTTAAAATTTCACATTCCTAAAAATTTCGTTCACACGCCTAATGTTATAATCTTGTGTTCACGGTCTAACAACCGCGAAATTTTGTTACTAAACATGTTGTCATAGTAAATTGAAATATACAACATCAATTTGGCGTACTTAGTTGCCGCCATTTTGAGCTTTAGCGCGAAGATGAACCGGTGTTACTATAGCACAAAAACAATTTTTATTGCACATGTTTGCTTGCACAATTAGGAACAATGATTTCTATTGTTGGTTTATCTTTAAATAAATTGTTGATGGTATGCAATGAAGTTTTATTTTGTAACTTTGAGGTTTCGTGGAAAGAGGTCGTTTACCTTTAAATGTATGAATCCAAGTCATAACTGATTTTATAACCATCGTATACGGTTATGATAAATGTTACTCGTTACGCTAGCCTTAGTTTTACGGTTTTTATGAATTAGGCCATCTTTCGTATAAGCAAAGAATAAATCAAAGATACCAATTAAAATAATGATTAATTCCTTATATGGAAAGTCTATCGGAGAAAGAAGAAAGTTCGTTAAATTTTATAAATCGAATCACATTCCTTCCACGCCTTCAAAATTCAAAATGAGGTAAAAACAGATCGAACTTAACCCATGCGCCTGCGATCCGTGTCGCATAGCAAATTATTACAACTTTAATTTTTTTAGCGTTATTTTGTACTTTATGGCTTTAGCAATAAGGGATAATTTCATTTGTCTTTCCTACTACTTATCGAAGGCGACGTGAATGTCAAGTACAAGAAATCGATTACAGCGGTTCGCTAATTTTCGGTCGGTCACTTTCGAGTCGTGGCCAATGGCATCGGTGAAAGACCATTTTATTGACGAATCTACTGTCAGTGTCACACATTCTATCATATTTCGATCTACCTATTTTAAAAAGTATGAAAACCTTGTTTTATTTAAATAAAATAAAATATTGTGTAGTAATACGTTTTTTTAAAGTAATCATTCAATGTATTCGGGTCATAGAGCCGAGTTGAGAGTGAAACTGCATTTTTTTGTGTACACCCACGGATGCCGTCTGGCGCACAGTGCTTCAAACTTTGTACTTGGACAAAATATTTGAATCTTGTTGTGTACTTAACATACTTTTTTTAACAGCTTTCTCGGGTTATTGCGAATTTTTGTATGTACTTACATAGTTTTTTTAAGCTTAACTTCGTTTTTTTTAATGTTTTATGTGGCTTAAACTTAACCTTGGATTTATTTAACTGTGAAATCGTGTCAGTTTTTCAAGTTTGACTAGTATTTTTTCGTTATTTGCATTTCACTTTTCAATTTAAAACTATATTTTTCTGGCACAGCTCAAACATATTTTAGCTTATTTAATTACACTCTATAAATACGAGAAAAACAGTGTACACATTACAGTTACTTAAAACCTTGACAACCAATTCCCATTAATAACAACTGACAAAAAACACAAACTAAAAAATTACTTTGTCCACAAACAAGCAACAAATAGCCCACAGTGCGTTACTAGTTACGTAGTCGAGTTAATTACAGAGTACTAACCATAAAATTATAGGCGAAGCCAGCATTCTGGGTCAATGTGGCTGATCCGATGTCGATGTCCGAGCGTGATCATTTTGAGCTGGTAGGTAGTTGGTAATCGAGCCTGATTACAGGCTAACCTGGTACGTTGTAAGCCTTGATCTTGATTGAAAATGGCGGTGGTAGGTAGCGATTGATTTGAGGTACGAAAAGTGTTGGATGTTGGTATTTTTGAGTTGTTATGGGCTAGTAAAAAGCGTTGATCATTTTAATGAACCTGTGGCTGTAAATGTTCCAACAGACGCTGGACTTAAGGTCCTGCTGGTGTATTCTGGTGTGTTCGCCGACGCCCGTGTCGACTGTTTCTACACGACGATGCGAAAGCGGTGCACATCTCTGGGGCGCAGGCTCCGGACCACCTCCAACACCATCCTGAGCGTATTTGCGAACAGGTTTGATTGTCAGTACATTAACCATTGTTATATGATTAATGTAATGACAAACAAACAAATGACTCAGAGGCAGGCGTATTACTAATCATTTTTGTTTTATTTTATTATGCTAATTTAATTTTATAATTTTAATTTAAGTTATATTATTTAATAATTATTCTTATATTATATACTTATATTTATTGTTCTTTTCGTCTAATTTGATTTGTGTTGATTTTATTTTATTTGAATTTTATGTGATTTTCTTGATTTTAATGTGTTCTAGTAATGGGTGTATTTACCTGAAATAAATGAATTTATTATTATTATTATTATAAATCTCACTGTGAAAAATTTGGTGAAGTGAGCTGTCTTTTCACCCGACACTAGGGATTGACAGATCACTTAAAGGTCACTTCACCTAAGTTTTCACGGTAAGATTTTTACAGAATAACCATCATCTAACCCCCAGGTCCTGGTCCCTCTGATCTGGTCCAGGTTTACTTTATCTTAAAAGTAGTAGGTATTAGATAAACTAAAGAGGGATATTGAGTCACTCAAGCCAGGTTTTGAACCTGCAACCCGTTACTTAATGAACGGTTTCGTAATTTGCGGCTGTTGACAAGTATCTTGCGATCAAGATGAAAAAGATTTTGGCATAACCTTGTGCCAAGTTCATGTCTTGTAGAAATCTGGTATGCTGTTAAAAAAAAGAAATCCTCATTCAAAGCCATAATTCGTTAACTGTGTACTGAAAAAACCAGTTAGTAAAACTTGAATGAAATGACGATGTGATGCCAACGTAAAATTTACTTTCAACCTAATCTTTTGTACAATCTTATACTCAAGGTACTATGTAGTGTTGTAATACTAACGTTTGACTATAGAAAACCTCTAAATGGTGACGTCTTTCACGTTCTATTATACCTTTCATTGGTAAATAAAAAAAATACTACAACAAACATTCTTTCACAACTCAACAAAATCGAAAGTGTTTGAAAAGTGTGAATTGGGAAAAAGTATGCGCTTGCGCTGGCAATTGTCGATTTACGAACAGGGTTGCCAGACTTTTGAGTGTCATTTTTCCCTGAAAATTGGGTAATACACATGTTTGAACTTGAGAATCACTTGTTTTTTTCCTCGGTGTCGTGTTGCGTCCTCTTCAAATTCAAAGAAGTAACTATGCTACTGATTCTCGACACGAATCAATAATAAAATAAGTAGGTTTTTTTTTCTAATTTTCGGAAATCGGCATGTGTGGGACACGCATTTTAAAACGCGGCCGCGTGAGACCTAAAACGTGTGTAACTGCCCTTTTACACACACGTAAAAACGCGGCCGCTTATACGATACCATAACGCGATTCTGTCTTTGAAAGTGTTGTACATTCTGAAATCAAACTTAAATAACTAAGTTATATAGCTTATATAGCTAAGTTAATAAGTATGTATTCATTATTTACCAGGGACCATAATTTAATTTGATTATTTATGTCTTTCATAACAGCCTCCTGAAAAGTTGACGAGGATGCAAAACAACAGCTTGTATACAGAGTTTTTTTAATGCTAACTTGAATAGTGTCTTGCAGTTAGTAATTGTGGCAAATTATCAGTAACAGTAATTACAAGGTTTTTTCCAGCACTAACCATTCTTTTTTTGTTATCTAGACCCTAAAAAAAAAAAAAATATTCCCCATGCTCCCAGTCTCTAACAATTATCGATCTAACAACTCAGTCTACTTTTTGTCTGTAACCCGCTTCCATTATTGGAATGACCACCAATGACCTTCCGATTAGCAGTGCCTTATTTAGCATAATAGGTATAATAATTACACAAATGATCGGCCCACACGACCATTATACATTGTAAATTGCTTAATATTGATCTAACGACCACGTCTGATGCAACTGTACCAAATTATAAAGATCAATATTGCGTTTTTGATTGATCTCAGTCCAATAGTTCAAGAGAGCAGCCACACGTGTAACTTTATGATGGGAAAGTGAGAGTTTTTCTTTATGCTTTCAATTTATAAGATTCTTGTTTTTTATGAGGAAAAGAAATGGTCATAAACCCATCGATTTATCATGCTAGGGGCGTAATGTAGCATGTTGCATAGTAATGTCACACGTTTGGTCAAAAAACATGATACATCAAAGCTTACCCAGATGATCACACAAATAAAGTAAGTATTAGTAAAAAGAAATTTTCCCCACCACAAAAGGGAAATAAAAATTCATCATCTGGCAACCCTGAATAATCGAGGTCATAGTAAAAGCGAAAAGCGCGAAACAGGTTTTGATTCGAATTTGGGTTCGTGACAGGTTGTTTTCTCTTGTCCCGAGGTGGCGCAGGCGCAGCTGGGTGTTCAAGATGCCAAGCACGAGTTCGGCAAAGAGTGAGGAGTTTATTTATTTCGTTGTTTTCACTGGGTGACAGTAATTTAAACAGCTGGCTTGGAATTGTTTGCAGGAATTCGTTTTGGTGCGTTTGTTTGCATATTGATGACAGTAACTTGACATGTTTGTATAAGATATTAATTTGGGACTTGTTTAGGCTCGCCCTTATTACATCGGTTTATTTTTTAGGTTTTATTTTTAGGTTTTATTTTTTAGGTTTAATTAGATTAGTTATTTTTGTTTCTTGGTCATACCTATGTTAAGTTATGAATCTATGGTCTGAGAATATAGATTTTATTATTATTATTATTAAACATAACTGGCGAAATGTGGGTGCAGGTACAGTCAACAGCAAAAGTAGATGATCAAAATCAGAAATTCAATACTAATGAACGGAGTTCGCGTCAGAACTGTGTGGCGTCGAAGTGATTCAAATGTATGTGATTGTAAATTATACCAAACATTTACTACTAGTACAGCTGCCATCTAGCTGCGAACTCCGTTCATTAGTATAGAATTTCTGATTTTGATTATCTACTTTTGCTGTTGACTGTACACCTCTGCCTAACCCCTCGAGGATTACAGGCTTGATGTTATGTGTGTGTAGGTATAAACATATTGATGTATTCAGATTGGTAGATAATTAACAAGCAAAAGTGTACGAAAAGGCTCTGCTTGAACATGAAACACTGGCACAAAAAATTACAAACCAATTTTAGAGACAATTCGTTGTAACAAAAACAAAGATCATCGCTGTTTATTACCGAACTTTACTAGAAACTTCGCTAATAAGCGAAAGCTATGCGTAAAAAATGCAATCTTACATTCCCATAAGGAACCCTAAATAATCATCTCAAAATTCAAGGCACATCATACACGCAATATATAAATAAACCTATCAATTATGTATTTATTTTTATTGCAACACTTGACTTCACGGATTTAAAATAATTTTCAAGTTTTATAGTAACTTTTTCCTCGACTTGCATTCTGCGTCCTTGTTAAATGTTGCCAACTCAAGCTTTTAGTTTCCATTCCAACTTTTACGCCAATTCAAATTCTCGTCTCAAAGTCTTGGAAAACTAGACTTTCCAGCCCATGATTGTCCCACAGCTGGGCAAAGGCCTCTCCCCATATTGAGAAGGCACGAGCATTGATTGAGCGATTTCACAATTACATTAACTGAACCATAAACCAACGGCTAACACTTTTATCTAACGGTTTATCTATCCTTATACTATTTTAAAATAAATACAGAAGCACCTACAAATTTACTCTCTTTTGGATACCACTTTGTCAATTAAGTAATTAATCCACTTTAAATAAAATTATCAAATTTATTAACGGTTGTTAGTGTTATGACGTAAAGAATGCCACTGATGCCGTATTCAACGTGGTCACCTCAACCAATCAATCAACGCAGCCTATCGCAGTCCACTGCTGGACATAGGCCTCTCCCAGGCTGCACCACAACACTCTGTCCTCCGCCTTCCGCACCCAGTCTATCCCAGCCACCTACGTCGTCACCTACCGGTTTTAGCAATGGACCAAATTGACAAACTTTAATTGATTGAATACGAGGATTTTGGCTACTTTCTATGCGTATATTTTATGTCTTTTTGTTTTTGTAAGGTGCGTTTAGTTGGTGCAGAATAAAGCATTTTTCTTACTTAATTGGCAACATTCGTATACTGGCAGTTTTACTTAAAATTACTCCCAAATTCGAACGATGTGAATTTAAAAACAAATGAATTCCTTTTTCGAATTGTCTGCGATCACTTCTTGAGTGAGGTCTTCTACAGAATATCCCAATGTTCATACCAAAAACATTGCTTAAATCAATTGTTGTACAAAAATTAAAACAGTAACACGTTAACTGATATTGTACAAGCTTAACGAACAGCTTTACAACGTGGTTCTAACGAGTACTAGTGAGCAGTACCGGAAACCCAGTTACACTCAGATGAAAGTAAGGCCGCGACGAGGTCACTCGACTGGTCTGATCTTATTTGTGTTATTTGTAATCTAAAGGGACTTTAGTTTTGTCCCTTTTATGTGCAAACACCTTTAATAATTGGTTTCATACTGTTTTGAAGGTATTTTAAGAGGCAGAGTGTGCGTCATGAATGCAGTGTCTGTAAATACGGGAATATTAATTGTTCAGCAAATTGACACCCTACGTCAGCCTACGTCAATAATTATATTAATAATTATATTTGTTAAGTTATGGTCGGGAAGTTAAGGAAACCAGCCAAGAGTTGGTTCCCAGTTCTCCTCCATGGGAATCAAACTTTGGAAAGGGTAACACGCTTTTTGGGGCAATTCAAAAGCAAATGATATAATAGGGTAGTTGCTTGGGTAAAAAAATAATAATTATATTTAGTCCGTCAGTTAGATTATCGAAAAATAATAGACACGTATTTTTTCTTTTGTCAATCAAACAAAAAATGACAACGATAAAGCGCGTCGAAATTTGGGAGTCACAAAATTTGCGGGGGTCGCGACGTAACTTGCTTGCAAAAGTGTCGCAAGCAAGTGACGTCACGCGGAACTTTAACGGGCGATATCTTCATCATTTTTTATATAATTGACAAAAGAAAAAATACGGGTTCAATATTTTTTGATAATCTAACTGACGGACTAATTAGAATTTTTTAGGAAAATAGCCTATTGAATTTGAAAATATCACGTAGTGTGCCAAAAATATCAGCCAGTCAGCAGGTTGGTAGCAGGTCAAGTAGATATTACAACTCACAACGCAATTTTAATGCTACCCATTGTTATCCTCTGCCTAGCCTTTTCCCAACTATATTGGGGTTGGCTTGCAGTCTAACCGAATGCCGCTGAATACCAGTATTTTACATGAAGCGATTGCCTATCTGACTTCCACAACCCAGTCACTGGGTATTACGATACCCCTTGGTAAGCCTGGCTGTCAGACTTTCGGGCTTTATGACGACCCGTAACAACTATCAAAGATCCACGAATGACAGCAGGGACCAAGAGCTTAACATGCTTTCCGAGTCGCAGAGGCGTCACGGGGTCTTGGTATGTAAAGATGGTCATCAATCCACGAACAACCACGATAAGACTGTTATTACTACCCATTATTTAAACCCATAAATAATGTTGTGTACATTGACATTGATTCCATTCGATATCTAACCATTACATTCCACATACCACACCATACTACTCTCTCTGAAACCATTAAAACCCCATTACTAGGTTTTCTAAAAGAATCTGTTCCATTGCGGATGAATGCCAGAAGCAATGGAGACATTCTTTGTATGCTAGGTAATAATGTGGGGGATTTCACGCAGAAATGCCTAGGTTTTCTAGATAGGTAGCGTGGAGAAATGAGATGAGATGAAATAAAATGAGCGATGGTTTTGCGAGCTGTTGTGGTAACAGATAACTTGAAGGAGAGATGTCTATGTTCATTTTATATAAGTATTTATTATGTTTTATTTACTATACATTTTTAACCGACTTCAAAACAGGAGGAGGTTCTCAATTCGACGATATTTTTTTTTTGTGTGACAGATTGTAGTAGCTTGATGTGCTGGCGTCTGTACCTATGTTCAACAAATTAATGAATGACTTATTTTAGTGTGACGAATGTTGAATGAAATACTACTTCAAAAGCAAGAGATGTCAGAATGAGGTCGGCACAAATAATATATGGTTCATATTTCGAGACAGAAGAGGCTCGTGACTATGTAAGTAATAACAGCCGCACGGGTCGATCGATCACGTTAAGCTACGCTTGCCGCGGTTAGTCCGTGGGTGGGTGACCAATTTTACATATCAAAACCCCTGCGTGCGTGAAAGCACGTTAATCCATTGGTCTTGGCTGCCATTCGTGAATTTTTGGAAGTCGTTACGAGTTGTCAGAAGCCCGAAAATTAGCGAAGCTTCGACAACCTTGCATCCATCATTTATTCATTATTTTTATAAATTAGTTCCTATCACATTTTTCCAGCTAGATGGACGGACATCTTTAAGTATGTGGCTGGGACGGACTGGATGCGGAAGGCGTAGAACAGGGTGTTGTGGCGCAGCCTGGGAGAGGCCTATGTCCAGCAGTGGACTTTGAAAGGCTGAATGGATTGATTGAAATTTTACCAGAGGTTTTCCTCGCTCATTTTCCATTTCTCGCTTAACTTTCCACACAGCTTTACCTACATCTATTCTATCTATAAAACAGTAATGATGATCGTCAATTGTCCCGTTGATCGGCTCGTGCACAGCTGCCTAACGTGGACATTAGTGGCCGCCTGTCACACCGCACCGTATCGAAAGCGTTGGGAATTGATTCAGCCGAACAATACGCTTGAAATAAAAGTATGGACTGTGGAATGACACGGTCAATCTGTTGTTATTGTATTTTCTAATCTTTGTATGTGTATTTCTATAGATTAGCTGGTAATCGTTTAGCTCTCAATTATGAGAGTTTACTAAGACAAAACCATTATCACTACGCTGGTCACAAAAAAAATATAATGACTAGTTCTGACAATAAATTGATTACAATTGCTTTCGAGGTCCAACTTCTGTATTCTCTCATTTATCCTATAGATTCATAGGATCTACATCTACAACATCCCTATGAACCAAAAGTTCAAATTATAAAAATTATCATAATCATCAAATCACACTAATATTCTATAGGCGAAAGTTTGTGAGTGAGTGTGTGTGTGTGTGTGTGTTTGTATGTTTGTTACTTCTTCACGCTCAAACGGCGGAACCAATTTTGATGAAATTTGGTACGGACGTAGCTGACACCCTGGATTTACACATAGGCTTTTTATCCCGATATTCCCACGAAATCGAAACTTATGCGGGTGAAACAGCGGGGCGCAGTTAGTCTAAAATATGAACCATCTTAAGACCCTCTACTATGAACATTGATTTGTTACAAGCAATTATTCTAAAACATTCCCGGCTTCTTTAGCCAACAACAGCCATTCATAAGTGTTCATCCATCACCTGTCACCTTACTTGTTTATAAATGGTCATCCAAACTACCTATAACATAATGGAGCGAAGGCATTAGCTACGTAACGGTGTTATAGGAGGAAATACAAGAGTAATGTAAGCGATACCACAAGTATGTGGAACATTTTGTATTTAAGCGTTTCCTTTTGCCGGCAAGAATATCGGTATGTGGAGCTATGTGGTGCTGTGTGGAGGTATGTGGTGGTATATCTTAATGACAGCGATTGCCATGGACTTTCTGGATTTTAACACTTGAAATAAGAGATCGTCTAAGATGAAACATCTTGTTGAAATTTTTGAGAGGACTAAAAATGTAGTAGTTACTTGTACAGACGCCTTTTGACGCTTTTTTTCTGTAATGTTCATTTTTAGTTGGAAAATTGTTTTGTGAACCCTACATAAATGTGTTTATTTAAGAAAAAAAAAATAAGTATTATTATTAAAAAAAGACGCCAGCAGGTCAAGCTACCCGAAACTGTCAAATTTACCCAATCAACCTTGAACATTAATGCTTTAGCGATAAAGTTGAAAATCTAATAAAGAAATTTGACAGATTGTAGTAGCTTGATGTGCCTGTACCTAAATGGTTTTTATCTTACATGGCAATTTGAAGGGTAGTTTTGATATTAAAAGCTCGAGATGGCCTAGATAAAGTAGCATTCTACCAGTGATAACGATGGCAAAGTCAAAAATGCGTGGGACTGACGATTAGCTACCGAAAAGCTTATGTACGAAAAGTGTATATTCTGGGATAAAGTACCTAATACCAATTTACGTAAAGTCTATTCTTCATGTTTAAAATTGATGTTATTTCAAGATAAATAAATATCAACTTTATTTTAATGGTGATTAAGTTGATTTCAGAGTGACTAGCACTCTTGAAAAAGTTATAAATATGTTTGAAGTAGTAGCGTAAACTGAACTTTATTGTGTAGGAATTGAAGTTATTTTTTCATAAACTCATATTTTTTTGCTTTTTTGGCAAATAAATCCCGAATAGTGTATATGTAATAAGTGTACCCAGTCCTTTGGATCTCTACTTTAAGGAACTTTCTATAACATTTTGCTCTCCGAAAAGCATCCCTCGTATTTTGTTCGTCAAAAAAATTTTTAGACTTCTACTTCTACAAACCCTTTAGGTATAACAGTCGTAAACATACCAGGTCTTCAACACACAATAAAACCTTTCCCTTCGAATCACTCCCTCACACGGCGAACGTTCTCGAAGCATCAAATAGCAAGGCCAGGCGACCTCAACTCTCGTACAAGGTTGCAATGCGGAATATTTCACACAATGCACTTGTATTTATGATATGTTATCCGTGTTGAGTATTGATATAATAATGGTTGATTAAGTTGTTGTAGACAAAAAGTTTTTTTTTACTTTTAACGCACCTAAAGGTACGGACACATCAAGCTACCCGAAACTGTCAAATTATCCCAATCAACTTTGAACCTAATGCTTTAGCGATAAAGTTGAAAATCTATTAGAAGGCATATTGACATTGACATTGACATTTGATAGATTGTAGTAGCTTGATGTACTGACGTCTGTACAAAGGCGGACTCAATTCCTTAAGACTCCCGTGACGTGACGGTGCGACGCCATTCTGGTAAAACAATTTCCAAGAAGTCATCAAAGAAATTGTTCAACTAGAGTCGAGTCGCGACTATCCGCAGAAGCCTTCTGGCATTCTCTATCAGTCAACAAAGGGATGGTGGTGTTATTATGTTCTAAAACATCGACTGCCTTATCAAGGTCACAAGCTACAAAGCTGAACGTGGGGTTCTAAGTTCAATCAGTGTCATTTGTCTAAGATCTTGCAAAGTGTTATCAGGTTTTTTCTTTAAGAAATACTCAGTAAGTAGCAGCCTACAGTCTGGGTTTGTGTCCAGGTAATCGCCCCCTTTGTATGTCACTTATGTAAGACATTACTGACAAAACGTTGATGTACTAGACAACTTTGTTTTGATAACAAGATGCTGTGTTATGTCATCATAGCAATAATTGAGTGTAAAAGCTTATGCATCACTATTATAGTCTTGTAAAAAAAAATGTGTTTCCAGTATACTTCCTTATATGTACATTCTCGTGAAGAGCAAGCTTTCATGGATTACATCTTAATGTAGAAAGCTCGTTTATATTACCTGAAACAAAAAAGAAACATTATCGTTAGTAAAATCCTACTAATATTATAAACGCGAAAGTTTGTATGTATGGATGGATGGATGGATGTTTGTTACTCTTTCACGCCAAAACTACTGAACGGATTTGGATGAAATTTAGCACACAGATATTTTATAACCAGAATTAACATATAGGATACTTTTTATCCTAATAATCCCACGAGATCGAAAGTTATGCGGGTGAAACCGCGGGGCGCAGCTAGTAAACTTATAAATTCGTTATTGCTATGGCTGCTACAACTAAAAATAGCATTTTAAGGATCATTAAGATTAATATGTCATTATTCGAGATGACATCCTGCAGTATGAATCACACTATGATATATTTGTATATCCTGCTGACAATGCCAAATATAAAAATGAAATTCAAGTAATACCATCTGCATAATAGAAAAGTCATTCAGACTTACAGAAAATTAAAAAAAACTGTCACATGATCTTTTTCCGAAAATAAGGTATTTTATTTTAAAATCTCTTTTCTCTCTCTCTAATCTCGCTCTATCTATCTCGAATAAATCCCTCTCAATAAAAGTACGTTAAAACCAGGGCAATCAGTCCAACAAATGTCACAATGTCCCCGAAACTCCTTAAAAGTGACACAAAGTTTTCTTTTCCAGTGATAGTAAAAGTACATAAATATTCAGTAAATGTGGGCAAAAGACAATAACCCCAATGTATATTGTGTGTACAAACGTTTTTAGAATACCTAATAAAGATGAAAGGAATTCTTAACTTGACATAGATCGTAAGTTTAGTATGGTTTGTTGAACGAAAGGTATTTGTATGTGAAGGATTTTGACCTGCTGTGAGTCAGTTAAGGCTACCACTAGATACATTTCTTCAGGAGTTAGTTACGCTACTTCTTCCCAGCTAAAACATTAGGAAATGGTGAAGGGCGCGTGTTTTGGGAGACCGTCTTATGTAATTTTGCCGTTCGAAAAGTGCCGATTCTCAGCCTAATTTGAATAAATGACTTTTGGTTTTTATTTTGACATCCTTATGGCTTAGGGCTTATGGCATGTCTCTATAGCAAAGTAATTTGATCCACATTTATCATTTTCTTGCACTTATCCCAATTTATTTCATGTCGGCGCAACATGCCTTTTTCTTCCATACTTTTCTATTAGTCTTCATCTCAGTAATCACCCCCTTTCTAGCCATATCAAGTTTCACACAGTTCATCCATCGATAATATTATTCATATAGTAGTAATATAGTCAAATAGTCTCTTTCCAGGCAAGACAAAACAAAGAAGTTGAAAGACGCACCGAAAATGCCTGGAAGAGCTATTGGGCCATGAAACATCTAATGAAGGGTGACCTTCCTTTGTCCCTTAAAAGGAAACTCATTGACGTGTGCATACTTCCCATCCTCACATATGGCGGACAAACGTGGTCTTTGACAAATCAGCAGAGGTCCACGCTCGAGGTTTGCCAGAGGGCTATGGAACGGAGTATTCTGGGTATAAAACTAACAGACCGGGTAAGGAATACGGCCATTCGTCCCATAACAAAAATAACTGATGTTACTTGGAAAGCTGCCACACTAAAATGGAATTGGGCTGGACACATCTGCCGCATGTCAGACGACCAATGGGCCAAACTTACGACCCAATGGATCCCTCTTAATGACAAGCGACATCGCAGCAGGCCCAGAGATGGCGGGATGAGCTGGACTCCTTCAACAAGAACTGGTCCTTAACAGCTTTAAACAGAGTGAAGTGGAAAGCGAGCAGGGAGGCCTTTGCCCAGCAGTGGGACATCACAGGCTTTTAATAATTTAATAATAATAATAATAATAGTAGTAATAAAAAAGTAACCGTGTTGTTAATCTATTTAACCACACGGTTGAATCAGTAAAAGTATAGAACCTTTGTAAATTCAAATTAATAAATATTTTTTAAATGGCCAACTTTACCACTTCAAAGGCACAGTAACAGAGATATGATTTAAATATATAAAAATTTATGAACTTTATTCTCATAAGAATCAAATTAAGTCTAAAATAATAATACATATGTACAGACGACAGCACATCAAGCTACTACAATCTGTCAAATTTCTTTAACAGATTTTCAACTTTATCTATGAAGTATTAAGCTTCAAGGTTGATTGGAAAAATTTGACAGTTTCGGGTAGCTTGACCTGCTGGCGTCTGTACAAGTGAAAAAAAAAAAATGAATCATAGGGCATCAAAAAATTCGTCCGCATCGCTGCAAACAGGAACAGTGCCCAAAAGGCTATAAAAATTAAAAAATGTCTCTCTAAAGTTGCAAAATTGTTTATGTAATCTCTTGAAATGTTAACAAACTTATGCAAACATTAATAAGACTACCTCACAATCAAAGCATAATCTTAGGCAATTAACACAAAGATGAACATAGTAATTATAATCTTATCAATTTGAAATAATAACAACCAATTTAATATCATTTACCAAACGGTTTTGCGATTTACATAATAGTAAAAAAAATAACACTTAGTTAAGTGCTTGTTTCCGTAAACACTTTGTAAATATTTGTTTCACTATGAATTATACAGATTTATAAAGGCAGTTACACACTTAATTCATTTGCAGAGTGTGTGTGTGATGAGGTCGAACTGATCGCCATGATTCTGTTCAGTAATTTACGTAAACATAGTGTATGGTATCCTTGGCATCGTGTGACAATGAATAAATTCATTTGAACTTAAATAGTTGATCATTATCCTCCTGTCTTTATTTCAATCAACTCAGCCTATCGCAGTCCACTGCTGGACATAGGCCTCTCCCAGACTGCGCCACAACACCCTGTCCTCCGCATCCAGTCTGTCCCAGCCACCTTCATCTTTATTTAACCCAATTTATCTTATAGTCGACGCAGCATGTTTTCTTCTTCCATACTTCCCTGTCAACCGACGTCTCAGCAGTCACCCCTTTCTAGCCATAAGTATCTATCGTCTTTCACATCCATCGTCGTTTCGTCTCTTATCATCCTGTTAGTTTTATAGCACTCCACGTTCATACACTAAACTTTTCTCATGACGTGTTCTTCGTGAAATTACAAATAAATAACACACTTGGTTCTGTTCTTTCGTCTATGCTAAGCATAGAATGCCGTACTAGTGTATGATTCTCTGCGACGTCGTCAGTGAAGTTATATTTAAATTAATCTGAACCAAGTTCATCATCACTCTCCTGCGCTGATTGGAGCTGGCGAAGCATAAGTACTTCTTTATTACCCGTAATCTCAAATGAACCCCTCCCCCTTCCAAGATATGGCATGATTGTGTCACACAATCTATCCATCATAATTTTTGATCTTCCTTTATTCGCACAGTCATGAACATTCATATATTAAACTTTTCTCACGACCTTCTGCGTGTCATTACAAATAAGTAACACACTTTTCATTTTCAAGTAGATAAGTTTCCTCAAGATAAGATTCTCAAGGCTTATTTTTTAATAAAATGAATCTGTATCATTATTATCTACTAATTATCACTCACTCTATGCTTCAGTGCTTTCAACCGTAAACTAACACTTTTATTATAAAAATAAGGCTCTAAGAATGAGTTCATGTGCGATGCTGCAATTCTCATAGTATTTTGTTCGCACAGTATTTCATGTAGTCGCGTATGCATCGATCTACGTGGTCGTGTGTGGTCCAAGGTATATGAGATGTAGCGTGGTTGAAGGTTTAAAAAAATCGAAGCAGTGCTATATTAAAAATTTATTTATCAAGTAAGTTATATACCTGTAGACATCATTCAGGTTATCTATTATCAAAATTTACGTAGTAACTGCTTTTTAACCGTAAAAAAAACAGCCGATATAAAATTAGTCAGGTGAATAGATGTCTATAGGTGCATTATAATAATCTAACTTAATCTTTTACAAGGTACCTACGTATGGGTCCGGCTGAATTACGGAAGTTATATGGTATACGGCCTACATTAAAACAAGAACTTGTTTGTAATAGATAAGAAACTGGTCAACTGCATGCCACTGTATTCTGTAACAATGTATACCAATCCGAGTAAATTATACCTAAATTAGAAGCGGACCAGAAGATGCATGATTTTTTTTTTTTTTTTGTTAAACGTTGCCCCACACTAGGAATTATTCCTGTATCGTGGGTGCGTTTACAAACATTTAAACTCACATACACAAACAGCCAGACCCGGAACAACTACCTGTAGGCAATATAAATATTTGTTCCGTGTGGGAATCGAACCCGCGACACGCAGCGCAGCAGTCGATCGCTCAGCCACTGCGCTAACCGTGTCGTCGAATTTGTAGGGAAAACCCGTACGATGGTTAAATACTCTGTCAATTTCAGAGACAAAAAAAAAATCTTTCTCTATACCTGTAATTTTGCTTACGCCAATAAACCAATAGCATAATCAGCCTATAGTATTCCCACTGCTGGGACACAGGCCTAATTTCGGTGAGAGGGAGTGGGACGTAATCCACCACGTCGACCCAGTGCGGGTTGGTAGATTTTACATGTCTTCGAATTTTTAGTTCTAGGATATGCCAGTTTCCTCACGATGTTTTCCTTCACCGTTTTGAGAGCAGTGGTCGTGAAATTATTTACACAAAGTAAAGCGCCTGTCTGGGTTTCGAACCCACGCCTAACTCGTAAGTAGGGGGGCCGTTAGAACTGGGCCAGCACAATAAACAAATAATAACAATAAAATAATAATGCGACCTGATTTATTTTTCTCTAAATTCTATTAACTTACACCATAGTCAACGCTAATCATAGAGTTGTATCAGCGACGCTTGTGCGAGATAGTCCATTGACATCACTCTCGCGCATCGCCAACCATGAAAATGATGTTATCACCTTTTTGCAGAAGCAATCGGTTAAGATGGTGTGAATTGTGTATTACAGAAGAAGTGTAGAAAAGTTTGAATCTAAATGCGATTTTATTGTTTTTAACTTTGTTATTTTTTTATCTACCTAGTATTCCTCCAGACAGAATCTGGGCCGAGGCGCCAATTTGAACGGACACCAGCCTTCGGCGCGGGAGATGTTATAGTGCACAAGTGTGTGCGTAGACATCAGGTGCACTCTGTTCGTCTCTATCGAACTATAAAGAGAACAAAACACACACGATTTTTGCAAAAAGAAAGACAAAACCCCTCTTTAATTATCTTCTAACTTATTACCTGCGCAAGGAAATCAATAAAATTGAATAGAGGTGAAACAAAACTCATGGCCCTTAGTTCGAAAACCGCATTTTTACAAAACATCAATCAATCAACAAATTGCTCAAAAACACCTTTATTACCTTATCCCAAATCGTCTTTTTCTTCCATACTTCTCTATTAGTCGTCATCACGGTAATCACCCCCTTTCTAACCAAATCATCATTCACACAGTCCATCCATCGTTTCTTAAAAAAAAGTAGCTAACACGTTTTTAAATCAAGCCCCTATTCACACCACTGTCCACATAGTAGACACAATAGTTCAAAATCAAAAGTCATTTATTCAAATTAGGCTGAGAATCAGCCCTTTTCGAACGTCAAAATTACAAAAGACAGTCCCCCAAAAACGCCCGCCCTTCACCACTTCCTAGTGCTATCGCTGGGAAGAAGAAGTGGCGGAACAAACTCCCCAGCAGAACAAACTCCCCAGCAGTTAAACAATCAACCTGAACCATATGTGGTTCATGGGCCAGGGAATGGGTGGGGTGGGTGGATCTCTAACTTATCTTAAACCAAACAAAGGTCTTTAACGCCTGCACACATATCTTCATCTTCAAACAAGCTTAGACCACAGTGATTCACAATACACTTTCTCAACCGGTAGGGCAAACTGTTTGTTTGTACTTTCTCTTGACTATCTACTATCTTTATTAAGATCCTCATCAATTCGTCACCTGCCCAGCCTTTTCCCAACTATGTCGGGGGCGGATTCCAGGCTAACTGAATGAAGCTAAATACCAGTATGTCACATGAAGCGACTGCCTATCTGACTTCTACAACCCAATTACAAGGTAACGCGATGCCGCTTGGTAAGACTGGTTCTTTTTTATTTCTATAAGTAAATCTTTTTTAAGACACTAACTAGATGGCGCCAGCATGTCCTAGTTGACTAATTCCTGAGAAGAAATGGTGAAACAAACTCAGAGTTCATGGTTTCGTTTAAAGTCCAAACGTTATATTTTTGGGATTTTATGTGAGTCTTACAATACAGGGCTATGTCTGGAAGGGCCTTTTAAAGTAAGATTCATTGCAGCTTTGACTTGATCTGTCCCAACAGACGGCATGCATGCATCAGTCATCGTGTAGATCAACCCTAGTTCATGAAGCTCAGGTTGACCAGTAATTACAGCCGGGGCCGACAGCTTGACCTGCTTTCCGAGGCACGGAAGGTTTCTGTTTGACGATCCATCCACGGACTGACCGCGGCCAGCGTGGCTTAACCTTGATCAATCGATTCATGCGAATTTTACTTAGCCACGAGCACCTTTAACACCTTCACAATATCTTCTATAACAAACAGGCTTGGTCAACAATGATTCACTCGTACTTTTTTGTGAACCTGTAGGGCAAACTGTTAATACTTTCACTTGGCCTTACATCTGTATATACATATGTAATATGTAAAGTTATTGTATGTATACGGAGAGTATTTCCTTTGGCGGGGTATGGTTGCGAAGTTAGACCGACTTTTACTTTGTTAGGATGAGAGTGATGAATTATGTTCGGCAATGTTTAGTTACTATGATGACTTGCCAGGCATCTGAAGGCCAAATCCCATAGTTAAAATGTTCAAAATCTAGTCGCAATCTCATCATAGCGACAATCTATAGCATGTCAAAAATTTATAGAGGTATTTTTGACAGATTAAGACTGAGATCAGACTGTGAACGTTCTTGAAATTACGAGACTCCCTCTGTTTTCGTATAATATTGAATTCGTAGTAATCAGTGTAAGTGTAGTGTAGTGTGTGTGTGTGTATGTAGTGTGTTCAGTGTGTGTGTGTATGTGTGTTTGTTTTAAGTACCATCCGAGGACGTGCGTATGAATACACAAGGCACGACCGAGGACCTTTTCAAAGCGAGGACCTTTTCGAGGGTCCTCGGTTTGACTTGACCAAAGATTCGTATTCTGCAAGCGATTTTGAGCCTTTCTATATACTTATTACGAAAAAGTTGTCTGAACCTCGGTTTGATCAAGAAAATTCATAATCTTACACAAATATTGTGTATCCACCAGATGGTGCCACTCTCGCCTCATACACAGGCTCTTTACACTCATTTCACGTTTGTTGTATTATCCGAGGACCTATGTGTTAACTTTAACACAAAAGACCTCGGTTAGGTAGCTTTTCCAGACAATGTGTATTTAAGACCTCGGTTTGCTAGATTTTCCGAACAGTGTGTATTCTAGTCCTCGTTTTGACAGTTTTCCTCGTGTGTAGAAGACGAGTTATGTGCTATCATTTAAATAAAATTATGAAGGAGAAAAGCGAAGGTAGACTGAATCCTTAATCAAATCGTTAGTAGCTAATAGGTGCACGAGGAATAATCAGGCTTCTTCTGCAGTGTGTACTAAGTACCTAGGCCTGCTTACATTATGCAACATTATGATTTGCACCATACAATATTGTATTGGCATGAGCAGCTGAATACGTGTGCTCTTCATAAAGAACCTAATAGAGTAAGATCCCAGGGCCACCAGACGTCACGTATTTTCTGACGAACGAAATGTGGATGATGGAGTAGTGTTAGTATGTACTAAGAGCGCATGCCTACCTGCTAGCTTGCTGAGACGACCAATTCTCAGGTATCAGGTAATCAAGGTACCTCACGTAAATTCTCCAAGCTAAAAATAAGTCGCCAATATTGCTGCCAGACACTTTCCGTCGGCCGTATTGCTTTGCAGACGCTTTAAAGCTCCCAAAATAATTAGGTAGGTACTTCACGTAAATTCTGATGCTCCATTTTTATATATGTCCACCAGACAACTATTTTAAAACCTTTTACAAGAAGACAGACCGATCCAAGGGCCAATCATGCCCTAAACTCAATTTTAATGCCTCTGTGTGTAGGAGCGCGTTGGCATTATCCACGCGCATGAGACTGAGTGAGACATGTATTAGGATATATTGACTTCTCTCTCTCTCACACGCTCTTACAGTTTACTCATATCAATTAATTATTAATATTTTTTAAAAATCAGCCAAACATTAAAAAAACAGGTAAATAACTAAAGATTAACTTGTAAAAAATGCTCATTTGACCACAATAATTCTAGAATTTTATCCTGCAAGCTGTTTTGATAAATTCGAATAAACTTCAATTTTTTTTTAAATTATTTATTTATTGGGAATTAATCATAAAAAAACAAAGTAGAAAAATATTAATCTCTCAACATTTCTGAGTAGTGCCTCTTATCTTCATTATCATTGTCATTGAAATTGATATGCCCTCGCGCTCCTACCCACAGAGGCATTAAAATTGAGTGGGATGATTGGCCCTTTGGATCGGTCTGGCTTCTTGTAAAGGGTTTTAAAATAGTTGTCTGGTGGACATATATAAAAATGGAGCATCAGAATTTACGTGAAGCCTAATTATTTTGGGAGCTTTAAAGCGTCTGCAAAGCAATACGGCCGATGGAAAGTGTCTGGGAGTATTGGCGACTTATTTTTAAGGATATTGCCTAAAATATACGTGAAAATCAGCTTGGAGAATTTACGTGAGGTAAGTAATGTTTTTATGTACCTTGATTACCTGATACCTGAGAATTGACCGTCTCAGCAAGCTAGCAGGTAGGCATGCGTTCTTAGTATGTACATACTAACACTACTCAATCGTCCACATTTCGTTCGTCAGAAAATACGTGACGTCTGGTGGCCCTGTGGTGGCATCTTACTCTATTAGGTTCTTTATGAAGAGCACACGTATTCAGCTCATGCCAATACAATATTTTATGGTGCAAATCATAATGTTGTATAATCTAAGCAGGCCTAGGTACTTAGCACATACTGCAGAAGAAGCCTATAATCAATACCAGCATCTTTGTGATCTAGAATTCAGACTTCAGTTTTCTCTTCTTTATCCCGGCTTATCTGAAAGAAACGAAATAATATCTTGATATTGTATTGAATATCATGAAACTGAAGTTTCTGAATTCTGATTTATCTACTCATTTTAAACCTGAATTCTAGTTTTACTTTATTTTCGTAAGCTAAATTTGAAGACGAATGCTACCAACTATTGAGGAATTCCCCCATAAAAATACGACCCTGGCTGCAGCATCAGCACAAACTGGTAATTATTTTACTTTTACGACTTAAACCTAACGCGTATGCTAAATTTCAAGACGATGCTATCAACTGTTGAGGAGTTCTCTCATGAAGAAATGACCCTGGCTGCAGCATCAGCACAAACTGGTAATTGTTTTGATATTACTAGATAAACATAATGCGTATGCCAAATTTGAAGATGATGCTATCAATTATTGAGGAGTTCCCTTATGAAGAAACAACCCTGGCTGCAGCATCAGCACAAACTGGTAATTATTTTAGTTTTACTACATAAACCTGACGCGTATGCCAGTTTTGAAGACGATGGTATCAAGTGGTAACAAGTACCGTCATGAAGAGACGACTCTGGCTGCAGCATCAGCACAAACTGGTAATTATTTTAGTGTTACTAGATAAACCTAATGCGTATGCCAATTTTGAAGACGATGCTATCAAGTGCTAAGGAGTACCGTCATGAAGAGACGACCCTGGCTGCAGCATCAGCACAAACTGGTAATCATTTTAGAGTTACTAGATAAACCTAATGCGTATGCCAATTTTGAAGACGATGCTATCAAGTGCTAAGGAGTACCGTCATGAAGAGACGACCCTGGCTGCAGCATCAGCACAAACTGGTCATCATTTTAGTGTTACTAGATAAACCTAATGCGTATGCCAATTTTGAAGACGATGCTATCAAGTGCTAAGGAGTACCGTCATGAAGAGACGACCCTGGCTGCAGCATCAGCACAAACTGGTCATCATTTTAGAGTTACTAGATAAACCTAATGCGTATGCCAATTTTGGAGACGGTGCTATCAAGTGCTAAGGAGTACCGTCATGAAGAGACGACCCTGGCTGCAACATCTGATACTATAATAATAAACTCATTTTAAAGTTGTTTATATAAAATTAAATTACCTTTCCTCCACAGTGATTACACCCTTCTTATTCGCGGTCCACATCAACGGCAAACGTAAAAACATCGACTCGTCCTCGCTTGGTACTTCGTTTTCGAAAAAGTGTGTAAGAAATAAATCGGAACATTCTACTAACATTGATATAATTATTATCTTACACGTAGAATGTTTTAGGTAGTTAGATTTTCCAGGTCCTCGGTTTGTACAAATTCTACGCGAAAAACTGTCCTCGGTTTAGTGATATAAAGTCTAACACAACGTCCGCACTTTGTACAAGCTATAAGAAATTTTGTGTAAAAATACGTCCTCGGAAGGACGTCGCAGGGCTTACGTAAGAGGTCCTCGGTGGGCTTACACAAAGTCCTCGTATGTGCATCGCTGGTCACATTTTGCTGTGTATTTCAGGTCCTCAGTATGATAGCCGAAATTCATACAGAAAAATGTTGAGATAGCATTATCCCAATAAGCTCATCACTATAGATTTATTCACCTGTCTCTTTCTATCTTATTCTAAAAAGCCAACGAGGTATTTAAACCAGTTTTTTGGAGGGTCCTCGGTACGTTCTAGGACTAACAAGGTCCTCGTAAGGGTGTCTGTACAAACAGGGGTGTGTGTGGGGATGTGTGTGTGTGTGTGTATTCAGTCTCGTTTAGCCAATAGAGTAAAGTCAATTATTTTTAAAAGGGTAACCGTGGAGTTTCTTACCGGCTCTTCTCCATAGGAAACGACCAATTGGAATCGTGCACCTAGCTTCTGACATTCTATGTAGGTTTATGTGAAATAAATTTTTTGATTTTGTTTATTTTTTTTAATACATAAATGAAAAGAAAATGGTTTTGAGTAGACGATGTAAAAAGCTTTGAAAAGTGAACATATCGTTATATGATCGATACGAGCTATTCAAAAGACCAAAGGTAAGTAGTATTGCGCGCTTTAAGTTCCTCGAATTATTTATTTATTTATATATACTCTATAGTACACCACAAATATACATAACATAAAAAATACATCAAACACTACAAAATATACAATGGGTGGCGTTATCCCACTTTTCTGCTACATCCAACATCAACTTCCTGCCTTTTCCCAACTCGGCCGGCTTCCAGTCTAACCGGATGCAGCTGAATACTAGTATTTTACATGAAGCGACTGCCTATCTGACCTCCACAACCCAGTTACTGGGTAATACGCTACCCCTTGGTAAGACTGATATTATATATTTTCTGATACATCCATAAAGCCAAATGATTTCTTCTTTCAGACGCTGAATTATATCACGATTCATTTGCACTTACGACCTTACAGTAATTAATTTCACAATCTCAGCCTCTAAACGTGATGTTTCAGATGGCTCCTCAAAAGTTACCACATTACTTTTAAAACAGTTAAAACTATCCAACCAAAGGAGAGACAGATACTGTCGCAACTAACCAACAAAAGACCGGAAGATTTGGACACTGCAAGTAAAAAGATAGAATTATTTGATACATAAACGACTTGCTCAATGGACGGACACAAAAACATCTATTGGGAACGATCACGAACGAATATTTACGTAAAACTGACGATTACTTTGTGAAATTTTGTTAATGCATCGACCACTTCTTCTTTTTTAAATTCAGGGTATATATATGTATATATATAGATATATATACAATGTGTAATTGAATTAATGCACATTTTGAAAGTAGTTCGTTCAGAATCGTTTGCTGAATCGATTTCTGTCATTTTTAATGTCGGTAATTTTTTATCCCAAAAATAATTGAAACTACGTAAATTACTGTCACACTTTCGCTGTACAGTGTACAGTCAAAACTTACGAAAATGGATGAAGTACCTACTACGCTAGATCTTTATACGTGTGCGACTGTGTGCCTGCGCAGATTTGTAATATCACCACAATTTTCTTCCACAATCAGTATTTATTTATTTATTGGTCTACCAACGACTGTTTACACCAGTTATGGGCATAAAAAACAAGCAAAAACAGATAAACAATAGTGTACAATCACTTAAATGTAAACTCAGCATGCAAAACGAAAGTTGTACGTAAGATACAGAAAAAAAAATTAAAAGAAAACTACCCTAATTTATATCAACTACTAGTATCCAAAAAGTTATAGATCCTGAAACAGAGAACAAAGAAGAAAAAAACAAAAAGGTAAATAAATATTATCTAGGTTTTTCAAAGTCTTCGCTTTCAAACTGTATAGTGAGTCAAAGTGCAAGTCGATTAGATAGTATAACTAATTTAATAAAAAAAAACAATGTTTTATACATAATAATAAAAATACATTGTATTATAACATAATATTCTAATTGGAGTGTTTGGTAGTGTGCGTTAATTCCGGGACATGTTGTGTACTAACATCTATACAAATAAATAAAATTGAAGTCTCTGTTTGTAATGTCAAAATAACAGCCTTTAACTAAATGCGAAAGTACCTATATACGGTTCTTATAACAACAAAAATATTTTTTTCATTTTTGTCTGTCTGTCTGTTTGTTCCGATTAATCTCCAAAACGGCTGGACTGATTATTTGAAGTCAAAAAGGCAGTCGCTCCATATAAAATACTGGTATTCACCTGCATCCGGTTAAACTAGGAACCGACACCGACATAGTTGATGATGATGATGTAGGTATGTTATTTATCTGTTACTGAGGTAGCCCGTTCTTAAAAAAAGCATCATCATCATCTGCCTAGTCCGGCCGTCTGTCTTTGTTGTCTGTGTGTGTGTCCGTTGTCCTAGTCACCTGGTTGTTCTTAAAAAAATATTAATAAAAAAGTATTTTTACGTCTACAATAAAATGACAAGATATTATAAGTTATGACGTCGTGTTTCGATACACTTCTTTAATTACCAGGATCCAAAAACGTGACCAAAAAAGACCATTTCAAGGTTTCTAAGAATCGATAGGAATTAGGTGTAATATGAAAAAAGTTTGACTTTGATCGTGGGTACCTCTATTAAGGTTTTTTTATGTTTTTGTTATACTTTTTGCTGTGGCAAACTTTAATTTGATTATTTTCCTACACAGTTCTATGAAAATAATGACATGCTGAGCAGAGGTGGCCCAGTGGTAATGGCCGCGACTTACAAGTTGTATGTCTTAGGTTCGAACCCAGACAAGCGCTTCACTTTGTGTAAACTATTTCATCACCGCTGATCTGAAAACGGTGAAAAAAAAACATCGTGAAAAAACCGGCGTCCTAGCACGAAAAATTGTAAGACGTGTGTCATCTACCAACCCGCACTGGCCCGCGTGATAAATTAAGGTCTCTGTACACAGCGGGCGGGGCGGGGCGGGACGGGACGGCGACGCGGCGCTGGCGCGGCGATAGTTTTCACACTGTGGGCGCGATCACGTCCCGTCCCGCCGCGCCTTTCTTTCATCAAAAAAGATGTTGAGCGATTCAGGCATGGAAACGCTATTGCTCATAGTTGCGCTAGCTAAGAAAAAACAACGTAAGCGGAAATGGGTGCATGAAATAAATCAAAAACGCGCTCGCGTCCTACCACAACCCGCCCTGCCGCTTCTGACTTGTATCCACGCTCGGCGGCGGCGGCGGGGCGCGACGGTTACCGTCGCGTCGGGCGGGGCGGCTCTGTGTGGCGTCGTCTGTAATATCTAGTACATTACAACTGCTCAGTGTCGGTCCAGTCCCGCCGCGCCACTACCACTCCCTCTCACAGACAGGAGACCTGTGTCCCAGCAGTAGGAAAGTTATAGGCTGATAATTTAATATCACAGAACAAGCCTAAACAGGATTTATTTAGAGCTATTGGGGTCTTGCAGTATTGAAATTTGCAACCCTGAAGGTGGTAATTTATTCAAAATATAAAAAAAAACGAACAGGAACCCGTTGGATGCGAGAGCACAGAGCCGGTCGAAGTGGAGGTGCTTGGGGGAGGCCTATGTCCAGGAGTGGACGTCTTTCGGTTGAAATTATGATGATACAAAAAATCAATCGATGATATGATGATGATACATCATAATGTAATTATTAAAAAAGACCCAAGCAATTTAAAACATCCAATTTATGTATTACCATCTAGAGGACAAACTGTGGCTCTAAAAACACATTTTTTTGTCCCAAATACCAGGCGAAGCCGTATTAAAAAAACTAGCGTAAACACACCAAGAATCACCAGATGGCATCATTCTCTAAAATAAATTTAAGGATGGGTCTTCAACATGTTTATCTTTTCAAACAAGTCACGTTTTCAAATAAATTCTAAAGTCTAATTCCAGTGTGTTCTGTTTGCTTAAAATAAAGTTGATTTTAATAGTCTTTGTTTAAAAAAAGACGATAACAAGTAATTAATTGGCATTTTCTAACTTCTTTGTGCGTAGGTTGTTGTTGTAATAAACCCAAACTGAGAGCTATCGTTTGTTAGTTTTGTTCATGTCATGATGTAAGATTCTAAAAAGCATACATTACTTTAATGCTAAATTAGAAATTTAAATCAGAAATGTACAACATGTACAGGAGAATCATAAACTACAAGCACACATTGGCGCCGATTCCCTTGTTCACAAACTAAACTAAATTTAAGTTCAGTGCATCTTTTTCTTTCTATTTCATTAAGAAAAGAACAGAAGATAAATATTAGTTTAGTCCTGTCAAATTAAAATAGTCCATAGACAAATTAGACGTGATTAAAAACATGGCTACGAAAAATACGTCAATTTACGTCAGCCGCTGACTAATTTGACAGGACTAAACTAATATCTATCTTCTGTCCTTTTCTTAATGAAATAGAAAGGAGATGCACTGAACTTAAATTTAGTTTAGTTTGTGAACAAGGGAATCGGCGCCATTGTTTTGTAGTTTTATTGAAACCATCTTTGAATAACCTCATTTTACGACAATCTTATTAAGTATTAAACATAACTTGACGCCTGTTCTCCTCGCAAGGTTAAGCAGAAGTGTACCTATAGCACACCCACATATAGGGGGCGAACCTATTCCCATCAACCGGACACAGGCAGACTCCGGGCTGTGACTGAGAAATTCCTACAGGAAAAACTGAATAACACTGCCCAACCTGGGAATTGAACGCAGGGCCTCTGGCTCAGTAGCAGCGTTGGCGATCACTACACCAGTGATGTATTACTAAATAGATGAAGATGATATTTCAGGAAATTAAAACGTGACAATTGAATTACGCGACCACTAAATGAAGGAGGCATTATTAGGTAAGTATCAGAGGGGCAATTCTCGTAATTTTAAGAACGTTCACCATCTGAGGGGCAATTCTCGTAATTTTAAGAACGTTCACCATCTGAGGGGCAATTCTCGTAATTTTAAGAACGTTCACCATCTGAGGGGCAATTCTCGTAATTTTAAGAACGTTCACCATCTGAGGGGCAATTCTCGTAATTTTAAGAACGTTCACCATCTGAGGGGCAATTCTCGTAATTTTAAGAACGTTCACCATCTGAGGGGCAATTCTCGTAATTTTAAGAACGTTCACCATCTGAGGGGCAATTCTCGTAATTTTAAGAACGTTCACCATCTGAGGGGCAATTCTTGTAATTTTAAGAACGTTCACAGTCTGATCTCAGTCTCAATCAGTCAAAAATACCTCTAATTTCCCTACATTTTGACAAGATTTGACATTTGTTTGTCGCCGAGATGAGACTGCGACTAGATTTTGAACGTTTTAAATTACGAGAATGATCTCAGTCTCAATCTGTCAAAAATACAACTAGAGGTATTTTTTATTTTTCCATACATTTTTGACATTGATTGTCGCTGATATGAGATTTCGATTTTGAACGTTTTTAATCACGGGTATTGGCGTTCTGGTTAAAGAGAAAGAAAGCCCTTTATACCCTACAAACAAAACCCTACAGTAGCAACCAAACTTAAACAACCATATCAACAATAATCAACCCAGTTACTGTTACAACGAAAACTGTACCTACATAATTTACATAAGAATTAACAAACATAATACCACAGTTTTACAGTCTAACTACCCGTGACAACAAGCATGAGCTAAGTGCTCTTACTGCATTACTTTTGTGACCATTTTCAAGGTCAATACGGCTATGTGTTATGTTACATGCATGTGCGCATCGCTCGTGCGTGCGTGGATGCATGCATGCGTGTTCTTATGTCTTTTTGATTATTCACGGAAGTGTTTGTAAATAGATCGATTTGATTTTTCAAAATGGTGGCTTGATTTACCTTGGTCTAGTAGACAATCTTACCAAGGGGTATCGTGCTGTCCAGTAATTGGGTTGTGAAGGTCAGATATGCAATTGCTCCATTGATATTCAGTTGCATTCGGATAGATTGGAAACCGAAGAACGTAAGGTAGGACGCCCTCAGGCTAGGTGGAGCGACGATCTTCGCAGGATGGCTGGTAGCAGCTGGATGAGAGTTGCCGAAAATCGAGTTGAATGGCGTGCAATAGGAGAGGCCTATGTCCAGCAGTGGACTGCTGCAAGCTGATTCACAAACATTACCCTAACATATAGGTACTCTAGAATCGACTCCGCGATACATTCTGTCACTGCTGTTCCAGATACGAACTGTTCCTACAGAATTAATGTGGACATTCAGGTACAAGGTTGGAAGGCAAGCCTACCCCAATGTAGTTGGGAAAAGGCAAGATGATGATGATGGTACAGACGCCAGCAGGTCAAGCTACTCGAAACTGTCAAAGTTTCCCAATCAACCTTGAATCTTAATTCTTTAGCGATAAAGTTGAAAATCTATTAAAGAAATTTGACAGATTGTAGTAGTGCTGGCGTCTGTATCTTGGTTAAAGGTATCATTTAGGTACTGAGGTCTAGAAGTATAAAGAATGCCTGTAAACTTCAAGATTTAATTCTTGTGCCAACTAGAGAGTTTATCTGGTTGATTAAATGTAAAATTAAAAGATGTTTGTTACAGAAAATCTTTTAATTTAATCTGATAGATTATTTAATAATCATCACGATTCACGACAGGCTTAGTATTTACAAGAACACCTCTGTTTTTTTTTTTTATTGCTGAATGGACCTGCTTCCTGGTCTCGAGTAAACCTGGTGGAAAGCGGTGGGTGAGGTCTATGGGACAAGCGAGCCCGGAAGAAGTATAGAAGGATGTAGACAATAAATACCTAAAACCAGGCGTGACGGATATTTTATGCCTCGGTATGCGCAAGAGTCTGACAAAAGAGGTCAAAAACCTTTAAAAATATCTGACAACTCGATAGCCTTAATTTTACTCAAGAAAAGGCTCATTTTTGCCAGCCATACTACTGTCTACTTGTTACCATATTTAGAGTTATTGTAAAACTACATGAGGTCAATAGTCTCTCTCAAAAGTAGCAGTTTACAAAATTAACAGGCTTAATCAATGATTACGATCTTTTTCACTTTTATAAGTAACGGAGTGTAGCTGTTTTGTGTGGCTAGAAAAATGTAGTATTTTTTTAAATTACGGTACTAATATTATAAACGCGAAAGTTTGTGAGGATAGATGGTTGGAAGGATGTTTGTTACTCTTTCACGTAAAAACTACTGAACGGATTTGAATGAAAGAAGAAAAGAAAAGAAAAGAAAAAGCGTTTATTCGTGGTGACCGCCTAAATTTTCGCCTGATTTTACTTCTGCCAAACTGCAGAGCAGTTTGTTGGCAGATTTAGCTCCCATATACAATTTTATATTTTCTAAACAATACATTTACCGCTAAACATTACCTATAACTAAACAAGCAAACAATCAAAAACTTTACACACATATTTTACAGCAGCACACAGGCTGACTTTTACGTACTGCTTTTTTTTTTTTTTTTTGAGGATGGGAAATCATCAAATGACTCCTCCCGCTCTGGGTGGAGCAGGAGGGAGTGTCAGACTCTTACTGACTAAAACCCACCCGTGTTCCTTCCTTAGCCCTTTATGTTCCAGGGCAGCGGTAACCCTTTCGGACAATCCCGCTACCCTGGCAGGCTTCGGCCTGCTCAATCAAAACTGGAAGGAGGACGCGGCCTCCCGAAAGATGTGAGGAGTGGAGGGAGGCCTTTGCCCAGGAGTGTCAAATCAAATAAGTGGATCCTTTTAATTATATAAAATATACGTACCTATATTTTGGAATAAAAAAAATTAAACTTCAAAATTGTAAAAAATTAAACTAAAAAATATTGTGAACAGAACAAAAATCTCCAATAAATGATGTAATATGTACATAAAAAGAACTAGAGTACATAATGCGTACAGTGATCTAACAGTGACCTATTAACCTACACATTTGCGACACACGTTGTTATATTAACATCTATTATATAATACATAGATGAAGAATTTTTGATCATGAGCGGTGGTTCTATTGCTAGCGGGGCGAATTCTACAGAAAAAAAAAATGGCTGTCATAGTAACATAGTTACAAAATATCTATACTTATAATAAATCTGTAGAAGTGAAAATTCTGTACATTGAAAACTTCAAAAAAATAAATGACCGACACCGAACCCAAAAATGTGATTACAAAAATTTTTGTCTGTCTGTCTGTCTGTCGGTCTGTCTGTCTGTCTGTCTGTCTGTTTGTTCAGGCATCACGCAAAAACTACCGGTTCGATTACGATGAAACTTGGTATAATTATTCTTTAATATCCTGGGCACCACACTGGGTACTTTTTATCCCGGAAAAGTATATACAATAAAAAACAAACTTAATTTTGCGGTTCGATCCCTAGACCGATTACTGTACCAACCACAAATAATAAGTTTGTCGTAGGTTACGTCACCCGCAGTATTATCTGTGCGACCTTTTTATTCCTTTTAGTTTTTAGAGTTATTTAGGTTTAATTTTATAAGTCGTAGGTATAGATTTTAAGTTTATAGTATAGGTAGTATATTTGTTAGTGTACGTAGTGACCGTAGGTTATTTTATAATACTGTTAGGTAGGATTAGTCATTCGTATAGATATTAGTTTTTAGGGATTTTGCTTATTTATTGAGTTTAGATTAGTTATCATCAGAAATAGGTTTATTTAGGTAGGTTATTTTTTTTTAATTAGGTAGGTGCTTAGGTAAAGATATCATATAGGTACCCTCTTAATCACCACTAATGAGACACAATTGGTTTTCTATTGTAATTAGCCACAAAGGGCCCGCGAGATGGATGGCATCCTGGGGAAGCACATACATTTTATCCTGTTAGCACGTTCCCGTGGGATAATTTCCGACATCCACGCGGGCGAAGCCGCGGGCAGAAGCTAGTAATTAAATAAAAGGAATCCTTGTTTGTAACTGATAATAAATTTACGGGTTGTTTTAGTAGTGTCGGATAAGTGATATTCTTTCAGATAATTACGCCGATTTCCTTGATCACAAACTAAACTAAATTTAAATTCAGTGCATCTTTTTCTTTCTATTTCATTAAGAAAAGGACAGAAGATAAATATTAGTTTAGTCCTGTCAAATTAAGATACTCCATAGACAAATTAGACGTGATTAAAAACATGGCTACTAAAAATACGTATCGTCAGGCGCTTTGGTGAATATCAAAATAAAATAAAAAGTAATCGAGTAGTTTCATAACCTTATCCAAATACACAGTCCTCTGTGTATAGATTAGCCGATTTTGATGCGGTTTTCACCATCAGTCATATAAAGAGCCCTTTTTTAATTGAACGAATGCGAATGAGGCTCAGGTAATTAATAAGTAACTAATAATAATGCAAAAGATGTAAGAAAGTCACAGGTCAAAAATTGAAGTGAGGTCATTCTGATCCTCCGTTTCCATTCTTATTATAGAAATCTTCAGCAAATCAAATGGCTATTACGCCCTTTAAGTAATATAAAATTTATTCAATACCTCTTAAGTTAACATGAAGCAATAAGTTAGGTTAAAGATCAATGTACAAGTAGCTTTTGTGAGTGGTCTTATGAAATGTGTTTAACATCTTTTAGATAATTTTGTTGGTACTAAAAAGGTACTATTTCGGAAGAGTAATAAGTGACAACGGTATTAAACTGTCAAAAAGATAGACAGCATTGTTCTCTTGGATGCTAGTAACAACAAACTGTGGTTGCAAATCCATCTACCTAAGTATTTCCTGAATTGGTAGGCAGATATACATCGTATAGTATCGTACAGCAAAATGCACATTTCGTTAAAATGTGTATGATTAAGTCCCATGTAATGTTAGACAAGCATATTGCCATTAACTAGGAACAAATGCACCAAGCTGTCACTGAGAAATTTATACTGATAAAGCCCAGTAACACCATATCAGTCCTAGGTATCAAACTGAAGCACTTAAGACCAGTTTGGTAACGACAGACAAACTCTGCATAATCAGCCCATAATTATTATTATTATTTATTTAAGTCAGACACAGTGATCCATAGTTATGTTAGTGTACTTAAAAAGTATTTTAGTAACCAAAGATTAAAATAAAAGCCACAATAATACCATTAAAACTAAAATTAAACAACTGAAATGTATAAAGTCAAATTGTAAAATAAATTCATTAGTTAAAATCGCAATCATTTTAGAATTCATTAAAATCTCTAAAATTATTTAAGTACATCTTTAAATTAATTAAAATGAATATGAATTAAAAACAAGAATTTCATTAAAATCATAAAAGAAATAATAAAACATAACAATAAATATTGTTCCCACTGGTGAAACACTGCCCTCCTCTCTCCAAGAGGCAGTGGGCTGTAATCTACCACGCGAACCCAGTGCGGGTTAGTAAATGTCACACGCCTTCGAATTTTTGGTTCCAGAACATGCCGGTTTCTCTACGATGTTTTTCTTCGCCGTTTTGAGAGCAGTGGTGATGGAGTTATTTACACAAAGTAAAGTGCCTAACTGGGTTCAAACCCACGACCTACAACTTGTAAGTCGGACTCTAACATTAATAATCTGCCTTTCAATAAATACTGAAAGGTTCATTGACCTTTCTACACAATCTTAAAGTGCAGCTGTAAAAGAGCAAGCAAACATACAAAAAGATATTTCACGATAAACTGGACACATCCTCTTAACTATTGCAGAATATAAAGTAGTATTCACAATAGGTAGGTACAAGTAAAAGTGTAAATGTCAAATATTTCAATATATAATACTATTACATCTTACATCTATACATATACGCAATCTATGCATACAATACAAATAAATAAAATTGAATTATCTGTTTGTAATGTCAAAATAATAACTTTTTACTAAATGCATATGAAAATATAAACGATACTTATAACAATAAAACATTTTTTTCAATTTTCTGTCTGTCTATCTGTTTGTCCCGGCTAATCTCTGAAACGGCTGAACCTATTTTGATGGGACTTCCACTGGCAGATAGCTAATGTTATAAGGAGTAATGTAAGCTTATATTTCAGAGAAAGACAGTAAAGAGACAGTATTGTTTTCCAACATCCACGCAAACAAAGTCGCGAGCACAGCTAGTTCACAATACAAGTAAAAGTGTAAATGTCAAACATTTAAATATCTAATACCGTTACGTATTTTATAAAACATTGGATCCATCTTCCGTCTTTACATAATATGATACATAAGTATTGCAGAAGTTAAATCTAACCTTTTAGTGTTCTGTAATACGGGATTGTGTAATGAAAGGATATGATCTTTGATATAACTTTGATGACAATTATTTCGTACTAGCTGCGCCCCGCGGTTTCACCCGCATACGTTTCGATCTCGTGGGAATATCGGGATAAAAAATATTCTACATGTTAATCCTGGTTATAAACCATCTGTGTGCCAAATTTCATTAAAATCCGTTCAGTAGTTTTTGTGTGAAAGAGTAACAAACATCCATCCATCCATCCATCCATACAAACTTTCACGTTTATAATATTAGTAGGAATTAGGATATATCTATAGTGCCTTTCACTACTCATAGTATAGGTTCATGGCAGGTTCGAACACATGTGTCTTAAGTACGCCAATGATGGTAGTTCCACACATACGAGTATTATAAACTATTTTCTGCCTGCAACTCCATCCGCGTGAAATTTCTTGTTCCCCGACCAACCCCATCGCTTCGCATCATTTCATTTTCAATTATCATTCTTTAAAAAGAAAGAAAGAAAGAAAGTAGGAAAGAAAGAAAATGCATTTATTTGCGGCAAACATGACGCATAAAAACCGACTTCTTCCCGACTTTTTTCTTTTTGCTCCGCTTCTACGGGTCTTAGCGTGATGTGAAATTAGCCTATAGCCTAACTCGAGAATTGGACTATCAAACGCAAAAATATTTTTTTTAATCCGACTGGTAGTCTAGAGAGTAGCGCGTTCAAAGAAACAAAAAAAAAACAGTCTTCAGCTTTATTATCGTGTCTGTCTGTCTTCTGTCTAAACTTGGATTTGCAATGGATTTTGACGCGGTTTTCACCATAATTTAGAGAATTTATTCCGGTGTATATGTTTATTAATGTTAAACATACACAAAAAAAAAAATCTCGAGGTTTTGCTAGTTGATTTCCCACTACCGCTCGCAGTGGGACCGCAGCTTACGTTAAACTTGCAAACTCACCGGTTAATGGTTACACGGATAATTTAATTACTAGAACAGTTGTTATTATTTAATTATTTCAAATATTTGTTCACTAATTACACTATTTATTTTTGAGGTAACTTTATGGAGCAGTGGGCAGTGATGGTTTTAATTATTATGATTCTGTAAATACATCCTTGTTACGCTCGCGTATCATATTTTAATCAACATACAACCTGACATTGACCTGCAAATTGCTAAAAACGTAAGAAAATTTGAATTTCGCGGGCTACCCTTGAGTTTTTTTTTTATTTACGCCTTAGTGTTTACATAGACGTAAGCTGGTTTTTTATCACATGATAAGAGAAGTAGGTCTCTTAGAAGATTCCAAGAAGAATTAATCAAAGTATTTTGAAATAGTTTATCTAAAAAACCAGCTGATTTTTAAAAGGCTCCTATTAATGATATGTAATTGAATTAATTACTGAGACAACTTACTGAGACAGAAATGGTAAGGCCGCTCATTAACATTTGATAAATCGACCAATCTCAAATAATAATATCTGTATTACAGAAAGTGACATTGAATAATTATTTTAGTATGAAACGCCATTAATTATATCAAACATGTGTTGCTGAAATAAAGGTTAAAATATCGTTAAATAATATAAGTAGGTCTATGAAACCAAAATAGTAGCGGGACTAATTTTATTGGTTTGTGAAAACTAATCATAAATCATCATCAAATCATTACCTTACATTATTTTTACCAGCTTCTGCCCACGATCTCGTTTGCGTGGAAGTCGTAAGATACACAACACAATATACTAAAATAACAGCCACATTTATAAAACTCCCTCAGCCCCCACGACCCATCGTCCGCCCAATTTATTACTACGTTTTCGCTTAGTATTCTTTCTGAAGTCTCGTATTACCCAGTAACTGGGTTGTGGAGGTCAGATAGGCAGTCGGTCCGTGTAAAATACTGGTATTCAGCTGCATCCGGTTAGACTGGAAGCCGACCCCAACATAGTTGGGAAAAGGCTAGGCAAATGATGATTCTTTCTGATGTCTATTATTTTCATTCGGCTCCTAAAGGTCATAGCGTGACGTTAAATAGCCTACTTATAATATCCTCAAGAATTGGCTTCCTTGCAAAAAAAATTCAAATCCCACTGGTAGTTCCAGAGATTAACGCGCTCAAACAAAAAAAACTGAAGCTGTGGCGAGACTGTGCATCCTTACCCAAATCTTTCGTCCTACCCGCCGAAATCCTCCCACCAGGACATGAGTTACCTTGGGTAACCTGGAAGTCTTTAAACAAACTCCGGACCCAGGTTTGCCGAAGCAAGGAAAACCTGTTCAGGTGGAGATTCATAGACGACTCCGCCTTGGAGTGTAAATGTGGTTTGTGGTGTTCCACAAACGATGGGACACTTAATATCGTGTCCTGCGTGTCCTGTCAGCTGCATGTTACAGGAACTGATGGACGCTGGTGATGGCGCCAAACAAGTGGCCGAATTCTGGGCCGAGTCCATTTAGATTAAGTAGAAAACGAACTCTTCGGATTTATTATAAGTATAGCTAGATTTATTTTTACAAAACGTTACGTATTAACTGAGCGATACAATTTTTAAAATCAAGGTAAAAACTTCAAAATGGCACTACTTAAATGCATATTTTCAAAAATGCAGACAAAATTAATTTACGTTTTGACCTCCATACAATGCAACTGAATGCAGAATGCAAATGAATTCATTTTATATTGAGTGAAATTAATAATGTATTATTATAATAGCTACCACTATTTTAAAACAGGTTCAAGGTACAGTAATAGTTGATTGGGCTTGTAGCATAAATTATTATTTATTATTAATATGTCTGCCTACCCACTGTCAATCTATCAATACATAGTTAGAAGACAAGTCTTTAACGCTTGGTTTATTTTATGAATGCTCATTAATTTCTGTAATTTGTTAAATTTGACGAACAAGTTAAAGTAACGTGCCTTCGTAAAACTTTATACTATCAGGGTATGAGGAACAGGTTATAAAGTTCACTCATCCTCCATAGAAAAGGGAGGCAACACCCAATGATTCATGTCGGGCCGTTGTACATATGCTAGTTGCGCGGTAAACTCTTCTTGTGAGATGCAGGATTTTGTGTGACGTCACTATGACGCGTAGTTCCCATGTGGCGTTTGTAGATACCTCTACAATACTACTGCCCATTTTCACTAACACTAGTTGACACCTAAATGAATGCCTAAATAAAAGCGCACCGTCCATTGGATTTTCAATGCTCAGTTTAGCGCGGAAAGTTGAAAATCTAACAGCTCATTTTAATTTAGCTTTCATTAAGGAGTCCGTCGAATACGGGTATACATGTCAATGGATTGTGCCATTTTTCTCATACTTTTGTCAAATTTACTTAACCTTACGGCCAATACTTGTTAAGTTTCAAGTAAATACTATAATTATTTTGACATGAGTCTGCTACAATTTCAGTATAGCCATCTAATTGTGTACAGAAATTGTCCCAGATGGAGCACATTAAGCCGTTGGTCCCGGCTGTCATTCTTGGATCTTTGACAGTCATTACGGGTCGTCAGAAGCCCGAAAGTCTGACAACCAGTCTTACCAAGAGGAATAGTATTACCCAGTATTGGGTTGTGGAGGTCAGATAGGCAGTCGCTCCATGTAAAATACTGGTAGTCAGCTGCATCCGGTTAGACTGGAAGCCGACCCCAACATAGTTGGGAATCGGCTAGGTATATCGATTGATAGTCCCAGATATATCTGGAACTATACTATTGTACTAGATATTTATACTAACATAAAATAACCTAACATCACGCTTATATTCCCCGAAGGGTTAGACAGAGCTGTACATAGTACACCCATATATCGCCAGTTATGTTTAAGTTCCATGTAATAGAGGACGAGCGTATTGCCATCAGCCGGGCACAAGTACAGACTCCTGGCTGCTACTGAGAAATTCCAGATTGAAAAACATAATAACACTTTGCCCGACCCGGGAATCGAACCCAGGACCTCAGCTCAGCAGACTATTAGTCCAACGAGGTCTATTAAAACTGGTACTGACAATTTAAATTTTGGCTCAATGAAGTCGTTAAAATCTATCAAAAGTTTATGTTTATTTATTCGAACTTAGACGCTGTTATTTATGCAATTTAACGAACTTTGAAATGTCAAACGACATGGCCGCAGTTTACCTACTCGTCGGCTTTAAATGTTTATATAAATAACTTGTTGTTTTGTAGCGAAATATTTTTAAGTGCATCTCGTTAATGTCAAGATCTTTACCACAGAATGAATGGGTACAGAAGTTCGGCTTTATACGGTAAGCGAGAACGCACGCACACAGAAACGCTTCACGTACAGCGAGTGCGAGTGCACTCACGACCGTCATTTGTTTGATATCGCCTAGTCGCGTAACTCGCGTACCTACGTACGCCGGCGCGCCGTACTTAGGTACGCGAATATGTGTGTGTAACTGCCCCGTTGATCTCGTGGTTGTGCGACTGCTGAGCAGTGTTTTTCTATTAGAAATTTCTCAGTAACAGTCCAGAGTACTTCCAAAAGTCGGTGGTGTGATATCCCCGTGCCTCAGATTACACGTTAAGTCGTTATTATTATATATTCTTTATTCTTTATTTCATAAAAGTGACAGCATGGTTACAGATATTACATTTACAACATACAAGTAGAGTCTAGAACATAGGTCCCCTGGCTCCCAAACTAGGTATATACCTGTGACTTGGGAGTCAGTTTTCCTCCATTATAAATGTCATTATGCATGTCGTTGGTTGTGAAAAGAAAACAAAAAGGTACATTTTTAAAGATTAAGTACGTACAAAATTAAAATTACAAAATTAAAATTAAACAATCATGAATCGTGTGTAATTGTGTGTTGTGAGAGAGTGTGTGTGTATGGGTGTGTGTTTATCGTTGTCGTTGTCGTTGGTCCTGCGCCTGATTTCTCCCGTCGCCGTCGTCTCGGATTGCCGTCCCATCGCACTATAAGAGTGAGGGAAGAGAGAGTGTACCTGTATCAGCGTACACTGTGCACAACAATATCTCCCGCGTCGATGGCTAGTCTCTGCTGAGATTGACCGCCATGACAGAAATTCTGTCTGGTGGACTATTTATATGCGTGCTTGCGTTTGTTTTTTTTTTTTTTTTTGTTGTATCGAGCAGTCCTTCTGTACCCATCTATTCTGTGTCCTCGGGCACTGATTACTTCTGCGTAGGTTGTAATTTACTGTCAATTATTTTTATTCTAGACTTTACTTTGCCTAAAGGTCTTCTTTCAACGTCTCAATTTAAATGTAGGTCGTGTATTTTATGTTTCTGATTGCCATTTTGCGGTTTTCAACGACGTATTTTCTAGGCATTCGTGATTCGTGAACATGACTCTTTATAATATATCTGAACGGTTAACATTTTTTGAGATAAAATATAATGAAAAAATATATTTATGGTCTAAAATTAGGTCAAAGGTATCTTCCGGTAGTGGTTAGCGACTGTCCAAGGTTGGGATTAAAACTTTGATCTAGTTTTAAATCATTTAGGGATTGGATTCCTAATCTATAGTAATATATTAAGCTGAAGAGTTTGTTTGAACGCGTTTATCACTGGAAATACCAGTCGTATTTGAAAAATACTTTTTGCATTTGGAAGCTCAATTCTTGAGGAAGGTTATCAATAGACTATTGGGTCGTAGCGTGATGTTGATGATGTGATGTAAGGGAGGCGAGCAAAAAGAAAAAACTTCAGAAATAACGCTAAGCAAAATCGAAATAATAGCGCGTGCGGGCGATATGATGCGACGCGGTAGGTAAAAAATAAGTAAATTAGAGTACAGTCACGAGCACCAATATGTCAACACTTGGCAACTTTCAATTGCGATTTTTTCGTGAAATAACGAATACAACGTTGATATACGACACATTACATAAACCTTTGGGTTCGAAAATGCTATGTTCGTAACAACATAAAATTTCATTAAAAAATAAAGGAGTAAATCGCTTTTGAATAAAGCCGAGTGTATACATACTTTTGCTCGTGACTGTACTTACCAAAGTGAAGACTTATATGATTTGTTTACTTTTTATAATATATGACTTTAACAAATGTTATTTTTTTATTTGGACCCTAAAATTTTATTCTAAGTTACTGACGCGGCATTTTGCGAAAGCGACATTATGAGAAAGAGTCATTTTACAACCAGTGGACATTTTGCGAAAGAGACGTTTTGCGACTAAGCCAGTAATAAAAGGTTAAAATAGCTTAAAAGCTGAAACTAAATTAAGTTTAGCACTTATTTTTTTGTGGTCTAATGACTAGTCCGGTAAACATACCAATCTATGTAAGTCATCATCGGATGAAGTATCTGCTATGTAGGCACAGATTGTACTGTCTGCGTTATCACAGACCCTTTCTAATTCCTTTGCCCATAAATGGCACATACCTTCAAACGGTGTACCAATGATGTCACAATCCCTTTAAAATTCTACTGGTACTCAGCTGCATCCGGTTAGACTGGAAGCTGCCCCCAAAATTGGTGGGAAAGGACTAAGACGATGATGATGACCTTCAAAATTAGTATGAAGATACCAATTGAGTAATAACAACAGTATAGAGGTACTGTTTGTTAAAAACCTTGGTAGTTGTATGTACAGGCGCCAGCAGGTCAAGCTACCCGAAACTGTCAAATTCTCCCAGTCAACCTTGAACCTTAATGCTTAAGCGATAAAGTTGAAAATCAATTAAAGTAATTTGACAGATTGTAGCAGCTTGATGTGCTGGCGTCTGTACGACTGTATTTTGGTTTCACAATCTTCGAGAAAATTGTGTGTTCGAGAATTCTCGAAATTTTCAAGTACTTGTTAGGTAATCATTTAGAAAATGTGGCAAAGCTTGAATAGGATTATACATATCTTTGATAATAATTAAAAAATATAGTAACATTTGTCGTAGTTTTCGAACAAAACTTGGTAATAGTGTATAGGCTGTCCATGTGGAAATCTAGGTTTAGGAAAAGTTTAAAGTCTGTAATGCCTAGGGAGGCCAGTGGAAATCTATCGGTTGAAATCGTGATTATGATGAACATCCAGCAATAGACCTAAAAATCCTACTTCTACTAATATTATAAACGCGAAAGTTTGTGAGGATGGATGGATGTTTGTTACTCTTTCACGCAAAAACTACAAAACGAATTTGGATGAAATTTGGCACACAGATAGTTTACAACCAACATTAATACATAATATACTTTTTACCCCGATATTCCCACGGGATCGAAAGTTATGCGAGTAAAACCCCGGGCCGCTGCTAGTCCCTATATATAATGATATGGAAAACTTGATAAAATTGCCCTACGTGACACTCTCCACGCTATAAAATTGCTTGGCAACCTATTCAGGTACAATCTTATATACCAGTTCTGTACTTAACCTGTTTCCGCAGTCGACTTTTACTTTTCGCGCAATAATAAGTCATTTCGTCTCGTTTTATTTTATTATTTAATCAGCACCAATGAGGATAACATGATAATTATTAGCAGAAATATTTAGCAGCTGTAGCAATCTGAACTTTAAATAATACAGGGTGGCATACATTGACGCGCTGAGACCATAAATTCAGCATATTAAGATCCTAGCCCGGCCCCTAGCATATAAATTTTTCATCGGTTATCAAAAAAAAAAACTGCTGTTTCATACAAAAGTGCAATACCTACGCGGTGAAAATGTATGGAATAGCAATTTTTTTTTTATAACCGACGACATATTTCAACGCAAGGGGGTCCAGAATCATGCACCATCCATGGTAACAAGTAGCGCGTCGATGTCCCTGCTACCCTGTATAAATTGAATCCATCTTGAACAAGCGTGATGATTAAGGCTCATGCCTTCTCTGTTTGATCAGAGGCCTTTTCCCAGCAGTGGGATAGTTACAGGCTGGTGTTTAATTAGCAGTTAAATAAATAAAAATTAATCACCGAAATGTACGAGTATGTATGCGCATAACTTCCGATCGTCTGCACCAAATTGGATAATTCTTTTTTTTTGTGTTTATTATTGTCAGGATAAGGTTTGTATATACAATTGGACCGGTAGGTGGCGCTGCTTTTTCGGGCAGGACGACGTATGCCAGGTCCGCTAGTTTGCAATAAAGCTGACCATAAGAATAAAGCAGTGTCCAGTCTTAGTCATAGAATTAACACAAATATGTCGAAACAAGTTTCCGTAATAAAATCCATAAATACAATATAATATCGTTATGTGGAGCAACTAACAGTTTGCCGTGGGTTTGACCGTCCTTGCGCTGCGCCTACGCAGCTCCAAAGACGTTTGAAGTGTAACTGTAGTTTCGTTGTCTGCTCCTTTTTGGGGACGAAGGACCAGATACCAAAAAGGTGGAAAACGTATGGCTTTTGATGATGTAAAACTGTTTGTTGGTTGGCATATTAATGCTAACAGCCATATAAAAGTCTTGAAAGGCATGCCGTTAGTTGTAAACTGGAATAATTTGTGTTTCTAGATCGGTTCAAATATTTAACAGCTTTGCATACCATAGGCATATTGCTTACATAAGTACTAGAAATGATCTCAACATTTATTGTTGTGGCTATAAAGGTATGTGAGGAACAGGGTGTAAGGTTACTCATTCTCCATAGTAAAGGGAGGAATCTCCGACCAGACGGGTGTTATGTCTGATGGGCTACTGCCCGAGGATTGATGTTGGGACGTAGCATATATGCTAGTTGCGCGGTAAACTCTACTTGCGCGATGCAGGATTTTGTGTGACGTCAGTGTGATGCGTAGGTCACATATGGCGGTGTAGATGCCGCGACATGTCCATAATTATAACAATACTAGTCTGATCTACCAATCACAAAAGTGCAATACCAATGCGAATAGTTTGGTAATTTTACAATTACATTACGTTATTCATTTTCTTTAGCAATTTCCTTTAATGTTTTCTAACATCCATAAATATTTAGATTAATCAATCGCCCAACCAATAAATTAACAAACCCTACAATTTAAATAATAAATACATAAAATAACAGGCAACGATATACAGAATCTGGTTCGGTCGTCTGTCACTCGATTATGTAACGACACCCGCTTGCAAATTGTGTTATGCAACAAATTGCAATACTTTGCAGTTTGCACCTTCTGTGAGCTTCGAGAAACTATTCGTTATGATACAAGATTTTAGAGTAAAAGCTTAATCATTTACTTCGTGAGTGAAGTACAAAATAAAATGATTTGAAACAGGGTGGGCTGGGACATCGACGCGCAAACTGTAACCGCGAATTTAGCACATGATTCTATACCCCCTAGCGTAGAAATTTTAGGACAGTTACCGTAAATTTTTACCGCGTATGTATTGCACTTTTCTATGAAATATGCAGAGATTTTTTTTTTTTATAACGTTACCCCACACTACGAATTACTCCGGTATCGTGGGTGCGTTTACAAACATTTAAACTCACATACACAAACATCCAGACCCGGAAGAACTACCACCAAGCAATAGAAATATTCAAACATCTATGCAACAAAATGTAAGCAAGTTAAAAAATATGGATGTCACGTAATCAACTTTGAACGTTAACATCTCGGAAACATGACACTTTACGGGGTTTTGCTTTATTATGTTTTCTGCTTGCATTGATGTCAGCTTTCGATTTAAAAATAAAATTAGAAGGTTACAGGTTTCATGTGTAGCCGCCATTTTGAAAAAAAAAAAAACAAAATGGCAGACAATAGGTATGCCACGAACCTTCATGGCCTTTGAATTTCGCGGGCTACCTTGTCCGCGTGGAATTTCTTGTTTCCCAACCCACCCCGTCGCATCGCATCGCTCGCCCGCGCTATTGCGTCATTTTCGCTTAGTGTTCTTTCTCATTTTGCTCGGCTTCTAAGAGTTGTAGCGTGATGTTAGATAGCCAATAACCTTCCTCAAGAATTGGGCTGTCAAATACAATATATATTTTTTTAATCTGACTGGTATTTCCGGAGATTACCCCCTACATACATACAAACAAACAAATTTTACCTCTTTATAATATTAGTATACATTACCAGTTAATAACTTAGCCAACACATCCGTTCTTATAAGAATATTTCTACTAAGACTAACCGTATATCTTCATACAGGTGGGAGATCAATGTACATGATGGTATTACTCTTTTTGTGGCCACCGCATTGGGTCATGAGAGCGACCGCGTGACACAAACTGAGACTAGGGTGACGACGTGTGCGGCGAATGTGAGATAGTGTTGAATGGAAACCTATACGGTGGCAGGGCACCGACGCGCAAACTGTAACCATGGATTCAGCACAAGAATTTTTCGTCAATTAAAAAAAATAAATCGGCTGTTTCATAAAAAAATGCAATACCTACCTATGTGGTCAAAATGTATGAAAAGACGCTATTTCAACGTAGGGGTTCAGAATCATGTACTGAATCCATGGTAACAGGTTGTGCCTGTCGCCCTATTTATTAAAGCTGAAGAGTTTTTTTGTTTGAAACGTTCAATAGGTACTCAATATCTTTATTTGTTGGTACGTTCATGCAAACAAACTTCATAAGACGTCATCATTAAAACGTCACAAGGTGAAAAGTTGAGGGACTTAGATTTAAATAAGATTGACAACAATGGGTTTCACTTTGACAATTCGACAACGTTATTTACTTGGTTGAGTAGACAATTTTTCCGAACACATGAAGCAATGGATTAGCAATAACTTCAAAATGAATTACATTGTAATTGACAGTGTGTTACGCAATTAGGATGTAGATTCTATTGATAATTATAATGTTGAGTGTCTCGTTAATAAACAGTAATATTCATAATAAGTATATGTTCCACGTTCATGAAATGCCATTTAAATGTGCCCCAGTATAACATTTAAAACTATAAAACACTTGTATAATGTCACATCTTTTTTTAGGATGGGTTTGCTTACAAATTACTTCATTTGCGCACATCGTATATTTTATCAACTTCGCATACAAAACAAAAATTTATGTAATTATGCATTTATTAAAATGGTTAAATATCAAGGCTTTTTATTTTTTCATGAATTATCCTAAAATAAACTTAATCATGGTCGTTAACAAGTGTCAAGTTTGGATGCGCAGGCACACGTTACGTTGCGCCTACGATCATCTATTGTTCTAGGAGCTAGTGATGCGCCTTGACTTTCATTCTGTTGTCGACAAAATATTGTTTAATTAAAAAATAATAATAATATAATAGATATGTTAAATGAAAAAAATTAGGAAGCGTTTAGTGAATTTTAATACGTACGTCATATTATTATCTGGTATTAATAAGTTATTTAGATGAAATATAAGTTACGTCGCATCAGGAAATGCAATGTTAAATATCAAACAATGTTATTAATTTACAGTTAATTTAATTTACAAATTATTTAACAAACTGCAAAAGTGTATTTTAAAATAATTGTTTCAGAATTTATTAGGGTGATATTTTAAATATTAAAAACAAGGAAATTATTTTTCAATATTTTATAAAAAAAGAATATTAATTAAAATTAAAACAGGGCCATTTTATAACTCTTTGGGATGTCAAAATATCCATACAATAATACATTATTTAAGTAAATCAACTTTCAGTTAATTTACCTATGTCATATCTGTGTGTGTGTGTAATGTAATCTGACTTGAAGTTAATAAGTCAGTTAGCATCAGGAAATGCAGTTAAAATTCAAACAATCTTTAATTTGTGCAAATTATTTAACAAACTGCTGCACTTTTAAATTAGTTTAAATAATAATTACTTACAGAATTTATGAGAGAATAAAAACAAGGACCAAAACCTTTTAATATTTTATTTTAAAAAATATATATAATTGACTCAGGATCATTAATAATTTTCTGATATGTCAAAATATGCATACAATAATTATTGATTAAATCTATTGACACAATAATAAATATATTTGCGACACTAAGAATAGCAATAGCAGATATTTTTGTATTGTTAGAGTTGGGACAAAAAATATTATCGAAAGTGTGTATTGTCAAGAAATGTTACAAGGACCTTTAGTTCGACATTGATCTTACGTCTCTGTCATTGTTATGTTAGAAAATTGGTTCGTGAAAAAAATATACACATAATCTGATAAGGTTAACAATGATAACGTTTTTTTTTTGCTCGATAACTTGGGCTACATTGAATAAAACTTCATCTTTCACTTGGTGTTTAAATGAAAATAGGATTTTTTACATCGTGTCATGTTCATATACCAAAATATAAAAATTAAAAGCCAAGCAATCATCTAGTTCTTCTTTTCAAGACGTTGGTAAATTATTAAATTAGTTGGGCCCAGTAGGTGGCCACACCAACAGCGGCATCAGTGGCGTTTTTTAGGTCCTCAGAAATGCAGGCGTAGACTGGACATGCTAACATTCGCACTGGGTGCCGGTTAGGTCAATGATTCCCCATTCCACTAGATTATACAAGCAAATACTAAACCACACATGTTTTGAATGTACTGGCCAGTTTTTTTTTTTTTTTAAATAAAGTTCTGATTTATCGATAGTCTGTCGATACCTTAGTCCCCTCCCTATTCGGTAGTCACAAAGAACTATAAGATGCTCGAAAGTGTTCCACCGTTACGTGTGTTTGTACACCACACCGCGCAAGTTAATGGTTTATGTAAATTAAACGCGAAATATTTGTTGTACTTACCTTTTGTCCCGAGTGTACAATAGTGGAAGAGGCTGACGTTTTAAAAATAAAGCTCGTAATGAATTGTTGTTATTTACCTGTAACAAAAAAATGGTTTTGTTAATACATTACTATACTATTTAAATTTTTAACACCAGCAGTCTATGGGTTGGCTAAATAAGCGCCCAACACCCAGCGCATTCAATACAATACAACAATAATACTTTTCATTCAGAAAAGAGAGGGGCTTGTGGCTAAGTAATAACAGCCGCACAGGTCGATCGACCAGTGCAAGCTACGCTTGCCGTGGTGGCTCCATGGATGGGTGACCATCTTCACATACCAAGACCCCTCCGTGCTTCGGATAGCACGTTAAGCCGTTGGTCCCGGATGTCATTCGTAGATCTTTGACAATCGTTACTGGTCGTCAGTAGCCCGAAAGTCTGACAATCAGTCTTACCAAGGGGTATCCTAATACCCAGTATCTGGGTTGTAGAGGTCAAATAGGCAGTCGCTCCGTGTAAAATACTGGTATTCAGCTGCATCCGGTTAGACTGGAAGCCGACCCCAACATAGTTGGGAAAAAGCTAGGCTTTTCAATCAGAAGTCTGAAGAAGCTTTAAAAGAGTAACCGCGGAGTTTCTTGCCGGCTCTTCTTCATAGGAAACGATAAATTGGAATACCTTGCACCTAGCTTCGTTTCGTAAGTAGCCATGTTTTGAACGTTCATCTTAGTGTAGGATGTCAGCCAAGTTTAATGATGCAGTAATGCGCAAGAAAGGTACCCCAATAATACTTGCGAGTCTAGTCATAAGCACCTCAAACTCAAAGAATTTATAAACCAATTACCTACAGGCACTTTGGAATTGTCAAGGGGTCGGTCAATCAGAAAGTTGAAGCTAGTTGCCACTTCCAAAACGTTTTAGGTACCTATGGAGAAGAACGGGCAAGAAACTACACGGACACTCTTTTAAATCAAAATAATATGGTTACATCATTCATGTTAAGACTATGCAGAACGTTAAAAGCGTCTGTAATGAAAAGATAAAAATAAAATCAACGGGTTGAACTTCGGGAGTGCCGGCAGAAATGAAAACTTGAATATTAACGTTGTGTATTTTTGATATTTTGGAATGCGGTCTACTCTCCCTCCGTCTTACGAATTTTCGATCAGGTCACGTGTCCTGACGCGAGCTCCGTCTTACGAATTTTCGATCCTGTCAAGTGTCCTGGCGCGAGTTTAACAATTTTCACTTCAACAATTTAAATATTAAATTAAATTAAAATAAGCCATGGCAGCAAAGAGATGACCAGTCCCTACTAACGCACCCGTTCACGAACATAACGCATAGATTAGCCACGAAGTACCCGAAGATATTTGCAGAACGGCTGAACGAGTTTACAATAGATTTCATCAACTTTTGATATGAAGGTTTATCGTATATTTTTCTTTCTACATCATTAGTCCACAAATTACGAAATCTTTTGTAACACATCGAAATCTGATATTCTTCACATCAATTTTCAAACGGCATTCAAATACATTTGCAATCTTCAACCATTAAGAAACAATACAATTCAATGAAGAAAGAACTTAAAAGTTAAAATCTATACAATCATTATAATAGACTTCAGATCATTATCTGACCATCTCTTCTAAAAGGTTGACTTGCAAAGAGGTTGAGTTTCGAATGACTTGACTTTACAAATATATGACAGTCATTGTCGCCTTCTTGGCATTTGGCCTAAATCTTTACAGTATTGAGTACAGCTCTTGTTTCAATGGTACGGCCAATATTGGCGGTACATATTCAGTTGTTTTTAGGGATCCGTGCCCAAAGGATGTCAACGGAACCCTATTACCAAGTCCGTCCATCTGTCTGTCAGAGGACTGTATCTCATGAACCGTATAGGTAGACAGTTACAATCACATAGTGTGTATTTCTATTGTTTAACTACGTGTGTGTACAATGACTGGGCCAATATTGGCCACATATCACCATAATTATGTGACCAATATTGGCCCAGTTCTCTGTAATTTTGTGATATAATATTATGTCGATTTTACCTCTGTTACAGCAGGATATTGGTGGTTTGGCATTCAGAAATAACCAATGACCGTGTGATATAATATTACGACGACATACGACCTTTGTAATTTGACATAATGAGATTTATAATAAACGTGGAACACATTGAAATATTAGGTAAATGAGTCATTATTATTTCCACCTCTGATTTTTTTAAAGCAACAATGGCTTGCTGTCAAAGGAAAGTGCCAGTATTTTTTATGTGCATAAAAAAAAACTGTTATCTTTGTTTGTCTGCCAATTCTGTCGATTCGTTTACCAAGTATGGAAATTGAGGTGAAATTAATAAACGTTCATTGAAGTCATTGGGAGATATATTCTCAACAATGGACGGATAAAATGGCTGCTATTTTACTTAATTTTTTTTAAAACACACCATTTTTTTTTTTTTTTTGAGGATGGGAAATCAACAAATCATCCCGCTCTGGGTGGAGCAGAAGGGATTGTCAGACTCTTACTGACTAAAACGCACCCGTGTTCCTTCCTTAGCCCTTTATGTTCCAGGGCAGGGGTAACCCTTTCGGACGATCGCGCTACCCTGGCAGGCTTCGGCCCTATGGGGCCCCGTCGCTTTTGCTGACATCTCTTTGAGGCGCGTGTGGAACACAACGCGCCATCTGGCACGGGCACAACAACACACCAGAGGGATGGCCAAGTTTTTGGCCAAAGAATCGGCATCGCCATACAACGTGACAATGCTGCCAGCCTTTTGGGCACTTTTCCTGTTGACAGTGACGCGAAAGAATGTTTTATACACACATGCATATTAATAATCTTATTTTAAGTCTGTTAGCTTACATATTATGTAAATATTATAGTGTTTATAAATAAAATAAAAATAGAAATAAAAAAAGCAGCTCTGCATGGAGACAGGTGGAAAGAGATTAGAAAAACCTTTGCCCAGCAGTGGGACATTAACGGCTAAAAATAACAAATAAATAATAACCATAACGACATAGGACGTACAAAATCGTCATGTTTGGCAAACTTTACTGCCTATATACAACATGTCCCGGAATTAACGCACACCACCAAACACCCCAATTAGAATATTTTGTTTTAACCATAATACATGCACTGAATTTTTACTATTATGTATAAAACATTGCTTATTTATTAAATTAGTTATACTGATTGTGGGAGAAAATTGTGGCCACATTAAAAATCTACGCACTCACATAGTCGCATAGTTATAAGGGTCTAGCGTGGTAGTTACTTCGTGCATTATGGTTTGATTTTATTCTTCAGCGGGTGTGTGACTGTAATTTATTCAATTCAAATTAAATTATTTATTTTGGGACAACTAGATCCACCGGTTAGTGTACAAAAACAAAAACTTAGAAAAACTATTGTTAGTACTTAACTTAAACACAAAAAAGGACAACACTCACAAAAACATCACAAATCACAAAAATGCCCCTGTGCTGAGACACTCCGCCTCGTCAAGATAACCAACAGGGAGATACCTCCCTAAAAGATCACCAGACGAACGAAATGTCTCAACACAGGCGCACGTACATCTTCAGCTACAGTTTTCAGGATGCTGTTGTGACTCCCCCGCACCCTCCTCATAAGTGACACGACTTTTTTCCGAATGACGGCATGAAAACCGTCAGTATGAGCCTGAGCGAACATCTCAGAGGCACTACAGAAACGATTTATGTAGTCTGAATTATTTTTGGGAAAAAAAATTACGCATATTAAAAATGACAAAAATCGATTCAGTAAACGATTCTGAACAAACTACTTTCATAATGTGCATTAATTCCGTTACACATTGTATATCCGTCAATGTAACCTGTACAGTATACACACTATATCAAAAAAGAAAAACTCATCTAGTCTACAAACCCAGATATTCCTTACGGCCTAGGAATCGTAATTAGTAGGACGTCCAGTTCCCGGTATCGGTCTCGAGCGAGCCTTATAGAGAAATGAATGGCCCTAGAATACCTAGATGTAGGATTGTGTCCGGTAGCTTGTTGTGTAAAGAAAGTATATCAACAGTTTAATGGAGAAAATATCTAGATTGGAATTAATGAAATAAATGCTGCAAAAAGATGTTACATGGTGAAACTCAAAGTTTTAAGACAATGCTAAAACATCCCGCCAGTAATTTAGCTAGGTGTTTACTTTATTCCCTTTAAAACCTAAAGTAAAGTTCAATAGTTTTAATAGATTTTTTATCATTGTTTCTCTCAACCAATGCACCTGCCATCTAATCCCTTCACCACCCTTGGTTGACTGGTAGATAATGCCTAAGGCATTAAGTCGACCTTTGTACCATTTTTGTGTGCGAAAAGTTTAAATAAATAAATAAAGTGTATGAAAAAAAAAATGCAAACTGGCATTCTATCAGCGATAACGATGATGTAAAAGTCAAAAATGTATGAGACTGACCTAAGCTACCGACAAGCATATATGTCCTTTGAAAGTCGTCGGAGAAATGCGAAATGCTTTGAAAGCGATAGCCACTGTCACCTCTACTCTACACTATTAAACTGCGTATTTCAAAAGCAACCTTGACCCTCCATAATACTTAAAGAAATCGTAACACCATTTTTGACATACTAAACTTTGACACGAATCTTATTTAAAATTTGTCAGAATCACATCTTGTACTATCGATTAATAAACAAAAACGAATCGTCTTGCTTACCACCGATAGTAAGTTTTATTGTCAAACTGGGATAAATAGATTCATAAGCTAATTTTACCTGTGATAGCTACTTCCATATGGGAGGGTCTAACTGTGCAAAGCTATGAGGTATTTACTTCATTATCAGTAAAGATACGAGAGTCTTAATAGTAAATAACGGCCCGTGAATTATAGGCATCAGTACAATGTGTTTGTAACTGTACTGTGTGTAGTTTATATTTTTTTGAATAGTACCTCGATAAGATAAGCTCGTGCTTATCAAAAGGCTAGCCAGTGCTAAGAGAATGAGCTGAAAGTCCGCCTTTGTACAGACGCCAGCAGGTCAACCTACCCGAAACTGTCAAACTTTCCCAATCAACCTTGAACCTTAATGCTTTAGCGATAAAGTTGAGAATCTATTAAAGAAATTTGACAGATTGTAGTACCTTGATGTGCTGGCGTCTGTACCTTTTTGTGCGAAAAGTTTAAATAAATAAATAAAGTACTTATCTTATATAAAGTATATATAATCGTACCAGTCTGATTAAAATCACATCTTAAACTATCGATTTAAGAGCAAAAGCAGCAAAAGTATTTAAAAAATTCAATAGAAAATCATAGGAAACGGATGTAACTGATGGCACTTTCTAAATCCTTTTTAGTGAGTTGCAAAACTAGTTTCCGAGACGGCGAGGCGAAGACGGACGCACATTACTAATGTTAATACAAGATACGGACTTTCTATTGTTTATTAAGTCCGATTTATCGTCGCAAATGGCCGCGGACACCATTCTTGCGACCAATTTTGATGGGTTACCGTTTCGCGACATTGGTATTCGGAGGACGATGGTCGTTAAAATGGATATGGGTTGCATAGGTGGCTCTGTTTATAGAAATGTGGACATCAATATCCTACGGGTGTTTTTGGTAGATTTTCTTGCATTTTCGAGTTATCAGACAGTCTATGGAAGTCCAGTGCTGGACATATCATGAACTATGTCCATAGCTTGATAGTTGTCCTTACTCCCGATATGAGAAAGTTATATGATCTTTTTTTTTTTTTTTTTTCAGGATGGGAAATCATCAAATGACTCCTCCCGCTCTGGGTGGAGCAGAAGGGAGTGTCAGACTCTTACTGACTAAAACCCACCCGTGTTCCTTCCTTAGCCCTTTATGTTCCAGGGCAGCGGTAACCCTTTCGGACGATCCGGCTACCCTGGCAGGCTTCATCTCTTTGAGGCGCACGTGGAACACATACGCGCCGTCCGTCACGGGCCTGGTCCTGATCGGACGGTGAGTTACCCATTACTCACCGAAGTTATTTGATCTGGAGTAGGGTTCAGTCCAATGTATCGAACTACTGTATCTTCGATGACGGAATTAGGGCTCCTGCTCTCATCAACGTCTGCCTAGCCATTTCCCAACTATGTTGGGGTCGGTTTCCAGTCTAACCGGATGCAGATGAATACTAGTGTTTTACATGGAGCGACTGCCTATCTGACCTCCATAACCCAGTTACTGGATAATACGATACCCCTTTGGTAAGACTGGTGGTCAGATTGTCGGGCTACCGACCCGTAACGACTGTCAAAGATCCACGAAAGACAGCCGGGACCAACGGCTTAACGTGCTTTCCGAAGCACGGAGGAGTCTTGGTATGTGAAGATGGTCACCCATCCACGGACCAACCGTGGCAAGCGTAGCTTAACCTGATCGATCAACCCGTGCGCCTGTTAGGCCTCCTGGTGTATGAACATAATAATAATAAAATAATAATAATAATAACGTTTATTTATAAAAATGGTGCAGATTTTACAATAACTTATCTTAAAAATTATAGATGACACAGTTGCTCATTTGCCTGAACTAGGAAAAAACGCGGAACGCGAAACGCGGAACTAGGAAATGAAGCGAAAGGAGTATGTAAGGATCGTAGCAGGTAGCGTTCTGTAGCATCTACCTATCCCCATGGGGAGACGGCGTGTGTTTATGTATATGTGTATTTATAAGACCTACTGTACCTATAACGAAAATTTACAGTTATTAATGACTTGATTTGATTATCCACACGTTCCATTTAAAAGTAATAAAATTTATTGTCGTGCCAAAAAAAACTGACATTTATCGTAATAAAGCTATAAGATCTCATTCTTAAAAAGCGTAAAAACTAGAAAATAATACAATATTTTATCAATAATCTAATTAACTTTTTTTCTATTTGGGTTGACCTTCAGAGGATCTTGTTCTAATTCGTTAAAAATAGTAAATTTATTGGAATAAACCAGTTCTTCTGTTCTAAATGACCTTCTTTTTAAAAAGGATCGAAAAAGAATACCTAAGAAACATTGTTTTATTTTGTCACCCATTGAGAAAAACATTATAATTAATCACCACTTTTATTTATAAGTTTGTGTGGAAAATCCGGTTTTTATATAAAATGTCATATGTCAGAGGCCAGGCAGATTTGTTTAACAAATTAAGAAGAAATCTGCAAGGTCAACGGCGAAATTTTTGACCTTCATTATTTTAAGATGTTGGTGAATAATCTTTATGTTATTTAAGTACAAAATTTTGTTTTTTTTTTACGCATTTTTGTTTTTTTTTTTTTTTGCACTAAAATTTTTCTTGCATCTACCGTAGAGGATACAGATTCTTTTTTTTTAAATTTAATTGACTAGTGACTCGCGCTTGCTTCGCACGGGTCCAATTTACTCATGCGGTCACTAATCAAAACATCGTAATTTAAATATTCATGCATACACATACTTAAACCTTTCGGAATCCATACTCTCAAATACATTGTGAAGGTAAGTGCTTATACACACGAGCGACGTTTTCTGCGCTTAGTTTTAAGACTTTATTCATATCTATGGGTGATACTAAATTGAGCTCGTCCCAAAAAAAAAATACCAAAATCCTAAAGGTTAGTTGTATTTTCAATTCACAAATCGAACAAAATTAACCGTTCGATTTGTGAATTGAAAATACAACTAACCGGACGCGCGATGGAAATGTAACGTTTCCATCGCGCGTCCGCGCTAGGGCCTCTGGCCGACTGGTGACCCCGTAAATCAAGACATTATTTCAACACTTTATCCTTTACATGAAGGCAGAAACTAACGAAAAACATGTCCGATCCTTACCTTACCATATTCATTTTAATCTTCCACGCTTATGCATATCTGCATACAAAGATACTGGTTAAGACAATTCCCCTGACATTTTGAAAGGACATCATCACTAAGGTCAATGTATGTCCTTTTAAGGCGACCTGACCTGGCATTTCTTCTTTTATTCATTTATGATGTAACTGGCTGATAATGCACCTGGTTTGAAACAGTCATCTCTGCCTGTTACATATCTATAGAATAGCTCATAGGTCATGGGTACTTACGTATCTACCTTACATGTGAATGCATTGCATCGTTCAAAAACATTACCCACTGTCTGGGGGAGGCGGGTAAAAAAAACCAAATGCCTTATGTGCCTACAATTTCACGAAAATATGTATGGTGAGAGTATATAAAAAGCTTTTTCACTAAGAGCTTTATAGTAAGACTAAATTCAAGATTTTTTATCCATTACATTATTTTGAAACTACAGAATATGTATTTCGATCTTTATCATGAAACTCTGACAACGAGACTTACCAAGGGGTATCGTCTACCCAGTAACTGGGTTGTGGAGGTCAGATAGGCAGTCGCTCCATGTAAAATGCTGGTATTAAGCTGCATCCGGTTAGACTGGAAGCCAACCCCAACATAGTTGGGAAAAGGCTAGGGAGATGGTGATGATCATGAAATGATAAATATTTATTTTCACATTGACATTGGCACCTTTGTAGTCATATTTGTTCCACGGTTCCTCTTTTTAAAAAGAATTTTACTATAGCTAATACAAAATATCCCAAGACACATACACAAAAACCAGCATGGTCCTCTGCCAAGGTACCTTAAACAATTCACAGCATCACACCGGTGAAATCAGACACCTGAATGGGTTCCGCATACGGTCATTGGCCTCCGGCCTGAGAAAGCGATAGTTCGTAAAAAAGCGGTCAAGTACGAGTCGGCCATTAAGGGAACTACATTTCTCTTGATTATTTATATTGTCAGGTTGTATATAACTTTTTGTATGTGAACCTTGTAACCTATGTGATGTTATTGGATATTAATAAGAAATAATGGATTTTTTTTTCTTTTTAATGAGATAGGTATTTACATAACCAGCCTATAATGTTCCCACTGCTGGGACACAGGCCTCCTCTCTGTGTCTTCATCATCATCAGCCTCCACTGCTGGACATAGGCCTCCGCTATTGCACGCCATTCAACTCGATTTTCGGCAACTCTCATCCAGCTGCTACCAGCCATCCTGCGAAGATCGTCGCTCCACCTAGCCTGAGGGCGTCCCACCTTACGTTTACCGATTCGCGGTCTCCACTCAAGAACACGTCTACCCCAACGGTCATCGGTTCTACGGCTAATATGGCCGGCCCATTGCCACTTCAGCTTGCTCTCCTCGCATTCCCAATGCGGGTTTGTAGATGTCACATGCCTTCGATTTTTTGGTTCTAGAACATGCCTGGTTTCCTCACGATATTTTCCTTCACCGTTTTGACGAGTAGGGGTGATGAAATTAAATACACAAAGTAAAACGCCTGTCTTTATTCGAAGTCACGACGTTCGGGGCCGATACACTGCTCCCATGTACGTAATATGTAATTAAATATTCAAAATTGTTTAGCAGTATTCCGCCTGTGGGAGATTTTAGATTTATTAAGCTCTGTATCATATCTATTACATAAAGCACCCATTACAAATGAATCTAGGCCGCTAAATTTCAATACCAATTGAATTTAAAGTCAATTACTTATACAACAGAGTGCGTTGTTAAAATAATCAATTCTTCAAGCACTTTGATAATAAATAAATATCTATCTCGGACAAGACCTGAATTGGATTAATTGAATTCAAAATAAAATAAGCCATTCCTAAAATGTTATAACATTAAAATGTTAAATAATAACAGCCGCACAGGTCGATCGGTCAGGTTAAGCTACGCTTGCCGCGGTTGGTCTGTGGATGGGTGACCATCTTTACATACCGAGACCCCTCCGTGCCTCGGAAAGCACGTTAAGCCGTTGGTCCCGGCTGTCATTCGTGGATGTTTGACAGTCGTTACGGGTAGTCAGAAGCCCGAAAGTCTGACAACCAGTCTTACCAAGGGGTATCGCATTACCCAGTAACTGGGTTGTGGAGGTCAGATAGGCAGTCGCTCCATGTAAAATACTGGTATTCAGCTGCATCCGGTTAGACTGGAAGCCGACCCCAACATAGTTGGGAAAAGGCTAGGCAGATGATGATTAAAATGTTACGTTACGTGTTTGTGTGTCCTGGGTTCGATCCCCGGGTCATGCAAAGTGTTACTGGGTTTTTTTATCTGGAATTTCTCAGTAGCAGCCAGGAGTCTGTACTTGTGCCCGGCTGATGGCAATACGCTCGTCCTCTATTACATGGAACTGAAACATAACTGGTGATATATGGGTGTACTATATGTACAGCTCTGCCTAACCCTTCGGGGAATATAAGCGTGATGTTATGTTGTGTTTGTTAAAGCAAGTCAGTGTTCCTAAAATGTTGATTTCAATTCAATATCATTAAAATGTTTAATTAAGTGTGTCTTACCAAGGGGTATCGAATTACCCAGCAACTGGGTTGTGAAGGTCAGATAGGCAGTCGCTCCATGTAAAGTACTGGTATCTAGCTGCATCCGGTTAGACTGGAAGCCGCCCCCAACATAGTTCGGAAAAGGCAGGCAAATAATGACAATGTTTAATTAAGTGTATATTTGTCGTAATTAACCGTGATTAAATCAAATTGATGCTAAACTAATTCATTGGTCATACCTACTGTTCTAAAAATTATATTCGCTAGTTGTTTGAGAGAATAACGTAATTAAATCTAGTACGGTAATTAGTGTTATTGACTGACTGAGTTTTGTTGAAAATGAAATTATATCTGTTTAAATGGTTGCCGGTGATTAGAAAAAATTACATGTAGTAGTCATTTGAAACTACATGCTGAGTTTCCCTAACAGGAATCAACACCCCAATTGCGTAACACATAATTAATCGGAATCGGTTTCATTTTGACAGTCAAACAACATTCATTGCGTTATTTACGTGTTTAGCAGACAAATTTTTCGAACTTATGAAGCAATGGATTAGCAATTAGCTTCAAAATCATTCAGATTACTATTGATTGTGTGTTACCCAATTAGGGTGCAGGTATTTTAGGGATTAAAAACACGTTATTAAAATACAACATTATGAAAATTTATTAACTAACGTACTTACTTAATTTTTTAATCTACCTAAGGGGCAATTCTCGTAATTTTAAGAACGTTCACAGTCTGATCGCAGTCTCAATCTGTCAAAAATACCTCTAATTTCCCTACATTTTTGTCAAGTTTTTGGCATTTATCGTCACTGAGATGAGATTGCGACTACATTTTGAACGTTTTTAATTACGGGAATTAGCCATTTCGGGTCCGTAAAAGTTTTCTTTACCAAGGATCCGTCACTAAAAAAACCCTGGACTGAATTAGCCCGAACCATAGTTTTTCGTGTAACCCATAACCTCCTTATTCTTTGAAGTCGGTTAAAAATAAACAGCCTAAAAAGAAATTAGCCGTTTTATAACACGAAAAACTACTCCCATTCAGAGAAAATTCGCCATAATCATCACGCATATCAGTAAATGACATAAAAAAGTAAGTCAGTGGTCTTAACCCATTGACTCTACCCATGAACCATGGTGCAAAGCAGTGTCACTCTGTTCCCTTGCCACACAAAATTGCACTTTACACAGAAGCTATATGGTGTATTATAGCATGTGATTTTATGTCACTTGTCCGGCTCCTTAGTCACAGGAAATTGGACCTTATGCTGTTGTGACATGGTGTATTATAGGTTACGGCACGTGGACGGTGTCCGGTTGTGACTACTTTCGATTTGTGAATCAAGGCCGCAGGGTAGAAATTTACATTACGTTGTGTGGACAAGTATTTAATTATTTTGAGAACAGGAAAATGTTCTAGAAGTTTTATCCTATTGTGTATTTATCGTCGCAAAAAAACCGTATAGAGCCAAGATGGGCCATTGCTATAAAAACTGGCAATCGATAACAACAGATTTGTAAAATGATAATTAATGATTTTTTGATAAATGTATTTTCTTTCTTTCTTTGTTTTTCTTTATTTGGTTTTATAACTGGCCTGTGCGTTCCGGATTAGAAGAACAAATTAAGTTGATAACTACATTGTCGCATTAGATGTAAGGTTGATAAATAAATAAATAAAAAAAGGGGAAACAATAAAAAAAGGTCGACTAGACATAGTTATTCCGGATCGTAATCGAATCCAGTTGGTTAAAGGCTCCCACAGACAGGTGCGACGGCTCTAGTAGAACAATTTCTTTAAAAACTTGCACACGCATCTCGCCTGTCTGCGGGAGCCCTCAGAAATATGAGATTTCTGTCTACAAATAATCCACGATACTGTAGAAACAAATGAATGTCGAATGAAATAAATGAAAGTATGAATGTCGACGGCTATAAAAGTAGGGGAAGACCAAAAGACCAAAGACAAGATGGATGGACTGTGTGAATGATAATATGTTTAGAAAGGGGGTGACTGTCGAGATGACGACTTATAGAGATGTACGGGAGAAAAAGACATTGCGCCGACACCAAATAAATTGTGAAAAGGGAAGGACAGTGATGAAGACTGTAGAAAAAATTAAAAGTAAACAATAATCTTGATGCTTTGAGGTTTAAAGGTAAGGTGAGGTGTAAGGTAAGGTAAGGTCACCGCCGCGTCCTCGTGGCGGCGATCGGCGGCGGCGATCTCTCGCGTCCAGCCCTGGTCCAGGCCATGGTACGGAGCGAGAGTGCATGGGAGGCCGTTACATCCTTCTGCGAAGCAGTAATGCTCGCAAAGGAGGAGGCGGAGCGCGTGAGGGAGAGGCAAATGAGCAGCTCGCCGCCCGGTAAGGACCAGGCCCGGATCGACGGCGCGTTGTGTTCCACGCGCGCCTCAAAGAGATCTCAGCACGAACTGACGGGGTCCGCTAGGGCCGATGCCTGCCAGGGCCGCGGATTGTTCGAAAGAGATACCGTGGCCCCTAGCACAGGCAACTGAAGGAACACGGGTGGATTTTAGTCAGTAAAAGTCTGACACGCCCTTCCGCTCAGCCCAGAGCGGGAGAGGTCATTTTATAATTCCCAACTCAAAAAAAAAAAAGTTAAGGTAAGATACAAGTAATTAGGTTACTGTGTTAACCGCAAACCATTTAACGATGCACAATCGTGATGTTTTGTTAGTCATTGACTCTATTCTAACCTTTGTCTACCTACATAGCTGCATAAATGCAAGCTTGTATGACACGGCCAATGCCAGAGGAATACCTACTTGAAGACACTTGATTCAACTTAACCTAAATTGGATTCTTTTAAAGACACTTAAAAAGCTGTACATCAAAGTTAGCCTCTTGTTAAGAGCTGTTCATTTATTACTTAAGAAGATTTGGAGGGGGAGGGTCCGAACAAGTCTTATTTTTTCTTACGTGGGGGAGTCTAGATAGCTCTTACGTAAGATCACAAAAGTAAGCAAAAATTATAAGTTTTTAATTTTTTTTTTACACTTTTTCTTTGCAATCTTGGTAAATACTGATCTCACGTAAGATTGATTCATCCATCATCATTCATTAAGGGGATTTATCCAAGTCGTATTTTTTCTTACGTAGGGGGAGGTGGGGTCAGAAATGATCAGCCCCTTAATATCTTCTTGGTCGCGTACTTCATTACTGAAGGTCGCGTCCCTGAATAACCACCGTGGCTTTATTATACAAGGTGGCAGGAACATCGAAAGGCAATCTGTTACCATGGATTCAGTACATGATTCTGAACCCGTGTTGAAATGAGGGTCATTCAAAACGGTGAAGCAAAACATCGTGAGAAAACCTCTCAAGGAAATTGCTAGGTAGTAGAATAATTGGAAAATCAAAAGTTTATTACAAAGGGAGCGATCATAAAAAGCCAATACAGACTTGAATGGAGGCAATCTGTCGGGAAATTATAATTAAAACGAGTTCTTACCCTTTGTCCGGCCAGTGTATATTCTAGCAACAAAAATTTAAAGACATGTGACATCTACCAACCCGCACTGAGCCCGCGTGGTGAATTAAGGCCCACTCCCTCTTACCGAGAGGAGGCCTGTGTCCCAGCAGTGGGAACGTTATAGGCTGATTATGCTCTCCGAGAACACATTTGTCCGTTCTTTTGGCGATCTATGGTATGCGGAACACCACATCTCCAACGCTAAATGCCAAACTATGAAAAAGTTGGTATTCCAGTTTTCCCAGCCGATGCAGCTGCATGTACCAACAGTTCTACCCGTGACTAGCGGTCATATCAATCTGCGCCGAGACGTTTGGCGACAAGCTACCAACTACCGATCGTAGCGGCAACTCGCTAACGGACCAACTAGCGACTAACGGACGCTCAATGTATACATTCATGCTTATTCATGGAGCTTTGTAATCATTTTTAATGGTATTTACTGTATTTTACCATAAACGTTAAGTACTTTTACTTCTTAGTTACCATAAAACACTTACCTTGTAAACATGTTACTTCGTTACATTGTTTTAAATTAAATAAACTACGCAACCGTACACAAGACTTCATGACTGTCACCGTTAAACTTACGTATTAATCGACCTACTTACGAGCTGTATGTCGTAGGTTCGAACCCAGACAGGCGCTTTACTTTGTGTAAATTTTTTCATCACCACTACTCTCAAAACAGTGAAGGAAAACATCGTGAGGAAACTGGCATGTCCTAGAACCAAAACTTCGAAGACATGTGACATCTACCAACCCGCACTGGGCCCGCGTGGTGGATTATGTAACAATTCTACTCACCGAGAGGAGCCCTGTGTCCCAGCAGTGGCCATAACTACTGATAGTGTGTTATGCAATCACTCCGCGGGCCTACGTAAAGGGATCCATTTAAGCCGGAAACTAATCGCGATCTCTCGTAACTGAACATAACGATTCATGAAAGGTCTATTACCCACAAAAAACTTTTCGTAAGAATCTCAAATTCAACTCCAAGTGAATGTTACCTGAAAAAACAGTAACAATGTATTAACACATCATTACAGACCGCGATATTACCTTATTTCCTCCATTAAAAAATACGTTACAAAACCTTACCTGTACGCTTCACATCATTATTTCATGAAATCATTAGTTTGTTGAATAGTTTACTTTCGTTTTCAGATTCAATTGCATTTATGCTAGATAATATCTGGGGATTAAGAGCCGTGACGTTGCATGTTCCAGGGTGTGTTGTGATACTTTCTTCTTGGTACAGTTCAGCTGTGAATGGAACGCAATCATAATTAACATCCCGTGTCTTGACAGACCGATTATTGAGAATATAGTATTTTGAGAATCTGGTATTTTGAGAATCTGGTATTCTGGTACATCATCTACCTAGCCTCTTCCCAACTATGTTGGGGACCGCTTCCAGTCTATCGGGACCAACGGCTTAACGTGCTTTTTGAGACAATGAAAGGTATTGATATATATGTGAAATCTAAATATTTGCACGGCAGAAATGCCGAATATAGTGAAACCCAAAGATCTTAAGAACTTATGTTAGCTACCTATATTCTTGCAAATAAATATATCATTCATTCATTCATATGATATGCTGGTCACGCATCCACGGACCAACCGCGGAAAGCGTAGCTTAACCTGATCGATCGACCCGTGCGGCTGTTATTTCTGAACCACAAGCCCCTAAAGATCGACTTAACTTAAAAAAAGTCTACAGGACTTTTGTCATTTTGGGTTCAAATTAAATCTTTGGATTGTACAAAGTAATTTTATGAAGTCTAAGAATCCTCTTAATAATTCAGATGTCCCACACCATTTTCCTGAGGCAAAACTATAGTTGTCAATGACTTTTAAGTATATCCAAAATAGCGATAAGACCTCGTCAAAGATCTTTTCGATAATTTGGAGAAAAATGACAAGCATTACTTTGATGTCTGGCATTGGTTTATGTCATACGATAAGATTAACTCCGTTATATATTCGATTAAGAATTATCACACAAGCATACTGAAAAACTATCCAATTAGATCTGTAATAACATCTTACACCAACTAAAATAATCGGTTGTTATTCTAATTTAATGATCATCACAACAGCTAGTTTACAAAATTCGGTACAGGTAGTTTTCAACCTTGGATAACCCTGTATAGCCTTAGCATCAGCCTAGTACTGCACACACCATGTGACAGAATCATTGAAGCATCATGATCGGTTGCCAAACGGAACTGAACACGCATCACTTGGTAGAAAGCAGCTCACTGACCTCGTTGGACGAACTTCATTAACTACTGCTAACTACTGAACCGTAGGACGAGAGTTGAACACTATTTTTATCGTGATTTTGAAGAGGTTGGGAAGGAAGGAGGAAATTTAAATGCTAGCTTGGATTAGACTCGAATAAAATTAATAATATACATAGCATCGTTTTCGTATTACCCAGTAACTGGGTTGTGTAGGTCAGATAGGCAGTCGCTCCGTGTAAAATACTGGTACTTAGCTGCCTCCGGTGAGACTGGAAGCCAACCGATAGTTGGGAAAAGGCTAGGCAGATGATAACATAGCATGGGAAGGTGCCTCATTGGTTAGTTGTCGCAAATGCAACTGCTGAACATTTGCTCCTGGGTTCGACACTTAATTCAAACAAAGTGATATCGATTTTACCACTGGGAATTTCTCAGTAACTGAAGGCCTGAAGATAGGCTTGATGTCCAGTCATTTCCTACAAATTGCTTGACGAAAAACTATTTAAAATTATCCACTATTGCCAGTTTTCTTACATAGAAACTGTTGGTAACATAACTGTATTTCTGCACAGATATCTGCACCTCACGATGAAAACAAGATACGTTATGAAACTATGCAAATTATCATGCAACCGACGCATCGTAATAACTTATTGAAATGCAATAACTAATAGAATTTATATGTGAACATGCGTCATCTTTAGCATTTTCCTAAATGTGTTGAGGCCGGCTTTAAATCTAGCCAGATGCGTATCTTTATTACCTAGTATTTTACACGGTGTCTCCACCATTAAACCATTAAGACCATAATTAATGTCATAGGCAGATAGGATTGACCACTTTCAATGTACCATACTAAAAGCATATAGTGCGATATAATATAGAGTTGATGGCTTTAAATGTCCAATGCTGAATGCGGGCTTCACGATGCATAATCAGCCTATAACGTCTTCACTGCTGAGACAAAAGCCTCCTCTCTGTGCGAGGGAGTGGGCCGTAATCCACCACGCGGGGCCAGCGCATGTTGATAGATGTCACATGTCCTTGAACTTTTGGCTCTAGGACATGCCGGTTCCCTCACGATGTTTTCCTTCACGGTTTTGACAGCTTCACGATGACTGTTCAAAGTCACAAAAGCTAATAAAGAGAAAACTGTAAAAATCACCGTGCTTGGCATATGGTTTGGTGATCGCAAACAGTTGTGAGGGAGCTGCCAGACAGTTTACGCACCACACCCATACGTCACTAGGTTTTTATTGATGGTCGCATATAAAAAACGATGTTCTTGGATATGACATTGGTTAAACTATACCGACCCCAGCGTGTTTGACCAGATTCGATTAACGGAATGAACCCCAAGATTCACGTTAGCCCCTGTAGCCTCATGTTTTATGGTACAGCGACCATTGCATATCGAGTAGACCGGGAGGCGGTAACGGTAGGGAAGACGTGCCCGTAGGACAGGGAAGGATTTAAGAGCCGTACCGGATAATATGCATCCTAGAGTACCTAAGCTGTTTAATTATGCCAATGGATAATGGTAAAAAACTAAGACCGTACTTAAAATATTCAACGACATAGATTAAACCAATACTCAACAATATACAACCCATTACTTTAAGACCTGCCTCAGGATCTAAAATGCTGCTCCCATTTTAACAACCACACCAATCAAATTAATGCAACCTGAATCTAGTTTAACACAATCAATTGATTTTGTATGCAATAATAATATAAATAATACTCCACCTGTCCTATTGCGTTGCCTTGAAAGTCTACTGGAGCCTAATATCGGCCTTCACTTAGGTGTCAGTGATTTGCAATTAGTTAGACCCCTTTACCGGGCGATTAGAGTAAATGGCCGTTTAAGGATCTAAAGACAACTATGTATTTGTGTTAGGTACCGGACAAGTTGTTAAATAAAGATTAAAATAACTAATTTGTCTGTGACTTTGGTCGCAAAACGTGAATACAATGTTGCACCTGTTCTTGGCGTGAGAAATAAAGTGCACTGAGGAAGGTTTTGACATCCTTTCTTAGTGGACTTTCACACCCTCCAAGGAAGATAATAATGTTCTTCCAAACCTATTTTCATTTGTTTCGGCTGTCTGTTTTATAAATATGGATATCATGCCTGTAATAAACATAACATCACGCCTAAACCGAAGAGTTGGGTAAAGGTTCTTATAGTAAACCCACATTTCTCCAGTTATGTTTAAGTATCATGTAATAGACGGTAAGCCTATTGCTATCAACCAGTCACAAACCAGACTCCTGCCTGTAATATTACTGAAATTAAATATATTTTTTATGATATAAACTAGTGCTTGACTGCGATCCCGCCTGATGGAAAGCAGTGATGCAATCGTTGATGGTAAAGCGCACTAATTTATTATGAGCCTATTCACTCTAACCTTGAAAACACTTAAATTATAATCGGACGGGAAGACCGCTGCAGGCTAATTGTTCCAGTCCTTCGATGTACGCGGTATAAACGATGAGGCAAAACGCTACGTCCGGAACGCGGCGGTGTCAACAACGTAAGGGTGGACACTCGCCGTACGACGGGTTGTCCGATGATAGAACGGTGATGGCGGAATTAAGTCATGTAACTCCCGCGCGCACTCTCCAGAATGCATCCTGCCTGTAATTTGATGCTTGTAATTTATCCTGCAGATCAAAAGCCGCTTCTCATACAGAGAAGAAACGATCAATGATCACCCCTCATTAGCTCACAGCGTGATGGTGATTTCAGACCATAGGTTCCAATTTTTCTTACAATATTTTTCTGCAAATCAATGATTTCTAAAACAAATTGTTAAGTTTGCTCAAACAAACTTACTCACTAAGCGCAGTCATAAAAACCTGTCAATTTTTGACATTTTACTATCGCTATCTATACCAGAAACGAGTATCTAACAAAAAAATGTAAACAAGTAAACAAAAGAAGGTCATGGCACACTTAACATAAATCGCAGTCAAATTCGCAACAAAAACTGGGTTAAAATAACAGTAACTACAGGTAGTTACCTATCTTAACCACAACATTAAGTTGCCATTAACTTGGGTTCAAGCAGTTTCACTGTAAGGCTATTTCCACACCATCAGACTGCTGCACCAGTTGATGAGCAGTTTGTGTAACATAAGTAATAATATAACGTCATCGGTGCCTCAGAAAGCACGTTAAGCCGTTGGTCCCGACTGTCATTCGTGGATCTTTGACAGTCATTACGGGTCGTCAGAAACCCGAAATTCTGACAACCAGTCTTACCAAGGGGTATCGTATTACCCAGTAACTGGGTTGTGGAGGTCAGATAGGAAGTGGCTTCATGTAAAATACTGGTATTCAGCTGCATCCGGTTAGACTGGAAACCGACCCCAAGATAATTGGGAAAAGGCAAGGCAGATGATGATGTAATAACATGACGCTTGTATTGTAAGAGTTATATACAGAAGTATCTATACATCTTGGCACACCAATGGCGAAACTTGGGTGGGTGGTGGGCCATACATAGTGCATCAAAATTACACCTGCAATGTTTAAGTATCATGTTACAGGAGACGAGCTTACTGACATTAACAGAACATAAATCCGCCCAGCTGATACTGCGAAGTACCTTATGAAAAATTTCACTAACACAGTCCAATCTGGGAATTGAAACCAGGACCTCATGCTAAGCAGTCAAGCTTGCGAAATATAGCCCAAGCAGGCAGTCAGAGGCTTATTTAATAAAACGGTCAGGAGACAGGTGACAATTTTACTAGTTTCTTTCATACATTTTTATCTTATTATAAATAGCACTTCTTGTGTAAATCGTAAATTTGTATTTTTATTTTTTTGACAAATACATCATATTTTCAGTTATACTAAAAATACAGGATGGCAGGGACATCGATGCACAAACTGTTATCATGGATTCAGTCTATGATTCTGAACCCGCGTTAAAAATTTCAACGCAGGGGTTGAAATTTTTCGTCAGTTACGTAAAATAAAAATAGTAGCTCAGTATTGGTTGACCGCGTAGGTATTGCAGGTTTTTTTTTTTTTTAATGTTAGGTGTCTAGAACCATGTGCTGAATTCATGGTTTCAAAGTCAAAGTCAAATCATTTATTTCAAACAGGCACATAAAAGACACTTTTGAACGTCTAAAATTACATTAAAACAGAATTGATTCTAGTCGCCCCTTCCAAAAGGTAGTTTTCGTATGGAGAAGAATGGGCAAGAAACTTCAGCTTCCAATGTCCCTGCCAGCCTGTATAAGACAAGCACTTATGTCAGCTTTCGCACACAAATTTGCGGCAAGCTTGGTACGCGACGCCGGGAAGCCTGCGCGTGTGAAGAGAGCCTTATAGAGTCTATCTCGTAATGCAGGAAGATAACCAGTGGATCAGGAAGGCTAAACTAGTATTGGAAAGAAAACTCTTAACATAAATATGCTTCCGGTCAGGTGAGAGTGAAGTTATCGGGATCTTTAGTAGGAAGGTACTTGTGAGTTTTACGATGGCGTTTATAATATCCGTTTACAATCTTCAATTCAAATAATTTTAATTGCGTCCATAATGTACACTTATAAAGTCTATTCAAACTAATGTTTAACTTTACAATAATGTACAACTTTATTTTAATGGAAATTAGGTTAATTTCAGAGTAACTAGGACTATTGAAAAAGTTATAAAAATGTTTGAAGTTGTAGCGTAAACTGAACTTTATTGTGTTGGAATTAAAATTATTTTCCATAAACTGATATTTGTTTACATTTTTGGCAAATAAATCGCGAATGTAGTATAAATCAATAGAATCAATTATGGCATTTTTGCCATCGATACGCAAAGAAAAAGAAGTAATAATACTTAAAGGGTCGACCTTTCTTTGACACTACGACAGAATGTGAAATCATAAGATGGGTAAAAACACCATTTCATCTGCCTACCTCCGGAAAGAAACTAGCCACAATATTACGAACATAAACATTACATACACTGCATAGTGCATAATAATTATGCACTTACATTAAACACCATATAAGGTGCGCGGGCGCAGGCATGAAGCATCTACCATCACCGGCTGCGATTTCTACCTATTTCCTGTACCCCTCTCTCACACCGGTTGCACATAAGGTAATATTGTACATAGCTCATTCATAATATTTTCTACTCTCCCTTTAGTTAGAGGATCAGGAGAAAAAAAAAGCTGAAAAGTACTACGGGTAAAGGAAACAACTGTAAAATTATTCAAACAGGCCCCGAGATTAATAAGTCAAGTTGACAAATGAAAAAATCCACGGTACTGTCCTCACTATTAACTGTCTTATTAGTTCAAACCATAATGCATCCACCATCCCGCACTAGGCCCCCGTGGTGGATTACGGCCCACTCCGTCTCGAAGAGAGGAGGCCTGTGTCCCAGCAGTGGGAACATTATAGGCTGATAGGTACGATTCTTATTTGAATCACTTGCGGTCCTTATTAGACTGCATACTAATAATAAGTTCTTGGCGGCCTATGTGGTTGGGAGATCCATATCCCCCACGGATCCATATCCGTAAACGCACCCAAAAGACTATAGGAAGTGTGGTCACGTTAAAATCAACGCTATCTACGAGTATGATATCTTTAGATAACTTTCTCATTCCCAAAGATCAGTCAGCTAGGAAACGCCAACACCATCTAGTTTTAAAATATTGACCAATTAAATTGACGTGTAAAAGATCTACTCACAGAAATAAACATCATTTCATTTCATTTCCTACGATTGAAGATCGAAGCCAACTTTAACTACTTTAAATAACTTCAATTTTAATCAACTTCGCTATTACACACGGTTTATTGAAAACAACACTCATACCTCCACATTAAAAGACGATAATAAGTCCATATAAGGTACAGTAAGAGCCTTCATAGAAAGGGTATGAAAGCTAGCCAGTAGAAAGTGGTCCCATTGGTTCGCTGAATCATGGCAAAAGCTTGAAGATTAGATTAAAAACATGATAAAGAACAAAGATAAAGTAAAATGGTTTATTCTGCAAAGGCGCACATTATAAAATAAACATAACATACACACACTCATCCAAAGAAGTTAAAAGCCTAGCTCTTGACATTTTAAAAGTTAAAAGTACAACAATATTGTCTATTGTTTGACTCAAAGAAGGCGCAGGGGTCATTTGCCGGGGTCACGGATCATAACATCGCATCAATGTAATTAAAACAATTATCGTGCAAAGAGAAGGCGAATTGAAGGAAAGAGAGAGAGCCCTATGTCGGCGAGCGGTGCAGGTGGAAGTTTTCAAGTTACGATTTTTTTTCTGTTGTTATAATTTTTATGATTACTGGCCACTAGCCCTACCCGTGTGTTGAATTAATGTCGCCATTGTTGCGCCACGTTGTATATAGAGCAGAATCATACATATATACATAGCTCGCTGGGACGGACTGGATGCGGAAGGCGGAGGACAGGGTGTTGTGGCGCAGCCTGGGAGTGGCGTCCAGCAGTGGACTGCGATAGGCTGAGTTGATTGACATAACATACCTCAAAGAGGTATACAGAGTGCTTAATACCCCCACATTTCGCCTGTTATGTTTAAGTCCCATGTAATAAAGAGCGAGCGTATTACCATCGCCTGCGCACAAACCCAGACTCCAGGATCCAGGTTTTTTTTTAATTATTTCGACTTTAGATGGACCGACGATCTTAAAAGTGGCTGGGACAGATTGTATGCGGAAGGGGGAGGACACAGTCTTGTGGCGCAGAATGGGACAGACCTATGTCCAGCAATGGCGGAGTTGATTGGTTCATTATTTTTGCGTTGCGTGTAGAATGGCTTAATTAAAAGAATTTTAAAACGGTCATAAAATGAATCCGCCTCAGTTATCGTTAAGACAATTATAATGGAACTAATAAAATTAGTATCTAATTGAATAATCTTTATGCACATTAAAGTTTTCCGTAGCTGTCTTACTAGACCACTGACCAGTGCTTGGAGTCGGTGAAACCTGTTTTCCTCTTCCATTCTCCCCTTTCAGCCGTCACGTTATTATTTACTCCTTATAATAATAATAATAATAATTTTATTTACTCAGACAACCATTGATCCATTACATTAATAATACATTTAAATTGTTAGTATGAACTTAAAAAACTATGCTAGTATCTAATAACTAAAAGAGACTTAGTCTTTTGGGTGAGGCTCCACACCATTGGGCTATCTAGCTTACTGCTTATTACCTCCAGGATGCTGTTACTGCTCCCACGCAGTCTGCTTAGCAGTGAGGCTGTCTTTTTGCGCCAGGTGGCATCAAAGCCGTCTGTCCGTCTGCCGTCTTATCCCTTCATTTCATCCCCTACAGAAACTATACACGCTTAGTTGTTGTACACCCTAAACCTATTTAGGTAAAGGGGTATGGTACCTTCTCATCATTATGAATCACTTTTACTGCTGGAGCAATCTTTAAATCCCGAAAAAAGAAATTGCTGTTCAGCCGAACTGTTCTGTAAAAATCTCACCGTGAAAAGTTAGGTGAAGTGAGCTTAGAGTGAGCTGTCAATAGTGTCAATCCCTAGCATTAGTTGGAATGACAGTTCACTCCGCGCTCACTTCACCTGAGTCAATAGGGGCAATCCCTTTTTTTTTTTTTTTTTTGTGGATGGGAAATCATCAAATGACTCCTCCCGCTCTGGGTGGAGCAGGAGGGAGTGTCAGACTCTTACTGACTAAAACCCACCCGTGTTCCTTCCTTAGCCCTTTATGTTCCAGGGCAGCGGTAACCCTTTCGGACAATCCCGCTACCCAGGGGCAATCCCTAACATCAGATGGAATGACAGTTCACTTCATCTACGAGTATGTTTTCACGGTAAGATTTTTATAGAATAGCAATGCAGTACATTCGTGTTTACATAAGTCGACAAAATGTAGGGATAAAATAATGTGTTTCTCGCGATTTCATTATTGGTCTCATAGCAAAAGTTGTCCGTAATTATGAGTGGCCTAGCCCATTTGTCACGATAAACCGCACCGTAAAAAAAACATGTCTGCCAACAAGCTTCCATAGTGATCCTACAGATACATACCATGACAAACGATGCCAGTTTATTTGTTTTTTTTTGTCTAATAAACGCCATATAACAATAAGGTCATAATAATCAGAAAAGTAAGTAAGCAGGTTGAAGTAAAAGCGTTTAATCGATTTTAAATCGAGTCAACAAAGTGGAGTGAGAAATGATGATTCGATAGAAACTAATCGATTTAGTACAGGTTTGTTTTACAGCCTTGATCTATGTTTGTTTAGTGGATTATAAAGATTCTTATTATTTACAGTTATTCCATTATTTTCTTTTGCTGTTTTATTATTTTCTGGGCCAAAGAAAATCTTTGCTAATGGAACTGTAGATGCACTCAGCGCAGCACGCAAATTTTAAAATCACGACGCAAGTTTATCGGAGCTTTAAATAACTACTAATGAGTCACTACTATGATATGATATTTTTAACAGATTCGATAAAAAAAAAACTCTTTTTTTACGAGGATGAGGATACATACTCTACCTCGTCTTCAATCTAAATGGACTCGGCCCAGAATTCGGCTACTGATTTGGCGACATCACCAGCGTCCATCAATTCCTGTAACGTGTAGCTAACAGGACACGCAGGACACGATATTAAGTGTCCCATCGTTTGTAGAACAGCACTCTACCTCCTTTAGGTGGGTACTAACTACCTATATTGAACTATTTTATAAGATCAACAACGAATAACCGAATTTTAGCTACAATTGAAGACTTTATACCCACCCTATAATAAGTTCCCTCCCATATTTAACCCGTCCGCCTTCAAAGCAAGAGTGAACAGGCATCTTCTGGGCACGCTCGTTCTGTCATAGACCTCATCCATCGCTTTCCATCAGCCAAGATCGTGCTCAAGAGCAGGCCCAATTAGCTTTTTTTTTTAATGAGGCTCCTTCTAATTTTGAAAACATAAGGCTTATCATACTGTACTGTCCCGTTGCGCCGACGCAAGTCTCACACATCAGTCTCGTAAATGACTTCATTGTATACAAAAACAAAAGAATCTCGTACACTTTTACCAAAAAAGTATGATTTTAGTACATTCATTTTTTTAATTACAGATTGTTGTTAACGAAAAGAAACATTGTTTTTGTTTCCATCTTTAATGTTTTCGAACAATTCTGCTTTCGCTATTTAATGGTTATTTTACTACACCATGGATTCGCCATGGTCTTGATATCTCATGGTGTTTTAAAAGAAATTGCCTCAAATTTTCTTTTCTCATCAAAAAAAAAAACAACAACCTCTGACACTAGGTACTATTAAACTAGAACAACTTTTGTCTATGAATAACTATTTAGCTCTAAGAGACACATTATGAAAAATAGTCTTTACAGTGTCCGGGACATCGACGCACAACCAGAAGGTCAATTCTCGTAATTTAAAACGTTCAAAATCTAGTCGTAGTCTCATCTCGGCGACAAACAAATGACAAAAACTTGTCAAAAATGTAGGGAAATTAGAAGTATTTTTTGACAGATTGAGACTGAGATTAGACTGTGAACGTTCTTAAAATTACGAGAATTGCCCCTCTGTTACCATGGATTCAGTACAGGATTCCGAGCCCTGTGTTGAAATTGTTGTATGTGCTGAATTCATGGTTATAGTTTGCACGTTAATATTACTAATTACTAACACGAAAACAAAAACCTATTCAGCCTTTGAATTTAAGAGAGTTCCTATGAAACTCTCTTAAATTCTGTTCTGTTTAGACATGTAAAAAAAGCTTACTTAAATTAAGTTTTTCTACACCAACTACCAAAATAAATAAGACATTATTTAAACTCCTAAATCCCCTCTTTTCTATAGTAAAATTTTCTCATCTTAATCCTAACAAATACATATTATAAATGCGAAAGTGAGTTTGTTTGGGACGCTTTCACGCAAAAACGGCCGAACGGATTTGGATGAAATTTGGCACACTGATAGACCATGACCTTGGTAAGAACATAGGCTATTTTCAACCTGAATTGCAGACGAAGTCGCGGGCAGCAACTAGTAGATCATAATTTCTTATACAAAAAACTCAATTCCACCAACTTATCCTCCACCTTCACACCATAAGATGCCATTAAAAACATCGCCAGTCACACGCAATGAGACCAAAACATAACTCTAATAAAAACACCAAAGATAAAAGATAATAAAAGAAGCCGATTACTTTCTCTATGGACACTGGAGAAAGTACCATTTCGTCACTATGGCAGATCGAGCGTCACTTGTCATTTATAAAAGGTTGTTGCTCTTGTTTTTAAGTCATTGTGTGATAGTATTATGAATCATGTTATGTGTCTCACTGTAGTCAAGCAATGAATTTGATCAATGTTAGAGACAGCCCTGTTGTGATCACAAGTCATTTCTGGCCCTGTCTTCTTTTGTGAAATCTGTGCTTTGCGACATTAATTTAACACACGTATACGGTTTCGCGATGTAGTTTTATAAATATATTTTAAGTTGATTAAACATTAATATTTATTTATTTATCAACCATTTTCTAAATTAGCATCTTGGAACAACCTGTACAAACTGTAGCGCAGGGGTCATTTGCCGCGGTCACGGATCATAAAATCGCATCAATGTAATTAAAACAAATAACATGCAAAGAGAAGGCGAATTGAAGGAAAAAGAGAGAGCCCTATGTCGGAAGTTTTCAAGTTACGATTTTTTTTATGTTAAGTCTTATGTCATTTATTTCAAAACAATATACATTGTGTAGAAATTTTACTAAAGATAAGATGTCATTTAATAGTCTATATGAGGAATAAATACAATAATAAAAACAAAAAGACATAATAAAAAATAAAAATAAACAATATGAATTATGAAGTGTAAATTTCAGAATAATAATAGTCAACCATGCCATTTAAAATTAATTCCATTCAATAAATTAATATCCAGAACGATAATATTACGATTGTCGCTTATCATCTAGATACTCATCGACATCCAACACTGTAATAGCCCTTCCTTAATAAATATGTCTTTAATTTGTTTTTAAATAAGTTTGCGCTATTTAAAAACAAATTGCTGTTTTGCTGTTTGCTAATACTGATTGGTACCTAGGACTGTGATGAACCACGTTTATTTTCGGTTGTATTGTGTTAGGCAAGTCTTTCCTACGTGTATTAATTCTAACTTGTCGTTGGTCATCAGTTTCAGATTTGTGGAAGTTCTTAACAAAACTGGTTAGCAGCATCAGTATACATAGAGGCATGGCACTGTCAAAATATTAAGCCTAATGGCCTCTGCACGAATCCGTTGTTATTATAATTATTTTGTTATAATTTTTATGATTACTGGCCACTAGCCCTACCCGTGTGTTAAATTAATGTCACCATTTTAGCGGCACGTTGTATATGGTGTCAGGGACATCGACCAACCTGTTACCATGGAAAATCATCAAATGACCCCTCCCGCTCTGGGTGGAGCAGAAGGGAGTGTCAGACTCTTACTGGCTAAAACCCACCCGTGTTCCTTCCTTAGCCCTTTATGTTCCAAGGCAGCGGTAACCCTTTCGGACGATCCCGCTACCCTTTCGGACGATCCCGCTACCCTTTCGGACGATCCCGCTACCCTTTCGGACGATCCCGCTACCCTTTCGGACGATCCCGCTACCCTTTCGGATGATCCCGCTACCCATTCTAGACCCCCCTAGATTTTTTCGACGACGATTAATAAGCGATGAAAAATTTCAACGCAGGATCAGAATCATGTGCTGAATTCAAGGTTACAGTTTGCGCGTCGATGTCCCTACTGCCCTGTATAAACGAACGATTGGACTCCCAAGCCGAGATTTATAAACGCTTCTTAGCAAGAATTTTGGCTAAGTGTTATTACTGTCACTGTCAAACCACAAGTGCTAGATAGAGACGAGAACTTGCCTAAGTCACAGCACGTGTTTGGTTGTACAGTTCGTCCGCCGAGAGAATGCGTTCTTAATACCTATCAGTTTTATACTAACGAATACGTGTTTTCCGAAATTGATCTTTATACAGGGTTATTTTTCAAAGACCAGCCAAATTTAAGGATGTGGTACAGACCATCAAACTGAACAACTTTCTCCATGCCACATCCTTAAATTTGGCTGGCCTTTGAAAAATAACCCTGTATATGTATGTACCAGTCTTACCAAGGAGTATCGTATTACCCAGTAACTGGATTGTGGAGGGCAGATAGACAGACGCTCCATGTAAAATACTGGTATTCAGCTGAATCCGGTTAGACTGGAAGCCGACCCCAACATAGTTGGGAAAAGGCTAGGCAGATGATGATGATCTTTACATATGTCACACTGACAGATGTCAGGAACGTATTCTCTGACGGCAGGACCGTAATCATCATTTCCGCCGAAAGACGTCCACCGCTGGACATAGGCCTCCTCCAAGCACCGTCACTTCGACCGGTTCTGTGCTTCTCGCATCCAACGGGTGTGGTCGACGGCCGGACTGTAGTAACGTTTATAGATCTCGGCCTCAGACCACAAGTTCTAATCGATTGACGGAAATAAGTTAATAGTCCCTAAGTCACAAACTACCTTTCACTGTTACTAAACCTGAAATGACTTAACTTAGGTAATACTTATTTTGATTCCAGTATTAAAACATGAATTTAGTCACGTGTTAGTGGACTATGAATAGTTTATCTCTTATCATTTGTTGATACAAATGCGACGCCAGCTGGTGCTGGCGTCGCATTGCATAGGCTTTTCGTACAATGAGAAGACAGCTTATACTGAAAATGTATAGATTGATATGTCGTCGTGCCCAAGAAGATGGTTATATGCTTCTCTGATATAAAAGGGACTAGGAAATTTTTGAGAGAAGATTCTAGAAGAGGAATATACCTTAAACAGAGTATATGAGTACGCCCGTTTTTCCCAAAGGGTCAGGCAGTAGCATTTCGCCCGAAATGTTTAAGTCCCTTGTGATAGGGGGCGACTCTAATGCCACAAACCGGGTACATGGAGAATCCGGGTCGACAATGAAAAATTTCTATAGAAATAACACTGCCCAAACGGGTAACCGAACCCGGGACACTACGCTCAGTGGTCGCACTTACTACCACTAGACCAAGAACACAGCTATTAATCTTTTAAATAATCATTTAAGCTTTAAACATCGTTATTTAAATAATACCTGTAGTTGCTTTACATTTAAATAGAATCCATTAAATCACAACTTCATTAAACAATCTTTAACCTACAAATTTTAGACAAAAACATTGATTTTAGTCAAAAACGGATAGCCTAGCACAACGGATAAACTATGCCAATAAATTCTAGCATAATTTAAACTATGTTAGCAAGTCTGACATTTTATTAACCTAGATACTTTGAAATCCTTTCGGTAGGTAAATGATTATATTACTTAGATTTATGGGAATTATCTTTTGACTTTATGTTCAACAAAGATTAGAAAACATTTAAGGAATTCAAATTCTAATAATTGTGAATTATGAGTGATTAATAAATGATTTTATTTTGTAAGTAGGTTTGTACAAACACTTTTACACGCCAATCATATTTTAAAACTAGATGAGGTCGGCGTTTCCTATCTGACTAGTCTGAGAAGAAAGCCCGAAACAAACTCAGACGTCACAGTCTCTTTTAAAGTCCAGACATAATCTTGGTCAGATCATATGCAGACCATGTAGGTCGATGTCTGAGATGGTTGATTGAATGTTATTAATTTAATAGCTGCTACCTACTGTACAAATACTTACTTAATTGTAAAACCCTCCAATAGATGTTTTAATTATTTTATAGACTTGACTTAATTAAATATTTATTGAAATACAGACGCCAGCAGGTCAAGCTACTCGAAAATGTCAAATTTTCCCAATCAACCTTGAACCTTAATGTTTTAACGATAAAGTTGAAAATCTATTAAAGAAATTTGACAGATTGTAGTAGCTTGATATGCTAATCTGTACTATCTGGTCAAGAAGGCTCGTAACTGGGATTAAGAATTTTTTTTTTTAGTAGGAGACATTGGCAGATGTACAGGGTGCTTTTTACCCTAGGGAATTCAATTGAATTCATGGTTACAGTTTGCGCATCGACGTCCATGCCCCCCCGTATTTAATTTTGAAAAATGTTACCTACTGTAAGTGTGAAAATGCGTAAGCTATACTGTGTATTTAGTATGTTTTATAGTTTAAACTACTGAACCGATTTTAATTACATGCCGCTTGAAACTTGAAGAATGCCTGCCTTCCGAAGGACATAATATGTAATATATTTAAGGAGCCATTTTAATTTCTAAAAATTGCAACAATACTACATAATATTTTAAACAAGCAAATCCTGGGACACCTCTAGTTTTACGTACATTGCATTGATTTCAGCGAACGACCTTAAAATCCACAGAAGCAAATAATTTTCAAGTTTTACGCAAATCCTAGAAATAAGTAAGTGTGGACTAATTAGTATTAAACAAATCATCGTACACTGGCACATTCGGGTGATGGACTAATCACTTAATAACCTTTCACTGTAGCTGCGCCCGCGCAATGTGTTGCTACACCACATATTCAATTACTGTAATACGGCGCACGAAAGTTTTGGTGCATGAGTGCATGTGTGGTTCAAGTGATTGTGTAAGCACTTTCGGAGTTCAGGGTCGTGAGTTCAATCCTATGTTGAAGATGTTGATTTTTGTACTTAATTTCAACTCTAAATAATTGGCTGAATTTATTTTTGGTAGGTACACAAGACTGGTTTATACTATCGACGATAATTTTAAGTTTCTCATATTTGGTTTCATTCTTCTCCACACGAAACTATCTTTTGAAAGGGGCGACTAGAATCATTTTAATTTTTTATAAATTTTGACGTTCAAAAGTGCCTATTTGAAATAAATTATTTAACTTTGATAAATATTAAAACGTAGGTATTAAAAACTCTGAGATAAAAGATAACAGAATGCAGTGTAATACTAACAACAATAAGAAACGCTTTTGATAAAAGTAAAGTAATAAGCTTCAAATAAGTAAATAAACTCCTCTTTTTTAATATTAAAAATAATAAAAATGTAAAGCTAAATAATAACAAATATACCTATCTTGACTAGAATTTATTATGAATCCAATCCATTGCCAAATACGAAATAGGATGTGGAAAAAACCGCATAATTTCTACATTCTCACGAAAAATATTTACGCCACAAAAGGAAAGACTAAAAACAAAGATTACATACATAAAAACACACATTAACAAGTTGATACAACCCGCTGAATCCAAACCTCAAGGTCCATTGCGCGACGACAACGGATGACTCGGTCCATCTTAGGAAAGAACGCAGCTATGCAATCGTGACATGAAATATATTACGTTATTGTAAACTGTGCTTTTCGATACCTGGGTTTTGGAGATGTATAGTGCGTGTGCTTACCTGTAAAAAAAGAAAAATTCGTTTGTTAATATATTGAATTTTGTGTCAATTTAAATAGTTAATTTGGGGTTACTGATCAACAAATCTTTTACTTTGAGATGAGCTATCGTTTTAAACACCATGTTCTTCACGTTATCCATAAACTTCGGCAAATGCTTGTATAGCTTTACAAATAAAATCTAACAAAGAAAATAGTACTCAAAAAGGCTTCGTTACAAAGATATTTGTAATTTCATTTAATGAGATTTAATTGAGCTATGAAAGTGTCTTAATTTGGCCTATGTTGCCGCTTAGTGAAATTAATCATTAATAAATCTATCAAATGCTTCGGATAAAGAGATAAAGAGGCATGCATATCAGGTGATTTACGTCAAGGTATTTAGTTTGTAAGAAAATTAACAAAAAATAAGAATTCATGTATGTGTCTATAATGAAAAATGCTTATTTGCATGGTCTGAACGTCTGAAAGAAAGAAAGAAAATACGTTTATTCATCATTAAAGATATCGCTCTATTCCAGTTTGAAAGAATCAGAGGGTACATAAAATAGCAATTAAGCTTGGTCACGGTCTTGTATTAAAGCTGCAGTTATAATGATGGAAATTACAATATAACATCAAATTGATACCGTCACTAACTAAACTATAAACCTAAATAAAATTGCATATAAAACTGACACACGACTGACATACAAAATTCCCCTCCACCATACAGTTACCACCAAGAAGTTGCGGGACACCTCTAGTTAAACCATAAACATAGTTGTTAAAGTATTAAGCATAAAACTTTATGGTGCTATACCGTTTCTTCATAGTTTCACCATTACTAACAAATATTTGTTGCTTCGCTTCCTTGTAACTTTGCCTGTTTTAACTGTAAACGTAATATGTACCTAGTATAAATAAATAACTAAGGTATAGCGGTTGATAGTTAAAAACAAAGTTAAGAAAAGTTTGTTTCTAAAACTTGGAAAATATGTTATGTTATTTTATGCTGTTTCTAATTTATTTAACCATTTTCGCAAATAATTATTAATAATTTTATCCACGAATTGTACATCATTGAATTTGAATTTAATTTTTGTATTGTATGTTATTTGAATGCTTATTTTATTTTAATCTTTATAATTCTATGTTAATTAATGTAATTGGTCCTGTGCCGTTTTAATTAACTATAAATAAATAAATAAAACAAATCTATTCTTCCCTAGGGTTGTCTTTTTGATACGGCTCCAATATTTTTGGTCCTAACGACCAGAAGGCTATTTCTCGTACCTATTTTAAGAACATTCACAGACTGATCTGTCTCAATCTGTCAAAACTACTTCTAATTTCTCTAAATTCTTGACAAGTTTTTGACATTGATTGTCGCCGAGATTGCGACTAGATTTTGAACTTTTCTAACTATGGGACTTGGCCTTCAGATATTCTGGAGCCCTATCAAAATGTTTGAAGGCGGACATATGTAAGGTAGTGTGGTTTTTTTGTGGTTTGTGTTTTTTAAGGTAGTGTCGAAAAGTCTGATATAAGACAAGACTCAGATCTTACAAAAATCACAATTAACTCAAATGATACAATACTTGATAAAGAAACTGAAGTATCAAACTACAGCAGTAGAGTCGCTTATCTTTCGTAGCTATATTCGGATATTTTCTGAAACAAGCCACTTACAAGAAATTAAGCAACATCCCATCATTTAAATCAAACATTGCAAACTCACCAGTTATTACCTACCCACATTGTTTAAGCACATATTATATTTAAACACAGTGCCTACACACACGTACAGAAACCATTACCTTACACACGATGTACAAACGGACAGACTTTCACCCATTACGACTTATGAATTAATATCTATATTACGTAATGATAATTGCATATCTATCTATAGATAATTTGGTAATGAATCATCTTTTTCTACTTCATTTAACTTGAGTAAAGTTTGAAAGTGTATCGTGGCCTTTATTAGTCGATCAGCTGTCGAATTGGTAATTATAAAATTTATATAATTAGACTTTTTGTTTTTGACACAAGTAGACGGCCTGATGAAGGCTGCAGGAATCCGCTGAATGCGGGAAGCACAGAACCGGTTGTAGTGGTGGAGCTTTGGGAAACCTATGTCCTGCAGTGGAAGTCTTTCAGCTGAAATGAGGATGATGACACTTTGACTATAGCTTCAAATTCAAAACCATTTACAGGCACTTTTGAATTTTCAAGGGGTTGATCAGTTAGTCAGAAAGTTGAGGCTAGCTTTAATTTTGTGCATGGGAAATACCCATAAGACAACAAATAATATCTAATGTAGTATTATTTTCATAAAAATTCCAGTCAAGGGGAGAACGTAAGTAAAGTAAGAAACCCATATGACGAAGAAAAATTAAAAAAAGGTTTAATAGAGTGTAAAGGTTTAAAGTAAAACTAACTCTAGAATCCGAACAATGGTTACAATTAACAAATGTGTGCGAATTAAGAGCTGCAGTAGAGCGGAAATAATAAACACAACAAAAATCATTTTGCACACAACGGTATATATTGGTGTTTATTTTTAGCATACTATCGTAATTATCATCATGAGCCAAGCAAACAGAGGAATTTAAAGCATAGAAACGAATGGTAACATTAACTTGGCCAAAACTTAAGATGCCAATTACATTTTGAAAACAGCGTTCAAGACAATGATGTTGGATTTATAAAAGAAAAGAATAAAAATAATTTGGACAATAAACCTAAAAAAAATGCTTAGAGATACAACTAACTAAGTAGAAGGGTAACAACGTTAATGACAATAGTGAAAAGAATGACGACGCTAACTACATAAATAAAATAATACAAGAAAGTATAGTAATTTAGACAATGACAATAATCTACTAAAAACGTAAGAAACGAATAAAAATAGCGATAAATAAATAAATAAATTATCACTACTATAATTTACTGCAGAAGATGTTCCCGTAGGGCCATTTCACCACTCAGGTGAAATTCGCTTACGAAAGAAGACTTAATAACTTAAATTTGCAAAAGCAACTGATGCCAATTTTGTATCTACTTTTTGAAAACGATATTAAATACATCGTTCAAGAGAATGATGTTGAAGAAATGAAACAAAAGAATAAAAGTAATTCAGACATTACACTATCAAAGAAATAATAAGATAAGCTATAAAACAATCAGACGAAGTCTTAAATGGCAATGCTGGAAAGAATTATACTAAATACAAAAATAAAGTAATACAAGAAAAAAGTAATTTAGACAGTATGTATACGTAAGAAACGAATAAAAATAGCGGTAACATAACAACGAACGAAAGCGAAGAGCAATTATCACTACTATAAGTTACTGTAGAAGATATTCGCGTAGGGCCGTTTCACCAGTCAAGTGGAATTCACTTTCACTGGCGCTCCCAATACCGAGTTCCTTATTCACGCATATCTCGGTAGATTTTAATGTTGACGATTATAGTTAACTGTTTATTGATTTATCATTAAGACGAATTCAATTTATATCTTAACTAGCTTTTGGCTCTGCTAGTACTAGTCACTTTTCTGGAGAAATCGAATCTATAATTATGAGGGCTTATACTCGTATTTCATATTAACCAGTTTTCTTCTACACATTTTTGGAAGGTTAGAATTTGGCCATTTGGAAAAAAAAACACTTTCGGTAACTGTCCGGCCAAAAACTACACTTCAACACAACCAAGAGAAGCCTCTTGGTTCAAAGATACATAATTGTTTGAAAAATATTAATTCCGTCGATACAAATTGAATGTAACAAATGAATGGAACAAAAGATTAAAGTTAAACTCGGCTGACCTAAACCAAATATAGCAATTGAGCAATTCCGGTGCTGAGTCACGCTCGCTCAAGCAGCATGCCCTGACTTCAATGGATTCATGTTTACTCTCAATTAAATTACCAAGACAACCAGGACTACGTAATATCCTATTTGACCCTTTGTATGTCCTATAATGTTGGCTGGGACAGATTGGATGCGGAAGGTGGAGAATCAGGTGTTGTAGTGGAACTTAGGAAAGGCTTATATCCAGCAGTGGACTGCAACAGGCTGAGGTGATCGGTTGGTTGACTATTCCGTGATCACAAAATGATACATTACATGTATATAACTATTGTCTGCTTAGTGGACAGTGAAAGTATTGAGGAAGACAATGATGACCAAGTACAATTGCAGAGCTCCCACGCTGATAATGTTTCACCTGCTAACCTGATCACTATGCCCCGCCTGTTTCCGACAGGACTTAATGAAAGTTACGAGCAGAGGCATACAGGATGGCAAGGACATCGACGCGCAAACTATAACCATGGATTCAGCACAGTATGAGTTTAGACTCCATGTTTTTTGAAAACCGACGATAAATTTCGACGCTATAGGGTCTAAATCTAAACTAATATGCTGAATCCATGGTTACAGTATGCGCGTCGATGTCCCTGCCACCCTGTATACTGTACCACTTTTTTATTAAAAATCATAAAAAAGATATAAAGCTTTATACAATTACAAAAGAAGGATAAGGATAGTAATAGAGAAGTCTAGATTAAAATTGACAATATCATAAAATTAGTTGAGATACATGAAATATATAAAACTGTCGAAACAGTCAAACAAGAAAAAACATGATATGTAATTAAATATCATCTTGCGGAATGGCATACCGTTCACTTAGTTGAGCGCAGCCGCGCGTGTAGACTAGTCTACGCCGTGGGAAACGAACCAGGGACCGTAGCGACCAATGACATGCAACGACACGATTTGAACTGAGGCACAAATTATTATGTTATTAGATTTTAATGATTTATTTTGATAATCTGATGGCTCACTGCTGGAGATTTTATTTGGATATTGCTCAGTGGGCTGTAAACGATTTGGTTAGGGTATTAAATATCAATTGATTTGATTTAGTACCCATTGTGTCATCCTTTGTAAAATTGTATATATTTATGTTCTGTGGTTTGTATGGTGTACAATAAAGAGTATTCTATTCTATTCTAAATAAATAATAAACGAATCATAAACTGCCAATCTATTCTGTAAAAATTTCAAAGAAAGCTTAGATGAAGAGAGCAGTGAGTCAATAGTGTCAACCCCTATCATCGGGCGGAACGACAGCTCACTTCACGCTCACTTCACCTGAGTTTTCACGGTGAGATCTTTACAGAATAGACCGGCTGCTCTTCTAATATCATAATCACAAACAAAAAGGTATTCTCACAAATTAAATTCCACTAAACCACTACAAACAGACCAAGTAATAAATAATAAAGCAAATATGCGTCCAGTTACAGTCAAGTCAGTAAATTGGCAAGTTAATTATATGGCAGCAAAAGTAAAAAACGGTTAAATGACAGCAAGGTCGGCTGTAGTCCGTAAACCACTTGTTAATGCTGCAATCACTTATATGTTTGATTAATTTAGGGATTCGAAGTAATTATGATAGACATTTTGAGGTGGACAAGAAAATTGTGTGATCGATAGAAAGAGGGCGAATGAAAAGGATGTGAATACGTATATGGCGACTGATAAAGATGTATGGAGAAGGATGCCAGGAAGCCGAAGCTAAATGCATTGGGATAAGGGTTGGTGATGATTTAGGAAAACTTATAAAAGGATAGTTTTAATAAAAATATTGTGATTGATAAAACTGCTAAAACAGCTCAGGATAAAACTGAACAAGGTTAGATTATCAACGGCTTTGCCAAAGTTGAAGAATCCAATATCATAGAAGATTCATAATTTCCACCACCGTCATATCCACTGCTGACATAGGCCTCCCCCAAACATACCTACTCCCCGGTTTCGTTCAAAGATCAAAACCAAGTTAATCTGACGTTTTAATAAAAGCTTATAGAGTTACACATAAACGGATAAAAGGAGTTCAAGCAACAAAGATTTCTCAGATGGAATCAATGACGTAGTACTGATAGATATAATTGTAAAAGAAAAAGTAAAGACTCCATTAAATAACTTTGACCAAAAACAATGGCGTGTAGACTACGGAACCTTAATCAACTAAGTTGCAGCTTAACCGGTACTAAGCTTATGTATGTATGTCAACAGCTAAACGACATAATGAGTAGTTACACTGTATTTATAATTGAAAACTAAAATAATCGCGAGCAAGGTCGAACCCGATAATTGACGTAACTTTGATATATAACATTATGGCAGAATTGATTATTGAAGGTTTTTGTGTGGATTATGCAGTTGACATTTGATTGAAACGGACGGAAGATTATCAAACAAGTTACAACAAGGAAATCATCATGTTAATGATTTTAATAACAATAAAAATATGTATATGTCATGAGGAAAGTTTTGGGTATGAATGTAGATGGCTATAGGGGAAGACCAAAGAAATGATGCATAGACTGTGTGAATGATGATATGGCTAGAAAGGGGGTGACTACCGAGATGACGACTAATAGAGAAGTATGGAAGAAAAAGACATGTTGCGCCGACCCCAAATAAATTGGGATGAGGGCAGAAGAATGATGATGAATAAAAAATTAATAGAATAAAATAAAATTTGTTATGCACAATATAGCAATGATTTTCTAGCGAATAATACTGAAAAGAGTTTCAAAATGTAAGACAAAATAACAACTACAAAATTAAACATTTCACACAGTTTTGTACATACCATAAAACATTACTACAAAAACTTAAACACTCGTTAGTGTTTAATGTCAGTGTTATGTCAAAGTCCATATAATTATGTCGTGTTTAAAAGGTGTTTAGCCTAAACAACTGATAAACACTGTTTTGTGGTAGTCAGGTTACTCTTTAAAAAGGTAAGAGTAAAAAAACTTGCAATAAAAACAATTATATATTAATGATAGTAAGTTCTGAATAAACATTATGACGGTTAGGTAACTAAAGAATTTGTTAGTTACGCTTTTTTCTCCTGTTTATAATAATAATTTCTCAAAATATGACGTACTTACGCAATTTATAATTGCGTTTCAAGATTTATGGGATACTTAGTTCACTTTTTGCAATTATTTTTTATACTAACAAAAAGATATGTCAAAATTTGCGGCTTTTTTTTTTGACATAATAATTTTCTATTTAATTATATAATTAATGTATGCAAAATATTGTAAAACATTTTAAAAGAGTAACGGTGGAGTTTCTTGCCCATTCTTCTCCATACGAAAAATACCTTTTGGAAGGGGCGACTAGAATCAATTTTATTTTAATTTTAATTTTGACGTTCAAAAGTGCCTTTAATGTGCCTATTTGAAATAAATGATTTGACTTTGACTTTGACTTGTCTTAATTTCGGTTGATGGCATAGGCTCGCCCCCTATTACATGGGACTTAAACATAACTGACGAAATGTGGATGTACAGACACCAGCTCATCTAGCTACCCGAAACTGTCAAAATTTTCCAATCAACCCTGAACCTAATACTTTCGAGATAAAGTTGAAAATCTATTAAAGAAATTTAACAGATTGTAGTAGCTTGATGTGCTGGCGTCTGTACTATAGGTATACCTCTGCCCAACCCTGTGGTGAATACAGGCGTTATGTTATGCGTTTACAATAATTGTTAACATAGTAATAGTAATTCTGTCCCCAAAGGAGCCAAGCTTGTAATCAACCTAAATGAAGTGAAGCATTAGCTCAAATTCATTTTCTAACATTCTCAATCAACCATTTTGACAAACCTTGTCCAACCAATAATAATCGAATTAAAATAACTAAACCACAAACGCATTCCGTGACTAAATAACTTCCTATATAAGCAATTGAACTATTTAACAACCTTCAAATGACCTTCAAGAACGAAATTGTACACATCAATTAAAAATTCGTTCAGACAAATTGAGTTTTTTTAAGTAATGCACTTCCCGACCTCCTTGAGAAAATATCTCACCAAATGTCATACTATGGGGTAGCGCTGTTGGCTAAAGGAAACGTCAAACAAGTGTCAAATTTAGTACATTTTTTTATTTAGTTCCTCATTTCGCCGTCGACTAACACATTTCGGCCAGTATCTTTTTTTTAAGGTGAAGTAAAAAATTCACTCGTACGACGGGGATTTGACATCTTTTTTTGTATTTGCAACCTTCGTAATTAAAACTTTTTGCATTTAATTGGATACATGAGTGGTCTGGGAAAATATCTAGATTTTATTGTGTCATGCTACATTTATTGGTCATGCAGTTTGTAATTAACACCTGTCTATTTGATTATCATATTTTATTTGCGCAGTATATTCTGATGAGAGCAGTGATGGGCCAGTGGTAATGACCCCGTCATACAAGTTGTAGGTCGTGGGTTCGAACCCAGCTAAGCGCTTTACTTTGTGTAAATAATTTCACCACCACTGCTCTCAAAACGGTAAGAGAAAACATCGTGAAGAAACCGGCATATCCTAGAACCAAAAATTCGAAGACATGTGACATCTACGTACTTGCACTGGACCCGCGTGGTAAATTATAGCCCACTCCCTCTCGAAGAGTGGAATCGTTTTAGGCTATATTCTCACGCCTATAACAAAAATACTAGTCCTACTTTTTACAAAATGGAAGAAGCTTTTTCAAGGCATTTGCCTAACCTATAATTACTCCTTGGTGAAGTAACTGAGAGATAATTATGGGTTAGATAAATTCTTCAATGGAAAGCTTTCTCTCTACGAAGACTCTAACCATACTTACATAATCCTATAGTTAATTCTTACACCCACAAGAACTAAAATATTTTAAGTTGTATTATTTTGTACAAAAATCCTTTTATATTATAACTTTTGTGAAACATAATGCATAATGTTTATTAATTACGTATCGACCTCGGGTTTATCCGATTAGTTTCAAACTCAAATAAAGCTGTTTATCACAAGCCTGAAACTAGTTGGGCACTATCGAAATAAATTCGTGAGAAATAACTATACAACATTTCAATTTTATCTTTCAAAAAACACTTCTTTTTTTGGGAATTGCTTCTCGCAGTTCAACCTAGGATATTGTCATCTGCTTAAACAAACTTGGCTAAAAAAAGCACTTTCTTACTAATGCTTTACTTATAGCTTACACTTGTACCTACCATAAGCAAGATGGCTGTATCTCACAATACGCAAGCGCAAGTGACACTAATTCGCTTACAAAAGCTTCGTCTCCCGACATTTATTTGACAATCACATTGTCATCTGTAATGAGCACCTTACAATTTCACCTACAATAGTATTGTGACGTCACGTATAATTTATTAGATCATAATATACATCTTTCCATATTGTGTATTGTGTGTTATATCATAAGAAGTTAGTTTGTGTGGGTGAATTCGAGATGATTTTTGAGCATTCTAGGAAACAAATTATGGTTAAAGTAAAATTACCGGAATTATGTACAGACGCCAGCACATCAAGCTACTACAATCTGTCAAATTTCTTAAATAGTTTTTCAACTTTATCGCTATAGTATTAAGGTTCAGGGTTGATAGGGAAAATTTGACTGTTCGGGTAGCTTGATCTGCTGGCGTCTGTACTTATTTCGAAGTATTATGGTATGTTGATCGTCATGGCGTTTTGTTACTAATGATATGGGTATCTTACTCGTTAGGAAAGAACCATAACATAAGTAATACTTAGTTGGTTCCGTTCGGAAAAATATGTTTTGATGTGCAGGGGGAGACAAAAGAAACGATGGATGGATTGTGTGAATGATGATATGGTTAGAAATGGGGTGACTGTCGAAATGGCGGCTAATAGAGGAGTATGGAAGAAAAAGACATGTTGTGCCGACCTCAAATAAATTGGGATGAGGACAGGAGAGTGATGATGAGTGAACCAAAACCGACTATGCCAACTCAAGCGGCAGCAAAAACATACACCGTTAAATTTTGATTGTTTTAATCCTTAAAAGAGGTCACTGTACTCATCATTATTAACAACTTTTACTACGGGACCAACCCTGATATCGTGAAAAAAAATTCAGTTGATCCATAAATTTATGTTCGCATAACTCGACATAATGTATGGATCAACTGATTTTTTTTTCACGATTTCAGGATTGATCCTGTAGTAAAAGTTGTTCATAATGATGAGTACAATGACCCCTTTTAAGGATTAAAACGATCAAAATTTAACGGTGTATACATTGATTAGATTAGACCAAACTTCAAAACATTTATTTTTTTCCAATACGAAGCATCTTTTTATATCTCACTAGCTTCTGCTCACGGCTTCGTTTGCGTGAAATTTCTTGTTTCCCCGAACCGTCGCACCTCATCACCTACCACTTCATTTTTCTTTTTACTCAGCTCCTAACGGTCGTAACGTAATTTTTAACAGCCTCTAAGCCTTCCTCAAGAATTGAACTATCAAATGCAAAAACATTTTTTTCAAATCTGACGGGTAGTTCCAGAGATTGGCGCGTTCAAACAAAACAAACTCTTCAGCTTTATTATTAGTATAGATAGATTATTTAGCAAATCATTCTCTCCTTCTTCGACAATGAAACCTTTACCACACACAATATCACAGACAAGTCCTTACAACAACAGACATTCCTATATATAATATATACTTTTTCTCACATAACTTCTCTCTCACCGATCTAACCAAAGAACAAATACTGGTCACTTTCACTTAGCATGGACCGACCAATCGTAGACAGCTTTAATTAACACCCTTTATAAGAGATTTGAGATAAACGTGGTTGTGAAATTAACACGTACTTAGACATGGTAGTTAGAAACTTTTTGCAGTTGATGAGCTTTTTGTTGAAGAGTTCATCTGGTGGACTAAGCAGTCATCCATATTTTTGCGTTTGTGAAATATCTAATTCGAAGCTATACTTACATACTTCTAGGTATACCGCCACCACTATACTTATTTCTGCTGCTTAGACAGTACCTACACTTATTTTTTTGTTTCGGATTGAAGGCAGAGGAAATGACAGGCATCCTACCTATTACTGAATTTGAAATATACGAATCCTATACATAATCACGTTGGTGTCAAAGGTGATGAAAAAACGTGTTTTTTTTTTTGAACTAATGATTAATGATATCATGATGTGTGGTCGATGACATACAGCTGAACTAATCGGGATTTTTTCATCAATAACTTCACCCCTGTATTCCACGAAGGGTAGGCAGAGGCGAAACGAAACGAGACCGACGAAACGCTGTACTATCAGGTAAAAACCTATAGTACACACGGCTACACATCAAGCTATGCATTTCCAGTTTTAGCTGACCTCGCATTGTATAGGTTTTTCGTACAATCACAAGTCAGCTTATACTGGTTATGTATAGCTTGATGTGTAGCCGTGCGTACACCCTCGTTTCACCAGTTATGCTTAAGTCCCATTTAATAAAAGGTAACATTATTATCAATCGGGCAGAAATCCAGAGTTCCGACTGCTACTGAGAAATTAGATAGATGTTCTTAAAACAAAAATAAAGACTAAATACATCATTAAATAAAAGAGCTTACATTTGGCACAGAAATATCTAAAGACCAGCCTCCATTTCAACAAGACGCAGCTAATCATCAATAAGCCAGTAATTACCAATCAATTCACGGAAGATCCGGAGATAATGAACTCACCGTCATTACAATTTGTGAAGAAAGTTTTAAAACAAATACTGAATACCATTGAGGTCAACCACACGAGGAAGATGAAGTCATACTAAACGTATTTGCTAACTGTGTTGGAAAGAGATAGCAGTACTTCATAGTTTTACAAACAGCCTTATCTTCATCAAATGTTTCGGAAGGAAGTTTTTATGGAGAGAAAGAAAGTAAAGAAAGATAGATAGGTTTATTTGTCACAGAAACACGTGCATACAAAAAGATAAATAACTCTAATAATAAAGAAAAATTAAGCGGTACTTCTGGACACGGCTCGCGTTGTCAGGAGGTTCCTCTCTCTCGAGCCCTGACCTCCGCGCCAGTAGCTTGGACACTGTTCCCGACACCGGAGGCCTACTATTTTTATATTCTATTTTAATATTTAAAAATACAATTTATATGTATTTATGTTGAAAACTAAATAGATCTGTAAACACGAGCACAAAACAGAAATAATCGAATCGAGCCAGAGCGCTTCAGAGCTTCTGTTAGCACAAGATTGGTTTGAATGACATGCAGGAGGAGGATGATGGCCAGCAACGGGATGGTGAAGGCTAAATATGATGAAACAGCTTATCTTAGTGAATATTGCAATACGGGAAAAGTGACTTTAAGACTACAGATTAAAGATTCACTTTAAAAAGTTAACTCAAAATCACAAGAACAAAATTCTAATGACTTTCACTTGTTTCTAGTAAGGATACATAAACAAGTTAATTAAAAAATATTCGTACTAACGACTTGATATTCATAAGCATAACCCTTTTCATGAGAAACACAAATAAAAGATGATTTGACAATCGACTCCTACGCACTTGCAAAGATATTAATACACTTGTCAAACTAAAACCACAGGTGTGTCAAGCAATATTCAAATAAGACGCCTAAACATAACCGAAAAATTAGAAAGTCGATAACATTGGTTTATTAGCTGCGCGTACGCATCTGCGCACACATGGACATACACACACAGACAAATGCTTGACCTTTCATTGGAGATTGTGAAAGCACAATCGGTTCTTTGAGTTGGGAGTCTGTCAGCAACTGGTATTAAATAACTTTAATGATTAGCTCTTCTTCCTTATAGTAAAACTAACTTCTGGTCGTGACTTTGTCTGCGTGAAATTTCTTGTTTTAACTGACCTACGCAACCTAGTAACTATATTCATCGGTACGAACTATACGAGAATAACAATCATGATATGCGCACGAGTCATTTTATTTTTGTTCCGAACTAGCAAATTCCGACACACCGCTGGTTGCTGTGGGGTCTAAAGGTTACTAAGACTTTTCTGTGTCGTGATGGTCCAGTGGTTAAAGTATCTCTCATGCACGAGGTTGTGGTTTCAAAACCGGGTATAGAGGTATGAGGAACGGGGTGTAAAGTCCACTCAACCTCCATAGAAAAGGGAGGATCCTCCGACCAGACGAGTGTTGTGTCTGGTAGGCAATTGCCCCACGAGTGATGGGAAATTGTATCTATACTAATTGCGCGGTAAACTCTGCTTGCGAGATGCAGGATTTGCGTGATGTCAGTATGACGCGTTGTTCGCATGTGGCGTTGTAGGTACCGCTACACGGGCAAGTACCAACGTGACTATTTCAATTTATATGTAAGTACTTCTTAAGGTCATCTTAGACATCATTGATATCGGTGAAAGAAAAAATCGTGAGGCCCATCATTATAATTCATATAAGTCTGAAATCGAAAAACCGCCTTGAGCAAACGTGGTGATTAATGGTCGCTCCTTCTCTATATGAGAAGAGGCCTTCGCTTTGCAGTGGGAATATAACAGGTTGATATTATGGGCAAAAGTGTCCACACAATGGGTGCCTGAAGACGGACGGTGCGGCCGAGGCCGGCCCACAAAGAGACCAGAAGGCTAATTCTCGTAATTTAAAACGTTCAAAATCTAATCGCAGTCTCATCTCAGCGACAAACAAATGTCAAAAACTTGTCAAAATGTAGGGAAATAAGAGGTATTTTTTGACAGATTGAGACTGAGATCAGACTGTGAACGTTCTTAAAATTACGAGAATTGCCCCTCTGGACGCGTGCCGCGAAGGCACGCGTCCGTCAGGAACATTTTTTCCACGCCATATCGAACCAATATGGCGTGGAAAAAATGTTCCTGAAGGGTTTGGTCCCGGGAGGTTTGTGCCTAGTAATAGGACAGTATAGAATTAAAAAAAATGTGGTGGTGACTCAGGCTTCTTCTTATCAGATGAGTCATCCGCCTATTTACTAACCTATTACATAAATGAAAGAACAATCAACCATCTTAGATCTCTTTCAACTAACCTAAAATATGACCTCTTACGACACTTCAGAGATATATATACCAAGTAAGGAAGTGAAGAAGTTGCGTGTTAAATAATACTCACCTACAACAATTACAACAAACAACGAAGGTGTAATTAAATAAATACGAAGTGGGTTACAAACGGTTTTTGTGTTTAGGTCCGGAAAATGTTGACGCTAAATTAACTCTTGTGCGAATGACCGATTTATGTGGTTTTTCGTATAAATGGTCGGAATTTGATTATTTAACCAATGAAAGGAGGTCTAAGGCCAGCATTGCATGACATGGGTTGTTCGAAAGAGATACCGTGGCCCCTGGCATAGGCAACGGAAGGAACACGGGTCGGTTTTAGTCAGTAAAAATCTGACACGCCCTTTCGCTCAGCCCAGAGCGGGAGAGGTGATTTGATGATGTCCCGCCCAAAAAAAAAAAAAGCCCAGCATTTCATGAGTATAATATAAGTAATTTAAGTTTAAGTTTAATATAAGTAATTTACAATGCGACATATTCAGTGTATATAAAAAGATAAAATTGGCACATTTTCACGGCCTGTTATATGTATAAAGCAGAAAATGTATGAAATAAACTAGTGTAAAAATTGTCTAATTTTCACCTGTTGCCTGTCGGTTGTATTAAATAGGCCCTGGCTGTGATGATGACGATTATGATGATATCATAAATCTTCAATTTTCATAAGTCAGGGAACCAGTTGGAACTATGTAGTTCCCGGACTTATGAAAAATTATTTAGTGACGGTCGTAAAAGACTGCTTTTAAAAAAAACGTCTAATGGATTCTTAAGACACAGATCTCACATAAACAAACAGACAGACCCGGAACAAATTTGCATTTGTAGACCAAACAAATATTTGTCCCATACGAACATTTTAGAACTACGAGTAGAAAAGATTATAAAACTGGAAATGTATAGCTTGATGTGTCGCCGTGTATACACTCCTGCCTAACCTTCAGGGATTACAGGCGTGATGGTATATTAAGCCGTAATGAATCACAACTTACAGCTTGAAAAACATACCAAGCGTATTTACATTTTAGAACCCGATGGTAGATGATGTACACCTTCATATTTTAAAACAAATGAATAAACAGAGATCATTAAACCACTAGAACCGGCATAAAATACATGTTTGCCTAAAAGATTATAAAGTTAAAGAGCACGAGACTTGACACATCGTTGGTGCATCCATTTTATTTATAACTTAGGCCTTGGAGCGCTTTGAATATAATGTCATGTGATACGAACTCGAAGTAGTAGGACCTTTACGAATGTGCAGGCCATTTATCAATAGCTTTTAAACATATTTGGACATGAACATCAAATTGTAAAGTGGCTATTTCTCATGGGCCTAACATCAGTACTATTTTGGTATATTAGCTACAAGTGACTGAGTAATAGCGTTGTGTTTATTTCAATTTGTTATCGTCATGTTCCATGTATTTAAAAAATATCCTTGTATTGGCTTTTTTAATGTTTTCAAACAATCTATTATGCAAAACAGTGGTACCGCAGTGCTAACGGCCGTGACTAACGAGTTGCAGGTCGTAGGTTCAAAATCAGACAAACACTTTACTTTGTGTAAATTATTTCATCGTCACTACTCTCAAAACAGTGAAGGAAAACATCGTGAACAAACTGGCAAGTCCTAGAACCAAAAATTCGAAGACATGTGACATCTACCAACCCGCACTGGGTCGTGGTTTACGGCCCACTCCTACTTCGACCGACAGGAAGCCTGTGTCTCAGCAGTGGAAACATTACAGGCTGATTATGCTAAACTACCATTAAAGTTAATTCATCCTTAATGGAAATCTTTATAGACTCGTACTGAGGCAAAAATATTTGGCAGAAAGCCAATAATGGAAATACCTGTATGCTATCTATATATTCAAAGGTCAACCGATATCTACCATGAGAACCTTCTCACATCTACAAAAGACCCACACAATCCCCTGTCAATTTAACTTTGGAGGTCCAATACCTGTCAATTATAAACATCTATTTCCGCTTCCGTTAAATGCTATAGGTGTCCTTTAACATTCTATTTCTCATATACATTCCACAAAAAAGTTCGTTCATTCCGTACACAATTTTTATATAATTAGTTACCTTTAACACGATACTTACACAAAAAAGTTCGTTCATTCCGTACACATATTATATTATTAGTTACCTTTAACACGATACTTACACAAAAAAGTTCGTTCATTCCGTACACATATTATATTATTAGTTACCTTTAACACGATACTTACACAAAAAAGTTCGTTCATTCCGTTCTCACATGCTCTCGACTGATTTCGGTCACTGTGGCCAATCTCAACGGAGATTAGCCAGGTATGCAGGAGATTTTATAGTGTACAAGTGTGTGAGCAAACTCAGGTGCACTCTCTGTTCCTTTACTCTCAAAGTCCGATGGAACGGCAATCCGACACGACCGGGGAGAGATCAGGCGCAGGACCAACGGCTTTACGTGCTTTCCGAGGCACGGGGGCTTCACGCCACCAACTTCCTAACTCCGGGCTGTTACGAGTACTGAGACCCAATAACCCAATAACACTTTGCCCGACCCGGGAATAAAACCCAGGACCCTACGCTCAGCAGCCGCGCTTGCGACCACGAGACCAACGGGGCAGTACCTACACATATTATTAATTAATTATTACTGTTAATATTGCCTCCATCATGATTGGATCATAAATATTTGATCATATAGATTCACCTGTATTAATAACAAACCGTATACCTGTTAGAGCTCATAATAAATTTTTACTACTTAATTGAACGAGTAAACGAAATTAAAGTTTGCTCACGGCCCGTATTCCCGTAATTTAAAAAGTTCAAAATCTCATCTCGGTGACAAACAAATGTCAAAAACTTGTCAAAATGTAAGATATTAGACGTATTTTTGACAGATTGAGACTGAGATCAGAGGGGCAATTCTCGTAATTTTAAGAACGTTCACAGTCTGATCTCAGTCTCAATCTGTCAAAAACTACTTCTAATTTCCCTACATTTTGACAAGTTTTTGACATTTGTTCGTCGCCGAGATGAGACTGCGACGAGATTTTGAACGTTTTAAATTACGAGAATTGGCCTTCAGACTGTGAACGTCCTTAAAATTACGAGACTCACCCCTCTGGTGTAAACTTTATAAAATAGTCTCCAAAATTTGGCTCCACAACAGTAGCAGGGTGTGGATGAGCTGTCACAAACTATGCTCCACCTCCTATCCTGCCATCTGTGTCCCAAAACATGCAGTCAAGGTGACCTCTGGGCTGCCACCGATAACGCCGTGGAAATGGCGAATTTTTGGACCAACAAAATTGAAAATAGCTGTCGTGTTAGCGACACAAAGAAGAAAAATACAATTTTGTCGTGATATTTGAAAGGCAAAAGGCAATGGCTAATTATTTTTAATGTATTGTACAAACCGTAGCATAATCAGCCTATAAAATTCCCACTGCTGGGACACAGGCCTCTTCTATGTGTGAGGGAGTGAGGAATAATCCATCACATGGGCCCAGTGCGGATTGGTAGATGTCAATGTCTTTGAAGCTTTTGTTCTAAGACATAAGTTTGATTCATTCATCGTCTGGTTTGCATTCATCGTTTTGAGAGCAGTGGTGATGAAATAAATTACACAAAGTAGAGCGCCTGCTTGACATTTCAAAATATTCATTCCCTTTCCAGCCATATCATCTTTCACAAACTCCATCCATAGTATATGTGGTCTTTCCATACTCTGCATAAGCCATAATATAGCCTACATTTACGCTCACAATCAATTTGGTGTTTGCAAGTTGCTATCCCACCATTCTATTTTCTATTCAATTTCACCATGAAAGTTCTATGTTGTATGGCACTGGATTTGAACCAGCGACCTTTTGTACGAGAGTTCACGCTACTCAAATGCTAGTTAAGCTACTACTATTCCAATCTATTTTATAACTAGTGGCGTACCATGAGATTATCTATGTGAAAACCTGATTTATATTTTCGATAGATCGTTTTAATCGAAGACATGTGACATCTACCAACCCGCACTGGGCCCGCGTGGTGGATTACGGTCCACTCCCTCTCACGGAGAGAAGGCCTAAGTCCCAGCAGTGGGAACATTATAGGCTGATTATGCTATACCCTTTTAAAAGGACCTCATCATCATCATCATCCACTTTCCAACATCATCCATAGTTGGGCTCTCTTTGTTAAAAAAAACAATTTATTTAACATTGTTTCCAGTGTGTTTGATTTAAACAACTGCTAATATTGATTTTATGATATGTCAATTATGTGTTCGTACTATGTGCCACCCTAAGTGCTAAGGTTCTAAACTGATGTAATCTAATACAGAAATCTGACATGAAATGACCTTGAAAACGTACAAAAATATATTTAAAATAATGAGGTCACTGAATAATTAAAATCAAAGATATAATATCTGCAAATTAGACGAAGAAATGGCAAACCAAAGCATATTAAACATGTAAATGAAAAAACTTTCATCTTCATAATATTAGCACAGATACTCTATCCATAATCCCAATGCATACGTAATTTTAACTTTCTTCAACTAACGAAAACAATACTTATGGAAACACAAAATAATAAGGAAGTGAAAACAATATAATAATATCGGTTATTAAACCGTAAAACACGATTATTTTTGCATTAAAAATACTGAAAGTGAATGGAGTTTTGTAATTTGAATCGATAAGATTCGTCTAATTGTATTACGTATTTGCGGAAACAAATTAGTACAATCTTGATACTTAGGGGGTGAGCAGATACATAATAAGAGATAACTGTAATAGTATGTTCAAAAAGACAGTCGGTTGTATAGTTTGCAATAGATTCAACACAAATTCGTTAATTTTTGTAAAATTTTTCCAACGTTGGCTGGAAAGAAACTTCTAATTATGATGGCATTTCATAAAGACTGTCGACGATCTAAGATTCTAGGTCAGTCTTTTCAAATACTTAACATCCTGTAGTTAGAAAAATTATAGCAAACAACTAACCCATCACCATAAAAAACCATGACTAGAACATCAGTTCTAAACGACCCTATATCCCCTTTAACCATTTTAGAGAAATCAAGGGCTCGAAACGAGTTCGAGAAAAAAACTCTCACATACAACAACATGTCCATTTATCGATATATCGACATCCGTGCATCACTACGGCTCGCCCAGTCCGGTGACCTAGTGAGGGACAGGTTTCGATAGCTTGTGAGGTGGGGCAACTGTGTGAGCGAAAAGAAATTATTGCTAAACTGATTTACGAACTACTGATTTTTTAATTTCATTATGAATTTGAGAATTATGTTAATTTTTCAACTTTATTATGACTAGATTGATTAACATATTTATGATAGTGATTTGGTATTTTCGTTTCAATAAAAATTAAATTAAAGAAAAAAAAGCTTGAATTACCACTTTACCACAATGAACTCAATGAATGGTTGATAAGCAAAGTTAAAGTACGAAGAAATCGAGGCTATGCTCCACACAAACACATAATTCCCAAAATACATAATATATAATCTATACATTCAATTTGTCGCTGGACTAAAACAAAAGTACACAAAAAAAAAACAACACCTCCCACACCAACACACACACACCCACCTCACATATATACAAAACCCAGTGCGCATTCCTTATTTATATAATCTTTTATATTCCAATTCATAATTTTATTTTTAAAAACTTTTAGCATGCTTTCAAAATTATCAATTGTTTATTTTCTTTCACATATGTATAGTTAATGTAAACTGGAGGAGCGGAACCACCTATACAAGCAAATCTTGGCTTAAAAGGTGACTCCAAACTTAACACTGTTAATTACATGAGTTTATGATACAAACATTTATTTTTATTTTACTTTGAGAAGCCAGTCCCCAAAATCACATTCAAGACTTGACCCTAGGGAACGCACCTCACGCCTCAGCCGCCGCGGGAGACGCTCCGGGCGTCGGGAGCCGCGTGACGACTCCCGGCCACCGTAGGCGCGGGCCTGCGGGCGGTGAGTAATGGGTAACTCACCGTCCGATCAGGACCAGGCCCGTGCCGGACGGCGCGTAAGTGTTCCACGCGCGCCTCAAAGAGATGTCAGCACGAGTGACGGGGCCCGATAGGGCCGAAGCCTGCCAGGGTAGCGGGATCGTCTGAAACGGTTACCGCTGCCCTGGAACATAAAGGGCTAAGGAAGGAACACGGGTGGGTTTTAGTTAGTAAGAGTCTGACACTCACTACTACTAGTAGGCTACTCGGCTCTAAGTCGAAGCGAAGCTATGATTAATACCTGCCTAATCCATTTGTAAGCAAAAAAAGCTTGAAGCAATTATGACTTTTAGATCTTAGAAGATTTAAGAACAGTCCCCGAAATCACATTAAAAAAACTAGACCCTATTACTACTAGCCAATTAGGTCCCCAACCCAAAGAGAAGACATTATTAATAATACTGCTAGATCAATTTGTGAATAGTATCATGCTTTTCCAATATTCTTAGAAGGAAAATAGTGGTAAAATGATATTTAAGGCTTCGTCAACAGGATATGAAGCAGCGTCCTCCTGCCTGTGTTCATTCAATTAACTCAGCCTATCGCAGTCCACTGCTGGATATGGGCTTCGCCACAACACCCTGTCAGCCAGTCTGTCATCTGTGTTCATTACGATCTTTTAGCTCGTCGTGTCATTTGTTATATCTGTAATTTATATCAAAAATCAAAATCAAATCAAAAGTCATTTTTTCAAATTAGGCTGAGAATCAGCACTTTTCGAACGTCAAAATTACAAAAGACAGTCCCCCAAAAACGCTCGCCCTGCAGCACTTCCTAGTGCTATCATATATGGTGTACGTAATAAAGAGTATTCTATTTTAGTAGTAGTATAGGAATATTTCCTGCCGCGATTGGTCCGTGAATGGGTGACCCTGACCATCTTCACATACCAAGACCCCTCCGTGCCTCGGAAAGCCGTTGGTCCCGGCTGTCATTCGTGGATCTTTGACAGTCGTTACGGGGCATAAGAAGCCCGAAAGCCTGACAACCAGCCTTACCAAGGAGTATCGTATTACCCAGTAACTGGGCTGTGGGGGTCAGAAAGGCAGTCGTTCCATGTAAAATACTGGTATTCAGTTGCATCCGGTTAGACTGGAAGCCGACCCTAACATACTTAGTTGGGAAAAGGCTAGGCAGGTGATGATGAATAAAGAGTATACTATTCTATTCTATCCTATTCTAAGAGAGGACTATGATAAGCAAAGAACGTTTCTGCTGTAATTAAAAGACGATCTCATCACTAATGACTCCATCCCCGCCATTACTGAGACCTCACATAACGCATCAAATATCTAAGCCGATGTTCCACATTTTAACGTATTGCCTTGCGGTCATAAAACGGAGGTATCTACTACATCCACACTAGCTTAAGGCTGTGCACACACCTGAGTTGAAGAAGTCCCTGATTCCATATCAAAAGGCAAGAACAGACTTTTCAGTAAATTTTTTGCATCCTCACCAACCGATTTCATGAAACTCTAAAGACATCTGCTTGACCTCTATACAGGATGACAGAGACATTGACGCGCAAACTGTAACCATGAATTCAGCACATGATTCTGTGAGAGGGAGTGGGCCGTAATCCACCACGCCGGCCCAGTGCAGGTTGATAGATGTTCACTGTTTTTGAGAGCAATGGTGATAAAACAAATTACACAAACTAAAGCGTCTGCCTGGGTTCAAACCCACGACTTACAAATCGCAAGCCTAAACTGTTACCACTTCGCCAGCACTGCTTTCAATTTTGACAACTCTTACCACAGGCAGTTGATTGCAAGTGAGTGCGCCATCTTAGTTTTAATAGTGCGATATTCCGTCTATAAAAACTTCTTGACTAAAGCCTGTGCACAGCCTAAATACCAGAGATGAGTGCCAAATTACCATCAGATTTTGGCTGCAGCAAAAACTTGATTATATTAAGAACCTTTAGCCTTTAAAGGAATTTAGTAAAATGGTGTTTAGCTATTTGTAATGATGAAACCAAGGGACGGGTGTATTTAGTTTGTTGTGACATACAAAGTGCTTATTGCTACAACTATGCATTAAATAAATTAATTTTAGTATTAAATAGCAATGACGATTTGGCTGGAGATTTTATGAAGTTAATTTTGCTAAATGTATCTTTTGAATATTTTTTTGTATTATAGAAGAGCATGGGAGAGGGGCCCGTGGCTAAATAATAACAGCCGCACAGGTCGATCGGTCAGGTTAAGCTACGCTTGCCACGGTTGGTCTGTGGATGGGTGACCGTCTTTACATACCGAGACCCCTCCGTGCCTCGGAAAGTACGTTAAGCCGTTGGTCCCGGCTGTCATTCGTGGATCTTTGACAGTCGTTACGGGTAGTCGGAAGCCCGAAAGTCTGACAACCAGTCAAGGATACTAAGGGGATACACTCGGGGATATACTTTGATACCAAGGGGTATCGTAGTACTCAGTAACTGGGTTGTGGAAGTCAGATAGGCAGTCGCTCCATGTAAAATACTGGTATTCAGCTGCATCCGGTTAGACTGGGAGCCGACCCCAACATAGTTGGGAAAAGGCTAGGTAGATGTTGATGATTAGAGAAGAGCATGCTTCAGAAAGGGAAGCCCACAAGGAAGACCCATAACCGGAGGGCATACACAAAGTGGCATACTATCAGTGATAACCGTGATGGAAAAGCCAAGCATATTATATATGTGTGTATTTGGGACTGACATGAGCTATTAAAAGCCTATGTCTCCAAAAGTGCTGTAGAAATACAAAACGATTGTCCCTTGTCTGGTGAAGGTCTTGAGAATCTACTGGATGCGAGAAGCATAGCACACAGAGACGGTTGGGAGGGCTGTGTCCAGCAGTGGACTTCTTTCGGCTGAACGATGATGATGCATCATAATAGCACTATTGTCATTACACGATTATTAATCTAAGTCCAAAACTATTGAAGCCAAGATCTAGTACAAGGTAATATTTTTAACTTAAGTGTGAATTTAATTATATCATATACATATAATATACGAGTATATCGATTTGGTCACTCCCCAGCGGAAATGCATATAAATACCTGCGTAGGTTTGGTTTATTTTCTATAATTGGTTTTCGTGTCTTTTCATGTATTTCCGTGTTGAACCACGAAATATACACGAAAACCCGCGCGAACGTCGATTTCCGGTGGTTATTTTAGTTTTGAGGGACAATTGCAACTATCGATTAATGCCCAGTTCCTAAATCAGACATGAGACACGTCTGTTAAAAGGCAATTAAAAGGTTTACCTTACACGTTCTTCCGCATGAAAAACCCGCTTATGCTAAAACTGCATAAAGACTGCTTTGACTTAACTAAAGATTTTTCGATGAATTGAGCTCCTCAAGTTTTGAGATGAGCTACACAATTACTGACAAATGCTTTTTAAAAAAGACTATGACCTCTGAGTTTGTTTCGGCCTTTCTCGTCAGTTAAGGAATGCTTCATATTGCTTATTTTTTTAATAATATGACGTGTCAAATTGATTTCGATATACTATTTACAAAATATTTTTTTTTTTTTTCATTTAAACCTCTCAGTAACAACTCGGAGTCTGGGTTCGGGACCGGTGGTGAATGACAATATTCTCGTAAACGTAACTGACAAATGTAGGTGTTCCTTCTAAATACTTCTGCATAACTCTTCGGAGAATACAGGCCTTTACTTTATGTATACAGTTTTAGTGTTACTAATAACGTCCCTAAAGTTACTGGAATCAATTAACTTTTTAAAACCTACATATGTACTTCATTGAACGAAGCAAAAGGAGTATGTAAGGGTCGTAGCAGGTGGTGTTCTGAAGTATCTACCTACCCCCATGGGAAGAAGGGGTGAGTTTATGTATGTGTATACTTTTACATTGAATTTGGAGAGCAAAGCAATTTTACTCCGAGTAAGTATCTCTTTGCAAATTCTCAGACAATCACGAATGACCTTTAAAAGTCTCTATAGACTATCAACGAATAATTTGTTACTTCCTTTTCCTACATATCTACTTACTTTTACATAATATTTGTACACGCATACCGGGATTCACTAATACAGTGTTAAAAAATAACTTCTGACGTAACAAACAATTTCACTTTTTAAAATAATTTTATCGTGACCAAGGTACACGATCATACTGCCTATTGTGTTAAAATAAATCTTCACGATTGATCTGCCCGTCAATCAATAAAAGTATAGATTAACTTAACTCTTACTTAATCGCTTGGTATGTGGTAATGCAGATTATTAAGTAGTTAAGTAGCTATTTGCTAGTGATGCGTGTAAATGTGGTGCTGTACCACTAACAATGGGGCACTTAATATCGTGTGCAGCGTGTCCTGCTGTCTGCACAAAACGGAGTTGATGGACGCTACTGAAGGTTCCAAGCTCGTAGCCAAATTCTGGGCTGATTGTATATACTCGTAGATTGCCATCGACACGCCGAGAAGAAAAAGTGATTCGCGAATAACGTGGTCGTCCTCATCAAATTGTGATTTTTTTTTTCTCTATACCCTGTCGTTTAGCTCAAACGTTTTTTTTTTAACAGCTGTCTTAGAACGTACTTATTCCAGATTACGTAAAATTGAACTTTAAAATGCGTAATAAAATAAATATATAAACTGCCTTATCTTATTGAATTATCTTTTTTATGGCTTCTTACATACATTATAATACCGTACGTGTATCAATCAATGTATTGTGTGTTGCTGCAATCACTAGTTCCATCTGTCAAAAAACGGTTTACCTAATTGACAGGGTATAAGTACCAATTGTAAAGCAAGCAATTTTGGTTAGTGATAGAAATAATGGAATCTACAATGTTTTGTTTTCTCTAAGCACCTGCGGCCTAGACAAATGACAAACGTATTCAAAGCGTTTCATATTTCTACAACGAGTTTCAACAGGGTTGACAAACTTTTCGATAGCTTATGTCAATCCAAGAAATTTTTGACTTTTCTATCATCGTTACCACTGATAAAATGTCCCATTGTGTCGGCTCTTTGGGTGCGTTCCCTAGGTTGGACAAAGTTATTTTGTTTCCCATTACTAGCAGAAGCCCGCAGTCTTTATCTGTGCCCGATCGATGGCAAAAGGCTGGCCTCTACATGGGACTTAAACATAACTGGCGAAATGATATTCGTAGTATTATTTACCTCTGCTATCTGCAGCCTGCCTCTACCATTGAAATATGACACTCACAACTTTTACAGTTATTGATTCGTAGAATTATCTATCATACATAACTAGGCTATACCCCCAAATATTAATAATAAATAATTGCACGTGACCGTAAAGTATGATAATTATTACTATTGATCACAAAGTAGGACATTTTTAATGGTTCACTTCAAAAGATGTGAGAATAGAAATGTACCGTTCGTATTGATATCTTTTGTTAAGAAAGATAAAAGAAAAAGATTGACGTGTACAACGTAAATGGGAGAAATGAAGAAAAGGTTTTTTTTTTTCCTTAATAAGTCGTAACGTTGTGATTCGACATAGTACGCATTATTGTTTTCCTTTTTTACTGGCCACTTTGTAAGTGCAGAAAGGTTTCTTAATAGGTTTATATAAATTCTTATAACCTCTTAATAAAAAAATCTATTTCGCTGTAAAATTAAAGGCACAAGAATTTTCAACCTGAAGAAAAACATTCAAAATCTAGTCGCAATCTCATCTCAGCGACAATAGAATGTCAAAAACTTGTCAAAAATTTAGGGAAATTAGAGGCATTTTTGACCCCAACATAGTTGGGAAAAGGCTAGGCAGATGATGATGAGAGGCATTTTTGACAGATTGAGACTGAGATCAGACTGTGAACGTTCTTAAAATTACGAGAATTGCCCCTTTGGACTCTGGACGATGCGATCCAATGCAGGCCACACCCAAGTTGCATAATCAACCAACAAGGACAATCTAGAGTCTAGACAAAATCAAACTGGTTGCTAATTTAATCGTATAATTTATTATCAATATGCCATCGATATACATGCTGTGATTACTTTTACTCACACACTGAGGTGTTACTTGACGATTTTTTTTTTGGAAATTTGCTTATTTTTACAATGTTTGTAAATATGTGAGCACCATGTATCTATCACATAATTAATTTATCTGTCATGGCTTCATTTTTTACCGTTTGTGGTATAGTAATTTTAATCTAGGTGGTAGGTAACATTTTTTAAAATTAAAACAAAGGAAATGAAAGCACTTTAAGCCGTTGGTTCCGGCTGTCATTCGTGGAACATTGACAGTCGTTACGGGTCGTCAGAAGCCCGAAAGTCTGACAACCAGTCTTACCAAGGTATCATATGAGATGATTTTTAAAAAGTAACAGTGGAGTTTCTCGGCCATTCTATTCCATACGAAACTACCTTTTTTATTGTAAACTAGCTTATGCCCACGACTTCGTCCGCGTGAAATTTCTTGTTCGAGTAATAAAAAAGATTTCCAATCAGCAAGGTTCGTAAGAGGTCTGATGCTCATAAATACTTTAAAACCAGTTTCTTAATAACTTAAAGAAAGTCTTTTCGATAATTACAATCTACTATTAATACTTCGTGATAAAAATGATTAGTGATAACATGTAACGTATCATTATGTTAGGTTTAAGTAAGATGTATTAGAGGCGAGCCTATTGCCTATAACCAGGCAGAAATCCGGACTCTGAGCTGCTGCTGATAGGTGCCTAAAGGAAAAACACCTAGGCTGACCTGGAAATTCAACCCAAGACCTCATTCTCAGCAGTTCAGCTAAATTACTTCTTATTATTAATACATACTTCGTAATGTTAGTAACTGTTATATAATATAACAATAAGAGTAATCGACACATATCAGAGGGGCAATCTTCATAATTTTAAGAACGTTCACAGTCTGATCTCAGTCTCAATCTGTCAAAAATAGCTCCAATTTCCCTATATTTTTGACAAGTTTTAGACATTTGTTTGTCGCCGAGATGAGACTGCGATTAGATTTTGAACGTTATAAATTACGAGAATTGGCCTTCTGACTCCAAGCTGCTGTTGAGAAATTCCTAATTGAAAAACCCAGAAATACCTAGCCCGACCTGGGAGTCGAACCCTGAACTTCACGCTCAGCAGTCGCGCATGCAACCACTAGACTAGCGTGGCACTCAATGATAATTACTAATACTCAGATATTAATTTCTATTCTACGATTAACAAGTTTCTACAGTGACACGTAGTTAGCCCTATGACCAGGTCTAGTTTGACCTCAATTAACCTTTACTTGGATTAACAGCTGAGTTGACCTTTAAAGTTATGTTGTAAGTTTATCTTGAGTAACTTTCATTGACTAAGCTTAAATTGGATTGAAAGTTTTATTAATTTTAGCCTGAATATCGTCAGCTTCTTCAACTCCTAAATTAAAAAAAGAAATTTAATATACAATGTGATAGGGGTGGGACTTCTAACCCGTTAAGGCTGAGTACTACATCTAATTTTATCGACAAAAAAAATAATATGGGGGGTTGAACCCCCTCCCCCTAAAAATTATGGCTATTTTTATTTTTTTTAATGTACTACGGCGTGCTTGATACTTTATGTGATATCAAAGGTTGTATGCGTCGTAGAAACAAAAAAAAAACGACAAACGGTAGCTAATAACCTTGGCTAACTAATTCATTACTTTTTTCATATGTTTGATAATGTTTTGGTGAGAAAAAAAAAATTTAGGGGGAGGGGGTTCAACCCCCCATATTATTATTTTTTGTCGATAAAATTAGATGTAGTACTCAGCCTTAACGGGTTAGAAGTCCCACCCCTATCACATTGTATACTTAAATAAAGGCATTAGAAAGAAATATTAGTACAAGATAGGGACGACACAAAATAGCGATACTGGCACAAACCATGGTCATTGGCTCAAGTAAGGAACATTGTCACAACATTATAAAGAGTGGCGTCAAAGGAGATCGTATGAAATCAAAATCAAAAGTTATTTATTCAAACTAGGCTGAGAATCAGCACTTTTTTAATCGACAATATTACACAAGACAGTCCCCCAAAACGCCCGCTTCACCACTTCCTAGTACTTTAGCTGGGAAGAAGTGGCGCAACAAACGCCCCAGCTGTAAAAAAAACTCTGTAGATGATAATAATAATGATAAGATTAAATGTCACAATCTAAATAGATCAATGAGATTGGGGGCACAGAAAAACAAAAGACAGGATTCGTGAGTTTTGAAAATCTACTATTTCGTGGAGACCTATTATGTCAAATATTATCTTTCAACATAAGAAACAAAAAACGGTAATATTCCATGTTGATTTAAGACACTTAAATGTCAAGAATTCAAGTTTGAAACATCTCTTGACATTTTCATCTACCTATACAAAACTATTTCATATTTATATGCTAGAAGCTAAAAATAAAAGTGAAAAAAGTTGTTTGGTGTGCCAGTTTTGAGAATCGTTAAAGTTGTAAAAATGGTCACTTAGTCGAATGGGTGATATAGTCAAATATAACTGTTCTTTTAGAAGATTTGGTTTATTAACTCATGGTCTAGTATATACTAAACAATTATTATTAGCGATGAGATGATCTTTATCTATGAGTCACCGCAAACTGTAACTTTTAAAAGCTCGAGCGAGAGAGAGATCCGAAATGCTAATTTCCAGTTAGCATTATGGATTTCTTTTGAATAAAATTTAGTTGTATAATTGTAATAAAGACCTTAGACGACATTGCTTTTCCTTCTTTCTCTTCTCTTCCTATTTAAGAAGAAAATAAATCAATAAACATAAGAAATATGTATGCTTAAAATATCGTGGTAATGTCAGATGGCTGTCATAAGATGTAAGCTTGAAATTCTACTGTTATACTAATCCAACAGTAGTAGTTTTAGTTTTTTAAATTACAAATATAATATCTCGAAGCGAAGCCGCAATTTCTTCCGCGTGAAATTTCTTGTTTTAACATAAAACATTCTATGACACTCGACAGTACCGTAGCTTACTATTAGTGAAAGAATTTTCGGAATCGGATCAGCAGTTCCGAAGATTACTCCCTACATACAAACTCAAAAAATTTACTTCTTTATAATATTGGTATAAGTATACATAGATAAATATCAATGTCAAGGAAACTCACAAAACATAAAGAAACAATACCGTACCATTGTTATTAATATTTATTTATCAAGTCATAACCGTTATTATTATATTTTATAATCATAATTACTACAACTATCAACATTTGTTATTAATAGTAAAATATATCAGGCAATACAGCCGTTTCATTTTGACTTTGATCTTGAAAATTACAGTTTTTTTTTACTTCCTAACAATTTTGATGTATCAAATAGTAACAGCCGCGCGGGTCGATCGATGTATACGCCATTGCTTGCCGCGGTCGGTTCATGGATGGGTGAGACCATATCGAGACCCCTTCGTGCCTCAGAAAGCACAAAACCTTACCTCCCCTTTCATTATGTTCTTTTTAAGTTAATCTTGAACAACTAGCCAGTGTCTTTAAAAAAACGTTTGCACTATTTATATTTATCTATATAGTCATTTTCGTGGCAAAATTATCTTAAGCGGTAGGTGTCTCATAAAGGTCAGATAGCAGTCGTTTAGAGGATATTAGATGGGCATTCTAAGCTTACTAGCGACCCGCCTCTGCCTGACAAGGCTGCAACGGTGACTTGGCAAAACATTGAGATTTCAGAGAGAGAGAGTGCATAAGCATCGGTGTCATCTAGACAGTCACGAAACGCGACTCTGTTTTATAACATTTGTAGATCTATCCAAAGACTTTTTATAGCTACAGGTTATAGAATAATGACCATTTATTTATTTTGTTCAAGGACTGTAAGACGATGTGTCGGTTGTCCGGCGGGGAGATGAGCGGATGATACTGTTACCTGGATGAGGCTGGCACAGGAGCGAGTGGATTGGCACAAGAATAGAGAGCTGGTGATGGATGATGATAGATTTATCAAAGGTCTTCATAAAGAATCGAGAAACACACACAACTCACTACGCTTGCTCACTGAATTCTGAACATTTAAAACCATAATGTCTCGAATTCTCACAAACCATGTGTACAACTTTCAAATGTTAGAAGCAGTTACTCAATTGCTAGGTTATAAAAATGGCGTTCATAGTCCCCTATGACATTTAAGTACCTGACCATTCACCTACGAAGTTACGCAAGTGGTTACCACATGATTGATTTATTATATATACGTTAATATGTTATATATTCGTAGCTCCAGCTTTATGCCTATTAGTAATATAGTTTGGAGTCTCTTTACGGTTAAATTTATAAACATTTATTAAATAATGTTAGTAATAATTTATTTATCAGTGTGCTAGCTTTTTCCCGAGTCATCGCCTATAGCCGCGTAGCGGTCGAAAATTAACCCACGGGAACGTATTAGCGGGATAAATAGTAGCCTAAGTCCTAACCTAGGTCATAGTCTATCTGTGTGCCAAATTTCATCTAAATCTGTTCAGCCGTTCAGGCGTCAATAGGTAACAGACAGTCACAGCTACTTTCGTATTTATATTACTAGCGGCGGCCCGCGGTTTCACCCGCATAAGTGTCGATCGAAAAAGTATTTTATGTGAAATACTTTTTATAAACTATATTACTGTAAAGTTTCATCAAAATCCGTTCTGTAGTTTTTGCGTGTAAGAGTAACAAACATGCATCCACACATCCATCCTCACAAACTTTCGCGTTTATAATATTACTAACTGCGCCCCGCGGTTTCACCCGCATAAGTTTCAAGCGCGTGAGAATATCGGGACAAGAAGTATCCTATATGTTAATCCTAGTTATACAACATCTGTGTGCTAAATTTCATCCAAATCCGTTCAGTAGTTTTTGCGTGAAAGAGTAACAAACATCCATCCATCCATCCTCACAAACTCTCGCGTTTATAGTATTATTATAGTAGGATATGATAGTATCTGTCATTATATATTTGAAGGTATACTGGTGATGTAGCTGGCAGTCTCTACGCTTTTCGCTATAAACACTGATACTAATGTCAGCAGTTAAATAATAGATTGATTCGTGTTTAAGATTCGACAGGCTTTCAAAGTAGTTATTAGTTAAAGGGTAATCGTTTCCGTACTAGAATTTATTTCGAATCTTTCTGATACGCCAACATTTGTAGTTAAGAAATTCAAATAGCAGTACAAAACTATGATCAGAAAAGCTTTAATCAAGTCAATAACAAGTTGGAAAAAACATAAAAAATATCGTACAGGAAAAAGTATCATAAAATTGAAATGGATAAATTACGGTTTTGATGAAAGTGCTAAATTCAGCGATGAAATTGAATGGGATGTATTAGCTCTAAAGATCATTAAAATAGACAATTTTGTTAACCTTTTGTCTAGATAGCACACGGGGGGTAATGCATGTCTGAAATATAATCTAAAAACTAGAGCGTAAGATTGAAAATCGACAAAAACTATGAGCATGACCATGAAAGTGGTATGAAATTATTTAATCTCCGACGAATATAATATATGAAGAAAACAGCTCGCTAGAGATTTCAACAGTTTTAGGATTCATTTTAGTTAGTGTATTTCCTTGAAGTTTTCATCTTTTATTTTTCATTCATGGTCGCAGTTCATATATGAAGAAATCTACTTTCAAATCTGAAATTGACGTAAGACTCTTTTACCTTGCCATTCCAAGTCATCGGAGATTGCCATCTTGTCTATGAAAAATTACAGATCATCAAGTCTTTTTTTTATTAGCCACTAATGTCCCACTGCTGGGCAAAGGCCTCCCGACTCTGTTTCCACCTCTCTCTGTCCAGAGCTGCCAAGGACCAATCTTTATTAAAGGTGTCCAGCTCATCTCGCCTTCTCCGTCTGGGCCTGCCGCGATGTCGTTTACCATTAAGCGGGACCCACTTGCGGCGGATGTGTCCAGCCCAATTACATTTAAGCGTGGCAGCTTTCCAAGTGATATCAGGGGGCCAAAAAGGCCACTTTGGTAGAATCATAATAGGATAACAATATGAATCATATTAAAAATTGTAAAATGGTCACAAACTGATAATTCATAATATGACCGGTGTGCAATTCATATATCACAATGAAATAACATTTAAACTGTAGAAATAAAACATAAAAAACCAATTTGATTAAAAAACTGTAATGAAAAATTTACCGATAAAATCACGGTTTTTATTTTTTTCATGCGGCAATGTTTACACCAAATATGAAATGAAATTTTACGAAAATTAGAGGAATTGCTAATGATCTGCTGGGAATTCAGGAAATGAATAGCTTTTAGAGGTATTGCTTAAAGTGGCCTTTTTAGGTCCCCAGAGGGGCATTTCTCGTAATTTTAAGAACGTTCACAGTCTGATCTCAGTCTCAATCTGTCAAAAAATACTTGTAATTTCCCTACATTTTGACAAGTTTTTGACATTTGCTTGTCGCCGAGATGAGAGTGCGACTAGATTTTGAACGTTTTAAATTACGAGAATTGGCTTTTAGTTATTTTAGTGATGGAACTGATTGTTGTATTCTTAATCCGGTCCACAAGTTTAATACCCAGACTTTCCATAAGCCTTTAGACTAAGGCCTTTAGACTAAGGTCTAGATAATCTTAGGAATGTATCTAAGAAATCAACATTCAACGATACTCGGCCACCTGTCTGTCTATTACATCATTTAAATACCTTTAAGTTAAGTGCAAGTATTTATGTATTATATAAAAACGTGACAATTATTAACAAGTAATAATAATTATCGGCTATTAGTGAAACAATGTCAGTTCCGGTATATTTTGTTTGATTGTCGGCGACGGTACATAGAGCTTTAAGTTGTGGTATAAGTTAAAGAGAAATTGCGCAATTTAAGTACTCATAATCACCCTATAATGTTCCCACTGCTGGGATAGAGGCCTCCTCTGAGTTAGAGGGAGTGGGCCGTAATCCACTCGGGCCCAGTTCGCATTTTTTGGTCTGGAACATGACGATTTCTTCACGATGTTTTCCTTCACCGTTTTGAGAGCAGTGGGGATAACTTACACAAAGTATAACGCCTGTCTGGGTTCGAACTTACGACCTAACACTCTCGGCCGCTACCACTGGACCACCACTGCTCTTAATGATGTTAAGTGTACTTTTTGTTTTTTTTTTTGTATTTTTTCGAAACTAAGTACGAAGTGAGTAAAAATGAAGACGAGCTTTCTATGAATTTAATAGTTTTATAAAAACTTTTGCTGTAAACAATAATCATTAAGTTATGCCCTTTAAAAGACACCTATTATGATAATACCATGATACGGCATTTCATTATCCTAGTCACACAGAAGTTTTCCTTCAGAGAGCGCTAAAATGCCTCCCACAATTGCAAGAAAAGCTTTAAAGGCAGCTAAAATCTAACAACTTTGGATTGTATTAAGGTTTCACTGTAAAATAAGGTTATACATGAATTTGTGCTATTTATTCATCGCTTCAAACCTGCACGAACTATTTATAACTAATGAGGTGTTTTTCAATAGACGGACAATATATTACAAGCAATATATTTTAAAATTGAATAAATTGCTTACCAAATCTGTGATCAAAATGCAGCCTCTTATTCAATCGAATGCAGACATCTAAATTTATGTCTGTTTTGTCATTCATTCGCTGATTAGTCTAGATTTTGCTTTAATAACTAGCTTGTCTCCGCGACTTCATTCACGTGGAAGTGGTAAGACACCAAAATATTTAAAAAAAAAACACAGCCCATGATACTCGCTAATAATGTAGCTTTCTATACATAGATGAAAATGTTATTAAAAGCCTGTGATGTCCCAAGGGATCGTCCGAAAGGGTTACCGCTGCCCTGGAACATAAAGGGCTAAGGAAGGAACACGGTTGGGTTTTAGTCAGTAAGAGTCTGACACTCCTTCCTGCTCCACCCAGAGCGGGAGGGGGCATTTGATGATTTCCCATCCACAAAAAAAAAAAAAGGCTGGGCAAAGGCCTCCCTACTCACTTTCCACTTCACTCTGTTTAAAGCTGCTAAGGACCAGTTGTTGTTGAAGGAGTCCAGCTCATCCCGCCATCTCAGTCTGCGGCTGCCGCGATTTCGCTTGCCATTAAGACCCATTGGGTCGTAAATTTGGCCCATTGGTCGGTCATATAGATGAAAGAATTTTTTAAATTGGTTAAGTATTTTTTGAGAAAAACAGAAAACGCTAGATTTTTTGTATGTTCATTTTTAATGGATAAACCATTAAAAATGAACATACAAAAAATCTAGCGTTTTCTCTTTTGAATATTAGTTTAGATTGAATGCATATGGTTTGTGAAATAATTATTTTCATGTTTGAGTATCCCGAACTATACGAGAAGGTTTTGACTTTAACTTTGACTATAACCAACGTAGGTACTGACAGCTCTATGTACTTGTGGAAAACCTACTCGACGTATTTATTTGTGGAAACTCCATTTATTACGCATGTGAGACCATACAAACTTTTCTTCAAAACAACGTTAAAATCCTAAATATTTACATTAAAATAAAATTACATTTTAAATCACCTTTCACCAAAAGTTGCAAACTATATTCACCATCTCAACTTTGCCTAAAACCTTGGCATTATTAAGGCTTCATTAAGAAACTTATCCATAATTCTTATGTAAGTTAACTTTAGTTAATAACTTAATTGAAACTTAACGTTTATGAATATTTTGGGCAATCGTCGTGACACGGTTTCCTTAGGCCGTTATGTGTATAGGATTAACATAATTTAAATATACGGTAATGTTGAAAATTGTCGTCATATTATTGCTAGTCATGTGGGTTAAATATTGAAGAAAAATGACAAAAATGACAATGAAATAACATCTACCAACCCGCAAAATGACATCTTCCAACCTGCACTGGGCCCGCGTGGTAGATTACAACCCACTCCCGAGAGAGGAGGCCTGTGTCCCAGCAGCGGGAACATTATAGGCTGATTATAGTGTCATGCGCGTTGATAATACTTTGTTAAAAACCCTGGCTCTTAATACCTTTTTCTTGGGACAAACTACCTATACGAGAGCATCTCATTCCGTGGTTAAAATGTCAGCCAGTCAGCAAGATGTATTGACTGCCAACTCCAGGGTGTGCCAGACTTTTTTTGAAGTAACGCCACTCAAGGAGGCTTTACAAATGCAACCTCCTTTGTGCCTACAAATACTAGAAAATATGTTTGTCATCGCAAAGGAATTGTTGTAGTCTCATATAGCCTTGTGAAAGATAAAGGTCCGTGTACAGGTCTTAAGAAGGTTCACATTGTAATATCCTTATTTTTATATACCAAATATTATAAAGTCTAATACATATTGGCAGCCTTGAAAGTCATTTTTCGACAGAAAACTTGCGTTACAACTTTTCCACTCAATATTCTTGACATTCACAGTCTGGGAACAATATTAATTAAATACAATAGGTAACTAGATTGACCTTTATTCAATAGAGCTTATAATAAATATAATTCCAGTTCTAGAACAGGACAAAAAAAGCGGAAATATGCGCTAAAGTGCTTAAAACAGTTTGTTCTTAAATGTCGATAGCGCGTCGATGTCTTTTGTACTACAGTTTATAAAATGTAACTTTTCATAGATTATTTTGGTCAGTAGGTAACAATTTTACTATGAATGTTCAAATTAACTTTCCATTATATTTTTAATAACTTGCTGTGAAATTATTATGATTGCAATTTCGTTTTTACCGCAAAAAATGTGACCGAATTTCAGTGAGAGATTACGATTTTCTCTAATAAGAATTCAGTTATATAGTACATTTTTCTGAGCTATTGTTAGATATTTACGCAACACTAAATTAAGTGGAGTATAACCTGTTAACAAAAACCACACGAAATCGTGATCGAGTCACACTATGACATTATGAACTTTAAAAAAAAACTTACCTTGACATGTTACTAGAGTCGTGCTTAACAATAACGCGACGAGTAAGACAAAACTCCTGAAAGGCATCCTGTTGCAGTTTCCTTCACAATTTAACCTGGGCTGCAGCATTTTCACAGCACTATAAATTCATCGAAAAAAAATTTTTTTGTTCAAAAATTTTCACTTCACTATTATTTTTTTTCGTCACTTGTTTTTCGCAATCAGAGCGCCATGTTATGCGCGGGCGCGGTACCGTTGTGATGTGAAAGTGTGGAGATGTCGGGTCGTCCGTTAGGTGGCGCTGTTGGCGCTAGACTGACGGGGCTGCGCACACGCACCGCTACCGACGGTTTCTTCTCTGTTAACTTCTTGTCTCGAGTGGGGCAGAGGTTGGCAACCTTTTTTTGGGCGGACCCTATTCCATAACCTTTAACATGGCTTTTAAAATTTTCCAGCAAGGCTGTTGAAAAGCAGCTCAACTTATACTAAACAAGAGATCTACAAACAAAACCTTCATATAATGTATGTGTATGCCATCTAATACGGTCTAGTCATCAAAAAGATAAATTATTAGTATATAATAATATAATTATTAACGAGATGTACGGACAACCTAAAGAAGGTGGCTGGGGTAGACTGCATGCGGAAGGCGGGGGACAGGTGTTGTGGCGCAGTCTGGGAGAGGCCTATGTCCAACAGTGGACTGCGATAGGCTGAGTTGCATATAATTAATAGTATACACCGTTAAATTTTGATCCTTAAAAGTGGTCATTGTACTCATCATTATGAACAACTTTTACTACGGGTTCAACCCTGAAATCGTGAAAAAAAAATCAGTTGATCCATACATTATGTCGAGTTAACGGTGTATAGTTTCATTTACTTAAAGATAACCTTTCTTTTTCAGATCACCACTTCATCGAGCATCGTTGGTTTTTAAATTTGAAACAAAATCATATTCAAAGTCATGCCCATGTTTTATCATTATTATCGTCAGTGATTTTTGCCCAACGGGCTTAAGCCACTCTTACCTGTCTAGTGCCAAAAATAGGCAGGCCTACACATCTTGCCATCGGACATCTGGCTCTCAACCTTCATCCGGTCAAGCTGGCTCTGCTCAAACCTCTCTCACCAGATACAGTAAAGTATAAAACTTTCACAAAGAAGAAGTTGACTGACTGCTGTTGACTTGTTTTTTTTTTGTGTGTTTATGTCCTTTTTTCTGCGTTATGTTTGCCGCAAATAAAGGCTTTTCTTTCTTTTCTTTTTCTTTCTTTCTAAGTTCAAACTTCAGCAAAGAGCCATTTTTATTCCGTACTGGCTGACCCGACAGACGTCCTGTAAAATTTTCAACATGATCTTGAGTTCATACAAAAATCACTTTTAGTTTTTCCCGAATGTTCCAATTTTCCGGGCAACTTTTCTGTGTTTTATTTCCATAAAAACGTAATTTAGACTTACACGAACATTTTTAAATAAAATGATGCGCTTACCAACGAACAGCATTTCATTTTTATTTATTTAGAAGATTTAAAAATTATTAAGTATGAGTGTATGTATATAAGTATATTCTCATATTTCATGTTTATATGTAAATTAGAGAATTATTTCTGATTTTATGTATTTTGTTTCCCTTCAACTCTCACACACATTGCCTTCATATCTTTTTAACCGATTTCAAAAGAAGGAGGAGGTTCTCAATTCAGATGTCTATTTTTTTGTTGGCTGGAAGAGATTTATTTAGAAATAACCATTACCTTTATACGTATTTTTCTATTCCTTTCTTCTAGTCTGTTTATATGTGTGCAGGTGTACATAAATGATTATATAAATAAACAAGCGAGTTTTAGAAGTGATTCCTTTTAATTGGCTGTCAGTCTCACATACTATTTTTAATTCTGTTTGTTTTAGCTGTAAGTCATCCATAGTTAATAAATAAATAAATAAAGTATTTCTCAGAAATGTTGATCCTATAATTTTCAACGTTCATTTCATACCTTTATCTCCTAAAAAAAATACCCAATGGTTTGCACAAAATGTTATTAACCTCTGGGGCTGAACCCACTTCACTTTCAAACTCGGTCGTGCCTCGCGGACGTGGCGCGTATCACCCAAATGGACACACTACGAGCTTTCCGCACCACAGGTTCCGGGTTCGGCTCCCTACTGGTCACTGGTGAACGCCCGTGACTACTAGTTGTGGTTGTATGTTTTTGAGGTAAACAACTTCACCATCGTCAAATGAAATGAAATTGTGTATTCTGTAAATAGGATACCGGAATCACTTTTAAACGTCATATTATTTTAAAAAAAAGTTCGGCGTTTCATATCTGACTACTCTGAGAAGAGAGGCCGAAACAACCTCAGAGGTCACAGTCTCCTTTAAACTCAATACATTTATATGCATTCCACAATGTTAACTTAAGGTGACTCCTCCTTAAGACCTGGCCGGCCTGAAGGCCCCCGACAAAGGGCAGGTGTCACCAGCAGCCAGCCAGCCAGCCAGCCAGCCGGCAGGCCAGCCGGCAAGCCAGATCGTGCCGGCGGAGAACCAGGTCCTGAACCTGGTTCGGCAGGAACTGGCGGCCTTCCAGGCGCGGTTCGTCGCCCTGGAGGGTATGGTCCTGCGCCCGCCCTTAGCGGGTAGGACGGCCCCAGGGCCGAAGGCGGCCTCGTACGCAGCCGCTGCCGCCCCTAAGCCCGGGCCGTCCGGCCGGGCCCAGGCGTCGGCTGGAGGAACCGCGGCGCCGGCGAAACCGGCATTGGCTGGCGGAGCCGCCGTGCCGGCAAAACCGGCCAAACCGGCGAAAAGGAAGAAGGGCAGGGCGGCTGGGGAGGCGAAGGCCCCAGAACCTCCGCCTCCCCCAGAGAAATCTCCCACGACCAACGCTGAGTGGCAGGTGGTCGGGGAGAAGAAGAAGGCGGCCAAGGCGGCCAGAAAAAAGGCGCAGAGGAGACGCCGCAAGGAGCGAGCCGTTGCGGCTAGGCTTCGTGCCCCGAAGACCGCAGCTGTAGTGATCACACTACAGCCGGAAGCGGAGAAGAAGGGCATGACCTACCGCGACGTGCTTTCCAAGGCGAAAGCGGCGGTAAATCTGCAGGAGCTCGGCGTTGCTGGGGGCATCCGGCTAAGGGTCACTGCGACTGGGGCCCGGATGCTGGAGGTCCCTGGTGCGGCTAGCGGCCCGACTGCTGACGCTCTGGCCGAAAGGCTCAGAGCGTCCCTAAATGCGGACGAGGCCCGAGTGACCAGACCCACCAAGTGCGCTGACGTGCGCATCCTGGGTCTGGATGACTCTGCGACGGTGGAAGAGGTGGTGGCCGCCATCGCTAGGACTGGGGAGTGCTCTACCGAGCAGGTGAGGGCGGGCACTCTCCGTCCTGACTCCACGGGGATGCAAGCCATCACGGTGAGCTGCCCCGTGTCGGTGGCCCGAAAGTTAGCCGGGGAGGGCCGAAGGCTCCTGGTAGGCTGGGTTTCCGCGCAGGTGAAACTGCTGGAGCCCAGACCTCTGAGGTGCTTCCGCTGCCATGTGGGCAGCCACGTGGGGGCTAAATGCACCTCGGGGGTGGACCGCAGCAGTCTCTGCTTCCGCTGTGGTCAGCCCGGTCACAAGGCCGGCTCTTGCAACGCCATGCCGCACTGCTATGCATGTGCGGCTGCCGGCAAGCCGGCCGATCACCGGGCGGGCAGCAAGTCCTGCGCCCCACCCACCGAAGCCAGGAGGAAGGGCAGGCCCTCCGCCGCCGCCGTCGCCACCACCACCACCGTCGCCGCCTCTACCGCCGCCGCCGCCGCCGCCGCCGCCGCCGCCACCACTGCCGCCGCCGCCGCCGCCGCCGCTGCCGAGGGTCCCTCACAAGGGGCCCGGGAGGGGGCGGAAATGGAGGAGTAATGGCTCCGCCTTTACGCCTCCTTCAGGCGAACATCAACCACTGCGCCTGCGCTCAGGACCTGTTGCTCCAGAGCATGGCGCAGTGGTCGATTAATATCGCCGTGGTCGCTGAGCCGTACTTTGTCCCGCCCAGGGATAACTGGGTGGAGGACCTTAACGGCTCAGTGGCCATAATTTCGTCGGCTGCCGCCGGTACCCCGTCCCTCGAAGGTGTCACGAAGGGACAGGGGTGCGTAGCAGCACGGTTCGGAGAGATTGTGGTAGCGGGAGTCTACTTCTCTCCGAGCCGAACTCTCGCCGAGTTCCAGAACTCCTTAACAGAGTTGAGTGTCGTCGTCGCCAGAAGCCATCCTTTCTCCGTGCTAGTGCTCGGGGACTTCAACGCCAAGAATGTGGCCTGGGGTTCCCGTTGCACGGATGTGCGGGGCAGGATGGTGGAGGACTGGGCTCTGGAAACAGGCCTGGTCGCCGTGAATCGGGGTTCTGTCCCTACGTGTGTGCGGATGCGGGGCGAGTCGGTAGTGGACATCACGTTCGCCAGCCCCGCTCTGTCACAGCGTGTCATTGACTGGCGCGTCATGGAGGAGGTGGAGACCTACTCCGACCATCGGTATATCCGATTTGATGTCTCCACCCAGACCTCTAGCGCGCTGGTCCGACAGGCCCCGAGTGGTCCGCGTTGGGCGCTGAAGCAGCTGGACCGGGAGCTCCTCCTGGAAGCCTCGATCGTGCAGGCCTGGGTGTCTTCACCGGACAGGCCTGCTGATATCGACGATGAGGCGGAGTGGTTCCGGGAGGCCATGTCCGAGATATGTGACGTGGCAATGCCCCGAGTCCGGCCAGGATGCGCCCGACGCCGGGTGTACTGGTGGTCGCAGGAGGTGGAGGCGCTGCGCAAGGCGTGCGTTGACGCGCGACACCGGTACACCAGGCACCGCAGGCTCCGCATCCGCCCTCCGGATGCGGAAGCCACAGAGGCGGAGCTGTACGAGGGGTACAGAGCGGCGAAGACCGCCCTCCGAGAGGCTGTCCAGCGGGCCAAGGATGCGGCCCGCGAGGAGATGCTGGAGACTCTGAACAGAGATCCATGGGGGCGCCCTTACAAAATGGTGCGGAATAAACTCCGCACCTGGGCCCCCCCGCTGACTCAGAGTCTCCGCCCACAGCTGGTGGAGGAGGTGGTGAGCGCTCTGTTCCCTTCGCGGGGGGAGCATACTCCCCCGCCTATGGCTCCGCCACTGGCGGTGCCCGAAGCGGACCACGCGGACGACGACGACGACACCCCTGAAGTGACCGGGGTAGATCTGAGAGCGGCGGTAGGCAGGCTGAAGGCCAAGAACACCGCCCCAGGACCCGACGGCTTGCCGGGTAAAGCCTGGGTCCTGGCCTCGACGGCTCTCGGGCCTCGACTGGAGGCGCTCTTAAGCGCATGCATGGAGAGAGGCCAGTTTCCGCTCCGTTGGAAGACGGGGAAGCTGGTCCTCATTCAGAAGCCAGGGCGCCCTGCGGACTCTCCGTCCGCATACCGGCCCATAGTGCTGCTCGACGAGGTCGGCAAGCTCTTCGAGAGAGTAATTGCGGGCCGCCTCGTCGGGCACCTGGTGGGGACTGGGCCGGATCTTGCGGATTGCCAGTTTGGCTTCCGCAAGGGGCGCTCGACGGTGGACGCCATCATGCGCGTGAGAGCCCTCACGACGGGGGACGCGGTGTCCCGGGGTGGGGTGGTCGTGGCGGTGTCACTCGACATCGCCAACGCGTTCAACACCCTGCCCTGGAGCTGCATTGGGGAGGCACTCCGGTATCACCGGGTGCCGACCTACCTCCGTCGAGTAGTCGGGGCGTATCTGACGGACAGAGCCGTCATCTACCCCGGTCGCGACGGGAACTGGAACCGGCGAGAGATGTCGTGCGGTGTCCCACAGGGATCGGTTCTGGGGCCGCTCCTGTGGGACATCGGTTACGACTGGGTGCTGCGGGCCGACCTCCCTGAAGGCGTCAGCGTAGTTTGCTACGCTGACGACACGCTGGTCCTGGCGCAGGGGAGGTCGCATCAGGCGGCGGCCGACGCGATGACACGCGGGGTTGCGATAGTCGTGGAAAGGATCCGGCGGTTGGGTCTCGAGGTGGCATTGCACAAGTCCGAGGCCATGTCCTTTCATGGGCCTCGGTACGGGCCACCTCCAGGATCCCAACTAGTGGTAGGAGGGGTTCACATCGGCGTCGAGACCACGATGAGGTACCTGGGTCTCGTCCTCGACAGCCGATGGAACTTCGTCGAGCACTTCCGACGTTTGGCCCCCAAACTGGAACGGGCCGGGGCCGCCCTAAAGCGGCTCTTGCCCAACCTGAGGGGGCCAAACGCCTCCTGCCGGAGGCTTTACGCGGGGGTCGTGCGGTCCATGGCCCTATATGGGGCCCCGGTATGGGCGCGTTCACTGCGGCTACGAGCCGCACACTACCTGAACGCGCCCCAAAAGGTGGTAGCCATAAGGCTAATCCGGGGCTACCGCACGATCTCGGGCGAGGCAGCAAGCCTCCTTGCCGGACTGCCGCCATGGGATCTGGAGGCGATAGTGCTCGCGCGCCTGTATGATTGGCGCGCGGAGGCACTACGCCGGGGGGAAACTCCGCATCCGCGGCAAACCGCGGCGGAGCGGACGAACCTCCGGCGCGATCTCATGGCGGCATGGAAGGAGCGACTATCGCAACCCAGCGCAGGGCACGCCACGATAGCGGCGGTAAGACCCCTCTTTGAGGAGTGGCTAGAGAGACGTCACGGCGTTCTCACCTACCGCCTGACGCAGGTCCTCTCCGGACACGGATGTTTCGGGAGGTTCCTGCGCATAATCAGGCGGGAGGAGACGCCCGGGTGTCACCACTGTCAGGATCGCCCAGAGGACACGGTGGAGCACACGGTGGAGGTCTGCCCTGCTTGGGCAGAGCACCGCCGTGTCCTCGTAGAGGCGATCGGTAGCGGCGGCGACCTCTCGCGTCCGGCCCTGGTTCAAGCCATGGTCCGGGGCGAGAGGGAGTGGGAGGCAGTCACCTCCTTCTGCGAAGCAGTCATGCTAGCGAAGGAGGTGGCGGGGTGGGCGAGAGAACGCGCCTTGCGCACCTCACGCCTCAGCCGCCGCGGGAGACGCTCCGGGCGTCGGGAGCCGCGTGACGACTCCCGGCCACCGTAGGCGCGGGCCTGCGGGCGGTGAGTAATGGGTAACTCACCGTCCGATCAGGACCAGGCCCGTGCCGGACGGCGTGTTGTGTTCCACGCGCGCCTCAAAGAGATGTCAGCATGAGTGACGGGGCCCCATAGGGCCGAAGCCTGCCAGGGTAGCGGGATTGTCCGAAAGGGTTACCGCTGCCCTGGAACATAAAGGGCTAAGGAAGGAACACGGGTGGGTTTTAGTCAGTAAGAGTCTGACACTCCCTCCTGCTCCACCCAGAGCGGGAGGAGTCATTTGATGATTTCCCATCCTCAAAAAAAAAAAAAAAAAAAAGGTGACTCCACACCACCACTCCACTTACTCCAGTTATAATTGAGTGGACCAGTCCAGTCAGTCAGTAGAGCCGTGGTGGCCCAGTGCTATCGACCTCGATTTTCCGAGTCGTAGGTCGTGGGATCGAACCCAGGCTGGCACTTTACTTTCATCACCACTGCTCTCAAAATGGTGAAGGAGAACATCGTGGGGAAACCGGCATGTCCTAGAACCAAAAATTCTAAGACATGTGACATCTACCCACTCGTACTGAGCCCGCGTGGTAGACTACACCCCACTCCCTCTCACAGATAGAAGACCTGTGTCCCAGCAGTGGGCTGATAACGCTTTTTTATGCTAGTCCAGTAAGCATTTGTCAGTAAACGAGTAACTCACCTCGAACTCGAACTTAAGAAATATTGAATGGGCGACTGCAGCCATATGTTCTCATATGGACTATTTCGATTTAACTAGGAATCTTTATGCCTTAAGGCCATCCAACCTTTGTGCGCATGGACACAGTGCGAGTTTTGCGCACTCCAGGTTCTGGGTTCGACTACCAATGGTCACGCGACGTGAATGCCTGTGACATTGTGAAAGACTTCAGTCGTGATAATTTTTGAGGTAAGCCACTTTGCCGAGTTCAAGTTTTGGATGGGTTACCGAAAAATAATAATGTATTATCAAAAGAATTTACGCACATTCATCACGGATACGAAAACAAACTGAAATTACGAGGGCTGGAAAGACAGTGACTTTTTTTCGTATATTTTAAAAAGTATGGTAGGTACATTATTCTGAACCCGTAGAGCAGGACAGATCAAACGACCATGAACGAGATTTTGTGAGAAGATGTATGAAAGATATTAATTAAATAAGTACAGTCACGAGCACCAATATGTCAACACATGGCAACTTTCAATTCCGATTTTTTTGTGAAATAACGAATGCAACGTTGAAATACGACACATTACATAAACCTACAGGTTCGAAAATGCTATTTTCGTAACAACATAAATTTTCATTAAAAAAATAAAGGAGTTAATCGCTTTTGAATAAAGCCGAATGTATACATACTTTTGTTCGTGACTGTACCTATGTTGTTTGTAAATAGAACACTACAGATGTCTAAGGGTTTTTTTTTCTATCAAACATTTCTGCCTACCTCATTAGGAAGCGTGATATCAAGCTATGTATCCTATCCTACTAATATTATAAACGTGAAAGTTTGTATGGATGGATGGATGGATGTTTGTTACTCTTTCACGCAAAAACTACTGAACGCAGATGGTTTATAACCAGGATTAACATATAGGATACTTTTTATCCCGATATTCCCACGGGATCGAAACTTATGTGGGTGAAACCGCGGGGCGCTGCTAGTTCCAAATAAAAACTCAAGTTTCGTTTAGTTTTTGGCTCTGACGTCTTATTTGGTTATGCGGATGCCGAAACATCGACCAGTCCAAAGAAGTTAACCTAGACTTATAAATAAATAAAAAAGTTAAAGTAAACGAACTTTACAAGGCACTATATCGAATGTACGATTGATCAGAAGGCCAATTCTCGTAATTTGAAACGTTCAAAATCTAGTCGCAGTCTCATCTCGGCGACAAACAAATGTCAAAAACTTGCCAAAAATGTAGGGAAATCAGAGGTATTTTTGACAGACTGAGACTGAGATTTGAAGGCCAATTTTCGTAATTTAAAACGTTCAAAATCTAGTCGCAGTCTCATCTCGGCGACAAACAAATGTCAAATACTTGTCAAAATGTAGGGAAATTAAAGTTATTTTTGACAGATTGAGACTGAGATCAGACTATGAACGTTCTTAAAAATTACGAAAATTGCCCCTCTGGTAGTATGGTACTTATCCGGATACTGGATGTTGATTATGATAAACAGTGTGGTAGGACTGTTAGGTTAAACAAAGAACATACTTCAAGGTAGTAGGTACTCATGAGCTAAAATATATAATCAATTACCAGAAGCAATTAAAAGTGAACAAAAATTTAACATATTTATAAATAAACTAAAACAATAGCTAATCCATAAATTCTTTTATAATATTAATGAATATTTTAATGATAAATAAAATGAATAATTAAAACTAAATACCAAAAATAATAAATAAAATCAAAGTCGAAGTGGGTAGTAGAAAAACATTTATATTCTACTTTTTCAAATAATAATAGCCCTCTTACTCTATCCTATCATGCTGTGCCCGACAGGGTCTAAAATGATCTAAAATTATGTATATTTTATAATGTACAGACGCCAGCACATCAAGCTACTACAATCTGTCAAATTTCTTTAATAGATTTTCAAATTTATGGCTAAAGCATTAAGGTTCAAGGTTGACTGGGAAAATTTGACAGTTTCGGATAGCTTGATGTGCTGGCGTCTGTACCTACCACCTAAGTTCACATTGTGGAATGCAAATAAATGTATTGAGTATTGAGCTGCAGCATCAACAGGGTCAACAAATGGGAACAACTCTGAGATATGAAAACTGCTCCCTAGATTTGTATCGCGTTAATATTGCATATAGCTTCTGCCCACTTCGTCCGCTGTTCGCCCGACCCACTCCATCGTATCGCATCTCCGTTTTCGCCAGGAGCGTAGCTACCGCCGAATCAGCCGTATCAATGATACGGGGCCCCCGGGCTACAGGGGCCCCTGTGCTAACGTGTGTAAGCAAAAATTAATTATCCACAATGGCGCCGATTCCCTTGTTCACAAACTAAACTAAAAAGTTCTGTGCATCTTTTTCTTCCTATTTCATTAAGAAAAGGACAGAAGAGAAAATATTAGTTTACTCCTGTCAAATTAAGATACTCCATAGACAGATTAGACGTGATTAAAAACATGGCTGCGAAAAATACGTCAATTTACGTCGGGCGCTGACTAGTTTGACAGGACTAAACTAATATTTATCTTCTGTCCTTTTCTAAATTAAATAGAAAGAAAATGATGCATTGAACTTAAATTTAGTTTAGTTTGTGAACAAGGGAATCGGCGCCATTGTCACTTAATTTAGTGCTTCCCGGGAAAAAACCATATAAAAAAACTGTCATACGCAACTTGTCAAAAATGGACCAACTTTCTGTAGTTTTTCAATACATCTCGATAACAGAAAATGATGATAATGTATCTAAAGAATTAAAAATCTGTGAGTCCTTTTTGGGGTTTATAGCAGTATCCGATTGCAGTGCAGAAGGACTTAAAACTGAAATTTTTCAATTGGACGACCCAACTAATTTTAATACTGGGCCCCCGCAAGGCACGCTACGCCACTGGTTTTCGCTTAAGGTTCTTTCTGACTTTTTTCTTTCTGGTCGGCTCCTAAGGGTCGTAGCGTGATATTAATCAGAATCAGAATCAGAAATATTTATTTGCCAACAATGTAGGTACAGGTTTGAGATGGTACAGAATACAATGTTTCCGCTACATTCTACTTTACGGCGGCGGCGTGCAAAAACATTAGTTAACATTACATTGACATTAAAATAACAAGACATCAAAAATGAAGACACATAAATAAATTGTCACAATAAAAAGTCATTACATTAAAAATTATGTTATCAAATTATAAATTATTGCAAAAAGGTATTTAAAATGCCAATTACAAGAAAAAAAGGTACAGTTATAAATCTTTGTCGTTCAAGAAGTCATTTACAGTACCTAACATTTTTGGATAGCAATTCAGTCAGTTATTTTTAAATATGCATGTGGGGTGTTCTTTGAGATTATATGGAATTTTATTATAAATGATTGCCCCCATTGACATTATATTTATTCTTAATAGTGCTGTATATTTTTCTGTATGTAATAAGAGCTTGTATTGTAGTCTTAAAGGGCCTGACCTTGACCTAATGTCGATAAACTCAAACTCAAATCATTTAATTCAACTAAACCAATTACAGGCACTTTTGAATTGTCAAAGGGTCGGTCACTCAGAAAGATAAAGCTAGTTGCCCATTCCAAAGCGTAGGTACCTATGGAGAAGAACGGGCAAGAAACTCCACGGACACTCTTTTAAATCATAAAATTGTTACAAAATATTTAATTACATCATTCGTGTTGAAATTAACCATGTGAGAACGATGTAGAAAGACGTGCACGTTAAAAGCGTCCGTTATAGAAAACATAAAAACAATTCAGAAATTAAAAATTAAAATAAGCCGTGGCAGCTAAGAGATGACCAGTACCTATCGATAAGTAACGAAAATAAATTTAAATTCGACCTAACCAAAATGGACCCTTCCAATATGTACGGTGACGGGAAGGTTAGTATTTTCAGAGACCTAAACACAGGCTCACAGCTATCTGTAGATTTTAAACTTGAAATTGATCTTATGCAACGTTTTTGCGATCTGAATATCAACTCCCTTTCGCTACAGTTGCCCCAGGACATTACAGCCTTCCTCTAAAATTAGGCTATCAAAAGCAAAAAGATTTTTTCAAATACGACTGATAGTTCCAGTCATTAGCGCGTTCCAACAAACGAATAAAACTCTTCAATTTTACTATTAGTAAAGATATAAATTTTGTATGGTAACAGCTGGTTTTTTTTCATATTTCAGGGTGTGTGTAAATAATTAATTTTCATGAGTAAACACGTTTCGTTACACTATGTCCCTCATTTATCCTAACACACATCGGCTGGATGCGGGAAGCACAGAACCGGTCGAAGTGCAGGTGCTTGGGGGGGGCTATGTCCAGCAGTGGACGTCTTTCTGCTGAGATGATGATGATGATGATGAAAGAGGCGATTTTGAATTATTAAAGAACAGAAAAAAGTGCACGTTTTATAATATTTTACTCTTATCACTTCTGTGCGGTAGAGTCCTTTTTAACCGACTTCTAAAAAAGGAGGAGGTTCTCAATTCGGATGTTTGTATTTTTTTTTTTATTTTTTTTTATGTTTGTTCGCGCATAACTTCGTCGCTTGCCAACCGATTTGAAAAATTCTTGTTTTGTTGGAAAGGGCATACTTCCCAAATGGTCCCATAGAAATTTCATCAAAAACGGTTCAGTAGTTTGGTTCTTAAACCAAAATTACTGGTAAAAATTACAACTAAAAAGTGAAAAATAAAAACTTTTTTGCAAAAAAATACAACCGACTTCCAAAAACGACACTACAAAGTGAAAAATTACTTTAATTTCGGAAGTCGGTGGCAAACAACGAAAATGCGAACCCAACGACACCGACTTCCGAAATTAAAGTTATTTTTCACTTTGTAGTGTCGTTTTTGGAAGTCGGTTGTATTTTTTTGCAAAAAAGTTTTTATTTCTATAGTTTATTGCATAAAATTCAGAAATTGCCCACATATTTCTGGAGTAGGTAGTCGACTCGCCCACAAGTAAATTAACTTCGTGCGAGTCGCCAACAGAAAAAATAATATTATTTAAAAGTGACGATTCGCCCGTACTCGTGCGAATCGACTAACAAGCCGAACTCACGACCAACTCGTAAGTCGGGGGCGATACGGCGGCACGGTTGGCGCAGTGGTTAAGCGATTGACTGCTGCGCTGCGTGTCGCGGGTTCGATTCCCGCACGGAACAAATATTTGTATGACCTACATGTATTTGTTCCGAGTCTGGGTGTTTTTCTATCTATAATATGTATGTATTTACAAAAAAAAAATGTATATAAGTAGTTTATCAGCCATCTTGTTACCATAACACAAGCATTAGGTTGCTTAGCTTGGGACTAGATGGCGCTGTGTGAAATGTCCAGGGATATTATTATTATTATATCACTGGACCACCACAGCTGCTCTCCGTCTTTTAATTCTTATACGAAATTGCGTCATATTTTGCATCACAATAACAAGACGTGTTGAATAGCTAACCGTCACCGTAATTTTTCCAAAATTTGCGAATGCAGGTAACAATTAGGTACCCAAAACGTTAATCTAGAAGTCTTAAAAATAAAATCCTGTAGTTATAATGGTTAAGGTACCTGCCCTTACTGCCCAAACTCAAAAATTCACCCCACCATGATCAGGTAGTATCCATCTGTTTTCCGTCCGGCTACAAAGTTCCGTGTTCAGTTCCTGTGCCGTTCTAAATGACGTCGGTGCGCTTGCGCCGGTAAGTGACCGGAAAATGTCAATAAGATTGATGACCAACCGAGCTGGAAAAAAGATTGCTGGAATATGTGTGTTTCTGGTTTGATCCTGATATTAGAGCTGAGAAGAAGAAGACAAGATGCTGTGCAGATCCCAAGATATATTTTTTTTATCGTTGAATCATCGTTTTGCTCTCGATCACGCCTGACGGAAAACGTGCCCAGAAGATGCCTGTTCACTCTTACTTTGAAGGTAGACGGGTTAAATGTGGAAGGGAACACAGATGTTGAGTGAGAGAGAGTGTTCACAGAGTGAGTGTTCCACTATTAATTATTTGGGGTAGGAAGTGGAAGGTGATGGCATTTATAGTTTGACTTGTGATTTTATAATTAAGTATTGGAGCCACAAGAAAAGTGTCTTAAAACCAACGTTTTAGTAACATAGTTAACATAAGCATTAAGCATAGCATAATTTAAACAGAGCTTAACAAATCCTCTCATATAATAATCTGTTTTATCAAAATAAACATGATCGGCTCTTTGAACGTGAATAAAGGACACCAAGATATGCATATTAGCTCTTTAATCTAATATTTGCGTAATCTAAGTAACGAAGTCATGATATTATCGTCACGAAATGCTTTGGTCTAGTTTGAATGAGCACACTCGCGCATCTTTGAAAGCTTACAGACCACCTTTTAACAACTCTTGTGAACAGCGCCATCTATGATACATGAAACGAAAAATTAATCAAGCTGATCTACTTTGCGTAGTTTTAATAACAAAGTGTAGATGGCGCTTTGTCATAATTCCACATAAATAGTACAAAATTTGTGATACTAGATGGCGTCACATGCGCTACAATCAAGTGCTATTTTATTCATGGTAAAACGACAGCTCTATTAGTGTTGTTAAACTCAAACAAAAAGAAAATATAGATGGCGTTGTTAAGACAATTCAAAACTTTGCGACATGATAATAGATGACGCTGCATGTCGTTTGGTCTGCAAAGCCAGCTTGTAAATTTTCATTGAAGTAAATAAAATAAAAAAGTAAAGTGAAGTAATTCTTCAAGACTTCCGTACATTCTTTAACTTTTTTTTATTGAATAATGTGGTTTCTTGTCACCAAATAAGCGTACCTAGCGTCAAACCTCGGTGCATGAAATGTGATCAGTCATGGCAAATTGCTTCGGACTTGTTCATCTTGAATACCAATCACGATAATCGGTTGAAATCATCAAGCTGCTGCAGTCGATTGCGCTCACACGGTGTTCAAGTAAGGATGTTCTTTGATGCTCTGAAAAAGTTTATGAAAAACTTACGCATTATTAAATTGAAAAAATATTCGAGATAAAAAGTTTTGAGTGGCCCATCTTATTAATGTGGTTTATATTGCCTACACTACAGATTCGTGATTGTAAACTTATAGAGCAGCCGCCAACCTTCAATCCGTTAACAGTTCGTGGATTTATAATATCCCTACTACCCACAAAGTTAAATGAACTACCTACTATCATTTATAGTAAACTAGACTATACTCCCGTAATATACTCAAAAGTAACAGATGGCGATTTGCATCTGTATGTTCAACAATATAATAAATACATAATTATCAAACGCACACATACACACATAGTTTATGGTCCATCAATCATTCTTTTCACACAGCACGCGCGATTTAACTAATCAAAAACAAAATAAGACAACTGCCCATCTATAAGCCATAAAACGAAGAAATTCACGTGTGGCATTGAATAATTCCCATTTTAAATAACGAATGATGGGCCCAAGACTGGTTTTGCGTGGCGAGCAATTATTCAGTCAAAATTCACTCATTGATCGGTGGGACGGTGGCAGAACGGTTGCGTGTCTTTGCCTCAAGAGAATATCTTACCATAAATATAGAGGCTGACGATTTCGCGCGAATCGAGAGCGTTGAGAGTTATGGAGCTGTTAAAGACGTTATTTTTTTTAAGAATACTAATTAAAGTCGCATGTTTATTTTAAATTAAATGCGCCTGTCTGTCTCATAGTTCATTTAAACGATTGGACAATTAAATGTAATAAATATGCGTTGTCGTAAAATAAACACCTGTGTGTGTGATGTCCATTTGTAAAATTGTCGAGTTGATAAAACTGCACTTTGCTTAACGGTGTAACGGGGTTGTCAGCGATATCTAAAACATTTTCACTTAGGCAACTTTATTACTCTTGCTGGGGGCAAAGTGGCAAAGACAGCTGATGCATTCTGCCTATTTTTTAAGACCGCATAAACATGCATGAAGGCATTTATGGTTTAAAGTAGCCAGGTGAGTCATCTGACTGATTCTTTATGTTATTTGCGTACGTACTACGCCTCCACAGTCGACATGCAGGCTACAAAGTTCGAAAGAATGCATTTTCTTGGACCCACAAACTGGACTCCGACTGTTCGGCGCGAAAGTGACGCTAAATGTCTATATTCGATGTTCAAATCCGGGAAAAGGTCCTGTATTCCCGCTTTGAGCCTTAATTTAATTATATTATTTTAATTAATTATGAACATAAATATTTGCATGTCACAGTAATATGACTAAGTGTTAAGGATCCCTATCAATAATATTATATTAAGACCGATTTTGTACTTACCAACACTTATCGCAAATAAATTGATTTGATTTGAGGAATACTTTGAGGAAGACCAACCTGCAGCGATAGCATAAAGCCGGTACAGATCGCTGCACGTTGGTCTACGAAAAAAAAACGGTAACAATGGTTTACCTGTTTCCGGAATGGAAACGTATGGAAACCCGCGGCTTTATGCAAACACCCTTTCCTTAGTCAGAATGTCATTTGGGTACTATGTGCATGAACTTCTCACACGGTTATTTCAGGGATGTATTACCTTTTCTAAACCTCAATAATTCGATAGCACAAGATAATGGCGCCGATTCCCTTATTCACAAATTTAACTAAATTTAAGCTCCGTGCATCTTTTTCTTTCTATTTCATTAAGAAAAGGATAGAAGATAAATATTAGTTTAGTCCTGTCAAATTAGGATACTCCATAGACAGTTTAGACGTGATTAAAAACATTGCTAGGTAATAAAAATACGTCAATTTAAGTCAGTCGCTGACAACTTTGACAGAACTAAACTAATATTTATCTTCTGTCCTTTTCTTAATGAAAGAAAAAGATGCACTGCACTTAAATTGAGTTTAGTTTAGTGAAAAAGGGAATCGGCGCCAATATCTACACACGTCACACAGCATTTTTGTGTTGCCATTTTATGAAGAACAAAAACCCGCACGCAAAATCCATCTGCCTAAGCCTAACCTTTTCCCAACTTTGCTGGGATCGGCTTACAGTGTAACTGGATGCACCTGAATACCAGTATTTTACATGGAGCGACCACTTATCTGACCTTCACAACCCAATTACTGGGTACCACGATCCCGTTTGATAACACTGGTTGTCAGACTTTCGGGCTTCTGACGACCAGTAACGACTGTCAAAGATCTATTAATGAAACCAACGGCTTAATGAGCTTTCCGAGGCACGGAAGGGTATCGATGTCTAAAGGAAGGTCACCCATCCACGAACCGACCTCGGCAAACGTAGCTTGAAGCTCCTAAGTGCGAAACTTGTAAATTCTTCTTTCTCATTATTTTTAATGGCGCCATGAACACTGAGATAACTCAATCAGGTTTCCACGCAACATATTACAACCGTGTGAAGTTGCTAGTTCCGCTACTAACTTCAAGTCATATTATCGCAGTTTACCGCCATAATCTCTGCGTGCAATCGTCAACAAATTCTTCAGTAACAGTTAATACTATTGTTACCTACTAGTTAAATAACGAGACATCACGTGGTCGCTGGGACTTGCGATAGATCCATAGAGCATAGAATCGGTTCGTTCGGTCTTGGTCAAGTCTCTAAGCACGAAATCCGTAATTTCAGTCGAAGTTGTGGGCGATTCCTGCCTACTCCGTGGCGCCAAAAGAACGTTGAGCAATTGCTTGATTGAGCAAGCTGTCAATTTTATGCGTCACTTTGACTTAAGTCGTGGTGTGGTTTGTATGGAAAGGGTTGACAATGCTGCCCAGTGTTGCCAACCCTCCTGATTTCACAGTAGATCTACTATTTTATCAATGGCATCCCTGTTTTCTGTTTTAGTCCGTTTTTCCTACTGTTTTTGTATTTTAGGCGCTATCTGAAGAAAAATGCTTTTTACTTTGCTACTAATGCTGTTGTTTAACCCAAAATTTATAAAAAGTAAGTGCTGAAGATATGCATTTTTGGAGTTTCAAACTTTTTTTATTCTTTATCATAAGCTTGGCAATAGGATTACTGCTCTAAAATGAGTAATTACTGTTTTTCTGTTGTTATTTAGTTTGTTAGGGTTGGCAACACTGATGCCGCGTCTAGTAATGGCCGCCGAAGCGACTCTATGTTCTGTGGACAGATCATAATCGGCGGTAATGCGACCCGCCGACGACGTTCTAATGAAATCATTGTCGAGTTACGCCCGAAGGCTTTCTGCACTCTTAGCGACTAAGCGACTTGTCGCGATGGTTTTATTTTGAAGATGTTTGTGAATGAACACCGTTTTTTTTTCAAGGATTAGTATACGCTACTCTCGTTCTTGTAAGTAATATTTTGTCATTTTTTGTTAGTAATATATTTAAAATAATTTTTCTGCATATTTAACCAATTTATAAAGAAGTAAAATTCTTTCACTGATAGCAGATAGAAAGCCACAGTATTGCCAGTGTAATAGGATAGGATATATTTAATGGTAAAAGCTAGCTCTAAGTACAAAGTCTACCAAGACATTTTCATAAAGTTACGAAAAAGTCTCGGTAGATTTTGTAGACAGCATAACAACATCCAATCAAATAATTAAACAAACGAAACAATACATTATTTAATAAATGGCTCGTGGCTAAATAATAACTGACGCACGGGTCCCTCAAAGGTGAAGCTACGCTTGCCGCGGTTGGTTCGTGGATGGGATGAACCATCCATTATAATATATCGAGACCCCCTCTGTCCCTCGGAAAGCACGTTAAGCCGTTGCTCCCGACTGTCATTGATAGAATTTTGACAATTGTTACGGGTAGTCAAAAGTCCAAAAGTCTGACAACCAGTCTTATCAAGGGGTATCGTGTTACTAGGCGACTACCTATCTAACCTCCATAACCCAGTTAGGTCATGGAGGTCAGATAGACAGTCGCTCCATGTAAAATACTGGTATACAGCTGCATCCGGTTAGACTGAGAGCCGACCCCAACATAGTTGGGAAAAGGCTAGGCAGATGAATTTTACGTGTAGGGTGTTCGTCCTTCATAAAATGGCAACACCAAAATACTGTGTGACGCGTGTAGATATTATCTTATACTATCGAATTATTGATTGAAATCTTTTTATAGCCTTGTTTGACAAGTAAATATTAGATGTAACCTAATATTAACTACTTTTGCCACTTTATTTGTCCGGGACATTGAATAAAAACGAACTGCCTCAATATAGTAGCTAGTTCTTTCGTCAACAGCACATTGGAAACATAATGGATGATTCTGACCATTACTTTACATCACAGAACGATTTTATGAAAAGAAACAACAGTCGCGCTTCTTTTTGGTAGAAAACATAAAAAGAGTTCAAAAGAAAAAAGTAAGAAAGCAAGAAAATACGTCTATTTGCACTAAACGTGACGCATAAAGAAAAAAATAAAGCACACGAACATAAATAGAACAAGTGGGGGAAATATGCGTCACATCCACGGAAAACAGCCATTGCTCAGCGTAATGCTGTTACACTATGCGAGACAGAGTCACAGCGCATAGTTTTCAGCGACAGCCCCTGCCATGCGTGCCCTGCGTGTCCTGTCAGCTGCACGTTACATGAACTGATGGACGCTGGTGATGCTGCCAAACAAATGGCCGAATTCTGGGCCGAGTCCATTTAGATTGCTATCGACACGCTAAGAAGAAGAGCGACAGCCGACGTTGACGTGGTGACGTCAATCGGTGCAGCATAGAAACAGATACCTATAATATATAACTCTCTATTCTCTTCTTATCAACCAAATCAACGAAAACTAAAGTAGCATTTGAGGAATACCGATGACCGATGACCTGGTGAAGGCCACAGGAATCCGCTGGATGCGAGAAGCACAGAACTGGTCAATGTGGCGGTGCTTGATGGGAGGCTTAAGTCCAGCAATGGCAATCTTCCGGCTGAAATGATAATGATGATCTGCGGAAGATATTGTTGGTCCTTATGTATACGTTGATATTGCTGTCTTGGGAGCATTTCGATTAACATTGAAATGGCTTTGGCTGGCAAGCTTTAACCCCCGTAACAAAATCTGTGGAATGAAGGAAAAACTGATAGGTATTGATTAGAAAGACAATTTTGCTTCTATCATGACCATTCTACAACTTAATACGTTTAAGTACTTAGTAGTACCAAAATGTCCTTTTCCTAGCTAAACCACTACGAATCGGTGAAGGGCGGGCATTTAGGGGGACTGTCTTATGTAATTTTGCCGTTCAAAATTTTTGCAAATTCTGAGCAATTGCTTTTTTGAGCCTAATTCGAATAAATGACTTTTGATTTTGTCCAAAACGATTTCCCGATTTGTCTCCCCGTCTGCAGCCAGCCTTAAAAGGACCTATTGTGACACCTACGTGTTTGGGTTGAAACTTATGACGTTTGACATTACCAGTGGATTCGATTTATAGCCTGCCTGGTACGCATTTACTGCGTGACTTTTAGGTATATTCTCTTAACTGGCCAATCCTGTTATTAGGTGACCACTCCCTTTTCTGGGGTCTCAAATAAAAAGCCACTGAGTTTATCAAGAGGAAATTAGCAACTCAACTGCAGTTTTTTTACATTACAACAAACATGTCTGCCATATCTGCCACCATAGATATAAGAAGGAATCTGTCACCAATCAATGCTATATTCCATGATGAGTGGTGTCGTTTTGTCTGCAGTCTGGAAAATTAAGTCTTGCATATTAACGGATGAGAGCCGTAAAGGCCTAGTGGTATCGCCCCGACTTACGAGTTGTATATTGTAGGTTCGAAACTTCGAGTGCCATTTAAATGTGCCATTCATAAAAAAAGTCTCATCAAGTATTGCCATGTAAATAGGTAAAGTAAATCATTCACAAAAAATAAATGTTTGGTGATTCTATTCGATCACTATCACTACAAACTACAAAGCTATCAAAATAAAGGTACAAAAAATAAATATTTGTTGATTTTATTAAATAAAATGATTATAAAACTTAGTGTTTTTACCTCCGTGTTTTTACACCCTTAAACAATTTCACAAGTGCCTAAAATAATAATGTGGAACTAGTGATAACAAAATCAACATTAGTTCCATTATTTTCAGATTCTTTTAAAATGGAACTAGTGATTAAAAAAAACATCAGTAGTTCCATTATTTTCAGATTCTTTTAAAATGGAACTAGTGATTAAAAATACATCAGTAGTTCGATCATGGAACTGTTAATGGTACTAGTGGCAACGAAGCAATTACGTCACATTTATAACCATTTCAAACAACTGTCAAAGAATGACAGTTGTAATTTGAATATACCTACGGACAAATTTATGTTGGTATTCACGTTGCTAAACAATAAACTTCAGCAGCAGTTTGATTCTGTAACCATCTCACCGTGAAAACTTAGGTGAAGTGAGCGTGGAGTGAGCTATCATTTCAACTCATGCTAAGGATTGACACTATTGACAGCTCACTCTAAGCTCACTTCACCTAACTTTTCACGGTGAGATTTTTGATCGGCTGCACCCTAATTGCGTAACACCATAGATTTTTACATTTCTATGCGTAACACACTACCAATCACAATCTGAATCATTTTGAAGGATATTGCTTCATATGTTCGAAAAATTTGTCTGATTAACAACGTAAATAATGCAATGAATGTTGATGAACTGTCAAAATGAACCCATTGAGTATGTTACGCAATTACCCCGCTAGATAAAGAGAGCTAACTGTTGTCAGAAAAGTATCGATGAGATATTTATATTACTAGTCTTATAGGTACCTAATTAACTATAAGTAATTAGTGTAACTGCCTCATCCATCCGCATCTGCTGGGCGTATTGTTTGACGAGGTTCGATTCCCTGGTCAAACAAAGCGATGCGGTTTTTATTGTACCTGAACTGACATGATAATTACCGAAGAATATCATTATCCTGTCGTATGTAAGACTTATGTATGTGTGCTCTTGTATTCTAATATTAAGAATCAATATGTTTATTAAGGATGGTACTCTATGATTGACCAGTAATACACGAGATACCAATCGAGTGACTTGTTTTACTCATCTTCCCGGACTGACAACCTTACATGGCGATCCTGTCATCTGTGACGAGTGCCTATGAGGGTATGAGGAACAGGGTATTTTCGTTTAAATATAAATAGCATCACGCAGGTCAATCTAGAAGATGGTCGGCTGCTTAACCAGGGTTGCCTTTGGCCTCCAGCCAACGCTTAAAAACTTTAAAACTAAGCGACTACACGCTAAGGGCAGCTCCTGTGGGGTACGGTCCTTGGCTTAGGGCGTCGCTCGAGGAGGGCAGTAAGGGACAGGCTGGATCTGATTAAAGGGTGTAAAGCTGCTGATCCTCCATAGAAAAGGAAGGATCCTCCAACCAGACAGATGTTGTTGGTGGCCCGACGTTTGTTGTCGGGTTTCCGTATAGCATAATAAGTAAAACTTGCGTGACGTCCCGTCGGCTGCATGGGTAGTTCGTGTGAGACGTTATAGATGCCTTAACAATTAACAATCAATCTGCCTAGCTTTTCCTAGGTTGGGGTCAGCTTCCAGTCTGAATAACAGTATTTTACATTGGCGCGACTGCCTATCTGACCTCCACAACCCAGTAACTGGGTAACACGATACCCCTTGGTAAGACTAGACACACCTTCCAATATATAAATATAAAAGGATAATAAACGTAGTATATAAATCCTTAAAACAGCCTTTTCTTGGTGTTCCTCCATTAACCCTAACAGTTGTCAGACCAAGAATATACTCAAGCCCGTAACGACTGTCAAAGACAGCCGGGACCAACGGCTTACCGTGCTTGACGAGGCACGGAGGGGTCTCGATATGCGAAAAGACATTATTTTCTGAGTGCCGGCCGCGGGTATCGAACTTGCGACCATAATAGCGCGTCACTAATTACTTTCACACCTCATCCCTGTAAGTGCATACCTACTACTGTAAGCTAAGTACCTACCTACTTATTTTTGGCTACACTAGTTACGTTAAATAAAACATTAGGTTGGTACCTACTATTAGCCTTGACAACAATTTTTTCCTGTTTTTTATTTTCGTATGTCTGCAGCACCCTAATTTTCTAACACAGTTTCCATCACAATCCGAGGGTTTTGACTGAAAATCCATTGCTTCATAGGTTCGTCAATACCTTCATTGCGATCGCAACTCCGATATAAGGTGCTGTTAATGTCTGATCGTTAACACTGTGCGGTTGACTGTACCACATTACCCACCTACGGTAGAAAGTGCTTATTATTGAGACTTAATTAGTCTGCGTAATTAATTAATTACTAATTAGCGCACCCATCCGCGACGGCTGCTCGACAGAGTTCGATTCCCTGGTCAAGCAGAATCGTGAAGTGTGGGGTTTCCATTATAGAAAATTACCTGGTATTTGAACTGCCATGATAATGACAGAATTCTTTCTTAAATACTGTAGGTAAACTTTTTACTAGCGCCACTTCCATAATCAGACTATAACGTTCCCATTGCTGGGACCCAGGCCTTATTTCTTCGAGAGTGAGTGGGCCGTAGCCCGTAATCTCCATCAATTGGGCCCAGTGCGGGTTGGTAGATTTTACATGTCTTCGAATTTTTGGTTCTACGACATGCCGGGTTCATTCCCTCACGACGTTTTCCTTCACCGTTTTGAGAACAGTGGTAGTGAAATATTTTACACTAAGTAAAGCGCCTGTCTGATTCGACAACAACTCTTAAGTCGCGGCAGATAACACTGTGCCACCACTGCTCTCACTTGTTACCAACTAACTTACTTACCTATCTGGGCCGGAGCAAAGCAACCCTACTCAGGTGGAGATTCACAGATGAGTCCGCCCTGGAGTGTAAATGTGCTGCTGTCCCCACAAACAGGAGAGTGGCAGGTACATCGACGCGCAAACTGTAACCATGAATACAGCATGACACTAGACACCCCCCCCCCCCCCCCTAAAGTACATTTTTTTTATCTGGATAACTATATAAAAAACAACTGTTAGGTACATACAAAAGTGCAACCTACGCGGTCAAAACGTATGAAGCTGCTATCTTTTTTTTAATAACCGAACTGATATTTTATCGGTCCAGAATCATATAGGTACTAAATCTATGGTAACAGGATACGCGTCGAGGCTCCTCATTCCTGCCACCCTGTATAGATTGCCTTCAACACGTCCAGAAGAAGAAGTACTTACCTACCTACTTTAATTATTGTTTAAGCTACAAAAAAAACAAAACACAATCCACCTAATCTGCTTATACAGTGCCATTCACGCTTAGCGACGACTGTGTAAAGATTAAAAAAGACAGAGTTCTCACTTCCAAACGTAAATAAAATACCTACCGACCCGTTCACCACCTACCTGTAGGTACTATAAGAAAGGATAATGTAGGTATCGAAAACAGTAGGCATAAACCAGCCCACGCATACCAATATACCTACACAAACATACCTACTACAAGTACTTTGCAACATATACAAAATCTCGAAACTAAAACACGCTAAAACTAAACGCACGCCATTCATAGTAACCATTCACAACGCGGAGCCCGCCAAAACTATCAGTGTTGCCAAAATAACAAGCCGAATCACACAAAACAAACTATCAACATTAGCGATCATTATAATTTTATTTAGCCTCTGGCGAAACTGAGGCGTAAGGATTCGAGATGAGAAAAAAATGAACCCCTTCCGCAAAGAATTTAGGAGTGCCCGCGACCGGGACCGAATACGACTTGCTCGTTATAAATTTTGTGTAAGATAACAATGCGTACGTGTGGGTGTGTGGTACAGTCGCTGACGAGTATAGTTACGGCACGCAATAACGCTAACAAGCGTGCGAGCGAGAGGCAATCAGCGCTGTATAGCGGCGTCTCGCTCCCCCCGCCGGCAACATGGCGCGCTGACTCGGGCGCAGGCTCGAATCGTATCGCCTGCCCACTCAAGGTTCGCTGACTGCCGTTCTTTTGTTTTTAATGTTGCCATGTGGGAATTTCTCCCCAGACTCGTGTAGTTTTGTAATTATTATTTTTTAAGAAAATTGTCTTCGTTTGAGTTGAATGAGTGATTGTTTATTTTTTACTGTTTTATTGTGAAGTGTTGAAATAGTACAGTTAAATGGCTTGTTGATTGAGGAGGTAGTCTTAGCGTATTTTAATGTTTCGTACGCGAGTGAAATATTATCTCTAAGAAATTACGGATGAATAAATAGATTTTCATTTAAAGAAAACTACTCATTTTAAGTAAACGGAAGTATAAAATCCTTATCGTCTTGTTCTGTTATAATATTACTATTGTCGTGGATACCTAACAAAACTTTCTTCCAAAGCCAAAAAGTGAACAATTAAAAACTACATAATATAAATTATGTACCTACCTTACGCTAATATTTGATAGTAAACGGTTAGAAATTGCCTACTTGATTTTATTTTTATACAAATAGAATACAATAATTCAAAAGTTGTAAAACTTCGTGTTACAACTTTACAAGATCTTAATAACGAAGAAAACCTTATTTCTTGTACATAAAGATTAAGTTTTAAGTTATCCCCGTTAAACAAAAATGTGTGGAGAGTGTTGTAAGTATTTCGGGAACCCTGGACCGCAGACGAAAACAGCGTCAAGCCGAGGACCTGCTCAAACCGAACGTCTGCATACCGATCGTTGGTTTTTTATAAGCGCGCGTCGGTGCACGCCTTGGCCCACTGTGTGAGTGGGAGTACGCTTGTGTGCGTGGCGGCTCGTTCTCGCGCGCGCCGCGCTCCATTGTTGTGTGCAGTATACTCGCGACTCTCCGCCGGCCGCGGACCGTATCACGCGCTCGCCGACAACTACTAAAACTGCCGGCGATAAACAAAATAATGACCAGTGTACCACATTACGTGCAACAAGCGACAACAGTGTGTGATAACAAGTATGTAACGTGCGTGTTGTGTCAAACGGTGTGCGTTTTTCGACGTGTTTTGGAGTTTGAAGGCGCGTGGACAGCGCAATGCACGTCGTGTTTAGGTATGTGCCGACCGATTAATTATGGCCCATCAGTGAGGGGTCGCTGGCCTGCAATTTCGCCACTGAGATCGTTTAGTGTATTTTTATAATCGGTGACAGATTTCGCGACGGTACAGTGCGGCCACGGCGTGTGGCGAGTCGTGCTATTTACACGTCTCTCTGTTTTCGTTTACATATACAGAACTGGCTGGCGTCAACGTTTTCTAGTCACATCCGTCGTTTCTTGTGGTGTTTTATGTGCATTTGGCGCCGTCGGTGTGTTATCAGTTGTCGGGAAGTGTGTCGAGTAATTTATAACGTAATTAATACGTTATCGGTGACGGTGAACCTATGTAGCCGCGTGAAATGTGAACTTTGCATCCATTTGTGACCGTTCTGAACTGGACAAATGCCATGCTGCTTAGACACTTTTCAAAACTCACGTTTGACGGTGGTAAACATAACTTACTGCATCGCACCAGCCTTTGGTTGAACATGCAAATGCCTGTGTCATAAAAAAGGCAATAAAAACACTGTTGATAAAGTACGATGCCCATCTAATCACCTCCAGTTGTTAGAGATAAAATGTTACACAAATAAACTTGAAATTTACTGGTTTTATGCTGAATAGAAGTTAAATTCACCTTTATTTACAAGGAACTAGAACAAAAATAGTTTATTTCTTCTAGAGTTCAAATCTGAAGTTCGTTTCTAACAGCCATCAAGATTCAAGATAGACGCTAAAGGTACCAACCTAATAAACGTTAACCCTATATTTAATAGGGTAAATGTAACAGTAATCGTCATCCGAATTTTTTTAATACAATCTTCATTAAAACGCTTACTATTATTTAAGATCAAGAAAAATTGAAAGTACCTTATTTTAAAATAATATAATTCATATCATGTTTATGTTATTATTACGTAATTTTTAAATATTTTTGTTATTACTATTTGTCTGTAATTTATATGGTGTACATAAGAAAGAGTATTCTATTCTAATTAATGCCTATCTATTGGTCTCAACTAGTATTCCATTCATCGCTGGTATCGGAAATTAATCAACTAATTGTTAAGGGTAGAAAGGATATTGGTTTTATCTATTAAAGATGTCATTAAACAAGAAACATTTGAGTTGAGTGAATAAGTAGGTACTAAAAACATTTAATGTCGTTACAAAGAGTAGTAGTCACTACGCGACAAGTTAGTGAATGCTTGTTAACTCCAATACATTTCACCCTTTTGTAAATGGCATGATATACCTACCTACGATAAACTTGCTTCTACAGAAACTATTAATTAACTTTACTATGTCCGGCGGAATTATTGAAATGTTCACTGCAGTACTAAAATGACAACTCATGAGGAACAAAGTTGATAATTGTAATGCCATTTATTTTTTTATGATCAGCGGGACCCCAATAAATAACAAAATAGCCCTACAAATGTGCACAAACGCACCTGCTTAATAAAAAAGTTGGGATGTCCTTAATAAAAACATAGTTTATTGTAACGAAATTATACACATTACGACGTTATTAAAGTTTTTCAAATTAAGGCTTAATGGACTTGACTCTGGAGTCTGTAGATTAGACCAATTGGCCTTGCTATACTTCCACGCAAATCCCTAACCCGAGAAACATATAAAACGTATTTTAAAAACGTCACTATCCTTCTGAATAAATAGTTAATCAATCTTCAACAGGTTTTTGGGTCCAAAAATATTTAACACAAAATCCGTGCCTCATTCAGACGAAATCTTCGATGTCCCAACCATTTCTCAGCGCGGTGACCGCGCGTTGCGAGCAAAAAAGAATATTATTTATAACCCCTTTATTCTTTTTAAAGAAAAAATATATTTCAATATTTTTTTCCTCTTTTATGGCGCGCAGTTAAACGCGACAACTCTGGGTTACGAGCGGCCAGTTCGAAAACCGAATTTTGTTACTTTTTTTCAAGTTTTAAAAGCTTTTTTATGCATTTTCATCGTTGCCGCCAGTAAATATTCTCAATATAAGAACAAAATGTAAACCTGTGCTGATGATGAGATGACACTTGATAAGTTTATTATTTCAAATATTATGTTATCATTATTCAGTATAGTAAAATTTAAGCAGACTGTCGCGTCGGTGTTCTGCGCGGGAAAGAGATCTAAACACTTATTCTCAGAAGCGAACAATCGTCTTATTTTGGTCGTTATCTCAAATGAATTATTCATATAATCGCATTTCCTACGCTCGACGAGTATTATTGGATCTAATTATTTTTATTTGTTGTTATATAGAATGTCCATTTTGTCGCTATAAAATCTTTGATTTAGTAGTTAATAGTTTATTTAACGACTGATAAGTAATCATATTGGTAGTAGTAGTAGTAATTAAATGATAGCATCGAGTATTTAAGCATTCAGTCATTTTAGCTTACTTAATCTTGATAAGCTGAAATAAATATTAGTTCTAATATCAATAGTGTTAGAAAAAGTATACTTATTTTAAACTATCTGATTTTTTAATCTGGTTTGTATGTAACGAGTAACAACTTGGATTTTCCTCAATGGAATAATAAAAAACTTTATATTTTTATAACAAAAGCCAGTCGCATTTACAGAGACAGCTATTAAACGCGTGCGGCTTGCTATGAGAACCTGCGCGAGAGTTGAGAATGTTAATGCGCTCGTGTTGTTCGTTGGGCACACGCGGAATACTGAATGCGTTTACAAATATACTGTGCAACTAATATAACCCACCATAAAATAAAAATTCTCAATGACGTTTGTTTGCGGCAATTCTAATAATCATGACCGAAACGTGTCCACAGTTTTAAACATAAGTTCCAAGGTAGTTTGGCAAGTATTGATCTAAAATTAATAATAATCGTAACTGGTTCAGGGAATTGAAGGATTATAGGCACGCTAAGAATATTTAATTTTAAGAAACTGGAAATTAATTATTTCATATTAATTTACTCACACCTATTTATAGACTTTAGGATGCTGATAATTGAATTCTTCGTAAAGTAAAAGCTTGCTTAAGTACAAGATTCATTTATTTTCAATCGCTATCGCCAATACTATGCGATACTGCAATGAAAGAAAACCTGTGTTGAAAAATAATATTATTTATTATGTCATAAAGTAATTACTGTATTAACTTTGAAATCATAGATAACTATAAATACATAGAATTAAATAAATTCTTTATCATTTACAATAAAATAAAATGCATAAAATTTTGACCTATGACCAACAACATGATTTTTCACCCTACAAAAAAACGTCAACTTCCCAGTTGTACCAACCGCACGAACTTAGTGCCTACAAAACGTTTACGACCTATAAGCGCGGGTCTTCTACATTTCCATTCTTCGGAATTCAAATCGTTGCGTTCGGATAGTTTGTCATTGGAATTCAAATTGATTTCGATCTGTCATCGAGTGAGATTTCATAGTAGGCTATTAATCTCAGTTTATGATTACCATACGGACCACGTATCCGTTCTTTGTCACTCTGCCCGTAGGTTAGGCCATGTAATGCCTCTCTAAGTATAGGAATTCTAGACTGTTTGTAGCCTCTATTCATAGTGAAAATTCATTTGCGTGTATCACCTAGCGTATGGCATCATTTTAAAATTGATCCAACTTTCTCACCGAACTACAGTAAATCTAGCAAATCACAGGATATATCGTAAAGATAGCTTGTTTTTATAATAATTCCTTCTTTAATGACTGTAATTAAGGAAGAAAAATGCAATAAAAATAAAGCATACATGCGATATCAACCGTGAAGATATAAATTTTGACTCCCGACGCCCGTAATGAGCATTTCCTAGAACGGACAGATTCTACGATACGTCCAAAAAAAGCGGGGCAAAAAACTAAAAACAAATGCATTTCAAAAAACGACGGCTAGTTCTTATTTCAAGGAATCAAAGTTCAAATTAGTTTAAAATTCTGTTCCGACATTACTTAAATAAAATTGTGACGGCGAAAGTCCGCGCCAATTTTTTTTCGTCAAGGGTGAAACTGTGTCCTTTGCTGCTTTCTATTACAAATTTTAAATTTAAAACAGGTCAACATAATTATGAGTGCAATTATCAAAAAAAAAGTACCTATTCAAAATTTGATTTTAATCAAACATATCTAAAGAAGTAGGTATTAAGTGTAAAAACCTTTACAAAGCTTTGTATTAAATTTTAATCCGTCTGTGTAGGTATTCTAAAAATAATACTTAATCTGAAAAAATAATTTTTGTAATCTTTGCATTGAAAAGGTTACATGTAAATTGTAACAAGTGAGGACAACAATGTTGATTATCCAACTTGATAATAATAGGTGTTGGCGAAAAAAATGTTAATGCCACGGGTTTATGCAAAAAAATGGCGAAGAAACTGGTTTACAAACGACCAACGAATAAAATCATAAGCATAGGGTGAATATTTATTTAACAATGCTAATTTACAATATCATTATTTGAAGTGTATCCGAATCGAAATGCTATCTTCATGAAAGCATGGAAAAAGAAGTCCTTCCAAAGGACGAAATATGGCATTAGTAAGTACTCGTACAAAAAAAAAAAAACCGGTTTTGAATTTGAACCGGACATAATTAAAAATTTTGCAACTTTAGAATCCTATGACAGCCAGACAATTGCAAGGTGTCTTCCAATTAAAACAAACAAGATGCTTTACGGATAACTATAGGTTTTCCACTTTTGTGCCATGAAGGACAGTGCCAGATGGAAGCCATAATATTAGTTTGAATGAGCAATGCGACAATGACCCGGCTTTGAAACGGTTTGAGAAAAACGGTCGAAGATCAAACCCTACATTAAATAAATTAAATGTATGTACACACGGCTACACATCAAGCTATGCAAAACCAGTATTGGCTGACCGTTCATTGTGAGAAAATATCATACAAAGTGAGGCCAAGACAAACTGGTTTTATATAGCTTGACGTGTAGCCGTGTGTACATAGAAATAAAGACATGGCTGCTCATAGCGGATTTATTTATTTATTTGCCAGAAACATACAACAACAACAACACACAACATGGATTCTGGATAAGTAAATAGATATTGGTCCCGATGGCTGGTACAGCAGACGACTCCTGGAGACTGCGTATGGGCAAGCGTAGTGTAGGACGCCCCCTAGTTAGATGTACAGACCCTTAAAAAGGTGGCTGATACAGACTGGATGCGCAAGGCGGGATTGGAAGGTACAGGATGTTGTGGCGCAGCCTGCGAGAGGCTTATGTCCAGCAGTGGACTCCGACAGGCTGAGTTGATTGTTGATTGAAGGAAGTCTTGATTATTGTAATTATCTCATTTTTTCCAGTCTAAAGAATAGTAATAAAATACGGATGTGTCATACAGATGTACTATCGCCAAAATCTATATCTGACTGACCGCCGTAAATACTATTCCTGCTTGCGGCCCATATTACGTCGACCGAAAAAGGATCCTCTTTTGTTTTACTTACGGACGCAGCTGTGGTCATCTTCAGTCATCTTGTACACGGGATTTTGTTTTCAAAATGGTGATTATAGGTTTTGGCGATAGTACATTGCAGAACTAAAGGAGTAACTAGTAAGCCGGAAACCGAAAAATAATCAACTATTCAGACGTAAGATTTGTTAGTTAAAAAGACAAGACCGATATTTCTGAACAGGAGCTTATAGCCATTGTTAGAAACCCTACCACAATCAGACTAGTAGATTTAAAGATAAGCCAAATTATGCGAACGGTTATATGGAAAACCCAATGACTAAATAACATGGTGCAATGTGTTTTTCTATTGTAGAATCTACTAATAGTAGATGATTGAATACCACGGGACGCTTTGATTGATTTTCTAAAATCAAATCATCGACCATCTCCACTGGTGGGGTTTCTGGGATGGTTCCTCTATCCTCAATGTAGGATGTGCGACGTTCGTTCGTAGACCAGGGGGCCACCTTTTATCTTGTATTATTTATTTTTTGCCACATCTTGACCTCGATCTCGTTTGGTAGAAACTAATGGATGAGGTCTATGATGGAACGAGCAAGCTCTGAATATGGCTGTTCACTCTTGCTTTGAAGTGGAAGGGAGCACAGAGGCTGGCCGAGAGTTCCAATCTTGAATCGCTTACGCTGTCTCCTGTACCTGTGAGGATCTAATGTCTGCGTCAGCGCACGGTGTTAGCGTTTCTGTGTTCTGGGCCAAACTGGAAATTTATATTTACATCCAACATGCGACACGCTAAGAAGAAATAAAACTAATTTTTATTAAGCGCTTTAGTTATTTTTCCTGACATTACTAAAGTCTGCTTTGAAAATAAAATCGTTTGACTAAATATCTTCGCTTGATATTTGCTTGGAAAAAAATTCAGGAAATTCTCTCATTTTATTTTTATGAATTCCGTAAAGATTTTATTTTGACTCAGGTATAAAATAAGGTATTTTACTTATTCTCTTCAACCTAGATTGAGCCTATAATCAGCTTTTCTCTCATCGCTTCCATTCAGCCGGAATCAATCCTCTCCTCTCTCATATTTTTTGTCGCCAATTACACGTGTTCATTTAAATACCTACCACTTTCAATGTCAACACACTGAATTCGTTTTGTAGTTCAGATGTGTTTCTCTCTTTCTCGCACAGAATGAATGAGATGGAGATACAAACTTATTGTAGGGATTTTAGTCTTACTTCATGTCTTAGTGTGTAATAAGTAAGAACCTATGAAAAATAACTTTTCATATATTATACACTCCCGGACTCCTAATCGAGCCGGTCTGCACTTTTTGTACAGAAGTCTTAGACCTTTTAAATGGTCTTGAATTCAAATTCGGAACAATGATGACAGAACAAAATGATGGCCAGTATGTCAGCTTCAAAGCTGCATACAATCTTTTTCTTTCGACTCATCAATATTTTGATGTTTTAGGCCTCACCTCACATAGAATTGCACGGTAAATCAAGCCATTTATGAATCCAAGAGTGTATATTATAAGTAGTATTATCATGACAGGTCGCTGACAAACTCTGATTCTTGAACGGATGCGTTCAAATCCGGCCGCATCATATTTTTCATATGAATCCAAACTTAGAATGCGCATTCAATTTAACTGAAACGTTTCAAATAGAAGTTGACTTTTTATTCCATGACGTATTAACTTTTAAACGACTTAGCCAAACCGGAATGCTGAGAGAAAAAAGCTAGGCTGATAAAATGGCCAGTCATGTTTATTTAGTGAAAAACATTAGCTACAGCTATTTAAGCCATAAAATTCATAATCCCACTAACCACACGCTAACTTTTTTAAAGTTTTCAACAAGTATTGGCAAAGTTTCGTTCTGCCAAAGAAAAAAGTTCCTTTTCACTTACCAATTACTTAGGCGCAGTCGACCCTCTGAATTCCGACGCATTATATTCTCGTATAAGTACAATAATAATCGTTTTTCCCAACAAGCTCACGCACATCTCCTTTAAAACCGGTTTCTATCCAACAAAACTACCACACAAAATTAAACCTTAACCTTATCCATAAAAGGACCATTGTACAAAATCCTTCTCTTAAAACTTATCTCCGAAAAATACTGTTTGGACTGTATGTCCATTGACTTTTTTGGGTTATTTTGAGTTATCTTTTACGGTATTAATGTATCTGTCAAATGCAAGGAGCGTACCGTTTTAGATAACGCCGTATCAAAATGTGTAATTACATGTAATTATAGCGGTAAGCGGCGCCGGGCGGTAAATAAAATACGGATTATCTTTGCCCTTTAAGATTTTTGTAAAAAAAAAAACGGACACTTTAACAGGAAATCGCTAAGCGTTAGAAAATAACTTACGACTAATCCATGCAAGCTATACCTACGTTTTTTATATATAAAAAATACCTAGCTCCATAATCATATAATATAAGACATTACTCTACGTATACATAACAATTCACCAGATAAATTATTTAATTACAAAACGATTCATCAAAACAAAAACGAAACCATGAGCACGGCCGCGGGCGAAATGCTGTTTAGCGTTTTTACGACGGCCAATTTTAAGAGTCATGTTCTTTGGGCCGAAGAGGGTATAATAAAAGTGTTTTACATTCGGTCGGGTTACCCCTGGGTGTCTGCGAGGGTCCAGGCTTGAAGAGCACGGTAATTGGCTCCCGCTACTGGATTTAATAGGCCGCTAACAAATGTGGTGTGAATTGGCGGGCAAGGCGCATTCTGGCCGGATTTAGGATTTGTTATTCTTATTAGGGTATTTTTAGGGTTCCGTAGCCAAATGGCAACGGAACCCTTATGGATTCGCCATGTCTGTCTGTCTGTCTGTCTGTCTGTCTGTCCGTCCGTATGTCACAGCCGCTTTTTTCCGAAACTATAAGAGCTATACTGTTGAAACTTGGTAAGTAGATGTATTCTGTGAACCGCATTAAGATTTTCACACAAAAATAGAAAAAAAACAATAAATTTTGGGGGTCCCCATACTTAGAACTGAAACTCAAAATTTTTTTTTTCATCAAACCCATACGTGTGGGTTATCTATGGATAGGTCTTCAAAAATGATATTGAGGTTTCTAATATCATTTTTTTCTAAACTGAATAGTTTGCGCGAGAGACACTTCCAAAGTGGTAAAATGTGTGTCCCCCCCCCTGTAACTTCTAAAATAAGAGAATGATAAAACTAAAAAAAATATATGATGTACATTACCATATAAACTTCCACCGAAAATTGGTTTGAACGAGATCTAGTGAGTAGTTTTTTTTTAATACGTCATAAATCGTAACGTAACGGAACCCTTCATGGGCGAGTCCGACTCGCAGTTGGCCGGTTTTTAATTAAATCATCCGAGCAGTGGTGACTTACAAGTTGTAGGTCGATTCAAACCCAGACAGGCGCTTTACTCAGTGTAATTTAATTTCATCACCACTGCACTCTAAATGGTAAATGAAAACATCGGGAGGAAACCGGCGTGTCCTAGAATCAAAAATTCGAAGACATGTGACATCTACCAACCCGCACTGGGCCCGCATAGTAGATTATAGCCTCGCTCTCGAAGAGAGGACGCCTCTGTCCCAGCTGTGGGATCATTATAGGTTGATTATGAATGAAATGATCATCATTGTTGGAAATAAAGAAGAATAAACCGAAAACCGGTTAGTTTTTCTTGCAAAAAAAAAGTCAACCATCCATTGCGATGCAATAATTACAAGTTCTTGCTCGAAAATTGGTCCACACGATCGTCATTAAATGTTGCAACGTATAAAATGATAATTCCACTTACATTTATGTAGTGAGGGGCACTAAAGAGTCCAAACAAGGCTTCATTCAAGGCAAGTCCTACCTGCCTGCCTATGACTTAACGGACCACAAGGACGGAACAAAAAAAGTGAAAATGGCAGCCATTGTTCCTTGGGACACCATTAAATTTTATGTGTTATTATTTATTACCCTTTGTTCTAATGTTTGTTTTTTGTTGTATAGAAAAAAATGTTTTTGACTATGAATCAGTTTTAAAATAAACTGGAGTTCAGCATTTCTATTTGAGGATAATAATATGGTCGTAGTCGGATTACATATTGAGACCCCTGCGTGCCTCAGCAAGCACGTTAAGCCGTGGGTCCCGACTGTCATTTGTAGATCTTTGACAGTCGTTACGGGTAGTCAGAAGCTCAAAAAGTCCGACAACCAGTCTTGCCAAAGGTATCATGTTACCCAGTAAGTGGGTTGTGGAGATCAGATAGACAGTCGCTCCATGCCTCCATGTAAAATACTGGTATTCAGCTGCATCCGGTCAGACTGAAAGCCGACCCCAACATAGTTGAGAAAAGTCTAGGCAGATTGACTAAATAATACTTTTTAGATAGTGCAGGGCTAAAACTATTTTTATAATGAAATACGTTTTACCAGAGATATTTTTTCTGGCATTGATGTTATTTTATTCCCTGTTACAATATTCATAGTATTCATGCTAGGCAATTTGAAACTGATGGTTTCAAATTAATTGGTTCAGCCATTTTTAAGTGAGAGTAACAAACGTAAGTTAAAATTATCTACATTACATGGCCTTCACGTGATCTGACCAAGATTATGTCTGGACTTTAAAAGAGTCTGTGTGACCTCTGAGTTTGTTTCGGCCTTTCTTTTCAGAGTAGTCAGGTAGGAAATGCCGACCTCATCTAGTTTTTTTTTTTTATAATATCATGGAAAGATGTACAGACGCCAGCAGGTCAAGCTACCCGAAACTGTCAAATTTTCCCAATCAACTTTGAACCTTAATGCTTCAGCGATAAAGTTGAAAATCTATTAAAGAAATTTGACAGATTGTAGTAGCTTGATGTGCTGGCGTTTGTACAAACCTACTTACATAAATAAAATCATTTATTATTTATGAAGGAATTATTTTTAGAAAGTACTAAGTAAGTACTTATTTATCGCTATTTATAAATTACTAATAATGTTGGCGCATCAGTGTAATTAATTAACGATCTAAATCAAACTTTGATGGCTTTCATTAATTTATTACCAAGTGATACGACTATTATTAGTAGTCGGCCTAATTACGATTTTATTATTAAGAGATAATCTTGGTATTAATTTCTCAATGTAATAATAGTAAAGTTGTAATTAAAATATAGTACTTTTACTAAAATATTACCACGCAGCGTTTGTAGGGTTATTTTTATTTTAGTACATCGAAGTGTCGTTATTTATATTATTTTATAACTTAAGTTGTAATAATTGCAATAACATAAGTGTTTATTTAATAAAAATAATATTAATACCTCAGTAAGTATTTAATTGCTTCTAGAATATTAACTTTTTCAAAAAAAAAAAAACGTGTTGTGGATTACGGCCCACTCCCTATCAGGGAGAGGATGCCCGTGTCCCAGCAGTTACATTATAGCTTGATTATGTTGATAAGATAAAAAACAGTTATGTAGGTATTTTCCTAAAGACTACTTATTATTACTAAAAATATATCTCCCAAGCTTTCTTGAAAGAGTTTCAAACACATATTTAATTAGGTACTAGAAAAAAAATATAATGTTCTCCGTTTTTGCCATTTGCCTACAACGGAACCCTAACAAAAATGTCAGTAGTCATACGTATAGTTCGGTCGCTCGTACAGTACGACCACCAATGGTCAAAGGCGGTGCCAACTGCCAAGTTAACGCGAAGTAGGCGGCGAGAGTGTAGGTATTTGACGGAAAACTGTAGGTATGAGTTAACATACGGATGTCCGTAGGTAGGTATAATAGCTTACGGACGGTAGGTGTGAGAGAGAATGGAAACTTTATTGTTTTTGTCTGGTTAATCCTAAGTAGGTATTTCATTTTTTATTATTTTTAGCCTAGATGTTGTCCCACTACAGATAAAGGTTTCCCCTTTCCACTCTGTCTTCTTTGACTTTCTGTCTACCTACTAATCAGAGGGGCAATAGGGTAGTTGCCTGGGTGGTTGCCTGTTACAAAAAATGAAAGATAAAGCGCGTCAAAATTTGGTAGTGGGGGTCGTGACGTTACTTGCTTGCAAAAGTGTCGCAAGCTAGTGACGTCACGCGGAACTTTAACGGGCGATATCTTCAACATTTTTTATTTAATTGACAAAAGAAAAAAATACGGGTTCAATATTTTTTGATAATCTAACTGACGGACTAATTAGATTTTTTTAGGAAAATAGCCTATTGTCGTAATTTTAAGCACGTTTACAGTCCGATTTCAACCCCAATCTGTCAAAAATATCTCTTATTTCCCTACATTTTCGACGAGTTTTTAACCGACTTCTAAAAAAGGAGGAGGTTCTCAATTCGGATGTTTGTATTTTTTTTTTTTTTTTTTTTTTATGTTTGTTCGCGCTTAACTCCGTCGATTGCCAACCGATTTGAAAAATTCTTTTTTTGTTGGAAAGGGTATACTTCCCAAATGGTCCCATAGAAATTTCATCAAAAACGGTTTAGTAGTTTGGTTTTTAAACCAAAATTACTGGTAAAAATTACCACTAAAAAGTGAAAATAAAAACTTTTTTGCAAAAAAATACAACCGACTTCCAAAAACGACACTACAAAGTGAAAAATAACTTTAATTTCGGAAGTCGGTGGCAAACAACGAAAATGCGAACCCAACGACACCGACTTCCGAAATTAAAGTTATTTTTCACTTTGTTCACTTTGTAGTGTCGTTTTTTTGATATTGATTGTCGCTGAGATGACATTGCGACTAGATTTCGAACGTTTTGAATTACGGGATTTGGCCTTCAGATGTGTTTGACGGACTAAGTAGGGGCTTATAGATGAAAAAATTTTTCAAGAAAATTTTGAAGACGTAATAACAGTATTGAGGATTTTAACTAAGTCTCTTTCGCCGAGAGGAGGCCCGAGTCCCAGGACTGGGAACATTATGGGCTGATTATGCTCATGCTATGAGGTAGGCATGGAAGTAGAATGCCTATATTTTCACTTGGTTTAGTTATTTTACGAATTTACTTATCCAGTCTTCGCTTCGGACACATTTAAATTATACCATATTTTTTATCAGAATTTGAATTATCCACGGTCAAAACATAAAGGTAGCGTTACACAACCTCGTTATTTTTAATAACCCAATTGTTAGATTACAACAAGAATTTGTTCTGAACGAAACATTTGAACTAACACAGTTTTCTCATACAAGTAAATCATTAAAACGCACAAGATGGTAGGTGTGTGCCATGCCGTGACGACCACAACGTGTATGCCTAATTAAATAATCGCTATTGTAAACCCACACTTAGGTATGTAAATAAAAATGCGCGACCGGTTCGACTTCGCACTATGGAATTATTTAATACCTGACTTTAGAGTTTTTTACGCGAATGTACGCGTGGAAAGTTGGAAGAATCCAAAGGATGCCAACGAGACCCTATTTATTACTAAGGCTCCGTTGTCCGTCCGTCTGTCACAGGGCTGTATCTCTTGAATCGTAATAGGTAGACAATTGAAATTTTCTATTGCCGCTATAACAATAAGTAATAAACATAAAATTAAGTTAAAAATTAAAGCCGTGTCTATACAATATGTTTTTTCAGCGTTTTTATAAAATGGTACGGAACCCTTCTTGTCCGCTTTTTTGACATACTGTGGTTTTTGAAGATGTATTGGATGACAGCAGCTTGACAGCTTTCACATCATATAATTATTGTGATCATCAATCCATGGTACCTATTTAAGGGGGAAGCGTAATAAAGGTCATATAATCCTATTGTAAGACTATTTCATGAAATAGCAATCAACAGGATTATATGAACTTAGAGGGTTGTATTGATGATTATAATTCTGTAAATACATACTTGTTCGCTCGCGAATCATATTTTGTTCACCTTACAACCTGACATTGACCTGCAAATTGCAAACCAAAAATGAATTTGCCAACCAAAAATTTAAGAAAATTTGAATTAGCGCATCCCCTTAAGTATAAAGCATTTAAGTGAAGTAGGCAATTTGAAAAGTTTGTAAAAACCTATAGTGGAGGAATTACAGTAGTGTAGCCAGTGCAGAAATTATCAGCATTTAATTTCAAATTGTGTTGCCACTTGTAAATAAGTTTTTACTATCGTCGCCGTCATGCATCATGATTAGTTCAGGTTACTTTTCTAATAACTTGCGTAGATTTTTACGACCACCCATATATCAAATATCACTTTTTATTGCGCACTGACAGAATCAAAGATAGCATTTCCTGTAGTTTTATGATTTCATTTAATGAAAAGTTCAAAGGAATTATTTCTGTTCCCACCCGCTTCTTTATAATCTTATGTAATACGTGCGTTAGTAGTCTGAACATGGATGTCCATCGCATGGATAATTCTCTGAGTGTCCAACGATGATTCTTCAAGTCAGCCATCCATTCAGTGCCCACTATTTTTTAATAATCGTTTGTACGTGACCCATCGTTGTAACTTGACACTGCCACATGCTACCGTATTCATATGAAATTAGGGCTGCATACGACCATTTAAAACTGACATCTGTCACCGAACGCACCAGTAAAGAATAGGGGTCAAACCAAAATGGCGTCGCGTCAGAGACAAGGAGCAAAGAATGTGACGAATTTGTAACGCGATACTAAACGCATGCCTGTGTCAATGCGTTCTTAAAAAAAAAAACACGTGTTCCTCGGTCCGCGGGTTTATTTTAAATATGGAGTTCTGATTAGCATACGATGTTATCTTGATAATTTATTTTTGTTAAACGAATTATGGATTAAACTAGTAGTTTTTAACTAGTAATATGAATAATAAACCATGTAATAAAGATGTAAGATTTGAATTAAAATACAACAATATTAAAAAATATTAAAAGTTACGTTTACTTTATTCAATGTTTCATTGTGTAGGCGTTTCACGGGTTCCACTGAAAAATACGGTCATCTGCATAAAATAGTCCCCGACTAATTGAATGTATGAAAGACATATGAATGCGATTAGTCGTAGAATTACTCAACAAATCGCAAGATCGCATCTGCGGGACGTTACGTCTCCCGGACTCATTAATTTGTTGTCTGACGTACTAGTGACAAACGCACTAATAATAAACCTGCATGTTTTCTTAGTATTAGTAATACTTTGCAGATGAATATTTGTGATATTTTTATGCTAATATTAGACGACACTTAAAAGCAGACTTCAAATAATGATAAAAATTCCAAAAGACATCTTTGTAATGAATGAATGTATTTTTTCTACTAGCTACGTTAAAAAATGTATAGTTGACCTGAATAAAAGAAGATTTGAAAATAAGAGCTTTAATGAAATACTAAATAAACACTACCTCCGGCCCGCGACTTCGCCCGCGTAGATTTCGTAAATTATGCCACGGGAACGTGTTACCGAGACAAAAAGCTTGCAAAATTTTATCTAAATCCTTTCAGTGGTTTAGGCGTGAAAGGAGTTACATACAGACGGATTACATTCGAATTTATAATATTTGTATGGAATTTCTTGACTTTTATTTCGAAATAACACTTAGGCGGGCTCACGACATTTCTTTCACAGTCAGATTCATTTAAATCAATAGTAATTCTTCTAAAATATTGAAGTACATATTAAAGCTTCCAACACAGCTTAACAGACCTTAACACTCCCAGTACACACTACGACCTATCAAGCTGTACATTTCTAGTATAAGTTGACTTCTCATTATACGAAAAGCCTATACAATGCGAGGTCAGCTAAAACTGGAAATGTATAGAACTGAATATGACGTCGTGTGTACCCAGTGTACCTCGAAAGTAATCACAATAATTTCAAAAGAAGTATTCATAAACGCATCTCAGTTCCAATGCTCGAACACATTGTTAGTTAGTATGCGTTGCAATATTTGCATATTAACTACTTTGAAACACGTCTTGGACTTGCCTATGTAGTTGAAGAACATAGAGTAGATCGTCAATCAGAGACCGAGCTTCATATAAACGACAAAAGTAATGCGATAGACTTACGCGAAATGCGAACAGAATCTCTGCCAGTCACTAAAAGAAAGATAAATTGCCACTTATTGTGAAAAGATCAATAATATTCTTATTTAGAACGAAACAAAGGGTCTGGAGTGACGAACGCGTACCGCGTTGGAAGGCCTCCCACAAGGTGGACCGACGACCTTGTGAAGGCTGCAGGAACCCGTTGGATGCGAGAAGCACAGAACCGGTCCAAGTGGAGGTGCTTGGAGGAGGCCTATGTCCAGCAGTGGATATCTTTCGGCTGAAATTATGATGATGACGATGAACGAAACAACGTTATTTTCCGGCAGAGCTACGAGTACCTATGTGAAATGAAAGCCCAATCGCTAAATTGGATTTAGTCCACACACGGTGCGTCAGTGAGAATATAGCAAAGCCACAGAGCAGTTATGCAGTGTCTGTGATGTAGTGATGCTTTTCATTGCTTGACATTAAACATTTTTAATTTGCTAGACCAAAATGACAGCTAATATATACTAAATAAATGTCATGTTGACATAAATAGGTCGATCGCAGCTGTCATTTTATTCTAGCAAATTAAAAATCTGAGTTTAGGTGAGTGGTATCATCAAATAGATCCTTCTCATTTTTCATAATGAATGGTAAACTATTCATAAAGCCCAAAACATTGCCACTACTACGACGTTGTCAGAGGCAGCGCTGAAGAGGCGGTAATGTTAGGTCTCTGTTCATTATTTACTCATGTGGTAAAAGTTTTACAGTACTTAAAACAGTGTAAGCTAAGCGGATATTAAAAAGTTGTGAGGTAGGGTAGTTTTCGTTATTTGATCCTGTAAGATAAGCTTTTATCGTTTGATAAGCCGTTTGGCATGTACATATTTGTTAACTGAAGCTTTTAACACACATTATAACTGCTTTAACAAGTCGGGAATACACATTATAATTTGTAGTTAGATAAAATAGGCTTATTAACTGTGGTGGCATTAAAACTACCTTGTTGGTCGCAAGCGTTACTGCTAAGCATGAGGTCCTGGATTTGTACCCTGTTGATGGCAAAAGGCTAGTCACCCTTTTACATGAGATTTAAACCAGGTCTGGTGAACTGCTAAAAAAGTAACTTTAATGTATAGTAATTTTACGTTCATGACGTATGCATCATCATCATTTCAGCCGAAAGACGTTCACTGCTGGACATAGGCCTCCCCCAAGTACCTCCACTTCGACCGGTTCTGTGCTTCTCGCATCCAACGGGTTCCTGCAGCTTTAACAAGGTCGTCGGTCCACCTTGTGGGAGGCCTTCCAACGCTCGTTGATTGTGGTAGCCGGATCTCTTCCGGGGATTCTTAGCACCTCTTGCCTCACCGTGGCCTTGGCTCACCGTGGCCTTGGCCGCTACCGTAGCTTAGGGTAGGCGGGCCGCCGGGTACTAGGGGCCAAGTGTTTTTGTGCTTGTCATTCTTAGGGGTTGCCATAATCGCCACGCTTGGCCGGGGAGATCGCAGTGTAGTGGTAAAATGCATAGAGAACGCTTCTGCCCATTCTCCGATACGTCCCTTAGTACCATCCACGATAAGTAGAGTGGTGCTAATCTGTAAGTCCGGCACCACACAGCGTATTTGACGTATGCATATTTATGTACATAATACAATACATGAGAGGCTATAAAACCACCCAATTGTAACCGAACCAGTTTTCTTTGACATCATTAAATTGTGTGATTCTACGATTTATTAGCATATTATTTTATATACTAAAACATGTATTCGATAATAATATTTTAAAAGAAGTTTTTGTTGTCGGGAACACGACTGTCAGGAATAAAATTGTCTGGAAAAGAACTGGAGCTACCGACATGGCTTGCAGAGTAAGCAAACTGAAGTGGCAGTGGGCTGGCCATGTTTGTCGAAGGACCGATGGCCGGTGGAGCAGACGAGTCTTGGAGTGGAGACCGCAATCCATATTGGCAAGCGTAGTATGGGACGCCTCCCAGCTAGATAGACGGACGACCTTAAAAAGGTGGCTGGGACAGATTGAATGCGGAAGGCGGAGGACAGGGTGTTGTGGCGCAGCCTGGGAGAGACCTATGTCCAGCAAAGGACTGCAATAGGCTGATGAAGAAGCCTCCTACTGTACTCAAAATCAAACTAACACACAGAAGCCATGATAATAAAAAAAAATCACTTAGCAAAAACTAAAAATACATGCTAAACATGCTTTAAAAAAAATACTAACAGAAAATCCAGCCGCACCTCAACAGCAAGATGGTTTCACATAGCGAAATCGTAAAATCGTCGTAAAACGATACCTAAACAGGATCCCATTACAAAAACCGAGTTGCCATTCGCAGTTTAACTGTCACCGTCAGTTTACAACTCAAGTTATATCCTATTTACTGACAGACTTTTGTTAAAATTACATTTGTAACGTGCTTTAAGAACACGCGATTTATATATTCTTGACTTGCTTTTTCTCGCGGCTTCGTTCTCGTGAAATTTCTGTTCCCCGACCTACCGCGTCGCATCGCATCTCCTGCCCTCACTATTACTTCGAGTTCGCTTAGCGTTCTTTCTGTGGCTGTTTTCTTTTTCGCTCGGCTCGCTAGGGTCCCAGCGTGATGATAAATAGCCTTCCTCAAGAAATGGGCTATCAAATGCAAGAATTTTTCCGAAGGGAGAAATAATTACGAAAAATCCGACTTGTAGTTCCACAGATTAGCGCGTTCAAACAAACAAACCGACACTTCAGATTTATTATTAGAATCAGATATATTCTTTACTATCTTTTCCCGCGGCTCCGCCCGCGTGTCTGTAGCTACTGCTATAGAAATATTTGAAATTATACCTGCTAGTGTGGATTGCAGTCTCTTTGCGCTTAAATTAATATAATCGTTGACAAAATAATTGATTTTTCAGTTTGCTACTGGTAGCTTTTGCCAGAGACATTGCGGTGATGTCGGAAAATATCCCACGGGAACGTACTAACGAGATAAAATTAAAAGAAAAAAAAACTTTTTAAAAACAAGCTTTTATTACTTATTAATAAAAATGACTAAAAGTTAAAAAATAATTTAAACCTGATAAGAAATAAATAAAAGCGTGTTACATTGTGTTCTAAATGTTTTTTAATGTTCCATCAAAATGTGCCACGCTTTTATTTATTTCTTATCGGCACCCTAATTGCGTAACACACGATCAATCGGAATCGGTTTCATTTTGACAGTTCAACAATATTCATTGCGTTATTTACGTGTTGGGCAGACAAATATTTCGAACTTATGAAGCAATGGATTAGCAATTTGCTTCAAAATGATTCTGATTCCGTTTGATTGTATGTTACGCAATTAGGGTGCAGGTTTAAATTATTTTTAACTTTTTAGTCCTTTTTATTAATAAGTAATAAAAGCTTGTTTTTTGTTGGTAAAAAGTATGCTATGTCCTAAGCTAACCCACAGTCTCCACACGGTGGGTGCCAGAGGATGGCCGGCGCCGCCGAGGCCGGCCCAGGAAGAGATGGCGAGACGACCTGCACCCTAATTGCGTAATACACCATCAATCTCAATCTGATTCATTTCGTAGAATATTGCTAATCCATTGCTTCATATGTCCGAAAAATTTGTCTGCTCAACAGCGTACATAACGCAATGAATGCTGTTGAACTGTCAAAATGAAAGACATTACTACTGACTGTATGTTACGCAATTAATCCGCTGGACGCGTACCACAAGGGTTGGATCGGGGTGGCTCTAAAAATGGATGCCTAGAAGGATTTGGGGAGGCCTTTGGTCTGCATTGGGAAAGTGTAGACTAACTTAAAAAATAATCGAACCCAAGTCATGGTCTACCCATGTGCCAAATTTCATCCAAATCCGCTCAGCCGTTTTAGCGTGAAAGCGTAGCAAACAAACAAACTCAATTTCGCATTTATATATTAGCTAGGATTCCGCATTGCTGTTAAATGTTAATGTTTTTCATAAAATTGGTTAAGTTTACCGTTTTGAAGAAAGTGTTTAGAAAGGGTTTTATTTGAGTTTTTACTTGTATGTTTTAGAAACTAAGCAATGAAAATATCGAGATATTTCTACAAAGTATTTATAGCTCAGCTTTGAAAGCGCTGGCCACACCGCAAGCTAAGCTAACTAAATAACAATAATCAATCGTAATACTTGGGTTTAAAACGCAATTTCCACTACGCATGACCGGCGCGCGGCGCTAAAAGAAAATAACTTTAAACAAAAGGAAAACTGCTACAAAGATTAAAAATTTTTGAATTCAGAACATTGCACATCTGTTTCATTTTCATGACGTCATCCACCAGCTTTTGTAAATGGAAGCCTTTTAATTCTACGCTGTAAGCAAAATGAATTTGCATGGCGCACGAAAGTATTAAATATTTCCTTATTCGCACGCACAGAACACATTGTTGTATAAGGCTACGCACACACATATAAGATTGTCAACAATCAGAACACATCTACATAAGCCATAATGTTTGCATTGTGTACCGCCGCACTAATGAATGCGAGTCCGATGTCGATTATCGTACCGAGCGATATCGACCCGAGAATCGATTAGAATCGCTACGGAATATATGAATTTTTCATAAAGTATCGAGTAATTGGTTAAAAGTAAAACATGTTTATGCAATGTATTAGGTACGGTAGATTGATTGCTTAGCAAAAAAGGTTTTATTTAACTTGTTGCTGAACAGTTCTTCGGTTGAATAAATCAATAAGGTTTCCGATCGTAAGACAAGACTGACTTGAAAAATGAGGACTTAACATTAAAGGTAAAGATTACATCAACCCGTAATGAGGAAGTTCAGAGTAAAAAAATAAGTGACAAGTTTAAAATATGTTTTTTTTTTAATTCCTAACTCCCAAGGCAATTTGAACATTATTGACTTAAAGGGAGGTAAATCATTAGCTTCTACTGGGTTTAAAAATAACTAGTAAACTCTTTAAAATCTTTATGTAAGTAGAGCTACGTTTCTCAGAAACATGTATAATGAAGCCATAGCTTAGTATTTTGTTGTCAGTGTGTCAAGTTTTTTGCCCACTGACGGTCAAGGCAGAATGCCTTGTTATCTTAGTCACCGTTTTGTTTGTCTATGACCAGCGTACTTTTTTTTTTCTTGACTAACGAATTAAGACAACGCCTCACTTACTTTAGGATTAAAATAATTTTCATAATATTATGATGATAATAGTCGACAAAATATAAAATATATGCACAAAATTAAGATAAAAATATTCGTGTTTGATAAATAATAATAATATTCTTTATTTCGGACTACACATACAAGTACACATAATCCATAAAATGTTAGTGACAATGACTTAAAAAACTATGTTAGTAACCTTTCACAAACTATAGAATGAAAATATTGGATCAGGATCACACTACTCGTACATGGAGTTTTGTCCAATGCTCCATGAATGAGCAATCCACATCCATTCTCCCTGCAATAAGCTGCAGGAAGCTGTTGGAGCTGCCCCGTATGCGGCGCATCAGAGACGCAATTCTTTTGCGATGTATCGCTTTAAAGCCATCCACTTGCGCGTCTGCAAACATACCTGATGCGCTACAAAAGCGTGGCAACCCCATCAACATCCTGAACGCGTTATTGTATTGGACACGCAGGGCACTGTGAGTCTTCTGCGTATGCTTCACCCACAGGCTGCACGTATAAAAAGACTGACAGTATGACTTGAATAATGTTATTTTTACCTGTGCAGTACAACGTGCAAACCTACGGGCTAGCATATTAGCTCTGACTGACAGTGCCCTGCGTTCCCTTTCAACATCCACATCATCTGTGAGGGCCTCGGTGACCCAGTGGCCCAGGTACTTAAACTGCGCCACCCTTTTGAGAACACCGCCGTTCAATGTGACCTGAGGTACGGTGTCATAGCTCTTTGTACCGGCCTTAAAAACCATCACCTCACTCTTGATCGTGTTATACCTGAGCCCATGGGCCCCCGCATAGCACTCGCACACCTTTATTAAACGCCTGAGGGCACTGATCGATGGGCTCAGCAGCACCATATCATCGGCATAGCTTATATTGTTAACAAAGACTCCATCAATCGAGCAACCCACCTGAGTGCTGCTGAGCTCACGGACCAGCTGATCCACGTACAGGTTAAAGAGCTTGGGCGAAGTCAGACCACCCTGTCTTAGGCCACACTCCAACCTATACGCATCCGAAATGCTTTAAGCAAACAATATTACAAAATTGATGGAGAAAGCCTCAACAAACGATACATTGATTATGATTACTCCTCATCTAATTAACTTTTTCTTTCGAAGAATTAAATCCTAAAAACACTTATTAGTGATTTAATTAATCATCGTTCATCAGATAAGCAAAGAGCTGTTTTATACACACTCTGGAAAATCTATCAATTTTGAACTTTATTGCCTTGTGATAAGAACGTTAGTTTGGAACTATTTGATTTGTTCTGCGGTCGGCATTGATGAAGTAAATTGAATAATGGCGAAACGACTAGAAGAACTAGTCAATACGTGGGTAAACATAATTCGTTTAGTACTTAAGATTACTTAAATTCTAAAAAAAAATCAAGATTCAAGTCTTAAAAGTTAAGCAACCTATATTTTGCCACTCTCAGAGTTGTGAAGGGTCCCTTCCTGTCATCATCTGCCTAGCCTTTTCCCAACTAGGTTGGGGTCGGCTTCCAGTCTAACCGGATGCAGCTGAATACCAGTATTTTACATGGAGCGACTGCCTATCTGACCTCCACAACCCAGTTACTGAGTAATACGATACCCCTTGGTGAGACTGGTTGTCAGACTTTCGGGCTTCAGACTACCCGTAACGACTGTCAAAGATCCACGAATGACAGCCGGGACCAACGGCTTAACGTGCTTTCCGAGGCACGGAGGGATCTCGGTATGTAAAGATGGTCACCCATCCACAGACCAACCGCGGCAAGCGTAACTTAACCTGACCGATCGACCTGTGCGGCTGTTATTATTTAGCCACGGGTCCCTTCCTGTGCTATCGATAAATAACTAAGATAAAATATGACACGAAAATGCCAATACTACTGGCAAGAATCAAGAAATCTCTTATCTTTTTATCATGCTTCTGGTTCTTCGAAGTTTCAACTCAGCCTATCGCAGTCCACTGCTGGACATAGGCCTCTCCCAGGCTACGCCACAAAATCCTGTCCTCCGCCTTCCGCATCCAGTCTGTCCCACCCCAGCTACCTTTTTAGGGTCTTCAGGTCATCTAGCTGGGGGGCGTCCCACACTACATTTGCCGATACGCGGTCTCCACTTCAGGACTCGTCTGCTCTGCCAACCATCGGTCCTTTGACAAGTTTTGTTACTCATCCATCAATAACTTTAATAGTTGAAAAGGCTTCATACCGTTTTAAGGCCCATTCCCATGATTAAAAACGTTCAAATCTAATAGTAATCTCATCTCAGCGACAGTCAATGTCAGCAACTTGTCAAAAATGTAGGGAAATTAGAGGTATTTCTGACAGATTGAGACTGAGATCATACTGTGAACGTTCTTAAAATAACGAGAATTGCCTCTCTGGTATCTTGTTGAGCCCATAAGTTTTCAAAAATTACGAACTACGAGAAAAATACTGGACATAACAAAGATGTACTTACATAAAAAATTACAATAACCTAAACGTCAGTGAAGAAGCAGCGAAACGATAATACTTAATTACAAAGTTTTAAAAATATTATATATTTTAGTTTATATTTTCTTATCAGAACACTAATTAATTAATCCGGTTGCCAAGAGACCAAGATAACCTATCATAATTAGTGTTAAAAAACATTTAAGTGTCCAAAAATGTATTTGAAGCTGTTCCAGAGATAAAATGTCATTAAAATTGTTTTGACAAGTCGACCCCAACCATCGAAAATGTAGTACAATTACAATTTTCAGATAAAATATTTGTAGTTTTGCTTTAGCTTGTCAAATGTCATTTGCCTAGCCTTTTCCCAACTGTGTTGGGGTCGGCTTCCAGTCTAGCCGGATGCAGCTGAATACTAGCATTTTACATGGAGTGACTGCCTATCTGATCTCCAAAACCCAGTTACTGGGTGATACAATATACGTTGCTGACGACCCGTAACGACCAATAACGACAGCCGGGACCAACAGCTTAACGTGCTTTCCGAGACACGGAGAGATTTTGGTCCCAGTTGACGTTGAGGCACAGAGAGGTCTCGGTATTTTACGGATGGGCACCCATCTACAGACTGTCCTCGGCAAGCGTTGCTTAACCTTGAAGATCAACCCGTGCGGCTGTTATTACTTGTCCACGAGCACTTTAGCTTGTAAAATGTAGTAGCATTTAAATTTCACGATAAAATACGGAGAATTTGAATTGAATTGAATGATAAGTAGTGTTTGCGTATTTGATCTAGAATCCTGAGATGAACAGAATAGATTTGAGTAAACTTTCCAGTTTAGGTACCAGGAAAGCAGGAAGTAGTAGAAGCCTACTAGCATAAACATAATCAGCCTATAATGTTCCCACTGCTGGGACACAGGCCTCCTCTCGGTGAGAGGGAGAGGGCCGTTATCCACCACGCGGGCCCAGTGCGGGCTGGTAGATGTCTTCAAGTTTTTGGTTCTAAGACATGCCGGTTTCCTCACGATGTTTTCCTTCACCGTTTTGAGAGCAGTGGTGATGAAATAATGTATTCAAAGTAATGCGCCTGTCAGGGTTCGAACCTACGATCTCCAACTCGGTAAGTCGTGGCCGTTAACACTGGGCCACCATTGCTCTCTCAAGTCTTCTAAATGTACGTTAAAAATCAGTATGACGAGGGGAATCCGCAAGCAGAAATCTGTCAGTGATATTTTTAAATCGCTATACCTCTTAGTCAGACAGAGATAGCTCATTTTTACTGTCTATTTTTATCTTCCACTCCTCATGTGTGGCTAATTGTGGTATATAAATGATACAGTTCATTAATTTATGTTCAGAATAAACCGCACACATCTGCGTCTGTGATAGTTTTTAGTATTTTCATAATCGTCACGTTTTCTTTTAAGCTTGTTCTAATCTTGATTAGCAGAACCCTAATTGCGTTACACACTATCAATCAGAATCTGAATTATTTTGAAGGTTATTGATACTCCATTGCTTCATATGTTCGAAAAATTTGTCGGGTCTACAACGTAAATAACGCAATGAGTGTTGTTGAACTGTCAAAATGAAAGCCAAGGTACCGGGAAGTATTGCAGACAAAGGGGTGGCCTATACCCAACAGTGTTTGGTTCCGGGCTGAAATGATGGTGATGACGTCTTTGACCTGTACCGCCTGTGGTGCTCATCATCATTTCAGCCGAAAGACGTCCACTGCTGGACATAGGATTCCCCCAAGCACTTCCACTTCGACCGGTTCTGTGCTTCTCGTATCCAACGGGTTCCTGCGGCCTTCACAAGGTCGTCGGTCCACCTTGTGGGAGGCCTTCTAACGCTACGTCTTCCGGTACGCGGTCGCCACTCCAGAACCTTTCGGCCCCATCGGCCAACTGTTCTGCGAGCAATGTGCCCTGCCCACTGCCACTTAAGTTTGGCAATTCTTCGGCACCGCCGCCGCCTGTGGTGATGCTTCTAGGTTTAATTCAGAAAATGCCAGGGTTTAGTCACAGCTTGACTGTAATAGTATGCCAAGACTTGTACTAACCCAGTATTTGAATCGGACAATTTCTAGATTTGAAAAAATATAGAAATATCGCGATAACATGAAATCTGCTATTATCTGTGCGAATGTCATGTGGAGCGATAAAAAAATGGGTTCAGGTACTTACTGATAAAATATAAATAAACAATACGATATTTTTGAAATAATATTGTACTGATACTGATGCAATATACTACAATAGTGATCACATTAATATGAATTAATATTATGTATTTAATAGGGGCTTCGAAATAATAGCCGCACGGATCGATCAATCAGGTTAAGCTGCTCTTGCCGCGGTTGGTCGGTGCATGGGATCATCTTTACATACCAAGACCCCTCTGTGGCTCTGAAAGCACTTTAAGCCGTTGGTCCCGGCTGTCATTCGTGGATCTTTGACAGTCGCTACGAGTCGTCAAGCGTATCGCAAGCGTAGTGTGGGACGCCCCCCAGCTAGATGGACGGACGACCTTAAGAAGGTGGCTGGGACAGACTGGATGCGGAAGGCGGAGGACAGAGTGTTGTGGCGCAGCCTGGGAGAGGCCTATGTCCAGCAGTGGACTGCGATAGGCTGAGTTAACGGGTCGCCAGAAGCCCGAAAGTCCGTCAACCAGTCTTATTATATTACTTAGTAACTGGGTTGCGGAGGTCAGATAGGTAGTCGCTCCATGTAAAATATTGGTATTTAGCTGCATTAAATTAGCATAATATTAATAAATATTATTGTGCATCCGGTTAGAATAGAAGCCGACTCTAACATAGTTGGAATAAGGTGAGGCAGATGATGATTATGTGTTTATGTGTGATACAATTTTAACAAAAAATGGCTTCTCGCATGTTGCCTTAAGATATATATATATTAAATCAAGCTATTTAGGTATTCATCTGCCACAAACAGGACAAAAATAACGTAAATACGTATACAATGTAGATAATTAAATTAGATTAGAAAAATGATATGGCGTGACCTTCGGGTCATTCAACTGTTCAATACCTAATCTTCTTTAACGTTCTCCTCGTGTAAAATTAATCTGCCGCTTAATGAGACTGAGTTTAATTTTAATCAAGGTATTATTATTTTAATTTTCGTGGAAATCAGAAGATCAATTCCTGTAATTCAAAACGTTCAAAATCTAGTTGCCATCTCATCTCGGCGACAATCAATTTACTTCCTTACATTTTTGACATTGATTGCCGCTTATCTAATAGAGATATTTTTGACAAATTTAGACTGAGAGTGAGATCAGACTGTGAACTTTCTTAAAATTACGAGAATTGCTCCTCAGACGTTGGGATGGGACCAATCATTTTCTTGGAAATCGGATGTCGTTTATCAGAAAAGGACCAATCCAACCAGACCACTAGAGCTACATGTTCGGAAAGTGTTCGAAATACAAAACCGATAATTCGAAAAAAGAAACTACTATAGTCCGCTCCAATTTCTTTGACATAATCATCAACAAATAAGTACTTTGTAACTGTCATCGTATTCTTGCGTGTCATATTATACATATTCTTTCTATTTGGTTTGTAACCCTATCCGTATATTGTCATGCATAGCTCAGCCGAGGCGTGTCCGCAGCCATTATTCATAACGCTTCACACCTTACATACCTGACAAATGCGACCGCATAGGAACGCATGCGCATTGTCATTACTGCATCCTGGTATGAAAGATTTTGATTAAAACTTTGCTTATTTTTTTTGCGAAATTAGATGAATCGGTTGGATTTCTGCTACAGAACCACCTATGTTTTTATACATAAATACAGGGGAAGCCGACCCTAACACTTACTACATTTTTTTTTAATTGGTCTACACTGTTGAGCAATCCCCCAAATCCTTCCAGGCATCCTTTTCTGGAGCCCCGTCAACGTAACTAGGAAAAAAGATTTAACGAGCCTAGGATAATTTAGGAGCAGTTGTATTGACTCCTGTGCAGGATAAACTTTTTATATAAGTTCTAAATTTTCAGGTGGTGGGTCTAATTTACGAATACCGGAACGACCTAAATACAAATTAATTGTATAATCAGAAATTCAAATGAGTAATAAACTACGAAATATGATAATTTATTTCCATGAAATTGAGACTAGAGCTGAAACAACAACAGACTGTTACTATAAACCTATTACCCTATTGTGATGTTGATTTACTACTGTAAATTAATTCAACATAACATCACACCTTGTGTCTCCGAAGGGTAAGGCATAAGTGTCCCTATAGTTCAGCCACATTTCGTCAGTTATGTTTACGTTCCATGTAATAGTGGGCGAGCCGTCAACCGGGCACAAATCCAGACTCCAGGCTGCTGCTGAGAAATTATAGTAGAAAAACCCAGTAACAATTTGCACGACCTCGGAATCGAACCCAGGACTTCATGCTCAGCAGTAAGCACTTGCAACCACTAGACCAACGGTTGTTTAAGCCTCAAGCTCAAGCAAATGATAATCGTATTGAAGGGCAACCCCGAGTCATCATCAGCCTTGGCCTATATGCAGCTGCTACCAGCCACCCTGCGAAGATCGTTGCTCCACCTAACCTGAGAGCGAATGAAGTAAAGGAAACAAAAAAAAAACACATTTTTTTCTCACTCAAACATAAAACCCCAAGAAATCACAGTGTTTATAGAACGTCTAACTTCAAATGGCACGCCCCTCCACTAAAATTTCTATACAAGTGTATGCAACAATCAGTGGAGGGGCGTGCCATTTTAAATTAAGACGATCTCTACAAGTGTAAACACGGTGATTTCTTGGGGTTTTGATTTCTTAGTTCTTAGGGTTTTCTGTTAACTTAAGTGGGAAGATGAAAGTCGTACCTCGATGGAACGTCAGCAGGCTGTGGATCTGGAGCTTCGTCACAAACTATGCTCCACCTCCTATCCTGCCCTCTGTGTCCCAAAACATGCAGTCAAAGTGACCTCTGGGCTACCACCGAAAACGCCGCGGAAGTGACGTTTGGGCCAACAAAATTTAAATAACTGCCGTGCCTGCGTCACGAAGATTAAGAAGCGATCTCTATAACAATAAAGTTACTTATACAGTAGACAAAAGCCGACATTTTTACAAGAGTACGCCTGATAGACTGATACGCACGTTTGAGTCACGTTAGAGATAACCTATCAGGTCAAACGATCTTGGAAATAACTATAACTATAGGCTAGCTACCAAGGCGTACTGAGCCCGCGTGGTGGATAACGGCCCACTTGCTCTCATCGAGAGGAGGCCTGTGTCCCAGCAGTGGGAACATTATAGGCTTATTATGCTTACGCTAAAGGCTAGCTACAGCAACACCTCACTTCTTAGAGCGGACAATCATTAATTAGGCATACCTGTGGTTTGGTCAGGGTGCCCAAGCTTAGAGTAGCTAGGACACCCTGACTAAAGTAAAGCCTATTAATCGATTCGCCCGAATGTACTAGCCCGAAAAGTGCGAATCGTCACTTTAAAATAATACTATTTTTTCTATAGGCGACTGTTTATGTTAGGTTAGAACTGTGACCAACCGCGCCTGAATACATGGCTACATCCAAGTTGGTTGCAACCATCTATTGAGTTTTTTTAAATTTTTATTTCAGTAATTATTTGAGGTTCACAAAAAGAGGCCCACCCAATATATTAGTGTGTTCAATAATATTTTTAGGAGCACAAAATGGGATTTATTAGAGATTCCATTAAAAACATGTTGTATTAGACATACAAATGAGAATGATGTGACCATCTTGTGGTGATCTATTTCCTAGTAATACCCTACTAGCGCCCATTATAGCAACGGCGGTTATTTTATATACATTTAAATACATAATATATAAATTCCTGGTACTCGTTAGGGTGATTTATATTATAATCACGGACGTGATCGACGGATCGCGTCTGATAATATCACGTAGGTACTTCCGAGGTCAGCTATAGTGTATACATGTGTATTTAATAGAGCTATAAACAATAAATTATTTTATATATTCAGGTATATTACTGATAAAGGGACTTATAATCAAATCTTGGCAATATAGTCTGTGCAAGCAAAAAGTCTAATTGTTGTTAGGAGTCTGTTAATGGGAACTGGAAAAAATGTATCTGTCCAGTATATTGAATTGAATTGAATTTATTTATTTGTAAGAATGTAGTTTTACATAGTATGGTGGTAACATTTTTGTTAAGTTCTATACATTCTACCATAACATATGGTGTACAAATATTAAAATGTCATTTTATATAACTAAGTAGGAATTAATTTTAAGATTTAATGATTAAAATATGTCCAATATGAATTATTATAATAATTTAAAATCAATGTCAAAATTAAGTACATGTCATCTTGAATTTTTACAATATTCAATATATTCACCAATGTCATAAAAACAATTATCCAGTAACCAACTTGTCAGCTTTTTCTTAAACATGGGGATAGGTAGTTCCTTAAATGAGTTTGGTAACTTGTTATACACCTGAATAGCATTAATATATACATTCCTCCTAAATAATTGTAATCTACATTGAGGTACATTTAGTTCATGTTTGTATTTATTTCGAGCAGAAGCCTTTTTGTGGCTCACTTCTGATTGCATACGAAAATACTGCGGATTTTGCTTTACTAGCATGCATAGTTCCTTGATGTACATGCAGGGTAACGGTAGAATGTGAAGTTTTTTAAATAAAGGTTTGCAGCTGTCCAAAAACCAGACGCCAGATATTGCCCTAACACACTTCTTTTGTACTCGAAATGCTCTTAGAACTTCAACTGATATAACTATATGGTTCTATTAGACTTGAAATCACGGTTGGCGGAGTGGTTAAGCGATTGACTGCTGCGCTGCGTGTCGAGGGTTCGATTCCCGCACGGAACAAATATTTGTATGGCCTACAAGTAACTAGTTGTAGGCCAGACCCGGAACAACTGTTCCGGGTCTGCTTGTGTATGTAAGTTTAAATGTGTGTAAACGCACCTACGACACAGGAGAAATTCCTAGTGTGGCGCAACGTTTTTTATAAAAAAAAAAAATGATTTTACCTTTGCAAGCTTCCTCGTGAGGAAACCGGCATGTCCTAGAACTAAAAATTCGAAGACACGTGACATCTACGCGCACTGGGCCCGCGGTGGCGGCCCAAAACTGGGATCATTATATGTTGATTATGCTAAGTTTCCTCATGAAGGGAAAGACTTCCAAATAACCATGTGTACTTAAATCAACCGGACGTACGTAAGGCCCAGCCAGGATAAGGTTAACTAAATAAATACTCGGTTCAGAGGGCTTAGAAAAGTGACAATCGCTTAAACTCCTAGTACAGACGCCAGCAGGTCAACCTACCCGAAACTGTCAAATTTTCCCAATCAACCTTGAACGTTAATGCTTTAGCGATAAAGTTGAAAATCTATTAAAGAAATTTGACAGATTGTACTAGCTTGATGTGCTGGCGTCTGTACATCACACGATATTTATGGCCCGATATGTAGGGGATATGTTTTTTTTAATAGGGACCCTTCTCCCCTTTTCATACACCATCCGGATTTAGGTAAAGGGTTCCGGAACATCGCGTAGTGTAATGAGGCTTTTACAGCGCTTCGTATTTCCACAACGGGTTTCAACAGGATTGACATAAGCTATGTCAGTCATTACATTTTTGGAATTTCTCATAATCTATCACTGATAGAATATCACCTGCAGTGCGATTCCGTAACCATCTCACCGTGAAAATTTAGGTGAAGTGAGCGTGGAGTGAGCTGTCATTCCAACTAATGATAGGGATTGACATTATTGTCAGCTCACTCTAGGCTCACTTCACCTAACTTTTCACGGTGAGATTTTTACAGAATTGATCGGCTCGTCTAGGCCCTCTGGTTTGGTCTTGGAAACAAATTCTGTTATGCAGCCACACTTGGTAAGCTTCTTCTTAATTTTGCCAGAAAACGTCAATTCTATTCAAAATTATGTTGAATTATGTACTGCGATCATTTTCATACACTTAGACTGTACTTCAACATGGTAAATTTTACACATAAAACAATATATTTACGTGAATTGTACCTTACTCAATATTTCCCGAGAGTTTTCTTAGCGTCACTTGGCTCGCAGCCAGGAGTGCTTGTTGACGACCACTTGACAAGGAGCTTGACCCAAAAGATGTGTCACACAACGATACAGCCGCCATTCTTGCCAACCTATTACTTACTCTGCAAACAGCAATATCAACCTTAACCAGATCCAAATAAGAGACGACGGACAGCAATATACTTAGGTGGTGGTTTTCCAGCTAGATTTACTCCTAATTAGTAGCTTACTGTTTCTAAATTTTATGCCACCATAATTCAACCTAGACCTTGATTACAAACCCAAGAGCACGCACAAGCTATTCAAATGTCACTAATGATGTCTTTTCTTCTTTACAGATGCAATCCAACACAAAATATAACGGAACACCTCAACCTTAGGCATTTTAAGTTTAACCTGACAAAAGTTATCTGTGATCTCATTTTAGTTTAGTAAAAAAAAAACAATTGCCTAAATTAGTTACGTTTTAAGTGCAGCAAAAAAAGAAAAAAAAAAAACAATAGACTGAACAAACAAATGTCAAGATCCGGCGCGAAGGACCGTGAAGTTTGAATTTGGAAACAGACAAAATGGCGGTTCAGTGAGTGGTCATGGATGACAGATAGTGGATAGGTTGTGGTGTTAGAGGATGGGATAATGGAAGTTGGGGCGTTGGGTTCGTGAAGATGCCGCATGCTCATTCGAGTTCAGCGGCGAGCTCGGGCGGTGACGACCTGGGCTCCACTGATGAGGTCAAGGTCTTCAAAGACGAGGGAGACGGAGAAGACGAAAAGCGGAGCTCGGAGAATTTACTGGAGGAGAAGTCCAGTCTAATCGATTGGACTGAAAGTGAGGTGAGTGATTTGGAATTCTATAATTTAGTACTACACCATAGTTTCATTTGGCTTTTACGTCTTATAATGAATGGGTTTCAATTTCAAATTGTGCGTGCTTCCAATTTTGAAGCAGAAGAAGAGAAGTTATTTAAGGGTATCCCACGAAATCCAAATTTTCTTACGTTTTTTGCAAGTCGTATCATCAGGTTGTATGTTCAACAAAATATGATTCACGAGCGTAACAATTACAGAATTATAATCATTAAAATCATCAATACAACCCTCTTAAGTTCATATAATCCTATTGATTGATATTTCATGAAATTGTCATTCATCATCATTCTCCTTATCCCAATTTATTTGAGGTCGGCGCAACATGACTTTTTCTTCCATACTTCTCTATTAGCCACCATCTCGACAGTCACCCCATTTCTAACCATATCATCATTGACAGTCCATCCATCGTTTCTTTGGTCTTCCCTTTATCTTATAGCCATGAAATAGTCATTCAATAGGATTATATGAACTTACCTAGCACATCCCCCATACCAAATTTTGAGTTGAATGTTGAACTAAAAACGGTTGTCGATTTGACTTTGGACCTATAATAGATTTGATTGGCCGATCACGACGTAAGCCCAATGATTGGGTAACATGCGGTAGACACGTAATTCGGTTCTAGCACTTCATTATGGATGCACATGAGGCATTTATTCGACGATATCACAATCGGTAAGCTATTGTAACCGTCATACCGTAGTACAATTACAAGCATTGTGGTACGTACAATGTTAAATGACACTTTAGCTGGCTTTGTTGCATTTTCATGTTTATTATAAAAGGATATTTTGTGTTTGTTTTAGGCACTAATTAGTATCAAAACAGAATTTGCTACATTTTTCCCGCTGATTTTCATCAGATTTTGGTGGTAATATCTTTTCCTCTTCAGTTTTTAACTATCCTCTTTCGCGTTTTTCCTTCTGATAATTTAGGCTACTGATACTGCCTCACTACTCTATTGGTACTGGCTCTGGTGTATTTTATTTCATCAGTATATAACTGACACAAATCATCATTGATATTTAATACTGCCACACTACTTCTTCACTCCTTGATTTGTCTTTTCAAGTAATTTCGTCTATAGACTTTCAAAGAAAACTATATCAAGCACACACAGTATTTTTGCTCTGAATCTCTGCTTAGCATAATCATTATCACCCTATAATGTTCCCACTGCTGGGACACAGGCCTCCTCTCTTCGAGAGGAAATGGGCTGCAATCTATCACGCGGGCCCACTGCGGGTTGGTAGGTGCCAAAAGTCTTCGAATTTTTAGTACTAGGACAAGCCAGTTTGCTCACGATGTTTTTCTTCAATCTTTGCTCACCCCAATTAAATTAGGACCGTGACAACAGTATCCAAATATTGATTCATCCATATCTTCTTACGTGACAAAAGAAACCGGTTTACGACATTACGTCAGCTGATACCAAGAATTTGGTAATGTAATCAAATCCTATTCGTATTACTTCACATAAAGATAGTGATCAAGATAAGATTATTGTGGTAGGTACTATTTACTCCGGTCTATTTATCTTTTTAATATTGTGTATAGTTCCGTGACTGACTGACAAGGCACAGCCTTCTTCTTCATCATGTCGATGCAGCATAATCAGCCTATGATGTCCTCACTGCTGGGACACAGGCCTCCTCTCGGTGAGACGAGAGTGTTCCGTAGTCCACGTGTACCACGCGGGCCCAGTGCGGGTTGGTAGACCATAATACTGCGGACACGACATAACTAACCAGGTCATGTCGTGTCGATAGCACGACAGTAACTTAGATCTTGTTGGTCCAAAACTTCGTCACTTCCACGGCATCGTCTGAGGCAGCGCAGAAGTTACTATGGCTGCATTGTTTGAGGCACAGAGGGCAGGATAAGAGGTAGGACATAGTTTGCACCAGCACCCCATTCACACCCTGCTGCTGTGCCGTCAAGTAACAGCTGGAGAAAGAAACATTTTATGAAGCTTCGTTCCTTTCTTCGCCATCTAGTTTTAAAATATTGACCAAAACATTGACGTGTAAAAGTGTCTTAAAAGATCTACTTAGAGAAATAAACATCATTTCATTCATTTCTTTTAATTTCATCATTCAGCATAATTTTAGCTCAACATCATTTTATTGCTGGATATAGGCATCCTGTCTCTTCTACTATTTTCCACGATTCCGTTGGATGCTCTCCGCAAGTTGGTCAATTTTGTCAGCTAGTTTAGCGTAACCTGAACGATTGACCCATGCACCTAAATAAAGGATTCTCCTATATTATATCTCTGAAAGATATAAATAAGGGCTTGTATGAATCGGGATTGCTGGTAAAAGCTACTCATTTATCACTCGAGTTAATTTCAAAGGCATGTAATAAAGTCTGGTCCCGTATGATTAAGCTGAGTTAACTACGTTTTACGCACAATTCTAACTCCATATCTGTTTCTACTTCATATGAAAACTCATTTAGATTTTATGTTAGTACCAGTTTATGTTGCCCATTACCTTTATTCTTTACTACAATAAAATCCTCAACTAATTTCAAATTAAAATATGCGAAACACGACTCCTACTCAAGACGTTATTCGTGTGTCATGGAATTATATTTGTTTAAAGAAAGAAACGGGTGCCTGTTAGGTGGTCTTGCTAATACAATTATTGGCCAAAGAGGTGTCGTTTTGAATTAATAGTATGTCTTGAAATGCCGACTTCACGCGGCGCTATGGCTTGTCCAACTTGTCCCATATATTGGGCCAAACATTGTCCCACACGTTAACAGCAGGTGCCAAACTCAGGTAGATCTCTATTGAACATATTCCTCGTATTAGTACCACAATGCATTCAAATAGCATCACAATATATTCAACTGCACTGAATTCTATTCACGCAAACATACTGCCACTGCCCCCACTATTAAGTCACAATGAAATATCGATCTTATTGTGCACGTTCAAAGTTTATAATGGCTCAATGAAATCTTTAAAGTTATGTTCGATTGTAGCGATGCATTCTGCACTATTTGTGCTTTTACACGATTTCACACCTCCCAATATTTCCGATTTTATTGATACTCGGATCTCTGTATTGTGCAACGTAATGTTCCCATTTATTAATGTTTTAATGGAACGATTAAATATTTTAAGCGCTGGTGCACGCTCCTCCCTTAACGATGGTTGGTATCACTCACGATAAGGTCCGCTTCACGCTATTAAATACGATCGTAAAGCACGACTTTTTTACACCTACGAAAATGTGGGATTCTTAAATATTCATAAGTTAACGGCGGTAAATGAACTCATTATTGTACAATTCGATGCGTAGATTAACATCGGTGCTCGTAATGAGTCAACCACTCAATTACGGTACCGCTACCACGAATAATCGAGATAGCGTCGAGATGTATAGATAGACACGTCTTTATAATCGCAAATTGCCCGTAAAACAAACAAAAACAAGGTGGAGAACCGAGACGAAACAGCATCCAAAACACCAATTGTTGAGGCGCCTTCGAAACCCATACAGGTACCGAACGTTTCCGAAAATCATAAAATATTGTATTCCAAGCCGACATAAATTACTTTATTTATTGTATTATTTCCGAAAACTCTATTATTCGCTAGACGGGTCCCGTACAATGACTTCTACCTGCGTTCAGGTATTTCTTATAATAAACACAAACTCCCACTGCTTTTGTCGAATTTACCTGTCGAGCGGTGAGGCGAGGGTGTGCAAACATGACCGAACACCTACGAACAGACGAAATACTTGATGCGCCGTCCCTTTCTTTGTCATTCAATAAGGAAGTAGAGGAAGAGAGATGCGAGAATGATTTGTAAAGGATTCCCAACGCCCTACAATCACGGTTGGTATAAATATTGGATTATACTTAGGTGCAATTCTCGTGTATGTCATAATAGCTTCGATTATACTACGTGATGCCATTACAATACACATTGTACGTACAATTTTCGTTCGACATTTCGATTTCTTTTAGATTACAGTGTCTGTTCGTGAATTGGATTTGATGCGAGATTTTTTACGCCTGCTTTTGCCTTTTGGATATGTTTCTTTTAATGATTTTGTTGTTGTGTTTATTTGTTGAGTATTGTCCAATTTGTGAAGGCCGCAGCAGGATCCGAAGCGGGAAGCACAGAACCGGTCGAAGTGACGGTGCTTGGGGAGGCCTGTGTCTAGCGGTGGACGTATTTCGGCTGACATGATGATAATGATAAATTGTTGGTCAAATATGCTCAAGTGCATGACCAGTAAACTGTAGAATTTATTGTCTATGGAGAGTTTAATATAGAAATCTTTATTGCACTTGAAACAAGATTGCTCCAACATACGCTTACACATGTAAAAGTTCTCAGCTATTTACCTATAAGAGGCAGGCTAATCCATTCCAGAAAATTGCTACCTTTTAACGACATCCAATATCTTAAATTGACCATTTAACCACTTTTTAGCCCTTTTAAAGTGTATGTTAGTTGATGAGGCTGAGCATCTAGATGCCTTTCACTAGGCTCTAGAAAAAGTCAATGGCTTAGCGATTTCCGTTGTGGTCGGAGCTTGTATGAAATGGTCTGGGCAACATAACTGACCATGTAGAGATGCGAGGCTTCCGTTGAGATTTACTCATGTATCTGGATTTATTATGGTTTAGGATTTTGCTGTAAAAAGTTAGGAAGTAAAGTGTGATGATGATGAGGAAAACTTAAATGAGTTTGGCGAAATAAGAAACTTGGTAATCGTCGTCAAACAATTCGACGTTGAGAAGTATATATAATATGAACTTAGTATAGCAATGGATTTATTTACAGTGAAACTAATATACAAACACGATGAAGCAATAGAATTTAGAATGAAACCATAACTAATCAATTACAAACAAAACATAAGCTGATTATCACTCTATTAAAGAATTTACTCTTCAATGGTTTCCAATAAGAATCCCTTCATTCCCGAAGATATTTTTTTTCGAAACAAGAATCTTCAGAAGATATTGTGGTATGCATATTAAAGAACGTTAATAAACCAAAGAGTATTAATAAATCAATGTACAGCAGCCCAACCTACCCTCAAAATAAGATAGCCATCGCTTCATTCGCTACATAGTATCCAGTCTATATTTAGCTAACAACGCGTTCTTGTCCCGCTTGTCCGCTTCCGGCGGCCATGCCTGCTCCTTACTCTCAGCCAGAATGTGTTCCTGTAAATATTCTACATTTTATGGCCACACTTGTCGCCAAACACGTTTTACTGGCAAAGGTAGAACGCAGTTTCAAAGTTGATGGTCAAAGTGTGAGGTGAGGATTTCAATATGGCTGACGATAAGATTCAAATTCAAATTTATGTTATTTCTCCAACATAAATTAGTCTAAACAGATTAGTGATTGGAGATATATTTGGAGAGTGTGAATAGAAGAAGAATGAAGACTAAAAGTGGTGAAAAAGACAAGATCCTGTGTGAATATGAACCATCTGATAAGGTAGATCAGATATTACAAAAAAACAATGACACCACAAAATTCACCAACGAAATTAATAATACATTTAATAGTCCAGATACTGCAACCAATATCCCTGGTTTTCCACTACAGGGATACCTTGAACAAGTCCATAAAACCGAATTTTCGTTTCGCAAAACTGCGTCCAGTCCCAGTTTTAATAACGAGTCCATTATAAATAATTTAATCAACGTATTGCCGATGCCATACACCACATGTGCCGGCAAATTAAAATTTATAACACTATAAACCACTCCACAGTTTTAATGACTCCTTAACTCAACAAATCCTTATATTAATTCGGCCTTGTCGGTATATTTAGATGATTAGTGTTCATTAATACGTATGGAGCGAACATTTAAATTTTTCATGTGACTAGATCTTACTTTATTTAGAAATCATTCCTTGGCAAGCGTCATATGGAGTTTTAAGTCCGAAGATAATAAAAAGTGATGAAGAATATCATAAGAATTTGAATGTGAGAACTTGTTTGAAAGTTTTAAGCAAAGTCAGTCTGAAAACTCAAAGAAAACTCTTAAAGAATCCCGATAAAAGCAGCTCTGCAAACCCTTAAAAAGTTGTATATTCAATAAGAGTTTCTAACCGCAACAAAACTTCTTACGAGTCTTCATTTGTATCTCCAAGCATTTAACGATCTGCGACTTTTAACTCCGAATATGACAGCATAAATGAATAACCATGAACAAAGCCTCAGGCAGCAAGTTTATTGAATTAACGATGCAGCATGCGGTCACCTGGCAGCAATAATCGAGAGATAAGACAAATAAAACCTTTATGATGGATACCGTCACAATATTATGATTGAAACTCATCTACAATTCAATGACAATATATCTTCGAACGTAAGACCTGTTCATAAAATGTTACAAGTTACTACGTTAGACAAAGCCATTGACTGCATCAATGTCTGATGTTTCTTATGTAATGAAGTTCAATCTTCAGAAATCAATACAAAAGTTAGTAACATTATTAACATTCTATCACTAATTTGGTATATCATGTATGATGATAATTGTTTCAAATTCTGCAAAATTTACAGATGCGTGAATGTTGTATCAATTTACATCGGTCAACCACGAACCATATAGTACATTTTACGTAATATATCACCAATTATATCTGGTAACCGATACTAGTTAAGGAAGTTTGTTAGGACTATATTTTTGTTTTGCTTTAATTTTATTCATTGCTGTCTTTTTTTTTGTAGAAAGGTAGGTAAACTTATAAAAAAATCTTTAGCTAGATCTATTATCAGATTTGACTCTTCAAGGCAATACCCGATCTGCTTACCAGCAGAGGAGGGAACGAAACTGAATGATATGTTCGGTTCTTGACATATACTTACTTAGTTATTTCTTTTTGGCTTGTTTATTCTTTTTCATCTCTTGAATCATCATCGTGTCAGGACAGCTTATATAGATCATTGCTTGTTTAACATTGATCTTCTTAACAGCCTGCGGGGTACTTGCGTAACACACAGCAATGGCTTTCATTTTGACAGTTCAACAACATTCATTGCGTTATTAACGTTGTTGAAGCAGACAATTTTTTCGAGCATAAGCCAACATTATTTCCAACTTTGTCTTAATCAAAGCCACCATATATTCCATTAAATCCATCGTGTACAAAGCTTAACACGTTATTAATTTCTCAAGCCATATCTGCGGATAGTGTGGGTTCTAAACTTGCCTACTTCCTAATTACGATCTGATGATAGGTGTTAGGCACGTGGGTAGTTGCATTGGCCTGCATAGCTGCTGCAGCCGTGAGGGTATGTTGCCTTGATTCATAAGTAATAGGGAAAACTTTTACTGTAACTAGTTGATTAATTGGCATTTGCGCAAGTGTGTTGTCTGCTGTTTAGGGATATTGTTGTTCTTGTCATAGTTTGCTGCTATCTTGTAGCACTCTCGATCATGTCTTTGTTATGTGTTACTTTCTAATTATGATAAATCTTTACTTAATATTCTTTTTAGGAATGATCAGTTAGTTTTATAGAATCACTAGCTTCTACCTGCGACTTCGTCCGCGTGAATTTTCTAGTTCCCCTGATCCACCCCGTTGCATCGCATGGCCTACTCGCGCTTTTACATCGTTTTCGCTTAGCGGTCTTTCTGACTCTTTTTCTTTTTGCTCGGCTCCTAAGGGTCCCAGCGTGATGTTAAGTAGCGTATAGCCTTCCTCAAGCATTGGACTACCAAATACAAAATAATTTTTCAAATCCGACTGCTAGTTTCAGAGATTAACGCGTTCAAACAAACAAACTCTTCTCTCTATATAGTATAGATTTACAAGATTGTTTTTTTTTTCTTGAATTAGTTTTCTTCATCCTGGAAGTATATATCATCAATTATAAAGAAAATCTGTTTCTGATAGCTAAACCCTTTGTTCCATCTTTCGGTTTCCTGTTGATTCTGAGTCAACTTTAAAACAAGTTTCACAAACTGCTAAGTTATTCAAGTGTTAGCACTTTGAACTCCTAACTTGACTTGAACTACGCAGGAATAGTTCAATAGCTAAAACGTTGCTTAAGGATTTGATAATCTTATTTGAATTCTTTCTAAATACTCATTTTAATACTTTGGGTAGCTTGTTCCAAAGTTATTTGCGTAGTTAGGAAAGCTAAGAGACACTTGTCGCTGAAATACCTTGGCTGAAAAGTATTTTTTCAGAGACAAACTACGTCGTTTCACTCGTTTCCTAGCTATTTATCCCGTATGTTGCACCGGCCATGTTTTGTCTCTGCATCACCCTAAGGTTGACTGGTAGAAAATGCCTAGGCATTAAGTCCGCCTTCGTACAGTACTTTTTTACTTGTGCATAAAGTTTTAATAAATAAATACGAAACTGTAAAATAATGTCATAAGGCTATTGTCAACATTCTGGATGATCCCCAAAACATCTACAATGTAATGTACAACCCCTCAAACATGCAAAAAGGATTATCGAAAGGTCAACAAAACGACAATAATCCCAAGACACATCTAGTTTGAGCACGTCCGTTCCACACAACATCACCTTCGCGAATGCATTAGTTAAGCGAGTTTTGTGCATTTGTGTTCAACCATTTGTTGCTATTTACGATCGTGCCGTGTTTCCGCCTGCTTCTAACATTCAATATGGTAATGACGCCTCTGTGAGGTCTACGGCTCTTACGCCTGCTTATGCATCCATGTTTACAATTTTCGGTTAAGTTAAAGCTATCAATTGTGTAAAAGTATCATTAGAAACGATTAGATTATTATTTACAACACCCAATAAAACATCAGAAAAAAAGCCCATAATATTCGAATAAAAATCTGCGCTTAGAAAGTAACCATCGTTATCAACGAATCAATAATGTACTGCCCAATATCCGTGATAAGGTATCAGCTGCGGTCGTACAGCCCTGAACAAAGACCACAGAATAAAATGTTACAGTAGCTTCGATTGTGCGTACTGAGCGTTCGTCCGCGAGACGTGTGGACATTACCTTATCTGTGGCGTCCACATATGTTTGGGCTGTCGCGTTATCACTACACGAGTTGTCAGCCTTACTCGGATTATTGGGGATAATGGGTCCGATGTTAATATATTGATAGTAGATAGTACAAATACGGACGTATAACCCAGGGACAGCAGTGAAATCAATCTTGGCCAGCTAAGGCAGCAAAATTTCAGTACTTAGAACAGTTTTATTTTTAGGACGGTAGTTTTCGAGAAATCCTTTGTCGTAGTGTGGGTAGTCTGTAAAATTGCACGGTGTATTATTTGAATTATGTGTGCTGTTCCGTAACGGTTTTCAGCGGTGTTTCCGCTCGATCGTATTCATAAATACCTGCAATATGTGCAATTTCGATCAAATCTGCTGCTGTATATTTCTGCTGGCAGATATGACTATTATGTTTATTACAATGTAAATGCAGCATTAGCTTCACCTTCTGACCGCATCGGCGCACATTTGATCAGATCAGATCTCGTTTCTGATATAATCAATCATGTGCTCGCCTCACGACACCTACCGGTTAGGAATCATTAATCTGCGAAGCTTTCATTGTTCGAAGAATATTCGAGATTTTTTCTATGGTCGATAAATTCTCTAAGTTAGCAACTGCGATCAGACAATTCTCTAAAATATTTTCATGACTCAATGACTACATGAAGATTAGGGAGGCTTAGGTACAAGTACCTACGTAGGTTCACCGAAGCTTCTGGAAACGAGTTCGTGCGTAAATAAAGATGGCGTAGGAGTATTGGCGCGTCCCCGTCTGCGAGGCTTACCTCATCTAGATCCTCTTAAACAAAGGCAAACTCCTTTGATCCTTCTTTTAAGTCTTCATACCCAACCGTCGTAAATACCAAAAATAATAACGATTAAAGAATTTTCCTAACGTTATCCCAAATCATAGTGTTTTCACAGTTAACTGTTGTGTCTATAATCATTATTCGGTTATTTTTAACCATTCTTTGTTCGACGGTAGTCATAAAATTCGGTACATTGTTTTACTAACGCGTATAAACAGTTTTATTGTTCTCTAAAAGATGTTTTATATTGTCTAATGAAGCTGGGGCATTGTTCTTTAAAAATAGTTGGGCCTATTTGAAAAGCGTTGAAAACTGCTTAATTTATTGACTACGTCGTCAGATGGAGATAATCCTGTAAATATTCTATAAATTACAATATTCTGACGCTAGTATAATACATAGTTTTAGCCAGAAACAATGTTCAAAGTCCTCAACTATTAATTTGAAACGACTACGAGTCTGCACAGGAAATATAGGAAACCATAAAATGGACGGCAATTGAATGTCGCCGTTCTGGCACCAGTCACAAAATTAACGGTCCTTCCTTTATATCTGACCTGAGAATAGTAAGGGATAGACAAAAAACATTTAAATATTTAAAAATAAATTGTAAAATATTTGGCGCCAAATTCTGAGAAAAAACTTCGCGGGAACTTTTTTAAAGCCGCGCACAGACTATAAAACCGCGAAAAAACAACAAATTTTCCCTCGATTAAGACGTAAAATCGATTTGTTAGACAGATAATCAAGTCAACGCTTAGTTCCGAAAAACATACGATTAACATAAATAAACTGTACTGTTAATTTAGTTTTACAATCGATATAAAGTTTAACGATACGATACTATTTTGTGAATGTATTTATTGTGATTGCGTACTTTTTTCTCGGTTTTTACGTCATTTTCTTGGATTTATTTGACGTGATGAAGACAGAAAATTGTACATCTGTCTGACCAAATGGGTTTATTTTCTTCTAGTTCTGCGAAACCATCTTAACTGTTCCCGACATCATTACCAAGACGCGAAATGTCAAAGTTCACTCTCTAGTCTCAAAAACCAGATCTAGGCTCAGATAAGTCTGATTCGAGCTAATAAATCTAGGAAGCTGTATATGGAAGTCATTTCAGAGCCCTATATGGGTGTACAAACGCGTCCCCTGCTTCGAAAAAAACGAGAGTAATAAAACATCACGCTCCATAAAATGATTCCAAGTGTACATATGGATGACTTGAGATGGTATTTTGGGGATACCAGCTGTAATATCTCCTGTATGCAGCATGGATGCTGATGAAATGGGGAAAAAGCGCTAAAATTGGTCATAGAATTACCCTTGGCAAAAAATTTCGGGAAGGTTAAATTTTCCCGTAACTTTAGACAAGTTCTAGTCATTGTAGGACTTCAATCTCAGTCCATTCATGCCTAGACAAGAGCTGTTATTATCGTTAGTACTTCACAAACAGAATTTAATTCCTCATGACATTACTCAGCTGAATAATTCTACGGACTATCACTAATCTTTCTCAGCAATTTCAATTCATCATTCCAAGAAATTGTAACGTCTCTTCGTCTGCCTAATATGTGGCCAAGTCCCTTATCTCTGGTACCGTATGCGCGGGAGCATTAGTCGGTGTTACTTTACGCTCACATAAATCGCCCGGGCTAGTCAATTATGCGTACTATAGTTATTTCGGGATGTTTAATTATCGTTGCCCATGCGCAGTCGTCGCTTTACGGACGCCGTAGGGATTTTTAAATACCCACACCAATTACTGTTTATTTTACAATGAAAACTAAATCCGTTTAATTACTATGTTTTCTACTATTTGAAATTTATTTGACAGCTAATTTAAGACTGGCTGGATTGAATATTCATGGGAACAATGGATTCTGTCATGTATATTCATATAGAGGTTTCTAAGCAGGAAAAGGTTTTTTTTGTTGGTAATTTAAGTAGAATTGTGTGTCTTACTTATGGTAATGGACATGGCGATGTCTTACTTCAGGTAAGTTATGTTTTTTTTTATCTGATTCTAACATATCTATTTACCTTTATAGTTAGAAATAAAACAATTTATCATTCGACGAAAAGCTTCTTAAGGACGCTGTTACATTTTCGACGAACTCAAATTTAGGTATCTAAAGTCGCACACAGCAACATCACACGTACGCACACATTGAGTCCTCGATTTTATACATCACATATAATCTTGGTCCTTGATATTATTTTTTTATTTTATTGAAATTGATTCCGGAAGATTACTTGGATCTTTGAAAATGCATTTGGTAACTGTTACTATACGTATCGTCATCAAGAAAACGAAAATACAAAACCAAAGACACCGACTTCCGAAATCAAAGTTATTTTTCACTTTGTGGTGATTTTTTTTTTTTGGAAGTCTGTTTTATTTTTTGTGAGAAAGTTTTTATCACTGTTTCGGTTTTAGCGGGAAAACAGATGTCAACACACCCAATATGGAGTATCAACCAAAACTAAAAGGAAAAAAACTGTCCTGTGTCGAAAAACAAAAAACAATAGATACCGACACAGACTTCCGAAAAGAAAATTTATTTTCATTTTGTAAAGCACGTATGTGAAATAAGTAGGTACTTAAAATAAAACAATTTCCGTTCATAAGGATTAAAAACGACCATCGATATTGCTATTACATGGAACATATAAAATATTATTATCTAAAATTTTACGAGTATTACATAGTGATCTAATGAGTTATGACATACTAGCCTGGGCATTTAGTTAAAATGTTTGGTAAAATAAATCTCCACTCCCGAATGATCTTCTTTGTGACTGTGGTGTAGGCTCAGCATTTTTGATGAAAATTAAAACACACGGAAGTAGTAAAAATCTATAATATATAATAAAGGCATGTTACAAAATGACACCAACTTATTGCTCCTTTTGTAGATTTTTTTGGTCTATATCTAAATTTCCGAATACGGGGCATCTAAAAAATAAAGATAAATATATAAACAAAATAACCTACATAAAAACTAAATGCTACACTTGGTGGCAGAGCTCACAAAGTACAAATTACAAAGTTCCGCTGCCAAGGCCTGTCTTTTTTGTCAAACGCTATTTGTGACATCTACCATGCCATATTTATGAAATTGACACCCATGACGAAAAGTGGTCAAGTTTTTGTCGGTGCCATCTTGGATTTTGGTTTTGACCCCATATTCGTTATTAGCTACCCCAAAAACCATGAAAATGACACCTATGACGAAAAGATGTCTAATTTTCGTAGGCGCCATCTTGGATTTTGGTTTTGACCCCATATTCGTTATTAGCTAACCAAAAAACCGTGAAAATGACACCCATGACAAAAAAATGTCAAATTTTCGTCGGCGCCATTTTGGATTTTGGTTTTGATCCTATATCCGTTATTAGCGACCCCAAAAACCATAAAAATGAGACCCATGACGAAAAGTTGTAAAATTTTTATCGGCGCCATCTTGGATTTTGGTTTTGACCCCATTTTCGATATTAGCAACCCCAAAAACCATGAAATGACCACTTTTTGTCATAGTCTTGGTTTTGACCGCACATTGGTCATACATACATAACTACATACAAACCGGTTAAAATCATAACTCTCCTCCCACCCATCCACTTCCGGACCTCACCGCCGACAGGTTGACCTTAGCCATCCAAATCCTAACCTTACTAAGAGCTCCTTAAACCCATCCATTTCTCAACCTTGTCCACAGCTGCTTAACCCCACCCATCCAAATCCCGATCTTACACAACATAATAATATTTTTTTATACTTACAAAATAAAAATAATTTAAGTATGAAACTCGTACTTACTTTTATTTCAGTCCAAAAGTATCAACTCCTTCCGATCACGATAACCAACGACGGTACTCACACAACAATCTTTTTCTATTACTTTTATCGTATTTATTTTTTGCGAGAGAGCGATATACCCGTCCTTCCATGAGCGCTTCTGAGCGCGGAATGATGAACCGTGAGTGCAAAATGTATGAAAAAGTCTGCAAGTGTTTTTATTTTAGCTAATAATTGAAAAATATATTGATTTATATACAAAACAATTAGCTAAATCTATAAAGGACTATATATACCGCAATTTATTATAATTTTGAAGATAAAATATGCTGTAAATTTACCTAAACTGGTACCTATTCGGACACCTATTTTTTAAATTTTCTGCGATTATTGAGTAGGGAAAAACGTATTTGTGCGAAAATTTTGTATGACGTCATACAATTTTTGTGATGCCAATGTGGAGATGAATATATTACCTTTAAATTAAGACTATGATATGTTAACATTTGTGATTGCTTATACGTTAAAATGGTACCTGAAAAGCACTGTTATTTGTAGAAAAATGTAAAAGCGTCCTTAATACATCCCTAAACGATCATTCCGATTCCCAATGTCAAAGGGGTATCGAAGCTGTTAAAGAAATCCCGTTGTTTACATCTCGAATCATCACTCATCTAAAACGCAGCATAAATCAGCCGAACGATTCTGTAAAAATTTCACCTTGAAAAGTTAGGTGAAGTGAGCTTAGAGTTAGCTGTCAATAGTGTCAATCCCTAGCATTAGTTGGAATGTCAGTTCACTCCACGCTCACTTCACCTAATTTTTCACGGTGAGATGGTTACAGAATCGCAATGCAGGTCTGATTTATGCCTGATAGACGGAAGGAACTCGGCTAGTCAGCTTTCTCTACTTTAAAATTCAAGGATCTAGAACCGCTGCATCATTATATCTCGATTCTCGTTTGATTCATCCATTATCGACAACGTGTCGAATCGATTACTGAATGTCGATTTATTTAATAAATTTATCTCCACACGGTATTTAGTGTTCGAATTTCGAATACTAAGAATTCGGCGATGAAATTTAATTCATGTTTTATTTTCGCACGTGTCAGGGTTGCCAGTGAAAATAGGGAAAAAAAAAGAAAGCTCATTTAACGTGACAAAACAAAGGTTTTATCTAAATACGTTTATGAGCAAGCCCGCTTAGAGGAGCAAGAATTCCTCAAATATTAGCTCCTGCGAGTAATCTTCAAGCTTACACATTTTGGGTGTCGTCAGACCCAACAGTGGCATTTTTACGTCCAAATGCCAACGTTATCATACTTTTGTCAGCTCAAAATGGCGCCCTGAGATGGTCGAAAGTTACGAAATGTTTCTTTAAAGGCATAAAAAATGAATGTTAAGTTTGAAAAACGTCGAAGACATGCACGGTTGTCTACTTTTACGTATCAGCTTTTATAACACTTCATAAAGTGTGAGTTTTATTCGCGGGTTAAATATAGGTCTCGCTTGTAAGACCCTTTTAAGCTTTTTATTGCGAGGGAAACAAGGGGATGCAGCTTGGTGGGTTGCGATAATATCAATTGCTAAATTAACGTTACCCATTAATTCACACTAATGAATTAAATATTCACGGCTTAAATATGCACAAGAAAATTGTAGGTAATAAAAAAACACGTTCCATTTCGGACGCGCGCTTTTTTGCATTTTTTTCGTGATATTAGCGAATGGAACGCGACGGTGGGGGTGACAGAATCCCGTGTTCACTGGAATCACTGGCCATTTGTTCGAAACAATTTCAAACTTCGAACATGAATTTCCCGCCGTGTAAACAGTCGACCCGACCCGTTGACTCATGGTCTCGAACAAATGTTATCTGTCTTCTTTTGTTTGTTTCTCGAATATCATACTCGAACTGGCCAGCTAGTTTGACCCCCCTGCCCCGCTGTGTCTCTGTACTATTGTATCATTCAAGAGATGTCTCTTTAACTTTACGGGGGTCAATGTAAACTGGATCATTTATTTCTGTTGTTATTAGTATTACGTCTCTTGGTTTAGAAATGGAATGATTCTTTTCGTCGTGTTTTTATAGCTAGTAACCGTTTTTAATCTTTCCACTGAGGGTTTTTACTTTTTTAAAGCGTCTTAGGTCGTTAAACTACTTACTGGATTCACCAAGTCTTATCCGAATATTTATAAGAGTATTTCTTTAATAAAATGTGCGATCAATTTCCATAAGACGGTCTTAAAGTTATTTTTTTTATTGGTAACTGTATCACGTAGAACTAACTAGATACTTAGTTGCTATTTTTATTCTAGACTTAAACTAGGCGAGCTAATGGGATCGCGTAAATTTTCAGTCTAATCGTAGGTGAAGCGTTTATCTAATAATTGGATGGGTGCTCATTTGTGATAACACTCGTCTTCTGGGTTATAAATCTTGGTGTAAGTAGGTAATTACCGATGTAGCATTAGTAGGCGCTAATGCTAATGTGTGTCTTGAAATTATGTTCGAACAATTTTAATGGCTTCAGGAGGAAGATATATAATATGCCAATCAAGAACTTACAGCTTTTGCGAATAGCAAAAACATGACACGTAAAATTAGCCTTGGGAATATATTGGAATGTTTTCGCGAAAAACATCTAGACGCAAAATTTTGTCTTAGTCTATTCGGTGGTTAAGGAATATAATATAAAGTACTCAATAGACAGTAATTTCACATAATTTGCAATTATACGAGTATTTAAACTTAACTATTTCAGAAAATGAATGATTCGTCTATCTTCGATAAAACAAAAAACAAATTAAAGTTAATGATTTATCGAAAGATAACAAACTATGGAGAGAGCGTTCGGTATGTCAAAAGATACGTTATTCTAAACAAGGGCTCTTTAAAAATGTCACCCATGAACCCATTCAATATTATCGTTCATTTTCACATTTTTATGTAAAGGAGATAGGAAACACACAAACGACCCATTCATTGAATGGCAAGATAATTTATGAATAGAAATATCATCCATATTTTTACGAAATGCTTAGGGCATTCGACTTGACAATACATTTTTAACTAAACGAGGTAGTTCCAAAGATAACAGTGTTTTAGGATAAGTTAAACAATAATCTGTTACTGCTGTAAAACAAATGTGAGTTTACATAATCAGCCTATAATGTTCCCACTGCTGGGACACAGGCCTCCTCTCGGTGAGAGAGAGTTTGCGGCTGTCAATCTACCAATAGTTTATTAGTTTGTTAAGTAATAAACTAATAACTCACGAACTGAACCGCCTATTGTTACGAAAAGGGAAAACAGAATAAGAATAATTTATTTGTCACATTTAAATAATGGCGATACACAATAATACACAAAATTATTACTATGAAGCAAAAAAATCTGGACTCTAGAGTAATTCTTAAAGACGGCGCAGAGGTGTCACAAGGACAGTGATGACAGTACTTAGTACGAAATTTTTTGCTTGCGCAGTAAGATACTACAATCTGGTGAGATAGTGGCCAAATAAAAACAAAAGGCGAACAGCACCCTAATTGCGTAACACACAATCAATCGGAATCTTTTTCATTTTGACAGTTCAACAACATTCATTGCGTTATTTATGTGTTGAGCAGACAAATTTTTCGAACTTATGAAGCAATGGATTAGCAATTTGATTCTAAATGATTCAGATTACGATTGATCGTGTGTTACGCAATTAGGGTGCAGATCACCAATGTGTTTGCCAAACTTGCTGATTGTGTAGATGCCACTGGGAATCTTCAGAGGCAAGGCATCCACGAGTGGACAGTACTTTAAGATGAGATGTAAATATGACCGGTGTACCCTGAGCAGTCAACCCCGCTAACACCTTCATGACTAGCCATAACCTATACCACTGCAAGAGCTGCTTTAAGCTCGTGTCAAAACAAAAGTAGAAGATTTGGCGCCGGTTGACTCAGTTTTTTTTTTTTTTTTTTTTCTACAATTCTGTAGTATCTTTCTACGCGCAAAACAAAAAGTAAAGCTGCCTCGCATAAGGGTTATCAAATGAATTTTTACAACAGTGAGGCTGACGCACTGGCTGTCTGACGCACTTAGCATTTAATAGCCAATGACAATCACATGCCATTACCAGCTGGCCCGTTCTGTTGTGCATAAATTGAAAACGAATTAATTTACTATGTAAATACTTCGCAAAGGGCACTTTTGCATTTCATTTTACTATGATACTAATGTTTTGAGTTGTGTGTTACATTTTGCAAAGATAAATTTAACGTTTTTTTACTTTGTGATTATTATTCTTTTTCTTTTCTATCGTGTGTATCTAATTTTTTATGCTTGACAGACTATCAATACCGTGCTGATTTACATTAAAAAAAAGCCTAAAAATACTGGCTAAAATTCCGATACACCATTAAATAACCATTGAAATCCATTTTATCAAAATTCTCAGCAGGGTCCCAACTTTCTACATTATTGTGTTTCAATAATTTGTGAACATTTAAAATGTCATCTCTTGAACTCGCGTTCTCGATATGTAACAAATGTGATTTTTATTTATTAAAATGTTTAGTGAACGGGTCAAATGGTCGTTTGTAGCGTAGTACTTTTGTTAGCCGAAGTTTCGGCAACGAAGATTGATTGGAGCGATTAATACATGTCTGTGAGATATACAAGCACTTTCACAGATGTACGTGTCGATAGCTGAGATCTTTGATTGACTGATGCTGGTTTAAAAATATATTTCAGTTCAATCCGTAGGTCATTTTTTTATCCACGGACACTACTTAACACCTCGTTACTTATCTGCAAAACTACTCCGATAAAACTAAATTTAAACGTATCGAAAACTCCAACTCAGAATTCTGTATTAATTAACAATCTTTATCCGAAACCGAACGTAGTCTCATAAACATACGAGATACGATTGGTTTTTATAATATAAACGAGATTTTTATAATAAAAACCGAGAATAAACCGATATACACAACACCTGCTCCATCAAACACGAACGATGATCATTATGTTAATGCTCCTAAAATTCAAAATCAACTTACAAACGCAAAAGAAACCTTAACCGTAATGCAATTTGATCCATACTCGTTTAGACGATGCGCAGTCAAGCTACAGAAAAAATTACCGTGTCGAAACGAACAAGGTATCAAACAGGCGCCAATTATGCCAAATGAGCGCTTATTCCGTGCACCATAAATCGATATCACGCTATACTCGGAGTAACAGTTACGCCCTTAAAGGATTCGTCTCGATAAACTGTACACCGAATTGTATTTATACAATAAAGGACCTTGTTATGAAAGCTGAAAGTGTCAGAATTACGTAACGGTGGAAGCGTCTGTTACGCCCTGTTAAAACGCCCTTCGCACTAACAAGACGGACAGAGATGAATCGATGTGGTTTTTGTGAGAGCGAGCAGGGTGGAAGATAAACAGAACTCTTGAAAAACACTTGTGAGATAACAAAGGCTGGCTTCCACGAAGACGTCCAATAATTTGTCTTTTTAATTTTACGGCGGACTGCCATAGCTTTTAAATATATATTTTTTTCTTTCTACTCGACCTCGGTCAGGTCCATTAGGTCGAGAGGCTGCGTATTGGGGAACTCATTATGACCACTCTTTCGCTGTGGAAATTCTTTTATGACTTATTGTTTCTATAGCCTTGCTCGGGAACGAACTACATACATATGTGTAATTTAAATACCTGTAACTTAGTTTTGTTCCTGCGGCTGTGTAAAGTTCAGTCGTTACCACAGTAAGTACCATGACGTTCTTCTTATTCGTTCGGCTTGTAAGTAATAAAAAACTTAAGAAATACTTACAAATAAAACAAAACTTTTGAAAAAACGTGTCGTAATATAATAAGTAATATGAAATAAAACCCGAACTAAGCACAATAAAAATGAAACGGACGTAAAAGGAATCGAAACCAGTTCTGGCGTACCATCGGTTTAGTTGTAAAAAAGCTCGTTCCATATAATATAACCCATTACAACCCCGAGAATCACTGTTCGGCCAATCGTCGTGAGGAATTCGAAAATGGAACGCAAGTTCGATTTTTAATTGTTTCGGATGAATTTTATGCCATTGCGGCCAGTGTTTTGTAACGAATTAAGCTGGTTTTATGTTCCAATTTGAATAAAGAAGATTTTTTTTTTGCAAACAGATACTTAAATAGATTCGTTCAGTATTATTGGATTCGTTTTATTATTCCTTATTTTCTTCGAATCATAGTAATAAAAATATTCCTTAAGCTTAACTTAATTTTAAACAATCACCATGTCTCATTCCCTATACTCCATACATACTCGCACAGTCAACAGAAACTATACAATATAGCCAACCGATGGGAAAAAATCGGACATGGGGTATAAGTGGACCCCGTTCGGAGCGTGGCCGGAACCTGTTAATGAGCGATTAGTACTGCCAGTTGCGGATAATACCGCACTAATAGTTGGGGCGTGCGCTTGAGGGTTAGAAATATTAGGGACGAATTGAGTATTGATATTTTTTGGGGTTAGGCGCGTGTTGACATCCTTATTAGTGTGCTCGTACGTGACGATTTAAAATTAAGGGTAACAATGGTGTAGGAAAAAAAATGTTTTTTTTTTCGGACTAAATTCTTATAACAAGAAATTTAACTAAACCCGTCCTAAAATCCAAAATAACAACTTAAAATACATAATTTACTCAACTCAAAACTGTCTCGTATCATATTTTACGTCCAATTTAAGGATTTTTTTTTATATCTGCTGACTCCCCTATTGTATGAGGGAATCCCGTGGTTAGTTATCGCTCTCATATAGTAGATTCTCTGTGAAAAGACCACCCACGAACGGGGTTACCATCGGAACTCGAAACTCACAATTTTATTTAATACAGCTCCATACTTTAACAATGTATGGAGGAAACTCGTGATTTTACACAGATACGTGATAAATTATCGCTTAAGTGTGGTTGGTGTGACTTTGTAGCCCGTGGTAGGCTTGTGGTTAAAATTATTTTTAATTTAATATTTAAGTGTTGCGGGTTTCTTTTCTTGTGAGAAATATAAAGCTGTACACACTCTTAAGATAGAAAAAAAATGTATATTCAGTAGAAATGAAGAAGGAAGCTTTAGCTTAATAAAAAGTATGAGTTTTCGCAAGTCAAAAGAAATTCCGTTACCTTATTTTCAAACTATGTGAAGACTACCCTCACTTTTTTTTGTAAAATTCCAACAAATTACAAAACCCTCATTATAGAGAGACGGCAAAAAATGAACTTCTCCTAAGAAAAAAAAAACAACAATACTTAGTACAAATATTTTAAACGTATCATCTTACATTACTTAGTAATTAGTACTAATTAATCGTATTTCTAAGAGGAGGTCCAACATCTAATAACAAGAAACTCCGTACAGACAGTCGGGACTAACAAGTCGACTAACATGGAAAATAAAAGCTATGCGTGATGCACACACGGTCGGCGCACGCGCGTGTACAGACAGCAGCCGCAGTAGCAGTAGCCAGTAGTAGCTAAGCTAATGTAATCATGTCTTATGTTATTTATGTTGGACCAATGATTTTGATGAATGAATATAGATTTTTATTTATGAAAAAAAAAACCATTAGCAGAAATTACGGACTTCCCTACTAACTTTCCTATTGTAAACTTTTTATGTGTATTTGAAAATTATTTCTGAGTGCTTCTTTTACCTTCGTTACAAAAGGAACTTTGTGCAATATTTCTTGATTCTAGACCTATTCTTTATGTTTCCAATTGATGTTATTTCAAGTTAAACAAATAACTACTTTATTAAAATGGTAATTTTGTAGATTTCAGAGTGACTAGCACTATTGAAAAAATGTTAAAAATGTTTGAAGTTGTAGCGTAAAATGAACTTTATTGTGTTAATTAAAGTTATTTTCCCAAAAACTTGTAGTTGTTTACATTTTTGGCAATTCAATCGCGAACGCAAATTAGTAGTTTTGGCTGTGCGTTGTCTGTCAGTGAATTAAATATTTTAATTAAGTTGAAGATATCGGGCCAATGATGTTGTTGATTGAATCAATTTGTATCCATGTATTGAAATACAATTAAAATGTAGGCTGATTTATGATGACAAACAGAAGAAAATTTGATACATTTACGTATATATCTGGTAACTATCATCTCTATCATTGACATAACCAACTGTTATTATGTGGGTCTGCCTGATAACTACTAACTAATCATTTATTCGAAAAAGAGATCATTTACTTGACTCATACTATTTAGTACCTGCTTGACTAATACCTTGTTTGTTAAGCAAACTATCTCTTTCTAATTTTTAAATAACCACTCACAAATATCTTCTTATCCACAACAATCAATGGATCCCCAACCAATAAATTGTTACGCTGACCCTACCCCAAAAATCCAGAGAAAAGAATATTTGCTCACAGGCGGCGGGTGACGGCGCAAACATGCGTGTGGGCAACACCGGTAGCGTCAGCAAACAACGCTGTTGACTGTACATTGTGGAGGAATTTCCACTGTTTGAGCTGTGAGGCACTGGCTACCTGTAATAGATCGGACGACATGGGACGAGGGCTCTCTTCTATGCTATTTCCGGTCCTAGAAGGTTTTTGGGACTAAAATAATAGTGGATGATTTTTGTGTTGATGGTAATGACCCTCTCATTACCATCAACACAAAAATCATCCACTAGTCGAATAGAATAGAATACACGTCATTAGTATATTAGTATGATTTACAAACGTCAGGTTCAATGTTAATGAGAATACATTGATTTTGAAGTCCTCTCTTAGATAGTAGTTAGACAGATATTTTTTTGGCGCACACAAAAGACAGCACTACACATAAAAGTACAATTAGATGATAACCAATTACCTACATAATATAATATGAAAACAAGGTACCGATATAAAAACATACATATCGAAGTAAAACTGACTACTTAAAATCAAATTAATAACGAAAAATACACAGTGCGGTGTGCGTCTCAAGGTTGCACCAAATGATCATCTTCATCTTCTCTGTCATTACTCATTAATTATATAGTCTTTTCATTTGATTCCGTTGAAACTTGAATACCAACATCGGACTTGTGAAAACGATGTAGGTCTGGTAGACTGTAGAAGTGTAGAGCATTTTCTATTTTGTTTAAACCCGGGGTGCTATTCTGTAAAAATCTCACCGTGAAAACTTAGTTGAAGTGAGCTGTTAATAGTGTCAATCCCTAGCATTAGGTGGAATGACAGCTCTTCACGGTGAGATTTTTACAGAATAGATCGTCTATTACTTGTTGACAGGCCTACATCGTTCCCCCATACCTATTGACATTGTAATTCGAAATCATTGTAAAAGCCAATTATTTTTAAAAGAGTAACCGTGGACTTTCATGGCTGGCTCTTCTCCATAGGAAACGACCAATTGGAACCGTGCAACTAACATCTGACGTTTCATAAGTACAGACGCCAGCACATCAAGCTACTACAATTTGTCAAATTTCTTTAATAGATTTTCAACTATATCCAGAAAGCAATTAAGGTTCAAGGTTGAATGGGAAAATTTTACAGTTTCGGGTAGCTTGAACTGCTGGCGTCTGTACTAAGTACCCATGTGAAATAAAATAATTAGATTTTTTTTTATTTTAGACATGCCATTGTTTTCCTCGTCTTATACGCTAATATCATTTCTTCAACATCAAAATTCTTCTTTATAAAACAAACATTTCGATATAATGGTGTCATCGAACTAAGCCACGCCGCGAGTCCTAATTTACCCATATGTAGCTGTAACATCGACAAGATGAACCGAATTCCTGACACATTAAACATACAGGTTGGCTATGACTTGCACAACTTATGTATGTATTTACTTATGTTATAATAGTCAGTCATTCCATGGAGGACGATCCATGAGTCGAAATGGATGTGGCGTTTACTAAAAGCAGGATTAAAGATCTATCATTCGATAAGAAATCGTCATCATTTCATCCGAAAGACGTCCACTGCTGGACATAGTAGGCCTGCCCCAAGCACCTCCACTTCGACTGGTTCTGTACTTCCCGCAAAAGCTTAAAGATAAATAACTAGGTACTATTGAATTTACAAGAAATTCCGATTCTAATTTTGGTGTTCCTGGCTCCAAAATTTGCATCTGAAATGATCTTCCCAATTTTTTTTTGTCAATATTTGCATGTCAAAGTTTTGTTTTCTTCTGTCGTGTTCGTAATGGATTGTTTCATTCCAATCTCATCTACTTTAATTAATCGTTGCCTTCCTCACGTCCCCGTTTCTAATATTTTGCCCCAAAATCTTATCCAACCAACTCAAGTGCCATATCCAAACCTTCAACTCAGTTCCTTGTCGATGGTATCCGCTCGAGTCATGCACCCTAACGAACAGACAACAGTCCCTCTTTTTATATACATAGCATACGTACCTACATTCATTCTGTTTGTTTTGTCCGCTGGCAACTCTGTTTTGGTAGGAATTTATAGGTTTCCCTTTTATTGACAAAGTTTTCCTTACAATAATTGGACAAGGGACGCTTCTATGGTTTTTTCTGTTAATTGTTTTGGCGCGAACTGTTTTGTGTCAAGTTTTCTTTTGTTCGTAGAATAAAAGTGCTGTGGAGGTGTAAATTCAGCATTATTTTTTCACACGACTGCCCAAAAAACGGTGTTTTTTATTTATGTTTGAATTTGTACCTTTGTTTTTATGAAAGTTACTGAAAAAAGTTACTTAATAAAATTTTCCTTTTAACTTGAAGCTTTCGTAAACAATTATTATTAACATCTGATTAAACCGCTTCATAAATTGACTGCTGCAAAGAAAGCCGAGGTCATTGACCTCGAAACTATTTAGGAGTGAGTACTTAACTTTAGATCTTGATAAGCGGTATTTAAACTAGCTTTATTTTATTGTTAGAATGAAAACTTGTAAATGTGTTGAGCATTGAAAGACAGTCTTTAAGGCTCCCGCATACAGGCCCGACACGACAGAACGCCGCGTCCCTAGTAGAACAAAGTTATCCAGCAGTCTTATAAAACAGTTGATAACACTGATAACACATAATTAAATAAGTTTTAAGGTCAGGCATGCCAATAAATTAAAAAAAAAAGATTAAGAGAGAAAAAGATTCAATCCTCCTGTAGGTATTTAATAATAACCAGATCCAAGAACATAACACCTACAAAATACTATTTTATTTATCACATTTAATTAATTTCACATGTTAACATTTACAACCACCATACAAGGTTTCAACTGCATTTAAATCCATATAAGCACATACCAAAATCGTGTACAATATGCATCCCACATATTTAGTCCTTACATAATATTATAATGAATTCTGAACATGCTTCAATAAATGCTTTTGGGGCGATAGTGGCGCCACCTCGACGGTTGCCGACGTAATTTCGATGCAACGGACACCAGGAATGCAGTACACGGATCCTGATGATTGATAGTCTATCAGGTTGCTGAATAATCGAGTTATGGTGGTCTGGACGAAGGCCGAAAGGATAATGGCTGATTATCGTGTCTTAGTACTTTAGTAGTCCTTGTATGATATGCCATATATGGCTTAAGTGCTGGTGACTTGCCGGTGTAGCAATTTCCAGCTTCCTTTGTACAGTTCTTTTAGCTGTAAGTCTCTTCTTTATCGGGGCAAATATCCTGGACCAAATTGTCCGGAAACATATTAAGCAGATTTTAACAAATTCTATTATGATGAATTCTTGACTTTCAGAATCCAGATACAGAATTGTTATAAAGTGTAGATTACGACCCTGTAATCACTCTCATCAGGATTCTATATCACAAAGCACATGCAAAACCAACAACAACAACAAATCATGAACAACACAACAACAAAAAACAACTTGCAAACAAGTTTTCTTTCTTTCTTTTCTTTTTCTCCCATACCAAGACTTATACTTAGATGAACCTACCCAACAACTGCAATGCGACAGAATCAAAAGCTGCAGTTGAAGTTACACTCACTCAGTTCCCAGTTTGTAAATGCAACTCTTTATTTCTTAAGGTTTTAAAGATTAATTTCCACGTCTTCAAGGGTTAGTTTTTTTGTTCTCTACTCTGAGCAAAACCTCAAGTGGCCTGGAGTGTGCTGTTAGTGAAATTACTGAAACTGCCACTTGAAGCACTCTGCGACTGAGGGCTGGTTCAATACTTGAACATTGTTTTTTATGAGTCTCGACTCTGGATTTATGTTCTGAGATATTTTGTTTATGAAGACTGCTAACATTACTTTAAGATCCTTACTCTGTTACAATAGTCATCCATTTAAGGGGGAAGTGCCCGCGAAATTATTTTCTTATAAGTTCTTACACAACGCTGTAACGGCCGAACCCAACAACCTATTTTCAGTTACGGACAAATCGCTACTGATGGTAGCCGGTATAATCATAACTGCCAGTATAATATAATCATACAGATCGCCACTGATATAGATTATTGAGACGTTAAAACCAGAGATAGATAGGTTTTTCTACCTCCAGTATGCCAAAACTGGTGATAAAAAAATGGGTTCGGCCGTAAGTGCATATTGATTGGAATTGATTGGTATTTCATGAAATATGAGGGTTATATGAACTTAGAGTTAGAGGATTGTATTGATGATTTAAATGATTATATTTATGTAAATACATACTTGTTACGGTCACATAAAACCTGACACTAACCTACAAATTGCAAAACGTAAGAAAATTTGAATTTCGCGTGTTACCCTGGGGCTGCAGTATCGACATTCATAGCGATCGCTTAACGAACGAATTCGGTCGCAAGGTCCCGGATTGATAGGTGTAATGTATGGAGTAAAAGGACTGCCACCGAATTCGGTCGTAAAGCGATCGCTATGAATGTCGAGACTGCAGCCCCTAGCAAAAGTTCGTTAAGTATATTTAATCCCTTTTCCAACGTTGACATATTCTCATTTCTATCATTCCTCCCATCTATTTCTTTCTGTTTCTCGAATTTCAGAATTTAAAAAAAACCCAAATCATAAGAATATTACGTCTCACCTCAAACCATTCCTTTATCATATTTCCCAAAAACTTTTTGTGGCCATATCTGATGGTTCCCAACTCCTAAGTCAGGATTAAGATAGCGCCAGTGTGCGCCGGTGACAATCTGTGTGCAATAAGCGTTATCTACACGTCTGCCCGTCCTGTATCTTTTCAAAAGCATAATATTTGGGCACTTGGGATTTCTGGCGGGTGATAGTGATACGAAGGTTCTTTCAAATGCTTGTGAAATATTGTTTTGATTTATTTTACCTGCGCTTGCGGCTTTGGCAAATTTTGTTAATCTTATGGAAGGATTAAATGAGCTTGTTGGTAGTTTATTTCATTGTTTGAATATGAGAAGTTTTAAAGTGAAACATTCTCTAGGAGCACTTTAAGCTCTTTCTGAACAGTGAACGAAACTTAACAGTCACGCTCGGGTCGGTGACGCCGAATCGTATATACTCGACTCCAGTCGGTCGGTGACGCTGAATTACGTATACTCACTTCCAGTATCGCGTGGCAAGCACACACCTTTTTAGGAGCGGTTTCATGTCTTCTAGTTACCAAATCCTCGATTTTATGGTCAATTACCATCCTTTCGGTTCCTTCTTTAGAATTACGATGATGTCACAACACCTGCTTATAATTTTACTCTTCTCAAAACCAGACTTGTAGTTCACATACACCTTAGATGTTAGATATAAACTGTTAGATATAGATCAAAATCTCTTCATCCTTAAAATTTTACGCCCTTTATCTCCCCATCTTTTTTTTGTGCTTTATTTTGTCACAAATAAAGGTAAACAAAACGAAGTGTGGCCATCCGGTTTATTTGTGGTGTTTCACTATTGTGAGTAAATCACGGGAAATCTCCTGTTGAGATTTGGGTATTGATGCCGATTCTATTGTTGGTATATATATATTTATAAAGACAAGTGGTGGTCATTAGTTGGGGACTGGAATGTCTTTCTTTTGGTAAAGTTCTTCTGTTTAATTTGTGTCTTTGAAGGATACACCTTTGTTGAAAAATAATGTTATGTTCAAGTGGTTTGAAATTGTGGAGTCATCTTCATTATTTTCGTACCTTTCTTGTATCAAAATGCATTTTTTTCTTAAGTGGTTTTTGTGTAATTGTTTCAATACCACTGCTCTCAAAACGGTTAAGGAAAACATTGTGAGGAAACCGGCATGTCCTAGAACTAAAAATTTGACGACATTTGACATCCACCAACCCGCACTGGGCACTCGTGGACCCCCTCTCTCTCACAGAAAAACGAGGCCTGTGTCCCAGAACATGACACGTCTTGGTAAGACTAATTGTCAGAAATCTTCCAAACTGTAAGCTAGATTCTTCATCAGTTTTTAGTTCTTACCAGATCCCATCATAATTGCAGAAAAGGTTAAGGTCAATAATCTGGAGACCATGCAGCCAGCCTTGGTCATTGAAGAAATATTAACAGCCAATTAGCAAGATAATTTACTTAGAACCGTGTGGTCGACTGAGTCTATAAATCATTAGCAAATTGACCAAGTTTCCTGTCCTTCTGTTTTTTGCTGCGAAAACCTCCGGGTGTTCGTATATTTTATTTTTGTTGGTGTAAATGGCGTGTCTGTAAAGTATTAAAACTATATAGTAAGTTCATTCGGCCATGTTGTGAATAGGTAGTATAGTTTTCTCGAGGGATTTCTGTTGAGAATGTAAAAGAGGAAAGAATTTTGAATTCCGTTTAGTCTGGATCTGAATTCGCGATTGGAATTTGGACGATGTGATCCAAGATTCTGAATTTTTATTCCAAAAAAGTTAATATATGGAAACAATCCAGTAGCATGTGACCTCATCGCTAAGCATTCGTCCAAAGTTTTCGCGTGAAACTTTCATTGAATCATTTTTAATACTTACTGATCTTTAAAACCAAGTTTTTTTATTTTGGCTTCGAGAACTAAAGTACTAAAACAACTCTCGAGTTCTTTCGTCTACCCAAAAAAGGGTTTGGAGTTTAAAGTAAAACCTCAAAATTACTACATGCTTATCCCTATTTTTAAGGCTTTACTGGTCACGGACGCGAAGCAAATTCAACCGACCATAATGAGGGGAAACTAACAGTTATCCTAACAAGGTTTTTAATACCGAAACCATGTACCACGTGGTATCGGTTCCCGAACGGTGCACGAGCCAGGCGCCATAAATACAGGCCTCGTCTGCGCGGACGCAGGTACGCCCGCCAAACGAGATCGTTCCTTTTTTAAAAAAACAACGCATGCACCATTGTATTTTCAACCTAGTTTTTAACGCTTTAACGCCGCTTTTTGTGTGTGGGACCTCCGAAGTCATTTTCATAATTCACTTTGGGCTTTCTCGCTTCTGAAATAAAGCTCCTTTTTGGGAGTGTGCGTTCGAAACTATTCCGATATTCTACGTTGCGTTATGGATTCTAACTTGGGAGGTGTAAGGTCGTTTTTTCGTTACAGGTTTGGGCAAGGTTTTTTCTCGCCATACAAGATTTTGGTTGTTTTAGATTGTTTTTTGTGACAGCGCGAGAGGAACGGGCGCGCTACGGTGGGTGTTTTGCGGGGTCACCGAGGATAATAACTGTAAATTATCGTCTTTTGCTTTATTGAAATTCGTCCGGACGTTTTTCTAATGGGAAAAAAACGTAGTTGCAAGCTGAAGATAATTGGAAAAGGATATTCATTCGTAGAAACTCGGTACAACTTGACCATAAAATCAACCAGCCTGCACCTACTTTCTTTTTATGAAATACTCTAGCTTCTTCTTCTTAAATTTCTTGTACCCCCGACCCATCCCGTCACATCGCATCACCTTGCCGCACAATTACTTCGATTTCGCTTAGCGACTTTCTGACTTTTTTATTTTTGCTGGGCTCCTAAGGGTCATGGGTTTTTTCAAATCCAATTGGTAGTTTCAGAGATAAGAGCGTTCATATAAACAAACAAACTCTTCAGCTTTATAGATTTCCTGAAACCCCTTTTCTGTTCTCGAAGTAACTTCGAATTATCAATGTAGGTACAATTTAAGTAAATGATTAATACGCATACACTACTACACATAACTACATACCTAGTCTACCAACACACTGCACACAACAGTGACATTAACAAACCAGTAGTACTGAGGACGCTAGGGGACCACAAACGCAAGGCCTGACGCCTGACGTCACAGCCTAACACCTCAAATTGCAGTCATTAGGATTAAGTAACACAAACACTAACGGATATCTGGTAGCTCGTAGTGAATTGGTAGCTCAGATAAACAGCCTGTCTGGTATAAGCAGTAAAGCAGCCTTGTTACCAAAGGTAGGATGTAATAAGACGGCGTCCCTATGTATAATGTGGGTGATGTGCATTTGGTGATTAGGGGTTCAGCTCCTTGAACGTCTTGTGTATATCAAGATCAAGATCTGAATATTAGAGAGGGTTATATTGCTAACTAGCTGTGCTCGCGACTTCGTTCGCGTGGATGTCGGAAAACTATTGTTTCTGAAGTAATGCTTTTAGCCTAAGTTACTCCTTATAACATCAGCTATCGGTCCAGCCGATTATATATATCGATTCGGAGATAAGCCGGGACAAACAAACTGACAGACAGACAGACCTTTTTTTTAAATTGTACTTTTTGTTTTAATACACCGTAAATATATTTAGTAATAAAGCTGTTTTTTGACATTATAAACAAACACTTCAATTTTATATATTTGTATAGAAGTTATAGATACTGATGTAGATCATACCAAAAAGTATCCTACTATAGTTGGTTATGGAAAGTTCTCAGTTGGGAAGTTTTCATTCCATATATGCGTAATATGCTCTAACAGAAAGTTCGTAATATTGTTGCACGATGGCCTAAAGTTGGTTCTGTGGAGAAAAGCTGGTAAGGAACTCCATGGATACTCTTTTGAGAGTAAATATAAATGCTGGTAATATAAAAATTTATTTGTGTTCGTATATTAAGAATTTTGATATATTCTAGTTAGACAATTTATGCTATGGAACAATTAAGAGTGTAGAGATGACCAGAATTGATTGTAATCTGACAGTCAATTCCCGTAATTAAAAACGTTCAAAATCTAGTCAAAATCTCATCTCAGCGACAATCTAGAGAGAGCGTTATAATTTGAAAGTGATTAAACTATATATGGGAACGATACAGTTTTATGCCTTCTTTATATACAAGGTGAAGATGTCAATACGACTATAAATTAAACTTCGTATATCTATTAACGTTCCCAGTCTGCATACGAAAATTCAACCAAATATATCCAATAGTTTAGTCACTATGGCCAGTCAAAGATTGGCAAACCCCTTAGTCAATACTATTTTAGGTTGTTTGTAAAATCACTTATTTCATTTCGATGTTAGGATTTTTTTGATAGTGTAAAAATATTCTTATGCCAGTGTTTTCATTTTGTCATATTGTCGTGTCCACATTCTTCTTCTTATCGTATCGATGGCAAAAAGTTTAAACATTTTTGGCCCAAAATTCAACTGCGTGAACTCCACTCAACATTGTAACATCTTTAGAGAACCTGATTGTCTTAACCAGCCTCCTAACATCTACAAGGATTTAATAGGTGCTCATGTAAGAAGCTAGGTGCATTTGCTAATGAGCGACTAAGCTCCTTGGAGGCAAATCATGCCAAGTTCCTTCATACTCTAGCATAAAGGAGGCGAGAATGGGTATAATATTACAAAGACAGCGTATTGATTGGATTCGCGTTTTTTTTTTTTTTAACGAAAGAAAATACTTACAATTATTTAGCACAGACTAAAAGACGCACAATATACATCGGATAAAAACAAATAAAAAGTCTGATGTATGTAAGTAATTATCAGGAAAGAGCCTCACGGTAAAAAAGTGGTGTTTAGCCTAAAAGCCTAAGAGTAAGGAAGCAAGTTTTTATGAAAGACAAATATTCTGTATCATTGGCGTCGAAAGGTAAACGTTTAAAAATATCTTAAATTAAAAAATTAAAAGCCTGTGATGTCCCACTGCTGGGCAAAGTCCTCCCTATTCACTTCCACTTCTCTCTGTTTAAAGCTGTTAAGGACCAGTTCTTGTTGAAGGAGTCCAGCTCATCCCGCCATCTCAGTCTGAGCCTGCCGCGATGTCCCTTGCCATTAAGAGGGACCCATTGGGTCGTAAGTTTGGCCCATTGGTCGTCTGACATGCGGCAGATGAAAATATCTCCATTATATAAATTTTTGCAAACCGAAATCCAGAGAGATGACAACAAAAATGAATACGCGTTTAGAAAACCCGGCTGCCAAAACATATTTTATCTTTCAATCTTTGGATACAGGCTATCCATATCAGCCGAAATGTCCACTTCTAAAATGTCCAGACGAAATTAAATATTTAGCAGTTACACGGTGTGTCTCGATTTTATCTGTCTGGAGAGCCGGGCCAAATTATGACAAGATATATTAAAAAAAAAACCGATGACTCAAAAGCTGGACCTCAGAATCCTACCTGCCAACCATTAAAACCACAAGACGACGTAAAACAGATATTTCTTACAATTCTCAGAAAATCCAATAATAAAGTACACAAACACGAGACTAATAGAAACTCGTCTATAGCTAAACGATATATAGCAAGCCCCAATGGACAAACAGACAGAGTAAACTTTCAACACCAATCGTTTGATAGAAATCCGGAATCAAACGGCAGCTAGACAATCGAGATCCTCAATCAAACGGCTGAGCGAGACGGCACAGCTAATTCCATAGGTACGAGCGAGACAGGTGCCGTTTACTCAGCTCGGCCTCGTACGCCGGTGCTAATGATACGGGAGGGGTTCTAATTGCGTGTGAACAAACAAACGATGTGATAATACCTACTTTGTATTACGTTAAAGCTGCTTAAACCTCTTTTAATGTCACTCTTTCAATAATTCTCATTACTCATTCAGTGATGGGATTGATTTGTTCTAAAAAATCTGGCATCTAAAAATATTTGTGTAGTGACGTCATCATAAACGCTACTTCCACTATTTATCTTTCGAACAGATATTCGTGACCGAAAACGGAGGATGCGATGAGAAAAAAAAAAATAAAAAGCAAAGGCAAGGGGCCTTTGCGTTCCAAGAAGTGGACTTGTTAGTATCACCATTTATTACACCACGGGTACCAGTACCAATGCAACGATATTAAATGGTACGAAATTGAAAAGTCAATTATTTGGTTTTCATTATAAAAGGTATCTGGATTTGTAATAAGAATATTAATTATTATACGGCCATAAAACAACCGTTGTTCTGAATTGGATGTCCGTTCGGATGATGTAAAAAATGTCCTTCTGGTGTCGCCAATTTATATTTATTATCCATAAAATATTATTGTTATGGCGTAACAGTCTAATATGGTCAAAATTTAGTGGTCTTTTCAATAAAATGCTCGCATCCGGTATCTGAGATACTAAAAATATTGAGCATTCAAAAAGGAAATAAAAAATTAGTCCGATCGGTCAACGTCATTGGTCAATGAATCACCTTTTATTTCAATGAGTGGAGCAAGTTATTGTGACAAGATCTTAAATAATTACTAATTACACAGTACAAGTCAGTGATGACAGCTTGACAGGTGGGTCTCAGCTGAGGAACGCACGTATTTTTGGTATCGGTATCACTGACAGTGATTACCTCTGCCTTCATTCGTACATGTAATTAGGTACCGAGAAATTTACCGATACCACATTTCGGTACCCAATTACCATAAGAGATAAACACCACTTGTTCGGAGCATTTTAATTTCATAACGAGCAATAGCTCGTGTTATTTACGCATCGTTTTATTTTTAAATACTTGTTACACGATTTGATATAAAATCGATTTCGTGATCAGATAAATTTGAATCGGAATCGTATTCAGTTTTATGAGACTTCTCCTATGGACTATCTTTTTTATCTTCGATTTGAATTACGTCAAATATTTTAGATGTAATGGGCATTGATGATATGCGTTAATGTTTCCTTTTAATTTAGCGTAACTATATTATTTATAGCTATTGTAGTGGCAGTCAGCTTTTCGATTAAAAACTGTATCTTTCGATGAACATACATAATCAGCCTACCCACTGCTGGGACACAGGCCTCCTCTCTTTGAGAGGGAGTGGGCTGTAATCTACTAGTGTGGGTTGGCAGATGTCAAATGTATTTGAATTTTTGGTTCTAGGACATGCCGGTTTCCTCACGATGTTTTGCTTTACCGTTTTGAGAGCGTTTCGATAAATATGGAATAAATATACTTACGTAACCTATATTGACTTTCCACGATGCACTAGATTATGACGCCTACATGTTATGATAAGAAGAGTTATCAATGCCAATGGATTTGTGGTGAGGCATAAAACTAGATAACTCCCTATTTGTTATAGCATCGATCAGTGCCGGCCAGGGATTAAGATATTGAGATTTAAAGATTATTCCAACAATATAACTCAAGAAAATATTAATAAATATCCAACTTACCCCAGGTAGCGGGTATTACCGATTTCGCTCAAAGATTAAAAATGAATTACAAGCAAATGATTTTATTTTCAATCTGATAGCTACATGACATGTTTGATTATGATCGAGAGATCGTAATCGTTTTGAAATTCATGTGAAAATCGATATTCTAGAACCTGGTATCGGTATTTGGTATCTATTTTTGTCGCTGCCCTTCACTAACAGTAGCAAAGTTGAATGTTTTGTGATTCACTAATGACAAAAACTTGTTGATGATGGAGATTTGATTTACGTGTCGTTGACAAAATGCCGATGATTTAATGTGTTTATGATTATACTTTTTGCTTCGACTCCTGGGCTTTTTTTCTGACTTAAATATAAAATTAAGACGAAAGCGTCAGGGTAGCCCGCGAAATTCAAATTTTCTTTCATGCATTTTTGCGTTTTGCTAGTCAGTATCAAGTTGTATGTTAATCTAAATATGATTCACTGCCGTATATTTTTTTTTGTTTTTCGTGTCCTGTACTGTCCCTCTGCTGGGCAAAGGGCTCCCCCAAATCCTTCCAGAATAATTTAATAGAATTATTGAAATCATAAAAATCATCAATACAACTCTCTAAGTTCATATTACCTATTGAATGACTTTCATGAAGTCATGACATTTGACGGTATTGTATTGCTAATTGATTCTAATGATTATAATTCTGTAAAGCCATATTTATAATGGTCGTGAATCAATATTTTAATCAACATACAGCCTGACACTGACCTGCATATTGCAAAAAACTTAAGTAAATAATAAAAACTCTTTTCTATTTTTATTAACTCTGTCACCAGAGTCATCTCTTCTTACTTCCATCTCTATGCTGACGACCTGCAGCTTTACAATAATTTCCTAAGCGAAGATGCGGAAGCCGCTGTTTCACCCATGAACAGTGACCTGGATTTGATTAGCGAGTGGTCTTTTGGACTGCAAATCAACCTTAGGAAATCCCAGGCCATAATTATTGTGGCTCCCCATTCGACTTCGCAGGAACTCTCGGATATTGTCTGCTATTCAATCTCCTTCACAATCCTTAAACACCATCCTATCTGCGGGAGGGATTTTTCTAAGCCCGTCCTTCAGATGCACCTTGCAGGTCGCATCTTAAAAACCTCAAGTCCCCTCCCCACACCACCGACTTCTACTCCTATTCTTTCACAGTGCACGGGGTGCGATTGTGGAATTCACTACCGCCTGACATTAGGGACTGCCAAACAATTGCAGTTTTTAAAAGAAGAGTGAAAGAACACTATCTGTCCACTTCATCGTAGTTGTGTATGTATTTTTTATTTTGAGTATGATATAATTATTATCATTCGAGTAATATTTATTTTAGAAGTATTTATGTCTGTTTATTTGTATGTATGTTAGTATGTTCTCGTAATTTTTGTTTAGTTTTTAAGTGAATTGTTTTTTTGATTCTGTGTTTTTTTTTGTCTCCTATGCTCTATCACACGCTGTCTACATCTCTGTATCTATTGTCCTATCTAAGGTATGCTGGAAGAGATTAAGATGATTTTTTTTAAAAACAGAACAGACAAAATAGGTACAGAGGTGGTGATGCTTACTTCTGTACCTATTTTGTCTGTTCTGTTTTTCATTGTCTGTTTATATATGTGTGTACATAAATGGTAAAATAAAATAAATTTGAATTTTGCGACTACCTTAGCGCATCCCCCTTGATGTCAGATTCCTTCTCCTATCTGACACGTTTTGCTTTTGTTTTTTACACAGCTTTCCAGTTCAGTCCTATCCTATCCAGGTCAGGTGTCTTAAAGGTCCTGAGATCCTGATTTAGTACTAGATCTGCTGTCCAATTAATTGGTAGCCTAACGAGTTAGATCCAGTCTCGTGATATGGAAGGTCGACGACCTGATTTACTTACAGAAGTCCTGATTTATACGGATTTAAATTGTAAATCAGATATTTCTTTGAGATGACTAATAGAACCAACCCTTGTGTTCCTGAGTTTGGTTAGCTATTTCTTTTCAAAGGTAGTCAGATAGGAAAGGTCGACGCCATGTAGCTATTTTTTTTGTCTTCAAATTGTCATGTAAAAGTGAATTCATTTCAAACGACACTAAATTTTTCTTGTCTTCATGGGCGACCTTCTTTAGTTCTTCGTCTTAATTAATACACGTAACAGTGCCTGCAAGAGTAACGTTTGAGAATTCGGCCGTAAGCCAACTTTATAGTTGTTGTAAGTTCCCGTTAGTTTTACAAGAAGTCATTACATTTTAATTACAACCCTTTACGGACGTACTAACTGGCCACAAAGGTTGCCCATAAAACATGGTGTACACACACCCCATAGCATATTTAATACCATGAATAATTCCCTTTATTAATTGACGACAAAATCGAAATTCGACCTTATTTCAATGTCGAGGTAGGGAACCTACATGTGTCGCAAAGGTGGTTAGTTTTTGCTATTTACACAAATGCCATTTGATAGTAGTAATTAAAAGTGACTCTTAAAAGCCCTTAATTGCATATTATCTAACATACAGCCACGACATGTGTCTAAAAAAAAGGAACATGTTGACAGTTAAGGTGCCGCATGATACAAATTTTTTCTTCGAAACTTTTTTCAAATTATCGGCCAGTTTCATTAGCATTACAAAACTCATTACAATTTTTTCGTATGTAGCGCAACATCTTTTTTTTAAAACGTACACCGAATTGATGTTAACAAGCTACAAATGCGCTTGCACCGTTTTTGCGCCCCATCTATCGGCAAGCAAGTACAACATTCCGAAAACCGATTTGACGTTGACATATTTGTGATGAAAATTATTCTGTATAACCAAAATGGGTCTTCTTATTAATTAATCAACAGGGTACTTAAAAATGAATGTTACATATATCCAGTAGTAAGCCAAACGTAATTAATAAAGGGTAGTTGTATATTGGAGTTTTTTTTTTCGAGTCATCGAACCTACCCCTTACGGCTGGCTGTATAATACGGTGACCATCAATTACCTGCCTTTAAAGGGCCTTAATTGCTTTTATCAAAGGATCTAGATGTCGCTCCTGAGACGAATGTCAAACGAACCTGAATCGGCCATGTTTTTTTTTATTTTCTTACAAAGTAATGCAAGTAATATTTATTGATATTGTGAAATAGTTTCAATGGGACTGCATTATTCTTTTGTTTTTCGCTGCAAATGGCAATGTTTCTAACGAAGTTGGTGTTGCCAGTAATGGTGGAATTAAGTGTCGTAAAATATAGTGTATTATAACGTCTGTAGTGATGGGTTTTCTTTCTTGGTGCGTGAGCGAATCTCTGAGCAGGTTTTGTATGAATTTCTATTGAAAACAAGTTTGGTATTCCATTACGATTTTATTTAATAACGCCAATTGCTTTTTGTTTTAAGACTTATCGTTCTCTGATTATGGATTAGCTCCAATTAACACTGGCACTTGGAAGTTTCTATAAGGGCTAATTTTTCAATCATCTGATTGAATAATTGTGAAATTTTATCAATTATTTCATACAAAAACTGTCAAACGTCAATTTTATTCCTCGAATACAAGTTATCTGGAGAGGGGCCCGTGGCTAAATAATAACAGCTGCATAGGTCGATCGGTCAAGCTACGCTTGCCGCGGTTGGTCTGCGGATGGGTGACCATCTTTACATACCGAGACCCCTCCGTGCCTCGGAAAGCACGTTAAGCCGTTGGTCCCGGCTGTCATTCTTGGATCTTTGACAGTCGTTACCGGTAGTCAGAAGCCCGAAAGTCTGACAACCAGTCTTACTAAGGGGTATCGTATGACCCAGTAACTGGGTTGTGGAGGTCAGATAGGTAGTCGCTCCATGTAAAATACTGGTATTCAGCTGCATCCGGTTAGACTAGAAGCCGACCCCAACATAGTTGGGAAAAGGCTAGGCAGATGATGCAGATGATGAATACAAGTTATCTGGAGATGAAAACATCAGCCCTAAGTCATCATAATTATAGCCATAGTTAACTTTATAATTTAATATTGATTTATTTATTGATCTATCTACAATTCTAACACGTATTGTGTTTGGTTAAAACAGTTATCACAAGCCAACATACAAGCCAAGCGCAATAAGTATATTAAGCGATATACACAGATAAAAAAAAACAAATTAAAAAAAAACAATCATCATCATCTGCCTAGCCTTTTCCCAACTATGTTGGGGTCGGCTTCCAGTCTAACTGGATGCAGCTGAATACCAGTATTAAAAAAAAAACAATATCTATAAATAAAACAATCTCGGGTTAGTTGCACCATTTATAACTAAAGAACGGCTGGCCTGATTTTTATGATCTTTGATTTGTTGGATTTGTCTCCACCAAATAGCAGAATAACTATTAAAAGATGAGAAAAATTCACGAGAAAAATTTTCACGGTACGTAGTTCACCGGGTCAGCTAGTGAAGTAGTGACACATAATTTTGATACAATTATACAAGCTGTTGTTTTGCATCCTCGTCAAATTTTAGGACGCTTTTATGAAAGACAAATAATCAAATAAAATTACGATCCCTGGTAAATAATGAATACATACTTGTTTTTTTAGTTATCTAAGTTTGACAGTATTTCAGAATACACCACTTTCAAAGAATAGAATCGCGTTATGGTATCGTATAAGCGGCCGCGTTTTTATGTATGTGTAAACGGGCAGTTACAGTGCGGTCTCACACAGGCCGCGTTTTAAAATGCGTGTCCCACACATGCCGAATTCCGAAAATTTGAAAACAAAAACCTACGTATTTTATTATTGATTCGTGTCGAGAATCAGTAGCATAGTTACCTCCTTGAATTTGACGAGAATGCAAAACGACACCTTGTATAGTTCGGTTCGGGTAATCGTGCGCGCCTCACACGCATAGTGTAATTACTTCAAGTTAACACGCTACAAGTAAAAAAGTTTGATAATGTGACAAGTTATCAACTAAAGACGTGTAAACGAGCCTAAACAAACCACACACCAACAATTTCATATCAATAATTAAACTTGTTTTGACACTTATTTGACATGTTCCAAAAACAGGTTTGTAACAAGAATTTAATCAACACTTTGGGGCTTATAAAAAGTTCGAGCGTCCAACGTCCCAACTGAAGTTAGGGCTGGCACGTCTAAGTAATTGATATAAGGAAAATTCTTTGTAGGGTCAGTCGTAATTGGTTGCCTCGGGCGAGACGGCCCATTGGGCGTTTAACGTGTAAGGTTGTCAAACACGCGTTGAAGTTATCTTGTTTATATTTATAACAAGATGTAATTGCAGCATTAGGTTTAAATAATGAGGTGATCATGTTTTTTGCTGAAGTTTTTGAAATTATTTAGCGTGTGGCAAGATGTTATATTAACTTAATTGGCAATTGCAATAATTAATTCAGCGGTGATTAGTGTTCAATAATACTCTGTCAATACGTTAATTAGGGAATCAATTAATACCAATTAGAATTTTGATCAACAAAAGTTAAGACTTTAAAATAATTTTACCTGAATACCAATACAGACAAAATTGATCATGTTCAGCCCTAAAAATCTGCTCCCATTTTACCATTATATAACCCAATATTTGAAACCTTGACAACCATAACTATCGCACCAAGCGTCCGGTGTCCGTGAGTACAGTCGGCAATGTTCTCTGTTGACCACTTTTCAACCTTATCACTAAGACTATAAGAGTGATAATGGTTCAACCACAAACTTTACCGAGTGTACATAACAGAAATCGTAAGATTCATCGGTTGTCAGAGTTATCTTCACACTTACTGACCCCCATTTCTTTAGCACCGTTTATAATATGTTCGTCACTTATTAATTTTGTTTACTGGGTCAGCTGAGCTTTATAATGTCTGATTTTGTTGATAAAACTGTAGTTCTGCTACTGGTGATGAAGTTTCCACCAGTTCTGATCAGCCTGTAGTTATCCTATTGTAGGTTGTGGTATGGTTCTCTTCTCATATAATAAGAGTCCTTCAGACCGTCTTTGGGCCAGTCTCAATGGAGACTAGCCTTCGGCGCGGGAGATATTATAGTGCACAAGCGTGTACGCAGGCCCGTGGCTAAATAATAACAGCCGCACAGGTCGATCGGTCAGGTTAAGCTGCGCTTGCCGCGGTTGGTCTGTGAATGGAGACCATCCGCGGCAAGCGTAGCTTAACCTGACCATCTTTGGTGACCATCTTTGCATACCGAGACCCCTCCGTGCCTCGGAAAGCACATTAAGCCGTTGGTCCCGGCTGTCATTCGTGGATCTTTGACAGTCGTTACGGGTAGTCAAGAAGCCCGAAAGTCTGACAACCAGTCTTACCAAGGGGTATCGTATTACCCAGTAACTGGGTTGTGGAGGTCAGATAGGCAGTCGCTCCATGTAAAATACTGGTATTCAGCTGCATCTGGTTAGACTGGAAGCCGACCCCAACATAGTTGGGAAAAGGCTAGGCAGATGATGAAGCGTGTACGCAGACACAGGTGCACTCTCTCTTTCCTCACTCTCATAGTCTGTTTGGACGGCATGCAATCCGACACGACTGAAAAGAGATCAGGCTCAGGACCACCGGCTTAACGTGCTTTTTGAGGTACCCCCCGTACCTCAAAAAACACATCGCCAACTACCAACCCCTGGGTTAAGAAATTTCTAACAGAAACACTCAATTACAATTTGCCCGAGTTGGGAATCGAACCCCACGTTCAGTCCGTCGCGCCTCTCATATCCATATGTAGATAAAGAATTGTCCTAATTCTTATCAAATAATCAGCAGGCCAATTCTCGTAATTTAAACCGATCAAAATCTAGTCGCAGTCTCATCTCGGCAACAAACAAATGTGAAAAACTTGTCAAAATGTAGGGAAATTCGACATATTTTTGACAGATTGAGACTGAGATCAGACTGTGAACGTTCTTAAATTTACCAGAATTGCCCCTCAGTACTGTGATCTATAAGGTGACTTGGGTCACTGGACCCCTGGAAAGGCTAGGCAAATGATGATGATGGGTGTTCAGGACACCACCTCTCTCGCATAGCTGAAGATAGCTCGGCAAACAAGAGAAAGCTCAAGTCCTGGTCAAAAGATTTCAGTATGTAATACAGATATGATCAATTCGTTCCTGATAAAGAAACTTTTTCATCTCTTTTTGAAATATGTTCAGGTAACTTCAAAATCATAACATAAACAACATATTACCTTTCCATCTGTCTACTATAATATGACTACCATTCCAGACAGTTCCATTATTTCCATATGACAAAAATATATTAAAATAGTTTTATAAATATATTTAAAATAAATGCCTGAAACAAAAGCTACGCGCAAAATATTCGCCAAAATATTTTAACTAAGGAATTCCTGGTTAATGCCAATAATGGCGGGCAACCAGTGCCCATTTATTGCCTAAAATATAATATAATAGTCTGTGTCTGTACGTGGAAATTATATTGGGCAATTTCGAGGCTGTAAAACTTAAAAAAAAAGTTTACTGCATATTCAGCCTATAATGTTCCCACTGCTGGGACACAGGCCTCTCCGTGAGAAGGAATGGGCCGTAATCCACCAGTCGGGCCCAGTGCGGATTGGTGGATGTCACATGTCTTCGAATTTTTGGTTCTAGGACATGCCTGTTTCCTCACGATGTTGTCCTTCACCGTTTTGAGAGCAGTGGTGATGAAAATAATTTACACAAACTAAAGTTCCTTGCCTGGGTTCGAACCCATGACCATGTTACCACTGGGCCACTACTGCTCTTAGTTTACTATAGTACTTGCTATACCTACTGGTTCATTCAGTAATCATTGTGAAATATCATTGATTAATACAATGTATTGTCAAAGAGCTTAATAACCCTTACCCCAAGCTCTTCCGAAACACAGGAGTAGTGACTTACTTAAGTATATATACCACCTAATAAAATCATCCCTATATCAATAAGTATCGTTCCATTCTAACATTCGATCCCTATTGACCAAGGACGAATGAAATCAATACCTCCACCCCGAGCGCCCTTCGACATTAAACAATCATTCTCTTACGTCAAACAGACAAATAGTTCAACACAAACATGTGTAATCTCACGTAAAAATTACCGGGGAATTGGGGAAATCTATTACCCTTGATTCGGGTTAAACACGTACAAGTGGGGTAAACTGATTCTGACTTATCCAATTACGACCCTCCGCTAACAGAGGAACTTATTGAATGGACACTATTCTGATGATCGGGCGATAATTTTGGTGGCGAGTGATTTGTTGAACGTAACGGAGACTTGGGAAGTTGTAGTAAGTTAGGCAAAACTTCTTATACATAGTTACTTATTAGCCTAATTGCGTAACACACTATCAATCACAATCTGAATCTTTTTGAAGGATATTGCTAATCCATTGCTTCATATGTTCGAAAAGTTCTTCTGCTCAATGACGTAAAAAACGCAATGAATGTTGCTGATCTGTCAAAATGAAAACCATTGCTACTGATGGTGTGTTACTCAATTACCCCGCTGAATACGATTCGAATAAAAAGCAAATCCAATGTAGCTTTAGATAGGAATATAGAGCAAAAAGTTGCATACTAAATAAAGCATTAACGACTTTTCCCATGGGCTAGTAATAAAGAACACCAAGTGCTAGGATGCTTACATGCTTTTTTCGCTTAGTCAACCTTTAGACGTCATCCTGTCGTTGTCTTGTCTTGTTTTACACGTGTTAGTAGATACCGGAGCTTGTGAAAGGACATCATTTGTGTGATCAGTTGCATAGTTTCAAAAATAACTAAGAACAGCGGTGGTCCAGTGGTAACAGTCGCGACTTACGTGCTGTTGGTCGTGGATTCGAACCCAATTAGGCACTTGACTGACTGAAAATGGTGTAGGAAAACATCGTGAGGAAACCGGCATGTCCTAGAACCAAAAACTCGAAGACATGTGACATCTACCAACCAGCAAGCACTGGGCCAGCGTGGTGGATTACGGCCCAATCCCTCTCACAGAGAGAAGGCCTGTGTCCCAGCAGTGGGAACATTATAGACTGATTATGCTCAGAGATTATTACAACACACACGGAAAAAGATACACAAGTAATTGTGAACTTATCGTTCATTGAAATATTTCAATTTTCTCCTCTTCTGTCGCAGACTCTAGCAAAAGCCGAACCACATCATTAATATCTATCGCTCGACATTTGACCATCTCGCACACCACCAGAATACCCCACCAATAAGCCAAGGTGTACGGACTTAAACGGTCTACTGGCTCCTAAACGACGAAGAGAGGATATCATAGCATTCCAACGAATGCAAGCGGAAATACCTCCTGTTTTATTAGGAAAACGTGGGATTAGATCACATGATTGGATCTTTGTAGATATTTTGATTATCGTTCGATAGTTTTTTGATGGCGAGTTTTTGGTTTGAGTTGGACGGAATAGACGTTGCACGTGGTGTAAACGCGATCTTTTAAGTAAATGTAAATCTATACTAATACTAATAATAAAACTGAATAGTTTGTTTGAACGCGCTATTCTCTGGAGCTCCAAGTTGGATTTTAATTTTAATTATTTGCATTTGATAGCCCAATTCTTAAGGAAGGCTACTACCCCTATCACAGGATCCTATATTGCAAAATTCTTTGCGCCCTATCATCAGCACCGCGTTGAACATATTGTCAAGTTACTTTAATCATTTTAAAATGGAGTTTAAAAGTGTTATGTATTGTTACAGGAGAAGTCCGGCGAGCCTTACCCCGGTAAACTATCGGTAAAGTCGGACCTAAGTCCTGTATTTGGTGAGTACTATTTAATTACTATATTAGATTATTCTCATAGAAGTATTGTAATAGATAGTTTATTTGTACAAGTAGCTAACATAATCATTAACTATTCTAACCAATGATAACACAATATATGTAAAATATACGTGTTTAACGTCCACTGTTGAACATGACCCCCAGGTTCATGTTCAAACTGCTGTAGCAGGGGTTCCCAACCTTTTCTTGGTCAGGGACCACTTTTATATTATTCTTGTTAGCAGGGACCGTACCGCCCCCTCCACCCGCGCTCTTCTCACTCACTGCACGGCGACCAATGGCTCACCGCTCGCTAAATTTAGAATCGTTCGCGGACCACATTTTGGCCTCTGCAGACCAATGGTGGTCCACGGATCACTGGTTGGGAACCACTGTGCTGTAGGGTCATAAAATAGCCTTATAATATATAATCACCCGTCTTCAAAGACACATAAATAATTGCAGTACGTTGTTATTAACAGCCAGGAGGTAGTTTCCCACCCTCTTGATTAAACCTTCTAATACTTACCATAATCACTAAAAAAATTATACTATTTACAAATAAATTCGTGCGAATCAACTAACAAGCCCTTGCTTTGATAACACATAAAAAGAATCTGTTATAGGCAAATTTCACACTTGAGTCTTTCGACTTACTGTAACCATATCGAATCGATCACGCCTCTTGACCAGCCCAGTACCATACGGCATACGGTAATCTGTAACATATTTAATTATAACTTTTATCACCAGTTTCTAAGCCAATAAATCAGAATATCATTAATGTTATTAAAACTTCGTTGACCATGATTTACGACGAGAACTTAGTATTAAAACAAGAGATTTTTTGTTGACGTTAGTAGTCAAAACGCTTTTAGTTTTTGGCTGAACTTGATTTTGTCTATTTTTAGCGTCAGCCCAACGGCTACACCTTATCATAGACATAGAATGGATAGTCTTGGCAGTTTATAAGCATTTAGTGTCGAGAATCTTCTTCTTGAGGGGCTTGTGGCTAAGTAATAACAGCCGCACGGGTCGATCGATCAGGTTAAGCTACGATTGCCACGCCTGGCCCGTGGATGGGAGACCATCTTTCCATACCAAGACCCCTCCGTGCCTCGGAGCCGTTGGTCCAGGCTGTCATTCGTGGATCTTTTACAGTCGTTGCGGGTTGGTTTATTTCCCACTTCAGTCTTCAGTCTCTTTAGCTAAATTAACATGAAGTAACTTATATACACTAACGGCGAAGAAAATGATCAAAGTAAGGAAATTGCTAACGCAATGAGGAAACGTGATCAATGCATATTCCTTAACACCGGCTCCACAAGTTGGTTCCAACGTTGCCCCAACTCCACTTGACTAACGTATGGATCAGGAGGCGAATTATCGTAATTAAAAACGTTCAAAATCTCATCTCAACTTGTCAAACATGTAGGGAAATTAGAGGTTTTTTTTGACAGATTGAGACTGAGATCAAACTGTGAACGCTCTCAAAATTATACGAGAATTGCCCCTAAGGAAAATAACAATGTTGTCTGATGGTAGTTGGTGTGGTGTAACTGTATTAGTCGAAGGTGAACCCTTTGTCTTGCAATAGAATAGCCCATCTGTCAAACTAGTCATCATACTTATGTCACTTTTCGTACTAACACACCTACAGTAGATTCTAGTAGATATTTTCATTGCCAGAAAATAGCTTGCAATTTAAATTCAGTTGCAGGTTTTCTGCTGTTTGTAATACAATGATTTGTTCATTAGTACAGACACCAACGATACACTTATTTCTGGAATGTTCTATTTTTACTAGAACAATTTTTGTTTTTTTCCGAAACAAAATTGATTTATTTATTACATAGCTTTCAAGATTAACTTAAATTGTCTCTTTTAAATAATCTTCATTAAACACTTTTTCCTCCACCATCATACACGATAAATAATCCCATATTACACCCAAAACTCTTCCATGTACACGATAATCGATCTTATCCATAAATCGTACCGACTAGTGATGTGAAATTGATTTCGTACCAACTATAAGGCCAGTATTATGTGGAGTTAATGCTGTATCTCGCCCGCGGCCATTAACTCGGAATTATGTATGTTTTATCGCCAGCTTATAATCATCTGTCACTATCGTTACAATATTTTCGTATAATTTCATCTTGCCCCACCTCTGTAGGGATGGGATTTTGTCGATAATGATCGATTGATGTGGTTTAGTGACCTAATGATGGACGTAAATTACATTCAGATTTATGTTGCTGGTTGGAAATCAAATGTGAATAAACATATTAATGGTCAGTCACATAAGGTTTAGATTCGGATAGTAACTTCAGGTTCCAATAAATAACGAGCCCAACATAATTGGCAAAACCTACGCTTTGTACCTGTCTGTAATATCATAACGGTTTAACTAACAATTTAACTACAGCGCCGATGTATGTCTTTCAACTTGTCTATAAAGATTAATACACGCACTTCATAGGACCACACTTCAATTTAAAACTTGTTAACATCCATTGTAACATACAAACATAAAGATGTCTCAACTACTTGACGTAGTATATCTTGTCTCTCATCGCGAGATAACGGCACATTACCTACCATCAATCATCCGAGCATAATCTCTGGACAAACTCAGTTTTATCGATAACTTTTCTCACGTGCATATCGACACCCGTCCCGTCCATCACTAGCCGTACCTCGTTATTTGTTGTTATTAGTGTCGTTTTTTTCGTTATTTTTTCTTCGGGATGTTTTCGAGAAACCGGTTACAGGTCCTAATCTGATCAACTCGCCACGACCCTGCCTTCGGAACCAGTAAAAAAGAGCATAATGAAATGACTTACAATAAAAAATGTTGAATTGTTATAGTGTTTTTGAGTTTACTGCCTATTTTGTGGCCTTAGGTTTTAAAGTTTAGTGTTGGGAGCCGGATGAGATGAGATTTAGTTTTAATACTACTTAAAATATCTTTCAGATTAACAAATTACGTGGCTATGTACCTTATGAAGCTACGGGCCAACAGAATTCCATGCATAAACATAAGCATAATCAGCCTATAATGTTCCCACTGCTGGGACACAGGCCTCCTCTCTGTGAGAGGGAGTGGGCCGTAGTCTACCACGCGGGCCCAGTACGGGTTGGTAGATGTCATGTAACATGTCTACGAATTTTTGATTCTAGGACATGCCAGTTTCCTCACGATGGTTTCCTTCACCGTTTTGAGAGCAGTGGTGATGAAATAATTTACACAAAGTAAAGCGCCTGTTTGGGTCCGAACCTACAACTAGTAAGTCGCGGCCGTTACCACTGGGCCACCACTTGCACTGCTCCTAAAATAATTTCATGCGTAAAATTAAATTAATTAAACGTAAAACCCTCTCCATATTTGCTAACTGGTGCAGAAAGGCGTAATATTAAATTCAATCTAGGATTATATTAGCTTACTAGCCTGTCCAAATACCAATCGGTTAGGATATTAGTTTTAATGATATTTTGTTATACTTAACGTGAACGTGACGAACGTGCCGTGTTATTGGGATTATCTGCCGATTCCAAAATCAGCAGATAATCCCAATAACACAGCACGTTCACCTGTTAATAAAACAATTTAAATACAAAGATTACTTTTTAAACGAGTAATAAATTAGTTAATCGTAATTTATTATCAAAATCCTATGTGTAGTCAATTTAATTGAGCATAACGGTATCAAACACGATGTTATCAAGTTTATGCATGTTATTAAAACACCACAATATTATGTTAAATAGGAAAATGATGCTAGATCCAGTAATGAAGTTAATGTACCGATAAATTAGGTTTTGAATTAAAAGATGAGTGACGATTTAGGGATCCGTAAACCACGGAACAAAACTAAAATAATCATCATAAGAAATAAAGTGTGTAAGGTCCCTTGGAGGGGCTCGTACGTAATAATAGCCGCACGGGTCGATAGGTCAGGTTAAGCTATGCCGCGGGCCGGTGGATGGGTGAGTCTTTACATACCAAGAAGAAGGTCCTTACGGAACCAACGGCTTAACGTGCTTTCCGGGGCACGGATGGGCCAACGACTTAACGTGCCGGAAAGCACGTTAAGTCGTTGGTCTCGGCTGTCATTCCTAGATCTTTGGCAGTCGTTTGGGTCGTCAGAAGCCCGAAAGTCTCACAACCAGTCTTACCCAGTAACTGGGTTGTAGAGGTCAGATAGGCAGGCGCTCCATGGTAAATACTGGTATTCAGGTGCATCCGGTTAGACTGGAAGCCGACCCCAACTTAGTTGGGAAAAGGCTAGGCAGATGATGAAATAAAGCGTGTATCTTACAACAGACTGAGCCAAAAAATATTGTTGTCTATCATCACTTGATAATTATTAATAAATATTTTTGGCTCTCTTTGAAATAATTGACAATTAAATAATGATGCTGCCAACGGCCAATCGACAACATCTTTTTGAATATAGGTAGGTACGATTGTAGCTATCTATATGATAATACAGATGCGTACATTTTATTAGGGTACATGATTTTGCTGTCATGTCATATTCACAATATTGAAGCAGTTGTAAATACAAGGACGACTAACAAACTCGTTGATTATTAGTAAATACTGCCAAGTATTGATTAACAATAAACTACTCAGTATATATAGTAGTCCACTACTGGATATAAAACCTCTACAAAGGACAAGAAATTTGAATGGTACGCTTACTCTACTTCGGTCGAATTCTACCAAAATTTTATACCTACTAATAATAAGTCTTATCCTAAGAATAAATATTATTTTTTTTATTAAAAAAAATAATAAATTAATTATATAAATTTTTTTTTTTTAACTGTTAAAAAAATAAAAATTACGTATGACAGTGCTAACTGTCAGACGTAATTTTTATTTCTCGGATAACAGATATCTTGAGTTTGGTGAAATCAACCCCATTCAAAGTGCGATCTGTGAATCTTGCCCTAAGATAAGCTTGCTAAACTTCCAATAGAATTGTAAACCCGAAACTAAAACACGCTAAAACTAAACACTCACGAACTTGGTCATCTGCCTAGCCTTTTCCCATCCATGGTGGGGTTGGCTTCCAGTCTCAGTTCATTTTACATAAAGCGACTGCCTATCTGACCTCCACAACACAGTTACTGGGTAATACGATACCCCTTGGTAAGACTGGTTGTCAGACTTTCGACCTTCTGACGACCCGTAATGACTGCCAAAGGTCTACGAATGACAGTCGGGACCAGCGGCTTAACGTGCTTTCCGAAACACGGCCCAGGGGTCTTGATATGTAAAGATGGTCACCTATCCACGGACCAACCGGGCCAAGGGTAGCTTTACCTTCGATCGACCTGTGCGGCTGTTATTATTTAGTCACAAGTCCTTCACGAACTTAGTCTCAATCTCAAAATCTCGACCGTCACCGCATCCCAACACTAGCCCCAACAATAATGTCAAAGTTGAGAATAGCAATAGCTAGCCAACTATTACATGAAGAATGAACTGCATACCCGACATCCATACCTCGCATGCTGCACGTTCCCTACGCTCTGGCGCCGATTAAATCATCTTCACCCTAACGTGATCTAGGCTGCCTGCCAGCGTAACATGCTGAAAAGAATTATCGTCTTATTGACTGGTTAACGTTCTGGGTAAGTTGTGAAAATAGGCGGGAAAAGTGTTACAGTATGTTAAGTAGTACAATCAATCAACTCAGGCTATCGCAGTCCACTGCTGGACAATGCCAAAAGCCTCTTCCAGGCTCCGTCTTCCGCATCCAGTCTGTCCCAGCCACCTTCTTTAGGTCATCCGTCCATCTAGCTGGGGGGCGTTCCACACTACGCTTGCCGATACGCGTTCTCCACTGCAGGACTTGTCTGCTACACCGACCATCGATTAAGTAGTTAGCTAGTTTCAAAGTAACATTAAAAATATAGTAGAATATCATCCATGTCGTGGTGCTAAGTCAAACTAAAACAAAATACATTAACATGTAAGGTCTCCCATCCAACACCCAGTGCAAGGTCGGTGCTTTTCAGACCATGCTCCACTTACTGGAGTGTCTTAAGTGCCCGTTCACCTGCACCTCGGGTGACCTAAAGAATGCCGCTGATGCCGCAATCAACTTGGCGACGAAAAGAAGAAGGTCTCCCTTCAACGTGATCTTAATGCATTCAACTTATTATTAACTAGCTGCGCCCCACGGTTACACCCGCATAAGTTTCGATCCCGTGGGAATATCGGGATAAAAAAATATCATATGTGTTAATCCTGGTTATAAACTATCTGTGTGCCAAATTTCATGCAAATCCGTTCAGTAGTTTTTGCGTGAAAGAGTAACAAACATCCATCCATACAAACTTTCACGTTTATAATATTAGTAGGGAGTAGGAAGTTTAAAGACTCACCGTAAGAAAAAATATAAAACCTACGGAATTCATACATCCCCCAAAACACGTCACATTCGACAGCTTCAAAACCATGTTGTCCAAATCGTAATTTATAGCTCCAATTCTGAACATAAATTAACCCAAAAATATGCTAGGTATTTAATTAAATGGCAACACCACAGAGATTTAAGTTGCCAGCACTAAATACGTCACATCCGCTCCAATAAACTCGTGTTCCATATTGAAAACAGGTGAAAACAAGCATGTAGTCTTGTTTGTCAGTCTGTCGCCTTGTCGCTCATAAAGTGGTCGGTTTAAAGGGTTTCTGCAAACAGTTTAGTGTAAGCAAATTGTAGGAAATACTTTAATACCTAGTAAAATAGAGGATCGTGGTAGTTTGTATTATGTTACGATTTTTATGGTCTAGCCGTGGCATACTTGGCACTTACGAACTTCTGGGCGTAGCTTATGGCATTTGCAACTATTAAGAAACTACAGCGTCTGACTCTCCCTCTTTGGTTGCATAAGTTTTTGTGTCTCTCCTTGAAAATCAGACGAATAGGAAAGCATCACTCACTGATGTCAGAAATCTATAGTGATTTGGGCGTAATAGAAGTAGCTTTAAAACTTGCAATCATACAGTTTTCTAATAACTTCACTTTGGGCTGAGCACATCTGCCGCATGTCGGACGATCAATGGGCCAAACTTACGACCCAGTGTGTCCCGCTTAAACGACATCGCGGCAGGCAAGAGATGGTGGGATGAGCTGGACTCCTTTTATAAAGATTGGTCCCTTGGCAGATCTGAACAGGTGAGGTGGACAGAGAGTAGAAAGGCCTTTACTCAGCAGTGGGGCATTAACGGCTAAAAATAATAAAAAATAATTTAGCCTCTTTACTATAGCGATGATGATATGTGTGATGTTGTGTTAACTGTTGCATTACACTGTCTTAACGGAAATCACCAAGCTAGTGGACTGACTCTACTATCAGTATTCCTTCCCACAAACACCAAACTCTTTTACGAAAACCCATCGTAAGACATTCAAACCCTCACAGTAACCAAGCCAGTTTTGCTCCAACTTATCACTACCCTTTATACTTCATCGTTTTCCTCCATCCCTTTCTCTTTCACTCTCTTCCCCACACTCCATCCCTCTTACACAGTCAATTTGCGAGTACCCCGTGAGTCCTCATGTTAGTACCTGTATTCTGTGTCATTATATACAAGATCTAATTGGAACTTGATATGCGTACACAATTAGAGTCTCGTCGTTTTGGATTAACGAGCTTTTTACACTTGCATCTGGTTTTGGTTTCAGTCAAGGACTGAAGCGGATGTAATCTGTACGAACACTGTAATACTAGAAAGGAGAGAAAGATGTGATTGATGTAATCCATGCGATTTATCAACGTTATTATCTGATAAATTATTAAGTATGATGTAAAGGTGGATTTAGGAAAAAAAAGTGTTGATGATCGATCGACCGATATCTAGATAACATGCAACTCCAGATTTCCCCGTGACTGTCATAAGAAACGTTATCAAGTAGATCAAAAACTGCACTTCACTTATAGACATAGATAACAACGCACAACAATCATGAAATCGTCTATACAAGGTGTAACAGAATAAACACAACACCTAAGAGTAGTTTGTCTAATTGACTACTGAATCGATTTCAGTAACTTTTAATGTGTGTTTTTTTCTATTCTATCTATTTTACCATACTGACCTCCGATTGAGCCAAAGAAAATTAAATCTTATTTGAAAGCTATAAAGACTCAATTTTAAATGCATAAAGTACCTAATGCTATGGTCAACACGATTTTCTAAATAAAAATATGTAGTTAACTTAAAACAATTGTCATTCTATTATGCTTTTAACTAATATCTCTAATTGGGGTGTATGGGGTCTTGCGTTCATTATATTACATATTGTATAAATCAGAATATTATCATCACGATATCTTACTAATGAGGTCGCTATATTCATTCGAAAGCTTATAAATCCTGTCAAAAAGCTTTATTCAATCCAGAAATGAAATGGTACTTGTGGCAATTAATGAAAAAGAGAAGTTAATAGGATGTGGTGGTATCTGATAAAAACCCGAACCGCTATCTTCTACACCTTGAGCATCAGTGTTGATGATATTAAAACACATTTAGAGTTCCTTAGCTGCGCTACAAAATTATAATTTGTTTCGCCGACACTTTATACTTATTATGACCGTGTTTGTGCTTCGATGTTCTTCGTTCGTTTTTTTTATTCTGTATCACATTAACAGTCGCCATTTTTCTTTCTTTTGTAAACACTGGTACAAAGTGTGAAGTTTAGTGTGAATGATTCACAATGCCACATTACTACGCTCTTGGAAGGTATTCAACAATATTTTTCCGTAGTTATGGGAATAAAAAGCTGTGTTGATAACCTATATTAGCAAGCTTGGCACTCCATCAAACTAATTTGATAAAAACAAAACTGACGCGACCCAATCAACGTAATTTTTGTTTGGCGTCACGGATCAAAATGTTTGTCAGTTTTTCATCAAAATAAAGATTATCATTTGTAATCTCCTTTATGACGTTTTCCATATTGCGAGCCTCCGCTTTGTCATTGATATTAATGTTAACGCCAATAAATGATATGTCAAAATGGCTTCCATTAACAATCATAATGTATTTTACCCATGATTTACTTACCTCCCCTGACCTCACTTACTTTTATCAGTCCAATATGTCTCGCTCAAAATTATCAACACAAAAGACAAGATGTCCTTATTGGAAACATTACTTAATATCATACCATATTTATACTGAACCCAGGACACATTAACACCTACGTACATTATAAGTAAAACACGTTTTTTCGTCCACCCGTTTTTGTCCTACCATCCGATAATTGGTTAGTAGGTAAGCGCCCCAGATGTCATCAATCACTCTGAAGAAAAAGTTCGCTTTTGTTTTAGTTATGAATTAAAAAGTGAGATATTAAATTTAGTTTTTTTGTGACGTTGTTGATACGGGTCGGGAACTGGTACAACTTAATATGTAACCAATTATCACATATCTGGAGTGAACTGCTCTACATTTTTGTATAAATATGGAATTGATCCGATAAAGAACCAGTGTACTAGGAGTTGATGTATAAATAGCTACACTTATGATCCCTAACGAGTTTAGTTAACCTGCAAAAAGTGTACAAGAACTACATAAACTTAAAATCGATCTTGTTTAAGCAAATATTCATAATAAAGCTTACATATATCTGCAGGACTTTATTATACAATAGACATAATTTTGATTCCTCTTGTTGATAAATCAGTTTTGTGACCAAAGAAGTAATATTTGTATTAATCTCTTTTGCTGCCAGCTGAACTGAGAATTAGTGGTATGTATTCAATTAATTTTAAAGCATAATAATAATTAATTGGTTGTAAACGAGCTAATTATTTGTGAATTCAATGCAGTTTTTGGGCTTAATCTCGAAAGTCCACACCAATTCAACGTTGTATATGCATCTTGTGATACAGTTGCTGCAAGCAAATCACTTGGTAACATGTTTTAGTTAAGTGAAGACCTTCAGTCCACAGACGAAAAGGTAGACAACCAACGACTGATGACAGAGGATATACCTACATATGATGACTAGGCTCAGTGTACCTAGAAAGAAATGAGGACCTTAAGTCAAGGAGGAAGGATAGTAAATCTCTTGTCTCCTAACAAAACCACAATGTGGAGGTATATATGCTAACTGTGAAGGTGATCACTGACTGTCAGCATACTTAGCAAATCTGAAATGTGTGTCTTATCCAAAAGGACATATTAGCCGAAGAACCGATGACCGTTGCGGTCGACGTGTCATGTTCTTGAGTGGAGACCGCGAATCAGCAAATGTAAGGTAGGAAGCACTCAGGCTAGGTGGAGCGACGATATTTGCAGGGTGACTGATGATGGTGATAATGATGATCCGAAAGGAGAATGGATAGCAAAGTCCTTGTCTCCTACTAACAAAATTACATTACTAGTCCATCTACTAACTGTTGCGGTTATGCTGATTGTGAGCACCTTTAGCAGTAGATATAACAGTTCGATATAGTGATGAAAAAAAAGACTATCCAATTGTAGAACCAACCGCAAAAAAGCATGAAAATCGCAACAATCATGTGTAAAATTAAACACATCCTTGAACAGAGTGATTCATAAGGCCTACGTTAAAAATGACCACAATTACAGGTTCCTAGTTATGCAAGTTTATTATATTGTACGTTGGAGGTAAAATAAATACAGTACCTTATAATTTGTGACCGCAAACCCTCTTATGGGCAGGTAGTTGAGTTTTTTTAGGGTTCCGTACCTCAAAAGGAAAAACGGAACCTTTATAAGATCACTTCGTTGTCCGTCTGTTAAAACCCTTTTTCTCAGAAACACGTGGAGTTATCAAGTTGACATTAATATCAAATACTCAGGGCTGCAATCCCTTGAAGCAGTGATAAAACTAAGTCAACGCAATCAAAAGATATGGTCGTAACCTATAGGGTACTTCCTGTTGACCTAGAATCATGAAATTTGGCAAGAGACAATGTCATGCAACACAAGTAAAGGTAAAAATTCGAAAACCGTTAAATTGTAGTTACATATCTACAAATTTGCACGGAACCCTCGGTGCGCGAGTCCGACTCGCACTGGACCGGTTTTTTTATACTTGGTCTAACTCCGTGAATCATTTTGGATGGGTGTGTATGAGTGTGTGATGGATGAATGGATTTATCATAAGGGTCTACTGGGGTGTAGGTTGTAAAATGGACTCTGAGATTTAAGTGGTCTGGATTTTTAAAGGTATTGTTTGTATAGGTATAATAATGAGCGGTGAAAATGGCAGTGCCCTGTTTGGTTAATTCTTCACCACATTCTTTGTCACAGTCATGATGACGTGCAGCTGTCGACTATTTCTGCTTTGTTATTATCTTTTTGTACGCACGTGTTTCTGTGACAAATAAACCTATTTTTATTTCTTTATGTGTTTGTTCAATTGCTTCAATAGTAGTTTCTTCTTCAGCATCAACAGAATCAGAATAAACATTAGAATCTTCTATAATGTCTGTATTAGAAAATATTTTCTTGTGTACTTCATCTACTCTTTAAAGATATAGTAGACAGATTGGTAAACCTATGTTGTTATTAGATAAAATGAAGAAAGCTGCTGCCAATCCTCTTGAATCCCTTTATAGTATAAAGTAATAAAGAGAAAATATTTGATTTCCAAACTTTTTGTTTGTTACGCTTACACGCTAAAACTGCTGAACGGATTTGGCAAATGGGTAAACCATGATCTGCATTGCACCCTAATTGCATAAAACACTGAGTCTCAATCTGAATCATTTTGAAGGATATTGCTAATCCATTGCTTCATTTGTTCGAAAAATGTATCTGCTCAACAATGTAAATAACCCAATGAATGTTATTGAACTGTTAAAATGAAAGCCATTCTTACTGCTAGTGTGTTACACAATTACCCTGCTGGATTCGGACATAGGGTAATTTTTATCTCGACATACCCACGGGGCCGAGATTTATGCTGATGAAACTGCGGGGCGCAGCTAGTCCCTTATACAATCCACGCAAAAACAGAGAATCCTTGACTATCCTTTGCATTAATATTACCCAAAGTTACATAAAAAAATCTTATCTTTCCAATTAAAGTTTCGCCAACTGAAACAACTGACGCAAACTTTGTCATTGACGCTAAATCAGCTATGAATAAAATTATAACTCGAGATAAGATTCCACCGATTATTATGAATGGATATCGACGATAGTTATCAATATTTTCAGAAATCGATTGTTTGACCAGGATTTTATCAATGCCATTTGCATGTACACGGTCCGTATCAGTATAGATATCGATATGATCTATGGATAAAAACCCCAAAATAAGTGACATTTTAGGTGGCAGTATTGGTGCCTCTTCCCCCCTTTTTTTTTTCATATCCTGTATCTGTCGTTCGAAATGAAATTTTCTAGGTCAGGCATTCTGACCAGCTATATGCTTTGCATTGATAAGTTGATTTGATTATGCTTGGTTCTCTCTGTCTGCTACTAGATTCTTTGCTTTATAACTAGTTTCTACTTCTTCTTCATCGTCATGTTTATGTTATGTTTTTAGCCACTGTTGTTTGTGGTTTTCACTGACCTTTGTAAGTAGTTCCTCGTCGGCTGTGACAGTTTCCTCAGAGAAGGCATCACTAACGTACAAAGATTCATCATATCATTCACTCTGTCGTTTCCTTTATGTTCCTGGATTGAATTCAGTCTCATCGAGGTTGCTAGAAGTATATTATTATTCTACTAATATATTGTAACGGCTTCTATGTAAGTCCAAAAAATTCTTACATTATGTTCAACCTCTTATCCTGTATTCTTACTATATCATTATGATTCTTAGAACCATCAGACCGCTGATATGTTCCAAGAATTTTAGAGCTTTCTTAGCAGGTGGCTATCAATCAATCAAGTCAGCCTATTGCAGTCCATAACCGGACAGACATCTCTCCTGATTTACTCATTAGTAATATATCAGGATCTTCCTAATTTTGAAGCATGAAACCGCCATTAAAGTCCGACGGTGTTTTGGGTTTTGTACCTTTCTTCTCTCGTATTCGACCATAATCGACAATATAACCTTAAAAATAAGGTTAAAAATTGTAGTATTAAAAATACTATGCAGTCAGCACCCTAATTGCGTAACTCACATTCAAACAGAATCCGAATAATAATAATAATAATAATATCCCTGGACATTTCACACAGCGCCATCTAGTCCGAAGCTAAGCAACCTAATGCTTGTGTTATGGTAACAAGATGGCTGATAAACTACTTATATACATTTTTTTTTGTAAATATATACATATTATAGATAGAAAAACACCCAGACTCCATAATTTTGTAGGACTTACTTTCCATTGCTTCATACGTTCATGTCTGCTGAACAACGTAAATAACGCAATGAATGTGGTTGAACTGTCAAAATGAAAGCCATATGCAATTATTACCTTGCAGGTTTACAAGACTAGTGTCGCCGGTCAGACTGCCCAAAATGGCGGATATTTTAAAACCCCCAATTTTTTTTTACCCTGAATATTCATTACACAACTAAAAAAAAATCTAAAAACCAGTAGCTTCAAAACCCAATACTTTCACTAACATGAAAACATAAAAAGCATATGTATTCTGTGTACACTTATGGTTACTACACATTACACGTCATGGGCATGCATCCGACTGTCAATATTTATATAGGCACTCGGACCCACCGCGGTACCACGGGGTTCTAGGAAACGTGCTTACACACTTTATATAATCAGGATGAGGTTATGGGAGAGGTATTCTGTTTCTCGAATTTCGATAATCTATCGTGTAATTCGAGAAGTTTTTTTTTTTTTGTGATAGACTAATTGAGGTGTTATTTATTGCTTTTGTATCGTGTTTTCGATTAGTATTGCCGAGGTGTCGTTTTGATAAAATATATATGTGGTTTCTTATTGGTAAATTGGTTATCTGTAAATCAATCATTAAACAATATTGTAATCTGTTTTTGTGTTATCACAACCAAATGTGATTTAATTTGAAAAATCCCCTGAAATATCATAATTTTACAACTAAGTTATTTCCCAAAAGTTACAAATATATTAAACTAGCTGCGCCCCGCGGTTTCACCCGCATAAGTTTCGATCCCGTGGGAATATCGAGATAAAAAGTATCCTTTATGTTAATCCAGGTTATAAAACCACCTGTGTGCCAAATTTCATCCAAATCCGTTTCGTAGTTTTTGCGTGAAAGATTAACAAACATCATTAATATTGGTACCTAGGATTAACGCTTATTATTAGTCATTAATTAACAGTTCACCATTATTAAATCAAATACCGCTGCATTATTCGTGGAAATCCAAAACTATAAATGATTACGATTAATTATCATAATTATTATCGCAATGAAATAAATACCTATATCCGTCATTATCTGCAAGATAACACCTCGTTTTGAAAAAAAAACGACGCATATTTTAAACTTGATTGACATTTGTTTAATTGGGAAGCCATATTGGTTTTTAACCGACTTATAAAAAAGGAGGTTCTTGTTTTATAATTAGCTTGTGAGTAATGCACCGGTTCCTAGTAACGGTCACTTTTTGGTTTTTGTTGAACTTTTAAGGAAAAAGATGATGCAGATGTGCTGAGATAATAATGAAGTAGCTAGCTGTATTTATTTATAAGTTTATTCGTGGCAATCTTTTTTTATAAAACGGCACGGTTGGCGCAGTGGTTAAGCGATTGACTGCTGCGCTGCGTGTCGCGGGTTCGATTCCCGCACGGAACAAATATTTGTATGACCTACATGTATTTGTTCCGAGTCTGGGTGTTTTTCTATCTATAATATGTATGTATTTACAAAAAAAAAATGTACATAAGTAGTTTATCAGCCATCTTGTTACCATAACACAAGCATTAGGTTGCTTAGCTTGGCACTAGATGGCGCTGTGTGAAATGTCCAGGGATATTATTATTATTATAAAGATTGATCCTTGAAAGCCTTTGCCCAGCAGTGGGACATTGACGGCTAATTAAAAAAAATGGTGATAGGCTCGCCCCCCATTACGTGGGACTTAAACATAACTAGCAAAAGGGGGTTGTACTATAAGGAAACTGGTGCCTAATCCTTCGGGAATTAAAGGCGTGATGTAATGTTTTTTCAACAACCGACTTCCAAAAAAGACACTACAAAGTGAAAAATAACTTTAATTTCGGAAGTCGGTGTCGTTGGGTTCGCATTTTTATTGTTTGCCACCGACGTCCGAAATTAAAGTTATTTTTCACTTTGTGTCTTTATTGGAAGTCAGTTGTTTTTTTTTTTTTTGAAAAAAAAGTTTTTATTTTAAATTTTTAAGTTGTAATTTTTACCAGTAATCTTGGTTTAAAAACCAAATTACTGAACCGTTTTTGATGAAATTTCTATGGGACCAATCTGAAATAAAAAAAGAATTTTGCAAATCGGCTTATAAATAACGGAGTTCTTAGGTAACAAACAAAAAAAAAAACAGTCTAATTGAGAACCTCCTCCTTTTTGAAGTCGGTTTACTATAGGTACACTGCTGCCTAATCCTTCGGGGATTAATGGCGTGATGTTATGGTTTTTCTTTATTTGTGGTTGCTGAAAAAACTATGGATTGCACATAAATAGTATTTACCTAAACAAGAAGCTTTAGATACTTATAGTATATAGATATATATATAATATGAAATAAATTATCTAAGAGGCATCACAATAAACAATACACAGACAGATACACAGCTATATGCAGCCTTTTCCCAACTACGTTGGGGTCGGCTTCCAGTCTTACCGGAAGCACCTGAATTCCAGTATTTTACTTAGAGCGACTGACTATCTGACCTCCACAACCCAGTTATTGGGTAACATATACCCCTTGGTAATACTTTTGGGCTTATGAAGATCTACGACTGACAGCCGGGAGCAATGTTCCGAGGCACGAAGGGGTCTCGATATGTAATGGATGGTCACCCATCCCACATTTTTCATTCAATCCCAAATTATCTTACAGAAACAAAAAACCCACAAAGAAATCACTTTCTATCTACTCTCTCTCTCTCTCTCTCCAAGATAACGTGTAAAATAAGTAGTAAAACAAAGTGCAAACTATTACTGGCGCTAGTAACTATCTCGCCACTCGCGCCAGTACGCCACTCATCAAAATAATTCCCGTACTAACTAAATTGCCTACAAATTGAAAAGGCGTGGGATGCCCTTATTCTGTGTGCTTTATCATACGAGCTGCGTGTGAGTTTATTGTGAATGAGATTTTTTAATAATCATGGTACTTATTTGCGAATTATTTTATGGTGTTTTTTAGTTGGGATTGAATGCTTGTTTTAGGTTTTTGATATCAAACAGTCTATTTCAAAATTCATCCTAAGATTTTATTTTTGTAGGAAAAAATTAAACATAATTCTGCTCTATGTTTCAAGTAAAAAAAAATCTAGAGAACTAGGTACAGTAGCCTTATTTAACATGACAAACAACGACTCAATCATTCCAATTACCATCATAATTATGTATCAGCAAAATATTGCCCAATATTATGAAATCGAGAATTAGTTAATAACTTTATAGGTGTTAAATAACTCGACTCCTACTTATTACGATATTCAAAGATATTGTGCTATAAGCTAAATATGTAGTTCAGTGCGATATTTATCTCAGTTATTAACACTATATCATCGACACACTAGTTAATATAGCGTCTGGCGTCCGTGGATACTTAGGGCTTTATCATACTGGCGATTTATCGCGTCGATTTTTTTTTCACATATATTTATATTTATTTATTCATTCATCAACAAAACATTTGTATCGAACAGTGGTTTTAACAATAACACACAATTAAGTGATCATCGTAAAGCCAGAAAAGCAAGAAAAAAAATTACATTCCACAACATTATTAGTCTTAATATAAATTCAATTCAAAGAAATCTATGTCAATAAAATTCATTAAATGCAATGTCTTGATAGAATTTTACATACTTATATCATTTAAAGTCATTAAAATATTATCACATATTAGTTCGACCTACTTTTATCTTTGAGAAACTCTGCTATGCTGTGCACACGTGATGTTCACCTCTCGATACTGAGTCTAGAATCAACCAGAGCCCATCCCAGCGCGTCAAAAACAGACTGTTGTATTTTCAACTCTCGTCGCTAAGTCGCGTTATAAAATAAAGTGCGCGAAAAAAAATCGCCTCGATAAAAAACTCCCTAAAAAAATCGCCAGGATAAAAAATCCCCCCTGCGAACCTGGGCTAACGCGTTCGCTGCCTGAGCAAAGCGAGCATGTCACATGTACGCCACGTGCTCGCGAGGGCGCGAGCGGTTGTACAGTATCTTGAAAACGCGGAGAACACGTCACGTAGTCGCAGCTTGCAGCCCATAGAGAGCACGTCCACAACTCGCTTCACTGGAAAAAACGAAGGCATATCGTCAGTGTGATAACGTTCTTACAGCTCCAATGTTTAATGTGTTACGCTTTAAACACGCTACGCTCGGGATGTGGTTGCTAGATATTCGTGATTTCAGGAGAAATTGTTGGTTACCGTGGTCTTATAATAAATGAGATTCTTTAGTATTTGTTAGTAAATACTTAATAGATTTGACCTTATTTAATCTACAATACTGACTTGCCTCTTGCCTTGTTCATCTACGGGGCAAAGGCCTACTAGATAATTTACTTGAGAAATGAAACATCGTATTTCTTTATAATTCCGAAATAAACACAAAAATCTTTCTCATAAGTGTCAGATTCTTGAGATGAGAAAATTCTATAACGAAAGTAATTTTTAATAAAGGCATAGAGTACCTAACCCATTCGAAACCAGCAGTGGTATTCCGTAAATATCTCACCGTGAAAACTTGAGTGAAGTGTGCAGTCAATAGTGTCAATCCCTGACTTTACGACAGCTCACTTATAGCTCACTACACCTACGTTTTCACGGTGAGATTTTTACAGAATAGACCGGCTGGATACTATACTGTCCTCAAAAAACAACAGCATCTAATCTATTATTGTACAATCCTAAAAAGGTTCACGACTTCACACCTAAGTGTCAAGTTTCGATATTTATCGGAATACGGACACGAACAATAAAGTACAATCAGTGAAAATATTACAGTCACAATAAAAGTAATAAAATTTTGATTGCTCACATAATTGTTTTAGTATTGTGGATTGTAAACAGTCTGGTGTTAGAATCATGAGCGTCGGCCATCATGAAATTCTTTGAATTTTATTTTGTTGAAACTTTGTCGATGGAAATTCTTTTTAGGGTTCCGTACTTAAAGGGTGCCGATGGGACCTTATTACTAAGGCTCGACTGTCCGTCTGTCACAGGGCTGTATCTTTTGAACCGTAATAAGTAGACAAGACACGTTAAGCCGTTGGTCCTGCGCCTGATCTCTCTCCGGTCGTGTCGGATTGCCGTCCCATCGGACTATGAGAGTGAGGGAAGAGAGAGTGCACCTGTGTCTGCGCGCACACTTGCACTAAATATTTCACGTAAATGCCTAGTTTCCACTGAGATTTGCTGCCATGGCCGAAATTTGGTCTGGAAGACTATTGGGTAGAATAGAAACTTGAAATTTTCAGACTGTGTACTACTATACCCGCTATAAAAACCAATAATAAAAATTAATAAAGTTAAGGGATCCCCAAACAAGAATGGCGTACATTTTTTACTTGAGTATTAAAAAAATGTAGTGTTAAATTGGAACCGTGCACCTAGCTTCTAACGTTTCATAAGTGCCCATGTTGGTTTATGTGAAATAAAATATTTTGATTTCATTTGAAATATTTTACGGAGGTACGGAATCCTTCATTTGCGAGTCCGACGAGCACTTGGCCGCATTTTTTAAATTCCACTGACTTCGTAAATGAGAGTGTTTCGCACTTCCATAGCAAGATATTTTGTTACCAGTCTTGAATTCCATGGTATTTGGAGTGAACAGATCGTTCGCACATTACCAATTAATTTTTACCCGAGCATGGAATTAACTTGTTTCTTTTTCAAGTTATTTTATCGTCTTGTTTGATACAGTTTCTTTTCTCAATCCATCTGCCTAGCCTTTTCCTAACTATGCTGAAGTGGGTTTCCAGTCTAACTGGATGCAGCTGAATACCAGTATTTCACATGAATAAAATAATATTTATTTATTTTTTATTTATTTTATTTCACATGGAGCGACTGCCTATCTGACCTCCACAACCCAGTTACTTGTTAGCACGATACCCCTTGGTAAGACTGGTTGACAGACTTTCGAGCATCTGACGCCCCGTATCGACTGTCAAAGATCTAAGCCGGCCTTATGACAGCCGGGGCCTTGAAAAGCGTATTAAGCCGCTTAACACGCTTTTCATGGCACGGAGGGGTCTCGCTCGATATATTGAGTTGAGTGCTACATTTAATAGTACATCAGATCTCTTCCTTTTTATATGATAATTAAGTTTTATGTACGGGGGAACCGACCTGAATACTAATATTGACATAATTGGATAAAACGAAAATTTTATCAGAATAGTGTAATTTAGGAACAGTCACATGCGGTGCCGTGACCAGGATGGTGACCCATCCACGAACCGATCGCGACGTGATCTGTGTGGCTGTTATCATTAGCCACGAGCCCCTTTCCACAGTTTCTTTTATCAAAAACGTATTTGGTTGCTAAATCAAGCCCCTATTGAGTATAGCACCGTCACTAGGCGTCTGCGCGCGCAATTACGTTTGTAAATTACATCTCGTCGCGGTGTAATTTGTTCGTCTGCCACGCCCCGTGTGCCGTCTAGCGTTATGTTTTACTGTCTGACTGTACTTTTGGTTCTTTGGGTGAGATTAGGTTTTTATTGATTGATCTGGCAAAGTTGGATGAGCAAATGAGCTGGACTCCTTTAATAAGCCAAGGACCATGGAACAGGACAGAGAGAGGTGGAAAGGGAGGCCTTTGCCCAGCAGAGGGACGATTTTGCATGGAATACGTACGCGTCCGTAAAGCTGAACGGATGCGTACGCATTCCATACAAAATCGTTGTTTTCTATGGACAAAAGCTGAATAAGTATGGTTAGCCCCTAATGGCTTATAATAATAAAATAACTGGCAAAGCTTTGAGATGCTTGATCTAGACATAAATGCGACTACAGTTTTCAAAATTTTCGTATGTTTGTGTCTGATATTCTCTGGTAAAACTAAGTTCAATGAACTGAAGCATATTGAAATAACTACAGTAGGTATTGTACCAGTGAAAAATAAATACTGCTTCTGGAAGACTTAGAGATGTTTGATCTAGACTTTTAGTAAGGCGAAGAAAGCCTTAGAACTTTGCCGAATTCAAAGTTTTTGAATGTTTGTGTGAAAGTTTTGGTGAAGTTCAATGAACCGAAGTATAGTGAAATACTACTAGCGTAGGTATTGTGTCAGTGACAAATAGGTACTATCTGAAAAAAAGTGACTACAGCAATGTAAGTTTAAATAAGGCTCAGCAAACAGGAGCAACGCGATAGCGCGACGCGAAAATAGTAGTACAATTTCTCTGAAAACATCGTGGTAACTGTTCTACCAGAATCGGGTCGCACCGTCGCGTCACGCTTGTCTGCGGGATTTAGGCTTTCCATAAGTCATCATTTCTAATTATGTAAGCACGAGTCACGAGCAACACGCGTCAAAGGCAGTACGCCGTAGCCGTTGACAAGGTGCCGCTCGTGCATTTGAGTACGGTGCTCAAACACACGAGCGGCACGTTGTCGACGGCAGCCGCTGATGTCGACGGCGGGCGTCGGCGAGTCGACGGCAGGCTGCGACTGATGTCGAAGACGGCTGCAGTTGCTTCTGCCGTTGACGTGTGTCGCTCTTGTGTATGCACACTAAGACTAAAGAAAAGCACCATCATTGATCTCGTTTTAAGTCACAATAATCAAAAAAATAAACTACAAACTCCGAGGTAAAAACACCAAAAACTGACCATGCAAAAAACAGTTAAAAGCGGCAGCATTCTTAAAATAAATGCAACAATAACTGGAATTTAATTAAAATAAATCACGTTGATATCGTCGAATTCAATAAGCACTTTGCATAACACAAAACATTTTAATTTGTGCGTGTTATAATAAAGGTTATCTGAATTAATTAAACGGCGTGGGACGGCTCACGTTAAACAATTGCTTTATATCAAAACCACTAGACCGTTTATGGTGTTTCCTTGTACTGTAGTAAACTGAAAAGGAATTGTTTGAATATTTTATGGGAATGAGGAGAAATGTGCGTGCTTGTGAATGTTTGTATGTTTGTTTATTAATTTAGTTATCAAATTGTACGTTTTAACATGTGAGCAGTGGTGGCCAAGTGGTAACGGCCGCAACTTACGAGTTGTAGGTCGTAGGTTCGAACCCAGATGGCGCTTTAATTTGTGTAAATTATCTCATTAGCACTGCTCTCAAAACGGTGAAGGAAAACGTCGTGAGAAAACCGGCATGTCCTAGAACCAAAAATTCGAAGACATGTGACATCCACCAACCCGCACTAGGCCCGCTTGGTGGATTACGGTCCACTCCCTCTCACCAAGAGGAGGCCTCTGCCTCAGCAGTAGGAAGTTAAAGGCTGATTATGCTATGTATGCTACATTTTAAAATTGGAGACTCTTATTACTTTCTCAGACAGAGGAAAACTTAAATATTTGTTAAAATACACTATTACTCTTTACTATTTACACTATTACTATTTAAATAATCAAAGTATATTTCTACTTCTGCGCTGCTAGGCCTGCTAGGTTAAAGATAGATAGTCACGCGTGATGAGTAGATTGCTATTGTACCTATATTGAAGCAATTAAAACCACACATAATTATTGTGTCAGTTTTATGGAAATTACAGGAAATGCATCCTCTTTAGATTACCTATTAAAATAAGTTTTTCTCTATGATCTTTATTGTTATACTATATTACATTTATTCGCTATAATTAACATCTTGTCGTAATAATTCCAGGTAAATTTGAGCCGCATCCTGCTGCCAGCTTCAACATGGGATACCTCATGGCGCCGTATCCCTACCCCAACGGTGGGGCGCATCCCCTGCCCGTCTCAATGGTGAGTTTTTACGATTTCGCATTAAACTAAATCGTTTTAGCGAAGTGACGAGAACTGGTGCTCTCACCCCATGACTTTTGAATTGTTGATGCTTTTTTGTTTTTAATTTTTATCGAAGGCTTTTAGGGCTTCGAAATTATTATTTTTTGTAAGTGAGTGAATATTTTCAGTTATGATTTCAATAATCTGCTAAAGTAATGTATCATTAAAAGTGACCACGATTTTTCTTACCAGTAAGAGGCTGCACAAAAAAAGCTTGCCATCTAAAAATGTTCTATTAAGATTGTGGGAACATTTTAAGCTTATGCAATCCTAACAAATATTGTAATTTAGCAACAAGATTTCCATATTTTTTCATGAAATACTATTGCAAGTAATTACACGAGGCTATTTTTTGAAGCTAGTATCGGAAGCAATATTCTGGCTTGGCACATGCTAGAGCTGTTTACACGATGCCAGGAAATTTTAAGTCGGTAGAACCCCATCCTATTAAACTATTACACTAGCTACTGTCTTTCTCACTAGTTTACTAGCCTAAAAATTAGGACAATTCTGTATACACGAGGCTAGAGCGACTGGCTTGCTAGCTTAGTAGCACAATCTTGCTATCCCCGCTTAGATAACTAGCCTCGTGTAATCCATTTAATTTTCTTTTAAAAAACGAGCAATTCCTCACAATTTTCTTCAAACACAACGTAAACTAAGTACCAAATAGTAATATCATATTCTTATCGCAAAAATACTCAACTTATCACCACAGATTGCAAGGGACACCGGCAAAATAGATATATAGATACGTATCGTAAGAATTCGCTTATCGCTCACATTATCGCTTGTCGACGCTTGTGATCGCGCTATAATTTCGCTTGTAACGCTGCTGGTTTTATGTGTAATTATTTTTAAAAGGTTTTTTGTAAGGGCTATTTTCAATGCGAATAGAGGCATTTTTATGTCGTTTGTACTTTTTTTTAAGTAGAGCATGTTTCGTTGTATTTTCCTAATCGGTCAAGTGCGAGTCAGACTCGCACACGGGTAAGCCCGCTGACAGACTAGCTAGACTGACAGATGGATAGCGTAGGCGGTACGGTACCCTAAAAAGCATATTAATTGGTGTGTTAAAAAAAAAGTGTATATCTTTGCCAGGATTTACCTATACACAGATTTATAGTAAATCTTGAATTGCATCGTGTTTATAAAACTTTGACAGTCTAATCTAAGTAAATTGAAAATAATATAAATGTCTTCTGTCATTCAAAAACCCCATGACAGAAAGATAAATTCAAGACAGAACTTGTAATAAAACACCTTAACAGCATCCCATCTACAACTGCACCTCACCTAAGCTCAAATAAGATAAACTCCGTATATTTACACAATCTTCCAATAAACAAACATCAAAATGGTCTTCCACATCGTAATATAATCGTCCGTGATACTATTTTTATTGGATTATTTCCTCGTAATAACCGCACCACGTGTTCGGACCGGGATCGAACCCGGGACGCACCGGAAACGGTAACACAAACAGTTTTTATTTCTGACTCCATCCTGCTCCAATGTGTACGATTGGGGAAATAACTAAATTACACAATCATAGTTTTTTGCTTTTCCTTTGTTTGGTGAGATTTTAATGTTTTCGATTGTCCTTTTTTATCCTGTTTGAACCCTTAGGGCTGATTTCACCAGTCTCAATCTGTCAAAAATACCTCTAATTTCCCTTTATTTTTGACATTGACTGTCGCTGAGATGAGATTGCGACTAGATTTTGAACGTTTTTAATAACGGGAATTGGCTTTCTGATATCTTTTATCCGAGGTATAAGTTTGACGTCTGACAGTGCTAGTATGGAAAAATTAACAAATATTCTCAGTTTAAGACTAGGTATAAAATATTGGTGAAATTCGCCCTTATTAAACCCTTCCCCGGTAAGGTTGATTTTTTTAATAAGGTAGAGTTTTTGTCTATATCTCTAATTCTATTTCTTATACTTACACTATCTTTCCCAGAGTAAAATACAGTTACTTGTGTTATTTTGTGAAGTATCGTAAATGTAAAACGTCTGCACCAAAGAAAATATCTAAACCCCACTCAAGCATAAAGCTCAATCGCAAAATCTTAAAAAAAAAAACAAAGTAATCCTTCAAAGAATTTATTCGAATCTAGAATGACCGAATGAAAAGCTTTAAAAATCGTACGTAGAACGTCGGGCGTCGTACATCAATATCGTTCAATACCTAAGTCTAGTACGCATGCACGGGCGCGCCATTCAAATCCTTTGGAACGCGGTAAGAAACGAAAAAAGAATCCGCCGCGAAAATATGAAACTCGAAACGCAACAGGTGGACATACAACCGTCTCATTCTTTTCTATGAGATTTTAAGTTTCGTCTCTGTTGTACGGAAGCCGCCCCTACAGTCGCCGCCCCCGCTCTGGGGCGGGAAATTTAAATGAAGGAGGGGTAGGGATGGAAATGCTTTTCTTTTTGCTCGCGGGGTGTATTTTAGGGCTTTTGTCTGGGTGAATGCGGCCGGCAATTTCGGGGTCGCTTGCGTTCGTTCCGTCTCGGGATTTGGAAATCGAATATTTTATTTTTTAAATTGAATTTAAGCGCTCGTTTATTGGACGTGTTTGAATGAGGTATTTAGAATAGAATGAAATAATGAATGAATGAGTTTTCCTCAAAGTTATTTTAAATTTAAACAAACGGAACTTGAGCAGAATGAATAAAATGAAGCTATTTAAAATCTTTGCGTTCATCTTCTTCCGTCCTCCTATTAAGATAAAACAAATGCGTTTATTTTTAGTATTACAGTCACGTTTCTTTAAAAAAATGACACATCATAATCATCATCTTATCAGCCATCCTCTGCTGAACACGAGGATCCTTATAGTCTACCACGGTTTAAGAAAAACTACCACATTATGCTTTTGGGGCGGATTACACAAATTAAACTGAACATGACCAATAAAATAAATAAATAATAATGAATATTTATCTATAAATAAATTGGTCCTTGGTAGCTCTGGACAGAGAGAAGTGGAAAGGGAGTAGGCAGGCCTTTGCTCAGCGGTAGTACATAAACGCTAATAAAAAAAAATAAAAAGGTCGGAAAGAACGCTAAGCGGAAACGCAGTAATAGTACGGGTAGGCGATGCGATGCGACGGGATTGTGGAACAAGAAATTTCACGCAGTCAAGGCAAAGTCATGGTCAGAAGCTAGTTTTAGTATAAAGTCATTATCTGCCTAGCCTTTCCCCAACGTATGTTGGGGTCGGCCTCCAGTCTAACCGGATGCAGCTGAATATCAGTATTTTACATGGAGCGACTACCTATCTGACCTCCACAACCCAGTTACTGGGTAATACGATACCCCGCAGTAAGACTGGTTGTCAGACTTTCAGGTTTATGACGGCCCGTAACGACTGTCAAAGATCCACGAATGACAGCCGGGACCAACGGCTTAACATGCTTTCCCAGGCACGGAGGGGTCTTGTTATGTAAAGATGGTCACCCATCCACAGACCAACCGCGGCAAGCGTAGCTTAACCTGATCGATCTACCCGTGCGACTGTTATTAATTAGCCACACGCCCTAGTTTTAGCGTAAAGTATATGAAGATTATCCCCTGCATACAAACTCAAAAGTTTTACCTCTTTATAATATGTATTAGCACAGATGTTGGAGATAAACCACTCTTGACAATTTTGTGTAATTGAATTACAATTACACAAAATTAATAATAAATAAACGACCAATTTATTAATGGCAGTACAACCGTAACAATTACAATTAATACGGTAATTTTCCGTAGCGATTGAATTGCAGTATGATAACGTTAATTATTAGTTCGTAATAATTATTGTACGTCGTTATTGACTTAATGTCTGTAGTCTGTACGCTGCCTTATCGAAGTTCAGTTGACTTGAAAACTTTATAGTTGTTGGGCTGGTACGGTTTCTTAGTTTTATAAGAGTCAACCCGTACTGGGCCCGCGTGGTGGATTATGGCTCACTCCCTCTCTTTTCTCTTTGAGCATCGAGAGGAGGCCTGTGTCCCAGCAGTGGGTACATTAACGGCTGATTATGCTAGTTATAGACATAACATTATATCTGTATTCCCCGAAGGGTTACGCAGAGGTGTACCCACAGAGAAATCTATAGAACACCCACATTTCTCCAGTTAAAAGTCCCATGTAACAGGGGGCGAGCCTACTGCCATCACCAACAAACCCAAACTCCGAGCTGCTGCTGAGAAATTACAGATGGATGAACCGAATAACACTACCCGACGAACCTAGGGCCTCGTGCTCAACAGTAGCGCTTGCGATCACTACGCCAACGAAGCAGTCGAGTTGGTCATTAGTCAAGTATTTCCTTAATTTTTGTATTTTTATTTTTTATTAAAAAAGAAATCTTGCCCCGCTCTAGGAATTTCTCCTGTATCGTGGGTGCGTTTACAAACATTTAAACTCACGTACACAAACAGCCAGACCCGGAACAACTACCTGTAGGCAATAAAATGTTTGTTCAGTGCGGGAATCGAACCCGCGACACGCAGCGCAGCAGTCGATCGCTCAGCCACTGAGCCAACCGTGTCGTCAATTCTTTATTAGTTGGCTCGCTGAGTGCAATACTCCCACAAACAGCTGCTTAGCAAGGGGATCAGGGTTGTTTTCTTTAGGTACTGAGATTTTCCACTACAGAGTATTCATGATCGTCATTTCAGCTGAAAGACGTCCACTGCTGGACATAGGCATCCCCAAACATTGCCACATCAACCGGTTCTGTAAAGTAGATTAATTTCTATAAAACCCTTAAAGAGATCTAGGGTGTTCCAGCACCAAGTTATTACTCTAACTTGTGTTTGCTGCTACCCACACAGTTCATACACGTCCTTGTTTCTATGTGACCCCTTTGTGTGTGTGTGTTTGTGTGTGCGTGTGACATTCACCGGAAGGGGTGACACTACTCTATTTTAAGAGTACCACACGACATGACAGTTTAAACTACTCCAGTAATTATGACAAATGAGGGCATGATTATTGATTTAATTTGTGGACAGTTCAGTAATCATTGAAAAGTAACGCTACGTCTTCATTAAATCTGATGACAGATTTATAGAAAGAGCTTAAATAAATCTGATTTTCAAGTATGTGTAATTTTATTCTCTGTGATCACTTGTTTAGAAAATTTAGTTCGATCTGATTGAAGGACAGCACCTATTTTGAAATCTTATGCAGATATGTTTCTCATTTAAGACTATTCAGTCTGGTATATCTTTTCAGAGTTTGCGGTGAACCTCAGGACCTTTTCTTCTTCATCGAAATACAATCTCAAAGTTTACTCCTAAAATCCGAAACAAAAAAAAAACCGGCCAAGTGCGAGTCGGACTCGCCCATGAAGGGTTCCGTTACGTTACGATTTATGACGTATTAAAAAAAAACTACTCACTAGATCTCGTTCAAACCAATTTTCGGTGGAAGTTTATATGGTAATGTACATCATATATTTTTTTTAGTTTTATCATTCTCTTATTTTAGAAGTTACAGGGGGGGGGGACACACATTTTACCACTTTGGAAGTGTCTCTCGCGCAAACTATTCAGTTTAGAAAAAAATGATATTAGAAACCTCAATATCATTTTTGAAGACCTATCCATAGATACCCCACACGTATAGGTTTGATGAAAAAAAAAATTTTGAGTTTCAGTTCTAAGTATGGGGACCCCCAAAATTTATTGTTTTTTTTCTATTTTTGTGTGAAAATCTTAATGCGGTTCACCGAATACATCTACTTACCAAGTTTCAACAGTATAGCTCTTATAGTTTCGGAAAAAAACGGCTGTTACATACGGACGGACAGACAGACAGACAGACAGACAGACAGACAGACATGACGAATCCATAAGGGTTCCGTTGCCATTTGGCTACGGAACCCTAAAAACTTCAGCCAGCACCATAAAACATGAATAAACATGTTATCAGTATAATATAATAGTCTTACGAGAGTATCTTCACGACGTATCGCGGACACGTCGCCGCGGCGTGAGCAGGCGGTCACCTTAGTCAGATTACAATTTGTGCAGTACTTCGTGTACGTTGTTCAGACGTAGTTTATGTAGTAACGGTATGTTGTCTCGTGATGGGGAAGGGTCAAGGTTTTTTTGGTGATTTTGGTAACGAAACCACGGTACAGCAGTGCGATTCTGTGACCATCTCACCGTTGAAAACTTAGGTGAAGTGAGCTTGCAGTGAGCTGTCAATAATGACAATACCTAGCTCACTTCACCATCAGCCGATCGATTCTGTAAAAATCTCACCGTGAAAAGTTGGGTGAAGTGAGCTTAGAGTGAGCTGTCAATAGTGTTTCTAGCATTAGTTAGAATGACATGGTGAAGTGAGCTAAGTATTGTCATTATTGACAGCTCACTGCAAGCTCACTTCACCTAGGTTTTCACGGTGAGATTTTTAGGGAATAGATCGGCTGTTCTTGCCCTTGGGTGGTTTTGAATGCTTACCATCTCGTGAATTAGTGGTTACGTCCCGACTTACGTTTAGGAGGTTCGAAACCAGGCACTTTGTGTAATTTATTTCATCACCACAGCTCTCAAAACGCTGAAGCAAAACTTTATGAGGCAACCGACAAGTCCTAGAACAAACATTCGATGACATGACGTGAAATCCGCCAGCCAGCACTGGGCCCGCGTGGAGGATATTGGCCCATTCCCTTACCGAGAGAAGGCTTGTGTCCCAACAGTGGGAACTTTATAGGCTGATTTATGCTTAATTGCTAAGTAAAATCTGCTGCCTGCAAGTTCTTGATCATTCTAAAAGTATTTTTTGTTTCCAGTTTCATTACAACTGCTTACTCTAGCCAGTCCCTAATGACTTGGCTTCTATGTCTATCATGTAGGTTAGAACTGCATATTCAAGACAATCTCCTATCCTTTGGTGCAGAGACTTGGAAGCCTGGGTCTGATCGCTAGGACGGTTGTTGTTATTAGGTTGGAATTTCTTAGTATTATCTCGGAGCCCCGATTTTGAGCCTATTTACATGAGTCTTAAACATGTGGGTGTACTATTGGTAGATGCGTCTCTGCCTAATCCTTCGAGTGATACAGGCGTAATGTTATCTTAAACCCAAAGCCTAGATTTCTGACTTTTTCATGACAATACGCTCTCTGGTGAATTACACACTATTGGACCTTCCTCCCCTCTCACTGAGAGGAGGCCTATGTCCCAGCAGTGGGAATGTTATTGGCTGATTATGCTTCTTATGCTGGTCTTTTCTGCCTACCCTTCGGGGTATACAGGTGTGATTTTATGTTTATGTAATTCATGGTCAATTTCAAATTGTATGGACCTTATTCAACACCACACCGATTGAGTTGATTGTATGAATAGCACCAACTTCCAACACCATTCATAAAGGGTACACCCACTTGTCCACGTTGTGGGTTAAATGGCACCACTCAATCAATCAATCAGTGTAATAATAATGTGATGCGATTGATATCGATTGGTAATAACTGATTCATGATACGATATTGTTGTGGATTTCAATTAATTTGTCGTAAATTTTGTTGAGGCGATTTGAGTGTATAGGTACTCACCATTTGTGATTGATTTTAGATGCTTTTAAACTGTCAAGTTTTGTGTGTTATATAACTATCTTAAAATATTTTCATAATTTAAAAGCTTTTTTTTTGTTAGACCTTAGCCCCACTGCTGGGCAAAGATCTCTCCCAAATCCTTCCAGGAACTCTTTATCCGAGCTACCTCGAACCAGCTCCACCTTCGATTTAAAAGCTTATAGTATTAAAATAACTATAATAAATATGTACTATATAAAAAAGGAAAGAATCATCAAAAAAAAAATCGTCCACATCGTTGTCAAAAAATTTGGCCAGAATGTGGAAGAAGTATCTTAAAATGAGAAGTACCAATCTAAATAAAAAAATCGAATAGTAAAAGTACCCTCAAAAAAAAAAATGAGGATAATTTTGAATTTTTGCAGGTCTTTGAGCTTTCCTGGACTTATAAAGCGTAGTTCCGTCGGATATCCCTTATCAAATGTACCCATAAGACCATTAAAAAGAACATCCCTGCCGGTCCCCAATCCGTCTCCGATACCGTCCATAATTCCGCTCGGGAAAATCATTACACACGCCCCGCTAATTCGGGTTTCGAGAGACCACCCGAACCCCTACCTCCCTTACCCACGCTGCATCTCATTTTCAAATACCATACTAAGGCGCGATTTCTATACACCCGATCAGCTGCAAGCCGAACGAATATAAACTCTATATCTTACATCCAAAGTGCATTTTCCTTAGTTAACAACACAAAGTAGTCACGCCAATTGTAACTTTGTTGACTGGGGGCTAGAGTTAGAATTTCTTTGTGTTTTCTTCGGTGCGCGCGTACGGGTTTCGACCCAGATGGCGGGGTGGGATGGGGAGCGTTTTCCACTGAATAATAGAGGGGAGATTTCCTCCTATTTTTTCGTGAATTTTTTATTTAAGAAAGGGATAAGATTTTAATGTGGGCGCTCCGTGCTTTTATTACTCCCGATTGTGAGATATGTCGCCATTGTTGTGAGTCTTGATGCGTATGGGGTTTCCGCTTAAAGTATTTTGTATGGCGGGAGGTCGGAGTTATGTCTTTAATGACGTTTCACTTGATATACTCTAGCAGTTCCTTTATCCTCTGCCATTTTGTGGAGGCTCGCGGTTACGTATTGTGTCCATTGTTCGAGTTTTCTACTTAAAAAGCTATATATTTTCAAGGAATCATTTTACCGATTAGAAAGATAGAATCTTCTACAACTTTTTCTGCCCAGGTCCGTCTATGGCCGCTCATCCGATCGATCAAGCTGTCAATGTCTAATAAGTATGCCGTTCACAGACGTGGTTTGCCGGAAGCTAGGACGCATTCCCCGGCGCCGCCTGCCCTTGAACCTAGCTCGATATTTGACAGCTAAGCTTTTGTGTGTGTAAAGTATAGGCTTTTAGCGATTTGAGAATAATAGTGAGATAGTTTATATCATGTTTCCTGAAAATGCTGAAACAAGCAGACGGCTTTGATTGAAAGTTGGAAAATCACAAATTTATTGGTTACATTTTCCTTAGTTTTGTTATACAGACTTATGAATGGCAATTTTTTTTATTAAAACTGAACAATTTCACTAAAAATACCCGGGAGGAGTAGGTATATAGTTGAAGTTTAGTAAATACCGATGGATGTTATCGAATGAAATTTTATTTGATAAATGAACTGTTTGTTTTCTACTAAACAATTAATTACATTCAATTCGAAAAACATCCATCGGTTTCTTACTAAACTTCAACTATATCCGACGACCCTGGTGACTTATCTCCGTTGGTAACCGTACTTTTCGTTAAATAATCTAAATATATCTAATAAAAAGCAGAGTCTTCTTACTAACAGCTTCAATAATTGTCCGACCGATATGAAAACTCCCGAAATTTTCCTCAAGAAATTTTTGGTCCTATAGTAAAAGTTGTTCTTAATTATGAGTACCTACGCACGGCTACACATCAAGCTATACATAACCAGTATAAACTGACTTCTGATTGAACGAAAAACCTATACAATGCGAGGTCAGCTAAAACTGGAAATGTATAGCTTGATGTGTAGCCGTGTGTACAATGACACCCTAGAGTTATGGGATATGAAAAAACAACACGTTGTATAACGTTTCCAATAGTATATGATTCAGTCGCGACAGGTTTCGACCCGTTTTTACCTCTTTATAACAAATTTTAGACCAACCTAACCTCAATAGAACAAACCTCAGTTTAACGAATTACTTGATATAACGAATATTTACTCGTTCCCTTCCGATTTGTTATATCGAGGTTGCACCGTAAATAAATAAAAACCACACATTCCGTATACCCCCCACAGCATAACAGGATACAAAACTTCCTTCCTCCTTACTTCCCATTAACACAACACACAAAAAATCAAAAAATTCTCAAGTACTCATTAAAATATTTTATCGTCGCGGTTCTCTTTGCCAATGCCGACGAGATCGTTATCAATTCTATGATGGTTTATTGTTACTGCTGATTGATAAGGCGACACCTTGATGTCAATGATTATTATGGATGTATTGAAAATGGTGGGAAGGTTAAGGATGTATTATTATGATTATCGATTGAATATAGTCAGCGACAAATTATATTTAGAAACTAATAATAAAAAAAAACAATGAGATTTAGACACTAAACATAGGTTAACTCGAGTGTTTTTGAAGTAATTAAATATCAATTATACAATAGCTACTTTTATATTATTATTATTTGGTTTTATAGAAATTTCTTGTTTCTCCATCCTACCCCGTTGCATCGCATCGCTTGCCCATGCTATTACTTCGGTATCGCTTAGCGTTTTTTCTGACTTTTTCTTTTTGCTTGGTTCCAAGCCTTCCTCAAAAATTGGGCTACCAAATGCAAAAATATTTTTTCATAACCGACTGGAAGATTCATATAGCGCGTTCAAAAAAAAACAATCTCTTTATTATTTGTATAGATAGATTGTTATAATGTAGGTAAGTATGAATTCTGTTGAAACAGGTGTTTCAATCAAAATCCTCTTTACAAAATACCACTTTTTAAACTATGCAAAACAAAAACGCATATACTTAATTCACAACCCAAACTTAGAATTTGAATACTGAGAGTATGAAATACATAAGTTCGTGATCTTAAACTATCCGTAGGACTCAGGTATTGATTTGAAGCAACTTACTAGCCTCGCACATAGACTAACAGAGATTATGCTGGCTTACGCCTAAAGGGCAGTAGTAAATACAAACACGTATTTGGTTTTAAATTGTTAAGAGGCGGTCAAATGAATGAGTATAATGAACGTAAAGTATTGCCAGTTAACTTCGGCACTTCAAGTTTATGTTATGGCAACACCTACCCAAACGCATATTGGTAATCGTTAAGTCTAACGCTCTCATAGAAAACTATGTAAACGGCGAGTTGGGACCTTAAACTCCACCGTACTTAGAAATCCTTTTAAAACCACAACGAATTTGAAGTAGATAGCTAGGCATGCCACTACTTCCACCCTGGGGATCACTATTAGAACTCATACAAACAGGTTCTCATTGTGAATCCTCCCCGGTAGTTCAATATTCAACTACCCACTATAAAATAATCAAACACTACAAGGGTTGGGGTGTCATCACGCCAAGTTGGGGGCAGGGGGGTGGACAGTAATACTTTTAAAAGCGTCATCCCGTCGGCACCCTCTCTCTGAGAGCTTTGTCGGATATCTCATTGTGCGTACACTCGCACAGAGAAGTCGCCTCGTAACAACACAGAGCGACGGATGCCTTTTTTCGTAGAAAAAAAAAATGGTGTCAACTCCAGATTTTTTTTTTTTGATTCGTAAAAATCAACTTCGGATTTTTTTTTGATTCGCAAAAATCAACTGACGATTTTTTTTTTTTGTTGTTTATTTTATTTATTAAACCAGTGTATATTTCAGTTTCAATGTTGTTTTAATGGAAACCTGTTAGCATTGTATTGATATTTCGTTAAACAATTACTGTGCGAAGCCATCTGATATTTCGAGCGTTTAATGTAACGTAAAATGTGCGATGTTTTTATTCTAGGTTCTGAATGTATTTATGTTATTTTTAACGTATTCCATTGCAATTACGAATTTATTAATGTGAACAGCTCATACCTATGAATGAATGAGCAAATATAACAGAGGAACGGAGCAATTATACTCTCATCTCTTTACACAAAGCCAGTCTAAAGGAGATGAATATAATATATTTTCAATAAGATCTAGATTCTAGCTATCCGAGTCCCAGTGGATGGTAATTGCCTAGAAAGTCCTATTTCCATCCCCCTTTCTCCCCACCCGTTTCGCTCGCCCCCTGCACCACCCCCTAGCTCCCAGTCTGGTCTAGATTTTAGATTCGAGACCTAATCTCGTTTCCAATGGAATTGTGAGAGAATGTGTACGTTTTCATTATTACTTGCTGCTGTTTAGTTTGTTTTTATGGAAAGGCATTGAATAATGGATTGGAAATATAGTTTTAGTGCTATAAAACATTATGACATCACGCCTCTATACATCGATGGGGTAGGCAGGAGTGTGGTTATGGTACTTTCAAATTTCGCCAGCAATTTTTAAATCTCAGGTAATAACGGGCAACCCTATTGCTATTTTTTTTTTTTTTTTTCAGGATGGGAAATCATCAAATGACTCCTCCCGCTCTGGGTGGAGCAGAAGGGAGTGTCAGACTCTTACTAACTAAAACCCACCCGTGTTCCTTCCTTAGCCCTTTATGTTCCAGGGCAGCGGTAACCCTTTCGGACGATCCCGCACCCCCAACCCTATTGCTTGGTTGACATTTACTTTAAAATTGATAATTGAAAAATAAGAAGTATGTATTGTATCCAAATACCTATCCATTACCGCAATTGCAGTGGTTCTGATCAGAACACGCACTTGCTGGCGTGTCCAAAGTGCCCCTTCACCTGCACTTCGGATGACCTAAAGAATGCCACTGATGCCGCAATCAACGTGGAAAAAAACAATGATGAACAGTACCTTCGACACGAAAAGCTTGCTTAAAAAGTAACGTCTCCAATTAAATTTTTAATTGTACTATTTTTAAACCTAACCTTCCGTCCCTAAAGCAACAAAAATAAATAATTTCCTGACTCTAATTTGGCCTTTGATCAACAAATAAGCGTACCTACCATTTTAAAAGCCAACTAACCGTTGAAAGGTCACTTACACCTACCAGCCACGAGTAGAAAGAAAGAAAGAAAGAAAGAAAAAGTATTTATTGCGACTCGTACAGGAAGATCACAAACTAAACACAGTCAAAAATAAAAAACCAAATTATATAAAAAAAAGTAACAACAAAAAGAAAACTGAAACAAAGTCCTATACGAGACCAAAAGGCTCCTATTTCGGCATGATGCTGCGACATTTAAAAAGTTAATGTCGCAGCATCGCAGTAGGATGTATTCACGAAGAAAGCTGGTAACCAGCACCGATACGCCAACGTTTGTCGGCGCTGATAAGTGCTAGTTGTTAACACTGGTCGGTTCTAGCAGGAAAGAAGAAAAAATAAAGAAATAAAATACGTTTATTTGCGCTAAACATGACCCAAAAAAAACACAAAAAAAAATAACAAGTTGGAGGAAAACACCCACCAAGTCACACCCACGCAAAACGACCATCGCTCAGCATATTGCTAAGACCTTATGCGAGACAGAGAAAAGGACGACTCTTTATTATGTACACCATATAAATTACAGACATAAATGTACAAATTTTACAAAGGGTAACACAATGGGCGGTCTTATCGCTAAGAGCGATCTTAGCCCCAGCAGTATTCTTACTTTTCGGCAAATCAGCGCGATTTGGCGAAAAGTAATGCTGGCACACCGGCCTTAAAAACCCAGCTAACCGTTGAAAGGTCACTTAGAACCACCACTGGTCACCATTACCCATCGGCCTCAGTACCGTTTGCTATAAAATAAGACAAATGACTTTTTAACACCATTTTCATGGGTTACCGGGGTTTTCAAAGTCATGTCTACACATTTGCTTTTAGTACTCCCTTTGTTTCTAGTCTCCAGCCCACGTATCATAAACTTTCATTAGTAATAAACATTAGCATGGGAAATAGACTTTTGTTATGTTGGTACTGTGTCTCGTTTTAAGGGCTTGGAGTGGTTGTAGCTGTTCTGGCTCTTGATGAACCACAGAACCATTGCTTGATGTTTTTACTGTTGTACAAGTTCAATCAATCTACCAAGCCTTTCCTGAGTCTTGGGATCGGCTGACAATCTAACCGGATGCAGCTGAATACCAGTATTTTACATGGAGCTACCCAGCCTACCCAGTTACTGGGTAACACCATGGATGATATGTCGTGGTAGACTTGTTATTGTCAGACTCTTGGGCTTACGGGTAACGACTGTCATCTACGAGTAACAGCCCGGACCAACGGCTTAAAAATTCAATAACAACTAAAAAGTTCAACTCCTTGCATAGGGAATGCAACAATTACAAAAACAAACTAAATGCCAATTTAACGATAACAAGAGAAAACGCAATAAAACTTAGCCCCATTATCAATAACCACTCATGTCGGATTAACCCTGTAGCAAACCCCTAATAACTCTTAAACGAGCGTCCAATTTCACACCGACTGTTACTAAAGATGTAAATATTAAATCCAATTTATGAAACTACCCTTCACCTAACCCCCTCGATTATCCATATCCACACAAAAAAAAAAAACGTGAATTATGACTATTATAACCTCTCCAAAAACCATTGTGCGGTATTAATCGCCATTTCGTTATAAATACGCACAGTGAGCCACCCCGCCTATTTGTGCAGACAAAAAAAATGTGAATATGATTTTATGGCAGGTTAAATCTATTTAAGGGGGATTAAGTTATGAGTAATATTTCTATTTGTAAGGGGCATTTAACGAGCTGTTTGACGCCTTTTGGCATCGCGTGCGGTTCACGGGGCGCCATTCAACGCGAGATAACCCATAATTATGATCCATCTTACCACTATGGCGGTTTTATAACTGTTTGTTTTCATGACAGGTGAGTTTAAATGATCGGGGCGATGATTAAATGATCACACGCTGTTTGATGCGGCTTTTGATTCCGCCATTTTTTTACGCTAGTTATCATAAAATGGTTTCACGGAATCGCTTTACGTTGTTCGCTAACCGATGGGATGTTTTTATTTAAATTAAGTTTACACGCACACTGCGACATTATTTTTGCTTTAATGTCATTTTTTCACATGAATATTTATTGAGTCTACGGCAGCCCACGGGCCTAGTCAATGTTGTTCTATGTACATTAAATATGTACCCTGTGTATGCGACGTATATTAATTTCCATCGAATCCGAAATCAAAGGCGCTCTCGTCCCGGAGGACAGCCCGCTGGTCTAATATGCCCATTCTCTGGACAAAGCGGATTATTTTCTATGCTGTCATATCTCGAACGTATTAACATAATGTGGTGACGTGATTCCCTTGTTTAGGTTTTTTGTCTTGTTACTTTTTTCTCAGTTGTCACACTGTGTGGTCTAGTAGATATTATGTTTTGACGTACGTTGTGTCGAGTTTCCGAGAAGGCCTTGCTTCGTTAGCGTGTTGTGGGATTATTTTACGTCATGCGAGATAAAAATATGAAGTCATTTTTTCCGACAACATTGAACCGTACCGTACCCTAGAGTAAAGGTTAAAATTATTGTATCAATAAAACACAACGCTTGGCTAAACGATGCAAACATAGTTTTCCACTTAAAGCGAAATTATTAAACCGATTACGGACTCCCTTCGTTTGCCCACAAAATACTCAATTACGTAAACAAGGCAAAAAAAAAAATACAAGTAAAGAAATATTACCGTGTGCCGGCAATACTGTAAAAGTGAAAGAAAACACAACACACCATTACGGTGGTCGCAGTTGCTAAACAAGCCAAGTTTTCCCACAAAACGTGGGTTTAGCGTTAATATTTCAAATGTATTGTTTGAGTAATTGCTCGCCCCGCGAAATAACCTAATAGTACTTTGAGCGCAGAAAAAAATCGATTCACCCATATTTGTTGTTAATTATAGTCGGTTGAGCCGTCTTTCCGCTTCTGCTGGTTCGAATACGATTTAAGACCCTCCCTGGTCCAATTACAGAGTTCTCAAAAGTCCCCCCTCTTACCCTCCCCCTCTCATTTTTAGATCGAGCCTCGTTTTAATGACCTCTCGAGTTCCCGATGTTCATTTGTCGCGAGGGTTTTTGCGTACGATTATTTCACTTTTTCTTTTTTGCCCCGTAACGATTGGAGAGTGAAGCACCGTGGTGGAACGCACTTCAGACCTTACAAATATTATAATATATTTCACTTCAATTTTTCGTCTAACGTTGGCAGAAAATAATGTTGCCATTTTATGTACGAGGAAACACTGGATAATTAGTAATATCAATCGATTTTAATAATGGCATTGTAGAAACTTTGCGGGTGACTTTACTAAGCCCTAAAAATAATAATAAAAAACAACATTCACGGTAAGCAAAAAATAATTTTCTCGTTAATCCCGAAAATCTCAAAATGCTGCAGAGTAATAAGTAACAGGATAAAATCTCCATCCAAAAATTGATAAGTACATACATCTAATTGTTTAAAACTCGCTCCCCAATTCGCCATATTAAAAATTTGTCCCCATTACTATTTCTATAGAAAACGTTCGACGCTACGAGGGGTTCCCTTTGTCCTGCATGTTTGGAATCCTGTAATTTTCTATGATTCTGCAGTTTGCTCCAGTTTGCTGTAATTGTATAGGGAAGGATATTAATTCTGAATTACTTCCTTTGCAGCCCTTTGTGAGGTTTTTTTTTAATCTGCGCTAATATAGTCGTTGATTGCACAAATTATTATAGATGGATCAATGGTATTGACTTAATTTTGATTGGAAATAGGAATTTTTATGTTTTGCCTGAGTTGATTATTGTTTTTGTCCACTGTGCAAAGTGCGGTCGGAATATGGAATGAAATTCTTAGAAGTAGATTAGTATGGATTGTAACGTAAAATGTATTTATATACTGTGACTCTTTGTATTGTTACTACTTGAATTTCCGTTAACAAAATAATTTTTTTTTTTAGTTTAGAATGTTGGTTAAAATTCTAGCGATACATTTTATATTTTTTGTAATCAAATAATACGCAGATCGAGCAATACATGTTGATTAAAATCGCACGCGTTTTACCTATTCCGTGTTTTTATTTAGTTTTGATAAAACAGTTCATCACCAAATTGCTGACAACACAAATAGAAAAAAAGTACTATTGATTACAGAGCAAACAAAATTCGCTCTTGACACGAGATAAGTAAACACAGACAGACATACAGAACACAAATACTGATCTTCATATACAAACACAATCTACATTGTGAACGGTCCATACTGTACCTTCCCAGGCCCAACAAAATAACTAATACATCTAAAATAACCAAAAATCAACTCTAGCTACTACAAAATTAGGGTGAATGCAACTGTTGTCACCCACGTCGTGCGCTAGACGGATTTTTAAAACGACATTTTAGAACACGACGACACGACATGTGTCATCACATCATGTCAATGCAGGGATTATGATAACCATCGTACGGATGCCATCTAGCATGGGGAATCGCCCTTCGCGATCTCGACATTACATTCATAGTATGAACTAACCGAAGCGCACAGTACAATCTATTTCCAACTCTAATTTAAGACAATATAGTTGAAATTTATGTGCTTTGATGATTGAAAATCCACAAGGGTGATCGAGAAAAGACAATTTAACCCTAAAAATGGTGCATGGACATTAATCCGCATGTAATATCGCAAATTTGTCATCGGTTCGTCGGGCCGGGTTGGGCCCATCTGTCAGTCAATACGCAATTCGATTTGGCGCTATTAGAGACGGGAGAGCAGTATATTGCGCCACTTGATTGGATGAATAAAGACAATATCACGCTGGAAATATCGTCCACCTGTATAGATGAAGCTCGGCTTTGTTTTTAAAATAGGACTTGGATTCTTGATTGATGAAATGTCAATTTTTTTTGTAATGTGCGTTTTGTATGTGCAGAGTAAACAATTTTTTCTTTCTTTTTTCTTTTCTTTCTATGATTTTACCAACTATTTTTTTAAACTTCACATCAGTATATCAAATATGCCACTTTTCTTCCTTAACCATTCATACTTCTAATAAACTGTATTAAAATTGATATTCAAAGGATTCATATTCATAAAGTTACCCCTTATCAAGTCAATAATAACACCCTAAATATGAAACGCTTAATAAAATCCGCATATACCATTTCGTTGAAGCGGTAATAAATTGCCCTTTTTGACGTCTTATTCAGAAAACTCAACGACTCATGTGTCAGTGTCAGACAGGGGGGTAGCGCGGATAATAAAAAATATAATTCGGATATATCGGATACTCGATAGCGCCACGCGTTTATCGTCTTCAGGTGACAGTAACTGGGCCTTCCACCCTAATTTTTGGACGTCTGGTATTTTGTTGCATTATTACGCCGTTATGTCAAATTGAGTAATTTAGTTTGACAAGGAAATCGTGTTTTTTTATTCATGAGTATTTTGTAGTTATAGCTTTTCAATCAGCTGTGGATTGCATGCCAAAGACTGAGGGTGGGCCCGTATTCTTTTAGCTCAAGTTTGAAGAATCTATCAATCTCAAAACGGTGAAGGATAACATCTTGAGGAAACCGGCATGTCCACGAACCAAAAATTCGAAGACATGTGACATCTACCAACCCACACTGGGCCCGTGTGATAGATTACAGCCGACTCCCTCTCACAGAGAGGAGGCCTGTGTCCCAGCAGTGGGAACATTGTAGGCTGATTGATTATAATAATAATAAGCTTGAATCTCTGACACCATGAATGATTTCGTAGTCTAATTTAATTAAATCAGCAGTGCGATTCTGTAACGATCTCACCGTGAAAACTTAGGTGAAGTTAGCGTGGAGTGAGCTGTCATTCCAACTAATGCTAGGTATTGACACTATTGACAGCTCACTTCACCTAACTTTTCACGGTGAGATTTTTACAGAATCGATCGGCAGGAGACCTTGTTGAACATCTTTTAAGAATATAATGAAGGCAGAGTTTTAGAAGCTTTTATTTGACAGTGTTTTTCATTTGTAATATTAATAGCACTTATGTCATACATGGTTAATTACCTTCAGATTTACAACCGACTAAATAATAATAAAACATGCCAATATAAAAAAATAAAGCCGTTCGCACTCCGCGTCGCTCGCAGGCGCGTGCCGCGGACAGGCGCGATGGGCGTGAACGCATCGCATCTAATAAGCCTGAGATACGGTTTAGATAGCAAGGTATTTTTATGTATATATATTTTTTTTTGTTTTTTGTGTTACGATCTAATATCATTTGCAGGGCTAACATGGCCAGAGATCGCACAAGACAGGGAGGGAGAAAAACGGGGTGGCCTTTGGCCAGCTGTGGAACACAGTGCAGGTTAAAAAAAGAAAAAAAATATATATTTTGGTCAGCTTGTGCCAATTTTTTAGTTTCATTAAACGACTTAAAATAATTAATCAATATCTTCGTTCACGTGGCTATAGGTGTTTACATACTGTGGGGTAATTGCGTAACACACTAACAGTAGGAATGGCTTTCAATTTGACAGATCTACAACATTCATTGCGTTATTTACGTTGTTGAGCTGAATTTTTTTTTCGAACATACGAAGCAATGTATTATCCTTCAAAATTATTCAGATTCTGATCGATAGTGTGTTACGCAATTAGGGTGCCGAATTTGAATGTATGTTTTAGCCATGATACCATTATGATTTACCCACCCGAAAACTTTCTGAATCAAGAACCAAGAGAATTTAATCAGGAGCGCTAAATTCCCTGTTTAATTTTTTTATGGCGAACAAGCAGGCAGACCGCCTAATGTCGTGCTTGTGTCATAAAATCAATATGCTTGACTGTTTTAAGAAAATCTCGTCCAATACCTGTATTAAATCCAGTTCCTTCTTGGGTAGTCGCGTGCCGCAGACAGTTCGATCGGCGTGTGCGCTTTGCTGGTAATAAACGCGCACGACACTACTCGGTACATCGCGCTTGTCGGTTTTGATATGTTGTTCACATTTTAATGTTGGGACTCGCTGTGTAGGTATATGACCGAAATTATCTGATTTTTTTTTGTTAAGGTGGATGCTTCAAGGTAGCCCGCGAAATTCAAAATTTCTTACGTTTTTTGCAATTTGCTGGTCAGTAGTAAGTTGTACTTTGATTAAAATATGATTCGCGGCCGTAACAAATATGTATTTACAGAATTATAATCATTAGAATCAGTAATACAACTTGTTAAGTTAGCATAATCCTAAAATGTCAAGATTTCATGAAATAGTCATTCAGTAGGATTACTTGATCTTAGAGAGTTGTGTTGATGACTGTAAAAATGTAATAAAATCCACGTCATTCGTTTACCCGCGTGTCCGAGATAAGTGCGACGGGCGTGATCGAATCGCTCGTGATACACAACATGTCAATCAACACAAACAGACGCGTTTTGTAGCATCGCTTTAGTTTAGATGGATATATTTTGTTTAGGGATACTGACCAAAAAGTTTACATAGATACATAGATGTGCGCGCAAGTTATATAGCTAATTGACTGCTGAAATGACCAAAGAAACGATGGATGGACTGTGTGAATGATGTTATGGTTAGAAAGGGGGTGACTACCGAGATGACGACTAATAGAGAAGTATGGAAGAAAAAGACATATTGCGTTGACCCCAAATAAATTGGGATGAGGACAGGAGAGTGATGATGATGATGACTGTTGAAATTATTGTTTTGACAAGATTTTCTTTGCTCAAAATATATAAATACTTGTCCCAGGGGGCCTAAAAAAGCCACTTTGGCAGAATCATATTGAAAATCGTAAAATGGTCACAAACTGGCAATTCATAATATGATCTGTGTGCAATTCATTCATATCACAATGAAATAACATTTAAACTGTAGAAATAAAAAATAAAAAACCAATTTGATTAATAAAAACTGTAATGAAAAGTTTTACCGATAAAATTACGGTTTTTTTTTTCATGCGGCAATGTTTACACCAAGTATAAAATGAAATTTTACGAAAATTAGAGGAATTGCTAATGATCTTCTGGGAATTCAGGAAATGAATAGCTTTTAGAGGTATTGCTTACAGTGACCTTTTTAGGCTCCCAGTTTTTCTTGTCTGCCTACAAGTAGATAGTATGAAGATTCACTTGTAGGCAGACCAGAAAAACTGGGATATTTTGATATGCTGGGGAGTTTGTTCCGCCACTTCTTCTTCCCAGCGATAGCACTAGGAAGTGGCGAAGGGCGGGCGTTTTTGGGGGACTGTCTTTTGTAATTTTGACGTTCGAAAAGTGCTGATTCTCAGCCTAATTTGAATAAATGACTTTTGATTTTGATTTTGATTTTGATTTTGATATAATACATTATTTTATTGACAAATTATTCCATTGAAAAATCTCTCTTGGTTATTTTACAAAAAAAAAACCATGTGTTAATTCGAACGGAATTACAATTAAGATACCAAATTAAACTCTTAAAGAATAAAACGAATCGATCAAACGGCATAGATAGCGTGAATAAATTGTGATAATCGATTAAAAAACGCAAAACTTGTACCGTATCCACACACTATCTAATCAAATCAAAGGAAGTTTACTTACAAGTTAGTTTCACGGTTCAATCAATAAACAAACAAGTGAAAATATCTAAATATACAGGGTGGCATACATCGATGTGAAACTGTAACCATGAATTTAGGATACGAATCTGAACCTATTGTCGTAAAACTGTAACTATAAATTCAGCACATGATTCTGAACCTCCATGCAGTAATAGATATCGTTGGTTATGAAAAAAAAATAGCTGTTCCATACATTTTGACCGCGTAGATTGGTCGCACTTTTCTATGGAATAGCTGTTGTGTTGTGAGTTTTTTTTATAATCGACTTAAATTTCTACGCTAGAATCATGTGGTGAATTCAGGGTTAGTTTGCGCTTCGATGTCCTTGCCACCCTGTATTTACGTATATCTACATAATTGTATACTTTATTTTTAAAATTTAAATACACTACAAAACGATTATGATCATTGCATGGGTCGATTTCGATAACCAAAATATGCATTCAAAAGACCTGAGAGACCTTAGTCTAAAAACTATACAGGGTGAAATTAAATTCATGGGCAACCTTTTAAGGGGTCGTTGTACTCATCATTATGAACAACTTTTACTATGGGACCAAACCTGAAATCGCGAAAAAGAAATCAGCTGTTCCCTACATTTATGTTCGTATAACTCGTCAAAATGTAGGGAACAGCTGTTTTTATTTTCGCGATTTCAGGTTTGGTCCCATAGTAAAAATTGTTCATAATGATGATTACAATGACCCCTTAAAAGGATGCCCATGAATTCAATTTCACCCTGTATACAAAATCTTCTAGGAGGTAACCTTATTTAAAATACTAGAAAAAAAGAGTTTTTTTTGTGTGGATACAACTCCTTTCGTGAATCGATTCTACAATAGTAGAATAAGTAGAGTTCTTCTTTCTGACTAACTGACCGACTATTTAATTTTGACAATTCAAAAGTGCCTGTAAATGGTTTAATTTCAATAAATGGTTTGAGTTTGAATCGATTCACGAAAGGAGTTCATGACACATTTTCCGTGCCTTTGCAAGAGTATTGGCAAAAATATGTCATGCCCTCAGACAAATTATTATTGATGTAAACTCATGCCATGGTAAAACTGAAAATATTAGCTAGTCAGCAAGACGCTAGCAAAACTTGACTATGTTCAGCATCCTAATCGCGTAACACATTATCAACCTCAATCTGAATCATTTTGAAGGATATTGCTAATCCATTGCTTCATATGTTCGAAAAATGTGTCTGCTCAACAACGTACATAACGCAATGAATGTTGTTGAACTGCCAAAATTAAATATATCGCTCTAGTACTAGTGTATGTATTACGCAATTACCTCGTAGATGACGCTGGCCGGACATACTTAAACCCAGAAGTCTCTTTTAAACTGATGAACAACACTAAAACAAAACAGTTAACCCGTAGTTCTATCTAATCGCATTAGAGGAAGTTTAGTAGGTAGTACAATGTCTAGGCGGACATACGGACATACACATAGTAGAGTCGCGTCCGCTCGGCCAAAACTAGACTTTCGTTGATAGAATATTAAATACTTCCGTCTCAGAGTTCGGCACTTATAATAGTTTTTTTTAGTTACAAAGACAGTTTGTGTGGTCTTATGATGCATTTAGTGGCGAGAACTTGTGTACTATAGTAATAATTGCCCTCCAGACCGAATTTCGGGTCTGGTGGCTAATCTCAACGCAGACTAGCCTTCTGCGCGGGAGATATTGTAGTGCACAAGTGTGTGCGCAGACACAAGCACACTATCTCTTCCGACTCTCCACTCACTCTCATATTCCGATGTACTACAACCATAGATAACCACCAAATCAAAAAAAAAAAAAAACATCTGTTAGACAGTGAAAAATAAAAATAAAAAAAAATGTTGAAGTTGTCCCATACCTAAGTGATTTCCTGTAAATTAAGAGTGCTTTCAGGCATAACATAATCTCATAATCACAATTATTATTAGCCTGTGATGTACAGACGCCAGCACATCAAGCTACCACAATCTGTGAAATTTCTTTAATAGTTTTTCAACTTTATCGCTGAAGCATTAAGGTTCAAGGTTGATTGGGAAATTTGACAGTTTCGGGTAGCTTGACCTGCTGGCGTCTGTACCACTGCAGGGAAAGGACTTCCCTACTCTCTTACCACTTCTCAATGTTCAAAGCTGCTAAGGAGCAGTTTTTGTTGAAGGAGTCCAGCTCATCCCGCCATACCGCTGCTTTCAAAACGGTGAAGGAAAACATCGTGAGGAAACAGGCATGTCGTAGAACCAAAAATTTGAAGACATGTTATATCTACCAAGCCGCACTGGGCCCGCGTGGTAGATTACAGCACACCTTCTCGAGAGTAGGCCTGTCTCCCAGCAGTAGGAATATTCTACGCCATCTGCCGTGATGTCGCTTGCCATATAATCTATATAACCACAAAAATTATTAAAATCGCTAAGAAAATTCCAAAAATAACGCTTCTGACACCTCGATAAAATCGACATACCTAAAATCGAAAGGAAAAATGTAGAAGCAACGGAAAAATATCCCGGTAGTGTTTACTGTTTGTCTTTAACAATCTACACAGAAATCGCTACCGCTGATAATTAGATTTAGATAGTATGAATTAAAAAGCAATATCGTGTTGAATTAATTTATCTCCTGATTAATCTATTGGCGATATTATCAAATACTTAATGCCTATATCAGACATACGGTCGCCATTACCACTGCACGGAAAAAACAGTCGGGTAGTAAAAACTAACTTCATAGCAATTCTCAAGAATTGGGCAATCAAATGCATAAAGCTTTTTCAAATCCGACTGGCAGTTCCAGTGATTACCCCCTACATACTAACTTAAAAACAAACAAATTTTACCTAGATATTTATAATCCTACTAATATTATAAACATGAAAGTTTGTATGGATGGATGTATGCATGGATGTTTGTTACTCTTTCACGCAAAATCTTCTGAACGGATTTGGATGAAATTTGGGACACAGATAGTTTATAACCAGGATTAACACATAGGATACTTTTCACCCCAATATTCCCACGGGATCGAAACTTATGCGGGTGAAACCGCGGGGCACTGCTAGTGTCAGTATAGATTAACAGAAAAAAAAAAACGTTTTTCCGTTACTTGCTTCATGTATTTTCGCCATGCACATAAAAATCACAGCCGGATCGGGTTTTACAACTTTTATATTGAATATTTGCAAATTGCCACCTCTTTATGCATGCCAATTATTCGGATAAAGCCTGTTTCTCAACCGCGGAATTATCACCATCGCAATTATAATGGAAAAAATCTTAATAAAGTGTAACGCTGTACCATGGAGTAAGAAAACAATTATATTTTACATACACATACGCACGCATAACCTCACGCATTCTTCCCACGGGAGTAGGCAGAAGATACAGAACGCCACCTACTACGATCCTTACATACACCTTTTGCTTCGTTTGCACTCATGCATCACCGGGGTAATTGCGTAACGCACTAACAGTAGCAATAGTTTTCATTTTGACAGTTCCACAACATTCATTGCGCTATTTACGTTATTGAGCAGACAATTTTTTCTAACATATGAAGCAATGGATTAGCAATAATCCTTCAAAATGATTCAGATTGGAATTGATGGTGTGTTATGCAAGTAGGATGCTGGTCATACACGCACGCCGGTACTGGTGTTCTTCAGAAAGATCAAGTGCATACCTGACCTTTCTGATGAACATCACCAATAAGGTACAAAATAAAAGCTAATTATGAAATAAAAGCTAATTACGGAAAAAATGCTCACTTCAACAAAAGCTTTTGATTGTGCATCTTTCTCTCTCGACATCAAAAAGCATTTTACGTGAAACAAAACCGCGTTCGCGTATCCCCAGTTACCTACATTCGTATCAAAGAGTCACCCAGTTCTTTTTACCTTGCGACTTATTCCCTACATCTAGATTTAAGACTCAGTCTAGACTGACGGCTGAATTTTTGATGCCTACGTCGTCGACGGCTTTTAGCTCACGGCTTGGGGGATTTACGAACGAGGCGACACGTGAATTGTGAATGGAGTGGAGGCTGTATCGAGAATTTTTTAGATGGCTTTAAGCTCTGTCACAGTTTCGACGTGGAGATTATTTTCTTTCTGTCAATGTACATAAACTTAAGATTTAAGTTTTTTAAGACTTAAGGTTGAACGAAGGAACCTAGTTAAAAATTAGGAACTTTTTATCCAGAAATATGGAATAGTTTCCCTGTGATCTAGGTCGCAGGTTGGAACCCAGACAAGCGCTTTACTTTGTGTTAATTATTTTATCACTACTGCTCTCGAAACGGTGAAGGAAAACATCGTGAGGAAACCGGCATGTCATCCCTGAACTGGGCCCGCGTGGTGGATAACGGCTTACATCTCACAGAGAGGAGGTCTGTGTCCCAGCAGTGGGAACATTGTAGGCTGATTATGGTTCCCTATGATACGAGTGAAACTTCGGACAACAGCTCTAGCTAAAATTGTAACCGATTCATGATTAATTGTAACGTGTGTTCAAATAAAAACATTTGAAATGCACCACCCCACTGGCTTTAATCAAAATTCATCGCGAATTACAATGAAAAATTAATAAAAAGTTTAACGCTCGATTAGCCAGTGTTATTAGCAGTGCCGGCTCTCCGTTGTGCTCCCACCCCTACAACAGAGTTTTGTACTGATCGCGAGTCACTCGTGCGTCAAAAAACCGCGCGATTATCGATATCTTTACATTCAACACATAGCCTTACATTAGCTAACTGTTATAGCGGCTCATTATGCGATAAATAATAACGATTAATATTCAAAGGCGGCCATGTTGCGTATCGCGGTAGCATCGCCCCGCCCACTTTTGATATTAGAATTAATTTAATTCGCAAGAAACGACGCCTTAACGGACTCGCGGCACGAACAGCACCACTCGGTCTCCGTACTAATGAATTGTAACCTTTATTTTCTAAGCATTAAAACTACACCTAAGTATCAATTTAAAATGGACGCGTTCTACGGTAATTGAACATACGACCGATCATCGCCTTTTTAAACGAGTAAATAGAAATTAATAATTGGTTGTTTTTGTACAAAGGTTCTTCTAGTTTTAAATTGCATATGTCCGCCCCCTCGATACCATAAAAGCTAAGCTAAGTGACGACCTGACATTTAATTCGCAAAAAATACAGACGAATCGAAAAGTGATTATCATTCATTTTATTTATAGGTTTATCGGGCCAGTTTAGTTGTGTTTGGTCATAAATGTCATAATCATAAAATTTAAATGTCCAATAAAAGTCATTCTAATCTAAAATCTGTTTCCAAGTATAATTTTATTTTGTTCATAAACATTTAATATTGACATTTGGCCCGTTTAAAACTAGGGTGCCCAAAATTTATGAAACAGAAACACAAGTAAAAAAATATCTAGATGTGTCAACTAAAAAAGCGGCTTGTAGCGAATGCTTTAAAAGTTATTGCACCCAAGTGTGATAGCATCTTTCACGACCAACCATGGTATCTGTCTGTTTAAAACATTTAAGTATGTGTTTAAATATTATGTATGTAATTATTATGTAAATGTTTGACCTAAAAGAACATTAAACGATATTTATCACCTATTTTTCCGTGGTTTTCTGTCAAAATTCTACTAATAATGCGTTTAAAAAGAAATAATGGATACAGAAGTAATTTTACATAATTATTACATGTTATAAATCTTGAGATAAATCAGAGGTTACCTTCATGCACATTAAAACTAATAATAAAAACGTGTAACGACTTGAATAAATCTAGAAAAAAAAAATCGCAGCTCATTCATATATTTTTTTTCTACCTGACCTGTCGAAGCATCTGGAATAATATTATATCTAAATACCAGAACACATAAAGGCTGTGATAGCAAAAAATCTGGCAAGCCTCTTATCACACGAGAAGCTTTGGAGCTCAGCTTAGAGACATGAGAAAAAACCGAGATTATATCTGAGATAAAACCACGGATTTTAAAGTCATTGTTGAAAAACAAACGCCATTTATGTAACTCTTGAGTAAGGGAGATAAACAATCTTTGTTTTAAGATGCTCAAGTGAGTTCAAGTTTTGTAGCTTTTTATATTGACTTAGCTGTCTTATCGTGCTTTAGCCTCTGCACTGCTTAAGGCTAGTTAGATAATTTAGTTATATGATTACTAAGATATCTTTAAATTACGGTTTTTCTCCCGATTATCAAAGATCATTTTGTTTTTTTTTTTTATGTGAAATCTTTTCTAGTCAGGCCTTATGATTCTTTACCTTTTGTATAGACAGTCGTATCTATATTTTAGCGTATCGTGACATCTGAAATGTTACCGTGACGAAGCGATTTCGCCTGCATTATAAAGCATGTCAGTATACGAACCATTAAGCTTGGGATCTATTCCAATCCACCATCTTGTTTTTACGCAGCTTTTAACTTGCCTTACTAAATAAATGAAATATGAATCCAAGTTTAGACAAGAATCTCATTTTACTTATTATAACAGCATTGGAAATAATCTTACAGATCTAATATATTTTCGCATTAACGTTTCCTGACAGGAAAATATGTAATAGGTCCTAATAAGGGGTATCTTGGTCTACGAGCAGTAGTAGAAGCTGCGCATAGAAATAATGTATAGAATTAAAGAGATCAGTAGTACATAATTACTAAGAAGCTGTTAGCTTATCGCCTAAGTCATTTAGATACTAGTTTTCTGTGGAGTCTCAAAACTGGTATGCAAAGTTAAGCACTTTTGTTATTACTCTAATTTGATTATCTTAATTTCAAAACAAACATGGATGGAACTGTGTGGAAATGTGCAAATTATTTCACAACTACTGCTCTCAAACCGGTGAAGGAAAACATCGTGAGGAAACCGGCATGTCCTAGAACTAAAGATTCGAAGACATGTGACATCTACCGACCCGCACTGTACCCGATGGTAGATTATGGCCCACTACCTCTCACAGAGAGGATGCCTGTGTCCCAGCAGTGGGAAAATTATAGGCTGATTATACTTTTGGAAGGAACAGATTTCATCGTCATCTTTATATATATATGTTACCGGCAATCTGTATAATCCGGTATTCTATACAATACCTAGGCAATGTATAGAATGCCTGAGGCGTCCAGGCAATGTATGAAATAAGACTTATTTTATACTTTGCCTAGGCATTCTATACAGTACCGAATGCGCAGCCGGCAATGTGTGAAAAAGACGAAAGCGGGGAAAGGGAAGACGTGCGAGCAGCCAGTACTATAGAGGAAACTTACATCTGACCAATTTGAAAACAAAATATACTTTTGTGTCGAATTGAGAACCTCCCCCTTTATTTTCATCGGTTAAAAATCACATGCACACGATGAACACATCTGATTAATATAGCGGCCGTGTATTTCAAGCAAGACAGTCCTTACGGTGTATAGATGGTCGTTTGTTCCATGGTACTTACATAATATTGATAAATATAGACCAAATCTATTTACTTTACACATTGCCGGTGAACCAGCAGGTATTCTATACAATCCCTAGGAAATGTATACATTACCTAGGCAAAGTATGTAACGGACAATAATATTCATAATATTTCATAAATTGCCTGGACGCCTCAGGTATTCTATACATTGCCTAGGTATTGTATAGAATACCTGAATTATACACATTGCCGGTAACATATATAATACTTTCAGCCATTATGAGAGGTGGAATTAAAATCTTTTAATGTTGTGTGTTTAAAATTCCATATTTATTGAAAACCCCGACTGCATAACAATAAAAGTGAAAGTATAAATCGCCGAGTATAAAATATTCAATTTATTGAATTAAGTAAATACATACTCATTGAATTAAATTCTTTTCGGTAATTTGTCGTTTAACTGTTTATTTCGCAGCCAGTTTTCACTGTCAAGTTATTTCTTATTAGCGGTAAAGTTAATTCCTTATTTTAATAAACACAGTTTACTTGACAAAGTGATAAGTAATGCGACAGCGAAAATAATTTAAAGCGTACAAAATATTATGACAGCTTTTTGTCTCAAATTTTGACAGTTAGTATCACCTTTTGTATCGACTGTACTTTTGGTTTTAATTTTCTTTTCATTTCAATTCGCCCTCACGATAATGGCGTCGACTTCAAAATCGTGATAAAAATAGCTACCTACATGCTACATGCTATTTAGGAATCAATATGCTTTTTTGCGACCCATACTCGTGCAAAATTATGGGGCGTGTGACAAGTTTTTGAGAATCCATTAAAAATTCAAGAAGCTTTTTTAAAACATTGACACATTTCTATGCTACCTTTTTGACGTGTAACATTACAATACATTACATTTGTGGGCACTGGCAGAATACCAGCACTGCGGTATTTATTTTTTAGTTTATTATTTTTTTTTTTGGCTATTCTTAATGTAACTTTGTTAGTTTTAAATGCTCCTTTGTATACAATTTGTTTTTCCCGTGCGTGTCACAAAAAATATTTTTCGTTTTTTCTTTCTTTCAATAACTAACAAATTGTTTACTATTTGTTTCAGGTACGTATCTGAAAACTTAACGAGCAAACAAACATGCAACATAAATGTAAGTAGTGTGACCACAAGTCCGGCTGTAGAGAGACATGTACCGACTAATGCGTCCGCATTGCGATGCCCCTCGCGTCCAGTCGACGTGACGTTTTCTCGCCCACAGAGGGCGTTTGTGTGCAATCTCGACTATGTAATCAAATTGCTAATTCTGGGCGCAGTTTTTGTAGGCGTCGGAGTTTCTTTCTCACATCTTGTTTTACAGGATATGACATGTTCTAGTGCTTGAGATGGTCGTTAAAATTTGAGTGTTTTCTATTTCTTGGCATTTTTGCGACGCCCACGCTTTCGGGGCGTGTTTTACGTGCTATTTTCTTGTTATGTCTTGTTTTATAACGTAATTGCTATAAAACTTGTGGTAATAGGTTAGGTTCTGTTAGCGAATGGGGAAACCCGTTGCAAACTACGTTATAAAGTTGACAATAGTTACTTTGCTAGTATTTTCATTTCGCATTCATAACATCACGCCTATTTTCACCGAAGGGTTAGGCAGAGGTGTAGGTACGGTCACCAAAGAAGATAAGTAACCAAGGCCGTCGGATATAGTTGAAGTTTTGTAAGAAACCGATGGATGTTTTGTAATAAAATTTAATTTAATTAATAGAAAACAAACGGTTCATTTATCAAATTAAATTTCATTCGAAAATATCCATCGGTTTCTAACTAAACTTCAACTATATCCGACGATCCTGGTTACTCCTTTGGTGACTGGCGACTGGCGCGGGCGTACTCCCACATATAGCCAGTTATGTCTAAGTCCCATGTAATAGACGGCGAGCCTATTAGCAGCCAGGCACATTTCCAGACTCCCGGCTGCTTCTGAAAAATTCCAGATAGAAAGACCCAATAACACTTTTCGCTATCGAACCTAGGAGCTCATCATCAGCACGACCACTAGAGCAACAAGGCAATCTAATATTCACATAAAAAAACATAGTTGACTTCAAGTGACCAGAGGGCTGGCCTATTTTTAGCCCAAAGAATCAGCATTGCCATCTAATGTGGTAATGCTGCCAGCTTTTGGGCACTTATCCCATTGACAGCGATGCGGACGAAGTTTTTCCTGCCCAATGAGCTCCTGCCTTTTTCTTTATTTTTTTTTTATTATAGCCTACTACCATTATTAACGTGAAAGTTTGTTTGGATGGATGGATGGATGTTTGTTATACTTTCACGCAAAAACTACTGAACGGATTTGGATGAAATTTGAGACACAGATGGATTAACATATAGGATACTTTTTATCCCGATATTCCCACAGGATCGAAACTTATGGGTGAAACCACGGGGCGCAGCTAGTAGTTGTATCAAAACAGTTTTAAATACGGCGTGTTGTGATAAAATAAAAATATTAGAAAAAGGTTCAAAGGTTAACGTAAGACCTGAGGACATCAAAGAAAAACGGCTCTGAATAGATTACTAAAATGCAAATTGTTAGATAATGTCATAATGTCGTAGCTCGTAATACGTCGTTTCACATGACGCGGTCGCCGCGATGTTTTATTTATACAGTGAGGGGAAACGGGCGAATTATGACATGACCCTTAGGAATGGAAGGACGTTTCCCAATAACGGCGTGTTGTTTCAAATATATTAAGTTGTTTGCATCGGGAACGAGGTTGGAAAAAGCTTTTGCGGTTTTTTTGTGAGTGGTAGATGTGGTTGTTTTTTAAAATCGATATTCAAACGATTTATACGCTTCATGACAAAAATCTGGGCTTGTTAGATAAAACCTGTAATAAGCTGCCTTTTTAGGATTCCGTACCCAATTTTAATTTCAAAGGGTGCTAACGGGACCCTTTTACTAAGCATCCGCTGTTCGTCCGTCCGTATGTCTGTCAGCGGATGTATCTCATGAACACTAACAGTTGAAATTTTCACAGTGTGTATTTCTATTGCAGCTATAACAACAAATAATATAAATAAAACAATGTTTAATTTTAAACTAAAATATTGCAAGTAATTTAATTTTATGTTATGTGCCTTGAAATGTTAATTACTTAACGCCTAGTATTGTATACAATCAAGTATCAAGGATTTTCTAACTGAACAGACAGCTGTGCTGCTGGGGAGTTTGTTGCGCCACTTCTTCCCAGCGATAGCACTAGGAAGTGGTGAAGGACGGGCGTTTTTGGGGGACTGTCTTTTGTAATTTTGAAGTTCGAAAAGTGCTGATTCTCAGCCTAATTTGAATAAATGACTTTTGATTTTGATTGATAAAACTTTATTTTATTTACATTCCATACAAAAAACCGTGTTTTTTCGGCGTTTTGTCCCTTCGTGTGGGAGACCGACTTGCGCTTGGCCGCTTTGTTTCTTTTTCCCACCTAATATTTAAAACCAGTCGCTGTATTTCAAACGGCACAATATACCCTAACAAATGCAGAGTACTCTTAAAATATTCAAAACAAAAAAGCTCCAACAAACTCTGTGCACAACTGTGTCAACAGTGTTTAGTAGAAAAACAGACAAAATATATTATTAGGTATGCATTAGCATGTCAAAGGACACGATTGGCCGGTCCGTCCCGAAACCCTCACCCACTTGGACACCATAGCGTAACACTTTTGTCGCTCAGATTACTTCCAAAATTAAGTTAAAAACCAATTTAGTTTCGTTCAGTAATTTTCCGGTAAAAATGTCCTCCGAAGGATCACGGCTCGCAAATTAAGATGTCTCGAACAGTAGTAATTTCTAAATGTCTATCATTTAACTAGAAAACAAAGCTAAGCGTCGGTTACCCAGCTTTCGCTTACAGACGCCGGCGGCGGCAACTTCAAAGGGATCCCGACCGCACCCCCTCCCCTGTCGCGCGCCCGCCACCCCCTGTGCCCGAGGCGCGCTGTTGACGACCGCGTTTGTTCATTGCGGTGGCACTATGTATTTGGGAAACGGATCAGTGTGTGTTAACCTTAAACCCGAGCGTTGCTTGTGACAATTTACGTAATCACATTTTTTGGCAGGCTTTTAACATTTCTCCTTACGGCGCTATTGCTAGGCGGATTTTTACGTTATTTTTTTATTAATCTCAACGTATTTCGTGTTTCACATTGTTCTTGTATCCCTGGGAAATGTGGAAACTCGTTCGCAGTTTTCAGTCTTTTTTATTTTTTATTCTACCTTTTAAACAAAGATAAAAAAGGCATCCTGTGGCTTATTACTCAATCAAGCTAAATAAATAATCTACCTATCTTTAAAAACTATCAATGAGAAGACGTGCATACGGATGCAAAATCGCGACAACACTCACGAAATCGCTTAAAAATAAAGGGTGTTCGACCGAGAGAGAGAAATATTGAACTACTCTCGCCTTTAGGCACGTGTCCGTCACGGCTATGAATATTGATATGTCTCATTATTATACTAAGTTTGCATTCAGGAGTTTTAAAATATTAAATAGCAATTTTCTTTTGCTGAAAGATTTTCAAGAGATAAACGTTTTGAATTTTGAATGTAAGTAGTTGAAAAATATTATTGAGTAGGTGGTCGAGAAATATTATCCAAGGCACTCGTTTTTATAGAGAAGAGCTTTTACTTTTCGTAAGATGAACGTTGAAATAAAGTAGGTATTTCCAATTAAAAGTTCTGTACATAGCCAAGTTTCTTGGAAAATCAGCACCATTTAAGTTTTATCTTTTATAATTAATTAAGATTTCATAATTTCAAATGCTCAAACAATATATAAGTCCAATTACCACAATGTCTTAGTAAACACCACTCAATTAAGCCGTAATCTATGATAATTAATGTGACATATTCAATATCACGCGTTGTCCCACGCTGGGCGCCATAATTGCTGGTTACATCGTAATCGGGCGAACCGGTTAGAAGAATTACGGTAATCGTCGCGTGCGGTCGTCCCTACCGTTAATGAGGCGAAACTTTTCACAATAAAATGTATTTAAAATTCTTTGGTGAAAATTGAGGGTAGTCGAAAAGTTTTTCGGTAATTGGTAATTTTGAAAGTTATCTCTTAATGTGTTGTTACTAATTGATGAAAAAAAAACATTTTATTGAAGTCGTTATGTCATCGTAAGTACTTAAAAATACATTTATTTTTGAAACATCTCGATTTATCTAATCGAATGTAAACCCTTCCCGAGGCCAAATCTATGGAGACATAAGGCGTATTAAAATAACATAATGAAATGAAACCCTTTTAATTAATACAGTGGTTATTTATAGGGTAGTTTTGAATAATTCCTACCTACATTGTAAAAGATTTGAAGATTATCTTCGAAAACTCAAAATAAGGGTAGATAGACATACGTTGCATGCATGATGACTATTGTGTAGTGAATGAAGCGTAGATGGGAGATTGCATGGGACGGGTCCCGAAACCACAACCCCATAGGAGGAACGCAGACGTAGACATTAATATTGCATGTTGAATTAATACCTACTGTGTGATGCAAAATTCGAAATTGTAGGATATGTTATCTGTTTTGGAACCTTTTCAACTCAGACTGTATGATTTCTTCCAAAGAAATGTATTTAACCTATATGTGTTACCAAATGGCAATAACCTTGGCTGTCAACTCTGTAGCGACACTCTCAATGCTGTTAGATTGAAAATAGAACCCATGGCTGAACACTGACCCCTAAAGTACAGGTCCAGGCCTAGTTTGGGGGTTAGGATCAGATTTGTGGCAATACACTCGTGTGCTTTCTTATTGTGATTGGCTTGATTTTTAATTTAAAAAATCTATTTCAGTTTAATTTATTACTAATCTTTATAGAAATAAGGCTGAAGAGTGTATTTGTTTTTTTGAACGCGCTTATCTCTAGTCGGATTTGTAAAAAATATTTTTTGTATTTGATAGGCCAATTCTTGAGGAAGAAGGTTGTAGGCTATTTAACATCACCCTGCGACGCTTAGGAGCCGAGCAAAAATAATAAAAGTCAGAAAACGAAGTAATAACGCGGGCGGGCAATAGGATGCGACGCGGTGGGTCTGATGCCGAAATTTTACGCGGACGAAGTCGCGGGCTGAAGCTAGTTTTTTATACTTTACTACCTTTTGTACCTGTCCTTTCTTTACGATCCCTTTTAACAGTTAACCCTATCGCAAAACTACGGTAGGGCGCAATAATAGTATCAAAACGACGAAAAATCTATTTGTAAATGAAAATGAGGGTAGTTTGTAGTGCGCAACACTCGTACTTGATGTAGTTAATTAATAAGACCAAATTCAAACAAATCGTGAGTATTATTGATACACTCAATGCTTAGGGACGCGGATTTATGCTAGGGTTGCCAGTTCATTGTGGTTGGTAGAAATAGTGCTGTCGAATTATTTTTTGTTGCAATATTACCTACTTGGCTCTGAATAATACTAACTTTTAAATGCTCGCTTTATTTGTTTAAAGTTTTTATATAATATACATTTGTCTAAATTCAAAACGGTGAAGGAAAACATCGTGAGGGAATCGGCATGTCCTAGAAACAAAAATTAGAAGATAGTGATATCTACCGACCCGTGCTGGGCCCGCGTGGTGGATTACGACCCACTCCCTCTCACCGAGAGGAGGCCTGTGTTCCAGCAGTCGGAACATTATAGGCTGATTATGTTATATTATGTTATTCTGGAGAAAGAAAATGGACGAAAAAAAGTCCGCAAAGAAAACTTACGTAGACTTACATGATTATGATATAAAAATTTCATTTATAACTAGCTCATCTGTATTGTTATAGACAACGACAGTCAACATCAATTACAAAAGTGTTGAATTGAATTTGACTAAAACATTGAAATTCAAACGTTAAACTCAAACCATGTTCAACCAAACAAATATTATTTATCTTGTCAGATTCATAGCCTCCATAAAAACATTCATATTAACAAAAATATCGTTTAAAATTCCATTCGTTAAACTAAAAGACAAAGTCAACAACAGAACAAATAAAAAAAATTCAAAATTCCGGTCACGCACAGCCCTGTGAGTGGAGGGCCTAGGTTCGATTCCCATTGTGTGATTCTCCACTTGTTTTTTAATACGAGGGTAGTTTCTATTATTCCCCATTGTGCCCACTTGGTGTTTTCGTTCCATGACATCCACTCGGGCATTGTGTGATTGCATGGGGATCGCTGGCTCGTGGATGGGACATGGGACTTTTCGCTTTATTAATTTGCCATTTTTGAGGGTCAAGTGATTATGATATGGTTCTGTTGTAGGATTTGTTTATGGTGGTTATTATGGTAATGCTGTGGTCGATTTTTTATTTGTTTAGCACAATTAGCGTAATAAACCACGCGGTTCCCGCTGCGGGTTGGTGAATGTCACATTATCTTCGAAGTTTTGGTTCTAGGACATGCCGGTTTCCTCACGATGTTTTCCTTCACAGTTTTGAGAGCAGTGGTGATGAAATAATTTATACAAAGTAAAGAGCCTGACTGGGTTTGAACCTACGACCAAAAAGTAAGCCGTTACCACTGGGCCACCACTGCTCTTGATTGATTATTTATTTGTTATCTCGTAAGTTTCATTTTGCTAGATGTCGATATCATGAATACATTGCTGGAATATCTCCTTATCACCCAGTCATAGACACACGAGTCAATTATCGCGAACTCTGTAAATAATCTATCATAGTGATACTTGCGTTCTCATAAAATCTAATAAGACACCGACGTCTTGACCCCACACTATCTAAAGAACCAATATCTCGCTCCAACACCTATGTTTTGTATAAACAATCTTACATCACAAACTAAACAAGACCCTAAAACTTGCTTTCTAAAGTATCTTTTTGATTTTCTCAGTTTTCCCCCAGTTTCCTTACTTTATTTACCAAGTGAGGATAGGAAAGGCTCCGAGATCTGACCCCTGGTCGACTTCCGTCAATGTCGCCATTACTCCACCCTCATTTCCGTTTCAAATCCGGAATTTTTGGCCCATTAGGCTTTTTGGGAGAACAACGTTATTGGTTCCTTAAATATTTGAACGGATCTCATTGATACTGTTCAGTTCGAGTTGACATTTCTCGTTACAGACGAAAAATTAGTGGAACATTTTGTTGTATAATAATCATTTAGATTTTCTCGTATTCTTCCCAGTTATGTTTGACCTAATTATTACGAAATTAAAAAACGCACAGCACACGTCCTCCCCGGGCGCATCGCAAGCTTCAAGTGAGACGCATTTTTAATTAAACGCCACCGGAAGCCGCCATGTTTCCGCGCATCCGTACCCGCCATCTTGCGGCACCCGTTTGACAAATTGGAACGCCAGAGTGACGCGCAATTTTCCCGCCTATTGTTCGCTTTTTACCGCGCAACAAAATGAAAAGTCGCGTTCCATTTCTATTTTTTTTTTTTTTTTGAAAAGTGCAACGGTCCAGCAATGTAGTGCGGTTTATTTTTGTATTTCTGCGGGTGTTCTTTGCTCGCTATTGACTTTTATTTAAATTTTGATAGTGCGTGGCTGGATTGGGACTGGGAATTAATTACACGTGAAATAGTTAGACACGTGATTTTAAATTGCTGTGCAAAAAATGGCAGCGTAGCGGTGTGGCCATCAAAACAGAATAATGTCACGTTTCTCATTTATGTTGCTTTCGAGTAGCACTGATGCACTTCCTTCGTAAGACACTTGAAATAAACCACTGATTCTACCAAACTACTCGCAATTCTGTTTTCCAGGGGGCACTTTTTAAATCACAAACGATCCCATAACAAATTAGGTACCAAAATTCCCAAAACGAACTTAAAAACTCGCAAGCCTTTTAAAAAGTAACACGGAACGCATAATAAACAAACAGTTTCGCGGCCACCCATTACCGAACCATAAACAATTTAGTGTGAAAATTTAAAAGAGCATTATGTGAAAAGTTAACAAATCGTTATTCGACTAGCGTTGGACAGTGGGCTAGGAACAATTCTAACTAGTTACCGTTTATATGCCCCGCCTCATTAAAGCCGGCGGCGAGATCAAAGGCGTCCGAAATACGCCTGCCGCAGAACTACTACTCTCATAGAATCGTAATTTTTCATATATTTTCTTTGATGACAGACATTGCGCGGTGAAAGAATTAATTTGATGAAAATCAGATGTGCTCGCCAAATACATTAGGATTCGTCTGAATACTTACTTATGTTGGTAATTTGTGAAGTTTGAAAATAAATAAACTAAAAGTAAATTATACGAAATTAAGAATAGCATACAAGCACTTAAATGCAACAGTTGAAACATTTACAGCAAAAAAACTCCTCTATTAATATAGAGAAGCTTTTGTATACACAAAAATGCTGGATTAATATCCAGCATTTTTGTCTGTACAATTTTTAACTAATGAATACGAGAAAAAAACTGCAATTTTAACTGAAATAAACGACATATTCTAAATATTTTGGTGTTGCGTCAACAAGCCATAGGAATGACACAAAAATGAAATTGTCCAGTGTAAAAACAATGTTACCTATCTAAAAAATTGGTCCAATTTCATGCAAGTGCTGCGTAACAGAACAGAAAATATGAGTGATATAGTCCATCACTTTTTACACGGAAAATGTGTCGCGTATATTCATTTCATGATTGCTATTGTCAACTTCGTCTTCTCTGCTTCTGCTATCTTTCTTGCAAATACTTGAAATAGTTTCATAACTCCTGAACATCATCATCATCTTCCTGCAAGGGTCAACACAGCATATCTTCTTCTTTCATACACGTGTATCAGTCAACACCTCGGTTTACCCTTCGTTTTCGAGCAATATCAAGAGGTCTACGCCCTATGCACGTAATCCGTTGTTTCAGCCGAAGTTACGGGTGATTACTACCCCGTATTACCTACGGACATGATTAGTTAGGTTGGGCTCCACAACCTTAGAATGAATAATATCGTGATGATTTGACAGTTGTCCGTACTGCAGCTGTGTTTTTGCCCGTCCAAAATGGTTAACTAATCAGATGTAGGATTCACTTTGAAGTTTCGAACTACTTTCGAATGGGCCCGTATCTTCGTTGACGGACTTAGAGAGGAGGCCTCATGGTTTTACTCTGAAGCGCTCCCTTACACTACTTGCTTCTAAAAGATAGATTATATTATATCAAAGCCCACTTGCAATTATTTTCGTCAACCATCTATAAGTACGGGTCTATCTAGTTCCTAAGTCAAATCCGCCAGAAAACAGTATGGTCGTGAAAGAAGAGATTTATACCGGTGTCGACGCGCGCGCAGCTCGTGTTTTATTATTATATCGCCATTTTGGGGAGAGCCGTGTGCTCGGAATTCTATGTACTTTCCACTTCTAATGCAAAAGTTTATCGGGAGAGGTTGGATTGATAGTTTGTGATTGTTACGTCCTAAATTGGGTTGATAAAACCTGGATGAGGCTGGTACAGGAGCAAGGGGATTGGTATTAGCCTATATCCAGCAGTATCGAAGTCGGGCTGTGGATGATGATAATAATATTGGGCGGGCGGGATAAAGTTCAAAGAATCAACTTAAAACCAAAATTCGAAATCAGAGGAATAAATGCCACTATACAATCCATTGTTTTAGTTAATCATAAATATGTAGATATCCGCTTTATCTAATGGTGTTCCCAAACCTTATAAAACCTAATCAATTCATTTTCCCATAAATATTAACAGACAAAAATTAATTTTCCTTATCGATGCAATAAAAACATTTTCTATTCGTCGAATTTATGACCATCATGTTACAATTAACTTGTACGATCATAAATTCCCGAGTACTGTCATATACGATAATATATTATGCACCGACAATGTTAATGCTATATCAGGGATTGATTGGACCTAATTGGGTCGTTACGTTGAAGAATAATGACCAATTAGTAAATTAAGCGGGCGGTTGAGGTCGAAACAACAAGGTTACAATGATTTTAATTTATTCGGGAGAATTGGTAGGTTTAGAATGTTTTGGGCTGAGGTGTGGTCCTTGAGGAACCGATGTTTTGTGTGTCTTTGAAGAAACTTGTTTTATAAGAAACTGATTAAGGTACTAAAGGAGACTGTTGTATGCTTAAAATTATGTTTTATGGGATATGAAGAGGCCGATATAAAAGACAAATGATATAACTTTTCTTAAAGTCAACACTCTCAAATGAATTCGATGAATCTTTCTGCAACCAAACCTTATATAGCAATCAAGTACTTATTACTAATAAAAACACTTCAATCTCTTTACTGTGGGCACCATCATCTATAAAATTAATCTTCAGCAGTTACTAAAAGAAGCGGCTGGTTCCCGTTTTTATGATGCGCCTATAAAACGAAGAGGTCGTAATCTTGTCTCGTCTCGAACGAGACTTTGTTCTCCAGAACGATTTTACTTTCAACTTTTGCTAACTGGGTCGAATTGCTCAATTTTTTGTAATTTAATACCCATAAATCGATTCTGTTTGGAAAACAACTGACAATTAATTCTATGTACCATAATATTCTCGATTAGTCTCTAAGATAATATCTTGGTGATCGTATCGTTATTTTAATTAACAGAATTTTAGTGTTCCAATAATTTAAAAAAGACATTATCAAAGCTAGTATTGTCGTCATAAAACTGTTTAAAATCCCCATCATTTCTTAGTAATTTAGTGGAATGGATCAAAACTAATACCGATGGGTTCTGTTCACACATTTTATTTTTACAAATGGTTTCAGCATCATTTGCGTGTATATCATTCGTTGAAACACATTCCATGCCGCGTAGCGGTGGCCCATCAATTACATAGTTTGACATTTTTATGCATATTTAAAAATTTGCTTTGAAGAGCAACGCTCTAGATTTATGTTAGATATGGGACATAGAGACAGCGTTTTACCAATTGATATACGCCACCGTTCAGTTCATAAATAATATTAGTTTATTAAAAAACTCACAATAACATAGAAGACAAAGTTGGATGTCAACCTTTTTTGACCGATAATTTGGTTTTTAAATTAAAAACTGAATCGTAAAAAAACTTAAGTTCATTACCTACAAGAGGAGTAATAACTCACTGTGTTTCGACGGAAACCAGCTCTTTTTAATTTATTTCCACTGCCTCAACCATGAATTATATTTAAATATTAAACTATATACAATGGGCACTTCAGCTTTATTATATTGCGATGTTTCTTGAATTTTAAGTAGATCTTTGCAAGTTTTGGTCGTCTTGCCCTAGTGTTAACAAGCATGTCTTTGAAATGTTTATGTGAACTTTGATGGCGATCTTAAACTAGACAAACGCGGGAATCGGTCTTGTATAATACACACACTGTCTTCATTTATTGGTGTGTACCCGTAAATTAACCTACTCTTAACACATTTTATATTTCTCTTAATTTATTACCTTTTCCAAGTATCATATCGATCATAATCCTAAGCATAATCAGCTTATATGTTTCCATTGCTGGGACACAGATATCCTCTCTGTGAGAGGGGAGTGGGCCGTTATCCACCCCGCGGGTCTTTGCGGGTTGGTATATATCACCTCTTCGATTTTTTTTAGTTCTAGGACATGCCGGTTTCCTCACGATGTTTTTCTTCACCGTTTTTAGAGCAGTGGTGATGAAATAATTTACACAAAGTAAAGCGCCACTTGGCCACCACTGGTAAGGAATACGTCAAATTGATTATTTTAAGATTAGTTTTCCTTTATCTTCTAAACGTTTTGTTTGATGTTCAAGATGACTGTGTGTCTCAAAAGAAGTCCTGTATAGCTCGATGATTTAGTACAGACGCGACACAATTTGACAATGTGGAGTGAATAGCTTATTTCTGCTCTTTCTAATAATCACATTTATTTGAAAGTTATTGTGGGCGGAGCGGTGGAAATTGTGATTTATTCAAATATATTCTCTTTGTGAGTTTTTTCTGTGGCGGCCATTAAAGTTGATACATCACCGGCTATTGGGTGGACGAGAATGTGTCTGGCTCAATTGAATGAAATTTAGAATACAGGACTATTTGTCGTCTGTATTTCTTAATGTATTATTAAATTTGCTTCTCAACACTCAACTTACTTCTACAATTAGGGATAAATATATCAAATATTTTAAACTACTTATCGCCTGGGGTTCGTTATAATTTTCCTGACTGTTATTAGTTTAATCTCCTTAACTTGTTAGATCTTCTTTCTCGCTCTCTAAATCAGTATCAACTGTTAAGTATTTATCCCCTAACTTCTCAAAATACGAAGGGAATGTTATCTCTACTCTTGTAATTTATACGTTTTGAGGGCCAAACGAATTGATCGGGGTTATCATAGCGTTTAGTCAAGGTTTACGCCATTAATATATATGAAGAATCTATTTGCTTTTTGATCTACGATGAGAACCTCTAACAAGTTTTAAAAGACGAGCTGCATTATACATGCTAAAATGAAAAAGAAATTAATAGTTTTTCATAATACTTCTGATTTTCTTTCTGACAGTCGTTACCGGTAGTCCAATTCCCAAAAGTCTCACAAACAGTCTTACCAAGGGTTATCGTGTTACCAAGTAATAGGGTTGTGGAGGTCAGATAGGCAGTCGCTCCATGTAAAATACTGGTATTCAGCTGCATCCGGCTAAACTGGAAGCCGAACCCAACATAGTTGGGAAAAAGCTACGCGATTGATTAGATTGTAATATTTCTAATCTTCAGAAAGCTTCATAACGTGGTCAGATTAAAGGTCCAGAATCCTGGAAATTCTGCTAGAATATCCTACATATTCCATCAACCTATTCAGCACTATAGTCATCGTATTTGCGCCCGATCGCATGGCCTGGACTATCGGTGAAAAAGTATTGGGTGCATAGCTGGTCAAGTTCAGTCAAAAGCTACCTTTACACAGTTCAAGCAATTCAGCTACTCAAAGAACAATATCATGATATGACCATGCCATATTAGCTACTCCTGGTCCCAAGATATCTGAGTCAGACCGCTCACCTGACCCTTTGTTCCCTATATGGCGAGCAGGCTCTAGTTACAACGCACTTCTCAGAACCATGTTTAACTTAATCATGATAGATTTAAGTGATATACTCAAGTTGGGTGACGCATTAGCTATAAATCCAATTCCTCGTAAACAATATTGGAACAATAGGACATGAATGTATGTCGTATAGATTGAGGCAAAAGCCGAACAAGTCCATGGAATGTTCTAATGTTTCTGCTGTTACTATAATCAATATCCTTGGTTATGTTATTCCTAAAAAAAAACACATATGAACCAAGATAAGGTTTGAAAATAATAGAATACTGATGATTGCTGCAATATCTAAGAAAAAATAGTAAATGAACATATTGTTATCACGTTGATTATAAAATTTGTTAAAACTAACTTTTACTTCAGGCCTTGGTTCTGTGTTACTTGGGGTCGGTCCGCGCCATATTTTGTTTTCGTCCTCCTTTTTCCTCTACCATATATCCATCCCTCACACAATCTATCCATCTGTTTAACCTTACTAAGTACCTATTGTTTCAATTAAATTCATTGTTGATATAAGAAGAATTTATGTTACTATTAATAATTATGTAAGGTACAAGGAGTAGTAAAAAGTGATTTTGATAAAAGCTTTTGTTTTGATCTCTGATGGCTGCGTCAGCGAGTGTTGCAGCGTACCTAGTCAAGTTTCCGACGAAGTCCTCAGATTTCGAGCGCGTACTACCATTGGTTACTGATGTAGTTTTAAAAGAGACTAAGTCGAATGTGTGAAAGCATCTTTTCTCCATAAGACCACTATGTGATTAGATTATGTCTAGATAGATAAATCATTTATTTAGTGCACAAAAAACATAGCACAACCATTGAGGTAACATGTACTGTACGTTAGTACATATTACCTCAATGAGCACAACATACAAAAGCACAATTAAATGATAACAAATTACATGAATATATATAAACAAGGTGCCAATATACAAAAAGAAAAACATACTTAAAGAAATATAGTGACACTACGACACACTTCAAGTCTTCGTCAAATCTTTAGTCATTCATTAGTAATATCCAGAACAGAGTAATTTTACTGACATTATTTTGTTACCTGTAAGAATAATTCCATCTGTGGCTCTTATCCCAAGTTCTTGTATATGCATGATCGTATATTTTGTACGGTTACGGGTAAGGCGGAAAAATATAGTACATACAATGCATACGACACTTTAAAGTTATCGTATGCATTGTACTATATTTTTGAAAGATCCCTTCCTTTATGTGTGTCCCAAGTTTCCAATCTATTATTTTTCTTTTACTTCAATAACTTAATGTGCTTCTACAAAGCAAAAAATCATGTCGTTATTTTGACCCAGTCAACCAAAAAATAAGTGTAGACGACGTGTGATATGTAAAGAGGACCCTTATTGAAGTTCTAGAGAATATTTGTAGGAGTTTCATTGTTCTAGTGGAACGACTGTTAGATCTATCTACCCTATGACTTCTAGTGAAAACTCATTGCGTCAATTCGATCGGCGGGGTAATTGCATAAGACATATCAATAGATACCAATGCTTTCATTTTGACAGTTCAACAACATTATTTATTTAATTTACGTTGTTGAATAGACATTTTTTTCGAATTTAATGAGCACTGGATTAGCAATATCCTTCAAAATTATTCAGATTGTGAGTGACGCAATTAGGGTGCGGGTTAGTCAGAGACTTGGTCTAAGACAAAAAAATAATGTTGATGCTACCCGCAAGTTGAAGACAGTCGATAATAATCAATACGTCATTATAGAAATAAGGAAAGGATGTTCCGTTTCAATTTTCGAGTCGAAATTACGTTGAACTCGAAATCGTTATTTATTTTACTAACGAGGAACACTAGTAAGCGAATCGTGTTTACGCTATACAATACGAACGTGACGCAATTTGTAACACCCTGGAGCGGGGGGAGGGGGGAGACTTCAAAGGGCTTGCCGACAAAGCGCTAAATAAGATGAAAAAAAAATATACATAGAAACGACAATGGACAGGGAAATCGGGCCTTCAGGAATTTTTCCCGTTTTTCTTTTAGTTTTTGGCGAAATTGCGTTTGGTGCAGAGCTTGCGTTTCGATTCTTTTGTCGTTGATTTAACGCTTTTCGTGGAAAAGCTAGGCTTTGTTATTGAACCACGTGTTGTTAGATGCTGGTACAGCGTTATGAAAAGAGGTTTTGTTTACAAGATATGCCTTTATGTTTGTCATATAGCTTTTTGGTATTGGAATATTGTACCATCTATCAAACGTACGGTCTAAACTATATTGGAAAACTGAGCTTTGGGAGCTCTAGAGGAAATATTTTCAACTTTTATGGTATCCCCGTTACTTTGAAGTACAAAGTGACTCTATTTTTTGTTTTTCTTTCCTATTGCCCGGATTCGCTTACGAGTCCACTTATCTACTACTGTTCCCTGCCTGTAGGTAGTCACATTACATATACATAATCAGCCTATAATGTTCCCATTGTTGGGACCTAAGTCTCCTCTCGGCGAAAGGGAGTGAGTGGCACGCGGGCCCAGTGCGGGTTGGTATATGTCACTTGTCTTGGAATTTTTGGTTCTAGGACATGCCGGTTTCCTCCCTATATTTTCCTTCACCGTTTTGAGAGCAATGGTGATGAAATAATTTACACAAAGTAAAGCGCATGTCTGGGTTCGAACCTGCGCGGTAGTCCAATTATGTATCGTATAACGTTATCAACGTGATTATACAAAATTATTTAAAAACCTTCTGTTTACATCATTAGTGTAATCTTTTAATTCAGTAATTATCAAAGGTCCGTAAAGGAGGAAGCAGAAGTAAATTAAAATTCCGTGTTTAGATCAAAATCGTAGTAAATTATGATTTATCTGATTTCCTTTTGGCATCGTCACTAATGGGACGAACAAAACAGAAATTCATGATGAATATCTTACTTCAATATGATTTTCATACTTTTCTTTCATCTTTGATTATTTTTCATCTTTGCAGCTTGACAATTGATTGATGTATGATGTCCTCAATGTAGGTACTCTTGCAAACTTGCCTTCTGGCTTCATGCTCCTGTAATCATGCCATTAAGGCAACATTTTTTTTAATGGCATCTCTCACCTATGAGGTTGTTGGTGACCTATAAGGTTGTCGTCTGCTTACTCGGACTTGCCTGTGGATGCCTCAACAAATCAAGGACTGCAGCCAGGGCTTAAAAAACTAAGCGACTACACGCTAAGGGCACCCCCTGTGGGGAACGGACCTTGGCTTAGAGCGTCACTGGGAGACGGCAGCCAGGGACAGGCTGGTTCGGAATTAAATGTCCAAACTATTTAATTTCTCTCATATAACGGAAAATCAATAGTATCATTGGTACCTACCTATTCTAAAGTCACTTAATTACCACTAGCGTCAAACCGTATAATAGACCTCCCCGCGAAGCGGTGTCGTTTTTGCCCGTTTCTGCCCACTGTCTCGGGTTCAGGATCATCTAATGCATGTTACGGTTTTGACCATGTTGCTATGATACAATAGTTTTGCTTGTTGGCTCTGTCATCATCATCAGCTTATAGCAGTCCACTGCTGGACATAGGCCTCTCCTATTGCATAAGGCAATGTTTGGCTCTATACAAGCATGACATATTTGTGACATAATGTCTCTTTTTCCCAATTTCATCATTATCATCTATGTCTATGATGTTCATAGTCTCCATAGGACATGAGCCTTCCTCAAGAACTTATATAACGTCTTCACAGACTTTCTGGTGTTGTACTTCTATAGAATTTCCTTGATATTGTCCAACACAATTTCCACTCCTGTACACACGGCTACGCGTCAAGCTATACAAAACCAGTTTGTCTTGGCCTCACTTTGAATGATATTTTCTCACAATGAACGGTCAGCCAATACTGGTTTTGCATAGCTTGATGTGTAGCCGTGTGTACGTCGTGAGTATTGTGACTCAACACAACACTATAGACGAGCATGCATTCAATAACATCGATATGTGCGAGAGTGCCACTCCAAGTCACAGCGGGCGGATTACCTGTTATCGCTTGTTATCAGTTAATCCAACGCACCGACAGGCTCATTACACCTGCATTAGGTACCTGTGCGGTGCTAGTGTGTTGTGATATGAGTTTGACATCTTTTTGATTTTGAAATTTTCTTTTATTTGACTGGAGATTCTTGATGGCCAGTCATAAGTCATGGCATCTGCAGCTTTCATTGAGATTTGGTTGTCTAAGACTTAATTCATGATTAGCCTAAGTATAAAATTCCCACTGTTGGGACACAGGCCTCCCCTCAGTGAGAGGGAGTGAGTCCTAATCCACCACGCGGGCCCAGTGCGGGTTGGTAGATGTCACATGTCTTCGAATTTTTGGGTCTAGGACATGTCGGTTTCCTCACGATTTTTTCCTTCACCGTTTTGAGGGCAGTGGTGATGAAATTATTTACACAAGTAAAGCGCCTGTCTGGGTTCGAACCCACGACCTACACGGCTTTTGTAAATTGTGTGATATGGGAATCGGAACTTGATTGCATTCTAGAAGTAAATAGTACTTATTTCCAGTTTTCTCATCCTTTACACTCATCCTTCCATCCTTCTATTTGCCATTAGGCTACTCCAAAAAACCAATAAAACTAAATCACACATAGATATCCTATAATTACCGTACCAGTTGCTGTGTCAGTGTGTCCCATATTCACCCACCTCTATCAATAAAATAAAACCAATAAACTATTTGTGTCTATGGTTCGAACATATTCAAACTTAGGGCAAGATTCACAAACTGCACTTTGGTTTTTATTTGATATGAAGAGTACTTAAGAGTTTCATACAAATGTGAACCTTATAATTTAGCAGTTAATATTTATATTCGTTTAAGAGAATGAAATGAGCAAGCGTTTCATACGAATACGAACTTTAAAGTTAAACGAATATAGTTCATATTCGAATGAGATGTTTATGTAACTTAGAAAAGTAAACTTAAAATGCGGTCTGTGAATTGCTTGCCATTAATTTTATCTATCATTATTATCTATTCATCAAGTCACCATACGTTTTATTGGTCTACTATGCTAATTTTTGGACTTATAAAATATTATTTATCGATTCAAGCCTTTTGTTCAACAGGCTGTTCCAATTTGAAAAGACATTCCTCTAGTATATTTTGCTCTTAAAGTACCAACTGTTGCTCGCGAGTTCGTCTGCGTATATTCTGTATTACATCATATTTTAATACAAATATCCAGAACGAAAAGTAGCCTATGTCCTTCTCCAGGTTCCAGGCTATCTATCTGTCAAAATTCGTCACGAACGGCTTAGTGTTTAGGCGTGAAAAGGTTGACAGAACAACAGAAATAAATTTTATTCGCATTTATAGTATTACGAGCTATTGCGCGCGATTACTTCTGCGATCCAGAATGAAAACTAGCCTATGCCCTTGTCCAGGTCCCAGGTTACCTATCTGCCAAATTTCATAACGATCCGTTCAGCCGTTTTAGCGTGAAACTGTAACAAAGAAACTCATTTTCGCATTTATAATAATAGTTATGATGATAGTGTGTAAGTAACTATGAGTAATGTACTTCTTAGATAAAGCAGCGGGATAATTGCGTAATACAATCTTTAATTTTGACAGTTTAACAACATACATTGTGTTACGTAAGTTGTTGAGCAGACAAATCTTTCGAACACATGAAGCAATGGATTGGCACAATTAAGGTGCTGGTACAGCTACACTTAATGTCATAGCTTATTAAACTATCTCCTTAGAGTAGATTGCTCTATATGGGCTTTTACCAGTTAAGGCAAATACTCTAAGTACAATTCTTACTTATTACAATGATTGTAACTATAATTTACAACATGTTTTTGCTATTGTTTCTTTGATCGTATCATAAATTCAAGACAACAAAACAAAGGCAGGACACTGTAAAGTATCCAACGTTTACATCATTCCATACCATTGCAAATTAATTACAAGCATAAACATAATCTGCCTTTAATGTTCCCACTGCTGGGACACAGACCTGTGGCTGTAATTTACCACGCGGGCACAGTTCGGGTTCGTAGATGTCAAATGCCTTCGAATTTTAGGTTCTTAGACATGTTTGTGCCGTGCATGCATGTTTCCTCACGATGTTTTCCTTCAACGTTTTTGAGAGCAGTGATGATAAAGTTATGAACAACACAAAGACAAGAGATTGTACAAATATTTCAATGTTTACATTGTTCTATTCTATTGCAAAATTAATCAAAATCTCAATAATAATAGGTCTCAAAATCAAACAGCCCAGAGCAATTAATAATACTCTCAAAAATAGCTTCCATTATTAATTAAACTAATACGCAAAACGTCACAGTGAGGAAACAACATAAATCTTTGCAATTATCAAATTCTCTGTGCCGTCCTCATCTGCATACACACACACACAGACATTACCATCGTACGCACGCGCGTCGGCAAGATCAAAGAGAACGCGACCCCTTTGTAGGTGCCGCGGTCGCGTGCTGTCTTTTTCCCGGGGCCGGTAGGTGGCGCTAGGGTGCACGGGTGCGAGCGAGACAGCTATCAGCTGATTACAACGCTTACTACGTGAATATTTCACCTCGTTATCCAGCCTTGTTTGTGTTAGAAATAGTGTTGGGACTGGCTTTAATCGATATTCTTGTCGTTGATCTCGGGAGATGTGATTGATTGTTTCTTTAGCAATGATTGAATGACGAATATGTTAATTATGTGGTTTTAGAATTTTGTTAGCGATTAAGATTATTTTTTAAGGTATTTATTATTACCTTGTGAATCGGATTATTTGATTTTCCCACATAAATTAATTGAATATTAAAATATTGGAAGTAGATTGATACTAATTGGAATCCTCTGCGGAATCGTCGATGGATACATATTTTTGGTGTGAACGTTAAAGATTACAGACGCTTATTGGACACTTAAATATTCTCGATTATTTAAACACGTTTACTAGATAAGTCACACTTAATTATGACTATTTAGTTTTTCTGATCTGCGTCAGAAACTTTTATTGTAATAAGTAAATGTAAACGAATTCGTTTTCAAAATTTTGAGTTATTACCTGTAAAAATAATGTTCTCTTTCCTTTATCATCTAAAATAACAAAACATAAAATAACACGTACTTTTCTTTATTCAACAGTTTATCGACAGCGGCATCGACCGTGTCCCATCACTACAGGTACAGCCCAGCTCCCGCGTAGGCAAGACGGGGATCTGCCGATATCGATACTAGTAATTAAAATAGACTTACTGCGTCTCAGTATGTATGCTACGCCATAGCAAGCTTGCTTATGGGAAAACTGACGTGGGAAACATTACTATGACTCAAGGTGGTTAGGTTGTTGGGGTACCTAGGTGGTTTATGAGACGGTAGCTAGATTAATGGGTAGTGGTAAATGCTAGGCAGCTGTTCTGTTAAAGTAGGGTAGGTATTTAGATTGGAATGTTAAGTTTTTCCTAGAGCTGATTAGTGAAGAATTGAATAGATTGAAGAAGTAGTCTGTTGTTGTTGTTGAAGTAGTTGTTTTATCTATTTACTTCTGGGAACGTCTGAACTTTTAAAAGGACACTTAGTACTTAGTACCTACTTACCTAGAAGTTTCTTGTTTAGGTTAGAAATACCTTCTCTTTTATACAGGTTGGCAGGGACATCGACCCGCAACCTGTTTGTTACCCACGGATTCTCGAGCACCCTGTGTTGTAATTTTTCGTCAGTTTAAAAAAAAAAACAAACGTTTGCTGTTCCATACATTTTGGCCACGTAGGTTTTTTTGATAAACGACGAACAATTGGTCTAGGATCATTTAACTGAATTCATGGTTTCAGTTTGTACGTTGTCCCTGCTACCCTGTATAAAATTTTAGTTGCATGTACGTTAGGGGTGTTAAGAATTTTTGTCCGTTTGTTTGGTTGTGTGCCTATGTTTCGGATTGGCGCAAAAACGGCTGAATGGAATTATATGAAATTTGGCACACAGTTATAATCTCAGTTGTACGTTCCCGTGGGGATCAACGCGGCCGAAGCCTCGGGCTAAAGCTAGTTTTCTCTAAGCAAAATAGTACCATCGAATAGCCCAGAAAACAAGAAAACTAGACAGAAATTTTCCATTTTTCAGACGTCTTGCTTGAGTGTTGTAGAGCCATCGTATACAGGGTGGCAGGGACATCGAAGCGCAAACTGTGTCTAACCATGAATCAGAACATGAATCCTAGACCTGTAGTGTAGAAAAAAAAGTGTAGAAAAGTGCAATACCTACGCGGCCAAAATGTATGGAACAGCAAATTTTTTTTTATAGCCGACGAAAAATTTCTATGGTTCAGAATCATGTACTGAACCCATGGTAACAGGTTGCATGTCGACGTCCAGCCCTGCTACCCTGCATAGCAAAATAAAGAAATGAATTAGTTCCTGGAATCAAGAAAAGCGGTATCTAAGCCTGTATTAATCAAGAAACCAACAATAACACAGCGCAATATTATCCAACAAACGTCTTCAATACTAGCCAAGTCAGCAATTTACTTAAAACAAAATGAATAGGGAAAGAAAATACAAAAAAAAAAAAATGCGAATCAAAAAAGAAAACGTACTCGTTAAGACGGATAATTCCGTACAATCGTATAGAATAAAGAGAATACCGGTATTAACCAGTATTAACCCTGAAATGACAGGGCGCGGTCCGGGCGACCCCACGTTAATATTTTACAGGGAAATGACATCGTCAACCCGGCTCTGCGCATTACTTTTTCCTTTTGATGTCCGCTCATGTCTGAAGGCAATATAATTTTGTTTATTTCCATTTAAAATGGGTGGTTTTGGTTCGATTTGACGTTTCGCTTGTAATTTATTTTTTTGGTTATTGGTGTTTACTGAGTAAGATTATTTTTCGAATTACTTACGTAATTTGAGGTTAGATTAGGTATTTTTTTATATTAGGTAGCAATTTTGATGTTTTTTAGTAAAAATACTGATACTCAGCTGCATCCGGTTAGACTGGAAGCCGACCCCAACAAAGGGAATAAAATGATGATGATAATTTGGAAATTTATTATGAAATTAATTTTTGGAAATTTACTATAAAAAGTACAAAATGCTTGATTTTAGAGTGGTTATCTACTCGTATATACGTGTACAAACCGTCGAATCATAAAATATCATTCCTAACTTAGAGCTGATTTTACCAACGCAAGATATCTTTATCGGAGGAATAATCTTAAATTTTTGACAATTCTTCCATACAAAAACTGTCAGACGTCAATTTTACTACACGAATAAAAATTATCGGTCGATTGAAAAATCAGCCCTGAGATAACTAAAAGATAGTAAAAATTCTTGCAAATAAAAAAACATCCACAGCATTAAAATATATGCAGTGGTATTTCGAATAATCAGAAAAAAAAACTTTTGCTGAGTTTAAATTGTATAGTTTACCTGTCACGCATGATCGGTCTGATCAGGGACGACTGCCTATCAACCTATCGGTGACCGACGTGTGCCAGCATAATGATACCGTGCACATCACTAACTACCTGACAGGGTGCCATCAAGTTATCATGCTCCTTACATTATTGAGCCTTATGAGGGGTTGTTAATCATGATACAATTTAACTACAGGTTTATTTTTTGCTACATGAACTTTGATCTTTTTGAAATTATGACATTTTAATATCTTAGAATTTTTATGCAAAAAAAGTGAATGTCACATACTTACAGGGTGGCAGGGACATCGACGAGCAAACTGTAACCATGTATTCAGCACATGATACTACCCCATAGAGTCGAAATTTTTCGTCGGTTTAAAAAAAAATCTTCTGCTCCATAGAAAAGCGCAATTACCTACGCGGTCAAAATGTATATTGGAACAGCAAAGTTTTTTTTTTTAATAACCGACAAAAAATTTCGACGCTATGGGGTCTAAACTCATGTGCTGAATCCATGGTTACAGTTTGTGCGTCGATGTCCCTGCCACCCTGTATTTGAGAACTAAAAAATTGTAGGGTAATAAGGCTTTTTATTTTTAACTTGTTTCTGTCCGCGACTTCGTTCTCGTGAAATTTCTCGTTTACCCGACCCACCCCGTCGTGTCGCATCGCATCACCTGCCAGCGCTATCACTTTGTTTTCGCTTAGCATTCATTCTGACTCTTTTCTTTTTGCTCGGCTCCTTCCTCAAGGATTGGGCTATGAAATGCATAAAGATTTTTTCAAATCCGACTCAGTTCCAGAGATTAGCGCATTCAAACAAAAAAAAATAAAAAACTCTAACTTTATTATTATACAGATGTAAATCGAAACATACTAAGTACGTGAAAAATTCAACAGTAGAAATACACAAATTCACTTCAATCAATGCGCACAGCATTATGCATGCTACGGTATACCCTGTGACAACGCTTACTCGCAGCCATTCCTAGAAAATTGCATAAAATATTTTATTACCTTTCGAACGCCGTTATGAATTTCCTGAAAAATACTTAAAAGCATTACGACTTACACCCAGGTAAAAATACATTAAATACACTTTCAACCCCCACCGTGCCGGTGTAAGGTCTAAAAGACCCCGCGGGTGGATTTTCGCTAAACAATGCATACATTTATATTTCCTTTGAAGTGGCGCCGCGGGGCTCGCGTCATCCGCAGGGTTAACCAGCAAACCGTTTATTACACGTAGAAAATTGAATCCGCGATACCATAACGTTTTTACAACTTCTATACAGTTTTATGGACACATCATTAATTTTCTAGTCTGTTTTAAGTTACTGGCAATGATGGGTTTAGGTTTATTATAGAAAATAATGGTTTCAATAGTGATTAAAAAGGCAATGTGAAAGCTTTTCTTCGTAGAGCACTGTCTCTCTAATTGTTAAGAGTCAATCATAGGAAACTATACTTATTGAAGATTCCATTTGCTTCCATCAAATAGTAATAAAACTGTCTTTCTAAAAGTCTCATCTCAATGTGATAAAAATTAAAATCACTCCATAATCATTTCAAGTGGTTAACGATTTTAAATGGCATAGTTTCTCTCAGTCCTCACTGTGAGTCATGCTAAGGATCATGGGTTTTTTATGGTGCCTGTTGATAAGCGTCCAACCAGTCTACATAAGTATGATTGTGATCTTTGACCTCAACGCATCTTTTGAACGTGACTTCTGGACCCCACTTAATTCTCTCACAGAGAAAAAAAATTGTAGATACATACTAAGTAATATAACGTCTCATTATAAGACGAGTCTTCCAATGACTGCTACAATTCAGAAGAAGGGATCTAATGATGTTGTTTTAATCACGAGATAATTGCTTAATACAATCTCAATCTGAATTCGTTTGAAGGATATTGCTAATCCATTGCTTCGTTATGTTCGAAAAATTTGTCTGCTCAACAACGTAAATGACGCAATGAATGTTGTAGAACTGATACGAACGCTGGCCCCAAAACAGTTGGGAATAAGCTAGGCAGATTGTTGATACAACAACACTCAACAATCTGGATGGATTAGTAACCTTTAAACTAAAAGGATGAATCGATACTTCATCCAATCTTTTGCCAGGTTTCTACTGTTTGCTTGTTTCAGCACCTAATTACAAAGAATTGTCTCTTTATCTTCGCCAAAGAAACACTTGACTAAAGTACTAAACCCATCCCAGATGGACACATCACAGATGTTCCTCAAAAATAATCATCCAAATTACTATATCACAAAATCTATAAAAGCAACACTTAAAAATTCAACCCTCCTTCTGCCGGGCCCAATCGACCCCCGGTACAAACGAGCCGACAACCCAGTATTAACCCTTTGACGTGTCGTGGGGTTTAATTGCCCCCTTTGCCGTGTTTATTAAACGGTGTCTCGGACAACACTATTTGTCATGTTAGGCTGTTCCCATGGCCTTATTCTGAGTTCATGTGAAGAAAAAACTTGGTATTTTTTTGTGTTGTTGTCATGGTGAAATATTATAGGTTATTGTATTGAATTGTGATGATATCATGAGATTTAAATAATTTGGCTTATGAGGTTCAAAGTTTAATTTAGCTATTGGTTAAGCATACGTTTATCTCGGTTGAGGAGAATCTAATCTTCATGTAAAAATTACATTTCATTTTAAGACTGTGGATTTTTTTAATAAGAACTAAAAAAAATCAGTTTAGTTTTAGAGCTTACAATTTCCGCTATGAAACTCGGCATTCTTTTCCTACTACAAGTTAGCAATAATATAATGATAAAAAATAAAAAATCAAGCTTTTTTTCAAGAAAAATAATATCAGATAATTTCCTAGACTTAATATCACCCTTTCTCCTTAACAATAGACAAGACCCGATCAATAACATATTAATATTCTAATTCCTAACCTATGCCCCTAGCGCTAATTATCTGGTAATTCCGGACTACCGTCAGTTGTCACTAATTTGACGACACTTTTCATAATCATACGTGTTCCGATTAGAGTGGTTAACCCCCCACTGCAACGGTATTAACCACTCTGTTATTATATCTAATAGCCGCTTCAAGGGCTTTGCTGTATTGCTTGAACATATTATTTTCATTTATACGTTTTTCAGCCTTTGTTCTTGTATTCAGTTTCGTAGAAATAGTTTGTTTGATTGCTTAATTATTTTTTAGGTTTTATGAATGGTCTCTTTGATTTCAGGGAAACCTTTCATTCATTTTTGTATACCAACAGCTTCTATATAGATCACAATAGCCTCGGTCTTACACAGTCGTCAATTATAGGTTTACCAGCAATCTCAGAAATAAGTGATCATACAATAACAAAACTAAAGTCTAGAATTTAAACCACGTGAAAAGTTTAACTGAGAAAAGAAGAATTACCGATGATGTGCGATCGTTTCTGAGCCCAATTTTATAAAAAAAAAATGGACATGTAAAGGTTTTTGCCAATACTAATAGAAAAGTTAAAATATCAGTTAAAATGTTGGTGCCTTTGTATAAACTATAAAACATCCTACTATAATACTACCTAATATTATAAACACGGAAGTTTGTGAGGATGGATGGATGAATGTTTGTTACTCTTTCAAAAACTACAGAACGGATTTTGATGAAAGTTTACAGTAATATAGCTTATATATCAGAATAACAGATAGGATACTTCTTATCCCGATATTCCCAAGGGATCGATACTTATGCGGGTGAAACTGCGGGGCGATGCTAGTGTGGAATAAAATGATATTACGATTTGTTCATGGCCCCATCAATTTCACACATTTTAAAATAATGCCCTCTAACCTAATTCATTCAAAGACCCGTCTACACCTCGTCGTTGTGAATAAACCATTATCTTGTAACTCAAGTCATCACAAACAAGGCATTTATCGCTCAGCGCCCGAAACTCGCGCCCACAACGGAAATACTCGGCATATCTCGTTATTAAGACAGAGACAGAACATACGCGAATCTCGAAAGTGCGAGTGAGAAAGCGAAAATGTAACCACAATTTTACCTTCAGATTTTTTAATTGTCCCAGTTTGGTTGTTTTCGATATGGTGGGGTGATTGGTTATCATGTGAAATTATTGCATAATTTACTTGATAATATAATTATTAAGTAATTTAAGAGATTCTTTGGCAGTTTTTGAGGAAAATCACGCGATAAATTGATAATTAAAGTAAATTATTTATCTAAAATGGATATCTGGCAATATGATACGCTATCGCTTAAAGAGATAGGTTGGATTAGTTCTTATAAAAGTAATATCTTTGATTTATATTTCTAGTAAATCTGTGTATTTACATTACGTATACTCCATTTATTTTAGCTTTAGAAAAGTAACGATGACATAACGACAGTTATTATGTAATACTGTTGAAATGTAAACGGTAAATAGATTACTTTGCTTTGTGTTTATCGTGAAATAACTGAGTTTAATATACGTAAAGATCTTACGATCTTAAGATCTTAGGTTTTCGAATCTTTATTTTTCCATTGTTATAATAAATAGATTATCGATTCAATACTATTGACAATTTCACGTTGCTAACACCAAATTTAACTTCAATTCAGCAACAGCACACAATAAAACCACCTTAAAGGGAATAACAAAAAATACGATTAACGTGGAGACAATCGCTGAAGCCGAGTTAATTTTAAACCTCTCATCTGCCTTCAATTTTCTACTTTATAGCTTTCAACTTAAAGTTCAGAATAAAGTTGAAATTGTGTGTCATCCCTGGATTCTGATGCACGCAGATCGAAATGTTTTACATAGTGAAAGCTTGCAGCAAGAGATAAACAAAATACGAATGTGGCACTTTGACCTGTCACCGACATTATTGCCGTTCCGGATCGTGCCGAACCGTGCCGTGCCGTACCTATACGTCGTTTTGCAGGACGCGGCGCGCGAGGGTTAGATGAGAATCTTTGGAAATTAGTACTGTAGAGTACATGATTTTGTAGATAGTATTTAAAAGTTTTTAGGAAATAGATGTTTTAAATATGTTAGGAATTGATAACCAACTAAAATACAGGGTGGCAGGGGCATTGACGCGCCACCTCGTGAATCATGTACTGAATCCGTGGTAACAGGTTGCGCTGAAATTCCCCCTGTATTGAAATTTTTCGTCAATTATTTTTATAAAAATTTGTTGTCGCTTTTCTAAGAAACAGCTGATATCATTTTTGATAACCGACGAAGAATTTCTACGTACGGTCTAAAATCATGTGCTGAATCCATGTTAACAGGCTGCGCATCCATGTCCCTGCTACCCTGTATAATGTTTTTGAAAGAATCGTTCTTATTAAAATGGTAGCTTCTGAAACCATTTTTATGTTAGGCGTTATTTTATTTCAAACACTTTCAGGCGGATCCGAAAGGGCAAGTCTCTTCAAGACTTAGTCAAGATTATAAGCATCTCTTACATTATTATTTACCCCAAAATAAACCCCGAAGAAACTTCAAATTTCGTCCTTTTTTCTCTTTAGAAAATTCACGATAAAATCTTCAACATTTCGGGCAGTCTTCATTTTAATTATTTCACTGTTTTCCTTACGAATATGTATTACTGTTACTATGACTCAGTGAACTCAGTACTCAGTGACTCAGTGGCTAAGTGTCCGCGCTAGCAGATTGAGATTGATGCGCTCGCGCAGGGCTTTTTGCTCTAAATTAAATTATTCGCGGAATCGGTGACAAAATGGCCACTTAGTTTCTCTAAGCTGTTTTATTTTTGTGATTTTGAATAGCTTTGCAAAGCTTAGTTATTTGTAAAGTACTATTATTAAAGATCTAATTCTGTTTGACGGTGGTCGGTTTAATGTGTGTTCTGCAAACCCAGATACGATTAGGAACAGTTTATTTTGGAAATTGAAAAGAATAAAATCATAACTGTTCCTTTTGACTTTGCCGTAGTTGGGTAAAATGGGTCCTCGGAAACGCGAAACCGAGGATCGCAATTAATAATGAAAGTTGAAAGGAAAAGCGCTGATCGTGGTTTCCTAAAGGGCAGTGTTGGGAATGGTGGATTAAGAGAAAAAACCCGGTCCGTATTAAATTTTACAAATGTTTTTTTTTTTTTGCAATTGTTAAGTATAGCAAAGAGACGTAGATTTAAAAGCTCCCTTCACTATATTCAAGGGTATATCCTGCATTGTGTGTTGCATGCAGTAATTAGGTAATTACTGTATAAAATTACTTCATCATAATCAGCCTGTATTGTTCCCACTGCTGGGACACAGGCCTCCTCTCTTCGAGAGGGAGTGGGCTGTTATCTACCACGCGGGCCCAGTGCGGGTTGTTAAATGTCACATGCCGTCGAATTTTTGGTTCCAGGAAATTCTAGGCCGGTTTTTTCACGATGCTTTCCTTCACCGTTTTGAGAGCAGTAAAACATACACATTAAAGCGCCTGCTTTGGTTCGAACCCACGTCCTAGAACCCAAATTACTAGCCTATACGTCATATTCCATTAAAAAATAAACCGGTAAAAAAATCGTATCAAAAAATTCTCACCACTTTTCTAATTCAAAAATCGATTTCATCTAAAACAAAACGGTAACTCCGTCCCCCTACATAGCAACATCCCCTACATATACCATAGCTACCCCTTGTAAATATTCGCTAGGAAAACAGCGGCTATTCCAATTTCCTAGTGAAAGCCTGCCTCCTACGTCAAAAACATAATTGGCATGCCCTTCAATGCCGATGAGCAAGGAACTGTGAAGGCTGGATGTGGCTACGTGGGCGAGGTTAAGGTGACAGCGTCAGGGTACCCTGGGAAATTCAAATTTTCTAATTGCGTAACATATTATCAGTAGCAATGGCTTTCGTGTTAACAGTTCAAAAATTTTTGTTGCGTTATTTACGTTGTTGAGCAGACAGAAATTTTTCGAACATATCAGCAATGGATTATTAATATCACAACACGGCGACACGGTTGGCGCAGTGGCTGAGCGATCGACTGCTGCGCCGCGTGTCGCGGGTTCAATTCCCGCACGGAACAAATATTTGTATTGCCTACAGGTAGTTGTTCCGGATCTGGCTGTTTGTGTATTTGAGTTCAAATATTTGTAAACGCATCCACGATACAGGAGTAATTCCTAGTGTGGGGCAAAGTTTTAAAAAAAAAAAGAAAGAAGAATATCCTTTAAAATGTTTCAGTTTGTGATGGACAGTGTGTTACGTAATTACGGTGCTGGTCAGTATCAGGTTGTATGTTGATCTAAATATAACTCGCGTCCGTAGCAAATATTTGTTTATAGAATTATAATCATAAAAACCATCAATACATCTCTCTAAGTTTATATTAGTCAATTGAATGACTATTTCATGAAAATATCATGATATTTGAGGTCAATTCTAACTCAAGGAGTTGTATTGCTGATTCTAATGATTGTAATTCGGTAATGCCATATTTGTTACGGTCGCAAATCATATTTTAATCATCATACAACCCGACACTGACGTAAGTAAAGAATTTCGCAGGCTACCTTACCGCGTCCTCCTTAAATAGATTGTTTTTTATTAATTTTTTGAGTGGGTTGTACGGTAGGTTTTTCCTTGTATTTTTAACGAGCGTTTGGTTTTCTCGTTCTGTTAAAATATATTATAGGAATCGAGGATTAACATTGAATATTGTGAGGTTTAGAAATTAGGTAACATCTAATTTTGTCTGACATGGACGACCGCTTGGTTTCTTTTTCTATTGATAGCTATTTATTCGAAACCATACTTGGGTACATTACCAGTCGACAGCAATGCGGAGGAATATTTCGACACCATTTTTTAGTTTGACTTAGCTAGGTTAGGATATTATATTTTTATTTGAATAGTTTGTTAGTTTATTTAGTACTAGAAGTTGGTTAATTCTGATTAAACTTAGATTTTTAAGTGAGAAAAAAAACCATACCACATTTCTCTAAAAATATCTTTACAACAGCTGTACTTAGAACAGATGCGTGATGTATGTGATATGTTCACAGTGGACATTAACAAGTTTAATATGATATAATACCAGTCCATTACACCTTTCCTTAAAATGAGGACAATAATTTATGAAGGTTGAAGATGTTCAATAATAAGCCTATACAGGATAATTTTTTATTCAGTGCGTAAATTTTTACAGGGTGTTCTACCCATGAATATGAACAACATTCACTATGGGACCATCTCTGAAATCACGAAAAAAAAATCAGCAGATTCATACATTTTGGTCGAGTAGGTATTGAACTTTTATAAGAAACAGCTGATTTTTTTTTTGTGATTTCAGAGATGGTCCCATAGTGAAAGTTGTTCATATTCATGGGTAGAACACCCTGTGAAAATTTACGCACTGAATAAAAAATTATCCTGTATAAACGGCCTGTAAAACGTTATTATTTGTAAATGTGCAAGTATACATCAAACAGCAAAATAATTGACGTTGTATGTTTAGCATGTTATAAAACAAATGTCCTATTTATTTCTAAAAATAAACGGACAAATTGCAACATATGTTATACCTTTTAATACACACCTTACTCATTGTCAAATGGAACGTTTTTAGATTAAATGAAGGTTAATTTGCATTTCTAATATATGGTCAGCCATCATTAATTATTTATTCATTAGAAGTTCAATAGAAATACATTTTTATTGGTTTTAGTGCAAATTGTTTTTTTTTTTTTTGTTATAATTATGTAGTCTTAACTAGCTAATTAAAGGCTCGAGTTTAAATTCCGTTACTTCATTACTAATTATTAGAAACGCAGCTGTTAATAATTTTTAAATTAATAAAAAGATATGTAGGTACATAAAACACATCATAATCAGCCTATAATGTTCCCACTGCTGGGACACAGGCCTCCTCTCTGTGAAAGGGAGTGGCACGCGGGCCCAGTGCGGGTTTATGTCACTTGTCTTGGAATTTTTGATTCTAGGACATGCCGGTTTCCTCCCGATATTTTCCTTCACCGTTTTGAGAGCAATGGTGATGAAATAATTTACACAAAGTAAAGCGCATATCTGGGTTCGAGGAGAAGTTCGACAGAGAGGAGTCTCTGTGAGGGAAAAATATGTTATTATTATTACGATACAATTTATTTTACAAACATGCCACATCCAGCAACAAAATTTTAATCCGCCTATACATAGGTTCGCGCAGGCTGTCGGAAAAGGTCAATAACCCTGCAGCCTCCCAAGCTACCCTCCGATACTCAGATTTGAATATTGTGCCACCCTCGAAAATTTCACCATTAGATTTTCTTGAAACGACTCGCCTGGAAAAAGAAATGTATAGAAAAGTTTTTCCGATTATATTTTTGTTAAAAGAGTATTATTGTGGAGGCTGAAAAGAGAGCTTTGGCGATTATGCCATTTTAATCATTTGTTTCCTTACAGTATTTGTTATTTTTTTACATGGTTTCATAAACTCGAAAATACACAAAATTTATTTTGTTTTATGACGTTATAATTGTAATTAGAAAGAAACATAGATTTAGATAGAGATTAGAAAGAGAGAGAGTTATTAGAGATTTTTTTTAAATAAGATTTATGTCAAGTGTTACCTTTGTCATGTGTAAACCTTAGTAGTGGTTCATGACATTTCATCGTGATTTTCCTGCCCTTGTTTCGATTTAGTTACAGTCGGCGCAACATGTCTTTTTCTTCCATTCTTCCCTATTTGTCGTCATCTCGGTAGTCACCCCCTTTCTAACCATATCATCAAACACGACATTTACAAAAAAAAAAAACTTTGTTATAAATATATCAATGTGACTTTTTTGAAACTTGAATCAAATCTTAAGTTATTTGAATACATTACTTTATTTTTTTTTTAATATCCAATCATTGCGGTTCTTGTTATTCTACGACCATTCTAAATTTATTCTTTACAATAATATTACAATACCGTCGATACACTTTTGCCAATACACAATACAATCATAACCCTATTTTTCTTTAGATAATCTCCTCTTTATCTGAAATTGTATGGAAAAGTAGATAGATATGTAAATACGTGCAGCCTCCCTCGTTATATGGATCCGCCGGGATAGCATCCGGCTTGAAGGACCAATGCCGGAAATGGATAAGGAATGACGTCAAATCCGTAGAGGTAGTCTCGTTTTCAGCTTACAAAATAATATACATACACAGAAACTTTATTGCCAAGCTTCATAATGTTTTTAATTTTTTATTTAAAAGTGGGTACTTTTATAATTACAGAGCTTTTGTTCTCTAACAATAAAAGCTTAACAATAAAACACCCTGCTTTGTTTTAAATAAAAACGTTCTTTTGTCTAACAAAAGTTATTTGCAAAAAGTTAAATAGCTGAGATCTAAAACTAGACCAAAACTTCCAAGGTCGGTGCTCGGCGTCGCACGCACACAGAGAGGAGTGCCACCCCTCACCCACACAGCCTCAGGACACGTGTACGAATCACCCCTACACATGGTTGCCATAGCAACACAGCATCCTACTTCCACGCCCACTACCCCGGGGGCGAACTCTCAAGATATTACGCCCTACTTCGTTCGCATTGGTGAACTAAAGGGGTGTAGGAAGACTGCGCTTGTGTGCGTCAGTTAGGTTACCGCTGTGACCTGTCGGAATTCGCCAATTCCATTTTAAAATCGTGACATCTACTTCTTCCGAACAGCTTTTCGATAGAAGTACCGAATTAAAAGTTAACTAGCAAAACTCGCGTGTATTCCAACTCGGTTACTGAATGCCAGTCGAGCACTCAACTTTATTCGCAACATTCACCGTCCGCTCGTTAACAAACCTATTCAAATTTGAAGTATTAGTCGATTGAGGCAACATTTCTCGCGTCCTATCGCCACGAGTTCCAATTAGCGACTGCGGCTTGTCGCTCAAGTGGCGGTGACGTCACGCCGAGCTTTCATGCGGCTTCAATAACTACCCACTCAGCGATTTCTTCAATAGCCGGCCACTCCACCTGGCCTTCATTAGGGACCTTCTCAATGTACACGCAAAGCTGAAAAGATGCCTACTAATTTAAAAAAATGCAAGTTTTAACGAGAAAAGTTGTTTAGCTAATAAACCGGCGCGCCTGACGCTCAGCGTTAAGTATTTAATAGCGCTATCTAATTGCGTGATATAATTTTGAATTATTACCGTCTGTCAGCGGAACAAAGCGCGCTCAACTCTTTTGTTTCTACCGGTCGCGCCATAGACAAATCTTATTATGGAAATATTTTCAAATTAAGAACGCGCTGCTCCCGCATTATGCGTCTCGACTGTCATCATTGTCTATGGCTTCTTTTTGTTCGTTGCTCGCATGTCGAGGTTTTTCGACCACCGTTTCGGTTATTTTTTTTCTTTTTTAAACTGTCCCGAGCGTGAATGGAGGTCTTTGTTTGTTCGTGTTTTATTATTAATTAGTGGGGCTCCTTTGTTCGTGGTAATTATTGTCTTAATAAGCAGTTCCTGCTCTTCGACTATAGACGGGCGGAGGGATTGTCAGCCCTTTTACTTTTAAATTGCTTGGAATTATGATTTTGGAGCACGTTTTTGGTTATTGCTACTTCACTAGCTTATGAATAATAAGTCTTAACGAGGTTTGAAATGTTTTTGTTATAACTGTGCACGAGTTTTTGAGTAAGTACATAAAATATTCTTATGATACCTACCAGGTTCGTTAGTAAAAGAAATTGATCTAAATTCAAATCAGCAATTTCTAAGTTTTGGAACCCCAAATCTAAGATAATAAAAAGAAACTGCTGATTCCTGCCGTTTTTAGGGTTCCGTACCCAAAGGGTAAAAACGGGACCCTATTACTAAGATTTCGCTGTCTGTCCGTCCGTCTGTCTGTCACCAGGATGTATCTCAAGAACCGCGATAGCTAGACAGTTGAAATTTTCACAAATTATGTATTTCTGTTGCCGCTATAACAACAAATACTAAAATAAAATAAATATTTAAGGGGGTTTCCCATACAACAGACGTGATTTTTGTAGATAATGGTACGGAACCGCGAGTCTGACTCGCACTTGGCCGGTTTTTACATGTCGTCAGTCTTATCTTCCAGGGTTCTATAAGATCAGACTGAGGACATGTAAAACACAGAATCTTTCATTCTGTCTTGTATAACAAAACGTCTTACAATACAAATACAACTGCCACAACTCCTGAAACAAAAACCTTCAAAATTAAATACCGTCTACGTGTACTGTCGTTTATATCGCATAATAAAGTGGTGAAAAGAATTCCCAGTTTAATTAGAGGTGAGATACTCTGGCTCGGAAGTGCGACGCGCCTCAATGGCCCTCGCTGGGCGCCATTTTGCATAATTGGGCGACGGCGAGGGTAGAACGAAATTTATACGTTCCAGGCGCCAATTTACTTGCTAATGACGCGTCGTCTTCCCATAGAGTAGTTGTCGGGTTTTTGTTGGCTTGGAACTTTGTTTTTTTAGGGCTGTGTGTGTTTATTTGTTGCTTTCTTTTTTTTTTATTCAAAAATAATGTTGGATTTTTCGGTTTCTGTAGACATGACGCCGGTACCGTTAGTTTTTGTGTCCACTGGTCTGAAGCCTGAAGTTATGGAGATGGATATTTTTTGTGTCTGGAGATTATTTTTAATTAGATTTTCCTTGCTTTATTGCACAGTTTCTCATAGCTTCTGAAAAGTGAAGATTCTTTTGGATTAACATTTTAATATTAGGGATTTTTTTCAACGATTGGTTTATCTTTACTATTATCCTGTGGTCACACTTTAATATTACCATAGACAGCCAGACAACTGTTTACCTTTATTTTTTTTACCTACATATAAATTTAATTTTTAAACATTTGAATAGAGAAAATACAACAACATAGAAAATAGTGGTCCGCTGGTGTTGGTAGCAGGGTCCAAGCTACCGGTGGTTAGGGCTCCAGAGACGGGGGAACCTTTTACATTATTAATTTGTCTTTCTATTTGTTTCAGACGGGTAAGATGGGCCTGCCAGCAGGAGGAAGCCTGTCGCTGTTCTGTCCCGGAGGTGAGCTGGGGCAGCCTCCTCCGGCCCATATGGGCATCCCTCCGCCATATCAGCTCGACTCTAAATTAGGTAACTTTTATTGAATTTATTTATGGAGTTGGAGTTATTTATCATCTTTTGTAACTATGCACGAGAAAAATTCTTGTTTGTTAGTCTACCTTGTGTCCCACTGCTGGGCAAAAGCTTTCAGAAAGACAAGTAATTTGAAATTTAAAATGCAGAATATGTTTTTATCTCTAATTTCTTATTTTCCAGATACTACAAACACGTTCTAACTCTTTACATTTATAAAAATAAAATATGAGTTGTATCATTAACTAGAAGGCTGTTTCAATTAGTGTATTAATTACTTCTTTAGCATTAAAAGCTAGCGACTATCTTCATCCGAGTCAAAAAACAAAACACTCCTTTAAAAAATATCCCCTAACACTCCACAATCGATATCCAAGAGATGGATATTTATATCCCCCCCACAGTCCCACCTAAACAACATGACAACTAAAACTAAGTTGCGTCTAGACACTAACTAGGTACATGTTACAGCGGCCGGGCTGGCGCGGACACCCATGTACCCCTTCCCCGGGGGCACGTACCCCTACCCCATGCTTAGTCCGGAGATGTCACAAGTTGCAGCTTCATGGTGAGTTAACTGGTCTACCTTTACTATGTTTTTTGGTGTTGTCGCTTTTGAAGTACGAAATGGAAATTGTTGTTGAATGACGATTTATAGTAATGACGGTTAGTGAAAAACTGAAGATTTATTACTGAGGCAACAAATTTAACTTCAGTATAAAAATTAAAGTAGGTAATGTTCTATCAGAACTCCTGAACAAAAGGACCAGTAATCATGGGAAAAACTTTTGCCTACTCAATGATACGAATTTATAATAGCAACTTTTTTAGTAATATTCTGTCATGGACAAGGCAGGAAAAAAATTGGTCCTTCAGAGCTTCAGTTTAATACATGATTGATTGATTTCTTGGATTTAAACATTTCAGATATTTATAAAAGCTTACGTACTATTGGCCATCAAATTTTAACTTAACATCACGCTTGTAATCCCCGAAGGGTTCGGCAGAGTACCTATAGTACAACCACATTTCGCCAGTTATGTTTAAGTCCCAGAGCCTATTGCCGTCAACCAATTCCAGACTTCGGGCTGCTACTAAGAATTTCCTGATGGAATTTAAGTCTTGGGCAAAAGCTACTAGTGAATAAGACATGATGTTTTCAGGCATACCCCAAGCATGTACCCCATATCGTCAGCGGCGAGCGGATTCAGGAGTCCGTACCCCACGTCGTTGCCAATCTCAAGTTCTAGTCTATCGAGGTATGGTATCCCTAGGTACATACATTACTTGTTATATTTTGTACAGGTATATTATTTAGCTATGGCAACAAATTGTTGATAGCGTCACGGAGGGCTTTTTGCTGACCGCCGACCTTTTGAGGTGCTGTTCAAGTTTGAGGCTCTGGATTGGAGCCTGTTCTTTTTTAAAGCCTTACCAAATCCTGTTGGCCATCGCTAAATAATATACCTGTGCTTCAAAATAATCATAATAGTTACTACTTCAATTTTTATTTTAACGATTTCCCCGACAAGTCAATTTAGCTAACACTGCTCCTTTGCTAACTCTTGCTTTTTCTGGATATTATCGGTGATTGCTGCGTACTCCCTGAATACTTATAAGAACACAGTATGTTCTTATAAGTATTCAGGGAGTAAGCAGGTGCTATCCATCCTTGTTGGACAGCTTTTAATCACCTTTAAGAGTAGCTTGGAGACAAATAGGGTGGCCTGCACCATAATTGCGTAACACATAATCAATCGGAATCTGAATCATTTTGAAGCAAATTGCTAATCCATTGCTTCATAAGTTCGAAAAATTTGTCTGCTCAACACGTAAATAACGCAATGAATGTAGTTGAACTATCAAAATGAAACCGATTCCGATTGATCGTGTGTTACGCAATTAGGGTGCTGGTTTTAGCCAGGAACTACAAAGCAAAGCTGTTGCGTGATCCTTACCAGGAAGATAGAATCCCTTAGTCGCTTTACCCTCTTTCACGATTAAAGGGCCACCTCAACTCTTAAGATGTTAGGGAAATTCTTTAAAGAAGTAGTAACTATAATTCTACAAAGAGTCAATTTCCTCATGCTCTTGTTCTTCTCCAGTGAATTATACCGGTTCTCCCCAACGCTGGGCGGAGGCCTGGGGCTCGGCTTAGGGCCTGCGCTCGTGCCTCCTCCCCCCTCCAAGTCAGACCTCGACTCACACCATTCAAGATATGCAAGGTAAGAAGAACTTCATTATAATTCCAATGATTCGATGACCTAGTCCTAAGGCCCCTATTATCAGCGAAATGGTCCTTCTGTTAAGAAGGCCCAGAATTCCGTTGAGAAGGCCCAGAATTATGTTGGGAAGGCCCAGAATTCTGTTTGGAGGACCCATAATTCCGTAAATAAGGCCTAAAATTAAGTTAAGAAGGTCCAAAATCCAATTTGGAAAACCCAGAATTCTGTTAATAAGGCTCAGAATATTATTAAGAAGGCGCAGAATTTTGTTAAGAAGGACCCAGAGTTCTGTTGATAAGGACCAGAATTTTAAACAATGTCGTAGTTGTGACACGTGTCAGTGAAATTGCATCTTTCTTCAAACAAAAAAACTAAAGGTCAATCCCAAAAATCCGTGTGAAAAGTCACACCTTATTGTCAATTCAAGTTAATATTTATGGCATTTCCGTGCAACTACGTGGTTCACAATCATGTATGTTTCATGGCGCATCTCCTCCACAAATTGTTTATACAATTTCTCACCGATTTGTCTTATAGTTTATGACCTGTGGCACTGCATACAGATGTTTTATAAGACCTTAAATTTCGGAGTTAGCGGCAAGTGTATTACTTCGAGGAATAAATTCTTTCAAGTGTCTTGAACAATGAGAATGATATCAATAACCATACATTAGCATATTGCATAATCAGCCTATAATGTTCCCACTGCTGGGAATCAACTCTCCTCTCTGTGAGAGGGAGTGGGCCGTAATCTAACACGCGGACCAGTGCGAGTCGGACTTTTAAAGGCCGTAATCACGTTAAAACTATGGTAATTGAAGTAATTTTCAATTGGCATCGTTTTTAGTATTAAAAACAACTAAACTAAAATATCAAATCAATTTTATTCGGCTTTACAAACATTTACCGACCCAAACTCAAATAAATATTTTTCATTCGCGCCACGCGCCAAACAATTTATACCGTACACATTGAATGTAAAAATTTAAAACAATTATAACAACAGTCGGACAAAACGTTTCAATCAGCTGCACGCAAGCAACGCTTTTGTCACAGCTCACACCCTTTCTGCTAATCTCCGATCGTATCATAGCGTGATGGTATCGCTCCGGCTATTATGCGAGTTATTCGACTAAACTGCCCGCCCTCTTGTTCGATAGATTGAAGATAACGCGCGTAGGGGTGGGTTGGACACATGTCTACATAAATTTGTTTTTTGAAAAGTTGTATGTGTGTCAGTGTTAGGTGAAATGTTCGGAAATGGCTAGGTTGATGATAGTACACCTACATATATCAAAATCAAAACATTTTATTTCACATGGACACTTATGAAACGTCAGATGCTAGGTGTACGGTTCCAATTAGTCGTTTCCTCTGGAGAAGAGCCGACAAGCAACTCCACGGTAACTCTTTTAAAAATAATATGTTAAGGTGGATGCTCCAAGGTAGCCCGCGAAGTTCAAATTTTCTTACGTTTTTTGCAATTTGCTGGTCAGTAGTACTAAGTTGTACGTTGATTAAAATGTGATTCGCGGCCGTAACAAATATGTATTTACAGAATTATAATCATTAAAGTCATCAACACAACTCTCTAAGATCAAGTAGTCCTATTGAATGACTATTTCATGAAATCTTGACATTTTAGGATTATGCTAACTTAACAAGTTGTATTACTGATTCTAATAATTTCGCGGGCTGCCTTGGAGCATCCACCTTAAGATAATATATTTTATATCTATACTAATAATAAAGCAGAAGAGTTTCTTTGAACGCGATAATCTCTGGAACCACCAGTCGGATTTGAAAATTCTTTTTGCAATTGATAGCCCAATTTTGAGGAAGGCTACAGGCTACTGAACATCACGCTACTACCCTCAGAAGCTGAGCAAAAGCAAAAAAATTCACAGAACGCTGAGCGATAACGAAGTAATAGCACGGGAGGGGACGCGATGCGATGGGATGGGTGGTAAAACAAGTTGTGTTGTTGCGGACGATGTCGTAGGCAAAATCTAGCATTATTATAAAACAAAGTCCCCCACCGCGTCTGTCTGAACGCCATAAACTCAAAAACTACGTACAGACGCCAGCTCATCAAGCTACTACAATCTGTCAAATTTCTTTAATAGATTTTTAACTTTATCGCTAAAGCATTAGGTGTAAGATTGATTGGGAAAATTTGACAGTTTCGGGTAGCTTGATGTGCTGTCGTCTGTACAATTGGTTTTCGCCAATGGACGGAGTGATTCATGAGGAAGGTTTTACTGTATACAATGACTGTTGAAGTTGTCGGACAAAAATCATGCCGACTGGGAGCTTCAATGGCGTGTGCCGCATAAACAAGAGTTATATGAAAACAATGTATAAAAGGGATATTTTCCGACATCTAAGCGGGCGAGGCCGCGGGCCAAAGCTATTATTTTATAATTGAGCTGTTGAGATTCATAACTATGTAAGTAATTAAGCCGAGATCAGAAAGTAAACAAAATTGATCTCAGAGTTATTAGGATCATAAGTTAATCACAGGGCATTCGGCTTATCACAGAGTCACCCTCGTTATCTATCATTCATGATCAAGTCTTATGTGTTTCCATTTAAAACATACATACATAACATAACGCTCGTAATACAGTGAAGAGTAAGGCAGAGGTGAACCTATACTCCATCCAGAACGAAATTGACAAAAGATATATAAAAATCAGCTGTTTCATAGAAAAATGTACAGAACAGTATTTTTTTTTTAAATAACCTACGTTAATTTTCTACGATGGCCCCGTTCGGAATCATGTACCATCGCCAAAACCTCTGACCATTTTGGTATCAAAATCAGCTGCGTCCGTAAGTAAAACAAAAGAGGATCCTTTTTAGATCGACTAATAATATGCGCTGCAAGCAGGAATAGTCCTTACGCGGTGGTCAGATATAGATTTTGGCGATAGTACTTTCTGTACTGTACAGGTCGCGGGTTGATGCCCGCCTGTGTATCTTTGACAGTGTTGTCACAGATACCCACATATTTTTAAAATTTGCATATTTTTTTGGTCCTTGTATACGACTACCTACCAAAAAAAGCTCGGCAATTAATTATGCTACCGTATAAATTATGCAGGTTTTAAATAAATTGTCAACAGGAGTGACTGATCAGGTAACAAGAAAGCTGATGCCTTACGACAAGTTACCAGCTTCAATACAAACTGCATCAGTCAAACAAAATACGCAATCAAAAGTATGGGGTTCCACTGTTGGCGATAAGCAGAACCGTAGAAGGCCATTGGACCACTTTTGAGATCTTGTTTGGTCTTAAAACTACATTTAGTCTGTCAAAAAGGTCTCGGGCCGAAGGACCTATTTGTAAGATGTTGAAAAACTGTCATTAGAACATTTCGAACTTAAGGGGATGACATAAGGTAGCCGTTGAAATGCAATTTTTTTCTTACGCAATTTTCAGGTCATTTGTCAGGTTGTATGTTGATCAAAATATGATTCGCGACCGTAACAAATATAACTACAGAATTATAATCATTAGAATCAGCCATACAACTCCTTGAGTTAAAATTGGCTTCAAATGTCATGATTTTATGAAATAGTCATTCAATTGACTAATATAAACTTAGAGAGATGTTTTTATGATTATAATTCTATAAATAAATAATTGTTACGGCCGCGAATCATATTTAGATCAACATACAACCGGATACTTACTGACCTGCAACTTGCAAAAAACATAAAAAAAAAAATTGAATTTCACGTGCTACCGTTACGCTTTCGCTTGAACACATCAAAATCTGATTATAATTTCGTGCAACACCATCGCTTCTCGCTGACAATGCTACCTCATAACCACATATATAAAAGTCCAGGTACAATCATGTAAATAAGTCCCTGGAGGAGAAATTTAATTAAGATGATATATGAGCAGCCTGGCTAACGGGCCGCGGCACCTTGTACAGTCGCCGACATAAATGCTCGAGAGTTTTTGAAAAGATTATAATTTAGTGCGGCTAAAAAGTTCTTTAATAAGTTTTTTGGTTTAAAATATTTATTGTCATGATGAACACTAAACAGTTCCCCTAAAATATGCATTATACAAATAAAACATGCAGTTATATATAAGGTAACATAATAATTCCGTTAGTCGATATAAAAAACAGAATATTTTTTTTTTTTAGAGGTTTTAGGTTCTAACAAAAGCTTTAAACCACTAATGCTTATTAGGTCTTCGGCTTCGATTCCAAGATGGGAAAATTATTACAGTTTTGAAGATGAATCTTCAAAAATGTAATAATTATGTGGGAGCATGAGGCATGTGAAAAGCATTAAGACCTTTGTTGACATAGGCTATCAGTTGACTTTTAATAGAATTTATCATATCAACCTGTAAAATCTTACGGCTGAATATGGTCCCGATGACCCAAATAGCCGAAAATAATATTTGTAATGAGTATCACTGCGCTGGACAAACAGCGATTACATTTGATTGACACAAACCAAAAAGGGAGATTATGAGCGAAATAGAATTTAACACCTTTGGAAATAACATTAAATATATGCAGTCAGCCAGTGATAAAGATTAACATATTCCACAAAAAAAAAAAAACATAGGTTCATTAAGTCCATAATCTACATTTTTATCGTATAATTCTAAATGTAATTAATCTTAATAGTTATTTTATTTTATTACTATGTCACATTCGTTGACCGCTCGGTATTCAATCTACAAGATCTTGTTTAATTAATACATTTTATATACTTCCGTTTTTTGTAATGTAATTGTATTTTTTTAATGGAGATTCTTAAGTCATGATTATTTAGAAAATTAAAAATATTTATTACCTGTGTTTTAGCAGGCGTAATAATAGTGAAAAAAGGAATTGTTAGAAAGAGGATAGATAGATTTTTATTGCACCTCAAATAAAGGGAAAATCAAATAAATGGACCGAATGGTCCGGTGCCGCGGTGGTCCAATCGTTCTGGTACTCTTTAAAACTTATGATTATAAAACGTGGAATTAGAATTATAATTAGTGTAAACATAAACATACATTTTCGACGTTTAAGCTTGTCATCATAACTTTAACTTACATTTAATTTATAAATAAAGGCGTTAATAATTCCCTAGAGTTAGCATTCTTTGTAAAAGTTACAATTAGCTAGTTACAAAAAATAAAACTAATCACAAAGCTAACATTGACTTGTCCTGCTGACTGTACATAACACATAATTACGGCGCGCGCCGAATACCTCGTTTGGGCGCGCACACGCATTGTGCCCGGATTTTCTTTCTCTTTTTATATCTTTCTCCGTTTTTGAACCGTCCATAGGAAGTCGTATATTCCAAGCTAGTTTGGTTATATTAAGAACTAATTTGGTGCATAAAAGTTTTTATATTGGACATATTAAACCAACAGTTATATGTCACTGACAATGTATTTTATTATCTCTATTTATACAGTTTTAAAATTCGAATTCCGGAAGTCGTTTTTTACTGGTTTTGCTTTTCTTTTTCGATTCACGGATTTAGGGCTATTACGGAGTTGTTTTAAACGCGTCCAATTTGATTTAAGCAATTCGGATGTTGTGTGTGAAATCTGCTTTACTTCTGCCTGCCGTGGTCCCATATTACTTAGGTTCATCTCAATATGATTTGGTTTTCTATTCTTCCTGGCAGCCGTCATCATCATCATACACTCCTTTTTAGGGTTCCGTTCCCAAAGGGTGCCAATGGGACCCTATTACTAAGGCTCCGCTGTCCGTCTGTCTGTCTGTCACAGGGCTGTATCTTTTGAACGTACTGCTATGGCCGCTATAATCAATAAATAATAAAAATAAAATAAAGTAAGAAATTACGGGGTTTTTACCACATAAGTATTTTTTAAAAATACTATAGTTAAATATTGTAAAGTGGTACAGAACCCTTCGGTCCTACTCGCACTTGGCCGCTTTTTTCTTACCAATCCATCTCACCATCTGAAATATGAAAACAGTTCAAGGATACTTTATCAAAAAAATCTAGCTCATCAAAGTCTAGATGTCCCATATTTGCCTCTTCCCAACTTGTCGGCTGTCTGTGAAGTTACAGAGCGTCAGTTTCTTTCTTATCAGTTGACTCATCAGCTTAAGAGCCAACTCTCAAATTACGCGTCTATTTTTGGAAAATCACGAGAAAGGTCGCGAGTACCGTTGGAGTGACTTGCGGTGACATTGTGACTAATTTGCTTGTTTTAACTTGGCTTAGGATAATTTGTTTTAGATTAGGATCTGCTAATGTGACTATTTAAACAGTTTGTTGGAGGAATTCTTCTCTTAAACCTGTAGGATTAGATTGATATCTTTCAAGATATTGAATGAAGTCAAAATTTGTTAATGACCTTCGTTCGCAGCCTGATTTTAGATTGTCTTCTGCAGTCTGCTGTTTATCTTACAACAGCTGATAGTGGTAATAAATCTAGAGCTGATCTAGCGGAGAAATGAATGAATTCAGATGCAAATAACGAATTATTCTTAGGTCCGTTCCAAGAATCGGAACCCTGGTCAATGTTTAATTCATTAGAAGCTTCTGTTATAACCGCGACAGTAAATACTGCAACTGTCCAACTGGTCATACCCTGACCTTGTGACCATCCCCAATCTTAGTTCCGGTTTCCAGATTATGGTCCTTCCAGTCGAACCACTTCCGTCCAAGTTTATCTATCTTTTCTCTATCTTACAACAAATTGCCACCCACTACACCTTTTACTTCAAATACCACACTCCCATATCTGAACAAACATTTTAAAAATCAGTATGCTCGCCATAATTACGAAGCTTCTCGGCCACGTTCGTGTATGATCGGCTGCGCCCGCGCCGGAAACACCGCGTCTATTTCCAACCGGACGCACACTGTTTATTGTCGTCTGTCTGGACGGGTGTCGTTAACACCTAAACTAGTTATTAACATATTGATCCCACTACAACTGTTGGTGAATGTATGGCTCTTCGGATGGGTTAGGTATGGTTGGGAAAATCAATGGCGGCCAGGGTTTTTTTTGGGGATGTCAATTTGGACGGCCATTTTTCGTCTGTTACTTATTTAAAATTTCTTTTTTTTTGACGATATCTTGAAAGTCACGTGAAACCCCAGGGCACTAATTCACTATGATCACTCAATGATTCCTTACTTCGAAACCACGTCAGTTCCTTAGCTAATCACGCCATCCTCGCGTTCATTGTATCATAGAGAATACGGCCCCTGGATGAGGGACGCACGGAACCGGGAAGTATAGCAGAAGAAAGGGGAGGCTTATGCCCAGCTGTTGGTGATTCCGGGCTTAAATGATAATGATGATTTATTAATCCGTAATGATGATGAGGAGTGGAATCGTCTGCCTGCGTCTGCATTCCCGAGTTCATACAACCCGAATCTCTTCAAGGCAAGAGTGAATAGGCTTCTTCTGGGCGAGCTCGTTCCACCGTAGATCTCATCCCTGCCTCTGGGCTGGATTGAGGTCAAGAGTGAGCCCATTGTCAATAAAAAAAAATGATAAAGTTAAGAAAGATGCAATTTTATTTATCCCACGTGTAAATTGAAGAATGTCTTTATCAGTGTTATGATATCAGATGTAACATTTGTTTTGATAAACATACACCACTCTTCTGATAAAATCATGAAACGTGACAGATTCTCAATTACTTGAGATATCTTCACAAAGCTCTCAATGAAATTGAACTGCTTAGATATTTTTCAGTAAAAGGCCACTTAAATCGATTCAAGCATCTATATACTTGAATCCATGCATGGTATGGTATGCTATCAAATTTTCCCATGTATCCTTCTGAATTTTAGCAGTATAATCACCGTTTTCTCTAGCTTAACAATAACGCTGTACTTTCCAGGTCGCTAGAGAAGGGCAGCAGCAGCTCCTCCAGTGATAAGCCATCAGACAACTCGGCCAACTCGAACAACAAGGAACAGAATAAAAAACCGCACATAAAGAAACCTCTAAACGCTTTCATGCTGTACATGAAAGAAATGAGGGCGAAAGTCGTGGCTGAATGCACCCTCAAGGAATCAGCAGCCATTAATCAAATACTTGGCAGACGGGTGAGTTTGAATTTCGAACAACGATTTTATTATTAACCGTCAATATTTAAATTCGAATCATTCAATTTCAAAATTCCAAATTATGCCGTTACATTTAGTTCGATTTTCAAATATTTATCTCATTCTAGAACTTACTGTCAAAATTCGAAATTTCATAAATTGAATTTGTTTTTTTTTTTCTCTTAAATTTATTTTTTAATACAGTGTGTTGTGTTAGGTTTTTGTGGACGTTACTTCGGTCCCGATGTAGTATGCTGTCGGATGAGGTTTAATATCCGTTTTACGGAATTTACTGTGCCACATTTTATGACCAAGTTATGGAAAGTTATTCCTACTGTGCAAGTTTATATTTCACATATAAACAAGTGCAAATAGTCGTCAAATACCAGAATACTTATCAGTAATCTTAGAGCAGTCCTTTCAGAATCAATCAGAATCGACATCAATAGTAAAGCTACTGCATAAAGATTTATTCAACACTGTTAAGCATCTTGCATCATATTGACTGTCAATCAATCAGGTCTTAAGTCGTTAATTAGCCAATTAATTATGTATTTAACCGGCACTTGTAACCAACGTCTATTCAACAGTAGAATACATCGGGATTGTCTAACATCGCTTACATGACGTCATCTAATCGCAATTGACGAAGGTTTCGCTAATCAGAGGTTAACTGGATGTCAACAACCTCATTTTAATGACCGACCAACTTAGCTAATGTCATGTAAGCAATCATTTCGATTGTGTCCGCATTTAATATTTATATTTCTCTCAACAAATTGGATTGCCTTTGTTAATCTTGTTAGGAATACGATTCGTCACCGCACGTCCAGCTTAGCTTGCATTATACAGGCAATGCGGCCGCCCTATCTACCATCTAATAGATGTATTGAATAATAAATAGCTGACCGTAACGCTACCGAGAAGCGAACCCGTTGACCCGTTCCCGGAACGCGATCTCATTCCTAACAAGAGTAACAATGTCTTTATACAAAAAATGAGTCGAGGCACATGTCGGCGACTGGTAACCCAATATCCTGGTATCATAATACGCAGTGGCACTCGTTGAGCCGCGAGGAACAAGCAAAGTACTATGAGAAAGCGAGACAAGAGAGACAGCTCCATATGCAGCTGTACCCCGGGTGGAGCGCAAGGGACAACTACGGTTACGGCTCCAAAAAGAAAAAGCGGAAAAAGGACCGCAGTCCCGCAGAGTTGGGAGGTATTGGAGCTAGCAGCGTCGTGGGGATGTCACTGGACGCTTGACACCGCTTACCCTCCCTGACGAGTTCCCGCACCCCCACTAACACAGGAGACTTGCTTGTTGTCCGGTGCCACGTGCTAACCGTGCGGCTTGAACCCACACTAACGTCAGCATCCGTTACCTGCCCCGTCCCGTGTGTGTGTGTGTATGTGAGCGGTAGTGTGTCGCGAGGTGATGTTGCCTGTGCTAGAAAAGCGGCTGGGCTCGCCCGGGCGACCGGGGCCCGCGCCGGCCCTGGCCGCCCCTTACGTGTTTCGTGTTCTGTGTACCGTAGTCGTTGAGTGAACGTAAACTGTACACCCTACACCCTCCGGAAACTATATTGGTTTGTTATATGTCTAGTCGAGACGCGTGAACCGACCGCAGAATAGGTTCTGGGAGGAACATCACAATTGGCCATTCTCATTCTGTAGGGGACAAAATTTTGTGATTAGTTATCGCGCCGCTCGCTGCGGCTGTTTTTCTAGCACGCGTTAGGTCGCGGACGTACGGTCGCAGGTCGAGTCCACCGTCCAAGTGCATTTCTCTGTTTTGTTTCCATATTCGGCGCGTTCACGATACAGTGGCATGCGCTCGGCCGCGAGGAGCAAGCCAAGTATTACGAGCTGGCGCGCCGCGAGCGGCAGCTGCACATGCAACTCTATCCCGATTGGTCGTCTAGGGCTAATACGCAAAGGGGCAAGAAGAGGAAACGAAAACAGGAGACAACCGATGGAGGTACTGCCTTTCACTCCGTCGACGAGCGTCCCCGCCCCCCTCCCGCCCCCTCCCGTCCCTCGTCGTGGCCATCAGCTGAGCAGGCTCGGCGACAGCATAGTGTCGTAAGTCGGTCACGAAGCGAACACATGTCCCGGAGCGGCCGACGTCCCGTCGTTTGAATGCGATAGTCGCATCGGCTCATTAAAAAAATGAGGTCAATTAACGAAGGATTAAGTCCGGAGACGTTGGCAGCTCCGCTCCTCGCCCCCCCTGCGCATATCGCTCCCCCCCACTCCCCGTCCCGCGACAGTTCAATTGCTTTGAACTCCGCTCCGAACGGACCGAGCGACATAGTAATATTGTCTTGGTTGAAGGGGTACGAGGTTGTAGACATACATACATATAATATACAAGTATTTTTGTTTATTTAATATTTATCGCATTTATTTATTTGATTTTAAACGCTATATTATGAGAGAGACCCTCACGCAAGTCCTTCGAAGGTTGTCCCGGTTTTATGCTTTCCGTTTTGCTCCTGCGTGCGAGAGGGAGCGTGCATGTTAAAGCAAGTCAATATTTGAATACTTGAGTAATTGCTTTGCAGGGAGAGTAGTTTGATGTCGGAAAAGGCTGGGACAGCCTTCTCTTGGTACATAATGGAGTAGTCTGGACCAGAGCAGCCATGCGAACACCGCCGAGGACTAGATATACACAGCTGCTGATGCTTATGTGTCTGCGGTGCAATGATACTGGCCAAATAAAGTCACAAATATTTATTTTGATTCCGGAGAACCTATTCTGCTTCAATTTGCTTATAGACGACATGTTTATTTGTTATTTTTTCCGACAATAGCGTAGTTTTAGCATTTATTTTGTTCAAAGTTTATGCGTGTAGTATGTTATTTTTTAAAACCAATGTTTTTTCCGTTGTTCCCATTCATTTGTCCCATCCCGGCCTGCATGGACTAACATAAGGGAATTGCATGCGAAGCTTTGTAGTTCGTAGTCTTAGCTGACATGTTTGAGATGCTTTAAATATGATTTCCGGTAAATTACCTATAATTTACGCATCACACGATTAAGCTGCATTCCTTTTCATTTGAACGACAACAAAGAGTTTATCAATTTACTCGACATCATATTTTTTTGAGAATAATTTGCAATTTTTAAAGTATGTGTTTGCGTACATTTTGTATGAGTTCAATGTCTGAGTGAAAAATTTAGAGGAAGTGAAGGATGTTTACTAATACATGTTATGTAATACTTTCAGGAAATAATTTGAAGAAATGTCGAGCGAGATATGGTCTTGACCAACAGAACCAATGGTGCAAGCCTTGCAGGTGGGTTTACTACCATTACTTTTCATTTTTTTTTCTTTCGCTTGTGCAAAATTGAATCTTGGTTAGCCGATGGTATATTAAATACCATTGGTTAATATAATTATTGTTTCTATGTGGAAAGACTTGGCTGTCTTATCTGACACACCAAGAGTGGCCCGGTCATTTTACTTTGGCATTTTATAATTTAAGAAAATCTATACAAAAACCATGTAGTTGTTGTTTATTTTTATGTTTTATGTTACAATACATATAGTAAATTAAGGATTTATTGACGGCGAAGCAGCTAATTCAGAAAATGTGTCTTTTCACAAAGAAATCAATTGTTTAGATCACAAGGAATAGATTTTTTTGAAAGTAGCCGAAGTTTGGAAGTAGAAACTTAGGGGATTAGTAAAATGGCGGCGAGAGAGAAAGAAAAAGAGAGAGAGAGAGAGAGAGAAAGGGCAATCATTTGTCGAAAGCTTTCAAAAAAATCTGGACACATTTTCTGAATTGGCTCGCTTGGTTGTTGTTATTGGTTGTCAAGGTTCATGTTTACTTATACAAATGTTTTTTCCACTCATGATTGCCGCTTCTCATGGACCCTGGATCTGCTGGCACTATTGGTGACTCGTTCTGATCATTTTTACGTTCTTTTTTTTATTATTTTTGATCATTTTTTTTCGCCACACGCCACTTGACTCGTTGTTTTTATTTTATATTATCTTTACTTTTTTTCATTTATTTATGTATTTTTTTACTTATTGCTATTGTCATTTTTTGTCATCCTTTTTGTTTTACACTACTTATTTATTTGTATACAAACACCTTTTTTATCTGTTCTGTATCTAATAATACATTCATTTTATGTAACAATTCATAAACATTTTTCTCACCCAAATCACTACCATATCATCATTAATCTGTCCACTATCATTCCTATATCCACCATCATCTCTATCCACTATTTATCCTCTACCACCATCATTCACTATCATTCCTATATCCACTATCATTCCCATATCCACTATCATTCCCATATCCGCTATCATTCTTATATCCTCTATTATTCCTATATCCACTATCATTCCCATATACACTATCATTCTTATATCCTCTATCATTCCTATATCCACTATTATTCCTATATCCACTATCATTCCTATATCCACTATCATTCCTCTGTCCATTATTATTCCTCTATCGATTATCATTCCTCCACCATCCTCATTCACCTGTCATTACCGGGCACAGCCCCGAGTCAAGTAGCGTGATGGTGTCCGGAGGCCTGGGCCTCCTCCGGCCGGAGCCGACGACCTCGCTCCCGGCCTCCAGCCTCGTGAGCCCGCAGGAACCTACCTACGTTAACCTCTAGTGCCGGCGCCGCCCCGCCGACGGCCTCGCAACGGTTGGTGAAGAGTTGACTCTTGACAGACGGGAATGACCTGTGTGTTGTAGTTGAGAATCTTATTTTTGACTTAAATACTTATTTTCGATTTTATTGGCTCTAAATTTTTTAAGAAATTTTAAGTATTGTCTTTTCAATTTATTTTTTAATACTAAAAAAAGTCAGGTCACTGATAAATAAGTGATAAGTAATATATATATTTTTTTTGTTAATGTATTGATTGCATAATACAGAATTTATTTAATATTTTTAAAGACGAAGCCTGAATGTTTTTTTTTTTTACAAAAAGGAATGGCGTTTTATGTTGTCGTAGGTAGTCGTTTGCTTATTTTTCGTTAGATTTTTTAACGTTTTTGTAACAGAATTGTTTTTCAGCATGAGTGTTCGATGTTCTTCGCGTGTTTGCAGTTTATTTTAACACGTTTTCAGCATGTTACTGTTAACATTATGATTTATGTGTTACGTGTCATGTAGGACAGATTAGCTTTTATTGTGTGAAGGACCGTTTTGTAACTTTTCTGGAAAAATATGTCATTTTTCGTATTAAGTTAATAACGGTGTAGTGGTAGTTGGTCAGATAGGCTCTCTTAGCTTCTTGTATAAATAATACTGCTGTTAGACTGGAAGCTGATCCCAACTAACAAATAGCCGGCTCCAGATAAATGGACTTCCGAGGGGCAATTCTCGTAATTTTAAGAACGTTCACAGTCTGGGGGCTTAAAAAGGCCGCTTTGGCAGAATCATAATAGGATAACAATATGAATCATATTAAAAATCTTAAAATGGTGACAAACTGACAATTCATAATATGATCTGTGTGCAATTCATATCACAATGAAATATCATTTAAAATGTAGAAATAAAAAATAAAAAACCAATTTGATTAATAAAAAGTGTAATGAAAAATTTACCGATAAAATTACGGTTTTTTTTTTTCATGCGGTAATGTTTACACCAAATATGAAATGAAATTTTATGAAAATTAGAGGAACTGCTAACGATCTGCTGGGAATTCAGGAAATGAATAGCTTTTAGAGGTAATGCTTAAAGTGGTCTTTTTAGGCCCCTGATCTGAGTCTCAAACTGTCGAAAATACCTCTAATTTCTCAACATTTTTGAGTTTTTGACATTCATTGCTGCTGAAATGAGATTGGGACTAGATTTTGAACGTTTTTAATTACGGAAATTGGCCTTCTGGTCTTTAGAACCTCTTCAATAAAATCAGATTGTAAAGGTAACAAAACGGTCCTCAAACCCCCTATCTTTCCTGGATCCTTACTAAACTCGTATCTCTTTCTAGGCGGAAGAAGAAGTGCGTTCGCTACATGGAAGCTCTCGCGGCCGCGTCGGGGACCGTGCCGATGCCGATGGTGACGCCGCAGTCGCCCTGCTCTGAAGAGGACGTCAAGCTCGAGGAGATGTCGGACGCGTCCAGCGACGGCGACGCCGACACGCCGCTCAACTCGGCCTCCAGCCCCGGCGGGCTCAGCGCGCTGTCGTCGCTCGCGTCGCCCGCGTCGGACCCGCCGCCCGCGCCGCCGCGCAACCCGGTGGGCACCAACCCGCGCGACGCCAACAACCCGCTGTCGGTGGGGCAGCTGACGTCGCAGTCGTGGCCGCGCGCGCCGCCCCGGCCCGGCCACGAGGTCATCTCCGTGTCATAGTGGCGCCCCACGACCCCGCGACCCGACGCACACGCCGCGCGCGCGGGCTCTGTCAGCATTCTAACTCGATGGACATTCCGCGATTATACCGAGGTAAAATCTTTACAGAGCCGCGTCGCGATACGAACTGTGCATTGTCAACTATTCGTTCTTTTCCCCGCTCGAGGCTCTTGAGAAACGAACTTTTAACCCAGCGGAGGGTAGAGCGACTAGTTAACGTGAGACGTGTGTCGCCATCTGTCGGACAGTGAGTGAACGTTCACCGGCGCCATCTAGCGGCCGCGGCGAGAAACGAGTCGTGTCGGTTGTGATATGAACTAAGGATAAGTACCGATTGTTACTGCTGTTCTCAATCATGTTTGGAGGAAACCGTAGTGACTAACCTACCTCTATTCGGCTTTTTGACGAGTTTTGAAATTTAGGAATACCGGCACTTTAGTGAACTATCGTAATTTCGCTGATTGTATAGCGAGGTAAGAAATATATTCATAAACCTAAAAAATACCGTTTTTTCATGTAATAAAGTAAAAGGGCCTAATGTTTATAATAAATAATACTAATAATTATTATCTGCACCAAGTGTTCGGTATTTCTATAATTCGACGTCGTTCAACTCGAGAGTGGCTACTAGATTTCAGCCTAAATCTACAGTAACGATAAGTAGTCCATTCTTCAGTCGAAGTGATCTCAAAATTGTGAGCCCGAATCGAGTCATTTATAGTGCATTTTTTATAACAAGCCCACACTTTTAGTGACCAAATATTGTCAACATTCAGTTATACTAGTCACATATTAATGTGCCATGTTTCATTATGAATTATCTTATTGTAAACGTCTTTCTATCATTTATTTTTAGTCCAGGAATTTGTCAATTTCCACCTCATGAACACAAGTAAAAAATTAAATACATATCGAATCATGTCATCAGTCAATACAATTCAGTCATTAATTATTTATTTTTCGATTCGTATTTAATTTTCTACTTTTTGACCAACAACAATGTCTTGCAACTAACGTTTTGGGCTTGAAAACTATGCTTTAAAATCTTTAAAGATTAATGTTTGGTAAATAAAAGTGTGGGTTCTTTTACCATCTGTACCTTGAGTAGTCAACGATATTTTAAGCCATTTTATTGTAAACCATTGATTTCAATCAATAAATGAATTCATGGACGCAACTTTTAAAAATTCACTGCTGTTTTTAAAATATTTGACAATCTATATGTAATGTTACATCGAAACAAAAATGCATGCACGATATTTCATCAGTTTTCATTTCTTAATATTGTGACGAACAATTTTCACCTCTATTGCTCTCTTGATACGGACGATTTTGTTTATAACAGGCCTCTCTTGCTTGACGATGGGGCATTCGCCTAAAACTTGACGAATTGATTAGTTGTTTACCGGTCGGACCTAATTTTTTAATTCAAATGCAGAAACATACCGCCATGACAGTTAAAGCCTCTTATACTACACTTTGAATTGAGGGACATTTTCTGACGTTTCTTAATTTTTACTGTCAGACAGTGTTCATCAATACAAAGAGTGCCTACTACTTACTAACATTATCGTTAAATGAGACCCTTGCGCTAGCCAAGGTATGTTTCTGCATCAAGATCTTGACCCAATGTGATTGTTAAATGCGTTCTCGTCACCCGCGACTAAGGCCTGGTGTTCTTAAAACTTCCTACCTACGGCCTGCACCAGATGAAGGTTCCATGTAGCGTTATAGATTTTGAATTTAGTTATTAAAATGTTTTCCCTTCGCGGTATGCTTGTGTATAAAGGTATTGTTAAGGCGAACGGAGGGAAAAATATTTTTCCGTTGTACGGAACTTGTTAGACTGTCGTAGATTAGACTAGGCACGTTGTATGAGTGAAGTATATCTAAGGTGTTGTGCCGAATGCCCTTTGTAATAAAATTTTAGAAAACTATAAAAAATTAATAGAAAAAAAGTCGAAAAGACATAATTAGTTTCAAGTTTCAACGTAAGTATACTAAATGTGTTAGTAAAATTGGTATTTATTTAATTGTTTAATAATCGAATAATGTGTCTTTATAATAGTAAAGATTTATGTTGAATGTATTGATATAATTTTTCTTTGATGAGTTAATTTTTGGCTAAACAAAATCAAATTTTGGCATAAACATGAGATGTCCTAGTACAATTTAAAACAACGCCATCTATCTTCAGCTGCATGCCATTTACATCTCTATAGTTCTAGTAATTTCCGCAAGATGGCCGACTAGTGTAAGCCCGTCGAATGGCATTTCGGGACAACACCACACTGTATATGTGTAAGTACGTACATGATGTAAAAATATAGCTATAATCTAACTGTGTCATATTAGTTTATAAGTGTACTATGCTACTTACATATGTATACATTATTATTACATAAAGAAAGAAGTTTAAAAGAAAAATATTAGTTAAATACTGACTCGAAACTGAAAATGTTTGGTACATACGAAGACACAAGATATTTTATAATTGGCAACCCCCAATAGGAGTCAAATTTGTAAATAAATTTGTAATTCACGAATATATATAGGACATTTTGGTATAAAAATATTGCATTTATATTATTATTAAAAAGCGATTAGTACCCTCGGAATGTTCTTGGATGGTTTGTTTTGTCCAACATTTTTGTTAATTACTTTTTATTGTTATTATTAAGAATTTTAACGTTGTTACTTGAAATGCCAACCCCACATTGATTTATAAATTACTCTCGGTGATTTAAAATGGAATTTTAATTGGTTATACAAGACAAATAGAAATGCGACTTAAATATTAACTGACAAATATTATCAACATCAGTTTGTACAACTTGACCGAATTATGAACGTTGAAATTATTATATTGATCATTCGTACGATTTTGCATGAAATCCGACTTTGTGCAATACTAAATAAATATGGGTACTGTATAGTTTTCTAAATATTAAATTAGATTTTCTTAAAATTAATTATTAAGGTCTATTTTTGAGTTTTATAGAAAATGATGGATTTGATTTTTTTTTTTTTTAATTTCGGAAACGATGTTTTTATTTTAATATTGATTTTTATCCCGTGCGAAAACCATCTAGAACTACAGATTGCCAGGGAATTACGACCAGTTATGACGATAATATATGTATATCATAATGTCTGTGCCAAATTTATGTATGAAACCGCAGGTATTGAAAAGATACCTTTACTTGTCTTTATGTTGATAGATTTTATAGGTTGTTTTTTATTGTTAAGAGGGTAAAGACAGACGGCTCTTACGTTGGGCCAGTTATTTTTTTTTGTAGAGGAAATTGACAAATTAGTAAACTCAATTATTAGGTCTGGCCCCATGTCTTGTGTTCAGTTGAACGAATATTATTTTAATAAACAACTTTAAAATTGTATTTGTGCTGTTTTATTTATTATGCCCGCCTGTAATAGACATGGTGAACGTTTTGAGTATGAATAGAAAGACTATACGTTTATTTGCGGCAACATGACGAAAAAAAAGAACACAAACACAAAAAAGTAAGTACCGCTTTCTGAATGAGGTGTTGGTCGAGGCTCTTGGCTATTAAGCCATTAGCTGTCATGACTATTGGTACAATGATTGCCGAAACCACATGAACATGTCGACAACCTCGCGAGTCAAGTCAAGATACTTCATTTGTTAATCTTTCTCGGCTTTCACTTGGTCGGGCACATACCCGTAGTATTGCACTTCCGATTCTACAAGGCTGTATTTCAGAGCAAGTTGCTGATGGATTATCCTGACTACAAGGTTGAGTCTATGCAAGTACCTACTCTTCGTTAGCTAGACGAGAACCCCGGAGATAATGTGTCCGATTGGTTCTCCCGGCTGGTGGCATGCTCGACAGATGTCAACCGTGTCGGTTTTCCCAAAAAGGTACGCAACCAGAATACGGACGCTAATAGATCTACATTGGGTCCTTGTAAGACCCGGAAGAAGCGTCTGTGAAGTTCCTTACCCTGTCATACCTCCATGCGATCATTAGTGTCAAGCACTACTGACTTGCGCCAGTTCTCTTTAACCAAGGAGAGCGGGGTGACGTCGACAGATCCTTTAGGGAACGACGACCCTGTTGGCTAATGGCCATATTAATGAGGAGTAGCTCCTTAGTACCGCGGGAACCGTTCCTACATCCATTTTGAAAGGTAGGCATGATCGAGTTTTTGTGTCTAAGTTTGTTAATTTTAGCTCTCAAAATGGATGTAAGAACTTTATTCCGTTGACGTGGCGTTGGGGAAACGGCAGGAAAGGGTAGGAAACCTTAGCTTTAGAAATAAAACAAAAGACATGAGATTACATTGTTTATTCGTGACAATGCATAATAGAGAATATCCATTTAGAAATTATGTAAAACGCTATAAAAATTGTGACGCCATTGCAAGACTAGTACTATACGGAGATAAAAGAATTATTTTAAGGTTTTGTACTGCGATCTTACGATATTTTGGCCCCTATACTGACCAATTGCATCCCAGTTTTATGAAGCTAGAAGAAGTATTGAAGTCGAAAATTATTTAAATTATATTTTGGTGTGTGTTTCAATTAAAACTGACAATCAATGGACCACACTCATGGTCACTGGTATTTTGTTGCATCCGGTTAGACTGGAAGCCGACCCCAACATAGTTGGGAAAAACGCTATGCAGATGGTGGAATTTAAATAATTTTATTACACTTTTTCCTTCATATCATCATTCTCCTCCCCTTATCCCAATTTATTTGTGGTCGACGCAACATGTCTGTTTCTTCCATACTTCTCTATTAGTCATCATAAACATAAATTAAAAATGTAATAATCAAAATATTATCTAGATTTATGTCTAGAAATGGACTGCAAATAGATAGGACGAACATAACTAAATAATAGAATGAAATATCCAAAAGATTTTCGACTTCAATACTAAATAAAACTTAGCTGACAGTACACAGGTGACAGAATCGTTACAAAAGTGTTTATAAAACAATCAGACCTAACACTAACTTATGAACTTAGGATTCTTGTGAGGCTACGTTTACACGGCGCTGTATTACCATATGTTAGAGTAATGTTGGGATCATACGGCCACATCCCGCTGATCATATGGCCACATCCCGTTGATCATACGGCCAAATCCCGCTGATCATACGACGATATCCTGCTGATATAGAAGGTTAAACGCAATGGAATGGAAGGCCGCGTATTAATCGAAAGCGATCGTCGCGCGATTACGTGTATGTCACTGAGCTCCACCTAAACTGCTGCACTAATTTTGATGTTTGTTTTTTGTATGGATGGTTTAGAATGTTAAGATTCACACAATTGGACCCAGTAGGTGGCGCTGCGTTCGGGAAGGACGTCTGTCGGGTGCGATAGTATTACTGTAAAATATAGTACAATACGACGCCGTGTGAACGTAGCCTTATGAATCTTATGATACACAGTAAGACGACATCACGAAAGCACAACATACAGCTTGCGATTCATTCGCTCTTCACTTACTTATTGATATAAATGATGGTTATGAGTTTATGATTTATGTTATGTCAGCAATTTTAAGGTTAAAAATTCTTACCTATTACAAATTAATGTTTGATGGGAAAATTGTTAATAAGAAATACAGGATTATTAAAATAATGCTGGCAAACTCCTAGATATTAATTTATTAACATGGAAACACTAAAGATTTAATGTCACCTTAATATTTGTAAATTTTCTTTAGGGAGATGATTTTTCTTTCCAATATTACATATATTAGGTATTAAATTTAAATATGTTAATTTAATGATAACAAAATCATGTCATAGAGCTTGCCAGTATTTTTTTAAATAGTCTGTGTATTTACGATTGAATTATAATATTAAGTGAAATTGAAAATCTTAATAGTTGTATTGAAATCTATTCAATGCACTTTAAGATAAGGAAATACAGAACAATTTTAATGCAAATGAATTAACAGATTAAAATATAAATGCATTTTTGTTAAAAACAACATTTTTGGCCCATTTTAGCAACAGGGGATTTGGAAGTCTATAAAACTAACTATGTAAGTGAATACAGGAAACATTCTAAAACGTTAATGTAAAACTTATTTAATAATAATAATTATAACCAGTTAACATTGAAAATTTAAACAAATAATCAATATAAGATAATTATTAACCTGAATAAACAAGACAATAGGTAATTACGTACCTAATTCTAATTTGTAGCCAATTTCTACAATTTTGAATAGTTTTAATTACTCGTAATTAGTTATCCTTTCAAATTAACTAGCGTGCCGTGCTTTGTGCCAAAATCCTTTTGAAAAAGAGCTGCAAAGAGTTCAATAAGTCATTTTTTTTTTGCAACTCCTTTACACAAATCATTTCTATACTTTAAATATATTTTCCTACAATCGTGGCTTTAAACTATTCTAGCGATTTCAGCTTTTATTTTAATATTCAAAACACGCTAAAATGGAAAAATTTATTTAAATAACACAAAGGGCTGGAGTAGTTACTCGTATGTTACAAGGCTCTTAAAAGAGCCGTTTAAGCGACCTTTGTGCTGCCACCGACGACGCCGTGGAAATAGCGAAGCTTTGGGCCAGAAAGCTCTGGACTGTATTTTAGGACTTGTTGGACCAATCGTTTCGCTACACGAAGAAGAAGAATGGAAACATTTCTTCGAATTTTATCGTCAAAAACTTTGCGCAACTCAAAATTCAAGCTGAAACCGCTAGCTCATTCAAGGCCCATACCTTATATCTACATGTTCAGGAAAACAATTAATTTCAAAATTGTAATACAAGCATAATCAATTAATAGTAAGTTAACAGCGTAATCGTCTACAAAATGTTATAATTGTTATAAATTTCACTAAACAATACGCCAGTGTGTCAGTCTACTTAAGGCTACTCACAAACGGACCAATCACGACGCGCACTAAAGGCCAACCACTAAGATATAGTGTATTTCCAATAACATGAAATATTTAGTAAGCAAACGGTATGAAAACCCCGAGCTTTCATCGCGATCACCTTCTTAGGTTGGGTCTTAAGCTTTGTAAGAAACGTATACAGTTTGAATTACATCAAAAACTGCATCGAATTATGTGTGAGTGTGACCTATGTTCCTCAAGCTGGGACTCAGGCCTTCTCTCGGCGAGGGAGTGGGCTGTAATCCGGCACGCGGGCCCAGTGCGGGTTGGTGGATGTCACGTCTTCGAAGTTTTGGTTCTACGGCATGCCGGTTTCCTCACGATGTTTTCCTTCACCGTTTTTAAAGCAGTGGTAATGAAATAAATTGCACGAAGTGTAGTTGACAGGTTCAAACACGCATCCATATGTCAAATGCTCTTCAAAATTTTGGTATGAAAATCGGCGTACATATATAAAAATGAGACTCGCCGAATACACAACTTCCTCTTTTTTTAAGTCGGTATTTTTTTGTTGTTGAGAAGTTGCTTTCGCTGGCAACTAGTGGCGATCGAAAGTGGTCCCTATGCGGGTGCCCTAACTGAATAAGTAACATAAATTTTATAACTGTTTTATTATGTCATGTCCTAATTAACAGTCTAACATATAATATACTAATGCTTAAGCTTTGGGTTATTTAACGAGTAGCTTCAAGATTGGTTCTTAGCTGCCTCAAGCCCTTGGGGACACTTCTACTTGTGAAGAGTTACTGAGAGTAAGCCCAGGCGAATTTTTTTGGTTCGCTGGGTTTTCAACTCACTGGTGAGTGCTGAGGGTTGAAAATCCAACAGTGTGTTTTTTGACGCGCTGCATGGGATGCGCTCTGTTCGATTTTCAATGGTCGGCTCAACACAGAGAGTTGAAAATCCAGTGCGGGATATTTTTACGTCCGTGTTTACGTGGGCTAACGTAAAAACAATATTTGAGTTGGTAAACCAAATTTTAGGTACAATATAACAAATTTCTAAGTTCCCTCAATAAGGAACTTAACATCATGCAACCAATTACTTTTGCAACGTCAATTCTAAAGATATTTTCTCAAATACCAAACGAAATTATTTATCGTCACCGATCATCAAACAACTCACACAAAATCACATTGAAATAGGGTTGTGAACCAAATTTTCAATCAAATATCGATATTAAAACCTCTCATTTCACAAAACCAAAGATAATTTTAAACAAAAAAAAAAAAAAATAACATAAAATTATCACAACTGTTCACAAGTATCAGTATCGTGTCAATGCCGCAAGCTTACCAAGACCGGTCTCGGTATCAAACCGGTTTACCACAGGACCGAGGACTTGCCGCCAGGCGGGTTCCTCACGCGGACTGAAGTCTTGGTGTCCAGACCCTCGGTTTCTCCTGCAAATTAAATGATAAATTATTTGATTTTTGTAAGTAGGTTTGTACAAACACTTTTACAACTCAGTCATATTTTAAAACTAGATGAGATCGGCGTTTCCTATCTGACTAGTCTGAGACGAAAGGCCGAAACAAACTCAGAGGTCAGTCTCTTTTAAAGTCCAGACATAATCTTGGTCAGGTCATATGAAGACCATGTAGGTCGATGTCTGAGATGGCCTTTTGAGGAAAGAGGCCATACAGATTGAGAGGACCTGTCCAGTCAGTGCACGCATTTGTCAGAAATCTTGCAGCTCAACTCAAAATAGATTATAATGATTATTAAAGAGTTATCTATACTAATAATAAAGCTGAACAGTTTTGTTTGATAGCGCGTTCAAACAAAACTGTTCATCTCTGGACTGCAAGTCGAATTTGAAAAAATATTTTTCTATTTGCTAGCACAATTATTCTTAAGGCACACTTTCCTGCTAACGGAATTTTCACTATTTTATTCGATTTTATCTGATGTAGGTATGTTATATTGTGTGTTAAAAATAGCCTGTGAAAATGTATTTTCAATTCTTTCTCATTTTTAGGTTTTTTCAGCATAATGTCACTTTGCTAAGAGAGTCAACTATGAAATGTCTGTTTGTCTTGTTAAAAATACTCCAAAAATTACAGACACATGAGGCATTTTTATGTCTCTGGAATTTGGATTAAGATTGTCAGTTGTCCCATGGTACTAGTGGGACATAACATCCCACTTATCCCATCATGGGGCTGGGTCAATGGGACTAGTGGGACAGACCCGTATTTTTTACATTTTTTAATGTAGATTTCCATAGGCGTGCCTCGGAAAGCACGTTAGCCGTTGGTCCCGGCTGTCATTCGTGGATCTTTGACAGTCGTTACGGGTCGTCAGAAGCCCGAAACTCTGACAACCAGTCTTACCAAGGGGTATCCTATTACCCAGTAACTGGGTTGTGGAGGTCAGATAAGCAGTCGCTCCATGTAAAATACTGGTATTTAGCTGCATCTGGTTAGACTGGAAGCCGACCCAGAAATAGTTGGGAAAAGGCTAGGCAGCCGTGACCACTTGCCATCAGGTCTACCCGCCTGCTTGATTGCCAGGCAATGACATAAAAACAGCATTTAAAGAGTTATCAACTTACTGCTAATTGAGAAAGTAGACGTCTGCAGGTTCCTCGTCCCCGGTTCCCGCATCTTCCTGCCAGTCGGAGTGCTACATCCTGACACGGACAAACTTTCAACACTCTTGTTCATGTGCCCTAGATCTGCAAGAGAGGCGAAAGGGTTAGGTTGGAAGTTAGACGGCCAGATGTTCTAAGAAGCAACGTACATGTTTTTCGTCTCATTATTCCAATGATGTAAACAATTGGAGTTAAGAATGTTAAATATTGTTACGAGCTTCGGGTTCGTGACAATTAAAAATGCCGATAAAAATTACCAAAAGTTACACTTTAATTAATCAACACTAACAACAATTCAAAACACACTAATTATAAAACACAATCGCTATTTAGTCGCACTTGAAGATCGCTTTCGATGTATTCGCATTTATCGCTAATCCAAGTCTGCTTGCTCGCGGCTATTCCCGGCCTTATATAGTGCCGCAGATAGTTCCAGAACCTTCTATTGTAGAACCGTCTAGAATGTTCGAGTACATACCGGCCCCGACTGACTACATGTCGATAGTTCTAGTAAGTTCTAGCTTCGTCATATCTACTCGTCAATAGATGGCGCTGACGGATAGCGTGACTATTAGTTCTACTATTCCATAATAGATGGCGCCAGTTAGTTCTGCCAATCCACAATAGATGTCGCCAGTGGTAACTAATGTCACCGTGTATCAGGCATTAATTGTGGCGCGTAACACTGCCCCCTCCTAAGACATGCTCGTCCCGAGCATTATCGGCTCCATAATAACGCGCCAATCGATCCACATGGACGATCTTAGGAGTACCTCTTGCACCTCTACTACGAGTCTGAGGTCCCTTTACAGCTGCACAACTTGTACATTTGCGACACCAGTCCTTGACATCGTCCCGACAGTGGATCCAGTAAAACCGTTCTCGTATCTTCAGTAGAGTCCGTTTTACTCCCAGATGACCTCCTGAACAACCATTATGGTACAGCTGTAGCACCTCCGGTACTTGAGCTTTAGGGACAACCATTTGCAAATGACAGTTGTCTCCCCGAGCATTTTCCCATTTACGGCACAGGACTCCATCCTGAATCACCAAGCTGTCCCATTGGGCCCAATAGCTTTTTGTGATCGAACTCATCGCTGAGACGTCGCTCCACCTGGGCTTAGGAGCTCTGGCCTTCATCCACTTCAGAATCGGCTTGATGTCCGAATCTTCCTGCTGTGCACGTTGTACGCTTTCCTTCCACTCGTTGCTGAGGTCTGTCTTGAGCATCCTCACAGGTACAACTTCTTTATTCTCTTGCCTAGTCTTCAAGGTGGCCGTCTCATCCTTCCGCTGGTTGACATAAGTACGGTCCTGTTCGGACCGCGCATGCGCTTCGCGTCGCACTCGCTCCAACTTTTTCTGTTCCATGTCAACCGCGCGCTTCAATTCTTCTAAACGTTCTAGAAGGGCTTGCTGTTCCTGGTGAGCCATAAGCAACGCCTTCTGCTGGTGCTGAAAGTCCTGGGTGGTGCTGTTAGCTGCACTGCCCTCTGGAGATCGGCCGTCTTCCCTTTCTGCAGTTCGCTTGGGGCAACTGGATCGAAGGTGGCCCTTTTCCCCACAACCGTAGCACCTAGGGCTGTATCCTTTATTGCGGTCGCGAACTGTAGCCGCTGCAACCTCCCTGACGCGATGGGAACGATGATCCTGCCGCACGGCTTCCACCTCCAGTGCATGGGCCAAGGCGTCCTTAAGCGTCCCGTGGTGCCCGAGCCTCACAGTAACTCTAACTTCAAGATCACGGATGCCGTCGATGAATGCCTGCACCAGGTTCCCATCAATAAGCGCAGGTACGGACTGGTAAGCTTTACGCACCAGCTTCTCCACTTCAAGGGCCCACTGCTGCAGGTTTTCATTACTGCGTTGCACGCGATCCTTGAGCTGCGCACGAAACACGTGTTCCAGGTGAGCATCGCCATACCGAGCCTCCAATGCCTCAAGGAGCTGCTCGTAAGTCACTTCCTTACCGAGAGCTTCCAGAACAGTTAAGGCCTGGTCGCGCAGGCCTAGGGTGAGGGCAGTCATAGCCTGACTATTATTCCAACCATTCGCCTTTATGACAGCCTCAAACTGGATTTTGTAGGCCGACCAGGAAGAAGTTCCGTCGAACGGTGGCACTTTGAATCCACGTAGCGAAGGTGTTGTAGCTACGGGAGCTGCGATTCCATCCCCAAGTTTAAGGTAATCCAGCGTTTTCTTTACGTCAGCCATCACGGTTTTCTTTACGTCAGCCACCACGTTGTCCACCCGATCATTCACTCGGTCGATCCGGATTTCAGCTTCCGTCAGGCGGTTGTCACATTGAGCAACCTTATCCTTCATCTCCTTCATGTCTTTCCCGAAGGTAGCGTGAAGATCCTTCATAAGGAGCATCTGCTCTTCCTGGCGGCGCGCTTGCTCCTCCTGGCGGCGCGCTTGCTCCTCCTTATCGCGTTGGAGCTGTTCTTCCAACCGGCGAGCCTGTTCCTCCTGACGGCGGGCCTGTTCCTCCTTGTCCCGCTGGAGCTGTTCTTCCAACCGGCGAGCCTGTTCCTCCTGACGGCGGGCCTGTTCCTCCTTGTCCCGCTGGAGCTGTTCTTCCAACCGACGAGCCTGTTCCTCCTGTCGGCGGGACTGCTCCTGCAGCATCATCATCAGAGCAGCAAAGTCTGGTGCTGATGATGCTGGAGCTGCTGCGGACGGGTCGGCCTCCGTGGTTGGTAGCTGGCCCTCCGACCTCTGCGGCGCAGCTCCACCAAAACGCCTCTGGTCCGTCTCCTGTTGGCGTTGACTCCGGGTACGGATACCCTCCGTGTCGTCTTTAGGTAAAATCGGCATGATTTTAATCCTTGCTTCTGACACCAATTGTTACGAGCTTCGGGTTCGTGACAATTAAAAATGCCGATAAGAATTACCAAAAGTTACACTTTAATTAATCAACACTAACAACAATTCAAAACACACTAATTATAAAACACAATCGCTATTTAGTCGCACTTGAAGATCGCTTTCGATGTATTCGCATTTATCGCTAATCCAAGTCTGCTTGCTCGCGGCTATTCCCGGCCTTATATAGTGCCGCAGATAGTTCCAGAACCTTCTATTGTAGAACCGTCTAGAATGTTCGAGTACATACCGGCCCCGACTGACTACATGTCGATAGTTCTAGTAAGTTCTAGCTTCGTCATATCTACTCGTCAATAGATGGCGCTGACGGATAGCGTGACTATTAGTTCTACTATTCCATAATAGATGGCGCCAGTTAGTTCTGCCAATCCACAATAGATGTCGCCAGTGGTAACTAATGTCACCGTGTATCAGGCATTAATTGTGGCGCGTAACAATATCATTATGTTTAAATCATAAAGCCTCGCAAGACTCCCGGGAGTCTATTGAGTAATTACTTAACAATCGAAAGATTATATCTGTGCAATATTAGCACTATGTTGCAAAAGCCGTATGGACAAAGTTGAAAAATCATAGATTTTATTTACCGCCTACCCGACTTGTAATGTCTAGGAAGTAGGTAGTTTATCACTAGCTCGCTAGTTAGTAAGGACAGAGCCGGTGGACTCTAGATATGTTTGTGAGCACAGTTCGTTAGCCGCGCGCTTTTACCCGACTGCGGCGGAGCTCAAAAGAAGGGTAGTGTTTTTACTATCATACACCCTAATGGGGAAACTTAAGTGCGTACCCTGGGCACTGAGTCCCAGAGGGCAATTCTCGTAATTTTAAGAACGTTCACAGTCTGATCTCAGTCTCAAGCTGTCAAAAATTCCACTAATTTCCCTACATTTTGACAAGTTTTTGACATTTGTTCGTCGCCGAGATGAGACTGCGACTAGATTTACCTTTAAAATTTTAAAGAGACTGCGACTAGATTTTGAACCTTTTAAATTACGAGAATTGGTCTTCAGGTACCAACATTTCAGACTAGGTAATCTTTTCGCCACGGTGTGATCGAGTTTTCGTATGACTTGAGTCGACACGACAGATATGAAGAATTCTCTCGACTTATTACGTATTTATTTCTTGTTTACATAATTGGAAGCAATGAAAAGTGTAGAGTACGACAGCAGACCTTGTGGCCTTGTTGGTTCCCAGGTCGGGCAGCAAGAATACATGACATTTTCTGTAAGAGAAATAGTATGTTAGATCGGAATCGTGCCGAAATATGGCAATAAGCTTGTAGCTCGGATTCCAATATGTAGCTTTAAATAGCGAGAAGCTAGCTTACTTTTTGTTAATTTAAACCGAGTGTATAATTTAAAATACTTTTCTCAGCTTGGATTCGAAAGAATTAATACTTATCCACAGAGAAACCACGAACATACTGTTGTAACTGTAAACCCAGCCGATCTATTCTGTAAAAAATTCAACGTGAGAACTTACATAAAGTGAGATCGAATACTGTCAATCATCAGGTGGTACGACTGCTCGCTTCTACCTCACTTCATCTGAGTTTTCACGGTGACATTTGTACAGAATAGGCCGGTCCGCACGGATGCGTTATTCTCCCGGCGATTTTTTTCGCGCACTGCTTAGCGCCGATTGTTCAAAATCCAAAAGTGTGTTTTTGAACGCGCTGGAATGCGCTGTTGGATTTTGAACGCTCAGCTCAACATCGAGAGTTGAAAATCCAGTGCGCAATAAAATCCCGCCGCGATATTTTTACGACTGTGGGCGAATGTGGGCTGACGCGAAGTAAACGTAACGTTGTACAGACGCCAGCATATCAAGCTACTACAATCTGTCAAATTTCTTTAATAGATTTTCAACTTTATCGCTAAAGCATTAAGGTTCAAGGTTGATTGACAAAAATTAACAGTTTGGGGTAGCTTGACCTGCTGACGTCTGTACAAAGTCGACATTTTCAAACATTATCTTGTCGATAAGTAGGATTGCTAAATGTTCGTGCTTTCATTAGAAAATAAACTCTCAGGTTAAAAAATTCGCGAATGCATATAACGTTAGATTTGTATTTCTAGTTTGCTGCCCGGCCCCTAACCACATATACTTATATTACACAATAATATAGCCTAGCTCAGCTTAGAAACTGTGCTTATGTTAAAGCTTGCCTGCGTGCGTTTAGCTAGAAACCGTTTGAAAGTCAGCATCAAAAAGAAGTTTGAGCTTCAGAAACTTAATTGCTTTTCACAAGTCACTTTTGAAAGATAGCAAAGAAAATACGGGATCAAATTAAATTAGCTAGCGATACTCCGCAGTCGTGATAGATTGGGACATCTAAACATAAAATAAAAAATAAATTAATTTGATGATGTTTTTTTGTGGGGTCATCAAACTGTTTAAAAGATCAGTTTTTCTTGTGTAAACTTTACAGACGTGATGGTCGATTACTAAACACGATAAAACAAAATAAAATATATTTTCTAAGCGGTAATCGACCCCACAACATTTTTTTTTTGCTTTTATTTATCCTGTTTTGATATCGATACCAATCACGTCTGCAGTGTTTCGCTAGCTAATTTAATTGACCCTGTATATCTATAGGAGATAAGTAACCAGGGTCGTCGGATATAGTTGAAGTTTAGTAAGAAACCGATGGATGTTTTCAAATGAAATTTAGTTTGATGAATGAAGTGTTTGTTTTCTATTAATTAAATTAAATTTTATCCGAAAATATCGATCCTTTTCCTACTAAACTTCGACTATATCCGACGACCCTGGTTACTTATCTCCTTTGGTGGCCGTACATACTTCAATGAATTTTAACAGAAGGTATTTCACGTCACAACCTGTGTTTTAACACTATCGCCACTTTAGATTCTGAATATTATCATACTTATGATGCCAACTTTACCGATAACATAAAGCCTATTTACAACTGTCACAATAAAACAGAGGTTTAAGACAAGTCTGCAAGCATGCGTGCCAGCTCCGCTTTTAGCCTGTGTGTGTCCCACACCAGTGTGGGTGTATACCAACATCAGCAACATATTGGTCTACCAACATACCAGGAGAAGGGGATCCGTTGGCTTGAACGTGAGCGTGAGCGTCCAGGAAGTCAGGTCTGTGTGGCGCTTGCTCATGGTCGTGAGCCACGTCGTAGACTAACGGAGAGTCCACTGGAGTCTTCAGGAATTTGCCGAAACCTGCATAAGAAATATGATTTTAAAATAACCACCCATGAACGGTATAATATATAGTGGGTACTTGTGGCTAAGTAATAATAGCCGCACGGGTCGATCGATAAAGTTAATCTACGCTTGCCGCGGTTAGTCCGTAGATGGGTGACCATATTTACATACCAAGACCCCTCCGTGCCTCGGAAAGTACGTTCAGCTGTTGGTCCCGGCTGTTATTCGTGGATCTTTGACAGTCGTTAAGGGTCGTCAGAAGCACGAAAGTCTGACAACCAGTCTTACCAAGGGGTACCGTATTACCTAGTAACTGGGTTGTGGAGGTCAGATTGGCAGTCGCTCCATGTAAGATACTGGTATTCAGCTGTATCCGGTTAGACTGGAAGCCGACCCCAACATAGTTGGGAAAGGGCTAGACAGATGATGATGGACGGTAACAATATCTAAACCTATGTCTGCCAAAAAGCAGCGGTGTTGTGTTTCGGTAGGATATGGGAGCCGGTATCATTACAGCCAGGGCTTGAAATACCGGTATTTTTGGGAACCAGTACCATAAGCCTTGGTGTGAATACCGGTACCAGTACTACCGGTAGTATTGATACCTGTACTATTGGTATTTTTAGTCAGTACTGAAGGTCAATTCTCGTAATTTAAAACGATCAAAATCGAGTCGCAGTCTCATCTCGGCGACAAACAAATGTCAATAACCTGTCAAAATGTAGGGAAATTAGACATATTTTTGACAGACTGAGATCATACTGTGAATGTTCTTAAAACTACGAGAATTGCCCCTCTGGTGCTGCAACGGTACCAAACAAATATAGACATAGGCAAGGAAAGTTAGAAAAACAACTTCAAGGTACAAATACGAGATTTGCGGTACGCGGCGGGTATTTGGTACGGGTACTTGTTAGCTGGAGTACCGTTTACCGAGTTTTGATAACCGACGAATAATATCTACTCTAGAGGGTCTTTAATCATGTGCTGAATTCATGGTGGCAGTTCGTGCATCAAATTTTCCTTGCACCCTGTATGACATAATAATATAATAAATAATAATAATATAATAAATAATAATAATAATAATATAATAAATAATAATAATAATATAATAAATAATAATAATATAATAAATAATAATAATATAATAAATAATAATAATATAATAAATAATAATAATATAATAAATAATAATAATATAATAAATAATAATAATATAATAAATAATAATAATATAATAATAATATAATAAATAATAATAATATAATAATATAATAATAATATAATAAATAATAATAATAATATAATAAATAATAATAATATAATAAATAATAATAATAAATTTATTTTCAGTAAATTTACCTACAGCTTCTACAATTAATCTTACATAGGGGTCTCCTTTTAAGTATAAGAAATACCTGTGCTAGGAGGCCCCGCTCTTCTAAAACTAGCGTGCGTGCGTGTATGAGTGTGTGTGGGTGTGAGTGGGTAATAATAATAATACTACCTTCGACAACTCGTAGTTGTCCGTCGTCAAGACAGACACGACCGTTCACAATCACGTACTGGGGACTACCCACCACGTTCTGGCCCTGGAATCACAATAAAAACATTATTATTAATAAGAAGCAATCCGAAAGTTACAGTAATAATAAATACTTCATGCTCAAATCCAATTGGGGGAAGCTCATATCCAGCAGTGGATGTCTCTCGGCTGATAAGTTTATGATGTTGACCACGAAATCACCTCAACAATTCAGCAAACCTATAGTAGAAATCCACTAACGTTCATTCGTGTTTATGTAAATCTATGAAGCTATTTCATAATAAAAATCCTTTGTTTTTATAAGAGTAACCGTGGAGTTTCTTGCCGGTTCTTCTCCATAGGAGACGACAAATTGGAACCGAGCACCTAGCTTCTCACGTTTCATAAGCCATGTAAGTTTATGTGAAATAAATTCATTTGAATTTTTTGCTCCTCACCTCAAAAATATTAAAATCAACCGCCTGCTTATGAGTAGCAGCAGAGATGGTCCTCTCGAGCTTGGGGTCCCAGATGACGATGTCAGCATCACTGTTGATGGCCACGCGGCCCTTCTGCGGCCAGATGTTGAAGATCTTGGCCGCGTTCGTACTTGTCACAGCCACGAAACGGCACGGGTCCATTATCCCTAAAATATGAGTTAAATTATAACTGTATTCTATTGGGAAAATCTCAATAGAAGCGCCAAATAGAATGGTCATTGATCGTGATCCGTGCGAATATCAACTGTAGAATTTGGTAATGCAAGTCGTAGGGATTCGAGAAGCTCAACATATTTCATCGCCAGATAACTTTTATTCGAGGAATAAAATTGAAGTTTGACAGTTTTTATATGAAATAACTGTTAAAATTTCAAAATTATTCCTCTAATAAAGTCATCAGATGATTGAAATATCAGCCCTAAATTTCATTCGAAAACATCCATGGGTTTCTTACTAAACTTCAACTAAATCCGAGGACCCTGGTTACTTATTTCCTTTGGTGACTGTACTCCTAAAAATATGAGCTTATGTTGGTATTCTGCAAATCTTCTAGTAGCAATGAGAGATAAAACTTTATGATGCAACAGAGAGTAGTTCAAAAATATAATTTTAACTGACTTAGGGCCGGTTTATTGATCCGTAGTTAAACTCAACCAATTGCTAAAAATAGTAAGTAACGGTTAAATTTTTGCATGTGCAAAATGTGTTTTTTGATCTTTTTTTAGTTTATCTAATGATATATCAATGCTAATGGTCAAATAATTAACTATTAGCTAAAAAAAATAACCATTAGATAATCTAAAAATTTATCAAAAAACATATTTAGCAAAAATTTAACAATTAGTTACTATTTTTAACAATTGGTCGAGTTTTAACTACGGATCAAAAAATCGGCCCTAACACAAAAACAATTTTAAAGTTATTCTTAAGACAGTTATAGTAAAATAAACATACCAGTATTGACCGCCTTCTGCCATAGGATAGCCATGCGGTCCTCAACTCCGTTCACTCCGTTAGGGATCTTGGAGAAGTTGTCCTTGCCTAGCTCCTTGTCCTTCTCGTGGAAGGTGCAGTTGTCGCTACCAATCAGCTGGAGATGATCACTGGAATAAGATGGTAAGGATTAAACACCTATTTGAATAATTAAGTTCGTTATCCAAGAACGCAGAACAGCGCAGAACCGGTCGAAGTGGAGGCATATGTCCAGTAGTAGACGTCTTTCGGCTGAAGAGATAATGATCATCCATGAACTAGAACTAAGTAAGGTTGCCTTTCGGGAATAATCATTAACATTGTCATAAACAAGTAGATTTTTGACAGGTTTTGACTGAGATTCGAATGCGAACGTTCTTAAAAACACGGGAATGTGACGTATAGGTGCAGTTCTAGTCGTCTCGTCCTTTTAGGTAAGTTTTGGAAAGCTACTATATGTAACACAATACAATGCTACTCTTTGAGTCGAGCTATTTCAGTGTGCTTTGATGGCAAATGAAATGGACGCTACTGCCAATCTTATTGGACATACTCCCTTATACTTTTTTTTACCCCTATAGTTATGAATGGTCTTTTCGTGTGAAGTAAGTAGTACTAACTCGGCCAGCGCCTCGCACATGGCCTGCGGCGTGGACGGGTCGGGCCGCAGCGGCGGCGACAGCACGTGCGCGGCCGCGTGGCGGAAGCACGAGTTGCGGTAGTGCGAGCCTGCAACACGACATGCTATATTTAAAGGTCTATTCAATTATTATTTTTCAATTAATGTTATTTTAAGTAAAAACAAATATCAACTCTATTTCAATGGTTATTAAGTTGATTTCAGTGTGACTATGTCTATTGAAAAAGTTAGAAAAATGTTTGAAGTTGTAGCGTAAACTGAACTTTATTCTGTAAGAATTAAAGTTTTTTTTTCATAAATACATATTTTCTTACATTTTTGGCAAGTAAATTGCAAACACAGATTAGATGTCAAGCCGTTTTGGTATCAATGGATTATTTAAGAATTCGTTACAAGAGAACATAGTGCTGACACCACACACTAGTCGGTACGTGGATCGGTGACCATCCATTTCATACCGAGATGCCCCGTGGCCGTGTTTAATAATAACAGGCGCACGGGCCGATCTTCAAGGTTAAGCAACACTTGCCGAGGTCGGTCCGTGGATGGGTGACCATCCATTACATACAGAGACCTCTCCGTGCCTCGGAGAATACGTTAAGCTGTTGGTCCTGGCTGTTATTCGGTCATTGACAGTGCTTATAGGTAGTCATAAGCCCGTAAGTTTGGGCAACCAGTTAGGCTGGAAGCTGAACTAAACTGAGTTCTGAAAAGCTTAGGCAGATAGATGATAAACTTACCATCAGTTCCAACAGTGGCAGCCAGGGTCTCTCCGATGATCGTCTGGCGCTGCTTGGTGCGAGCCAGCTGAAGAGCACGGACTGCACTCTTGGACATCATGTGGACGATGTACAAAGGCGAGTTGGCCTGGAAAAGGAAACAAAATGGCGTTAGATAGGTGAATGAATAAATGTAAAATTTACAGTCATATTTGTATGTTCAGCATCTCAATAATTAACAAGTTTTGGAACAAAATCCTGGACAAGGACAAGACGCCAGCACATCAAGCTACTCGAAACTGTCAAATTTTCCCAATTAACCTCGAAACTTAATGTTTTAGCGATAAAATTTTTCTGAAAATCTATTAAAAAATTGCTGGCGTCTGTACATTACAAAATACAAAATTCTTTTGCAACTTGAATTTATCAGACAGTTAATCATTCACAATATGGTGGGAACTGACCTGATTGGCGATGACACAGGCTCTGTTGACAGCCTCAGCTTCCACCTCCTCATCACGAGATAGCTGATGAGCCTCGGGACCGGTAATCCCCTTAGCGAGGAGTTTTTCAGTGTTGCGGGCGATTATGTTCCCGTTTTCGGCGTGCACCTGAAAACAATCGAGCTGATATTACTTACGGTAAACACGTTCAGTTGAGATTTTATGGTACGATCGAGGTATAGTAAAATCGAGTTTTATGGTAAGATCGAGGTATAATAAAATCGAGTTTTATGGTAAGATCGAGGTATAATAAAATCGAGTTTTATGGTAAGATCGAGGTATAGTAAAATCGAGTTTTAAAACGAACTTTCACACAGGTACATATGTGACAGAAGCAACACTCTACAAAATCGATTGTTTTCTCGATATGCCAAAATTATAACGGCCGCGTACGATATTACAATTTATTATGAAAAAAAAAGTCATCATCATCTGTTTAGCTTTTTCCTAACAATGTTGGGGTCGGCTTCCTGTCTAACCGGTTGCAGCTGGATACCAGTATTTTACATGAAGCGACTGCCTGTCTCATCTCCACAACCAGTTGTATGTCATACCTGGAGGAACCTTGGCTCCTAAAACACAGGCTTTTGGCCTAGTTTAGGAGGCATCAGTTCGCCCTATAATGTGACTCTATTGTACAATATATTTTTAATCCTGTGTACTTATGTATGTTCTCAAAGTGTACAAATAAAAATTATTATTATTATATTTATTATTATTATTACAACACAGTTACTGGGTTATAATACGAAAAAAAAATACGTCGATCAGTAAATTAATCTTTATTGGTAGTTATTTAATTCTACAAATACTACTACTGGAAAAATAAGTAGGCCCGCCCATATCCCTACAATTATTGCCACTTCTACGTTTCCAGCGTAGTTTTGTAGCGGTATCTACAACGGCACATGAGAACTACGCGTCATCCTGACGTCACGCAAAATCCTGCATCGCGCAAGGAGAGTTTACCACGCAATTAGGATATATACAACGTCCCGACATCAATCATCGGGCAGTGGCCCGCCAGACGCGACACCCGGCTGGTCGGAGGATCCTCCCTTTTCTATAGTGTGAGTGAACTTTACATCCTGTTCCTTCATACCTCTACAGTTTAACCATATCTCCATCTTGTTGAAAAACATTAATCAATCTAATTCAAACCCAATACCTTCATTAATAACAAAAGAACAACGTCACAACTCCTCATATGACCACATTTAAACCACATATTAAATCATCTTGTTCACAAGATAGGAGTCAGACCATAATCAATAGACCTATTATGGCTAGCTACCTATTGTATTATGGTTTAGTATGCCATACGACAGGTGATTTGCTCATCGTGATGACAAAACATCAAGCCTGCGTTCCCAGAAGGGGTAGGTAGAGGTATCTATACAGCTTGTATAAGAAAGGTGTGGTCATATTTAAGGGTGTGGTGCAGACAATTAAACTGAATAACTGTCTCCATGGGACCAGTATCATCGTCCCATAGAGAAAGTTAAATATATATCGGTATCTATGATATATATCGGTATCATTATTGGTATCGCGAAAAAATATTCAACAGTCCCATTTGGGTCGAGTAGGTATTGAAGTTTTGTTTGTATGGGACAGTAATTACGATGTTGGTCCCATAGAGAAAGTTGTCCAGTTTGAAGGTATGTACTATCGCCAAAACCTATAGACTATTTTGAAAACAAAGTCCCGTGCACATGATGACCACAGCTGCGTCTGAAAGTAAAACAAAAGAGGACCCTTTTTAGGTCGACTAATAATATGCGCTGCAAGCAGGAATAGTCCTTACGGTGGTCAGATATAGATTTTCACCTTTCTGATACACGCTGTATAGTATACCCACATTTCGCCAGTCAAGTTTTGTCCTATTTTGGCCTGTTTCTGAGATATTTCTGATAGGATAGGAACACTTTGCTCGCCCTAGGGACCGAACTCAGCACTTTCTAGACCAATGTAGACATAGAATGGAAATGCCAATAAGTTCTGCCGACCCATTTATGGAATACAGGCATGAAGGGCATGGAGTGAAGAATATGGCAAGTTAACTATTATAAAACAATATTGTTTTGTATGCCACACATAATCAAGTCAAGTAGTAGTTAGTATAGTCAAGCATAATGTTATTGTAAAAGATAAACCTATGACTCATGTTATCTATATACTGTTTACAATGTACTGCAAATGTTGAGGAAGGCAGTCTTTGAGGTCGTGCACCTGCCTGTGATATTATCTTGAAAGGATTTATCTTGTTTGTTTCAAAACACGTTCATCATGTTACTTTTAGGCCGCTTTTACATTAGGACGTTAGCAGCGCGATAGTAGCGCGGCAGATGGCGGCGCCGTCCACATTCAGGCAACCATTGTGTGGAGATTTGACATTACTGCACTAATATTTTTGCAACTCACCTGAGGCAAAGCCCTAAGTTCAGCACAGGTCTCCATAGCACAGTACAGGTCATAGTCATCCAGCATCCAAGCGTCCTTGTATGCCATGAACATCTTGAAGGAATTGACTCCATATTGGTCTGACGCCAGTTGCTGCATCTCCTTCTTGACAGACGGACCCCACCAGGTTACCCCGACGTGGAGACCGTAGTCGCAGCATACCTGGGACAGAATAATGTTTTTTTTATCCATTAAAGCTTTATGCACAAGTAAAAAAATACTGTACGAAGGCGAACTTAATGCCTGCGGCATTTTCTACCAGGCAACCTTAGGGTGATGCAGAGAGAAAACATGGCAGGTGCATCATACTGGACCGAAAGCTCGGGAATTACTTTAAAATACAAGAATAAATACTAATACAGTTTAACTCGTCTGAAGATATTATAATTTAAAAAGCTAACAGAATTAAAATAATAATAATAATATGCACAAGTATATAAAACGGAGGGGATATAATGGGTCGGGGGGCTTTCGGGACCGGGACCGCGGTCCCGGTTTCCCCCTATAAATATAATAATTATTTTGAGTGGTATTTTGGGACCACAAATAAAATAAACAAAGTAATGTCTTGGGAAAGTACGGTCAACCAAATTTAGAAGTTACACAACTAAAACTATTTATACAAAACGATAAAATATTTCTTTTATATAAAAAATGGCCGACTATTAGAATTAAACTTAACAAAAAATAACAAAACATACTGATATAAAGGGCATCAAAAAAATTCGTCCGCATCGCTGTCAATAGGAAACATTGCCAAAAGGCTGGCATGTTGTATGGCAAAGCTGATTTTTTGGCCAAAAAATAGGCCAGCCCTCTTGGTCACTGAAGAGTCGACCAACCGCTTGCCGATGTCTCGAAATACTAAGTGGACACTCGGACCCCATGGCCCTAGTGTTTCAACCCCAAACGGCATAGATAATACATAAATAAATGGATGTATATAAATAATGGGTTTATAAAAAAAAAAGTGTAACTTATACCTAATTAGCACAACGAAACAATTGTTAATTAATCGAGGAAGACCGAGGTTTATCCCATCACAAGTATCTTCGGATTAATTTCTGGGAAGCCCCGGCAACTTAATTGTATAGGTTTAAGATAATAAACACATTTTTTTTAAAATAAATACATTGATATACATATCAACAAAATAAACTTTGTCAGGAGAAATAACGATCGGTGGAGGCTTCGATCAATAATGGTACTATTATTGATCGAAGGGTGGAGGAGAAAACCAATCCAGTAAATCAGCGCTGGGTTGTTTCATTTGTTGTTTTTTGCTTTATTGCAAATGATGGGATCAAAAGTTCTTAAGGGCCTGTAATACCTCAGATTGCGAAAATTGTCTTAGCATTAATGGCTCTAGTTTCAACAATACAGCAGTATTCACTTTGTAATTAATATACAATAAAGGCTCGGCGCAAACGGGCCACCAACCACAGCCACCGGTAGCCAGCGACAAGCAGTTTACGCGCTTTTTCATACATTTGGTTGAAACTCGCCGCACACGTGTGGCCGGTGGTGGCCACTCGCTACAGCAGTGTTGGCGACTCGCCACTTGTGGTCGCTGCGGGCCACACAAGGCGTTAAAATTGGATGTACCCAATACAGGCGGCGACGGCGTTGTCTACGCCGTCTGCGTATTAACAATAACGCGTGCAAACTTTCCGCGTCGGAGTCCATCGTAAGACTGCGCAGCTGAGAGCGGGTTATAAAATGTAGCGACTTCTGAACACCGGTGGCTATCGCTCGCTTCTGACACTTACAAAAGTGGCGGTAGCGCGCGACAGCCACCGGTGGCTGTGGTTGGTGGCCCGTTTGCGCCGAGCCAAAGACAGACACCGACATGTTGCTTTACTGGGGAGTTGGTTGCACTTCCAGCTATAACAATTGAACGTGGCGTCAAAAAAAAAGACAGGCCCAATGGCCTGTCTTTTTTCAGCCTGAATTGAATTAGTTTGATCGGTCTGATTGTCCCGCTGCAGAGTAAACCTATGACCGTTGGGGTAGACGTGTTCTTGAGTGGAGACTGCGAATCGGTAAGCGTAAGGTGGGACGCCCTCAGGCTACGTGGAGCGACGATCTTCACAGGATGGCTGGTAGGTAGCAGCTGGATGAGAGTTGCCGAAAATCGAGTTGAATGGCGTGCAATAGGGGAGGCCTATGTCCAGCAGTGGACTGCTATAGGCTGATGATGATGTGGGTAATTAACTAGCTTTTTAAACTGCTCTTGTTTTTAATCAAATTAGTCCTTAGTTCACCCTAGTAAACGCATTCCATGGCACATTTGGCAAAGATTTATCAAGTATTAGAATAGAATAGAATACTCTTTCCTTTTTAGGGTTCCGTACCCAAAGGGTAAAAACGGGACCCTATTACTAAGACTTCGCTGTCTGTCCGTCCGTCTGTCTGTCACCAGGCTGTATCTCAAGAACAGCGATAGCTAGACAGTTGAAATTTTCACAAATTATGTATTTCTGTTGCCGCTATAACAACAAATACTAAAAAGAAAATAAAAATTTAAGAGGGGCTCCCACACAACAGTCGTGATTTTTATAGATAATGGTATGGAACCCTTCGTGCGCGAATCCGATTCGCACTTGGCCGGTTTTTTTCACTTTCTTTTTAATATTAAGGTGTGAAGATGTAATACATACCTTATTATCAGCCTTTTCCCTCCAGTTGTTGTAGGCTTCCAGCAAGGACTGCCCCTTTTGCGGCAACACGAAGTCAACTGAAAGGTAGAAAAAATAATAAAAATGTGCTGCGAATAAATAGTAAGAATAAGTTTTCTATGTAATATTATTGTTGTTGTTGTTCGAGATGAATCATCATAAGGAAAATATTTTGAGAATTCAGTGGTAGTAAAAAAATATGGTATTGTACGGACGCCAGCAGGTCAAGCTACCCGAAACTGTAAAATTTTCCAAATCAACCTTGAACCTTAATGCTTTAGCGATAAAGTTGAAAATCTATTAAAGAAATTTGACAGATTGTAGTAGCTTGATGTGCTGGCGTCTGTACTATGATATTACTATCATCATTTAATTGACATGACACTCTAACTCTCGACATCCGTTAACTGAACTTGATGGATGGAAAAATTGCTCGCATAAATGTTGCATGAATCTACTGCTGTGCAATTCTGTAACCATCACCGTGAAAAATTAGGTGAAGTGAGTGTGGAGTGAACTGTCATTCCAACTAATACTAGGGATTGACACTATTGACAGCTCACTCTAAGCTCACTTCACCTAACTTTTCACGGTGAGACTTTTACAGAATCGATCGGCTGGAGACTGAACGGATTGAAGCCCGGAAATTTTATCTGGAAGCTTTTATCCAGCATTAATTGCGTAACACACTTTCAAACAGAATGATTTGAATTTGAAATCATGTTGAAGGATATTGCTAATCCATTGCTCCATATGTTCCAAAAAATTGTCTGCTCGACAACGCAAATGATACAATGAATGTTGTTGAACTGTCAAAATGAAACCCATTGGTTCTGATAGTGTGTGACGCAACTACCCCGCAGTATAATCTTCGTAATACTTACTGATACACGTAGTTCCTCCAGCGATTGCGGCCCTGGTACCCTTGTAGAAGTCATCAGCCGACTTGGCACCCATCATCTCGAGTTCCAAATGGGTGTGAGGGTCGATACCTCCTGGCATGACGAGCTTGCCGGTGGCATCGATGGTCCTGGTACCTCCAGGGATGATGAGATTGCGGCCCACTTGTCTAGAAAGAAGAGAGAGGTTAATGAGTACAGCACAACAGTTACCAATACTAGTTATTGCAGCCAGATGATCCAAGGCAGTAGGTCTTTTCTCAGATAAAGATTCAGATGATTGAAAAATCAGCCCTAATAGAAATATAGATGCCCACTAAACACTAGGGCCAGGGGGTCCGAGTATCCACTTGGTTTTTCGAGATATCGCCAAGCGGTTAGTCGACTCTTCACGTGACCAGAGCGCTGGCCTATTTCTTGGCAAAAGAATTAGCATCGCTCGATGGAGCTGTAATTAATTTAATTTAACTCCGATGCCCGGTTTTATTGGGAACATCTCAGTCTAAATACAGAGTGGCAGGAACATCGAGGCGCCAGCTGAAGCCTGGAATTCAGTAACGTAGAAAATATTCGGCCTATTTCTTGGCCAAAGAATTAGCATCGCCATGGAACGTGGCAATGCTGCCAGCCTTTTGGGCACTGTCCCTGTTGACAACAATGCAGACGAATTTTTTGATGCCCTATGATTCTTTTTTCATATACATGTACAATGTACATATTATTATTTTAAATGTTAGCTTTTATTATGTAAATATTATCTTGATGCCCAGAATGCAAACTTCTTCCAGAGGTAATCAGAAACCTTCACCAACAATCAGGGTCGAAACAGTTATGAATTCTAACTGATTAGAGGCACACGGAGGCAATCGAAAACTTCATAACAGGTAGCCATCAGCAATTTTTTTACCCCTGAACCAAAACCGCCAAAAATCCAGAAATCAACAAAAAAATCAATTAGAAAACCATCTAGCTGACTCATCCAACATTTTGATTCAACCATTTAAATCCTATTGGTAGCACAAAGCAATCTAATTTAAGCATTTAACTATATTGCGTTAGATAAGGTTAAAAATCTATTGACCTGATGATTTCAATTGATGCGGGAACCGTTTGGTATGCTGTCAGTTTATTAATTTTGATGCCACTTAATGAAAGTATTGGATCATGTGATTTATGGTGGTTGAAAATAAGATCATTTAACAATGCATTTAGTTATGGGTTGGTGTTTTTTACGATGTTCGTTGTGATTTGATAAATGACTGCTTTGTAATGTGTGAAAGAAAGAAAGAAGAAAATATTTCATTTCGGACACGCAAAGGAACTACAAACACTAAAAAAGGAGCATTTAAAACAAACAAAATAACATTAAAAAGAACCAAAAACTTACAAAAAAAAAGACCTGTGTTAGGCCAAAAAGGATATCTATCATAAAGCTGCGATATTAAAAAAATAAATACCGCAGCGTTGGTATTCTGATAGGGCCCGCTGTGAGGCCACGGACACGCCTACGTGTGTAGTGTGATTCCTATTTATGTAAGCAATTTTTAGTCGTGGGTGCCGTTAAAGACGCCTGAGATAATGAAGAGAAAAACAAGCTACATTGAATAGCAGTTTCCTCCTGTCTACTAATAATAATAAAGTTAATCAAATAGAAATACTTAGTTAACTTATTTATTATACTCGTAATAATAACGGATTTTTGCACAAAACTATTTTTTAAGTAAATAGATTAACCACGAATTGTTACTGTTGCTTATAGCACGGGTATCTACCTAGATTAAGTGACAGTGTTCATTCTTGTTAACAAACTTATTTGAGCCAATAAACGTTATTTATTATTTATTATTATTATTAATAACTAACATGCTGTTATGATCATGACCATTCCTACTAAATGAGGTACTGACAACCTGACAACAGTTATTGGGAGGCTCATGTTTGAGCAATCTTCATTCCACGGGCTCTTGATGACGTCGTATGAATTCAAATGGCGAGCGGAGTCAAGCGACTCGCCATGTCATTTGGTGACAAAACATTAGATTTGTATTATATAACATCACGCCTGTACGCAAGGGTTTTTTTTTTGTTTTTTTTGAAAACGTTGCCCCACACTAGGAATTACTCCTGTGTCGCGGGTGCGTTAACAAACATTTAACATACACAAACAGCCAGACCCGGAACCACTACCTGTAGGCAATAGAAATATTTGTTCCGTGTGGGAATCGAACCCGCGACACGCAGCGCAGCAGTCGATCGCTCAGCCACTGCGCCAACTGTGTCGTCAAGGTTAGGCAAAGGTGGACCAATAGTACACCCACATTTCGTCAGTTACGTATGATGAGTCCCATGTAATAATCAGTGATAGGAATAGGTAGTGCCTATTTGCCTAAACTTCGAAGAACAGAGACAAGAAACGGAGACTTCCTTAATACTAATTTTTTTCCGGGACATCTGTCTCGAAATTCGGGACAACACTTTTAAATACATTAAAAAAATATGTTATTTGGAATAAGTAATTCGTCTATATTTACATTTCATTTTTGTCTAGTCGCAAACTTTAGATAAATATAGACGAATTACTTATTCCAAATAACATATTTTTTTAATGTATTGAAAAGTGTTGTCCCGAATGTCCTGGAAAAAATTTAGTCCTAAGGAAGTCTCCGTTTCTTGTCTCTGTTCTTTGAAGTTTAGGCAAATGGGCACTACCTATTCCTATCACTGGTAATAAGGCGTGAGCCTGTTGCCATCTATCGGGGATAAATCCAGACCCCGGGTTGATAAGGTAAACCCAATAATACTGCCCAACCACATCTATTTTGTTAGTGTGTTATGCAATTACTCCGCTGAGAATCGAACCCAGAACATATGCTCAGCAGTAGCGCTTGCGACTAATACACCAACGAGGAAGTTATTTGTGTACGAGTATAGTAATAATTATTGAGATATTCAGTGACAACATAGTTTGATCGGGCTTGTGCGGGGTGCACATTTGTTTGCTGGGGTTGGTGGGGAATAAAAGCCTTCTTGATTCTGATAGTTCTTCTTTATTTTCCTTTTCTTCCTGTTTCTTCTATTGTAGCTGCTTGCCGACTGTGTCGAGCCCGAAATCCGACGCGTAATTTATACGATTTTGGCTAAGAAAAAGTGGGGCCTGTGATTGGTCAGCCAATCAGAACATCGAAATTTTAGCCAATAAGAGTGAAGTCGGAATCGGCACAGTAGGTTAAGTACCGCGAAACTTTACCTTAAAGAGAGCCGCGTGACAATTTTTGCGTTTTTCACTATAATTTTAAATGACAACATATGACAAATTATATGTTTTTGTATTCTACATACTACAAACTATCTAGGAAAAATATAAAACAGTAGAAAACAAGACATAAAATTTTCGATAATCTAATAACGCTTACCCTAAGTAGGTGCTTGTATCTATAAACTATAAAGTCCGTAACAAACAGTGAGATACAACTATAATTACTTATGATTCTAACGACGTATTATAACTATCACTATTATATATTATATGCTCGTTCGATCGAGTCCACTACTATCACTGTTATCACCACTATTTACACTGTTATTGTCTATGGTCCCGCACATCACTCCCGCCGTGCGACCGCGTCGCATCACGTTCCGGTGCGGGCACGTCGTCCGTAGGCAGGGGCAGGATGACCAGTTTCCTTACTGGCCGGCGCAGGACACCTCCCTTCGTCTGCACGTCCACCGTCCGCACGATGTTGTCGGGGCCTGGATACGTCGCGATGACACGCCCGCGTATCCACACGTTGCGGGGCAGGTTCGGGTCGACGATCTGCACGAGGTCGTTCTCCTTGACTGGGAGACCTCGTCCGTGGGGCTCCCGCCGGTGTTGGAGCTCGGGAAGGTACTCCTTCACCCAGCGGAGCCAGAAGATGTCAGCGAGCCTCTGTGCAGCTCGCCAGCTGGACCGGGAGACGGTGTCTTGCTCGGTGAATGTGCCCGGCTGTGGCACGCGCCCAGGACCCCCCAATAGGAAGTGATTGGGGGTCAGAGCCTCTGGATCATCTGCGCTGACGGAGACGTGTGTCAGCGGGCGACTGTTCACGGTGTACTCTACTTCAACCAATAGAGTGGTGAGGACTTCTTCGGTGGGGTGGCGCTCGTGCAGGGTTGCTGAGAGTGCGGTTTTCACGGAGCGTACCATACGCTCCCAGGCGCCACCCATAAATGGAGCTCCCGGCGGTATGTAACGCCAGGCGATGGTTCTCTTCGCTGCCTCTTCCGCTGTCGCTTCGTCGATGGATTGTCGAAGTTCTTTGTCGGCAGCTTTAAGATTGGTGCCGTTGTCTGACCAGATTTCAGTTGGGCAACCGCGTCGCGCAATCATTCGCCTGACCGCCATCACTGCGGAGTCAGCGGTGAGCGAGCCGGCGACCTCTAAGTGGATAGCCCGCGTCGTGAGACACGTGAAGATAGCCACGTATCTCTTCTGTCTGGTTCGTCCGACGGTCACGGAGAGGGGCCCAAAGTAGTCGATCCCGGTGAAGGTGAAGGGTCGCTTGTGATGAGCTAAGCGACAAGCTGGCAGGTCTCCTGTTCTGGGATGTGGCGGTGCCTGAGTCTTCATGCGGCAGAAGAGGCATCGTCGTAGAATGGCGCGTGTGGTTGGACGCAACCTTAACACCCAGTACTGCTGACGACACTCGTTGACTGTGGCCTCCACGCCGGTGTGATGGAGCTGCCGGTGTATGGCCTGTATCCACAACTTCACTGTGGGATGATCTCCGTTGACCACTAGTGGGTTCTTGACACCTTCTTCGACGTCCTTGACCGCTCGGATACGGCTCCGAAGTCGGAGTGAGCCGTTGATGGATTCGACGCTGAGTTGATGGAGACGACTTTCCTTGGCGATCGGTTTTCCGCTGTTCAAATTTTCTATGTCTTCTGCGAAGGCTTCTTCTTGTGAGGACTGCATCAGTAGCTCCTCTGCTTTCTTCAGGAGTTCGGCTGTGCCTGGAAGGAATTTCTTTAGGGATTTCTTTACCGGTGTGGGTCCCTGTGGTTTCGCTGTCGTTGGTTTGTTCTTTCTCCAGGTAGGATCCGCTTCCTTGTTCTTCTTTGTTCTTCTGTAATTGACCTTCTGCGTGTTGGGTTTGCAGAGGTCGATGAACTGCAGAACGCGTGCTGTCGCGTATCGTAGCCTGTCCCAGTTGGAGAAGTTTGCTGGATTGGGGAGTCCCTCTGCGAGTTTTCGTTTCTTCCTGTCGTTTACGTGATGCGTCCGCTCTTCGCTGGATTGTCCTTCCGTGACTGCGCCTGCATTTTCTATAGGCCAGGAGTCTTCTGTCTGGTACAAGAAGTCTGGACCCCTGAACCATCTGTGGTTTCTATCGAAGGTAGCCGGCACGTCACGCGTGGCATCGTCCGCCACGTTCAACTTCGTTGGCACCCAGCGCCAATCGTTCACTTTGGTGCTTTCTTCTATGGCCGCTAGACGGTGAGCCACGTATGGTTTGTAAGATCGTGACCCCGTCTTGATCCAGGTTAGTACTGTTCTGCTGTCTGTCCAGAACACTTTTCTATCAGGCTTCCGTTCGTGTTCTTCCGTCACCGTCTCGGCGAGTCTGACTCCCATCACGGCCGCTTGCAGCTCCAGTCTCGGGATTGATGTCAGCTTTAATGGCGCCACTTTGGCTTTAGCTATGGTGAGGGACAAAGTCACCTCGCCGTCAGCCGATATCGCCCTCCAATACAGGACTGCCGAATACGCAGACTCGCTGGCGTCACTGAAGATGTGGAGTTCCAAGGAGGCGGCGTTGCTGTAGTTGAGGTGCCGTCGCGGTATTGCAACTTCGCGGAGGCTCTTCAGATGATCCATCCACGTTCCCCACTGTTCCGCTAGGTCCTCGTCGATGCGGTCGTCCCACGCTGTTCCTCGACGCCATACTTCTTGCAGAAGCTGTTTCGCTTTGATGGTGACCGGTGAGGCGAACCCGAGTGGTTCGAAGAGCGACATCACAATCCTCAACGCTTCTCTCTTCGTCGGTCGAGTTCCTTCTATAAGCGTCGAAGGTATCCTCGCTAGGTTGAGGTTGAATGAGAGCTCGTCTGTTTCAGTCTTCCATACGATGCCTAGAACTCGTTCTGTCTTTTCTTCCGTCTTGTAGAGTTCCATATCTTCTGGTTGCTTGTCTTCCCCTAATGACTCTAGGAGCGACTTCGAATTCGATTTCCATTGTTTTAGCTCGAAGCCAGCTTTCTTGTGCACTTCTCGCACGCCTTTGGTGATCTGTTCGGCTTCCTCGAGGTTACGGAAGCTGTCGAGGTAGTCGTCGACGTAATGCTTCCCTATTATGGCCGCTGCTGCTTCAGGATGAGTCTTCTCGTGTTCTTTGGCGTTCAGGTTCTTCACATAGATCGCCGTCGATGGTGAGCTAGATGCCCCGAAGATGAGTGAAGTCATCCTGTATTCCTCCGGAGGTTGGTTGTCCCGTCTATCTCCCCGCCACAAATATCGCAGTGCGTCTCGGTCTTCAGGTCGTAGTTTGACCTGCATGAACATCTCCTTGATGTCTGCGGTGACTGCGATGGAGTGCTGTCGGAAGCGCATGATGACGCCTGGCAGCGATTGTAGTAGGTCGGGACCTTTGAGCAACATGTCGTTAAGTGCCACTCCTTTGGTCTTGGCTGCGGCGTCATGCACAACCCGTAATTTGTCCGGTTTCATGGGGTTGATGACGGCAAAGTGTGGTAGGTACCATGTCCTATCTGGAGTCTTCTGTGGCGGCGCAGGCTCTGCGTAGCCTTTCACTATTAGGGCGTCCATCTGCTCGACGTATTTTTTCTTGAGTTCGGGATCACGATCTATCTTCTTTTCTATATTGAAGAGCCTCTTCAGGGAGTTTTCGTAGTTGTCTGGGAACTTCACGTCTTCTTTTTTCCAGAGAAGGCCGGTCTGGTATCTGGTGTCTTCTATCTTTTCGGTCTTCTGTTCCAGAATTCTGAGTGCCTTCTCTTCTGGGTCGGTCTTTGGTCTCCTCGGGTTAATGCATAAGGCGTCCATCTCGAAGTACTTCTTGACCATTTCTTCTAGGTCCTCGTCGGCTTGTTCTTTCATGTGTGATACAGTCGATCTTCTGCCCGAGGGACTTAGTCTGGCTCCCGTGGAGAACCCATCCCAGCGGCGTGAGAGATGCCACCGGGTAGTTCTTGTCCCCTTTTCTGGTTTCCTCGGTGAGCAGGAGATGCCAGTTGTCTTGGCCGATGAGGATTTGTGGTCTTGCGTTGGAGTACGAGAGTTGTCCCTTGATGTCTGCCAGGTGCGGGCACCCTTCCACTAGTTCCCGTGGAACCTGTTGAGATGAGACGTGTAGATTCTTGACTGTTCTGGCTTGGATTCGCTCTTCTTTGTTGTTGATCCCTTTCAAGCCAATGGTCACTCTTCTCGATGCCGATTCTGCAGTCTTCAGTTCGTTGATGGTTTCTATTTTCAGTGGGTCTACAGGTCCTGTTGCTCCAATGCGCGCCGCAATGTTGTCGTCGACGAGCGTTACTGTTGACCCGTCGTCCATCAGTGCGAATGTGTTGACTGCTCCTTTCGGTCCCTTCACCTGGACCGGGAGGATCTTCAAGTAAGACTGCTTCTTCACGGTCCATGTTGAATTGATGACCTCTGGTGTCTCTTCCTTTTCTGACTTCTCTGCCTTTTCTGTCTTCTTGTCATAGTGCAGCATCTTGTGGTGCGAGTATTTGCAGTCGTTGACACCACAAGGCTTCGGTTTGCAGTTGTGAGTTTTGCTTCTATAACGTAGGCATCTGAAGCAGAGGCGTTTGGACTTTGCAGTATCCCATCTTGAGTTTGCTTCCATTTTCTTGAACTTCTCACATTCGGTTGCGTTAGTGTGAGTTGTTTCTTCGCACACGAAGCACTTCGGTGTGTTCCCCTTTTCAGTCACGTTGTTGACCCGCTGCGACTTCTTCTGTTGTGCGGTGTTCGGTGAGGAGGCCACCTGTTCAGGCAGCGCGTAGGGTGCGCACAGCTCGGCTTCTCTCTTGAAGAACCTTTCTATTTTGATGAGGCAGGGGTCTTCTGGTTGCTGTGTGGCCGAGAAGTCGTAGTATCTATACCGGAGCGTAGGTGTCAACTTCTCTATCAACGTCTTCGCTAGTTCAGGGTTGTACATATAATTGAAACAACCCAACGTCTTCAGTGTTGCTACGACGTTGGAGATCTTCGTGGCGAATATACAGATGTCCTTTGGTGACTCGGAGAGTCGTGGCAGGGTTCGAAGCGTTTCCATTTCCATCATGGCGATCGACTCCGGTCTCCCAAATCTGGATTCCAAGGTCTTCATGATCTCTGTAGGGTGCGCATTTGTGATCAGCAACCCTTCTACGGCTTCTTTGGCCTTGCCCTTCAAATTTCTTCTAAGTCTGTTCGCATTCTCGACGGCGCTGAACGATGATTCTGTTTCGTAGTAGGCCGCGCGGAAGGGTAGCCACTCCTGGTGTGACCCACTGAAGAATGGTAGGTCGATAAACTTGGGTCGCTGGGCGGCGCTGACAGCCCTAGTGATGGCTTCAGCAAGGAGGGCTAAGTCCCCTTGACCTCCCGCCGGTGCTTGACGAATTTCTTCTGTCTTCGGTGGCTCGGTGTGGACGATCATCGGCTCTGGTGGAGGTTGGTGAGGTTCGTTGGCGATGGCCAGGACGGGACGAGTCACCTGGTTCTCCAACCAGTTGTCCACCCTTGCGTTGACTTCGGAGTAGAGGGAGACGTCATCTTCTTCAACTTCTTCCTCTTCTTCATCTTCGGTGTCCCCATGTTCTAGCGCGGCCAGACGTGCTGCAGCTAGTTCCACTCGGAGACGGAGCAATTCTTCCTTTGCTTTGGCGATTTTCTGCTGTTTCGACTTGCTATGTGTCGATCCCCCCCCTCCCCCCTTCTTGCTAGGCGGGGAGAGGTGCTGTGGGCCGGTTGGTTTCGACGTACCGGCGTTCTTGATGACTCGCTTTACTGTTGAGGTATCTGTTTCTGGGCGAGCATCTCTGGAGACGACAGCGGCGGGCGGCTTCATCAGCTGTTTTGATTTCGCACCTGCAGTGAGCGTCGTCGCGGCGGAGGGGGCGACGGAGGGTGCGGCGACGCTGGCGGGGTGCGTGGCTGAAGGCGCGTTGTTGGCCGAAGCGGAGGTCGCGGCGGTCGAAGCGGTGGTGGCGGAAGTCACGGTGGTTGGATCAGTTGTCGCGGAGGTGCTGGTCTGTTCGGAGCTCCCCGTGACAGTCGTCCCTGTCTGTGTCGATTCCGACGTGGCTTCCGTGCTGGTACCGGTCGCAGAGGTCTCTGGAGTGGCCTCTGATGATGACGGCTTCTGTTCGCTTGGCTGCCTGCGTCCTCTTCCTTCGGAGCGTGTGACGGGCATGGTGACAGCTGATCTCGGGGTCGATGACCTGGGTACGATTCTTCTGTATCAGCTGACCTCGAAAGGGCGCTATGTCAGCTGATCTAGGGTCAGTGACGTTGACCGGAACACGAATCTTCTATATCAGCTGTCTTGAGGACCGATGACCTTGAATCTTCACTGTCGCGCTGTAATCTTGAAGCACTATACCCCACAATAATCCGGCGCTCGAAGGACCATTAAATGTGCGGGGTGCACATTTGTTTGCTGGGGTTGGTGGGGAATAAAAGCCTTCTTGATTCTGATAGTTCTTCTTTATTTTCCTTTTCTTCCTGTTTCTTCTATTGTAGCTGCTTGCCGACTGTGTCGAGCCCGAAATCCGACGCGTAATTTATACGATTTTGGCTAAGAAAAAGTGGGGCCTGTGATTGGTCAGCCAATCAGAACATCGAAATTTTAGCCAATAAGAGTGAAGTCGGAATCGGCACAGTAGGTTAAGTACCGCGAAACTTTACCTTAAAGAGAGCCGCGTGACAATTTTTGCGTTTTTCACTATAATTTTAAATGACAACATATGACAAATTATATGTTTTTGTATTCTACATACTACAAACTATCTAGGAAAAATATAAAACAGTAGAAAACAAGACATAAAATTTTCGATAATCTAATAACGCTTACCCTAAGTAGGTGCTTGTATCTATAAACTATAAAGTCCGTAACAAACAGTGAGATACAACTATAATTACTTATGATTCTAACGACGTATTATAACTATCACTATTATATATTATATGCTCGTTCGATCGAGTCCACTACTATCACTGTTATCACCACTATTTACACTGTTATTGTCTATGGTCCCGCACAGGGCTCAAAATTAAAAAAAAATCCTTAACAGAAAACTATATAAAATTAAATTAAAAATTAAAATTCATTTATTTCAGATAACTAATTGATCCATAATTCCATACAGTCCGACTTAAAAATAAAAATAAATAAATATAAGATTAAATTAAATAAAAAAATTACAAATGAAAGATAAAAAATTAAAAATAAAAGAGATTAAAAATTAACAAAATAAATTAAAAATCAAAAATTACAAAATTACATTAAGTAACACAATACACGTATTACACAAAATTATATTAAATTACATATAGACCTTTTCTTCCACATATCTATTGCTATTTATATCTGTATTGGTATACAACCAATTCCAATCAGAGCTTCTTGTGTGGCCTCGACTATATGAATAGAGCGATTCATCACTTACTATGGGTGAATGGGTGCCGCAATGGCAGGTCCATAGTTCTATTCTGGTCAATGGCAATTGATGTGAGAGCAACACAGGCGTTTTGCGCATTATTTGTGTCAATATAATAAGGATGATGGACAGTTCTGGCTGAGTATCAATTTAACTTATCATCAGTGATCGGAGTAGGTAGATTGATTTTTGGTACTTGTATCATAGATGTTCACAGAAAGAATAACATGGATAAGTCATTTTCCCGGAAAGTAATTCCGGTGTTTCCGGATCCAGTTAAATATTGTTAATGTTGGTAGTGATACTATTACTGCTCAATTCATTTAAAGGAACGAGTGAGCTACCTGGTATCGTCGCCGGGCGTACGCATTGTTTTGATAACCGGTTAGTGCACCACCCATGATCCTTTGCTCTGATTGGTCGTTGTGTTGTGTCAAATCGTGACTGGATAACGTTTAAAAAAATTATGAACAATATAATATTGCTCATTTTAATACAATTCCTACCTAAGTTCCGTTTTTTTTTTAATAATCATACAATTCCGAAAATCCGGAGGAATGTCAATATTCATATATACGTTTCGGATCAATGACCCCAATTCAATCTACCTACTCCGATCTCTGCTTATCATAGACTACATAATTTAAAGGAAACATTAAAGAAAGCCATTTCACAATGATTATTGTTTAAGGTATTCCAATGAGTGACAAGAAAATTCAGTAAGGAAATGGCAGATTAGAACTGCATTATTAGATTACCTACTTAACAGTTCTAATCTCATTCCATACTAAAGTAAAGCTTCCATTTGTAAAATTGGTTTTGTTTTGTAGCTCTGTCCATTTTTACAGTAATAGGTACAGACACCAGCACATCAAGCTACTACAATCTGTCAAATTTCTTTAATAGATTTTCAACTTTATGGCTAAAGCATTAAGGTTCAAGGATGATTGGGAAAATTTGACAGATTCGGGTAGCTTGACCTGCTGGCGTCTGTACCACTGAAAGGCTCCATCTCCACGAGACAGGCTAGACCTAGTGTGGAGTTCATAAAAAATTAGCAAAATGCATCCTCTTCGTCTTAATTAAAACTAGTTTCTGCCGACGCCTTCGTCCGCGTGAAATTTCTTGTTCGTTTTCGCTCAACGTTCTTCTAGACTTTATTTCTTCTTGCTCGGCTTATAAGAGTCTTAGCGTGCTGTGAATAGCCTATAGCCTTCCTCAAGCATTAGGTTATCAAATGCAAAAAGAATTTTTCAAACCCGACTAGCAGTTCCAGAGATTAGCGCGTTCAAACAAACAAACAAAAAACCTCTTCAGCTTTATAATTAGACTTGTTGTTTGGCAAATAAAAATTATCATTTATTATTTGCTGATCGAGTTATACTATCAACCGTTGATGACTAATATCTAGTAGATGTTTAGTTTACCAGAAAAAACAAATGGAATACTAAACAATCCTTATGTACCATTATAAATCAGCTATTATAACCTTGCCTTGACTTCTCACAATACGAATTAAAAAAAAAAACAATTTAAAATTCTGTACGCAGCTGAAGCGTCACCAGCATTATTATATCTACTAAGTAAATAAATCATTCATGTATGTAAATATGGTTTGTTATGTAACAAATTAAGATGGTAACTAAGTACTTTGCCACCCAATATGGTGGTGTCGCGGATGTCGGCTCGTTACCGCATTAGCGACTTCCTGAGTGCGCGCACGCATTTGAATGTAGCCAACGGAACGCGTCTGCGTTCGCAATTCAAACGTTCGAATTTGACACTTCCCTAACGGCTTTCAACTGTTTTTGTTGCGGCGGTAGTTGGTGGTTCCATATTTGATTAGTAGTTGCCGTTGTTGGCACGTTATCATGATTTTGTTTTGCTATGAGAGTGAGGAAAGAGGGAGTGCATCTGTGTCTACGCACACACTTGTGCACTATAATATCTCCCGCGCCGAAGGCTGGTCTCCTTTGAGATTGGCCGCCATGACCGAAATATGGTCTGGAGGACTTTATCATTGTTTTGAATTGCTTAAGTATTTTAATTTAAAACGCCCAGTTCTTTTCACTGATTCAGATCTCTTTGCTAAAGGGTTGCTTTTTTTATCGTTAAATCTCGGAATATATTAAAAAATGCGCCTTTATCTATTAATTACTAAAGGCTCAAATGAACCAAGGATGAAAAACTATCTACCTGTCAGTATCGCCAGGCCATAGCATGATATATTTTACTAAACCAAATTCAATTTCACGGACCATTAGTGACGGTTTTATTTAGACCAGCTTCAGATTTAGATAAATATTTTAAGGCAAGAAAAAATATGGTTGATGTAGATTGCACTTTTCACTCGATACTAAATGGTTCGATAAGTTCCAGTTTTTTTAGAAATAATAAAAGTAGTTTAAGCACGTATTTTGGGTTCGATAACCCACCTATTTCAATAGGTAATAATAGAAGTTTCAACAAGTCTTTTGGAGATATAATTACTCCCGAATGTAATAAATTAATAATAATCTCATAGAGATGATCTGAACTCCTTTGATAAAGATTGGTCCTTGGCAGCTCTGGACCGAGAGAGGCGGAAAGCCGAAAGAGAGGAGGGAGGTCTTTGCCCAGCAGAGGATATTAACGGCAAAAAAAAATCATATTATTACTAAAATAGGAAGACCTAAAACCAGTACCCTAATTTTGTAACACTAAAATAACGCAATGAATGTGGTTGAACTGTCGAAATGAAAGGTATTACTGCTGTTAGTCTGTTACGCAATTACCCCGATGGTAGAAATTTGGGAGGAAATAAGTACGGTGGTTTTCTGGGGTTTCTTTTAAAGGAAGTGTTCCTGTGTTGTCGTAGTTGTTCTGAGGGAAGCCAGAAAATCGCACGAATGAACTGTTTTCGCTGTTCATTGAACAAGGACCCCTCGAAAAAGGGGCACGAAGTGTTAATGCTAAAAGTACTTCGAAAGGAGCCGGAGAAACACCGACAAGTGGATTTTAAAAGTTAATTTTTCTTTTTATTGACAAATGTCTGCTTCTGCCTGCAGCAGTTCACTGCTGGACATAGGTCTCTCCAATTGCACGCCATTCGGCTCGATTCTCGGCAACTCACATCCAGCTGCCACCAGCCACCCTGCGAAGATATCGCTCCATCTGGCCCGATGACGTTTGCCGATTCGCGGTCTCCACCCAAGAACACGTTTACCCCAACGGTCACCGGTTCTACGGCTAATATGGCCGGCCCTCTAAGAAGTATAGAAGGTAAATAGAACAAGTATTATAGCAAGAGACAGTCTATTCAGAAAAATCACTCTCGAGCCCGGATAAAATCGTACTGCGATCACAAAATCTATTTACAACGTATGCCAAATAAAGTGATTTTGTAAATGTTCGGGTTTAATTTTCTGCAGTAAAGTTTATGGGAAAACTTAATGGCCTGTGATGCCAAGATTGCCAAGGTGTATGTTTACCGGCAGTTACTTTTACCGTGTTTAGTAAAGTAAAACTTTTTATAGAACACCAATTTTCTGCACACAATGGGGCGCCTCATTAATGAGTTTGAAAAGAAAAATGACTTTTACCTTCCGAACAATAATACACAGTTTTGTTGAAATAAAAAGTAATACTTCTCACGGGAATGTTGTCGTATTTTTTATTCCATAGCAATTAAAACACTTTCATTCCTATTGTTATGGTGACACGTAATGGTACATTGTGAACGTCTCAATTTTCAAACTTATCTCCTAAAGAATGAGGTTGAAAATCGTGTGGTGATATAAATATAGTGTGTTAAGAAAATAATGGCCTGAAAATGCACAAAGATACGATCGTTGGTCGTTGACGAGATGAAATAGCTGGAAGGCATTTTGTTTGAGATAACGAAACCGCTGGCACAGTTTCATATTTACAAACATTGCAGTCAGTGACGTAATGATGATCTGTGAAGTGGCATGTGTCATCTTTTGAAGGAGAAATTGAAGTTCACAAATATTGGCGATTGAAATTGTGGTTATGGTACAAATGACTGCACAGTGTTTAGTGACTTGCAGATTCTGGCAAAACTGTGGTTTGAGAATGAAGATTTTATTATACGCTTTTTGGAGTTCTTTGAGCAAAATAGATACCTAGTCATTTATCGGGTCCCTTTAACGTGGTTTCGCTGCTAACCGAAATAATCTACAGCAGTCTTACAAATATATTTCTAAAGGAAAATATACAAGAGTTATATTGTTTATACATAGCGTTGGCATTCTCTATAATCCTGAAAGCCTAGCTACTATCAGAACTGTCCACAACAGGCTCGGGGAAAGTCCTCCAGAAAACATTCAAGAGTTTCATAGGCTACCAAGGGGCTATCAAGCTACTATGGTCCTAATCCAGTCGGTCCAGTCAGTCGGTCGGTCGGTCGGTCGGTCGGTCGGTCCATCCGGTCGGTTCATATACATAATTTCAACATGAACGATGTAACCATATTTTGATTTAAAAGAGTGTCCGTGGAGTTTCTTGCCCATTCTTCTCCATAGGTACTATCGCCAAAAATCTATATCTGACCACAGTTAGGACTATTCATACTAGCAGCGCATATTATTAGTCGACCTAAAAAGGAGCCTCTTTTGTTTTACTTACGGACGCAGATGTGGTCATCATGTGCACGGGATTTGGTTTTCAAAATGGTCATATATAGGTTTTGGCGATAGTACTTACCATGCTTTAGAATGGGCAACTAGCTTTCAGCTTTCTGACTGACCGACGGCGCCTTGACCATTTCAAAAGTGTCTGTAATATTATTATCTATACTTATAATAAATCTGTAGAAGTGAAAATTCTGTACATTGAAAATATCAAAAAAATAAATGGCAGGGGGTGTTACTAGACCGACACCGAACCCAAAAATGTGATTAAAAAAAAATTTGTCTGTCTGTCTGTCTGTCTGTCGGTCTGTCTGTCTGTCTGTCTGTTTGTTCAGGCATCACGCAAAAACTACCGGTTCGATTACGATGAAACTTGGTATAATTATTCTTTAATATCCTGGGCACCACACTGGGTACTTTTTATCCCGGAAAAGTATATACAATAAAAAACAAACTTAATTTTGCGGTTCGATCTCTAGACCCGATTACTGTACCAACCGCAAATAATAAGTTTGTCGTAGGTTAAGTCACCCGCAATGGAGTTCATTTTATTCCTTTTATATTTTAGAGTTATTTAGGTTTATTTTTATATAAGTCGTAGGTATAGATTTTAATTTTAAAGTATAGGTAGTATATTTGATAGTGTACGTAGTGACCGTAGGTTATTTTTTAATACTGTTAGGTAGGATTAGTCATTAGTAAAGATATTAGTTTTTAGGGATTTTGCTTATTTATTGAGTTTAGATTAGTTATCATCAGAAATAGGTTTATTTAGGTAGGTAGGTATTTAATTTTCTGTTATTGAGTTTTTTTTTTTAATTAGGTAGGTACTTAGGTAAAGATATCATATAGGTACCCTCTTAATCACCACTAATGAGACACAATTGGTTTTCTATTGTAATTAGCCACAAAGGGCCCGCGAGATAGATGGCATTCTGGGGAAGCACATAGGTACATTTTATCCTGTTAGCACGTTCCCGTGGGATAATTTCCGACATCCACGCGGGCGAAGCCGCGGGCAGAAGCTAGTTCGAAATAAATGCTTCGAGTTTGAATTGATTCTGTCTTGTAATCTTATTGGTGTGAAAAAGGAAGTCCATCCTTGTTTTCTGCATCGAACTGGCGTCATTGTGTATGCATTTCCCTTGAACTGTTATCCTACATCATATTTCTTCTGTCAGTGTCCATAGTTCGCCGGATAAGAGCAATTCAACCAATGAATTTTATTTAAACTACGTCGGGTCTCCCTGTAAACACTTCGATAATATAGCGTTTGAGTTCAACACCCCAGTTTTATATTACTGGTTTACTATGACGGGAAGCCGCTGTCCAGTGTCCATCGTAAACTCTGAGAGTCAACATTCACATGCTTATCCTTATCATAATTTATATTTGTGGTCACCGCCACATGACTTTTTCTTTCATACTTCTCTATTAGTCGTCATTTCTACACTGCCGAGCAATGAAAAAGTTCCACCCACAAAATGCCTACAAACACCTTAATATCTCCTAAGACATAATTTAAAATTTGAACACAATATTTATGTTTTTAGTTGGTAATATTCTGATGCGCTGTTAAATGTACTTCAATATTGCAGACGGCGTCATTAAGCTAGCCTTTCCCGTTTAGGAGTAATTTGGTGCTATGTCACTGGAACTTTTTCATTGCTCGCGAGTGTATATCATCTTTCACACAGTCCATCCATCACATTCATACTCTAAAGAAAACTCTGAGAGTTGGTTAAAAAAATTTGTAGCCAATATTTTTCCATCACTGTTCTTCTCTTCTGCAACTCTGCTACGAGTTGAAGGTCGTGGGTTCGAACCCGAGTAAAGCGCCTGTCTGAGTTCGAACCTGCGAACTACAACTCATTAGTCGCAGTCGCTACCACTGGTACGCCACTGGTCTACGAGTAAGTACAGACTTACAGACAACTTTTAATTATGCTTTCACAGAGACGCGTTTAGGCTCTTAACAGATTCAAAGTCCTAAGGCATCTTAGCATCTTTATCATACCTACGTTCTGTTCTAGATAACTCGCTTGAGGAGCCGGTTTTCATTACCAGACCAATACGATTCTTATTTATTTATTTAAACTTTATGCACAGATGCATGGGCGGACTTAAACATAGGCTAATGAAGAGATAAAAAGAGATAAATGCAATACATTTGCATTTTTCTTTGGTTCTTTGTCTCTCAGTCCTTTTTATGTCAATACTAGCTGTGTCCGCGATATCATTCAGGTCCCGTCAAAATTGGTCACACCGTTTCGAAGATTAGCCGGAACAGACAGACCAAAATGTAAAAAAGTGTTTTATTTTTGTTATAATTACCGTATACAGGGTGGCATCGATACGCAAACTGTAATAACCATGAATTCAGCACATGCTCCTAGCGTAGACATTTTTCGTCGGTTATAAAAAAAAAAATACACTTAAAAGATATAAAAAAGTCAAAATATACTGAACAGATTTTTTTTTTTTAATAATCGACTAATTTCAGCGCAGCAGGGTTTCAAATCATGCACTGAATCCACGGTAACAGGTTATGCGTCGATGTCCGTCATCTCGTAAACTTTCATACGCATTTAGTAAAAAGCCTTTATTTTGACATTAAAAACAGACACTTGAATTTTATTTATTTGTATACATACATGTAGATAAGTAACTTTAATGTTTTTGTTTTATTGCCAGGTTGGAGTTACAGATCAAGGAGTGCCAGATATGCAAATGCCAAGGGCAAGGATATTAGTACAGTGGTGCTTAATCATCGTTGTGGTACTTTTCTTCAAATAACTATTTGATCTATAAGCTTAGCTTATTGTTTTTTAAACTGTTATATTATTTTTGAGTTAGGCTTAAAGGTGGGGCTGGATATAATTTTTTCCTCTGCGCTGGTAAGTACAATAAAGTTAGTTCGATGGTAAGTTTTTGCGGTAGTTTTAAAACATAATTTATGTATGACAAACGTGTTCTTAAACCAATTTACAGATATAAATATCATTACCTAGCCTGGTAACTAAGGAGAGGCCTATGTCCCTTGTTGAAATGCAATAGGCTGAGGCTGAGTTGATTGAACCAAAAATTCGAAGACAAGTGACATGTGACACGCACTGTGCCCTCGTGGCTGATTACGGTGCACTCCCTTCCGTCGCGAGGAGTCCTGTGTCCCAGCTGTGGGAACAATATAAGCTGATTATGATGCTTAATGGCCTGGTTAATCTTCGCAACAAAATTATTGGTGGAACAGGTCTTATCCTAAGAGACACCGCGGTACAATGATTAATAGTTTTCAGGGATCTGTGACAGGAAAAAAAATATCAAACAGCCATATACCCATTTCCCCAGCTTTTAGCCTGATTGGGCGCGGTTGAATGTAAATATTTAACGAATCTGCTACCGTATCGTGCCTATCTGACCTGCGCAACCCAATAATTGGGAATGAGGTAACTCCAGCCATATTGAGCCGATGGCGACGTTCGCTCTAGCGGTGGGTCGTTGTCGAATTTTTGACGGACGAAACGCAACCGTTCTCCCGACGAAAACGATTGTAGAAAATTGCTCCACCTATTTGCAAATAGACATAATGTATACAGGGTTATTTGTAAAACACCAGCAACCTCTTAAGAGGTCTTTGTACTCATCATTATGAACAACTTTAACTATGGGACACAAAACTGAAATCGCGAAAAGAAAATCAGCTGTTCCCTACATTTATGTTCGCATAACTCGTCAAAATGTAGGGAGCAGCTGATTTTTTTTTTCTGTCATATAATGTATATGACATGAAATATACATTAGGCATGAAATTCGGCCCAGTCTGTATGACCTAATTAGAAGTAATGTAATTAAATTGAACACGTTTCTAGGAGTGGTGACTGTGTGTCGGGTCTGCCTGTCAACTAATAATGTAGAGTGATAAATATAAGGTTATTAAGTTTTTGGGTTAGCTAATGTTGGAGTTTTTGTTTGCATTACTCGTAAAATAGCAGGGAGCAGTGGTGGGCCAGTGGGTGTCGGCCCCAACTTACCGAGTTGTTCGAACCCATACAGACACTATACTTTGGGTAGGTATTTAATTTCACCACCACTGCTCTCAAAACGGTGAAGGAAAACATCGTGAGGAAACGTGTCCTACAACCAAAAAATTCGAAGACTTGTGACATTCACCAACTGGGCCCGCGTGGTGGATTATGGGCCTCTCCCTCTCACAGAGACGAGGCCTGTGTCCCAACAGTGGGAACATTATTGGCTGATTATGCTTAGACTTATTAAAATAGCCTGAAACGCCCTGTGAAGTCAGTGACTGCTGAACCTCGCAGACTTTCTAATATATCACCACGGCATAAGCTATTCTTATGCAAATACTAGTTGCTGAAGCGAGAAAAGAAAACCGATTGAACATAAATATGTGGAAGATTTATTTATTTATTCATATATGTATACTTTGCACCACAAAATTCATAACGAAAATAAAAGAAGAATAGCTTGCAAGTACCTAAGTGTCTGTCTATTTGAAACATTTTTTTATTTTTCTACAGACTACGGAGATTTATCTGGTTTATAAGATGAGAAGAGTAATAAGGTCATTCAACCAATGTTGGGAGTAATATATGAAAGGTCATTGAACCTCGCCCATGGTGGCATTTCCAGACAAAACACCACTAAGTTCATTGCGTTACGCCAGACAATAAAACACCCCATAATAAATCTAACGCCATCGGCAATGGAACGTCTCCAGATGACGTCACGACGCAGACGGTTGAAAATATTCACCCTACTGAATTAGTCATCTTTATAGAAGCCCCAAAACTCGTTCTATAAAATGACCGAACCTTTTAAGACGTTTCTTCAGAATTTTCCAAAAAATATTATCAAAATCTCGGTTTTCTAAAGAAACCCGAAATTTTGATTAACTTTAGTACACAAAGAGATTTTTCTCCAGAGCCTGATATGGAATCGCTGAATAAGAAGACTTTTCAGTCTTCTTATTCAGAGATTCCATATCAGGCTCGCTGCTGATGTTGGCAACCCGCATCATGATGATAACGCAATGCTGGTCATCAAGTTATTGACCAAAATGGCAAGTATTGCTTGTGAACTTCACTCAGTGAGCATACAGCGACCTACGCGTTCAATATAAAAATGCACGGAGAGTACTGCTGCGGCTGTCGAAACTATAAGAACCAAAAATAATAAACCACAAATATCTCTAATAACACACTTTTTACTATCACCCGATAAAAATTCACGAATTACTAGACAAAAGCGTTATAATGCTTCAGGGATGTTTGCGGATAATAATATTAATGGTTTTGCCGACATTATTAGGAATAGATGTGATGACGCGTGTTCGCGGCGGCACCAACAGTATTCTCACTTTCTCAGTGTGTTCGCAGATCGATAGGATTCCCCGATGCTGCGGAGGTGGATGCAGCTCCACGCTGAATTTTAATTGTATATGTTAATCTGTGTCTGTAACCTATTAACACTACAAGTTAAGTGAAATTGTCTGGCATTTTTGCTGAACTGGGCCTTTTTGGTGCAGCCGTGAGGCACACTTTTTTTTTTGTAACTGCTAATTTCGTACATCGGTCTTTATACTTTCTATTTGTTTTTTATTAGTTGCTATCTGATGTATGTATCTGGTGTATTGTGTGTCTTTTAGTCTGTGCTAAATAAATGCTTTTTCATTCTTTCTTCTTCTTCTTCTTTCTTTAAATTGTTACTAAAGGAAATTAACCTATGGACTCCTGTCTGAAATAAAAGTTTTCTATTCTATTCTACAGGATAAAATTGAATAGGTGCGACAAATTAAAATATCTAATTCAGCGTGCTATAAAGTAAATTTAGAGCATGTTATTATGGAAAGGGATGCACATACGTGTACGTAGGCATTTGCAACGTCGTTTTTTGCTCTTTTTTTCCTAGGAACGGTCAAAATTAGCTAAATACCGCTAGTTCAACACGTTGCTTCATGGTTTGAACTCAGCGATAAATGGATTTTCAAGAATTCAGATTTGGGAAATGGCAATTTATTATGATCATGTAACAGTTATTGGACCTCCTACTTCGATTTGTCGCCAGTTTTCAATTTCATCCTGTATCCTGGTCCAAGTCATGAATTCCAAGTTTTCATAATGTCCATTTAAGATTTAAGCGTCACCAGCCTTTTGTGAAGACAATTACAATGAAATAATTTCTTTGGTTAATAACAAAGTCAGCACAATAGACCCTAAAAGAGCTTTCAAATTATTTATAAGTAGCCAGAGAGGAAAACATTATGAATATGACTGAAAGTTAATTATTAGAAAACAAGATATCTTTTGTCTTGTTTTGTTGGATACTTACGTTTTGGTAAAAAAGAAACATTTATATGGAAGCTCTGTTTTTTCGGTTTTTCAAAGGTAGTTTTACTCGGAAGTCAGTGGAGAGAAATACTGCTATACAGAAGCATTGCAAGGGCAATTCAAAGACATCTTCACTTGCATGCTGATTAGCACCAGAAATAAGTAAGTTTGGAGTTTTTTCCCTACCGATGTTTGTACAAGTATCTTCTGGGTACAGAACTACAGAATTGGCAAGGTACCGTCATAATATTAACCTTTTTAAATACATAGTTTCCTAAGAGATTCGCGGCGACGTAGGAAATAGCTCTGACAGCTCTCGTTTGCAAAATAAAAATGGATTCAATGTCAGTAGCCCGACCTCACAGTAAAATGCCATATGACATAATACTGTGGAAGTAACTAAAATAGACCAAACGCGCGGTTTCTATATATGTTGTCTTATCTTTCTAACAGCATATGCGGCCGAGCTTAGCCGCCCGATAGATGTTATACTCGTATGAGGTCCCCATTATAATTTCTCGTCTAGCGGGATTCCTAGGAAAACGTCTACATTTTGGCCATTCAATATGATGTCACATTCGCTACTTCTAACATTAGATAATATAAGTCTAATGCATTTGGTTTTTTTTTTCATTAAGTACTAAATTATTTACCGTAAACCAATCTTGGACCTGCAGAATAGAGTTATTCACGTCGTCAAGATTTTGTGACCGTCGGTCTATTTTAAAGATCAATGATGTGTCATCTGCAAATACAACATGATATGTAACACAACTAGGAGAATTTGTTTCAATGTGTGTTACATTGCATCAAACCATAAGGGGTACCTACTCTTTCATCATACTTGAAATAAATCAACGATGATGATGCTCAACTGTCATTTTCAATTTCGTTGACAAATGACACATCATCAACAAACAGTCAAGCCCCAGATGGCGATGATAAATGACGTCACCATAATATTTTCGTTGATAGATGCGCACCCGCATATGTCCTGCCGATCTATTATCAAGTTCAATAGATGTTGTCCAATTGATGGAGCACGTTCGTCTTAGTCAGACGAATATACATGGTAATCATTTTTGTGATGATGGAAGTGCTTAATGCTGGGAATTAATAAAATACGTTGATTGAAACTTGGCAGATGGGCATTGACATTGGAAATTTTGTCTGTTTGTCGTACTAAAATTTTATAAAGCTTTTAAAAGGTTACAATAATATAAATACCTAGGTTTTATTAAGAGGAGAGAAGGGGGAGAAGTTTAGAGGAGGGGAGAAGGGGACTACTTAATAAAAATCTTAAATACATCTACATACAATACATTCACTGACAGATAAAGACGGCCTTGACTGCTGAGTCTAGTCAGAACCATGCAAACTGAAACAAGACGTTGTAATGAAGGTGAGAATTTTGTAAGGTGAAAATTCATCCCCTAAACGGGATTGGGGAAGTTCTTCATTTTATAGGAAATCCCACTTGTACTAAGAGAATATGCAAGAACACGATTTATTTTACGCTCTAATGCGATGCCATGGAAGTCGCAACCGAATAATTAGTAGTACGTAATTAACAAAAATAAAACCTTGATGGAAAATTCTTAAGACTGTACAGTATTTAAATCTAAAACACAATCCACACCTGGAGCCAGGATTGCTTAGATGTCATTAAATTTCCAGCTATCTCCTATATTCTGTCAGATGATATCTTATATCCTCCTCCTGTCTCCTATATTCCATTGGCGTCCGTCAGTTGTTTGTTTATAGCTTATGCATAATCAGCCTTTAATGTTCCCACTGCTGGGACACAGGCCTCCTCTCTGTGAGAGGGAGTAGGCCGTAATCCACCATGCGGGCCAGTGCGGGTTGGTAGATGTCACATATCCTCAGATTCAGATTCAGATTTATTTATTTGCCATCAATGTAGGTACAAGTTTAAGATGATACAAATAGCTGAAGGTTACCGCTACATTCTACCTTACGGCTTACGGCATGCAAATTCATAGAAACTAATATATTACATACAATATTATTATAAATTAACAACTAACATGTCATTCTAATTAACACAAACAGACATAAAAAGAAGTTTTGGTCCTAGGATATGCCGGTTTCCTAACGATGTTTGTTTATAAATGTGTTTAATTAACACCAGCTGATGCATTCCTATTAACTTCGATCTTCTTAACTATGATCTTCTTATTAACTTCTGCATCTAAGCTAGATGAAGACTGTGGTTCTCCTCGTGGATCAGCGGCACATAATTCACAATTAACGGCTCCTTGATTGGCTATCAACGTATCAGGCTTTATATTGCCGTTTTATATCTGCGCAGTTATACAGGAGTGATTAAAAACGTTAATTAGCTCGTGGCTAAGTAATAACAACCGCATGGGGCTGCGCTTGCCGTGGCCGGTCCGTAGATGGATGACCATCTTTACATAGCGAGACCCCTCCATGTCTCGAAAAGCACTCTTCATTCTTGGATCTTTGACAGTCGTTACGGGTCGCTAGAAGCCCGAAAGTCTGACAGCCAGTCTTACCAAGGGGTATACAGTAACACACAGTAACTGGGTTCTGTTGTGGAGGCATAGTCGTCAATAGGCAGTCGCTCCACGTAAAATACTGGTTTTCAGCTGCCGGTTAGACTGGAGACCGACCTCAAAAATAGTTAGGAAAAAGCTAGGCAGATGATGACTTCCTAGCATCTGTCCTTCACAAGTTTACAACCTATGTCCTCCTAGTACAGATGCCAGCAGGTCAAGCTACCCGAAACTATCAAATTTTTCCAATCAATCTTGAACCTTAATGTCTTAGCGATAAAATTGAAAATCTATTAAAACAAATTGACAGATTGTAGTAGCTTGATGTGCTAGCGTCTGTACTTTTATATTTTAACTAGCAGCGTCCGCGGTTTCACCCGCATAAGTTTCGATCCCGAGAGAATATCGAGATAAAATTTGCCTATGTGTTAATCCTGGTTATAAACTAACTGTGTGCCAAATTTCATCCAAATCCGTTCAGCAGTTTTTGCGTGAAAGATTTACAAAATTAACAAACATCCATCCTCACAAACTTTCGCGTTTATAATATTTGTTGGGTAAGACATAGGAAGCAGGATAACCATCAGCTGATGCACCCTAATCTTCCTATTAACCTCCTCATCTAAGCTAGACGAAGACTAAGTTCATCTCATGGATTAGCGGCACATAATTCACAATTAACAGCCCGTTGATTGGCTATCAACGTGTCAGGCTATATTGGTGCCGTTTTATATCTGCGTAGTTAACCAGAAGTCATTAAAAACGGTAATTAATCTGGTGCAGTAGCTATAGTACTGGCTTGCTGGTCATCGTTGAATTATACTTCCCATAGAATTACGTATGCTGTAATGTCTCAGGAAATTATGCTAATTAGAAGAACTAGTATTTCAAATGAAATGAAACGGTATCGGGCGGATCACTGCCGCTGGGCAACAGTCTCCACACGGTGGGTGACTGAGGATGGCGCCGCCGCCGAGGCCGACCCGGGAAGAGTTGATGAGACGAACGCGACGCGACGCGTACCGCAAGGGGTTGATCGAGGTGGCTCTAGAAAAGGATGCCTGGAAGGATTTTGGGGAAGTCCTTTGCTCAGCAGCAGGAGACAGTGTGTGCCAATATAAAAAAGTCGAAATATGAAAATGTTTTGAGTGAAAGTAATAAACATAGAACATTGGCTCCTTGAAATACAGGTACTCTAAACTAGCTCTGGAGCCCTGGTAGCAATTTTTCTGTAACCTGTTTTTATGTCAATAAAGAAATTTATTTCTCTGCCTGCCCACCGAAGATGGTGTACAAGCGTGATGTTATGTCATGATATATTTATCCTTCAATGACGAAGAAGAGAAAGAGAGAGGCGACTAAAGGCTGTTATAAAAAGTTCGCAAATAAAAGTTAATACGGGAACCCGCATGATTCATTATTTATATTCATCTTGATCCGCAAACAATCGTATTGCGGTCTTTATTGACAGACACACACTCAACCCCAGACAGCCCGACGACAACGATCCTACAGCCGGAACTTAATATACAGGGTTATTTGTAAAACACCAACAACCTCTTAAGAGAAAATGCGGGCGGAAAGACTTTTGAAAATTAGGTATTTGAAGAAACTATCGCTGTCGCTCTGTCTCGCTATCTCTCGTCTATTCGTGTGATAAGGACCACTGCAGATCCGACTGAATAGCCTAAGTAAAAAGTCACATTTTCGAGGTTTGGCTCTCGCCTATTTTCTCCACCATATTGAACCAATTTAAAAGATATTTCATAAACTGGATAAGAAGGATATATACTGTGTCGCCATGTTTTCCTTTTTTCATTAATAGTTGTCAAATTTGTACCCTAGGCCTCTGTTAACAGAAAGGAAATTATTATCAAAAAGGAAAACATAGGGACATACAAGTAACTAACATTTATTATTCTGTAAAAAATCATAGCCATATGGTCATTAACCAAAAAGAAAACAGGCGACAGCGTCTCTATAGAAAAAACATTTCCTCTTAAGAGGTCATTGTACTCATCATTATGAACAACTTTTACTATAGGACCAAACCTGAAATCGCGAAAAAAAAGTCAGCTGCTGCCTATATTTTGACGAGTTATGCGAACACAAATGTAGGGAACTGCTGATTTTTCTTTTTTTTTGCGATTTCACTTTTGGTCCCATAGTAAAAGTTGTTCATAATGATGAGTACAATGACCTCTTAAGAGGTTGCTGGTGTTTTACAAATAATCCTGTATAGGGTGGCAGGGACATCAACGCGCAAACTGTGACCGTGAATCCAGCACATGATTTTAGACCCCCTAAGCGTAGAAATTTTTCGTCGGTTACCAAAAAAAATCTGCTGTTTCATAGAAAATAATAATAATACGTTATTCTCTATTCTATTCGTTTTTGTTTATAGGAACCCAACATTAGTAGAATTTTGATTGCCATAGCCACGCTAAGAAGAAGAAATGACACATGACCGAGCTTCAGAAAAAAACGCGAATAGATACTACCGTTTCCAATTCGACAGCTATTTTTACGTTGCACCAAAACAAACTTCACACATTCATTACAAAGTTTACTCATTTCAGTCACACATTAAACAACTATTACGTATTTGTAGACGTCTGGTGCTGAACTTTCTCTGCAGACTGCAAAAATGGCGGAAACTGCAGTGGAACTGCACGATACGCTGCAGTGGGACTGCAGGATACGCTGTAGTGGGACTGCAGAATATGCTACAGTGTTTATCTATCTTTCTATCAAACACTTGGAACGCAACGCACAGCTTAGCCAAACCAATGAACATAAAGAAATCGTGTTTATCATACATTCAAGGGTTTTTGTAAAAGAAATGAAATACTTTTCGTGGCAGACACAACAGGGGCCGATCCTTATTCAGACATAATTTATAATGTGATAGAAGAACATACTAGAAGGTCAATTCCCGTTATTAAAACGTTCAAAATCTAGTCGCAATCTCATCTCAGCGGCAATCACTGTGAAAAACTTCTCAAAAATCTAAGCAAATTTGTATATTGGTAATTTTGACAGATTGAGACTGAGACTAGACTGCAAAAGGTCTTTAAAATACGAGAATGGCATCTCAGACTCCATTCATGAGCGGTTCAAACGAAAAAGAAAGCCAGAAAGCCTAACAAGCAAGGTAAGGTCAGTTTCCAATCTACGTGTTTTCCCTTAAAAACTGCATCGAAACTACTGCAGACGCAGACTAGTCATATTCTGCAGTCACTATGCAGGTATAAACATTAAATCTTTTTGGTTATAGCAATGTAAAGAATTGAATCACTAGACTTGGCACCTAACAAAGACTACAATAGTATACTAGCTAGCACCTAAATTGCTAATGCCAGTTCAATTCACAAATTGCAACTACCATTGCCAATTTTTTATTAGCACCACCAGCCGAATTAGAGGATATTAACCTCAAGCTAAAATTAAGTGCACAGTATTTTTATCTTTATTTTTCTAAGAATTGAAACTTTCTCGACACACGCGGTGTGAACTGTATGTACTTTTAATTAGAATACTAGTGTAAATATGGTCTTAGAACATTTTCTAAGCATCTCTCACGAACCATATGAGAATAGTTCATTTCATGATCTGCCTTGCCTTTTCCCAACTATGTTGGGATCTGCTTCCAGTCTAACCAGATGCAGCTGAGTACCCGTATTTTACATGGAGCGACTGCCTATCTGACCTCCACAATCCAGTTACTGGGTCTATTTATCCATCTGGTCTGTAATGTCGTACTACAAGGCAAAGGCCTCCCTCTTCTATGTCGCAGCATCATGCTGAGATACGAGCCTTTTGGCCTCATAAAGGACTTTCTGTTTCATTTTTCTTTGTTACTTTTTTAAATATCATTTTTATTTTTGACTGTGTTAATATTATGATCTTCCTGTAAGAGTGGCAATAAATACTTTTTCTTTCTTTCTTTCTTTTTCTCTCCCTTTTCCACACACTATCGTTCATGACCTGCTAAAAATAAAGCAAGTCAGTAAGGTGGTAGTGTCGTGTATGTGCCGTTCAGTATAATCTGTAGTCACAACTCATCTCATGGCGGTCTGTGTACCTATTCTGTAAACATTTCACGGTGACAACTTGGGTGAAGTGAGGGTTAAGTCAGCTGTCGATAGTGTCAAGCTTTAGAATCAGAGGGGCAATTCTCGTAATTTTAAGAACTACAAACAGTCTGATCTCAGTCTCAATCTGTCCAAAAATACTTCTAATTCCCCTACATTTTGACGTTTGTTTGTCGCCGAGATGAGACTGCAACTAGATTTTGATCGTTTTAAATTACGAGAAGTGGCCTTCAGGCGGAATGACAACTCACTTTCGCCAGAGTTTTCACGGTGAGATTTTACAGGTCTTTTCTGCAACTGCTGTGGCTATTGTCATTTTCGACAGCCAATGACAACACCCAACGTGACATATACAGACCAACGTGAGGCATTAGGCAAACTTATTCGATAATGGATCAGCCTTTCAGATACCGCATGTAACGAAATCAGCACGCGTGACAGCTATTTTTACGCCATTTTAACTTTTATGTGTCATGTTTACATTCGAGAAAGAAGCAGACACATTACCTCTGTTAGACGTAATCAGAATCAATCAATGCCTATTACAAAACAAACAAATGCAAATACAACGTAAACAAGTTATAAATAAATGTATGACACACGGCTACCATGACTGCATTAATGAAGATTTACACGAGGAGAGTTTCTTGAACGATGAGACAAGAAAATCCATACAAGATTTGCTAACGATTACCTATTGTCACCGAATTTTTGGTTCTAGGACATGCCGGTTTCCTCACGATGTTTTCCTTCACCGTTTTAAGAGCAGTGGTGACGAAAGTTTTACAAGAGTCAACATTTTTATTTTCCTACAATAAAATCGAGGACGGTATTCGAGGCTTTTTGTGTAAACGGACCCCTTACGGAATCGTCTTTGATTTTTAATGCGTTTACTGCCAGTTCGCCCACATGGGTTTATTCCATGCCAATGCATGTTTCCTGTTTTAACGGAATTATTAAATTCTGCCACGGAACATAAAAGTTGCACATATTCTACGTACCGTTAAGTTTTATGTTTTTAAGCCGAAGTGGGAATTTCCTAGGAAGTGGCCTTTTGTGATTTTGATATGCACTATTTCAGCTACGGCTTCGACTATTCTGAACCAGAATCAGTATTGAGGTGATCCGGCAGGGAACCAAAGTTGTAGACATAGCTCTCAGAATAAGCAAGCTGAAGTGGCAATTGGCCGGCCATATTAGCCGTACAACCGATGACCGTTGGGGTAGACCGTGTTCTTGAGTGGAGACCGCGAATCGGTAAACGTACTGTTGGACGACCTCAGGGTAGGTGAAGCGACGATCTTCACAGGGTGGCTGGTAGCAGCTGGATGAGAGTTACCGAGAATCGAGGTAAATGGCGTGCAGTTGGAGAGGCCTATGTCCATCATCAGCCTAGAGCTGGCAGTCCACTACTGGACTGCCAGCTCTAGGCTGATGATGATGAGATCGGAGATAATACTTTCAGTAGCTGCTAATTACTGCTAAGCTGGATCTTGGAGTCCACGACCATGGCATGAAATCTAGTTGCTAACTTGGCAAGACTCTGTTGAGTCAAAAGCCTTAAGAGGTTTGGCCCCAATTAACAGACTCATCATGTCTATCCCCCATGGACTCGTGTCCTTTCATCTTCTTTATCAAAACATTACTGGCAGTATAGAAAAATAAAAAAAAACTTCTTTCTTATATCTATGGTTGGTGGCTTCCATTTTTAAATCATGCTTTGTGAAAACTCTTATAATTTAAAAAAAAACAGGACGCTAGGTGTGAATGTCTGTGATAATCCGCTCGAATGATGCACTGGCCCAACCGTACGTAATCCCAGAGATTGAAGCTAACGACATAATAAAACTAAATGGACTCGCTACCTTACTCAATACTTATACGGTTTTAATGACACAATGACACCTTTTATTCCAATGCATTGCTTTACAATTGACTGCCCGTTCGTTCCAGTGGTCGCAAGAATAACTGCTAAGGATAGGGAGGAGCCTATCAGATTGTGATAACGTTTAATAACGATTAACGTTCTGCATCGTTCTCATATGCATAATTTTTAACATGAATGATGTCACCAATACTTTGATTTAAAAGAGTGTCCATGGAGTTTCTTGCCCGTTCTTCTCTCCATAATTTTTCCATTAAGACCTTCTTTAGTCTGGAGTCCAGATTTGTAATAGGCTCGCACCTTTTAATGTCCCACGGCTGGGCAAAGGCTTCCCTAACCTCTTTCAAGCGTTCTCTGTCAAGCTGACAAGGAATGATCTTTATTAAAGGAGTCCAGCTCATCCCACCATCTCCGTATGAGCATGCCGCGATGTCGTCGTAAATTTGGCACATTGATCGTCTGACATGCGGCAGACGACCGCACCTTTTGAGTTACGTCATCATCTGCCTAGCCTTTTCTGAACTATGTTGGGGTCGGCTTCCAGTCTAACCGGATGCAGCTGAATACCAGTATTTTACATGGAGCGACTGCCCAGCTGACCTCCACAACCCAGTTACTGGGTAATACGATACCCCTTGGCAAGACTTTCGGGCTTCTGACGACCCGTAACGACTGTCAAAGATCCACGAATGACAGCCGGGACCAACTGCTTAACGTGCTTTCCGAGGCACGGGGGGGTCTTGGTATGTAAAGATGGTCACCCATCCACGGACCAACCGCGGCAAGCGTAGCTTAACCTGATCGATCGATCCGTGCGTCTATTATTACTTAGTCACAAGCCCCTTTTTTAGTTACATAAAGACTCATAAATAACAGGCGATATGCAATAAGTGCGTGTATGTACACCTCTGCCTAACCCTCCGGGAAATACAAGAGTGATGTCCAGTGATAGGAATAGGTAGTGCCTATTTGCCTAAACTTCGAAGAACAGAGACAAGAAACGGAGACTTCCTTAGGACTAAATTTTTTCCGGGACATGAGTCCAGAAATTCGGGACAACACTTTTAATAATAATAATAATAATTCATTTATTTCAGATAATAATAATCCATACAATACATTAAATTATATTAAAATCAATTGGTAGGTAGTCCACAGACACTGAAACAGAATTAAAATCAATTTAAACAATACTAACATTACATTAAATGAAATAATTTACAGTAAAATCAAAATCAAAAATTGTGTTAGTATATATATATGACGTACACAATGTGTTAGGAGTGAGTGAAAAATTTAGTCCTAAGGAAGTCTCCGTTTCTTGTCTCTGTTCTTCGAAGTTTAGGCAAATAGGCACTACCTATTCCTATCACTGGTGATGTCTTGTTATTTTATTTATTTATTATTTTTACACACATAAATATAAACAGACAATGAAGAAAAACAGAACAGAAACGAATTTTATTACGAAATAAATGATTCTATTCTCAATTCAATTACTTATGTACGTGTTCAGCATGAATTTAACGACTGAACTACGAGTAGGCTAGCCGCGTAATGAATTGACAAGCTGTTGTAAATATAAGCTATAAAATAATAGCTGGTTTTAATATACAAGCTATAAACTCGAGGCTCAATCAGTACCACGATTTAATGTTAATAATATGGCTTTTAATAATGGATAGTATTTATCCGATATTTTTTATTGTTAATTACATAAAATTAGACTAACATAAGCATTATCAGCCCAATCTTTTTCCGCTGCTGGGACATAGGCTTCCTGTCTTCGATACGGAGTGGACTGTATCCACCACGCGGGCCCAGTGCGAGTTCCACTCCCTCTCACATAGAGGAGGCCTTTATCACACCAGTGGGAACATAATAAGCTGATCATGCATACAAAAGCCTAAAATTATTTCAAAGATTCAATTCGATTATACCTGTATTCAGTAGCTAAACCGAATAACCAAATTCAAGGTAGAAATAAATAATAAGAAACGTGACATAAATGAATACAAATAATGTTCCTTGTCTCATTAAAAAAATGGATTACCGTCGACTAGTGATGGGACGATACGGTACAAAACTTTATCGATCATTTACAAGCAAGATTATTTTATCGAAGGAAATATATTATTTACGATCAGCCTTAAGCAGGTTTTCAATGAACGTGAAGCAGCCTTTTAAAATGTCTGGCTAATTAAACGACATGCGAAATAAGTGAAAAATCCATAAGAAATGAATCGAAAAAGTTATGGCAAATTATTGTAATGAAAATCCATTAAAATAGCTAAAGTAAAATACCATCTCACTCAATAACTACCTACCCATTTAACTTATGTTTATCGGGTTACATTTTCCAAGTTAACCTTCAAGTTTCTTCCACGGAAAGTCTATGCCATGTCCATCAATTGGTGCGTGCGCATATTTTCTCAAATTGACGTAATAATAATAAGTAGCATTTATGTCACGCAACGTTTGGTCACGAATTCACGATAGCTTCGCGGCGAGACTGATATGCTCCGAAAAACGATCAAAGTACTGCGTTTACGTTATTGAGGAAATCGCTTTATATTTATAATTTTATGAACAAGCGGGTTTGAGAATGTAGGTCATTGTGGTTCTTAGTAAAAATGGAAAGTACGTGGGATGTACCTATGTGTGAGTTATAAGAAAAATTGAGTATTAACTAGCTGTTCATCTAAGCGAGTCTCACAAACAGAATTAGTCCAATTTGCCGCTTCAGTAGTCATAATGAGCTATTCATTATGGAATCTTTAGATCTAATACGCTATTGCTTTACACATATGAAAGGACAGACACTTCCCGTGTGGCTACTTGGTACGCCCACGATTCATCTCTCTTTTTTTAGGAACAAACAAATTAACATCACTCATCGTGTCATGGTTCAAAAAGAGAAAAAACATCAACTCATTACAACACTACGATACAATAAAAATATAATACAAACAAACAAAATTTGAAAAGAGAATAATAAAAACAGACAATAAAAAATTCAATGTGTCAAATTCCATCCGATGACGTAACAAAAAAAAAACAAAACAAAAATTCAAATTAAAAAGAGAACAATACAGAATAACGGCACCTCAAAACTCGCTTTCAATTCAGAGCGGCTTTGCACTGGCTGGCATAGAGACCTCAGCAAGCTTACTAATTGGAGCGCTCAGGTGTTTGACCCAACACTATTGTATGCACTTCGCCGTCAGTGAGAATATCGCGAATGCAATGACAGACAATACGTGCATTTTCTAACGCACAAAAACATCACGCGACCATTTATGTAATTACTGTTTTGTTAGCTGTTTGCATTCATTGTGGAGATTTTTTCCTTAATGTTTTTATTTTGCGGAATAGATATGCATTATTCTCATTATTGTTTTGGTTTTGATGCGTAAGAGTTTTTCGCACGAGTGCTGGTGTCTTCAACCACCATATCATACTAGCTTCTGCTCGCAACTTCGTTCGCGTGGAAGTCGTAAGATACTCAAAATACTAAAGTAACAGCGTAATTTTTATACAACTTGCTCGGCCCCCGTTGTAGCTCGTCGCATCGCATCGTCCGCCCGCGTTGTTACTTCGTTTCCACTTAGCGTTCTTTCTCAGTTTTTTTCATTTTGCTCGGGTCCTAAGGTTCGTTGCATGATTAACCTTCCTCAAGAATTGGGCTAAAAATACAAAACGATTTTCTCTAATCCAGCTGGTGGCTAGTTCTAGAGATTAGCGTGTTCAAACGAAGAAACAGACTCTTCAGCTTTATTATTAGTATAGATTTGCCGAGCTGCCTTTTTCTTCAGCTAAGCTTTTGATATTAAGAATTCAAGAACGGATTTCTGTAGACGAAATCTAGGCCAAACTTGCATTTTCTGCACTATGCAGATGATCTCAGTGGCTTCGATAGAGCTCGTGCTAATACTACTTAACCTACAAAGAAACGTGCTCAAGTGTTTAAGAACTAGTTTAATTTAAAAACTAGGTCCCCTCTGATCTTTCAACTCGCTATTAGTCTGGAGAACAAATGGTCCTACGCAAACACTAGGGCCTGTGGTATGTCTGTATATGATGGATTCCTTTGCAAAAAAGGCATTGACATAAGCAAAGGATTGTTTGTAGATGGGCTGGTGTTATACACAACTGAGGGGCAATTCTCGAAATTTTCAGACCGTTCACTGTCTGATCTCAATCTGTCAAAAAATACCTCTTAATTTCTCTACACTCTTGACAAGTTTTTGCCATTGATTGTCGCTGAGATGAGATTTCGACTAGATTTTGAATGTTTTTAATTACGGAATTGGCTTTCTGATCTGTCTCAATCTGTCAAGAATACCTCTAATTTCCCTACATTTTTGACATTGATTGTCGCAGAGATGAGATTGTGACTAGATTTTGAACGCAATGGTGACTAGCCATCTACGCGGGAGATATTATAGTGCACAAGTGGTTCAGTTAAGTCATGGGGTGAGAGGTGAGGGGTGGGGTGTATTAAGTCTGGTGTTATAGTCTTGTTAGATCAAACTTTTCTGAGGATTGCCTGACAACGACTTTCAAGACGAATGGAAAAGTTTAACAAGATCGCATTATGTTGCTACGAGCAAGAGGTTCTGCCAAAATATCAATTCCTTTTAGCCACCGGCACATTACTGTGTTGTGTTGTATCGTGACGCGGAATACACCAATCAAACGTATCGGTTCAGGGCTACGTCAAATCACAACGAGTTTTGATTGGTTAAAACTGCGTCAGAAGGCGACACAACAAATTAATGTAAACCCGGCTTTAGTCACGTTTTCCTTCCACGAACCCCAATAAGGAAAAGTAGAAATGGATAAATTCTTTGCCAGGAAACAAACATTGTTTAAATTCTATGGCTTCAACCTCTTTTCTTTTAGTTATTACTTCTGGAATTCTGAAGAAATTATTTTCTTGTGCCTGTTTTTGTCCACACAGGAACCCTGGTTATAAGTGGTCCCCTTCCCGCTGCGTGTGTCGTGGAAATGCATTGTTTGACCATAACGAATGTGTAAGTAGCAAGCTGTATAACTGTCGGTGACCTGGTTTGTACAACGACTATATATTATGATGTGGGTGGCAACACTGGCAACTGCGGAACTATGGCTAGTGGCGATGTGTGAAGTTGTGGTGCTGCCCACGGATGTCTAGGTTTCGTGTGGCTTTCTTATTAGTTATTGGGAAAGGTGGAAATGCTTCTATGTAATATTTAGAGAAACACAGCGTTGTAAGACGCTTCTCACGGACAATTTCGAGGAATTTGAATTTGGTTATGATTTTGAAAAGAAGGATGACAACGGTTAGGTCCGCACAAAGTGGACCAACAACCTGCACCCTAATTGCGGAACACACTGTAAATCACAGTCTGAATAATTTTGAAGGTTATCGCTAATCCATTGCTTCATATGCCCGACATATTTGTCTGCTCAACAACGTAAATAATACAATGAACGTTGTTGAACTATCAAAATGAAAGCAATTCTTACTGTTAGTGTGATACGCAGTTACCCCGCAGCGCGTTGTGGATCACGACAGTTGGTTAAAAACCTCCCCCAAGCATCAGCTTGGTCTCAGTTCTTTGACCAGTAGTGGACACGTCATAGCTACATGATGCTGCTCATTCTTATTAAACGGTAGACTATCCAATAAAAAATTGTATGAAAGTTATAAAAACTGCCATAAACCACCAAATCTTAGAAATGGCCAAAAACGAGCACGGTCAAAGGAAATTAATGGGCCATCCATAAGTCCGTACATAAGCTCGCATTCGTAATAAAAGTCGATCGTGTAATGTGTATGTTGATCGAATACCACTCACACGCACGCTGAGAAACCTCAAGGTGGGCTATTCTCAAAGCGGTTCCCTTTGAGCCAGTGCATGCAATCACAGAGCATAAATAAATAACCAATACAAGATAAAAACATTGGCGTAATGACAGGTTATCATCCCATCGCTTAGGAGCTGCGCTCGCGCGTAACGACCATAACAGTCGTTGCACGTACGATCGTGTTATCGTGAGTGAGTGCAAGTACTTTGCGAAGTGGTCTGATGTGGGTAGTTGTAGATAAGATAATTTTCGAGTATACCCCTCCTTTTGCAGCGAAAGTGTAAGGGGAAAGTCTATATACATCAGTCTCAGATGTCACCCCAACTTTCTGAAATTTTATCCTTCCGTCAGCCGTCATCTCCTGCGGTCGATAGCTCAGATGATTAAGGTATAAGGTTGTATGTAATTATCTAAAGAAACAAACTAAAATATGTACAAGAAAGGAAATACATTTATTTACCACAGACTAAAAGGCACACAAGTAAACACTGTACAGAAGACTAAAGAAGGTAATGCATTGAAGCTTAACAAAAAAGCCTGATCGTCTTTTCCAAATCACTAAGGAGAATGCCAAAACAATCCAATCATTCAAAGTCTAGAGAAATTTTGATCGAGGTTCAAAGAAGAAGTATCTAACCTGCAATCGGAAAAGCAGATGCGTCATCGATGACCCATCCAAAATGAATAACAAACACAAACACCGTTCAAAATAGACATGTTTCAACAATACCTGCTAATGATTCTATTTATATTCAAGCCCAAAACACTACAAAGCTCACGGAGTCTATTTATAAACTGTATCCGATATAAAATGAGGTTATCGTGAATAATAAAAAGGATAACTATATTTATCGAGTATATATGCCCTTGACCGTGTATCGCTGTCATTTGTCGTTCAAGGCTTCTCGGGATTCTTGATCGTGTTAACGACCTGGCATCACATTTGGCAACACACCCCGGGCATGATGTATTAATAGTTTTTTTTTATATACCTAGTGCTCCGGATCAACCGAACTTTACAAACGAAAACTTGGTTAGTTAAAATGAAGCGTGACATCTCAAGAATTTCGATTTGGCAACCTAATTTCGAAATGCACTCGTAGTCATCAGATTCTTCGCGTCTTTTATGTCTAGCAGAGGATTTATAGTAACTCAGCAATGTAATTCAGCAGTGGTGGTCCAGTAGTATCGACCCCAACTTACGATTTGTAGATCGTGAGTTCGAACCCAGACAGGCTTTACTTTGTGTATTTAGTTTCATCACCACTGCTTTTAAAACGGTGAAGGAAAACATCGTGAGGAAACCAGCATGTCCTAGAACCAAGAATTCGAAGACATGTGACATCCACCAACGCGCACTGGTGCCCACGTCGTGGATTACGGGCCACTCCCTCTCACAGGGAGAAGGCCTGTGTCCCAGCTGTGGGAACATTATAGGCTGATTATGTAAGTGATAATCCATTAGGATGCAGAATTAAATGAGTTCTTGAAAAATAAATATAACAGAGAGAACCACCATAGAGGTTTCGTAATTATAGCCGCTGTGCAACTCAGGAAGCATTTCCATCTGCAATTATGCATACAAGCCGTACACTGTACAAGCGTACGATAATTACCATTTAAACTAGCGTATAGGGGTACTTCTATGAGCTACAATGTGACTGCACTTCTTCTTTTCCAGTCGATGGTAAATTGTTAAATGAGTTGGGCCCAGTAGATGGCCACGCTAATCGCGGCATTAGTTTCGTTTTTTAGCTCCTCAGAAGTAGCCTGTAGAAACTGTAGACACGCAAACATATGGGGCACTGATTGCTATTGGACCTATACTCAAATCTATAACAAACTCCCGAATTCAGTTAAGGATACAGAGTACGACAACAAATTCAAAAATAACCTACAAAACTACTTAAACTTAAAATCATATTATAGCCTAAAAGAATTTTTAACTGAGAAATAAATAAATTAATATCGACTTGAACACATTACACATACATAACTAGGTACTCTATAAGACATCAGTCCTGTATTTTTAGTGATTACTTTCTATTTCTTTTTTTTTATTTTATCTGAAAATGTGACATATTATATGTAAAACTAATCTATTGACATTAAATTAACTGAGATAATAAAGACATTTTAGAATCTCTATTGTAGTATGAGATTGTAATATGAAAATGATAATTTACTTATTTCGTTTATAAGAATGACATAATGTATAATAATAATTAATTTTTTTTAAAATTATTCTATATCAACAAATTATGTGAATAATGAATAATGATAGCATGTTAAATCAATTAAAACCTGTCGCCTATACATTGCTGTGCCCTAGCAGGGTTCATTGTTTGGAACTATCATAATGTAACAACCTGTAAACAACATGAAATGCAATAAATGAATATGAATATGAATACTATGAAAGACCCATGGGTCAATTTGGCTGAGTTCAAGTCGAAGCTAATGTAAGCAAGCTTATCTTCTTCTCCTTATCGAGTCGATAGCAATAGTAATGGACTCGGCCCCGAATTCGGCCACTTGTTTGGCGCCATCACCAGCGTCAGTTTCTGTAACGTGCAGCAGTAAGCTATGGAATCATCACAGAAGACGAAGAAGCAGAAAGGGCTATAAAAACCAAAGGCAATAAACATACGTCTTTCGTTCCAGATTCCGAAGTCCAAAGAGACTTGAGCTCTATAAACAACAAAATCCACGTAACCCAGAATCTTTAACACACCATATTACACAACGAAACTAAAAGCAATAAATAAACACTATTTCAAGAACCCAATAAACTTTTGATCGACATAGAAGAACACGTTTGCGTGTAACGTAAACAAGTTCGATGCCGATATATAGTAACGAAAGTGAAAAATTATCTGATCGTGATTATGTACGCCACTTTTACTTAGAGACGTCGCATGTTTCCTTCAGCATTTGCATGATTAATTGCCATTAAGAAGTTATACAGTTTTAACGACCATGATTTTGAGGTTTGTTTACCTTGGGAGCTGATGTAAGAATGTTAGCTAATGATATTTTAACAACTGACGATAAGGACTTACAAGTGTTTCAGGAACGCCCTAAGCCTTCTAAATCTGAACCTAAATCTAATAAATCCTAGATTTTCAATGCAAAAGCCGCTATGGATTATTTTAACGTATATTTCGTTTCTGCTACTGTACCTAATCATACTAAAGAGGTCGATCAGGTCGATAATGATATTTTAACAACTGGCGATAAAGACCTATAAGTGTTTCAGGAGCCTTAGGGCGTAAGGCTTCTGAACCTAAATCTTAACTAATCCCAGATTTAAAATACAAAAGCCATTATTGAGTATGTAAGGTACATTTAACCTTCAACTCTTCATATGGCTTTCGTGGAAGAGATACCGCAATTTCTATTTCCAAAAACCACGTAGGTACACGTATAGACCATCAAAGGCTGGAAATGAAACAACTTTAAAAAAAAAAACTACACACATACATACACAAAAAGTACACATAAAAAAAGGTTTATAAGTACCTAACACTAAATCTAATAATACAATAGCGGTCGATAAAGCAGGAAAAGCTAAACCGTCAAGCCGTAAAGGGCTATCTGCAGTGTCGCCCGCAAAAAAGGTCGACATTGTCCGCAGTTCCGCCACATCAATGTTATTTACAGGTAAGTACATTAGATATAGTACAATTCAGGGTGGAAACGATATTGGAAACAAACGTTTATTTGTTGAAGACTTCAAACTCAAAATTTCATGATCATGATTATTTCTTGTTAAAACTTTACTTTCACTTTTTCACGAAATGTGTCCAAATTAAATGTATTCTTATTTTGGCCACTCACCTCTATTCCTCATAGCTTTTATGGCTTTAAATTTGTTGAGCAATTTTTTACTTCAAAATTTGCCCCATATAACATAAAATGTACATCGTTTTTAAACTAGACTTCCTAGTTCAGTTTTCTAGAAATTTCTTCAATACTAATAAATATTGTCAAAGCAACCGCCTGTTAATATTAACGCTTCCATCCTGTATAGACGGCAAAAGACGCTATAATACATATACATACATCCGTCGCCGTCTGCCAAGATGGGAGAGCCCGCTAGATCAATACGCACCGTCTTGGGGGAATGGGAGACTCAAGTAATCTCGTTTGGCAATCGGGATTCAATCCAAAACGTTATAGGATAGATTTATTTTAAGTCTAGCACAGGTGCCGTTTATTAATTTCATGAAATTATTATATAAATATTTGAGATATTCTCGTCTCTTAATGATAGTTCTAATGTATCAAGAAGTATTCAGTTTTGTTCTGTTTGCACACATAATAATATTTGATTACTTATAAAAAATATTTTTTTTTTTAAAAACAAACTTTTCAATATTTCAGTTGTACTAAAATGAATTACTCCGCCATCTTTGGGACTCTACCATATTGGTTTTAGAATTATGTCTCTTAGTTAACCGTACATTGGCGCCGATTCCCTTGTTCACAAACTAAACTAAATTTAAGTTCAGTGCATCTTTTTCATTCTATTTCATTAAGAAAAGGACACAAGATAAAATATTAGTTTAGTCCTGTCAAATTAGTCCGCGCCTGACGTAAATTGACGTATTTTTAGTGGCCATGTTTTTAATCACGTCTAACTTGTCTATGGAGTATCATAATTTGACAGGACTAAACTAATATTTATCTTCTGTCCTTTTCTTAATGAAATAGAAAGAAAAAGATGCACTGAACTTAAATTTAGTTTGGTTTGTGAACAAGGGAATCGGCGCCATTGTCATCCAAACCAAACGTGTATGCAAAAATTCAGCTCAATCTGTTGGGTTTAACTGTTGTAAAGTTCAGTTGCAAGATTTGACCGATACATACTAACTAACAAGGCAAGTTAAATAAAAACTTGTGTAATAAAAAAAGATGAAGCTCTTTTGCTGCAGCAGGATTAAATCAAATGTCAAAAAGAACCGGAATTTATTAACATTTATCTTTCTCCTGTTTCAAAATTTGATAATTAATTGAAAAAACGTTGGAGAAATTGAAACTCATAGCTGTATTCCATGGAAGATACGAGTAGATTAGCTAATTTTGGAAATAGGTTACCCAACGATGCGTAAGCTAGGCCTGCAACCTGTCAATTCTAACAGGTCTAACATGTTCAAACTCATAATGTATTTAGATTATGTCCGTCTAATTTGTTTTGAAGACATAGCGGATGTTCATTCGTTATCATTTGATGAGAAAACGATGAAATCATCGAATTATATCTATGTTTTGGCAATGAAGAGTGTGTAACAGGCCAAGTCGTCTGAAAACATCTAGTAACGTAATATTGTAATAAAGTATGCAGTCGACAGGATTGCTAGGTAGAGATGCCAAGAAACTTTGCTAGTTCCTTCCATTGCAGATTTCAAGATAGACTGCAGATATTTTTCCTTGCCCACACCCACACCGATGGGTGATTATTTAGTCAAGAAAGTCAATATCCAAGTTTTGGTTACAGATATGTCTTCGAACATTAAAACGCTCTAAAACTAAGGTGGCAGGTACTTACTTGATGATGCCATCTTCAATGTAGATGTCCAAGTCTTCCATGCCGTCATCGTTGACGACGCGGCCATTTTTGATCAGCAGCCGGTTCTGGGAGCTCTGAAAAGATGGAGAAGAAAACGTTAGTACACAATCAGACTTCCCTTAGGACTTGGCAGCATTTTATTACATCCTGAACTCGTGAATCAGTTCATCAATATTGGTATTAACGGCTTTGAATGAGAATATTAGACCGTTCAGAACAATAGCGGTTTGTAAATTTTGTAATCCGCCTTGTCAGACTATAAATCATCTTCAAACCGATCATTAATTATTCATACAGATATGAACCCTAGGAGAGTTACTGTTAGGGTCATAAATCTATGAAACGTTGTCTCGTATGACAAGTTGACAGCTCATCCCCTATTCGAAGCTCAATGGAGCTTCTATACAATGGGGCGATCTACAATAGTCCATGATTAGAAAACGTCTAGGAGGGTGCAAAGTCCTTTCAATGCAGAAACCCTTTCACAGTTCAAAAACTACTGCTGCGTGGTATATATATATTTTTGCATCGCTAGATTATCAAGAACTAGCGACTCTGCACGGATTACGATTCGTCAAAACATCAAGATTTCTTTGTTATATATGTGAGTTTTATACTGTGTATTATACATATATAACCTTCCGGAAAAAAATCTTTAAATGATGGTGAAAACGATGCGAACGGTAGTTTAGAAGAACGTGGTCACACAGATAGACACAAAAAGCGACTTTAATGAATGATACGTATAGCAGAAGGTAGGGTGATAAAACAATTGAATAAAATCTTTTATTGGTATAATAACTGTAACTTTGTACTTCTAGACCTACATTGTTATCTTGTTCAAATATAACTAATCCGTGTTAAGGTTCCGACAAGGTGTATGCGGTATCTCATTCTAAGTATTTACTGAAGGTTAGTACCTCTTAAAGCAAGAAATTAGATAAAGAAAATAAAGGACCCAGCATCACAAACGAGACATAAAAATAACCTAAGTATCTTCAGCAATAAGATTCCAATGTTAGTCATGTTCTAAACAAAGGAATTAGAAAATGAAAACACCAAGAAATGTTAGGTCGCACATATTATGCATAGAGAAATAACGGCATAATATGCACTGTCATACAAAAGGAAGTTCATTGCGAATTCTAGTCAGGACTAACTTAACGTCCTATGAATATCACACGGAGACAGTCAAGCAGTACTTAAAATATAACCCGAATGAGGATGTGGGCAAATTCTTAAACCAAGACAAAAATGGAACTCACTTTAATATTGATACCAGAAACGGACGTCGGAGTAGAATCAACCGTCATTTTTCAAACTTGGGATATAAAACTGACCAATAAGCTAGTAGAAACGGTAATAATTCGCGTTTTATGTTGTGTTACGCCGAGAATGGCGACCGGCGCGCCGTACGCGGGATCGACTGAAACTGAAAATGTGATACCGAAAATAGAAGGTGCGCGTCCCCTCGCTTTACGTTGTGTACGTAACTATATGTTTTTACATCAAATAGAAAGCGATAAAAGATGTGTAGATAATATAGCGGACAAAACTAAAGAAGTTGGTGCGATTGACTGAAATAATCGCGACGAATGAACTGAGGGGGCGATTCCAGAAATTTTAAGAACGTTCAGTCTGATCTCAGTCTCAATCTGTAAAAAATACCACTAATTTCCCTACATTTTTGACAAGTTTTTGACATTGATTATAGCTGACATGAGATTGAGACTAGATTTTTAACGTTTTGAATTACGGGAATTTGCCTTCTGACGTTACGAGTATTTTACTAGCATTTCCAAAACATTGTGGTTTGTTGGATTTATGAGTTCGTTTGTAGTCAAAATATAGACGGAGATTAGGATAAATGGTTTCACGACGGGAAGTATTTATAAATCGAGTTCTTTCTAGTCATTAAGGGCAGAATGATAGGTAATTAGTTTGATTGCGATCCTAAGTCATGGGACGCTAGTTCGTGTAATGAAAACATTTCCAGGGAAAATGGTTTTGCGCAAAACAATAAGGTGAGTTCAGAGAAATCAGAGATACAAACGTATGTCGAATGGGGATCGAAGCATTGACAGTTTAGAAAATTAAGTGCTACCAAATGAAAAAAGAAAAAAAAAACAGTAATTTATCACTCCTGGGTGACTTTGAAAGACAGAATGGACACATTAAATGATCCATTATCGATTTAGAAACAACACGCACATAAAAACTATTTCCCATTACTATAACAGCATAAGAGCCAGAAAAACCGGGTTGCGGGAAAAGCGCGCGAAACTGAGTCCGCCATCTTGAATTAACTTTCCCAGTCGATAAAACAGTTTCTTTCTATTGAGTAACATTGAACTGTTACAGTTATTACAATGAACATTGTAATTGCTAATTATGTAGTAATTACACAATGATCATTATGTTTTTGTTCAGTAAATCGCTGTATTTGCATTTTTATACGGGGTCAAGTTAAATTAGCTAGCGAAACTCTGCGGACGTGATAGGTATCTAAATACGAAAATAAAAAATATTTTGTGTTTTTTTGGGGTCAGCGACGCCTGGCAGTTTTGTTATTTGAAGTTTGAGTTGAGAAAATAGGTTTTCTGTTGTTTTTTCGTGTGTAGATATCGAAACCCGTCACATCTGTGAAGTTTACACATAGAAAAACAGTTTTTTTTATTGATATGCCAAGTGACTACACTAAATGCGGTCGATGACCTCACAAAAAAACCCATCAAATTTATAATTATTTTTTATCATGTTTAGATATCGATAGGTACCCATCACGCCTGCGGAGTTTCGTTAGCTAATTTAATTTGACCTTTATGAACTTTTGTATTTCGTATCTGTAACTAAAAACATGCCACGCAGATGGCAACGTTTTTATGTAGATGTATAATAATATGTATACCATGAGTTTCATGGTCATGTGTAAGATCATACATAATTGATTATTTACGTTCAAACACTTAATGAATGGTTCAAGGAAACACCTACTGACACATCTGTAAATTATTCTCAAACCATATTATGAGTACTTTATGTTATGTTGCTGTGGGCAATGGTTGTTTATTTGAACTATAAAATCTTATGTTTTACGCGTGTTTATTATTAAATTCATTAAATATCACATCAAGTTTGCTTTCCAGTGAAAAAACTCAAAATCAAAGCATTTATCTCAATTAAACCATTTACAGGCACTTTTGAATTGTCAAAATTAAATAGTCGGTCAGTTAGTCAGAAAGTTGAAGCTATTTGCCCATACCAAAACGTAGATCTCTATGGAGAAGAACGGGCAAGAAACTCCAAGGACACTCTTTTAAATCAAGATATTACAAAATCCTTGGTACATTATTCTTGTTTATTTCTTTTAATCACACACTGATTCAATTTTAAGCAGTTAAATCTTATAGTTATAAAACAAACTTAGTTGAAAATCATACTAATTCTTAATAACTTTACTATCTAGTACTTCTAGTAGGTAATTCTAGTATCTAATCAAACAATTTCGACAATCTTGTCTCGTCTTGAGTCCCGACCCAAAAGTCTCGGTACTTCGAGACACGAGACGTCCCGGGACCTAAACCCTATTAACAACGGACATAAAACAATTAGTCATAATCAGCCTATAATGTTCCCACTGCTGGGACACAGGCCTCCTCTCGGTGAGAGGGAGTGGGCCGTAATCAACCACGCGGGCCCAGTGCGGGTTGGTATATGTCACATGTCTTCGAATTCTTGGTTCTAGGACATGCCGGTTTCCTCACGATGTTTTCCTTCACCGTTTTGAGACAACCCTTTTAGCAGTGGTAGCCCAGTCGTAACGGCCGCGACTTACAAAAGTCACAATTTATAGGTCGGAGGTTCGAACCCCGTCAGGCGCTTTACTTTGTGTAAATTATTTCTTCACCACTGCGCTCAAAACGGTGAAAACAATTAGTAAATCATGGCAATTTGTAAATCCTATCTCGTTACGGTAAGATCATCATCATCTGCCTGCCTTTTCCCAACTATGTTGGGGTCGGCTTCCAGTCTAACCGGATGCAACTGAGTACCAGTACTTTACATGAAGCGACTGCCTATCTGACCTCCACAACCCAGTTACGTTACAAAAAGGTATACATTAGAATTATTGCCAAGAGTTTTTATCAAATTCACGGCAATCATTCTAATTAATAATTTATCACAATGAGAATAAAAGTTACATTGTAATATGGTTTTACGACATTCAAATTTTTTCGTGAATGCGCTGAGTAAAAATATCCCGACAATTTTACTTCTGGGCGACAATAAACGCGTCTGTAAAGTTGCCACGATCAATGGATTTACGTATTTTCTCCCAGTTTTTTGCTAGTCTAGCTTTTACTGCAGTTTTATTCTTTATTCTCCGCATCCGATCTGGCGTCAACCGCTACTCGTTTTAACCCCCGCCAACTTTTATCAGCTTTGTGGCCATCCTGCTCTCACCCGCATTGTAATTAACAAAAAGTCTGTCTACCAACGAACTCAGCCATTTAATAAACATACAAATGTCCGCCCATTTAATCAACTTTTCTTTTATTGTACGCATAAATAGAAGACCTACATTGCAAACAACGACATCGTTACCGTTAATGGGTGAAAAAACTGTTTTATCAAGGCTACGAGTATAACCGTGGCGTGACGTAGTAGTGACGTCAGCAGTAAAAAAGTAATTAATTAAAGGCACATGTGAAGCTTAGGCACTTCATGCTCACGGAACTTTGAAAGGTGTTATAACTCTATTTAGTATTAGCTTGTTATTTTGAAAGCTAGGTGGAAATTAGGTGGAGCTATTTTTATGATAGGTATTTTCTCGATTGGTGTCAGTAGGTTTAATTAACTCAACAATATTATACATATCGTTATAATATATAATTCTTTTGTACGTGGGTATGTCAGTGAACTCCTCGTGAACGGCTGGACTGATTATAGTGACATTTTTTGTGTGTATGAAAAAGCCTGGATGGTTTAGACATAGGCTACTTTTCATCCTGGATCGCAGACAAAGTCGCGGGCAACAGCTAGTTGTAAATAAAGATGACATCTTTAGCTACATACACGACGATAAGCACAAGATAAAGGAACAAGAAAAGACTCATATCTAGCCAATTTGTCAGTTTTATTACCTAGTTACATTGCCTATTTATAAGTCAAATCCGCTAGATAAAGGTTATCGTTTTATTAAACATAACATAAACTAAAGTGTGTGTAGTTATCAGGAATTGTATAAATAGTAATTAATGTTTTTTATGAGAACAATATCAGTCATATGAATTGTACCGAAGGTCCTAAGTTCAAGAACAAACCTGTCTTACTATACATAGTTTGGAAGGCCAGTAATGTCACATAGGTAAACGCGAAAACTCAGGGGAGCTGAGTTATAAAATTGAAGCCCTCTGAATATCAAAAACACTCACGTCCCAATTGGGTACCTGCCGGTCGATTCTGTAAAAATCTCACCGTGAAAACTCAAGTGAAGTGAGCTTGATGTGAGTTGTCAGTAGTGTCAATCCCTAGCATTATGAATGACAGCTCACTCCACGCTCACTTCACCTAAGTTTTCACGGTGAGATGGTTACAGCATCGCACTGCTGATCAGTGGGGTAGTTGCGTAACACACTATCAATGGCAATGGGCTTCATTTTGACAGTTCAACAACATTCATTGCGTTATTTACGTTGTTGAGCAGACATTTTTCGAACATCTGAAGCAATGGATTAGCAATATCCTTCGAAATGATTCAGATTGAGATTGAAAGTGTATTACGTAATTACTTACTACGCAAGCACTTTTCAACTGACAAAAATGACGAAGCTTTGAAGGAATCCGAGACACGATTATCTAAACATTTTGAGGAAACCAGCCACCATTATCAACAATGTGTACATAATCATGATAGTTGTTATGTCAAAACATCGAATCAATTATGGACCCTGTCGGGCACAGCAAAGTTAGTTTTCTATAGGAGAGAGGATGAAAGCGCTTTTTATTAAGAAAAAAAAAAAAAAATTCAAATAGTATCACTTGCTTTTATAGTATTTATATTTTATATACTTAAACTTATTTATACATTTGGTTGTAAGTTATATTTTTATATTATATATTGCACGATTTACATTATTCTTTATTTTTCATTATTATTATAGAATAGACTATAAATTATAATAAAACTAAATATTTACTGACTGTCCGTTATGTCTATTGTGCGTGTGTAACTAATGCTTCTTTAAAGTACAGTACCCATGGCCTGGAGCCGGATTCTCATTATAGGTGGAAATTATTTTACCTTACACTTATGAGGATGTACGATTTTAATTAATCATCGTTACAAACACTATTTGAACATTTTTCTCATGATTTTAATCGCACTTTTGAGATCATGCGCATGTAGGTAAGTAAGTATAAAAACTACTAATGATATCCGCTAGAAACGGAAATCGCTTATAACGCGGTTTATAAGATAACATTCGAATGTAATAAGAACGTTTTAATTAAACAATTTTTTTTTATAAAAACGTGGCCCCGTACTAGGAATTACTCCTGTCTCGCGGGTGCGTTTACAAACATTAAAATTCACAAACACAAACAGCCAGACCCGGAACAACTACCATTAGGCAATACAAATATTTGTTCCATGCGGGAATCGAACCCGCGACACGCAGCGCAGCAGTCGATCGCTCAGCCTCTGCGCCAACCGTGTCGTCAAATTTAAGTTCGTATGTTTGTTTAGAAAACTATACTGTTATTTTGTGTTTTAATTATGAGCAAACTAGTTTCGGATAAGCTCAACATCACTTAAATTCGTCGAAAACAATGAGTCCAAATGACGAGAAGACCACTGTCACTGTCCATTCCAAGGTTGCCTGGAAGAGATTGCAGAAAAGCCGCTCATTTTATATTTTTAGTGTTCGATCAATTTTTTTGTTACGTATTTTTGTGGTGTACAGACGCCAGCACATCAAGCTACTACAATTTGTCACATTTCTTTAATAGATTTTCAACTATATCGCTAAAGCATTAAGGTTCAAGGTCGATTGGGAAAATTTGACAGTTTTGGGTAGCTTGACCTGTGGTGTCTGTACAATAAACTACATATTATTATAAATAAATAAAAGATGAACAAGAGGGCCTAGACAAATTGACTTTCTATCAGCGAAACGATGATGGAAAAGTAAAAACGGAAATGTTTATATGAATTCCGTTGAAAGTCGTTGTAGAAACACGAAACGCTTTGAAAACGGTTGCCATTTGTCTAGGATCATGAACTCGACAGCTTGGCTCCTGCCGAAAGGACTACCCCGCAAACACAACTGCGTGGAAGTGGAAACTCATTATCTACCTAGCATTTTCCCAACTATGTCGGGGTCGGTTTCCAGCCTAACCGGATGCAGCTGAATACAAGTATTTTATATGGAGCGACTGCCTATCTGACCTCCACAATCCAGTTATTTGGTAGTACGAAACCCCTTGGTAAGACTGGTTGTCAGACCCGTAAAGACTGTCAAAGATCTACAAAAGACAGCCGGGTCCAGCGTTTTAACGTGCTTTCCGAGACAAGGAGGGGTCTTGATATGTAATGATGGACCCATCTACGGACCGACTTCGGCAAGCGTAGATTTTCATTTTCGATCGACCCGTGTGGCTGTTTCTATTTAGCGACAAGCCCTTCCCTCCCCTAAGTGTGTGGAGACTGTCAACTTACTAATTAGCCTGTATTGCCCCACTACAGGGTAAAGGCTTCCCTCTCCATTTTCCACCAATTCTGTCTTTTGCGAGTCGGCCAGTTCTGTCAGTAGGAGTGAAGAACTGAAAGTGTCAATAAATATAAAAATAGAAATCGCAACGAAGCATCTAAAACAAATATCGATAAAAAGTGAAAAATAAAAACTTTTTTGCAAAAAAAAAAAACAACCGAATTCCAAAAACGACACTACAAAGTGAAAAATAACTTTAATTTCGGAAGTCGGTGTCGTTGGATTCGCATTTTCGTTGTTTGCCACCGACTTCCGAAATTAAAGTTATTTTTCACTTTGTAGTGTCGTTTTTGGAAGTCGGTTGTTTTTTTTTTGCAAAAAAGTTTTTATTTTTCACTTTTAAGTTGTAATTTTTACCAGTAATTTTGGTTTAAAAACCAACTACAGAACCGTTTTAGATGAAATTTCTATGGGACCACTTCAGAAGTATCTCCTTTCGAACAAAAAAAGAATTTTGAAAATCGGTCCACAATTGGCGGAGTAATCGCGTAACAAACAAACAAAAAAAAAAAAACATACCGTCGAATTGAGAACCTCCTCCTTTTTCGAAGTCGGTTAAAAATAGAAATCGCAACGAAGCATCTAAAACAAATATCGATAAAATGACACTCGTTATTCGATAAGGATCGTAAGTGCATTGCCACACCAACACTATAATTATAACTATACGCATCTGAGCGTCTCGTGACGCAATGTTTACTCAACTAAAAGGAAAACCCGGAGAATATCGCGTTACCAAGTTTATTGATCGCTTTCACCGCTAGTACTACATATAGGATCAGGGCGACCGCACATTGGATGCGTTTTCGTACGAATATGAACGACGCCGACGGCGAACGAAATATCCCGATCCTTCAACTACCGATTACGAGCTCGCATGCACTTCTATGCGCGTATAGTTCCGAGACGTGCGAAATCAACGCGAATTTGTCGGGATATTTTCGTGAAAGGCCGATTCCCATCTTTAAAAACGCTCAAAATTTAGTCGCAATCTCATCTCAGCAACAATCAATGACAAAAACTTGTGTGAAAAATGTAGGGATTGATCTCAGTCTCAAAAATAAGACTGAGAACAGCACCCTAATTGCGTAATACACAGTTAATCGGAATCAGAATCATTTTGAAGCAAATTGCTAATCCATTGCTTCATAAGTTCTAAAAATTGGTCTGCTCAACACGTAAATAACGCAATGAATGTTGTTGAACTGTCAAAATGAAACCGATTCCGATTGATCGTGTCTTACGCAATTAGGGTCCGTGAACATTCTTAAAATTACGGAAGTTGTCCCTATGATCATCATCATTCATCGCACTGTCGGAAAAAACGCAGCCAACACTGTCGTATAAATGTTTGTGATAAAAACCTTTTTACGACAGTGTGGATAAAAACGTATCCAATGTACGGCTGGCCTTATGGTTAAAACATGCATGGACATGCCTGCCACGTCAATCCGGATGAAAAAGGCCATGGAATTCAGGAATCAGTTTTAAATCATCTACTATGTGGAAAAGCTGGTTGAAGAAATGTTAAGTATCCATTAATGGATTGACTAACTACTGGAAGCCTTCCAACAACTAAAAAACCACACCACACAACTAAATAGGCAGTTGTTGAAAACTGAAACTAGTTTTTTTTTTGTATTATTTAGATTCCACTCTATAACTTTGCAAAGGCCAAAAAACTCGTCTCATGGAATGTAGACTACATCTACACCTTATGAGACAATATTGTTTGATATTTCACTCATGTTTCTTTGTAGTCACCAGCACACTAAGCGCGTCACCGTCGCGTCATCTCACTATTAATCAGTACCTGAATTATTTTGAATGATATTGCTAATCCAATGCTTCATATGTTCAAAAAAATTGTCTACTCAACAACGTAAATAACGCAATGTATGTTGTTGAGCTGTCAATATGAAAGCCGTTGCTACTATTAGTGTGTTACGCAATTACCCAGCAGATAAAGATGTTGGAAAAGAACTGAACTAACCGACATAGCTTACAGAGTTAGCAAGCTGAAGCGGCACAGGGTCGGCTATGTCTGCTGAAGAACCAGTGGATGTAGAAGCAGATGAGCCCTTGGTTAGAAACCACGAATCGAAAAGAATAGCATTGGACACAACCTTGATAGATGGACCGAAGACCTTAAAAGGGGAGGGCGGGTGTTTGCAGAAGATGGAGAACCAAGTGCTGTGGTGTGATTTTTCTTATCTATATCGAGCAGTGGACACGATAGGCTAAGTTGATTGATTAAAGATGTCCATGAAAGTCATGCATGGAAATCAATTGATCACATCAAGTAAATGTCAAAGCAACTCAGTGCCCATAACGAATGAAGAGAAAAGATTTACCGCGGTCGATGTTAATGACCATGGCGGAGACAAGAGCCGCTTTCTTTCCATGATCATATACAGGGATAGCATATAGCAGGTCTTCTTAAACGTCTCCATTTTGCACCACAGTTGCTGCATCACCTCTCGTCAACTTATTCATTTTTGTATTGGGTTCTTTCTCAGCGTCATGCATGCAAAAAAAACGTATTCTCTTATTTTCTTTAACGTATTCATCTGTTAGGGTATTACTGGCAAACTGGATAGCTTTTCCATCGATCATCTTCAGACCCTCGTCGTTGCTTTTAAGACACAATACATGACCAATCAAAACTTTAATTGAAACGTCCTAAATCATAATCAATTTAGACCTATATTTTAGAAACGAAATATATTAGGTAAGGAAACGCCGCACCCGTTGTAAACATGTTGTAAACACAAACACTGGACATTTTCACGTCTCCAAACAACACACTTTCTTGAACCAGCCTATCAAAATACCAAAGTTATTCGAACCCCAATACACTAATTTCTTCACTCATGTATTGATTTCTACAAACGGAAGCGACGTCGCTTGCTTATACAATACATACATAGGTATACAAACAATAATCTAGGTACAAAGTTACGAGGTTACTCAGGTTACAGCAAAAATGAAATTACAAATGCAAATGGTCACAAGGGAATTCGCAATGATTCAGCGTAACTGAAATGCTGAAACATACAAGTTTAAAAACCTCCGTGAAAGGAAATGAGTTCATTTGGTATAGCGAATTCAACGTCGTATGCCATGCAAAATAGTAGTTAGGAAGGCCATGCCCACAATGCAGGTTGGCTGTATTATGCTGGACTATAGTGGACTGGCACAAAGGTACAATAGGATAGTTTATACGACTGTTGTATGATTAAAATGTTTGTTGCGCAGTTAGGGGGATCTTTGTGGATTGTACTTATGCCTTGTCTGGTGAGTACCAACTTGTGTTTCCATCTATGGTCACCAAGAGTAGCCAGAGGATTAAATACCTGCGCCAGTAAACAAACAATGCTTTGTTGAATTTAGGGCCAAAGAGAAAATCATTTTTTTTGCCATTGATAAACTAAGAAGTGTAAAAGGAGTAGGTATATAAGTTCCTTTGAAGATATAATAATAAAGATATGAAACGATAAGTCAAATGTAAACAAGGCGAATAGCATGCCTTACCTACAGCATTATCCTGAAGATCAGAAGGCCAATTCTCGTAACTTAAAACGTTCAAAATCTAGTCGCAGTCTCATCTCGGCGACAAAAAAATGACAAAAAATTGTCACAAAAGTAGGGAAATTAGAGGTATTTTTGACAGATTGAGACTGAGATCAGACTAATAACGTTCTTATGATTACGAGAGATGCCCCTCTGGTATCTTCGAATTCTCTTATCGATGAACAGAAAATTTGTTATGTCATTAACGAAGTAACTGGCCCACTTGGTAATGAGCATCGTATTAGTTTCTTAATTCATATTGAAGCTGGCCACAAGCCAGAAAACTCTAAGGAAGAAAAATAACCATCACGAGAGTTAGCAAATAATCATGTATAAGATTATCTAAAAGAAATCTTAGAAGCCTGTAGATAATATTGGGTAGTAGCAATCGCAAAACGATCAAAGATATTAAACCGATACCCTGCGTTTGACAGCAAAGTAAATCCTAAAGAAAATGGCTGGAAAAGAAACTGAAACGTACTGAACTTTCATTGATACTTTAGTTTCCAATTAGCTACTGAGTGTTAGGAAGGTACTTAAAACCCAAGAATGAGTGAGAGGAGTATTTCCATTTCATGTGATAGTTACGGATCATCACATGCTATAAATAAATCTATATTATCATCCTTATTTCTTGGTTGTGTTTGAGTAAACATGGTTGCTTTTGCATTTCTTATATTACATTTTCAAGTTTATTGCCGGTTCTTATTTAAAAGACTTATCACCATTGTCCTGCCCATTTCACATTTCTTCCATACTGCTCTATTAGTCATCATCTCGGTAGTCACCCCCTTTCTAACCATATCATCATTCACACAGTCCATCCATCATTTCTTTGGTCTAATTTAAAAGACTATATTTATGAAACCGTGCAACTATTAAATTAATGACTTTATACTCGTCTGGGTGGCAAAACTTATGGCAAAACACAGCTCGACACAGTGTGTCGTCACAGCAAGTTTTCCTTCACTCACAAATCCAGCGTGGGCGCATTTTATATTCTTCACAGAAATAATTTCAATATAACTCACCATTTCTGTGTTCCGTACCACAGCAACAATGCGAGTTGTCTGAACATTTATTATTGTAGAAGCTATAAAGATATATTTTTGCGATAACCATATCGTTTCCTTGTGTGCATAAATTCCGTATGTAGTTGTAAAGATGAAGAATTGTTTTGTTTTTAAAGGGAAAAAAATTTGATGACCATGATACATAGATTCCTTCGGTAGATGGAATTAAGTTTTAAAGTAATTTTATGACAGATGACGGTACAGAGGGGTTTGTGACTAAGGTATAACAGCCGGACGGGGCGATCGATCAGGTTAAGCAACAGTTGCCGCGGTTGGTCCGTGGATGGGTGACCATCTTTACATACCAAGTGACTCGTGACTCGGAAATCACGTAAACTGTTGGTCCCGGCTGTCCTTCGTGGATCTTTGGCAGTCGTTACAGGTCGTCAGAAGCCCGAAAATCTGAGAACCAGTCTTACCAAGGGGTATCGTATGATGCAGTAACTGGGTTGTGGAGGCCAGATAGGCAGTCGCTCCATGTAAAACACTGGTATTCAGCTGTATCCGGTTAGCCTGAAACCGACCCCCAACATAGTTGGGAAAAGGCTAGGCAGATGATAGTACTGCCAGTCTCATTGAATATAAAAACAAATGTAATGAAGAATTTGCTGTTGACAAATGTTCTAAATCAAACATCGTTAGTGTTGTATTCAATGGTCATATTCTTCACAATAACGTTAACTGGATTACGTTTGATCTTGAATAGGTTTGTTTACTTACGTGTACAGTCACGAGCACCAATATGTCAACACTTGGCAACTTTCAATTGCGATTTTTTCATGAAATACCGAATCCAATGTTGAAAAACGATAAATTACATAAAGCTATGGGTTCCAAAATGCTATGTTCGTAACAACTTAAAATTTCATTCGAAAATAAATGATTAAATCGCTATTGAATAAAGCAGAGTGTATACATGCTTTTGCTCGTGACTGTACTTACTGGAGCACGTAAACGTAAAATTGATGATATGGTTATAATTCAGATTTTAAACTCTTTTTCTACTTTTAATAGGCCTAAAAAGTACACACATATTTCTAATCTCATGAAATCTTTCGGAGGTAAAGTCCATCTAACCCTGTTATTTTTATCTCAATGAGGTGTGGCGGCAAAAAAGTTAACCTAAGACCATTCTAGTATTTACTGCGAATGATTAAATGTCATGTCCAATTAGCCGAGTACATCTTCTACTAAATATAATTTAACATCACTCATCTCTCGATCAATAATGACGACTACATAACAAATGACGTAACTCCATTCAAGCACCTAATCCCACACTTCTGCAGAATCAATTAACATTGTCCAATGTAAACACAGTTACGAAGACATGGACAAAGAATAGTACAGTACAGAAGGTCCGGTTAATACAACAAAAATAGGCGCATATAAATGATTTATTTTCTGTAAATAGGTTTGTACAAACACTTTTACACGTCAATCATATTTTTTTAAAACTACATGAGTTCGGCGTTTCCTATCTGACTACTCTAAGAAGAGTAGACGCGTACGTACTTACAGCGATCCCTAACTTGCCAGGAGGTCTACTTTCTAAGCACGAAATCCGTTGGGTCGGTCAAAGTCACGGGCGTTTCTGGGGGCCGACTCTCTAAGACCGTCAACGAAGATACGGGCCGTATGAGTAGTTTCTCAGAAAAAACAAGTGTCGAATTATTTTTTTCTGGCGGGCAATTAATTAGGGAGCAGGGACAACTGACAAATTGTGTTGTCATTCATTCTTATTTTGGGCCCCGAATTAACCATATGTCATAACTTCATAAGTGACACTGACGCGGAAGTGATAAGAGCCCGTAATTTCGGCCGATACTACGAAATTGGGGCTAAGTGAGTAGGTTCCCTGGTTCTTATCACTTACGGACACAGATTAGTTTGGGGCCCGAACTAAGAACGAAAGAATACACGATTTGACAGTTGTCCCTAATAACGATGTTTTTAAACTCGCTGAAAAAATGAATTTGTTACTTGTTTTGACTGGTCATCTATTTTCGGACGGGCCCAAATCTTCGTTGATGGACTTACAGAGTAGACATCTAGTCACGAGTGCGCTTGCACTCGCTGTATGTGAAGCGTGTCTATGTGTGCGTGCGATTGCGCTCGTTGTACGAGTATGAAGCCAACCTTCTGTAGTATTCTGTGACATAATTGCATAATCGTCACAACGACAGTCTAAAGATACACCAAACATTGTGTCATCTAACCGACTGGCCTATTTCTCATCGCATTCAGATAATCTTAGTTGGTTTTAGATAAGATTTATCTTCGAGCTGTTACTTTGCTGTTTAGAAATTGGTGTTTGGCCGTTAGTTTGTTGGTTTGTGTGTTAACTGGTGGAAATCCTGTTGCTTTGGCCATTAGACCATTTCCTATTTATATTATTAAGCGCCTCACGCCTTCTGGACATACATATAGTGACCTTATTGGTGATGTTCTTCAGAAAGGTTAGTTGCGTAGTATTCGCAACCGGCGTGCGTGTATAACCATGTATGAACGCAAACGAACCAAGAGAGTATGTTAGGATCGTAGCAGGTCGGTGGAGGTCTGCCCGGCTTGGGCGGAGCACCGTCGCGTCCTGGTGGCGGCGATCTCTGGCGTCCTTCCCTGGTCCAGACCATGGTACGGAGCGAGATTGCATGGGAAGCCGTCACCTGCTTCTGCTAAGCAGTATACTCGCGAAGGAGGAGGCGGAGGGCGCTAGGGAGAGGCAATCTTTGCGCCCTCATGCCCCTAGTCGCCGTAGGAGACGCCCTGGACGTCGGAAATTGAGAGCAGATTCCCGGTCACCGTAGGTGCGGGCGAGTAATGGGTAGCTCGCCGTCCGATAAGGACCAGGCCCGGCAACCCAAGGGCGTGGTCCAAGATCATCTCGTAATTGTTTGCCTCTAAGAATAAAAGCACCAATTCGCAATACGCTTGCTTATCATCATCATCCACAGATCGACTTCACTCACTTTTGAGCCTCCACACTCCTGTGCCAGCCTTATCCAGATTCTACCCGCAATGGCAACAATATGGTCCGCCCACCTCGCCGCCGGATGACCGACACTTCGGCTTCCAGTCCTTGGACGCCACTCGGTCATACTGTCATACTCCACCTTGCCAGGGGTCCTGCCCAAGTCCATCTGAGTTCTATAACTCATTTTCCGATACCGAAAACCTGCGTACGTCTTCGGATCTCAACGTTTAGAAGTCGGTCTATAAGCGTTCTGCAAAGCATGGAACGCTCCATGGCTCTCTGTGTAACTCTCATCCTGTACACACCCTCCTGCGTGAGCGTCCAAGTCACAGCACCGTAAGTCATGGAGAAATGCTGGCTTAGTCAAAGAAATGGCATTCTTTGGAACCCTCAAGACTATTGGAAATTCTCAGACAGATACTTCAAATATTGATCTAATAGATTAGTGTCTCAGAGATATTGATGGCATCCAGAATGTCTAGATCGAGTTTCTATTCATTTCTATTTACTTGTCTGTCCTCATAGTTTGCGATCCGTTATACATACCTACTTTCTTTCTTAATAAACCTATATGGATTACTGAATGAAAAACCGATTGAATTATACACCATAGAAGTTAATTAAATAATGAAAGTTTTATATCGGAGTCTGAATAAATTTTACGGTCTTTGCTTCGTAACTCGACTTTTACAATAAAGTAAAATCTATGCATAAAATATATTGTTCATCAATGAGTCAAACTAAAACTCAAATCATTTATTTCAATTAAACCATTTACAGGCACTTTTGAATTGTCAAAATTAAATAGTCGGTCAGTTAGTCAGAAAGTTGAAGCTAGTTGCCCATTCCAAAACGTAGATCTCTATGGAGAAGAACGGGCCAGAAACTCCATCATCTGTATCTGCCTAGCCTTTCCATGTCGGGGACAGCCTGTGGTTACAGTATATTTTTAAATCCTTTATTTAAAAAAAAAACAAGTATATTATATTTTTTTAACCGACTTCTAAAAAAGGACGAGGTTCTCAATTCGGATGTTTGTATAACTCCGTCGCTTGCCAACCGATTTGAAAAATTCTTTTTTTGTTGAAAAGGGTATACTTCTCAAATGGTCCCATAGAAATTTCATCAAAAACGGTTTAGAAGTTTGGTTTTTAAACCAAAATTACTGGTAAAAATTAAAACTTAAAAGTGAAAAATAAAAACTTTTTTGCAAAAAAAAAACAACCGACTTCCAAAAACGACACTACAAAGTGAATAATAACTTTAATTTCGGAAGTCGGTGGCAAACAACGAAAATGCGAACCCAACGACACCGACTTCCGAAATTAAAGTTATTATTCACTTTGTAGTGTCGTATTTGGAAGTCGGTTGTTTTTTTTTTTGCAAAAAAGTTTTCATTTTTCACTTTTTTTATTGCAAAAAGGGCCTGCTTTTGACTTCGATCTCGCCTGGTGGAAAGCGATATATGAGGTCTATGATGGAATGAGCAAGCTTATAAAAGTATTATGCGATTTTAATCTAACTGAACGTTTTACGTGATAATAATAATGAATAATTATTTTAAAACTTAGAATAGTGTCGACATGTACTTTACACAAGTTCATTCCAAGTTCTTAGTGTCTGATACAGTCGTACATATAAACATTTTGTTCATGTGTTATATGGAACAGTATGAGCTCAATAGTTATTCATAGCCAATTTTCACACCCTTTCAATCATCTACAGTTCTCGTTAATTCTCTCCACATTCAATCTGAAATCTATCATTGAATTTCAGCAAAGCCATCTATTTTATCCCCCTTTTCCTGAGTCATAACGAGCTGCCTAGCTCCCAATTGTATAAGAAGGGGACACGCAAACGACTTTATATTATGAGTACGCGATGGCAGCCATGAAATTCAGTCTGCAGTCTATACGAGCGTAGTTTTATGGTGAAAATTTCAGTCTGGCTGGAATGATAAGCGTGTTTATGGAGTTTTTATGTTTTTGTGGTTGTTTCGTTAGTATACCAATTTGTTTTTGGCACTTTGTTCTATAACAGACTTATGTTCATGTGGACCTTTTGTAGAGGAAAGAATAATGGTTTTACCAGCCTGTGGGAGTATCTATACAGGGTCAAATTAAATTAGCTAGCGAAACTCTTGAGACGTTATGGGTATATCTAATTATGAAAAAAATTGGTAATTTTTATTGGGGTCAACCCCTCCGGAGCAACTGGACAGTTTCGCAACTGGACATTTTCTCAACTGGACAGATTCGCAACTGGACAGAACGTGTACTGTGGTGGTGTTGTTGACAAAATCTTTTTGGAACGAAGTTCCTTATCGCGCGTTGCAAAAGGGGGCTAGACGGAAAAAAATAAGACCAAAAGTTGTAACGACAGTTTTTGCTGTAGTTGTAAGCCGTGCGGCGTGCGCGTGTTTCTCTGTCTGTCTATAGAAAGGAACTTCGTTCCATCCGGGTGTCCCTTGACACCTCTCAAGTTTTTAAATTGTTTTTTAGGGTTCCGTAGCCAAATGGCAACGGAACCCTTATGGATTCGTCATGTCTGTCTGTCTGTCTGTCCGTCCGTATGTCACAGCCGCTTTTTTCCGATAGGTCTTCAAAAATGATATTGAGGTTTCTAATATCATTTTTTTCTAAACTGAATAGTTTGCGCGAGAGACACTTCCAAAGTGGTAAAATGTGTGTGTCCCCCCCCCCCCTGTAACTTCTTAAATAAGAGAATGATAAAACTAAAAAAAATATATGATGTACATTACCATATAAACTTCCACCGAAAATTGGTTTGAACGAGATCTAGTGAGTAGTTTTTTTTAATACGTCATAAATCGTAACGTAACGGAACCCTTCATGGGCGAGTCCGACTCGCACTTGGCCGGTTTTTTTTGTTAAGTATGTCTTATTTAGATATCAATAATTCGATACCCATCCCATCTGCGGAGTTTCGCTAGCTAATTCAATTTGACCCTGTATAGTCTAAGTGTGATCCATTTTGTTTTTATATACCTTTCATTTACATCACCCAGAAGGTGTATTATGCCATGAATTTTCCGGGAATTTTTGTGGGTTTTTTCGGTCTGACGTGCGTGTTTGAAAGCCTTGAGGGGTGAATTGGGGGAATCAGTAATTACTTGCTTTTATGCAATATTGCGGTGTTTCGAGTTTTGGTGGTGTAGTGTTGAAATAAGTCTGTGTTGAAATGAGGATTCAAGAAATAATAGTGCGATAATTAACAAACAATGGAAACTGGATGACAGAGGAAGAGGCCAATGATCAGAATTGGAAATCAGTAAATTGTTATGTAAACAACATTTTCAGGCTACATCGCATCGTGAACGTCAATAACCTGCCAAGCAATAAGTGATCTAATGAACGTTGCATTTACACAAACAATTAACATTATCTCAGACACACAAATTACAACGTTTCTTTCGCACGATGTTTTTCAAAATCATTCTTTGGAATTTTCTTCTTTTTGACTTGAAAGCAAAATTCACAAAACTGAGGACAGGTGGAGACAGTCCTACTAATATTATGAACGTGAAAGTTTGTATGGATGGATGGATGTTTGTTACTCTTTCACGCAAAAACTACTGAACGGATTTGGATGAAATTTGGCACACAGATGGTTTATAACCAGGATTAACATATAGGATACTTTTTATCCCGATATTCTCACGGCACCGAAACTTATGCGGGTGAAACCGCGGGGCGAAGCTAGTTCGACAGTAAATGAAACTTCGTGTACCTATCTAATGATGCTCGCAGTCTGCATACGAATCCAGACTTCGGGCACTTACTGAGCTAATTCCACATGGAAAAACCCAATAACACGTTGCCCGACCCGGGAATCGAATCAAGAACCTCATGCTCAGCAGTACAGTTATTTAAATTCATGTAATTTTATGCTTTATTTGTATACCAGTTAATGGTGAAACATATAAACCTACTCTTAAATGTATCAACATCCTACGTACCGTGTCTGGCAAGTCTTTGACTAGTTTTTTGGGCGAAGTAAAATGTTTCATTTATGCTCTGTGATCGGTTCAGATTTTAAATAAAACTGCTATCAGTACTAAAATTACCACCCTAATGGATTGTGGACACAGCCTGAGTCTAATCAAGTCCAATACAACAAACCACTCAACGTTTATCAAGTAACGCTGATGGCTTTATGTCAGCTGCCCATCACAATAACACCCCACTTCATTTGTGTTACTTGAGTAGATAATACAACAGAGACCTAACTTCAAGAGTCCATGACAGTAGCGCTGATCCTCCTGAAATACTATTAATAATGATTAATGATTGCGAGATATTTATTAAATTGTTCATTGTTTGGGTTGCATTATCGGCGAAGTATGGCGTCAATATAGCCGGCTGGGAACACCGTAGAAATAGCCGGAAACTTATGGCCCAAACGGGCAAATGATGGAGCCACCTGGAACGGTTTGGACGAAAATTTCACGGCAAAAGGCAGCCCCTTTTGCGGTGAGATTTTTTTGATTTAAAAAAAAATAAAAAAATTGGATTTATTTGATTTAAATCGGATTTTATTGATTTTTTTACATTCTGATCATTCGTTGTGATTGAATGACCGCGCCAAAGACTAAACGGACGGATTCAGTCGCGAGTTTAAATTTCGGGGAATCCCCGAACGGCGTATATAAACAGCAATGGACACGTGTGTGCGCGCCGTAGTTTATGTCGGGGGAAGTCCCTTGACACATTTTGGCTGATTTGGTCGCAGTAAAAAAGTATTGATTTAAATCATTGATTTTTATAAATAAATCACTAGATTTTAATCGCGATTTAAATCACTGATTTAAATCATATCAACCCTGGTAAACGCACCCACGATACAGGAGAAATTCCTAGTGTGGGGCAACGTTTAAAAAAAAAACTATTGTTTCGGATTTGCGGTCAGAGAATCTGTTAAAAAATCTTCGCAGTATGAGAGCACCTACAGCACTAGAGTAGCCGCTTAAATGCTCTAACGATCTTAAAAGAAAGCATACACTCTTTTGCAAACTCTCATATAAAAACCTTCGCAGCTACAAGACGAGAGCATCACTGCACTATATTCTGCCTATCTTTTAAGCACACATACCTACACTCTCTTACAAGCTCCTATATCGTACATGAACGGATAAGTACACTCTTGGTCTCTGTTTGATATTTACTCATGTCCTCGTGTGTCTGACGCACAAATATACTCGCATCCGTTGATATATTGATTTTTGCTGGAAGTACTCCTGTGTTAGTACATAGACTGAGTGTCTGTATGTATATAGGTATGTATGAAGCGGGAAATCCCGTGAGGTCTACTCATAAAGTAAACTGACCAGTAATTTCCCGCGTGTATCGTGAAAAGTACACACGGCGACATTTCTAGCTATACATTTCCAGTAAAAGCTTACTTCTTATTGTATGAAAAAATTATAACCGAGGTCAGCTAAAACTGGAAATACCATGTATAACATGATATGTCGTCGTGTGTACTTACTATAAGTAATTCTAGCAAAGGGTTTGCTTTAAATCAGTGAAGAAGTGTACTTACCTTGTTTGTAACCGAATTTTAGAGACGGGTGAATGGATTAGCCCGTATTCTGCATGCAAGAAATCGATTGAAAAAAGGGCGGAGCTACATTTGGCAAAGATCAATACACATTTTAGTAAATCTTACAAGAAATCCATAAAAAAAATATGACTGCTATGGAATTGACACAGCCAAAGACGAAAGAAGATAATGGCATAAACTTCTTCCGAATACTATTGTAATGGTTAGTCTTTCTACAGACACGAAACAAGAAGAAAACACATAATTATGACTCAACTGTTTAACTATTACAAAAAGTAAATAGAAAACCAGCTAATCGATTTGCATACTATACGACGTCTAGAAATAGAAATCATCTACTGTTACATAAACCATAAATGAATAAGTAGGTAATATGTTTCGGACGTTAAGGCTTCAATTATGCACGCCTGCAACAGACATGCTGGCGACATTTTGAATGGGAAATACTTGTAAGTACAGAAACGCAATGTGTACATTAGTACAAAAGTTACCAGCTTACTTTGGCGCGCGACAAAAATCGGAACTAGCCCATCTTGTTTTGCCAATACCATTTCTGTAAGTACCAATTTCCCAGTACGCAAAATACGCGCTTTGACGTGAGTTGCGGACGCCAGCCCGTATTACCTTGTACCAATTTCGCAAATGTTTACCAATTAAAGAAAGAAAAGTATTTATAGCGACTCGTACAGGAAGATCACATAAAAATAAAAAATAAAACAAATTATATAAAAAGTAACAAACAAAACTGAAACAGAAAGTCCTATACGAGGCCAAAAGGCTTCTAATTACGCCCCCCCTGTTAATGTCATTCAGTAATCTGTGATCCAAGCGCCGAAAAATCCTTGCATAATCAGCCTAAGCAGCAGTAGCAGTGGTGGGTAGGTGATTTGACACCACTGCTCTCAAAACGGCAAAGGAAAACATGGTGAGGAAACCGGCATGTCCTAGAACCAAATTCGAAGATATGCGACATCTACCAACCCGCTCTCTCTCACCGAGAGGAGGCCTGTGCAGCAGTGGGAACGGCTGACTTAGATCCTTCTAGCATTCTATACACAAACCAGTGACGTGTCACAGTCTTTTGTTTTTTTATTCTGGTAATTTTGTCTGACTGCCAGCTGGTCTTGATGGATAGGTAGCCTAGGAAAGACTGGCGTGATGGCAGACTCGTTTATGAGAAACTAGCAGCGGCTCGTGGTTTCACCTGCATAAGTTTCGATCCCTTGAGAATACCGGGATAGAAAGTATTCTTACATCCAAATCCATTCAGTAGTTTTTGCGAGAAAGAGTAACAAACATCCATCCAACCATCCTCACAAACTTTCAAGTTTATAATATTAGCAGAGGGCATAGTGCGAGTTTTTCTACCTACTCGATGGCGTTAACGTAAACTCAGATTTGTATGGAATGACAGCAGTGCTATCGAGTTTCCACTAGATGGCGCTGCTCTAATACCGTACAACGAAAGCAACGGACACTGAAGAGAGGAATGCTATGTGGGAGGACCTTTACCATACTGTGAGACAGCAGAATATTTTGAGGGACCCATAAAATTTTTTTCTTTAGTAATATGGTTTCGCCTAGTCCCAATTGAAATATTTTTCTTTCTTTCTTAGTCCCTTTTGTTTATAATAAGTACTTTTTTATTGCTATACGTGAGAGAAATAATAACCCCATTAATAAAAAGGGTGAATAATTTATCCTTCTCATAAATCTTTTGATGTGAACGTATTAAAATAACTGTAAATATCTTACCACATGAGAAGCTATCCATGTGGTCTCACATCGGAAGTGAATCTCCCTTTACAGAGCAATACATTATCAGGATAATCTGTTCTTGACATTGGCTATTTTTGTTCTCAGGAAATGGAGTCAGTAAACTCTAAAACAAACAATCTTTACAAACGAGGAATATCTTTTAATATAATATATTCGTATGTCGTGGTGAGTGGTGACCGCGAATCGGAAAACGTAAGGTAGGACGCTCTCAGTCTCGGTGGAGCGACGATCTTCGCAGGGGACTGATATCATCTGCCTAGCCTTTTCCCAACTATGTTGGGGTCGGCTTCCAGTCTAACCGGATGCAGCTGAATACCAGTATTTTACATGGAGCGACTGCCTATCTGACCTCCACAACCCAGTTACTGGGTAATACGATACCCCTTGGTAAGACTGGTTGTCAGACTTTCGGGCGTCCGACTACCCGTAACGACTGTCAAAGATCCACGAATGACAGCCGGGACCAACGGCTTAACGTGCTTTCCGAGGCACGGAGGGGTCTCGGTATGTAAAGATGGTCACCCACCCACAGACCAACCGCGGCAAGCGTAGCTTAACCTGACCGATCGATCTGTGCGGCTGTTATTATCGAGCTGAATGGCGTGCAATTGCCTATGTCCAGCAGTGGACTGCTGTAGGCTGATGATGATGACTAGGTAAGATAACCCGCACTGGGCCCGTGTGGTGGATTAAGACCAACTCGCTCTCACCGAGAGGAGGCCTGTGTCCCAGCAGTGGGAACATTATAGGCTGATTATGCTAGTAGGTAAAGGTGTAGTGGCCACGTCTGTGAAGTTTCGCTCGCTAATTTAATTTGAGGTACCTAGTATAGCAATGCGGTGGTGTTATACAACATGTTTTTTTATATCCCATAACTCTAGGGGGTCACTGTACTCATCATTATGAACAAACTATGGGACCAAACCCGAAATCGCGAAACAAAAATCTGGTGTTCCCTACATTTTGACGAGTTATACGAACATAAATGTAGGGAACAGCTGATTTTTTTTTTCGTGTTTTCAGGTTTGGTCCCATAGGAAAAGTTGTTCACAATGATGAGTACAATGACCCCCTAGAGTTACGGGATATGAAAAAAAAAACACGTTGTATATCAAAGTGGGATCTTGGTTATCTACTAAACAAGACACAACTGTCGCGGCTCTGGCGCAGCGAAAATAATAAAATGGCTGAGCTGTGGTTGAAAATTAACTCACAGTGGAGGACACACAGCGAAACGGCTTTGAGGCAGACCGCGAAAGCGATGGCGAGACAAGATGGACAGTTGACGAATGGTCATCATTCGTACAGCCATGCAGTTTAGAAATCAAGTGGAGGTGTGCGGACAACAGCAGTGCGATTCTGTAACCTCTCACCGTGAAAACTTAGGTGAAGTGAGCGTGGAGTGAGCTGTCATTCCAACTAATGCTAGGGATTGACACTATTGACAGCTCACTCTAAGCTCACTTCACCTAAGTTTTCACGGTGAGATGGTTACAGAATCGATCGGCAGTGTTTGATTGTTTATTAATTAATTCTTTAAGCCGATCCTCCTTTTAATTTTCTGCCAGCCGACCTTTCGGTGATGCAGTGAGAAACAATTGTGGATTACTTTCGAGATGATATCTTATAGCACTGACATTTTAAAGTAAGTGTGGATTGTGTGAAAGATTATATGGCTCGAAAGGAGGAAACTTTTGAAATGACGACTAATAGTCAAAGTCAGAGTCAGAAAAAAAGTCAGAAAAATTGGTATGAAGGCAGGAGTATAGCATAATCAACCGATATTGTTCCCACCGCTGGCACACAGGCCTCCTCTTGGTGAGGAGTGGGCCGTAATCCACCACGCGGGCCCAGTGCAGGTTGGTAGATGTTTCTGGGGCATGCCGGTTTCCTCACGATGTTTTCCTTAACCTTTTTGAAAGCAGGAGGCTCCTTTATTCTTGTTTCTTTTCTATGTATTTCACAGAGTATCCGCTTAGCAACTTTTTCACGCGACGATTTTTATCGCGCACTGGTTTTTCAACTGCTTAGCGCCGAGAGTTGAAAATCCAACAGTGTGTTTGTTCGACGCGCTGAGATGCGCTCTGTTGGATTCTCAATGCTCGGCTCAACACTGCGAGTTCAAAATCCATTGTGTAAAAAAATCCCGCCGCGATATTTTTACGTGGGCAAACACACGATAACTAGATCACAGAATAACTAATAGTACTAACGTGCTAAGTACAATCCATAAACTCGGCCTGAATTTACAACCTGTTAACGTGCAAAACGCCGGCGTCATTAGCCACACTAAACTCATTAGTCCACAGTACACATAAAACAGTTGACATTACTGTTTTCCATACATTTCCTGATGCTTGAGTTAAAGTGAAAACGACTGCTTGACGAGTATGTGCCAACGCATTGTTCGACTTTGTAGCTGGCTGCTAGAAAACTAGTTAACAGTCTAATACTTCATGGAGTGCTGGAAACTTTAGTGTTATGGATTTGTTCTTGTTAGTAATGCTTTTAAACAGGACGCAGGCAGGAAAGGGAATAGCCATTAAATATTATAGGTTATGGTAGGAGATTTTAAAAATTCTTGGAAGTAAATTGTGGAAGAGGCAAATGCGTATTAATTGGATGATTTACAGGCTTGCATAAACGGGCTTCTGTGCCTCAGAGAGCACGTGAAGCCGTTGGTCGCGGCTTCGAAGATCTTTGACAGTCGTTACGAGTGTCAGAAGGCCAAAAGTCTAGCAGTCTTACCCAGTAACTGAGTCGTTTAGGTCAGATAGGCAGTCGCTCCATGTAAAATACTGGTATTTAACTGCATTCGGTTTTATTGGAAGTCGAATCTAACATAGTTGGGAAAAGGCTTGGCAGATGATGACGCTTGCATTAACAACATTATAAACACAACACTGTGTACCGGTCAGCGCCTCTATCTGCATAGTCTATTGTAATGATCATAGTGTGAAATACAATGATGTCATTAAATAAATTACAGGCCAAAACAAAAGGTCGTTTAATCACAATTTAGCACACCGTAATTACCAGGTTTCCATGCAAAAATCCTTGAATATTGCCATTCGAAAGCACAGCAATATAGGTTTAATGAAACAAATCGAATCTAATTGCCAAATTGACTGAGATTGGATCATTTGGTTACTCTGCATGCTACAGACTCGTTAATTGTGTTGTCGGCGACCTCATAGGCCTAGAAGTTATTCAGCTATGTAATACAATTGTTTTTACTATGACACAAGCCCGCGACATCGCCTGTGTGAAATTCCTGCGCCTTTATTGTTCGCCCGTCCCACCCCGTCGCCTTGCATCGCCTGCTTGAACTGTCACTTCGTTTTCGAATTTCTTTCTGACTTTTTTTCTTTTTGATCGACTCCTTACGGTCGTAGCGTGATGTTAGTATAGCTTATAGCCTTCCTTAAGAATTGGGCTATGAAATGCAAAAACATTTTTTGTAATCCGACCGATAGTTCCAGATATTAGCGTGTTCAAATGAATTTTTCAGCTTTTATTATTAGTATAAAACATAGATTAGAATATTATAAGTATAGATAAGACGTCCATTATTAAATGTACTGGGGGCCTAAAAAGGCCGCTTTGGCAGAATCTTATTAAAAATCGTAAAATGGTCACAAACTGACAATTCATAATATGATATGTTCATAACATTTAAACTGTAGAAATAAAATATAAAAAAAACCGGCCAAGTGCGAGTCGGACTCGCCCATGAAGGGTTCCGTTACGTTACGATTTATGACGTATTAAAAAAAAACTACTCACTAGATCTCGTTCAAACCAATTTTCGGTGGAAGTTTATATGGTAATGTACATCATATATTTTTTTTAGTTTTATCATTCTCTTATTTTAGAAGTTATAGGGGGGGGGGGGGGGGCACACATTTTACCACTTTGGAAGTGTCTCTCGCGCAAACTATTCAGTTTAGAAAAAAATTATATTAGAAACCTCAATATCATTTTTGAAGACCTATCCATAGATACCCCACACGTATGATTTGATGAAAAAAAAATTTTTGAGTTTCAGTTCTAAGTATGGGGACCCCCAAAATTTATTGTTTTTTTTCTATTTTTGTGTGAAAATCTTAATGCGGTTCACAGAATACATCTACTTACCAAGTTTCAACAGTATAGCTCTTATAGTTTCGGAAAAAAGCGGCTGTGACATACGGACGGACGGACAGACAGACAGACAGACAGACAGACAGACATGACGAATCCATAAGGGTTCCGTTGCCATTTGGCTACGGAACCCTAAAAACCAATTTGATTAATAAAAACTGCAATGATTTACCGATAAAATTACTGTTTTTATTTTTTTTTCATGCGGCTGTTTACACCAAATATGAAATAAAATTTTACGAAAATTAGAGGCTTTGAGAGGTATTGCTTAAAGTGGCCTTTTTAGGCGCCCAGTGCAACTTATCGATGAATCGGAAGGTGAGACACAGGTCTTTACATTTTTAATGAGCGACAAAACTGTCATTGGTACGAATCGATTGAAGTGGGAATAAGTTACAGTAAGTATAGACGTAGGAAGACGAAGAAGTATAGACGATGAAACCATACAGTTAACATTCACAAATAGTTTGAAAAGGCCAATCCCCGTAATAAGAAACGTTCAAAATCTAGTCGCAATTTCATCTCAGCGACAATCAATGTCAAAAACTTTAAAAAAATGTGGATTTTTGACAGATTGAGACTGAGATCAGACTGTGAACGTTCTTAAAATTACGAGAATGGACAGAATACACAGGAATTTACGGATGTAACTTACGAGTTTGTAGGTCGTGAGTTCGAACCCAGGCAGGCAGTTTACTTTGTGTATTTAATTTCATCAACACTGCTCTCAAAACAGTGAAGGAAAACATCGTGAGGAAATCGAGATGTCCTAGAACCAAAAAATCGAAGACGTGACATCAACCGACCCGCACTGGGCCCGCGTGGTAGATTATGGCCCACTCCGTCTCAAAGATAGCAGGCCTGTGTCCCAGCAGTGGGAACTTTAAAGGTTGATTTTGAAGTAAGTATTGTAGACGATGAAATCATACAATTTACCGTCACTATTTGATTAAAAAAGGTTAGTATTCAAGAATTAATGAACAAGGGGTTTGTAAGACCGTATCGCAGAGGCAAAGATTGTATCGAGGTGGGCCCCTAAATTACGTCATCTTTTTATTTGTAATTGTAGCACAATAATGAAACTCTTTATTTATTTACAAATTCCAGCCAAGGGCAAGGTTACCCCGATAAAAACTTACGACATAGTCAAAAACATTAAACACGAAAGAAAATTCATCAAATCCCCGACGCGACGTTTACACATGAGTACTTAGAATTTGTCCGCTTTAAAGCATGCCATATTTTCCATACTAACTCTAATCCGCTTTACAATTTTAGCGAACTATTTTACGGGTTTTCTTCGAAAGATTTTACGTCCCGCCATGTTTTAACCGCACGTTTTAAAATGAGGTACTAAGTTTAACTGTTTAACGCGTGCATAAATCATTGTTTATGGGCCTTTGTACGGGAAGAAGGGGAGGATCCCCTATACCATGGTAAGAATAGCTTCTACTTGATGGCAAGAACCTATGCGTTACCCAAAAGGGGATCTAAACCTTATGATTTAGACAGTAAGGTTGATAGTGCTAAAGGAGGAGATATCGAAAATGAGTGCGCCGGACGTTGACGCCGTTAATTTTGCTAACTGTACTAGTTGGCTTTCGGCTTGAATATTTACATGTTAATTAGGTAACTACTGGCCACTGGACGGGAATAAACCTAGTACTTGTCGGAAACGCAAAGCGATACCGTCGCGGTTAATGTCAAGGTAAAATGTGCAGACGATTTCTCTGTTTTGTGAAACGGTTTAAATGTTGGTTGGATTATTATCAGCCCGCGACTTTGTCCGCGTGAAGGTCCGTTCCCCTGTCCCACGGTACTTTGGGTTGGCGAACACGTTTACTACAGAAACGAAAAAAACTTTCACACAATGTGTAAGCTATGTCGGCTGCAGCGACTAATCAGCTTGACTGCAGCTGGTGGCATTGTCAAGCTAGCAGTGCCCAAAATTGGAGCGATTTTATTGATGCAGTTTCCATCAAATATTTGGACTTCAGTATCTGTGATGTAAGTGCTCTGCGATTTAAGGAGAGCAGTGGTGGTCCAGTGGTAACGGCCATGACTGATTTGTAGGTCGTAGGTTCGAACCCAGACATGCGCTTTACTTTGTGTAAATTATTTCATCACCACTGCTCGCAAAACGGTGAAGGAAAACATCGTGAGGAAACCGGCATGTCTGCGAACCAAAAATTCGATGACTGTGACATCTACCAACCCGCACTGGGCCCGCGTGGTAGATCATAGCCCACTCCTTCTCGAAGAGAGGAGGCCTGTGTCCCAGCAGTGGGAACAATATAGGCTGATTATGATGATGTAAGCATAATGTAGTTACACAGAACCAATTTCTGACTAACAAAGTGAGTCAAACATTTTATCGCAAAAATTGAGTGTTGTACCCTCTTTATGTGCTATTATGATTAATGATAACGAATGCATATTGTTGAATGGCTATTGTTCAGCATGAGAATGTACAAACAATAATATTTATGCTTTGATTAACGTATATCAATCAGCACTTGAGTCTTAACTAAGATGATGGATATCTTGCTAAGATTACAATTTATATGGGTGTTATTATTGTGGCTAAATAATAACAGCCGCACAGGTTGATCGATCAGGTTAAGCTACGCTTGCCGCAGTTGGTCTGTGGATGGGTGACCATCTTTACATACCAAGACCCCTCCGTGCCTCGCGTATGTGTTCCTCGTGCAGGTTAAGCGGTTGGAAGAAGAATAAATGCTGAGCCGACCTCATACAAATTGGGATAAGGATGGCGATGAAGAAACTTTTAAAACAAAATTGTCTAAGTTATGATGGTATTTTACGCCATGTGGTGGCCGACTAAGAATAGACAACGGACCGGCCACCGTATGGCACGGATTGATAGGAGATCACTGCTGTCAATCTGTCAAGAACTTCAAAGGGATTTTATAAAGCACTTATCTAAGTAACTCAGCATCCAGCTACGGAGTTTCCTAACAAATCCCTGTCTTCTCTTAAGATGTTGACAGTTTACGCCTTACTTTTTATGGAATGACACTTGCCGCATAACATTCTAGTGTTTCACCAGAAGGCTTCAGTAAAATTCCATCCACTTTGAACTGTATTTCTGTGAATTGACTATGGTTTAGGGTACCGGTGCTATGACAACCACATGAGAGAGTCTATGAGATATAACGCATTGCAATGCTTTTGGAATTGTTAACAATACTGAAATTACATTAAGAATACATTAATAAAAATGTCCATAGATTTGGGCAGTCAGTTTGTTTGCCATACAATCACTCATCTAGATTTGTGTACTAATAATAAAGCTGAAGAGTTTGTTTGTTTGAACGCGTTAATCTCTGGCACTACCAGTCGGATTTGAAAAATTCTTTTTGAATTTAACAGCTCAATTCCTGAGGAAGGCTATAGACAATTTAACATCACGCTACGACCCTCAGAAACCGTGCAAAAACAAAAAAGTCAGGAAGATCGCTAAGCGAAAACGATGTAATACCGCGGACGAGGGATGCGCAGCGACCGACGCGGGGAGTCGGGGGTGCGAAATTTCACGCAAACGAAGTCGCGGACAGAAATTGTTTTTTTTTTAAAATAATTATCTGTAGAATTCAAGAATAATACTCTTTAGAATAGAACCAAAGCAATAAATAGGTCGAGAAAATGTTACGGTCTAACGTTAACGGACGGACACGCTAACGGATAATGTTTTAACAGATGTGGTAGATAGATACTAGATTGAATTAGTCATTCCGCTACTTGCACAGTACTGACTACGTAATGAAGTAATTATAAAACGACTTCTGTAAGTAATAAAATGAATGAAGTAACTTGTAGATGTTTAGTTTATGACTTCCCACGGTTACGTTCGAGCTGCTTACAAACTTTAATTTCTCGTAACGTATCTCAGCACCCTTACAAGGATCATCGTGTTTAATCTTCAGTGGTTTTGACCCTGTGTTCTCCATTAGTCAATCAGTCAAGGTACAGTTTAATATGTTAAATGGCCGAGAAAGTCAAAAACATACGATGAATTTAAAAAAACAGTCACGTAAATCGGACAAGACGTAGTTCTCGAGTAAGGGGCTATGCAGACGATGGACAATTTGTTCGCATACCAATTATTCGCGACGATAGAACGTATATGAAGTATACGAAGTCCCAGCAGTGTATTTGTCCTTCGTGTCCGTTATTGCATAGATATCCATGTGTTCCATCGTCTGCTTAACGCCTTACCTGACCACCGACGTACAGCAAAACAAAAAGACGTTGGCATTCATCTTGTGTAAGAAAGGATAAGGATGTCTGAGTATACCTAGATGACCTCATAAACAACAATAGCAGAGAAACACCACGTCCATTTTCAGATGGCGTGGAAAATGGCGTTCCTGCGTGGGTAGTTATGCGTAAAAGCATAAAAACGGGATATCATGGTGGTCGGAAATGAGGGGCTATTAAACCTATTAATATAAGTAAGTTCCCAGTCACAGTCCACGGATGCTACAGGCTACGCATCAAGCAAATATACTACTTCTATATGACGGTCTGTTAATTCCGATAGTACTTATAATAATGTAAAAATATCTAAGTAGACCATTAGTTACTTGGTTGGACTACTGGTTCAACGTACTAGGTAAGTGAAACAATTTACAGCTATATAGCTATGAATAGTAAGTGTTTATTATGTGAATCAAGGTGTGTTTACTTGGGCGGTGAGTAATGGGTAACTCACCGTCCGATCCGTCCGTCCGTCCGATTTTATGATATTTTGATGTTGACTTGAAAGAGCATGGCAGTTGAGAATATGTCATGCTCACTTAAATGTCTCACTGGTGGTGGCGCGTGTGTTGGATCATTCGGTTCCCTACGAAATGGTTGAGCTGGATGGTGCTGATCCACGCGTCATGTTCGTGAACGGCCGCCATCAGTTGAGACTGGTCATCTCTTAACTGCCAAGGCTTATTTTTAATTTTATATTTTAATTTGTTTTTTTACATTGTTCTCACATATAGAAGCAATAAGAATAATGTAACCAGGATTTTGTAAAAATGTCTTGATTTAAAAGAGTGTCCATGGAGTTTCTTGCCCGTTCTTCTCCATAGAGATCTACGCTTTGGAATGGGCAACTAGCTTTAACTTTCTGACTAACTGACCGACTATTTAATTTTGACAATTCAAAAGTACCTGTAAATGGTTTAATTGAAATAAATGATTTGAGTTTTGAGTTTTTTGAGTTTTGATCAGGACCAGGCCCGTGCCGGACGGCGTGTTTGTGTTCCACGCGCGCCTCAAAGAGATGTCAGCATGAGTGACGGGGCCCGATAGGGCCGAAGCCTGCCAGGGTAGCGGGATCGTCCGAAAGGGTTACCGCTGCCCTGGAACATAAAGGGCTAAGGAAGGAACACGGGTGGGTTTTAGTCAGTAAGAGTCTGACACTCCCTTCTGCTCCACCCAGAGCGGGAGGGGTCATTTGATGATTTCCCATCCTCAAAAAAAAAAGAAAAAAAGGTGTGTTTACTTATCACATTATAACATAATCAGCCTATAATGTTCCCACTGCTGGAGGAGAGAGGGGAGTGGGTCGTAACGTAAACCATCACAAAATCAAAAATAAAAAGTCATTTATTCAAATGAAGCTGAGAATCAGCACTTTTCGAACGTCAAAATTACAAAAGACAGTCGCCCAAAAACGCCCGCCCTTCACCAATTCCTAGTGCTATCGCTGGGAAGAAGAAGTGGCGCAACAAACTCCCCAGCAGCACAGCTGTCTGTTCAGTTAGAAAATACTTGATTGTATACAATACTAGGTGTCACACGGGCCCAGTGCGGGTTGGTGGATGTCACATGTCTTTGAACTTTTGGTACTAGGCCATGACGGTTTCCTCACGATGTTTTCCTTCACAAAGTACAGCGCCTGTGTGGGTTCGAACGGTTCGAACCTACTGTTACCACTGGGCCACTGCTATCACATTATTTGATTTCAGATGCCAAAGCAGGGTTTTTAAAGATCAATACAGACCGAGTTGCCTCAACCGCAATGCTGCGTATTTCGTCTATCTGGCTGGCATAATTAATTTTGTAGAATTAAGATTCTTCGGAATTAATTTGAACCTTAATCAGCGTGGAATACGCTAATAATCCTGGCCGGAGGAAAACTGGTCAAAAAACATAATGCAAACTCTCTTTTGAAGCCGTAAAAGCTGACTATTTAAGGGATTTGATCGATTTTCGACCAACATCGATCAGACTGGAACAGTGCTTCTCCCTGCTACCAATCAATATGCCTAACCTTTTCCTAACTATGTTGGGGTCAGCATTTCAGGCGCTTGTGGCTAAGTAATAACAGCCGCACGGGTCGATCGATCAGGTTAAGCTACGCTTGCCGCGGTTGGTCCGTGGATGGGTGACCATCTTTACATACCAAGACCCCTCCGTGCCTCGGAAAGCACGTTAAGCCGTTGGTCCCGGCTGTCATGCGTGGATCTTTGACAGTCGTTACGGGTCGTCACAAGCCTGAAAATCTGACAACCAGTCTTACCAAGGGTTATCGTATTACCCAGTAATTGGGTTGTGGAGGTCAGATAGGCAGTCGCTCCATGTAAAATACTGGTATTCAGCTGCATCCGGCTAGACTGGAAGCCGACCCTAACATAGTTGGGAAAAGGCTAGGCAGCTGATGTTGGGGTCAGCTTCCAGTTTAACCAGATGCAGCTGAATACTAGTATTTTACATGGAGTGACCATGCCTATCGGACGTCCATAACATAGTTCCCGGGTAACACCATGCTGACGACACCCCTTGGTGAGACTGGTTGCCAAGACTTTTGGGCTTTTGACTACCCGTAACGACTGGCAAAGATCTATTTACGAATGACAACCTACACCCTAATTGCATAAAATTGCTAGTCCATTGCTTCATTTGTTCGAAAAATTTGCAATGTATATAACGCAATGAATGCTGTTGAACTGTCAAAATGAAACCCATTACTACTGTACGTGTAATTATCCCGCTGTAATGCTCATCAATTATTGATTATGACTGTAACCGTCATAGAAGATAGAATTTTTCCAAACGGTAAAATGATGGATGATACACCGTACGCAAAATTTGCGCATTGGCGTGGAGTTGCGGACACCAGCCCGAGTACCTACCTATGATGGGCAATCTTTACTTCATTTAAGCCGGAAACAAAAAAAAAACCAATTAGCGACCACCATAGCATCATTATCCCCCATAGAAAAGACACGAAAATAATTGACACGTTAATTAATTTATTAGTAGGCTTGGTGGACCGGTTTTTTTATACTGTGACCACTTGGACAAGAGGTGCTTGAGAATTAGACGTTAACGAAATTAACCTTGAATTAAAATAGTAACTATGTTACGCTATTACGGTTTTTGTGTGTTTCTTCAATTGAAGCAGATATGTGTGTGAATAATTCGAATTATTATGCGAAAAAAACTTTTTTGCAAAAAAAAAAACAACCGACTTCGTAGTGTGTCGTTTTTGGAAGTCGGTTGTTTTTTTTTTGCAAAAAAGTTTTTATTTTTCACTTTTTAGTTGCAATTTTTACCAGTAATTTTGGTTTAAAAACCAAACTACTAAACCGTTTTTGATGAAATTTCTATGGGACCATTTGGGAAGTACACCGTTTCCAACAAAAAAAGAATTTTTCAAATCGGTTGGCAACCGACGGAGTTATGCGCGAACATAAAAAAAAATACAAACATCCGAATTGAGAACCTCCTCCTTTTTTAAAATCTGGTTAAAAATGGAGATGATTTCGGAGAAAAAATGCTGTTATTCGGTCTGTAGCAACAATTATTACTATCTTATGGAGATACTTTGAAAACTATCCTTCGCCCTTGGTAAAAATCTGTTGAAGAATAAGTAAAATATGAGGGGCTCGTGGCTAAATTATTAGAGACGCGTGGGTCGATCGAAAGTTTACCTACGCTTGCCGCGGTCGGTTCGTGGGACCATTCGTTAGTCACAAGTCCCCTTGGTCCCAGCTGTCATTCGTAGATTTTTGACAGTCGTTAGTGATAGTCGAAAACCCCAAAAGTCTGACCACCAGTCTCATCAAGGGGTATCGTGTTACCTAGTAGCAGGGTTGTGGAAATCAAAAGGTAGTCGCTCCATGTAAAATACTGGTATTCGGCTGCATCCGGTTAGACTGAAAGCCAACCCCAACATAGTTAGAAAAAGGCTAGACATTGATTGAATAAGAAAAATGTCCTGCATCGGTTAGCTTTGATCTCGGCCAGTCTAAAAAAATGCAGTTCAACAAGATAATGCTCCAATTTTGCTAATCTGTCGTTGTCAATGATAAACTTCTTTTTCCTTTCTAGCGTTTTCCCGGATTGCCAGTATCCGTTGTGATTCAAGAAACAAGTGCCATCCGCCCATTTGGATGTCGTCCTTCATCCATGAGATTGCAAGTTTCTTGTGAGTAGGTAACTACAGTCCTTTCAGTTATTATACTTACCTCTGATTCTGCATCACTGTCCAAATCACATTGATCTATATTCTCATTCTAATAAGGTTGCTGTTGGGTTGCTGTCACTGACAAGTCTGTCAAAATCATTGTGATCTTTATTCTCGTTTCAATAAGGTTGCTGGTAGGTTGCTGCTGTCAGAGGTAATATAACTATGAACGGGCTGTACCTACTCAGATTGCTCAAAACGTCAATAATTTTATTCAATCTAAGTTTCGTCCCTTTCGGTCGAAGATGCAAAGTACGAAAAATTTGGATGAACAAATTGTCACCCTACATTAATTCAGGCGTGTGTAAATAAAATAGTTAAAGTGGAAAAGATGGCTGCCTGTTTCCTTGACTAGGACTACGGATATGTACCAGTGGGGTAATTGCGTAACACACTAAAAGTAGCAATGGCTTTCATTTTGACAGTTCAACAACATTCATTGCGCAGGCAAATTTTTCGAACATATGATGCAATGGATTAGCAGTAAGTATCCTTCAAAATGATTCAAATTGTTATTGAAAGTGTATTACGCAATTATGGTGCTGCTTTTAGAGCCAGTAAAAGACTGACAGATACCTAATGATGTCTTCAGACGGTGTGCTAACTAGTAGTTAGGTATGACCGCAGTGCCAAATGGTAAAACCTATCTCACTAATTGTAAATCGTCTGTCTAGGAACAAAACTAAATTACCGGAAAGTTGGCAATCCCGCTTCGGGGGTTGTTGACTTGGGGCGTAACATAATCTGTAATCTGTGGTGAAAAATCTATCAATCTTCCAACTCAGTCTGTCCCAATATGCGCCAGAAATAAACGTCGCACAATTAGTCTATTGTTAAACCTTTTCAAAGAACAACAAATAGCAACAATAGCTCCTCTTAGCAACAAAAAATATCCGCATTCCGAGATTCGCATTCACGTTTCACCATGATCTCAAATCCCGTACCCACTGCGCATGTCACGTTGGTCCTGCCAACCGAACGGCAAAGGTCCCTAGAAACTAGAAGCTCGAAGGGCTCCATAAATGGGGTCATTCACCGGGACCAAGGCTACAACATTACAATTTATTGCCATTTTTTTAAAGATTGCGTGTTTTAGAAATGGGAATTTATTACGGTAATATTATCTATGCGGGGAGTATGTTCTGAACTGAATTCATATAGTTCCATAGCGTAAAGTTAGAATAGATACGACATTATGGAACTGTCGCAAAAAGACAAAAAAAAAAACAATGAATGTAGGTACATCGTAAATATGTAATGAAGTAGGTATTTAACCAATCTGCTGGTAAATAAATGACGGTTAGATACTAAATATTCGAGATTCGAAATATTCGAATAGTTAATTAACTAGTAGGTATGCAAAACGTATAAAATTCCAGAGAACGATAAAAATAGTGAAACATTCGATAGCGTTATCGCCGCGATAAATGCGTTAGAGAACCGAAATGTTGTCAAAAGATTTTTCTTCACCTCACGATCTTTTAACATTTTACTCATTGTGTACAAAATATTACGTCAACGGTCAAATTGATTCACGAATACTCGAAAGATTATGTCTACTGTCAGTAGGTATTATTGTTTAAAACTGACTACGTTTTCGCAAATCGCCGGCAACCTAATTCTGAATGAAAATCAGGTCAGACTATTCCCAGGCACAGATTTTGGCAAAGAAGAGAGATTGCGGCAATTTTGTAATGTTTTTACACAGGCTAGAACTTAACACAAGATGATTTCTTTACGAAAAACTGCTTCAATTATTTCTTTATCGCGAATTTAAGCGAAAACAACAGGTGCGAAATAAAATTACTTACCTGCAGGTGTATGGGGACTTTTTTTACTGGTGCGTTCGACATTTTTCACAAAATCCAGTCACTATGCACTAACACAAAGTTTATTTATAAATTGGGTGTAGGCGTTACCGCGATAATAAATTTTCGCAAATCTTAACCACGTACAACCCGGCGCAACGGATACACGCTATCGACAAAAGTCTACTGATTATTTTCATTGAGTGAGTTTACTATGCTCCCCTCCATTGCGCACGCGTAAAATTCGCCCTTCGTTTTGGTTGGTTGATATGACTTTGGTTGTAGAGTTTGAAGTTGAAGCCATTCACTATGGTTCGTCGTAGTATCATGGTGAAATCAAAGATGGCGTTAACAAAAGATTCAACTGTTTGTTGATATTTTACAATATTACTTTAAATTAATTTGAAAAATCTCGAATAACATAGGAACGGTTATTTTAAAAACATGTATTCATGTTTGGTCACAAAGATAAATCAATAAAAAGATTGTGAAAATGGGTAACACAGTCTATACAAATTTTCAACAGAGCTTTACCATAACACAACAGATGGCGCTGTTACCAAAAAAGCAATCCCGATCATTACGTTGGAAGTGAACCCGTCTCAAACCAAAACATTCAATCGAACCATGAGTCGGGCGCCAGTACTATTTCGCGCCCGAATTATTCGCGGTTATTAGAAAAAATAAAATTAATTTCCATAAACAGTAAATGTGGTGTGAAGTGATTTTATAAGTGGTATTACTTGGACCCCATGCCCTCACTACACCTGAAGCCCGGAATCACGGTAAATATTTTTACGATATGCTTCCGAAAAATACGATATATTTTTAAGCTTAGCTGTATTATTAGCCGTGATTTGGAGCTTAGTTAAAAATATACTGTGGAGTACTGCGTGAGAGGTTGTTATTCATTGCCATGCCATAGATTTAAGATACCATTAATCCTTCTATTTGAAACATCGTTAATATTTTAACTCTTCGGTAGAAATCCGCAATTATAAGGTCGATATAATATTAGGGGACGTGGAATCTTTCAAACCTTAGCCGTGATTATTAAAATATTTTTGAAGCATTACCGGTACATCTATGTAAAGTTAATAAAGTTTTTTCCGTTTATTTTTTGTGTACCTCAACCTGGGTTAAATAAGTTTATTTTTCTAGTTATGTTTGTCTATACTTATGTGAATTTGTAATTCTCCTGAGAAGTAAAATATCTTTAACCGTATTTCCTTAAATAATAATTAAGTATAGCAAAAGTTTTCCCGGAGTAAATAATCTCGCTGATTCGGAGTGCCTCAAGCAAATACACAAGTGTTCGTCTTATTTAATATTTCCCCAAAACATTAAAGAGGCCTCGAATATTTCAATCTGTCCTTGATTTTTTAAATTTATGAGCGGTAGCACAGTCTTTTTAAAACATTATTCAGCGTTTTTATGAAATTTAAGTTGACCCTGCCGGGGTTGGTCGGAGGATCTTGAGTCGAGAACCTTTTTCATGTAACCGGGGTTTTTGGGTAATAAGGAGAGGTATACCTTCTTGTGCATAGGTAGGTACTTACTTCAGTAGGTAAGTACATACTTTATCATCATCATTTCAGCCGCAAGACGTCCACTGCTGGAAATAGACCTCCCCCAAGCACCTCCACTTCGACCGGTTCTGTGCTTCTCTCATACGGGTTCCTGCGGCCTTCACAAGGTGGTCGGTCCACCTTGTGGTTGGCCTCCCAAGCTACGTCTTCCGGTACGCGGTCGCCACTCCAGAACCTGTCGGCCCCAACGACCATCTGTTCTGCGAGCAATGTGCCCTGCCCACTGCCACTTAAGTTTGGCAATTCTTCGGTACATACTTACCTACTTTAAATTTTCAGGAAGATACCGCCATAGTATAGTCAGTAGGTTCCTTCGACGTTAACATTTTTATATTATGGTTGGTTGCGACCTACTTGCTTAAATATTTGTAACGAAGCATCGTACTTATTTCTGGACATATGTCATATCATTAGTGATACGACATGAAATTCGTCGCCTGAGTCATTCAATTTAATCGGTCATACTTTCGGGGCAATTAATTAGATATTGCCAAACAGTATCTATAAATAAATTATATCGGTAGCAACTTTATAGCAACACTAGCAGCCCCCGCGGTTTCACCCGCAAAAGGGTCAAAAGTAAAAAATAGAAAAGGTAAAAAAAAAAGAAAAAAGGGGTAAAATGTATTGTATGTGTTATTCTGATGTATAAGCTATATTACTGTAAAGTTTCATCAAAATCCGTTCTGCAGTTTTTGCGTGAAAGAGTAACAAACATCTATCCATCCATCTCGGATTGTCGGCACGGTTGGCGCAATGGTTAAGCGATTGACTGCTGCGCTGCGTGTCGCGTGTTCGATTCCCGCACGGAAAAAATATTTGTATGATCTACAAGTAGTTGTTTCGGGTCTGGCTGTTTGTGTATGTGAGTTTTAATGTCTGTAAACGCACCCACGATACAGGAGAAATTCCTAGTGTGGGGCAAAATTAAAAAAAAAAAAAAAACTATCCATCCTCGCAAACTTTCTCGTTTATAAAATTAGTAGGATTGAAGTCATGTGTATGCTTATAGTAAGTGATATTTTGACATAAAAGGTAAATAAGAGACAGTCCTCATATATTAAAAATACAAAGTAGGTAGGTATGTTAAGTTACTATGTATCTGCCTAGCCTTTTCCCAACTATGTTCGGGTCGGCTTCCAGTCTAACCGGATGCAGCTGAGCACCAGTATTTTACATGGAGCGACTGCCTATCTGACCTCCACAACCCAGTTACTGGGTAATACGATACCCTTTGGTAAGATTGGTTGTCAGACTTTCGGGCTTCTGACTACCTGTAACAACAGAATGACAGCCGTGATTGGTCCCGGGATTCGTCGGAAAACATGTTGTGGCGGTTTAACATGCTTTCCGAGGCACGGAGGGGTCTCGGTATGTAAAGATGGTCACCCATCCACAGACCAACCGCGGCAAACGTAGCTTAACCTGATCGATCGGCTTGTGCGGCTGTTATTATTTAGCCATGGGCCCCTGTTAGTAAAGTAGGTACCTGTAGGTAAAGTCAGGAAATTGACATTGTTTATTAATTTTTTCCCAACTAAGATTGTGTGTGGTCATTATTTGACAGTTGTATAAAACGGATGTAACGGCAACTTACCGTAGTGTTTCAATTTGATAAACAGTTATTTCCCTATGTATTTTACTGTGTGTACATACATAAATAATAAAATAAATAAAGAAATAAATACCTAACCAGCCGATCGATTCTGTAAAAATTTCACCGTGAAAAGTTAGTTGAAGTGAGCTTAGAGTGAGATGTCAATCCCTAGCATTAGTTGGAATGACAGCTCACTCCACGCTCACTTCACCTAAGTTTTCACGGTGAGATGGTTACAGAATCGCACTGCAGGGTCGTCGGCTAGGTACCTATCTAAAGTTGAAATTTAGTAAGAAACCGATGGATAGTGGATACTCTCGAATAAAACGAATTTAATTCATAGAAAACAAACAGTTTATGTATCAAATTATATTTCATTCCAAACATCAATCGATTTCTTTTCACCTTTGGTGACCTTACATATTATCTACTTAGTTGAAGACTTCAACGCAAAAAAAGCTCTGAAAAAGTTAGTCTTTACTTTGAGCTTACCAACCTCGATCATCGGCATAGACCCAATAGCGTATGTTGACTCAGCTCAGAACTTATATTGGCTGAAATTGAGATAATGCGTTTGCCTTTGTCACCCTGTGTAGATACAGTCAAAGAAACGAAACGGCACGGCACCCTACGTCAGTTTGCCGTATTATACCCATTTCAAACAACTGTCAAAGAATGACGGCTGTGATTTGATTATACGGACAATTTAAGGGTATAGGTAATCCATTAATTTCCGTGACCATCTACGAAAGACCCAACTAATTCTCATACACTATCGCCAAAATCTATATCTGACCACCTGAACCTGAACATAAGGACTATTCCTGCCTGCAGCGCGTATTATTATTAGTTGACCTAAAAAGGATCCTCTTTTGTTTTACTTACAACGCAGCTGTGGTCATCATGTGCACGGGATTTTGTTTTCAAAATGGTCAGATTTAGGTTTTGGCAATAGTCATACATAAGCTCATGCCTTCTACCCATGGGGATAAGCAGAAACTACAGAACACCATCTGCTACCACGATCCTTATATAGGTACCTACTCTTTTTACTACGCATCTGAACATTCTGCAGAACTAATTCTGAGTATACAATAATAAAGAATATAATGCTGGTGAAATCTCCGCAGTAACAAGCGTGATACGAGCTTGAAGAATCCCATTAGATCCTAGTAATCGCAATAACACTAAGAATAAGCCACATTCGTGTAAATCAAAACCAATATGAGACAGACTATTGGCTCAAACATTCAGTATATATTTATGTAATAGAAATCTTAATAAAGATACTCTGGGTCCTGGGATCTAGATATAATCTAAATATAGGGTCACAACGACTAATAACTGTACATATGGATGTTGCCCAACATAATTATATTGTAAAGTGATCAATTAACAAAACACAACTGACGATCTACGCTCGTGATTCTTTTAACGAAGAAAATAATCATCAGTACATATAGATGGTCAATTGAGTTTGACTCTAATAAAATATAGGTACATATAGTTTAAAAAACCTAAAAAAAACACCTTAGTTAAACAAACTCAAACTCGAGCGGTTTACTATTAGTCACTAAAGAGTTCCACTATCAATCTCCTGGCTCCATCACTAGACCTTCATTACCAATCTATTGGACTCGTCAAAACAAATCATATGAGCCCAAACTCGAGGACTTTACTAGTTGCCACTCAAGAGTTCCACTATGCACCTCCTCGCTCCATCATCGGATCAGCTCCAAGATTTTTCAGACCACATTATAGTTTTGTCATCCGAACTACATACACATAACAAGTTTTATTTCGATACGACAATTAGAAGTGACTTCTAAGATTTTATTACTTAAGGTGGATGCTCCAAGGTAGCCCGCGAAATTCAAATTTTCTTACGTTTTTTGCAATTTGCTGGTCAGTACTACGTTGCACGTTGATTAAAATATGATTCACGGTCGTAACAAATATGTATTTACAGAATTATAATCATTAGAATCACTAATACAACTTGATAGGTTAGCATAATCCTAAAATGTCAAGATTTCATGAAATAGTCATTCAGTAGGATCACTTAATCTTAGAGGGTTGTGTTGATGATTTTAATGTTAGTAATTATGTAAATACATATTTGTTTCGGCCGCGAATCATATTTTAATCAACATACAACTTAGTACTGACCAGCAACTTGCAAAAAACGTAAGAAAATTTGAATTTCGCGGGCTACCTTGGAGCATCCACCTTGCTAGTAAAAAGCCGTGTTAATAATAAAAAAGAGGGCCTAAACACGGTGGCATTCTATCAGCGATAACGATGATGGAAAAGTAAAAAATGTGTTGAATTGACATAGGTTACCAAATTACTTGAAAAGTTGAAAAGTTACTTATCATCAGGTCGGTATTCTCCGAAGGGTTCACACCCACATTTCGCCAGTTATGTTTAAAATCACATGCAATAGGAAGGAACAATAAAACAGTCGTCGAGTGCTTTTACACGGAAAATCTACCTAGCTAGGTACAGCTGAAGAGTTTATTTGTTTGAACGAGCTGATCTCTGGAAGCACTGGTAGAATTTGACAGCCCAATTCTTAAGGAAGGTTATAGGCTATTTGACATCACACTCCGACCCTTAGGAGCCGAGTAAAAAGAAAAAAAGTCAGAAACAACGTTAGGCGAAAATGTACTAACGGGACACAGTTTTAGGATCAAGAAATTTCACGCGGCCGAAGTCGAGCGTATAATCTAGTACTGTTGTAAAACTAAGTTGTTTAGATTACAATATTATCTGTAATTCTGAAAAGGTCGTTTTCAGGTCCAGTGGGCTAACGAAACAAACAACATGTTTCGTCACAGGCAAGCAATTAGTTTCTATACACGAGTCCATAGCTCTTGCCATCTTGGATATATATAACCCAATAGTAAAACCCCGTATATACCCGATATACGGGGTTTTACCATTCGGGAATTTCAATCGCTTTAAAAACAGTAATGTGTACTAATAATAAAGCTGACGAGTTTGTTTGTTTGAACGCGCTAATCTTTGTAACTATTGATAAATTCTTTTTGCATATGGTAGCCCAATTCTTGAGGAAGATTATAGGCTATCAACATCACGCTACGACTGTTAGGAGCCGAGCAAAAATAAAAAACGATAAGCGAATACGTAGAAATAGCGCTGGGGGGGCCATGGGATGCGACGCTGGTGGGTCGGGAGCCGAGATTTTACGCGGGCGAAGTCGCGGACAGAAGCTAGTGTTATGATAAGACACAAACATGGCCGCCGGTAAACGTAAGGTGGGACGACCTCAGACTAGGTAGAGCGACGATCTTCGCAAGATGGCTGGTAGCAGCTGGATGAGAGTTGCCGAAAATCGAGTTGAATGACGTTCAATAGGAGAGGCTTATGTCCAGCAGTGGACTGCTATAGGCTGATGATGATGATAGAAACACTTTTCGTTACTTTGATATTAAACTCAACAATTGTAAAAACTGTAAACGTAACGAGAACCAATAATCAATATCCATTGGAAAACAACCACAAACAGACACTTTATTTTTATTTATTGAGAAAGAGGTCTTTAAACTTGGGGGCATCGTACAATAAGTATACCTTATACTTAGATTGAAATTCTCCTCATGTAGCTGAAAGAAAATCACCTCTGAAAAGAAAACATACAACTCCTAGATGAATACGAAGGATGTTAGGGCTATTAAAGGGGTGAACACTGAGATGAATACTGATAGAGATGAAAGAACCTCTCAATCTACTTAGCCTTTTACCAACTACGGGGTCGGCTTCCAGTTTGGACTGAACAGCCGACCCCAACGTAGTTAGGAAAAGGCTGTACATACTGCTGTGGCTGTAAGTACTGATATTCAGTCAGCTGCATTCGGTTGATCGAATGCAGCTGATTACTAGAACATTACATGGAGCGACTGCCTATCTGACCTCCATAACCCAGTTAAGTCCGAATACACGATACCATGGTAAGACTGGTTATCAGACTTTTAGGCTTCTGACTGCCCGGAACCACTGTCAAAGATCTACGAATGACAGCCGGGATCTCGAGCGTAGCTAACCTAAAACCTTCGATCGACCCATACGGCTGTTATCATTTAGCCACAAGTCCTTCCATGGAAGAAGAACTCATAGCATAATCAGCCTATAATGTTCCCACTGCTGGGACACAGGCCTCCTCTCTTCTACAGGGAATGGGCTGTAATCCACCACGCGGGCCCAGTACGGGTTGGTAGATGTCACATGTCTTCGAATTTTTTGGTTCTAGGACATGCCGGTTTCCTCACGATGTTTTCCTTCACAGTTTTGAGAGCAGTGATGATGAAATGATTTACACATAGTAAAGCAGGCGCTTTACTCTGAACATTATTCATTACCTGACCAAATACAATATTAAACTTCTACTCATTTAAGCTCAGTTTCAATACTGAACATGTACCTGATACATGGAGAATATCCAAGCAGAAAACCTTTGTAATTCTGTGCGATCGTTTATCACGCTTAATCTCCGATTGAAGTCAACATTCCGATCGAAGATTTGTTTTTGTCGCTCCCTATTGGGTCTAGTAAGTCCCCGGCTTATGGAAGATCTAAATGTGGTTTCTTAGCACCGGTCTAAAGCTGCCTGTAAAGTCAGGCAAAATAATTGTTATACAAATTGGCTACCAACTAAAATTGTCCGTATATTCAAATCACAACCGTCATTCTTTGACAGTTGTATGAAATGGCTATTGTCATCATCACTGCTGGACATAGGCCTCCCCCAACCCACCACCACTTCGACCGGTTCTGTGCTTCCCGCATCTAGCGGATTCTTGAGGCCTTCACTGTGGGAGACCTTCCAACGCTACATCTTCCGATGAACGTGAGAGGTTCTGTACTTTCCTACAGAACCGCTGGGTGGATCTCCGCGGGGTGGCCAAGCGAAGATCGTCGCTCCTAGCAGAAGGGTCTCTTGCTCTACGTTTGCCGATGCGTGGTCTGGCGGTTACCACTCAAGAACACGTTAACTCCAACGGTTATGGGGTTATACGGGCTATTAAAATCTATATACAAATACTAAAGTCGAACAGTTTGATAGCCCAATTCTTGACGAAGGTAGGCTAGGTAGATAGGCTATTTAAAACATCACGCAAAGAGCCTTTGGAGTCGAGCAAAAGGAAAAAGGCAGAAAGAACGCTAAGCGAAATAGAACTAATAGCGTCGGCGGGCGATGCGATGCAATGGGGTGGGTCGGGGAAACAAGAAGTTTCACGGGCAGAAGTGTACTTATAAAACTAATTTCTGTTCCGCTGTAGTGTGTAAAGAATTGAAGAGAAGATGTGAAATTTGGTAGAGAATTCTTTTGGTTAAAGTTTTTTCTAGCACTGCATATGTCCGCCTTAATGGCCACGCAGCCTTATGATATGTCTTAAATAAAAGACCATCTCAGACATCGCCCTACATGGCCTTTATATGATCTGACCAAGATTATGCCTGGATGTGGACTTTAAAAGAGACTGTGACCTCTGAGTTTGTTTCGGCTTTTCTTCTCAGAGTAGTCAAATAGAAAACGCCGACCTCATCTAGTTTTAAAATATGATTGACGTGTACCGAAATGTGTTTGTACAAACCTACTTACAAAATAAAATCATTTATCATTTATAATATGGCGGCTACAACAAACACCAGAAAGTCAACAACCTTGATTGTTTTAAGAATCTTGAACCTCGCTGATAAAGTTATCTATTATTTGCATTACAATCTCTCTGATGTGCAAAATCTTGTTTTATTATCTCTGTTGTGATGATAAAGGTTTTTGGTTTCTATAGCAACTATTAGATAGAATTGGTTAATTGTGCTATTCATAAGAAACAAATATTGATATTTGGCAGATGATTTTGCTAGACAACCTAAGGTGCTTATAATTATACTAGCTGCTGCGCCACGCGGGTTCACCCGCATAAGTTTTAATCCCGTGGGAATATCGGGATAAAAAGTATCCTATATGTTAATCCTTGTTGTAAACCATCTGTGTGCCAAATTTCATCCAAATCAGTTCAGTAGTTTTTGCGTGAAAGAGTAACAAATATCCATCCATCCATCCATCCATCCATACAAACTTTCACGTTTATAATATTAGTAGGATAGGATAGGATATCGAGTCTCCAATTTTAATCATGACCTTTTGAAAGGGATGCCATTTTGCTTGTGGGACAGGTCTGGGTAGAACTTGCTTCGCACAAAAATTGTCTACCTGCAGTTTAGGCGGAACACACATTACAAACTTACAACGCACCACGCGACGGAGCGGGAGAAATGGAGCCAAATTCCGCGCGGAAGCGCGTTTTTAAAGAAATGAATTTGTGCGTAAAAATCACGCGTGGGGCAGTCGCGGGGCGTAATCGCGTTATCTGCGCCCCGTCGCGTAACGCGTTGTAGTGTGTGATCCGCCTTATCGTCTGTCAGTGGATTTTTAGCTGATTCATCAGTATTGATCCACTCACCTGTCATGGTCAATTAATTCAGCACCCTAATTGCGTAAAACACAATTAATCGGAATCGGTTTCATTTTGACAGTTCAACAACATTCATTGCGTTATTTTGTACGTGTTGAGCAGACTTTTTCGAACTTATGAAGCAATGGATTAGCAATTTGCTTCAAAAATGATTCAGATTACTATTGATTGTGTGTTACGCAATTAGGGTGCTGGTCTTTCTTCCCTGTGTAACTGTTAAATACAATTAGAGTACAAATTGTAAACTCGATTGTGAGGTATCGCAACCATGGTTAAACAGAAAGCAAATTAATCAACGCTCCATACCAACAAACGTGGTGATATTTATTCAGCAAAACAAATCTAATTGTAGCCGTACGCAGAAAGCTACACGCGTACCCAACAACAAGGGTGTGCCTGTTTACTTTCATATCGATGCAACGAACATTATTAATGAGACCGCAGGCGCCATTGAACCTCACCTTGAAAGAAAGTCAAAGGAAATCGATACATGTACAGTCAGGAACAAAAGTATGTATACACTCGGCTTTACGCAAAAGCGATTTACTACTTTAGGAAATCCGACAATTATTGAAACATTCATTTTAATCATTGAAATGAAACAATGTGAAATTAAAGCGCCGGTGCGTCAACATTTAAATTAAAAATTACTGTAATTATTCACGCGGTGAACTCTAGCAAAATGTTTGCCTAATTAATTAAACTCATTGTTTTTGAATGTTATAGTTCATTCACCGCATCGAGTGTTGTGCAAAATAATCTGACTTTTGACTCTGACTTTGTGCTCATACACACCAGCGACACGCGTCAACGGCAGAGGGAACTGTAGCCGTCGACAATATGCAGCTTATTTGAGTACAGTGCTATTTAAGCACTGTACTCAAATACGAGCGGCACATTGTCGTCGGCAGCCGCTGACGCGTCGACGGCGCGGCGGCGGGCGTAAACGGGTATCGACGACAGTTGCCTGTGCCGTAGACGCATGTCGCTCCTGTGTATTCATACTTCGATGAACTAAAGCCGGTTAATTTTGTACTCAACTTTCCGCTTTTGGTTCTGTCTTTATAGTCCTCCTGCTTAAATCCCAATTTATTTGTGGTCGGCGCTGCATGTATATCTACCAATATCCCTATCAGCCTTCATCATAGTAGCCAGCTCCTTTCCAGCTACAGCTTTCACACAATTTATCCATTGTTGTAAAGCAGTGGTCCAGTAGAGCAGTGCTAGAGTAAAAGAGTAGTAGTGGCTCAGTGGTAACGGCCCCAACGTACGAATCGTGGGTACGATCCAGGCATTGCTTTGCGTCCTAGAACCAAAAAATCGAAGACGTGACATCTACTAACCCGCACTGAGCCCGCGTGATGAATTACGGGCTCCGACAGTGGGAATGTTATAGCCTAATTATACTATGCATTGTTGTTTTTCCTTTCTCTTATGAAATTATAACCATCTATAGGTCGAATTACCATCCCTAATGTAGTTTAGTGAGTTTATGAAACCTGCGGGGTAGTTGCGTAACTACACTTACAGTAGCAGTGGTTTTAATTTTATTTATATATATAGATATGTTTCTTACCTTATAGTCTTTATCTTGTTTGTGACTATCCGAGTCTGCTAGTACGCTTATAATTTACTCGTCCTCTATTTATGCGAAGACACTGCCTCCTAAGATACAGGATCTTCCTAGTTTAGGAGTCAGGGCTCAAATTTTGTATTGACTGTACTTTTCCCATCTCTTGTACACTATTCCTATTTGATAATTTCTATGTACCCTAGTGACTACTATGTGGATTTTAATATGTGTCAAACTTGTATTGTGCTAATAAATACTTATTATTATTATTTTGACAGTTCAACAACATTCATTTGTTATTTACGTTGTTGAGTAGATAATCAATTTTTCGAACATGAAGTAATGTTTTAGTAATATCCTTCAAAATCGATTCAGATTCTGATTGGTAGTATGTTACGCAATTAGGGTTAAGGTAGGGGAAGGGTTTCGTAATACATCAGTGAATTTATGTGTTCGCTTTGTGTAATATGAGGTGCAGTCGTTACGGGTAATAAGAATCCGAAAGTCTGACAACGAGATTTTCTAAAGGGGTACTTTGTAAACCAGTTATCTACGCTTTGTGGAGGTCACATAAGCAGTCGCTAAATGTAAAAATACTGGTACTCAGCTGCATCCGGCTAGACTGGAAGCCGACCCCAACTTATTTGGAAAATATGATGACGTGAAGACACGAAGACGGCAGTGACGATGACGATTTTGTTGACGATGATGACTTACCAGTGAGTTATCCGTAAACGGTCTGAAACGACAAAATGTCCGGTACGTACAGGTGAACGCTATACACATGTTTTCGAAGTGAATGCAGAAAAATTGATATTATTTCGATAATATGTGATAATGAAAATGTAATTTATCAATGTTTCACTATCGAAATTTGATAAACGAAACTAATAATGAAATTAAGTCAATACAGTTACAAGTTCCGCTCATATTCTTCAGCAAAATACCGTAGATATCTTTACTAATAATGAAGCTGAAGAGTTTGTTTTGTTTGTTTGTTTGTTTGAACACGCTAATCTCTGAAACTACCGTTCTTGAGGAAAGCTATATCACGTCGGGGTCACCAGTATAGAGGTATGAGGAACAGGGTGTAAGGTTCACTCACCATCCGGCCAGATGGGTGATGTGTCTGCTGGGCAACTGCCCGACGATTAATGTCGGGTCGTTGTATATATGCTAGTTGCGCGGTAAACTCTGCTTGCGCGATGCAGGATTTTGCGTGACGTCAGTATGATACGTAGTTTGCATATAGCGGTGTGGATGCCGCTACAGGCTAATTAACATCACGCTAGAAACCTTAGGAGGCGAGCATAAAGACAAAAAGCGAAAACGAAGTAATAGCGCGGGCAGGCGATGCGATGCGACGCGGACGAAGTCGCGGACAGAAGCTAGTTAATAAAATGTCGAGAATATGGTGCTGTTAGTAGCTGTATGAATCAGTTTGTTTGTAAGTTCGGTATCGATCAGTGTTATCGTATCCTAATCTCTATAGGGAAAAGCTTTCAATGTCAATTGCCTTCGCGTCCGGTCCGTGTTTACTCTTAGGTGGTAAATTTTGTTCGTGTATTAAACTATCATATGTGTGATCCGAGTGATCAGTGTGATGTTCCGACTGAAAGTACTAAACCAAAGGATGATGTTAGGGTTAATGGAGTCAAATGTGTAAGTAGGTACTTATAATAATAATGTTGATAGTGTTGAAAGTATTTATCAACTTCTACATAAGTTTAGGGTTAAGGATGGCACTGGGATTTTTGACTTGAATCTAAATAAATTAAACAATAATATTAATAATTTAGACGGTAAACTTATGGATTTAGATGGCATTTGGTTGGATCCCCATGACGACCCCTGGACACCCTAGGGGACCCAATAGCATTTATTTATTTAAGTTAATTAAAACGGTACAATACCAATTACATTAATTAACATACTAAAATTATTGTCAATATAATATGATACTATTAATATTACATTGACATTAATATATTGTGTCGTATAAAATTTATTTAAAAAAAACTAACACGGAACAGTGAACTCCCTGGCATACATTCTCTCACAGAACACCAAACATTCGCATAATTTCACTCCATTCATTCGCAAACACATTACATTCAGGGTCGGCAGTCAGAAGGGCATTTAGCATTTTTAAAGTACGACCGACTGGGGATTCGGCTCTGGCTACCGTTTTGGATAACTGCGCAAAAAGATTGTGCTCTTACGGTGTCCGATGTGTTTCTCGGCTCATGGCCTTTTCTGCCGATAATAATCGGCAGAATAGGCCATGGAGCTCTGGGCAGTCGAAATGTCCCCGTAAGGTCTTACAGACTACCATGAGCTGATCATGGCCTCTTCTCACATCCAACGAGTTAAAGCCCAACTTCCGTAAAAGGCAGTTGGTAGGGTACATATGGGAAAGAAATGGTATAATCTTTGGAAGAGGGATCTTAGGAATGTTTTCTGTACCTTTTCCAGCATTAGTGTGCCAAACACAGGCACTGGACTCGAGTTGACTTGGAACCAGAGTGGTGTATAACAGCCTAATAACATTTTGATTGCGAAAGTCACGAGCATTTAGTCAAGGGCATGGCAATGTTACTGTCTAAATTGGGCCAAGATATTTAGCCAAGGATATATCTAGCCAAATCCTAACCCTGGTGTACGTTATGTACACTATGTGCTGGGTTGGTGGACACAATTAAATACTTGCAGAGTTTTAAAGATATATTGGCACACTTACATTGTTGGTTATACAGGAACATCGAGCGATTGAATGGTAACAATTTTCAAAATCAGCCTATATTAATACCCCAGTTACGTAGGCACACGTAGTGGGTACCCCTATCATAATTTACAGATTTTCACTTATAGAATCATTTATTTTAGTTTACATTTCCGACAGGTTTGGACTTGTCTGAACCTGCTCGGAAGCAGATCCCGAGCTGTGATTGCATCCAATCACAGCTCCGATAAATAGCTAGTGCTACATAACAACAAAACAACGATTTTACTAATTCTTAGAGTTACACATAGACTTTATACAATCATAACGATAGACTTTATACAAACATAACGATATTCATGCTATTTACTACTTATAATCACACGTGGACTCTATTTAACAAGATATATAAGTTATTTACTGATTCACTGTTTTACATTCATTTTCATTTACTGAGTCATTGTATTGTCCCGCACACCTGGTTTCTACCTTCAAAGTTTCAAACTTATAGAAAACACCAAGGATCTCAAAGGCAACACTGACCTAAATACCACTGAAGTTTATGAAAGAAGAAAATGAAATGAAATTGTAAAAGTTAAACAAGTAAAAGCTCTCTATGAATAAAATCTCTTGAAAGCATAATTTCAAGGTGCGACACCATTGACAGTCAACTTGTATCAAAGTCAAGGGGAATGAATATGCCATACCTACTGTGAGTAAAGTTAGGTAACACTTTCGAAGGGCAAGTTCCAGAAACCGCACTTTGGGTTAACTTTACTAAGTAACGTAATCATTTCATACGATTGTAAACCTTATATTTATCACTTAAAACAGCATCAGTTATCTCGTTGTTTTAGATACATCAAACAATGGTTGGACCAGTCCAGCATGGATCAGAATCTTGGGCCACAAAAGGGAAAAATAATTGATTGATTTTTGATTGACAGCTGAGATGAGAATGCTAAGAGGGATGTGTGGTGTTACACGAATGGATAGAACAAGAAATGAGTACACACGGCTACACGTCAAGCTATACAAAACCAGTTTGTCTTGGCCTCACTTTGTATGATATTTTCTCACAATGAACGGTCAGCCAATACTGGTTTTGCATAGCTTGATGTGTAGCCGTGTGTACATAACAGGAAGTCTGAAAATGGCACCGGTAACTTAAAAGCTGTGTGGAACTGGAAATTGGTTGTAACGGGCATGTGATACGGAGGAATGAGGAAAATGTCGTGTGGAAAATTTTGAGTATGAATGTCGATGGCTATAAGAGTAGGGTAGGGGAAGACCAAAGAAACGATGGATGAATTGTGTGAATGATGATATGGTTAGAAAGGGGGTGATTACCGAGATGACGACTAATAGAGAAGTATGGAAGAAAAAGACATATTGCGCCGACACCAAATAAATTGGGATGAGGGCAGGAGAATAATGATATTTCATCACTTAATGTTGCTTCCTGAGTTCTATAGGTACACTTTTGCCTAACCCTTCGGGGATAGTAGGCGTTATGTTATGTTAATGTTCATAATAGTTCATGCGAATGTAAGCTACCGTTTCATACAAATATGAACATTAAACCAATAAACCTATACAAATATAGTTCAGCAGGGTAATTGGGTACACATTAACAGTAGCAATGGCTTTCATTTTGACAGTTCAACAACGTTCATTGCGTTATTCACGTTGTTGAGCAGACAAATATTTCGAACATATGAAGCAATGGATTAGCAATATCCTTCAAAATGATTCAGATTGTGATTGATAGGGGGCTGATTCCAATGAGACGCATACATTACTTCGACTTTGACTTAGACCATTAGACTTTCTTGAAAATTGTACAATTTCAAGAAGATACAGCAGTTAGTCGACTCTTTACGTAACCAGAGGGCTGGCCTGTTTCTTGGCCAAAGAATAGACTAGCAGCATTGCCACGTTGTATGGCGATGCTAATAGGTTAGATTCCTGTCTAAAGAAATCTAATCAGTCCGTCAGTTAAATTATCAAAAAATATTGGACCCTATAAAAAATTATGAAGATATCGCCCGTTAAAGTTCCGCGTGACGTCACGCCTTGCTACATTTTTGACGTCACGACCCCCTACTCCTAAATTTTGACGCGCATAATCTTTGTCATTTTTTGTTTGATTGACAAAAGAAAAATTACGTGTCCATTATTTTTCGATAATCTAACTGACGGACTAAATATAATATAAATATAGTATTGTAAATAGAAGATACATAGGTAAATGTTGTATTTGTCGATTGTTCGCAAACGCGTTGAGCGTGTGATCCTGAGTTGGATCCTCGGGCAAAAGGAATCCAATCCAATAGGAATTTCTGAGATTGAATTTGAGCGCCGTTGGTGGCAATACTCTCGCCCGCTATCATGGCAGAGTAAAAAGACTATAATACTATCGTAAGCTTTCTAATCTTGAGAGCAGTGGTGTCCAATGGTAACCCGGCCCGGACTTACGAGTTGTAGGTCGTGGGTTCGAACCCAGACAGGCGCTTTACTTTGTGATTGCTCTTAAAAACGGTGAAGGAAAACATTGTGAGGAAACCGGCATGTTCTAAAACCAAAAATTCAAAGACATGTGACATCTGCCAACCCGCACTGGGCCCGCGTGGTGGATTACGCTCCCTTCTCTCACAGAGAGGAGACCTGTGTCCCAGCAGTGGGAATGTTATAAGCTGATAATGCTGATGTTATGCTTTCTAACCTTTACTCTTATAATTGTAAAGTTTATATTGTAAAAACCAAGAGACCATCAAGAGACCGAGCATGGTGGGGTTTCTTGCCGGCTCTTGTCCATAAACAACGACCAATTGGGACCGTGCACCTAGCTTTGACGTTTTATAAATACTAGGCCCTTACCTATGAAAGTTACCGGTTTACCGTATAAAAACCGTTTTACATAGATTTTTTTTTTTTTTAAAGAAAATGTACATGTACTTTTGCCATTTTAGTGGAAGCTCGTTGATGTCTATGTTATAACAATCCTGGGGTCGGGAATCGATGAACTCTTTAGAGGCGTTTTTCATCGCCTCGTTAGATTTGAAGGCTGCAAGTTTCAACGTGGTTTGAGATAAATCTGCTTCCACTTGGCATTCAATTCATCGTTACTTATCGACTTCTCATTGTTGAGATCAAAATTTCCAGAACGGCAGCGATCAAACCAAAAAACGGACCGTGCGTTCACATGCGATAACATATCCATATGCCGTTTCCATGGTTACTTTATGGTTACATTATTAAAAAAAAATAGACCAGCGGGAAAACAAATGAACAACCGATTTCGAAAAATAAAATGTCATGCTATATTATAAAATGAATTTGGAATTCTAAATAGAATGAAAGATATCGATCTTCACAATAGCCTTCAAATATTTATTATTATTTATTTATTCACATCAAACATACAAATATCCTTAAAGGCTGGCGGACCGAATGCGATATTGTAGTACCTACACTTAAAAATTAAATAGTTCCAATGCTTGTACCATAACAAATTGTATTCTTCAAATTCACCCAAACCGCAACATAATATGTTGTCTACGTCATCAGCAATGAGGTTGCGAGTGCGGAGCGCGCGTCTCACGCAGCAAGTTAGTTCGCGCGCGCGGTAGCGCCAGCAACCGCGGCTGTCGACGACGACCCACATACCCGTCTGGCACGACTAGTTCCACCCTTCACAATATATCCGCATTGTGTATCTTTCCTCTGACTATCTTAAAGATATAAGTAACAAATTTGAGTTGCCTCTTGACCCTCAGTTCATTATATCCGACCATACCTAAGATAAATAGAGTAGGATACATCAACGGATAAAATCTATATATCGGCAATTTCATAGGTAAGGAACTAGTACAACTTATATGGTTTTTTTTTTAATAGGGAAGTAGGTAAGAACTCTAAAGATTTACTGTCAGTTCTCAACTTCAAAAATCTTAAATTTCGTTCTTAAATCGAGCCAGTTAATGGCTATCGAACAGGTTTCATAAAATTTTCATGAGGTCTTTAAAGTCTAGTACGGTACTTACTGATAATTTATGTGTAACGATAAAATCAACGCAAAATATTAGTATTTACGCAAGATCGATACAAAGTGCCGTCTTATTACATTGTGTGATTTGTGTGAAACTTCAATAATTCAACTTAATTGCCTTCCTTGTTTTTGTCCTTGGCAGAGTGAAATAATAATATGCTGTTCATTTTTACGTAAGATAACTCATAATGTCTCATGTAGAGGGTTCATTCAAGTCTTATTTTTTCTAACGTAGGTACGTAAGAAAAAATAAGACTTGAATGAACCCCCTCCCCCCCTTTTGAATCTTACGTAGGACACAGAATAACTAATAGTACTAACGTACATACATAAGATCGATATCTACCAAAATTGCAAAGAAAAAGTAGCACTTTTTTTTAACTTATATTTTATACTCACTTTTGTGATCTTACGTAAGAATAATCTAGATCCCTCCCACCCGAGAAATAAGACTTGTTTGGACCTTCACATCGTTTTACGTAATAAATGAACAGCCCCTAAAATTGTATCTTATCTATCTATCTATATAGGGTTTGTCTAAATTGGCTAGCCAAACTCAGCAGACGCGATGGGTATCAATATCTAACCATGATAAAACAAAAATAAATAAATAATGATTATTTTGTGAGGTCATCGGCCACAGTAACTTGAAAAAACAGTTTAAAAAACTTGTTTTTTTTTTGTGCAAGATTCACAAACGTGATAGGTATCGGTATTTAAAATGATAAAACATAAGAACGGGTTTTCTCAAATCATACTTCACGATCTGAAGGCCAATTCTCATAATTGAAAACGTTCAAAATCTAATCGCAATCTCATCTCAGCGACAATCAATGTCAAAAACTTGCCAAAAATGTAGGGAAGTTAGAGGTGTTTTTGACAGCTTGAGACTGTGAACGTTCTTAAAGTTACGAGAATAGCCCCTTTGATATCGACGCGCTAAGAAGAAGAAGTACCTATAGTAATATTTATGCTCCATCTTTGAAACACTTGTTTGAATATAAGCAAAATTAAATGTTTAACTTTGAGATTGAATACCGGACGATATACATAAACTTTAACCAGATGTTCAGACCAAGAAAATAAGCATTTTTAATTATGGACAAATTAATGAATTCTTATTTTTTATTTGTTGTATATTTCATACGAACTTTAACGTAAATCACCCGATATGCATGCTTCTTTATCCGTAGCATTTGATAGATTTATCATTTTAATTGCACTAACCGGCAGCATAGGCCATATTAAGGCCCTTTCTTACTGCATAGCTCAATTAAACATTAAATAAAATTACAAATATCTTTGTAACGAAGCCGAAGTACCCTTAGGCCCTTTGTTAGATTTAATTTGTAAAAGATATAGAAGCGTTCGTCAATGTTTATGGATAAAGTGAAGAACACCTTGTATAAGTTTCAAAACCAATGTAATCGCTAGGAAATCTGCTATTTATTTTACATTGAAAGGAAGTTCAAATATAGCATTGAAATCTACTGTACCAACGAAGTTTCAGTCTGAGGCTACCATTCAAAATTCAGTTACATACAGCGAGCTAACTCACTCCTGAGTGCTGGCCGACTGGCCCGAGTCTGTGGACTTAGTAAATTCAATATTGAAGATAGACTTACTTCGGAGTTCAATACAATTGAAACCTTCGATCAACATGGCATTTAATTTCCGTAGTTCATTGCGGAAGGCTGTAATTTATTTTAAATGTTTCTTTTTTTTCATAAAAAAAACATCAAGGTTTATTATTATATTTTTTGTTCTTCTAATTTTATAATTTGTATTCATAATTTACATTCTCTATTTTTATCGTGTTTACACCTAGTTATATGTGCATACTGTGTTCTTCTGTAATTGAAGGAGCACACGTAAAAAAACCTTTTTTTTTATTATTGTAAATTTCTATTGTACGAGTATATGTGTATCCTTTGTTGGAGATCATAAATAAATAAATGAATAGGTTTTATATTCATATTCGTATGAAACGCTTTAAAAATATTAAAAATATCGTATCGTATTACCCAGTAACTGGGTTGTGCACGTCAGATAGGCAGTCGCTCCATGTAAAGTACTGGTATTCAGCTGCATCCGGTTTGACTGGAAGCTGACCCCAACATAGTTGGGAAAAGGCTAGGCAGATGATGATGATGATTCGTATGAAACGCTTGCTCACATTTTCATAAACTAATATGAACATTAACATAATATCACTCCTGTAATCTCCGAAGAGTTAGGCAGAGTTGTACCTATAGGGCACAGTAGGAGCATATCTGAGTATATCTATACTAATAATAAAGTGGAAGAGTTTGTTTGAACGCGCACGAGATTTTTTTGCATTTTGATTTTTGAAAAAATCTTTTTGCATTTGATAAAGAAAGAAAAAACATTTATTTAGCACAGACCAAAAGACACACAAAACACCAGATACATACATCAGATAACAAATAGCCCAATTCTATAGGTTATTTAACGTCACACTAGGGGGACGGGGTAGGCCAGCCAATCGATTCAGTAAAAATCTCACCGTGAAAAGTTAGGTGAAGTGAGCTTAGAGAGAGTTGTAATAGTAGAATAGTGTTAATCCCTAGCATTAGTTGGAATGATAGCTCACTCCACGGTCACTTCACCTAAATTTTCACGGTGAGATGGTTACAGAATCGCACTGCAGAAGAGAACACGCGGACGAAGTCGCGAACGAAGTCGACAGAAGCTAATTAACTGATATAATATAAGGTTTACAATCGTATGAAGCGATTACTTAGCAAAGTAACGTCAAATGCGGTCTGTGAATAAGCAAGTGTTAACTTGGTAACTTTGCTCACAGTAACGTCGAGTCGTTTATTATTAAATGTCTATCGGAATATTGATTCCCCTTGACTTTGATACAAGTTGACTATCAAGGGCGTACCTTGAAATTATGCTTTAAAGATATTATGTATAGAGAGTTTTAACCCGTTTAAAGATTGCGGTTTCATTTAAGTTTTTCTTCTTTTTCTTATTCCTTCTTTCTTTGTTATTCTTTGCTAGTATTTAGGTCAGTGCCATCTTTGGACCCTGGCATCATTTAAAAAAATAATTACTCGTAGGCACATGGACATGTGTATTCTTCCCGTCTAAACTTATGGTGCACAAACTTGGTCCTTGACTAACATCCAGAAGTCCAAACTCAAGGTCTGCCAACGAGCAATGGAGCGCAGTATACTAGGAGTTAAGGTAACGGATCGTGTTCGAAACACAATACTGCGCTCCAAAACAAAGACAGCTGACGTGGCTCAAAAGGCTGCCCAACTTAAATGGGACTGGGCAGGACATATCTGCCGCATGCCGGACAAACTGTGGGCCTAAATAGCACAGAATTGTTCGCGGCAGACCACGTAGGAGATGGCGGGACGAGCTGGATAGGTTCCGTCAAAACTGGAAGGAGGACGCGCGGGCTCGCGGAAGATGGAAGGAGTGGGGGGAGGCCTTTGCCCAGGAGTGGGATAGCGTAGGCTAACATAAAAAAAAATCCGTTGTGGGCTATAAAAAATAATAATACGAGGCAATACTGGCAATTCCAACAATTTTATTATGGCAATCTGACATTTGAAATGCCTGAAGTATCGTAGGTGCGTTGCCATGCCAGAGACAATGCTGATTTATCTCATCTGTTCCCTCGATAATACGTATCTAAAAAAAGAAAGAAAATACATTTATTTGCTACCTAAAAATAAAGCTAAATAAAGCTAAATGTATCTTCTTTTTTTGCGTCAGGTTTCCCAACGTGCCGCAAAGGAATAACAAAAAAAGGACAAATGCCAACCAAAAAAACTTGAGAGGTGTCAAGGGACACCCGGATGGAACGAAGTTCCTTTCGATTAATTAGTGAAGGAATTGTAATAAAATTTTATTTAGAAAAAAAAAGTGTCGTTCCAACTTTTGGTCTTAATTTTGTCCGTCTAGTCCCCTTTCGCCACGCGCGATAAGGAACTTCGTTTCATAAAAACTTTCCTGTACCTATTCCGATCATAAGAAGGTGCCTATAAGCATTATCGGCCTATTGTTCCAACTTCTGGGACACAGGCCTCTTCCCTGTGAAAGGGAGTGGGCTATAATCTACTACGCGAGCCCAGTGCGGGTTGGTAAATATCACATGTCTTAGAATTTTTTGGCTCACGATGTTTTCCTGCACCGTTTTGAGAGCAATGGTGATAAAACTATTACTTCGGATTCGAAACTATTTCTTCCACGACTTATAACTCATAGGTCCGTTACCACTAGACCACCACTACTCTGCATAATCTCATCCATATGACCCAATGACCCTGTAAATTACACTGACAACCAGATCATTCAAACCGGAATTCCACAATGCTACTTAGCCGCCGAAGTAGCATAGAAATAGAATGTATATCTATATCGCCCCCTTAAAAGCCCCTGTAAATGTTTTATCATAGCCCATAATCACCGTAGTTGCTCATAGATCATAGAAACTTGCGGCTTGCGTGGTTAGCTATCATCAGAAGAATATAACAAACTTACAAAGTAAATAAATCAAAATAAGTTTAACAATCTGGTTTATGGGAAGTACAACTGCACCCTCATTGTCTAGGTGCACGATAACTACGTTTCGGCATTTCAGTTAGCAGCCGCATTGCGGGACTAAAAGTTGACTGGGGTTGAAACTTTTGGAACTAGATTAAAACAAATATTATTACGAAATGGCCGTCGCACACCGAAACAACTCAATTATTGAAAAAACATTTACAAAATTAAGTGACCGCAGATGATGTTGAAGAGATGAAGATGAGCTGAATGAAATGAAATGAAGAGATCCGCAGGAGACCCAAGGTAACCGACATAGCCCGAAGAATTACCAAACTTAAGTGACAGTGGGAAGGGCACATTGCTCGCAGAACAGATGGCCGATGGGGCCGAAAGGTTCTGGAGTGGCGACCGCGTACCGGAAGACATCGCGTTAGAAGTCCTCCCAAAACGTGGACCGACGACCTTGTGAAAGCCGCAGCAACCCGTTGGATGCGAGAATCACAGAACCGGTCGAGGTGGAGGTGCTTTTTTTTTTTTTTTTTTTTGAGGATGGGAAATCATCAAATGACCCCTCCCGCTCTGGGTGGAGCAGAAGGGAGTGTCAGACTCTTACTGACTAAAACCCACCCGTGTTCCTTCCTTAGCCCTTTATGTTCCAGGGCAGCGGTAACCCTTTCGGACAATCCCGCTACCCTGGCAGGCTTCGGCCCTATCGGGCCCCGTCACTCATGCTGACATCTCTTTGAGGCGCGCGTGGAACACATACACGCCGTCCGGCACGGGCCTGGTCCTGATCGGACGGTGAGTTACCCATTACTCACCGCCCGCAGGCCCGCGCCTACGGTGGCCGGGAGTCGTCACGCGGCTCCCGACGCCCGGAGCGTCTCCCGCGGCGGCTGAGGCGTGAGGTGCGTTCCCTCGCCCACCCCGCCACCTCCTTCGCTAGCATGACTGCTTCGCAGAAGGAGGTGACTGCCTCCCACTCCCTCTCGCCCCGGACCATGGCTTGAACCAGGGCCGGACGCGAGAGGTCGCCGCCGCTGCCGATCGCCTCTACGAGGACACGGCGGTGCTCTGCCCAAGCAGGGCAGACCTCCACCGTATGCTCCACCGTGTCCTCTGGGCGATCCTGACAGTGGTGACACCCGGGCGTCTCCTCCCGCCTGATTATGTGCAGGAACCTCCCGAAACATCCGTGTCCGGAGAGGACCTGCGTCAGGCGGTAGGTGAGAACGCCGTGACGTCTCTCTAGCCACTCCTCAAAGAGGGGTCTTACCGCCGCTATCGTGGCATGCCCTGCGCTGGGTTGCGATAGTCGCTCCTTCCATGCCGCCATGAGATCGCGCCGGAGGTTCGTCCGCTCCGCCGTAGTCTGCCGCGGATGCGGAGTTTCCCCCCGGCGTAGTGCCTCCGCGCGCCAATCATACAGGCGCGCGAGCACTATCGCCTCCAGATCCCAAGGCGGCAGTCCGGCAAGGAGGCTTGCTGCCTCGCCCGAGATCGTGCGGTAGCCCCGGATTAGCCTTATGGCTACCACCTTTTGGGGCGCGTTCAGGTAGTGTGCGGCTCGTAGCCGCAGTGAACGCGCCCATACCGGGGCCCCATATAGGGCCATGGACCGCACGACCCCCGCGTAAAGCCTCCGGCAGGAGGCGTTTGGCCCCCTCAGGTTGGGCAAGAGCCGCTTTAGGGCGGCCCCGGCCCGTTCCAGTTTGGGGGCCAAACGTCGGAAGTGCTCGACGAAGTTCCATCGGCTGTCGAGGACGAGACCCAGGTACCTCATCGTGGTCTCGACGCCGATGTGAACCCCTCCTACCACTAGTTGGGATCCTGGAGGTGGCCCGTACCGAGGCCCATGAAAGGACATGGCCTCGGACTTGTGCAATGCCACCTCGAGACCCAACCGCCGGATCCTTTCCACGACTATCGCAACCCCGCGTGTCATCGCGTCAGCCGCCGCCTGATGCGACCTCCCCTGCGCCAGGACCAGCGTGTCGTCAGCGTAGCAAACTACGCTGACGCCTTCAGGGAAGGTGGAGGTGCTTGGTCTATGTCCAGCAGTTCGGCTGAAATGATGATATGATGATGAAGAGTACGACGTAGACTTACGAGTTTTAGCTCGCGAGTTGGACCTCATTCAGGCGTTTTACTTTGTGTAAATTATATCATCACTACTGCTCTCAAAACCTCGTGAGAGAACCGAACATGTCCTAGAACCAAAAATTCGAAGACATGTGACATCCACTAACCCGCACTGGGAATGCGTGGTAGATTACAGCCCACTTTTCCTCGAAGGGACGACGCCTGTGTTCCAGCCGTGAGAACGTTATTGGCTGATTATGCTAGATGATGATTTGGGTGGACCTATGACCTAGAGATTGGATTGGATTTCGCTGGATGTGAGAAGCACTGGACCGGTCGATGTAGCGAAGCTTGGCCTTTGTCCAGCAGTGGATATCTTTCGGATGAATGATGATAATGATAATGAGATAACGACTGGTGGACGAAATTTCAGTTGTAACTAGTTAAAGAGTTTCACGTTAAGCCGTTGGTCCTGCGCCTGATCTCTCTCCGGTCGTGTTGGATTGCCGTCCCATCGGACTATGAGAGTGAGGGAAGAGAGATTGCATCTGTGTGCGCACACACTTGTGCACTATAACATCTCCCGCGCCGAAGGCTGGTCTCCGTTGAGATTGGCCGCCATTGCCAAAATACGGTCTGGAAGACAATTCGTTGGTGTTAAATTTTTCCGGTGTGCGACGGCCACATTTATTTTATTTAAATATCCACAATATCAATAAATAATCAATCAATCAATAAATATTAAAATTAATAATAATAATATATATATATATATATATATATATATATATATAAGTATAAATATATATAATAATAATTATTATTAATTTTTTTTAAATAAAATATAAATATTAATATCAATTAATATTTTATTATTTATATATATATTGTGAATAGTTATGGTGACTGATATACTTAAAGAGGATACAAAAAAGTTAATCACAAGAGTGACCCAGCTCACAGCATATCCTCTTGAAACCTTTTGTGTAAATGTGGAACCTTTTTCCTATTTAACTACATCAACAGTTTTAACCCACATAAAACCCGAAGCTATTGAAGTGTTAACCTCGAACTTGGCAACGAAACGGTCCCATTAATTAACAGTAATTGTACGGACGACAATATGGATCACACAAGTAACTGAAATCAACCAAGGCATGCAAGATTCAATTATCAACAATATCCATAAATATCCACAATATCTATACGAATGTAAAGCAAGTTGATATAATTAAAGAGGATAAAAAAAGTTAATCAAGAGTGACCCAGCTCACAGCATATCCTCTTGAAACCTCTTCTAAAAAGCCTAACTCAGGCTTTGATGTCGCAGAATCATGAAGTCGATCTTAAAGATACTTCAGTTACAACGACCCTCCACGGTATCGGTTTTCTATAATCGCAGTATTGAGCAGCTGGCAAATTCCGATGTCTACAATTTGCATTTTTTCTTAAACTGTAGATGGAATTATGTGGATACGTTCCTGTAGGAAAATATATTCTTGAAGTTAACAAAGGAGCCGGATACGCTTTCATATAATCTTGGGTCAACGGGGTAATTGACAGTATATATTATAAACAGTAGCAGCCCGTCTGGGTTTGTGCCCAGCAACACTAGGCTCATCCTCTATTTATAAATTCTGAAAAGTACATTCGCGATTTATTTTCCAAAAATGTAAACTAATATGAGTTTATGGAAAAATAACTTTAATTCCTACACAATAAAGTTCAGTTTACGCTACAAATTCAAACATTTTTATAATTTTTTCAATAGTAATAGTCACTCTGAAATCAACTTAATCACTATTAAAATATAGTTGATATTTGTTTAACTTGAAATTACATCAATTATGAATTGACTTTAGGTTACAACCCAGCCCTGTATCATTTCACGCAATACAGGCGTGAAGTTATGTTCTATTAAACTAGTATTAGTCACCTCCTGGCTATTTAGTTTCATATCAAACATAGATTTTGGCAAACCAACTTTAATAAATTGATGTTGTTACTAGTTCCAAGTTCACAAACGCCAAATCCAATTCAAACTGCCGTTTTCCCGCGCTGTTTCAAAGGGGATTGAATATTTCTATGGAGGCCACTGAACGCCATTTTTGTTTTTTTTTTTTTCAGCGGCCATGCTTGATACTTATATACTTAATTAAATCGATAGCTGCCATCAATGCAAACAGAAAACATACTGTAACTTCTAAAATAAGAGAATGATAAAACTAAAAAAAATAAAAATGTGACTATCAAATTTTCCCAATCAACCTTGAACCTTAATGCTTTAACGATAAAGTTGAAAATCTATTAAAGAAATTTGACAGATTGTAGTAGCTTGATGTGCTGGCGTCTGTACATTACCATGTAAACTACCACCGAAAATTGGTTTGAACGAGATCCAGTAAGTAGTTTTTTTTAATACGTCATAAATCGTAAACCGCAATTTACCTTTCATTCAATCAACTCATGATTGATTTTTATAGATAATGGTACGGAACCCTTCGTGCGCGATTCCGACTCGCACTTGGCCGGTTTTTTTTGAGCTTGCGTATATCTTGTTGCATAGATGTTTGAAATAATGGGTCGGGGGGCTTTCGGGACCGGGACCGCGGTCCCTGTTTCCCCCTATAAATATAATAATTATTTTGAGTGGTATTTTGGGACCATAAATAAAATAAACAATTCACTCTGAGTGTTTTAAATCAAAATAGTGGACAGGTAGGTATGCCACAAACCTTCAAAGCCCTTTGTAGCGTCCATAGTTCAGTTGGTTATCAGATAATTGAATCTGGCAGGCCTTGGTTGATTTCAGTTAGTTGTGTGAGCCATATTGTCGCCCGTACAATTACTGTTAATTTATGGGACCGTTTCGTTGCCAAGTTCGAGGTTAACACTTCAATAGCTTCGGTTTTAATGTGGGGTAAAACTGTTGATGTAGTTAAATAGGAAAATCCACATTTACTGGTGGCTCGAGGCTAAGTTATAACTGCCGCACGGGTATATCAATCAGGTTAAGCTGGCCGCGGTCGGTCCGCGGATGGGTGACCATATCTACATACCAAGACCCCCCGTGTCTCGGAAAGCACGTTAAGCCGTTGGTCCCGACTGTCATTCTTGGATCTTTGACAGTCGCTACGAGTCCTCTGACGATCAGTCTTAGAAAGGGGATTGTATTACTCAGTAACTTGGTTATGGAGGTCAGATAGGCAGTCACTTTCTGTAAAATGCTGGTATTGAGCTGCATCTAGTTAGACTGGAAGCCGCCCCCAACTTAGTTGGAAAAAGACTGGGCAGATGGTGATAGAGAATTTACTGTAGACAGAGATAACGTTACTGATTTTTTTTTTAGTCATATTGTAATTGAAAAGGAACATACAGAAGTAAAGGGATAAAAAGAAAGACAGAAGGGAAAAGAGGAAAGGATATAAAAGGAAGGAGATTGTGATTATGGTTTAGCTATGACCTAGACAACTCCCTAACCTAGAAAGAAGACACACTTGTGTACACTACATGTGACGCATAAAGATCACAAAATATTAAAAAAAAATAAAGGTTAAAGAGAGAAAGAGAGGGGTATGGGAGCCTAGGTAAAGCCTTGCACCTGAAGTGGCCCCGAGAAGAGATGATACTACTCTGCGTAGCAAGAACGTAGAAAAAAAAATAACATAATCATATGGATATTTTTGAAACGTAAAAAACGAATCCGATAGTTCTCTACAAGTTGACTGTATGTGCTATTTATCGACCGTATTTTATCGCGATGTCGCTAGGCTTGTGTTTTAATTCAAGGCTGTATTTAAATCCATATTGAATTAACAGAATAAATGTATTTCCTACTACAAGATTTATAGGAACTGTAGTTCTTTTTAAATGGTGCAGTACACAGCATAGAATAGAATAGAAAAGAATATACGCATAGTATATTACGTCATCATCATCTGCCAACCCTTTTCTCAACTATGTTGGGGTTGGCTTCCAGTCTAACCGAATACAGCTGAATACCAGTATTTTACATAAAGCGACTGCCTATCTGACCTCCACAACCCAGTTACTGGGTAATACCATACTCCTTGGTAAAACTCGTTAACAGACTTTCAGGCTTCTGACGACCCGTATCGATTGCCAAAGATCTACGAATGATAGCCGAGACCAACGGCTTATCCGCGGCAAGCGTAGCTTAATCTGATCGATCGACTCGAGCTGCAGTTATTACTTACCTACAACTAATACGCAGCATATTACGTATGCTTTAATTAAATATAGGATTAGTAACCAAAGTAACTACTTGATGTTCACTATCATCATTCACATCACCGCTTCTATAGATACTAACAATCATAGATAGAATCATTATTATTTACATTGTTTTACTTGTTAATCATTATTGTTACTTCAGCCTCTCTGTCCATGAGCCTATTCATAGATAGGACATCATTGTTAGGAATGAATCCCATAAGCTTGGCTAAAGCATTTGCGATCACAACAGTATGCTCACGATAGCAGAATTATGATAGACCATAAAAACATACGTCAATATTGGCTACGTCTATAAAGCAGCGGCCATTTATTTTGTCCGTCCTATAATAACATAAGGATTCGGAAAAATACTATGACTCTCCCTTTTTGGCCATTACCATTAGAGACCCTTAAGGCTTGTTCAGTATCATACATTACCATCTCGTTTATGATTCCCTGCGGGTTGAGAGCAAATGGTTTTCCTATAGACCTATCTCCATTATCGGGCCGAATACTAAATTTTTACCAATAATGTCTGACCGATGTAATTTTTCTTCACTCTGGAATATAGTCCATAAATTTTCCGCGTCTCCCAAAAGCAAAATCAACATCAATAAGGAGAAAAATGATAGCTTTGCTAAGGACTACATTCCAAACGACGGTCTCCAAGGAAACAAAGTTACATAGCTCAAGAAGAGGAATCGCTGAGCAATAATGTTGCCCAGCCATTGGGAGTTTAACTTCGTCCATGTCTAGGCAAGCGTAATGGATGTTTCTAGAAGATAGAACGGCTATTTGTTTAAACTGGCAGAGATTGAACACGGAAAATGAAAAATCTTGTGAAATTGAGTAATGGACGAAGCTGTAGCTTTTGGTACGCAATTTTTCATAATAACTGCTTTAATGAAATATTTATTGCTTATGACGTGATAGCTAAAAAGCTCACCATAATTTACAGTCAAAAATTACGAGCCATTTTCATCCAGAACATTAAAAATTTAATGAAACTGGCATGGCGTTTGTTAACACTACATATGTGTATGTAGGCAAACCAAACATCTGAGCCGCAACGTTTTGACATGAAACAACAACTAAAACTGTGTCAGCTGTTTCATATTCAGCGTTCGTTTTTGTGTTATCCTCATCCTTTTCAATTTCACTGTCGTCATGTAACCGAATTTATCCAGGAACATTTTCAATTCAACCATCTATTACTAATTCAATATCCTCTTGCCAAATATTTCTCTCGGATACAGTATTTTCCAGTTCGTTCCATTCGCCGCCTGTAATCGCTTTAACTCGGGCTTTATCTTAGGCCCAAGGCCAGGCCTTGTATCCAGTGTATTGTATAATTTTATTGTCTCCAAGTGCCTGAAGGTCGGCAGCTACTGTTATGGTATAATACCTCTATTGTCGGAAAGTAAAACATTTTCTGAAGTTTTTACTGTAGTCCTGGGAGGAATGTGGGAGATTTATGTATGTTGATGTTGATGCGGGCGTTTTAACGGTGGGTAGGGAATGGATGAAAATTGCTGTTTTTTTGTTGGGCAACTTTGTTGGATTGAGGGCCATTCTAGGTCTCGAGGTCATGTGAAATCAACATTTGGTTGATGATTCTCGGAAAGATATACATATATAACGGACAATACTATTTTACATAGAAACAAAGATATGTGTATCCTATTTTTTTTCGATGATTTGATAGACAACTCTTGCTAGGTGTTACATGACTGTTTGAAAGGAGATCAGTCATATTGGGCAAAAAAACCAAAATCGACGGTCGGCCAACGAAAACAAACCCTGGGCCGTAATTCTCTATGACACAATGAACGAAAGCGCGCGAAAACAACGCGAAATTGGCGGGATTAGCTAAGGAATTAACGTAGTTTCGAAGTAAGGAATCGTTAAGTGGTTATATTGAATTAGGGTCGGGGAAGTATTCCTTATATAATTTTTTACTGTTGCGCCGAATCTCAACGACCATTTATTCAGCTGTTTAAAGTTGAAAATTCTAGTTTTATACATTTTAATTTCTCTTTGGGTTTCGGGACCAACTTTGTATGAAACGTCACTGTTCTCCTTTCTGAAAGTAACAGTCATGGCATTGACTATTATTTTGTACGTGAGCAAAAAGAAGCTCTGCATCTCTCTAAACTAGATTTATCTCACAAAGTAAACTAGGTCATTAGGAGAAAAATGTTAAAGAAATTAAATTTCTTTGAGTCTGACGCTGAATTTCTTTGAGATTTAGCAGCAGAACTAGGTCGGTGTTAATATCCGTTTTTCTAAGGAAACTGAATCGATGAAGCATTGTTATCTTGCGGAGATTTGACGGAAACAGGATATAAGTTGGATCGACGGTTCTTTTCTTTATCCTTTTCCTATGAACTATCTTCAATATTGACGACTCTACCTACTGAAGTTACCCACTTACTATGTATTACTAGCTTCCGCCCGCAGCTTCGCCCACGTGGTACTTCTAAGTTAGAATTGACCTCAAATGTCATGATTTCATGAAATAGTAATTCGATAGGGTAATATGAACTGACAGAGTTGTATTGATGATTTTTTAAAATTCAATTCAGTTCAAATAGCCTTTATTAGCAATTTATTACAAACTAGATTAACCATATATTTAAATTAAGAGTTAAGACATCCGAAATCTCCAGATTGCTTTGCTCTTTAGCAAAGGCCTTCCCCAGGCTTTACCATAACTCACGATCTGTTATAAATAATTTCCGAACCAATACTTTAAATTTGCTGATTCGAGAATCAATGTAATATATAAAACTGCTCGCTATGCACGCAGTGCAGTCAACCTACAAAATTTCTTCAATAAACATATTTTTCCGACTCATTGTAATTTTTGTGTGCAAGTTAAAATAAATTCAGTGCAGTAGAACCAAAGTGTTTCAATTAAAAGGGACCCACGGAGTGCCATCCTAACAAACTGGTGTCAGAAGTGGAAAGTATCTCAGGAAAAATCATCGAGTACTGGGATCGATATAGGTGTAGGCGTTGTCAATTCGTTGCCACTCGTCTGCCACCTAATATTTTTTGGCTCCGTGGCGTAGTAGTCCTTTTGGGAAGTGGTCGACGATAAGCCTTGGGTTCCTCAAAAACCTAAGCCCGCGCTACTAAATTCCACGTGATCGACGATCAGCCTCCGCTATTGAGCGTGAGCCCGCATCACCCCGGAACACCTCCTGCTGCCCGTGATCGACGATCAGCCTCCGCTATTGAGCGTGAGCCCGCATCACTCCGGAACATCTCCTGCTGCCTTGTGGTCAACGGTTAGTCTCCACTTCCGAGTGCGAGCTCGCATCACAAGAGGACCCTCCGTCGAGGTCTTGCTGAAGACCTCCAACTGCACATCATCCGTCATCAGCTACGTGGTCGCACCGCGTGCAAGTAGAACGCAACGTGTCGTGTCGACGACCTGCAATACGATTCGCTGAATCGCCAGGTCACCACATCGCGCGCCGTGTCTCGCCACACTACGCGTGTGTGACGTCATCGTTCCAGAATGTTAGCGTGCACTGCTGCCATATCACTATTACTGTGAGTTTTTCTATCTATTTACCTAGTGAAAGTGATCTCAAATCTATTTTAGTGAAGTGAATTTTCCCAAATTTTTGAAGATAACTCAATTTTCTTATAACTCTCTTAATATTAGATTTATCATATTTTACAACTTTTAAGTTCAAGTTTTGTACACAATTTTATATTCACATTTTGTTTTAGCATTTATGTGTGTCTGATGTTCTGTAGTGCTCTACGATAATTTTATCATCAGTATTTTAATGCCTCTAAAAAAGGAGAACTCCGAAGAAATCGCATCTTCATCTAATTCAGATTCTTCAGAGGACAGTCCAGCACCAAAACCAAAAGCAACTAAAATGGCAGATAAAATTACCCTCTCTGTCCTCACAAAATTCATCAAACCCTATAATGGGGACCGTGAGTCGTTGCCCGCGTTTTTAACGAATTGCGAAAATGCGATTGGCCTAGCAACTACAGAACAGCAGAACGTCTTATGTAAATATATCATCTCGCAGTTGGAAGGCAAAGCCCAATTAGCATGTTGTTTAAAACAATTTAATAGTTGGTCTGAGATTAAAAAATTCCTTAGAACCACTTTTGGAGAGAGAAAGCACTCCACTCACTTATTAGTCGATTTACAACAATGCAAACAGTTGCCTTCCGAAGACGTGATGCAATTTTCTATCCGCATTGAATCATGTTTAACACGACTACAAGCTGACATCCATTATAGCTGCGAAAATGATAAAGAACTTGTAGGTCGTATAGCCGCAATGGAAGATTTGGCTCTAAATACGTTCTTGTTAGGGTTGAACTCAAATTTTTCCCATATTGTGCGGTGCAGGAATCCTAAGACTTTATCAGAAGCGATAACAAATGCCATTGAAGAAGAAAAAATATTTAATTTATCAAAACTTTCAACTCGTTCTAATAAACAATGCACATCATGTAATATGAGCGGCCATGTCGCTTCAGAATGTTATAAAAATAAAAACAAGCGCTCTTCTCCTAATTTCTATCATGTAAACACACCGAATAATAACGAACAAGATAATTCTAACACTAATCAATATTCTAATTCTAATTTTGATCCAAATAAATTTTGTGCTTATTGTAAAAAACGTGGTCATTTAATAGGCGAATGTCGTAAACTTAAAGCGAAAAACAATAACAATTTGCGGACCGATCCACGTAACTCTACACTATCAAGTGCAACTGCACCGAGTTCAAATAACGTGTCGAGCAATAATCGCTCTAATGTGCATCATGTCGACACTTCTAACGACAATGATGCTTTAAACTAAACAGGATTTCGGTTTCGTGTCTGCCGAAATCTAATGTTAACAATTTAATTGACACGAAAGACGTTTTAATTCAATCCTGTGTTCCTAAATTTGCTTCAACACAGGTTAGTGCCACTAAAGGTATTAAAAGTCCTTCAAACTGTGTTCTTAAATTTTCTCAAACACAGGTTAGTGCACATACAGAGACTTCTAAGTTTCCTAATTCAGATTTTAAAAACAGTCCCTCATTTCTCGAAAAATCGAATCTTTCTTCTAGGGATTGTCGTGAGAAAACATTTACTATTAACTACATTAATGACAAAGTTTCTTTACCTCACGTTTATTTAAAAACAAACTATAATGATAATCCTTTGTGCTTTTTGATCGATACTGGTTCTACAGTTTCTATTGTAAAACATTCCAGTTTGCATAAAAAACCAGTTCTTGATCCTAAAATTATAAAACTTAAAGGCCTAAGCGATAACGATTCCTATTGTGAATCTTTGGGGTCTATTATAGTCCGTTTTGATTATCGCGTTTCGTCAAAAAGTAAAATAATATTTGACTATTTGTTTCACGCGATTGACGATACGATCAACTTACACTACGATGGTATTATTGGTAGTGATTTTATACAACATTTTAAAATAGATATTCAATATTCAACCAACACCCTTAGGTTAGAGGATTACGAAATACCTATTTGTTGTAGTAAGCCATCATACGTCATACCTCCGCGGTCAGAAATGGTCATTGAGTGTCCGGTTTCCAATTTATCAGAGATTACCAATCTAAAAGAAGGTTTGATACTAGATCATAGAATAAGTGAAGGTGTATTCTTAGCAAACTGCATAGTTAACTTAAAGTCGAATAACAGAGTTAACGTTTCTGTTCTTAACACCACCGAAACTGAAGTCGAAATTGATAATTTTCCAGTTCAAATAACTCCATTTAAATTCCCACCTTCCAAATTAGACGATACTCAACAGGAACTCATTCATCAATTAGATTCCTTAGTTATTGACCGGTCTCAAAAAGTTGTTGAGCAGATTAGGTGCTCCCATTTAAATCCGCAAGAAAAGAAAGCTTTGATGAACTGTCTTTCTAAATATACAGACATATTTCATCTCGATGGTGAATTTTTAACTTGTACGAATGTGATCAAGCATTCTATTAATACTAAAGATGCAGCCCCTATTCACGTTAAGTCGTATCGTTTCCCTGAAGTACATAAAGACGAAGTTGAGAAGCAAATCAAGAAAATGCTTGATCAGAATATTATTCGCCCTTCAACTTCCCCTTGGAATGCACCTGTATGGGTAGTCCCTAAAAAACTCGATGCTTCCGGTAAACAAAAATGGCGAATTGTCATTGACTATAGACGTCTGAATGATGTCACTGTTTCAGAGATTTACCCTCTCCCTCTCATTACTGATCTTAGACCAGTTAGGTCACTCAAAATATTTCAGCACACTCGATCTAGCATCAGGTTTTCATCAATTATTGTTAGACTCAAAGGACACTGAAAAAACTGCATTCAGTGTTACAACTAATAGCATTTCAGGTCAATTTGAATTTACAAGGATGCCTTTCGGTTTAAAAAATGCCCCCTCTACATTTCAGAGAATGATGAATCTAGTACTTTCAGGATTACAAGGTCTCCACTGTTATATATATTTAGATGATTGTATCGTCTACTCCCATGACCTTGAATCTCATATTCAGAAGCTTGAAGCAGTGTTCTCCAAACTCAGAGAGGCAAACTTAAAACTACAGCCGGATAAATGCGAATTTTTGCGACGAGAAGTTGCTTATCTAGGACATATTATCACAGATAACGGTGTTTCGCCAAATCCAGATAAAGTGAAGGCTATTTCTCTATTCCCCACACTGAAAACCCCCAAAGATGTAAAATCTTTTCTTGGCTTAACGGGTTATTATCGTCGTTTTATTGAGAATTTCTCCCATATTACAAAGCCTCTGACTTCTTTATTAAAAAAAGATGTTAGCTTCCACTGGTCTCATGAACAAGAGCAAGCTTTCAACACGCTTAAACAAAAGCTCATCTCCGCTCCCTTGTTGCAGTATCCAGATTTTTCACAGCCTTTTATAGTTACGACGGATTCCTCCAATTATGCCGTCGGAGCAGTTTTATCCCAAGGCGAGATTGGCAAAGACAAGCCCATTTCATATGCATCTCGGACTTTAAATAAACAAGAAGGGAACTATTCAACAACTGAAAAAGAGCTCCTTGCTATTATTTTCGCTGTTAACACATTCCGACCCTATCTCTACGGTTATAAGTTTAAAATCGTAACAGATCATCGACCTTTGACATGGTTATTTAATGCGAAAGATCCAGGTGGACGTTTACTAAGATGGCGAAATTAGAAGAATACGACTACGAGATTGTGTATAAGCCTGGTCGAGTAAATTCAAATGCAGATGCCTTATCTCGCTATCTAGTAAATTCAATTATTCATTCTAACTTAAATAAAACTACTTATGAAGAATATCTAAAAAAACTAGTTACTAAAACCATCTTTAATGATACGAAGATTGAAGAACACAATCAAAGTTTACATTTATCGAAACAAAAAATAATTGCGTGTCCCGTTTCACTTGATTTCGACAACACTATGCCGCACTGCGAACAGCTGTTGGCAATGATACCAAATTCCGCTGAGTTGCAATCAGCTGAGCGCGAATTTGAAACCATACAGTCGGTCGATGCAAACAATAAAATGGTCTATTTCTTATTTACTAAAGTTCATCATTATGACGAAACTTCTTACAAAACAATTTACAATTTATTACTAAAATTAAGGGATCAAATTATTACAAAAAGGGAAATTGAAGAGTTATCTGTTTCAGATTTTACAGAACCCTTTACTAAATTAGTTTATTTAAAAATATATAACATGATATCGTATATTTTCCACGGCACTAACATTAAAATTCATGTTTATAAAAACCAAATTCGATATCCAAATCCTGCTGAAGTTCCAAATATCCTTCAAGAAAACCATGGGACTACCGTAGCTGGTCACCCAGGTTTCAAAAGAATGTATAACAGGATCAAAACGTCATACTATTGGAAAAATATGCGATCTGACATAGAACGTTTTGTTAAAGATTGCAAACTCTGCCAAGTGAATAAGCCATTGCGTGGTTCTAATAAGGCCCCTATGGTTATAACTTCATCAAGTACTAAACCATTCGAAAGATTAGCATTAGACATTGTTGGTCCTTTACCTGAAGCTGGGCTTCAGAAATTTAAGTACATTTTAACTCTCCAAGACGACCTAACTAAATTCTCATGTGCATACCCTATGATTACTTCAGCAACAGATGAAGTTGCACGTAGCCTAATTCATTTCATTTCTCTATTCGGGTTTCCAAAACTGATTCTCACCGATCAAGGTACATGTTTTACATCCGAGTTGTTTCGCCAATTGACTGAAATTCTTAAAATAAAAAAAATATATTCTACCCCTTATCATCCTCAAACAAATGGTGCGCTAGAACGTAGTCATGCAACTCTTAAAGAATACCTAAAATCTTTCGTCAACGACGATCACGATGACTGGCATTGCTATCTTGCAACCGCAATTTTATCATATAATACAACACCCCATTGTACCACTAATTTTACTCCTTATGAACTTTTATACGGGTATAAGCCATCTATTCCTAGCAGTTTTGAATCTTATGATAACGTCACTTATCACGAGTATATCCGCGCTTTACAGTATAGAATGAAATACTCGCGAGAAAGAGCTTTGGAAAATATCAACAAAAGCAAGGAACAATCAAAACGGTATTATGATGTTTCTGCTAAAGGAAAAAATTACAAAACTGGAGATATGGTATATTTAAAACAGCATCATAGACTGCGTAAAGCTCTGTCCCCAATCTGGAAAGGACCCTACAAAATTATGAAGACACACGGAAAAACTAACGTTACCCTATGTGTTAACAGAAAACGCATAAAATACCACGTTAATGAAATAAAACCAGTCTGAATAGATATGTATATTTGTTTCAGATGTCTCACGCTTTTAAAATCACCTTGCTAAGCCAATTAAAAATCGAATTTAATATTATTGATGATGATTGCTGTAAAATTAAAATTGTAAATAGTAGTGCTCATATGCTTTCCCCAATAACCTTGACTGACGTTGACTTAGAGTCCTTAAAATTAGCGTCACATAAACTAGACCATTTAGAAAACCAAATTCAGGAAGCTGAAAATCAGTCTCACATTGTCAAATATGGACACTACTATTCAACACTCATCATTATTGTAATTATTGTTATTTGTTGCTATATTATTTATAAAATTTATTTAAAATGCTTTACTACTGGTAAATATACATCTTGCTGCATTCATCAATGTTTTAGGAAAAATCCACCCGAGAAACCGAAAGCCACAAGAGTAACCTCAGTTGAGCTAACGGATATCCAAAATGAATCTGTAGAATGCGACAAGAAGTCGGTCAGAAGTCTCCCTGAAATGGAACTTAATAAAAATAGAGTCGCTTTCAGAACTTTAGATAGATCTTCATCTAGTCGAAACTTAAGTAATTATTAAACGAAAACTAATACTGTTATTGATTTCCATTTCGGAACTTTCTTAAATTTACTTAATTACCTCTGTTAATAAGTACCTATTTGTATGTTTTTGTTTTGTACTATTTGTGTAATTTTAATTATTTTTGTAATGCTTAAATTAACGCTATGTTTACCTTTAATTTGTGACATAATTTTAATTATTTTGTAATGTTTAAATCTACTCTATGTTTACCTTTTTTTGTTAAATAATTTTCTGTACCCTCATTTTTCCGTTTGGAGCAACTTAATTCTTGCCCTTTATCCTTCGCTTAATTTATACATTATAAAGCTCCGTCTAAGGGGGGAGATGTTATAAATAATTTCCGAACCAATACTTTAAATTTGCTGATTCGAGAATCAATGTAATATATAAAACTGCTCGCTATGCACGCAGTGCAGTCAACCTACAAAATTTCTTCAATAAACATATTTTTCCGACTCATTGTAATTTTTGTGTGCAAGTTAAAATAAATTCAGTGCAGTAGAACCAAAGTGTTTCAATTAAAAGGGACCCACGGAGTGCCATCCTAACAGATCGTAAGTTTTTCTTCTGTATTATTGATTTTTATGATTATAATAATTCTAATTCTTCTCCATGAGTGATTTTTATGATTATAATTCTAATTCTTCTCCATGAGTGATTTTTATGATTATAGTTCTATAAATAAATATTTGTTACGGCCGCGAATCATATTATTTAGATCAACATACAACCCAATACTGATCTGCAAATGGCAAAAAACGTAAGAAAAGTATTCCACGGGCTACCCTGACACTTTCGACTTTATGGATGAAAAATTCCGTGAATTTTTGCAACTAGTAATACTTAGTTGGTAATGAAGACTTTTGCACATATTTAAACTTACATAATTATTCTTCCGGACTGATTACAGTTTAATTTGCTCTGCTATCAGTTTGTGGACTTCCGAAATTTCGGCGTTCTTATCTCCGAACAAACATTTAACATGATTTATACAGTTGGAACTGTTGGTAGTTACTATTAATAGTTTACAGAATGTCATCTGAATCACTCAGCTTCTTTAATGCCGGAGATACACGAGGCTAGTTTCTTTAGCCAGGATAGTAAGCTAGTGTAAGTAAGCTAGCAAACTAGTAACTCCGGCTTCGTGTATACAGAACTAGTTTCATTTCTAGGCTAGTAAAAGCTAGTGTCTCAGGCTAGGATAGTTTGATAGGGTGGGGTGAGGTTCTATTTTTTGAGCTAGTAGCACCCCTTCACTAAAACCGTCCCGGTGGTCACCAACTGCACCTGGAAGGGGCACCGTTACGTCTCAAAAGACCGATTCGAAAGTTGAAACCCTCTTTGTGCAACTCCTGTTAGGGCACATCTCTGGGAAGACTTTAAAGGGCTCTTCCCGAAATCTAACTGTGCAAGTGTGGGGGGAGCACGTGACCGCTGTGCGGCACCACTAATTTTAATATCGTCGTTTGTCACTACCTCCATGTAGTCTGCGAAGCTAGTATTCGATCGGCTAGCGTGCAGTAACAAACTACTTGTGTGTTGACATTACAAATGACACTGGCTTAAAATTATCAGGCATTATGTAATTAGCACTAGCATGGACCAAGCCAGAACAGCAACCCCCTAATTGCGTAAGATAAGAATAAAGCTAAGCTTAGCTAATGCAAAAGACACTATCAATCAGATCTGAATCATTATGAAGGATATTGCTAGTCCATTACTTCATATGTTCGAAAAGTTTAACTGCTCAACAACGTAAATAACGCAATGAATGCTGTTGAACTGTCAAAATGCAAGCCATTCCTACTGTTGTGTGTTATGCAATTACCCCGCAGGATAATATACCGAGGTTTTAGCTTGCTATCCTAGCTTTGAAAAGCTAGCTTCGTGTGTATCTCGGTCGAATTTCGTAGCAATTTTCGTTCGAAGATATAAAATCTCATACCAAATGTACAGATCAACCTACCCGAAACTGTCAAATTTTCCCAATCAACCTTGAACCATAATACTCTAGCGATAAAGCTGAAAATCTATTAAATAAATTTGACAGAATGTAGTAGCTTGATGTGCTGGCGTCTGTACTATCTTAGGATAGTTAGTATGTATGATGATATGTGAGGCTCACTCAGAGATTCAGTGAGTGTAAGAGAACAAGACTCCTGAACAAGGTCGTATGAACAATTTCATGATAACCTCTGGTCCATTTTTGATGTTCAATCTCTTCTAGTGCTTCAGGCGATTCGCTGGGAAAGGTTTGTATCAGAACGAAAAGTAATTGCGTTAGTGAATGAAGCCTTTTTTATACATAGTACCTACCTAAGGTGTGTGAGCTACGATAGACAATATGACATTTTTATCCGAATCTTTGACCGAAAGGCAAATGTTGGTAGGTTAGGCTAGGTAGGTTTTACAGATACCAATGCAGATACCGATGCTAGGTACATACCTAGCATCGGTATCTTAATTCAACATCAAATCATCAATTTCGCAAAATTTTTGTTGATAATTAATTACTTACAAACATCAAAACTTGTTAGTTTTCGGTGCTAACTAATCACTTTGCGGGCTGTCAAAATGGTCACAAAATATATTCGTAAACATTAAGAAAATCGTTAAGTTTGCGATAAAGTTCGGTAAAATACCAATCGATAACTTTGAGTGTCGAGACTACCAATACATGCAGATCGTTAAGACTGCGACCGAACTCGGTCGTAAAGAAATCTATGTCAAGACTGCAGCCCCAGAGTGACAGTTTTTCATTGTGACGTGTCACGTATATACAAGGATCTACTCGTTATAACAACTAATGAAGTTGTAAACCAACCTTAAGGTCAAGACCGAGATACAAAAAAACTTTTTTGCAAAAAAATACAACCGACTTCCAAAAACGACACTACAAAGTGAAAAATAACTTTAATTTCGGAAGTCGGTGTCGTTGGGTTCGCATTTTCGTTGTTTGCCACCGACTTCCGAAATTAAAGTTATTTTTCACTTTGTAGTGTCGTTTTTGGAAGTCGGTTGTATTTTTTTGCAAAAAGTTTTTATTTTTCACTTTTTAGTTGTAATTTTTACCAGAATTTTGGTTTAAAAAAACCAAACTACTGAACCGTTTTTGATGAAATTTCTATGGGACCATTTGGGAAATATACCCTTTCCAACAAAAAAAGAATTTTTCAAATCGGTTGGCAAGCGACGGAGTTATGCGCGAACAAACATAAAAAAAAAAAAATACAAACATCCGAATTGAGAACCTCCTCCTTTTTTAGAAGTCGGTTAAAAATGGTTTTAATAAAAAAACAAAAAGTATGTCTGACTCATGTCGGGTTGGTGCAGTTTTGATCCTCAACGTTTCCTACTTTGGTTGTGAACAGCTCTTGTGCTCAATACCATAAAACTCATATACGTGGAAGTTAGCGTGAAATAAGTAGAGGTCTCCTTAAAATATACAGGGTGGCAGGGACATCGACGCACAACCTGTTGCCATGGATTCAGCATATATATGATTCTAAACACCCTCACGCCGATAGATTTCATCGGTTATTAAAAAAAAAGTTAGCTGTTCTATACATTTTGACCGCGTAGGTATTGCACTTTCCTATGAAATAGCAGATATTTTTTTTGATAACCGACAAAAATTTCTATGCTAAGGGGTCTAAAATCATGTGCTGGGCCCCAAGTCTGCTATTAAAATAGTGTCAGAATGGTCTATCATTGATTTCAAAATTGTTGATTTTGACAAGTTTGGTAATCTACTAACATAATGGCGTCATTATGACTTTCCAGTGGTCAACCACTGACACTCCATTGAAAGAAATGGCATAGAATGGTAATCTCGTACATAATGATAAATGAATGACTGACTTACTTAGAACATTTGACATGTATAAAACACTAATAAATAATATGTAAAAATATATATATATAAATGAAATCTGGCATAAACAAAGTAGTGGTAGTTTTTCGAAAATCATTTCTACTAACGGGTTTTCTAATAAAGGCAATACGACAATGTCATTATGACACAATTCTATTACGAGACCATTGACTGACCAATGATCGCCATTAAGAATTTAGCAGATTACGAACTTTAAGCAAAATGACAATGGGATGGGAATGGGATCGTGTTGGAATGACGAATTTATAAAAATAGCAGACTTGGGGCCCTGAATTCATATTTACAGGTTGCACGTCGATGTCGTGTCGAGGTTGTCGTGTGTAAATATTTTATTACAACAAGATAGTTCTACTACAAATGCTCTGTCTAAAGCTCCTGAAGCGCCTGTATTAAGCTAAAGTTCTTCACTCTTGTCTTCTTCATCATCATCATCCACAGTCCGACTTCACCCGCTGCTGGGCATACGCTTCTTTTTTCTTGTGCCAATCACCACGCTCCTGTGCCAGCCTCATCCAGATTTTGCCCGCGATGGCAACAATGTCATCTGCCCATCTCGCCGCCGGACGACAAGCATCTCGTCTTCCAGTCCTTGGACGCAACTCTTGTAAGAAAGAAAAAAGAAAGAAAGAAAAAGCATTTATTTGCGGCAAACATGACGCATAAATAAAAGGACATAAACACACAAAAAATAACAAGTTGGGGGTAAACTGTAAATACTTAATTAGAATATGTAACCCTTGCCACAAGAAATAGATCACTACAAAATATACAATGGGCGGCCTTATCGCTTTCTGCGATATCTTCCAAGCCACCTTGGAATGACAGTGATTTGCCGGGACATAAAATGTTAGAATAATAATGTTAATGTTCGTAGATATCTGCTTTTCATTGTTAGTAGAAACAGTATTTCATGTTTCCATCTTTGTATTTGATAGCTTTTGGCGTGGGATATGCTGACGTTTTAATGCATAGGTATGTACATTTTATTGCTCCAGAGTCCACCAGACACGGGATCAAAATTCACAGACGCCAGCACATCAAGCTACTACAATCTGTCAAATTTCTTTAATAGATTTTCAACTTTATCGCTAAAGCCCAAATGCTTTTGCAAGGTTGATTGAGATTTGACAGTTCATATTCATTTATTCATTGTAAAACATAGGTACATTATAGGTTCTTATTTGTTAATACGTTGAGGGCGCTATGCTTTGCCTCTAGGGCGTACAAAAGTAGTAAAGCAGTAACATGCAATATAATTAAAACAATAAATTAATATACTTAGATATTATATGAATCATAAATAAACAAGAATTAAATTAGATCATCTCACTGAACAATGTCGATTAGTTAACTTGATAAATTATGTGTAGCGAGAAAAAATTAATAATGTCCGCAGTTATTGTAAGAAAATGAAAATTGTCAGCAATTACTTATTTAAAGAATGTTAAAGACATAGAATGAAGTCATAAAGTGAGTCTTTGTAGCTTGAATAAATAAAAATTATTATTATTATTATTATTAATTAAAATTAAATGTCAATATGGAAGATCAATAATTGTTACTTAGGAAATGTCAGAAATTTTGTAACAGCATGTCATTCAAATATTCGGTGATTGAATAATAGCATTTTTCTATTAAAAAAATCTTTAATTTTCTCTTAAAGTTCAAATTTTCATTTTTATGCTAAAAAAAACATATTTTCTTTCATATTTTCTTTCATCACCTCGGTAGTCGTCCCCTTTCTAACCTTATCATGATCCACATTTCTATTCACGGTCTTCCCCTACTCTTAAAGCTTTCAACCACACCACAACCACATGACTTCAAGATTTCAACACCTAAGACAAGAATTAAGAATATAATAATATTCACATTTATTTGCTGTAAACATCATAAAAGTTTGTCATTTAAATTATTTATTCTCAGCTGAACACCAATAGCCTGCATCGATTTAATAAAAGCGTTGTATGCTACAGTTAAATAATTACAAGTACTAAATTCAGCGGGGTAATTCACTTTTAGTAGCAACGGGTTTCATTGTGACGGTTTAACAACATTCATTGCGTTATTTACGTTGTTGAGCTGACAAATTTTTCGAACATATGAAGCAATGGATTACAGTTGAGTAGGTACAATTACTACGATCAGGAACAACGAATCAATTCATACTGCTTACAAGTTGTTTACTATGACAGCATGTTCCAATTTCCATGATCACACGCAGTATGTTTACATTACCGTTCAACTGAGCTTTTGAGAGCGTTTGATCTTACGTAGTTCAATCGTGACTGAGATCAAGCTCAGATGCAACCATATGGGGGACTTTATAATGTACCTGATGTAGGTATGTTATCGTAACTAGTGAATAAACAAGTCAAATTATATGTATTTGATATTGTACAAAATGTTTCGGCATTGTCACTTACGAAAGTGAGGAGAAGTATTTATTTTCTCCAGTGGAAGATAGTCAGGACAACCATCGTGTGTAAAACAATAATACATACAACACTATCCGCTTTACCTAACTGAACAGACAGCTGTGCTGCTGGGGTGCTTAAGCTGGGAAGAAGGGGCGCAACATACTCCCCAGCAGCACAGCTGAAGAACAGCTGAGCTGGTGAAGGGCGGGCGTTTTGTCTCGTGTAATTTTGCCATTCAAAAAGTGCTGATTCTCAGCCTAGTTTGAACAAATGACTTCTTGATTTTGATGTGAATTTGGGGATAGTACCCAGGATAAAAAACTGGAAGACTTGCTAAACGCCTAAACATCGCCAACAATAGGAAAATTGCGTAGAAAGAAGTCACTTTTCAAGCTAAGTGGAAAGCAATGCAAAAAGGGAGGTACAAAGGAAAATAAATCACAAAATACGATTTAGAGATGAGGTACAGGATACGTCTAGCATAAAACATTTGCTGTGGCTGTTCAGAATGCGAATGAGAATACGGTAATTTCCTTTAGACAAAGCCAATCTTGCAAATAGGTCAGTAAAACGGCGTTTTCCCAACCAAGTATTCTCTCTTGTAGGTATACTGATGCCTACAAGATTTAAATACTAAGTTCTATCGTTAGGTGTCCTATTTCTTTCTAATCCATGTTTTTAAATACAAAGGATTATATTTAATGTCTTAAACGACCGACACGATGTGGCTAGAAAGGGATTGAATACTAAGATGATATTTTGGAGAAGGTATGCTGCGCCAGAATTCAGAGAAAAAATGTAAAAATAATGTAAGTCTGTTTGCCTCCTTTCTGATAATCACCAGAGGGGAAATTCTCGTAATTTTAATAACGTTCACAGTCTGGCCTCAGTCTCACCCAATCAAACATACCTCTAATTTCCCTACGTTATTGACAAGTTTTTGACATTGATGTCGCTGAGATGACATTGCGACTAGATTTTGAACGTTTTTTAAGTACGGTAATTGGCCTTCTGATCACAGGAAAGATTGTTGAATTGTGTAAAAGATAATTTGAATACGAAGGAAGTGAACTGAGATGACGAATAATAGAGATGCAAACAAGGAGACATGCCGCGTAAACGCTTAATAAATTGGTAAAGATAAACATGTATTAATTAAGCAGGGCGATAAAAATGTTCTGCACATTTTAGAAGCTTTATCGTCATAATATCTAATTGAGAATTTCCGTTAAAACACGATCTAAATAGCTTCATCCGTTGTGGCTACTAGTAATTACCACCACGTAATGATTAAGCAGTCATTCTACACTTCAGGGTCATTCCCTTCGGCAAAAAAAATTATATAAGGACCTATACTTGTTGCCCATGACATGACAACATAATAGTCTAGCTCAGGCAATTCTTGCTTACTTATTCAGCTTACAATTTTTCCACTGCTGGGACACAGGCCTCCTCTCTGTGATAGGGAGCGGGCCATAATCCACCACGCGGGCCCAGTGTGGGTTGGTAGATGTCACATGTCTTCGAATTTTTGGTTCTAAGACATGTCCCTCACGATGTTTTCCTTCATCGTTTTGAGAGCAGTAGTGCTAATTCTTGCTTAACTTCTTAAAATGTTGCTGAAGCGAAAATGACAACAACATCAATTTAACTTCGATGGACTTGAGTAAAACTTTTCGGATTTTGGTTAAAAGTTTAGCCATAAAAGACGACGTCTACAGAATTTATTAGTCTTTTTTAAAAACACTGTTTTTTAAAAGCGTAGCATTTACGAAAGAGATCAAAACAATTTGGTACTAAGTACAACTTCGGGTAACTTTTTAACACGAACGACATACAATTAAATGGAGCCCTATTATGGGATTACATCATAGATATAGGAAATTTCTATGGATACACCCTTGACTGACTACTAGGGGGTACAGGCACCAGCACATCAAACTACCCGAAACTGTTTTTTCCTCAACCAATTTTGAACGTTATGCTTTAGTGATAAAGTTGAAAATCTACTAGGTAAATAAATTTGAGAGTAGCTTGATGTGCTGGCGTCTGTAGAACCAGCTAGTATTAACCACCTGAAGATCGCGCAACCTGTAACCATTAGCGGGATCGTCCGAAAGGGTTACCGCTGCCCTGGAACATAAAGGGTTAAGGAAGGAACACGGGTGGGTTTTAGTCAGTAAGAGTCTGACACTCCCTTCCGCTCCACCCAGAGCGGGAGGGGACATTTGATGATTTCCCATCCTCAAAAAAAAAACCTGTAACCATGAATTCAGCACATGATTTTAGACCCCTTAGCGTAGAACTTTTTTGTCGGTTAACAAAAAAAATCTGCTGTTTCATAGGAAAATGCAATACCAACGCGGTCAAAATGTACTTAAAGAACAGCTAACTTTTTTTTAATAACCGATGAAATCTATCGACGTGAGGGTGTTTAGAATCACGTGCTGAATCCATGGTAACAGGTTGTACGTCGATGTCCCTGCCACCCTGTATATTCTTGAGGAAAATGAAAGGCGGTAGACCTGCTCATCTATTCTGTAAATAGCGTAATTACCCTTAGAGTAATTACATATGCCTAAAATGCCTCACAGCGATATCTCGCGGTCGCGGTTTAGCTCGCTACCTCGATGTCATCTCCATGATAAGCAAATGCATTCTAATAGACACGCACGCATATGCCAGGCATCGAGGTAAACCACCAAGCAGCTCGCGATGTATCGCAGTAAGGTATTCTTTGGTAGCACCTGCAAGCTCTATTGCCCTGTCTTTGTGCTGTATTCTAACTACTCCAGAAGAATAAGTTGAACCGATTTGACCAATCTCGAGCCAGATCACATCGATGCGTGCCGTCAACCGCGATGTGATAACAAAATATTTTGGTTTTACGTAGGCATCGAAGTAAACCCTCCAGCAGCCCGCGATGTATCGCAGAACGCAGAGAGGTAACCTTTGGCATGTGCGTGCGAGTCTATTTGCTTGTATTTGTTTTATACGGAGATGGTATCGAGGTAGCGAGCTAAACTGCGATCGCGAGGTATCGCAGTGAGGCATCTCCGGCATGGTATTTCCCTAAAAGTAGTTTTCTGCACTACTCAATGATGGGCTTAAAGTTTTGGTTAACACTTGTTCTTTTCTTTGTTACAGATGGCACGTTACAAGAAGACGGGTTTCATGGACGACGACGCGGGCAGCGTGAGCTCCATTCAGCTGAATGAGGGCGTCCGGTCTGGGGGTACCCATATTAGGTACCATATGGTGAGTACCACTAACATTCACATTTATTGGTCGAAAACTCAAAGCTCGAAACCGCAACTCGTCGCATCGAGCGACGTAGACAATTTCGCTCCATGCTTGCTTCTAACTTCTAACTTTTGTCGTGGTGCGAATTTGTACATCGTCTCATGACACATTATACATTTTTGGGGAAGTGTCGAGATGGTCTTTCTTGAATGTTGAAACTTCATCTCAACTGCAACGCAATTGCCAAATTTTTGCAATGCAGCTATTCTCTCTGCTTTGCACATAACATCATCTTTGGTTGAGAGTACTCTTAGTGCTCATACACACGAGCGGCACGCGTCAACGGTAGAGGACGTAGACGTGTTGGCAACGGCCTTCGATGCGTGTCGGCGGCTGCAGTTGTCTCTGCAGTTGAGGAGTGCCACTCGTGTAAAGAGCACTTAGGTCATCGTTTCTAGTCTTGGTTGAGAGTTGCTTGACTCATCGTAACATCGAGTTCCTTACATCGCTTGTCTGTAATAAATGCAACGGACTACATAGACAACATTTAATTTTAATAATCCTCAAGACCCTATTTCAGCCATGGCGCGGGAGATATTATGGTGCACAAATTGTGCGTCACAGGTGCACTCTCTCTTCCCTCACTCTCATAGTCTGATGGAACGGTAATCAGACACGACAGACATTTACTATCATAGCAACTTGAAAATGGCCAGTGATATATACATAAACATGCGTTTAATCCGTAATCGTGCAGTAATGTGCAAACCGGGAAACAATATAGCTACAGGCATAGTATCTGACGATAGCCTCCACGCATGGCTGCATGATTTGTTCTGAAGCTCTCTCTGCACATGAATTAGTAATCGCAGTGTTTTGTTTTTGTAATAAAAGGAAAATACTAAATTCCCTTGAAAGGGTCATTCTTATCAGTGTGTACTTTAATAGGATTTTATCTTTCTATTTGTTCAGGCTATCAGAGTCCACTGTTAGATATAAAAGCTTTGGTTTTTTCAATCAAATGTTATTGTAAATATTAGAGAGGGACCCGTGGCTAAATAATAACAGCCGCACAGGTCGATCGTTCAGGTTAAGCTACGCTTGCCGCGGTTGGTCTGTGGCTCCGTGCCTCGGAAAGCACGTTCAGCCGTTGGTCCCGGCTGTCATTCGTGGATCTTTGGCAGTCGTTACGGGTAGTCAGAAGACCGAAAGTCTGACAACCAGTCTTACCAAGGGGTATCGTATTACCCAGTAACTGGGTTGTGGAGGTCAGATAGGCAGTCGCTCCATGTAAAATACTGGTATTCAGCTGCATCCGGTTAGACTGGAAGCCGACCCCAACATAGTTGGGAAAAGGCTAGGCAGATGATGATGTTATTGTAAATATTAGCTAATGAATAAAATCAAATTGTACTAACTACACAACGTTAGTCTGTATAGTAACCCTTTTGACAGTTTAACAACATTCATTGCGTGGTTTACGTTGTTGAGCAGACAATTTTTTCGGACATGTGAAGCAATATTTATCATTTATCATTAAAAGATCATTTTAAGATCCCTTCCCTCTGATTCTGAATTGTAGCAGACATTGGAAGACTTCTTATGATAAGAAGTTATACTAGCATGTATTTACATATTTTTTTCTGTGTGAGAGAATTAAGTGGGGTTCGAAAGTCACGTTCAAAAGAATGATGATTCAGATTGTGAACTAATTAGGGTGTTATGCAATTAGGATGCGGATAAATCTATATCTATACTAATATTATAAAGGTAAAATTTGTTTGTTTGTTTGTATGTAGGGGGTAATCTCCGGAGTTAATGATCCAATTCTAAAAAGGTTTTTACTGGTAAAAAGCTACATTATGTGTGAGTGCTATAGGCTATAAATTATCTTTACATCATGAATTTTAGCTGAGATATCACAACTTTTGTCTAGCCAGTCGGAAAGAAATACCTCTTAAAATAGAATTATTTGCATGCGCTGCCTCAACAGTTGTATATAACTAAAAACAATGTATGGAAATCTGGTCCGCCTTAAATAGTTCTACAAAAAAGTCCGCGACACCATATTTCTATCTTTTATCTTTTAATATCACATTTATGTTTTTAAACAGTATTTTTTTCATATGCTTACGTTTGGATGAAAACATAATTTTTAATTAAAGATCCTTATCAAAATAAATTATTTTATGAGCACAAGGACATTATAGAGATAATATAATTGCCTTTTATAGTATGTCAATTGGTCATATAGTTTCGGAGATAATAGAAAATGACTAAAACGAAAAATGCCGCTAAAACATTCAACAACTACACATGCTTTGTGCAGACGTTTTATCCATTTACTCATAGATGACGTTGTACAAATACGTAATTTTTCTTCTTCTCGTAATTTAGCTTCTCCCACCTTCTTACTTTAGACACCTTCGTAGGTCCATCTAGCTGGGGGCGTCCCACGCTACACTCGTAGAAACGTGGACTCCAGGAATCATCTGTCACAAATCGTTTTTTTTATCATATTAGGCACACAATTTTGGCAATTTCAGTTCGTTTAGGCCAGAGTTAAATCAAATCATGCGTCAGCCAATCTGTTTGCGACACTGCTACGCATATATTGGCAGTAATTAAGTTAATTAGTGGGCATTGGACTTTCGAGTGGTCTTGATTGGTATTGCGTCGCTAAAAGCCATTGACAGACCATGGTACCAAAAGCTTTCAATCATTTACCATGAGTGCAAGGTTTGCCTCGTTGTTATCTACAGGGTTAAATTAAATTAGCTAACGAAACTCTGCAGACGTGATAAGTATCGATACCTAAACATGATAAAATAAAAATAAAAAATGAGTTTGTTTTTTTGTTTGGGGTCAACGACGGCTGGTAGTTTTGTCACTTGAAGTTTTTTGTTTTATAGTGTAGATATCGAAATCCATCACGTCTGTGAAGTTTTTGAACTGCTATTTCAAGTGATTACACTAACTGCGGACGGTGACCCCCCAAAAATACCATCAAAAAAATTTTCTTTTTTGGTTTATCATGTTTAGATTCGGAGTTTTGCTAACTAATTTAATTTCACCCTGTATATTGTAGGCTTTTATTACTTGCCCAAGCAGAACGCTTTATTTATCAGTCATAATAAATATGAATAACGCTACTGTTGTCGTAGAGCCAACATATCCTGAAATTAATTGTATTTTGCTTACATTTCTGATGATTGATTCGTTCATCGCCATTGGGTTATAATATGGTTTATTGGGCTTCGTTTTTAATTATTTTGAGGAGCATTGATGATTGATACGAGTTCTACAATGGCGTCGAAACCCTTGTTCACAAACTAAATTAAAGGATGATGGGACAAAATGGGCGTAAGTCCAACAGAATTGAAATATATCTCAAATTAAAGCTCTCAATTAGTACTATATTTCATACTATGGCAAAAAGTACCAAAGTCGCCGGAGAACAGAGATAGACTCAATTGAAAAAATTGCATTTTTCTGTATAATACCGAGGATTTGACTGCATCTGTCACGTTTAAAAACAAAAGGTCGTGTTATAAACATGGCGCACACGCAGGTAACAATATATGCTCGAATTCACTCCCACTTACTACCAGCAGCAGAGCAGAAGTTGAACTGCACCGCTGTTTTGTTCTATGTCTAAGTACATAAAACCAGTGCAGATCAACTTCTGCCCTGCTATAAGAGCTGGTGGTAAGCCCCGAGTTCAGTCGGTGTTTACTTGTTACCGTAGTAAGACTTAATAACAATTTGTGTACGTATTTTTATAATGTACCTAGAACTAAGTTTGATTGAATTATTTATTTTAAGTATGTTTATTATTTTAAGTTTATCTTATAGGTGGAATTAATGGATTTTAAGTTGGTTCTTTATTATTATTTTATCTTATTTAAGAGTATCCCCTTGTTGTGGATTGTCTATTTTCGATAGTGACATTAAAGCACTTGTCATCCAGACTTATATTTCATTACTACTACATGCCTGTGTTGTGTTTTTTCGGTATCATCAATTGATTCCGAATTCATGCTCATCATTGGACTACTGATTGGATTGCTAGCTACGATTTCTTAGCCCCTGCTCGTTATTGGACTACTGATTGGATTGCTGGCTACGGTTTCTTGACCCCTGCTCATTATTGGACTACTGATTGCATGGCTGGCTACGGTTTCTTGACCCCTGCTCGTTATTGGACTACTGATTGGATTGCTGGCTACGGTTTCTTGACCCCTGCTCGTTATTGGACTACTGATTGGATTGCTGGCTACGGTTTCTTGACCCCTGCTCGTTATTGGACTACTGATTGGATTGCTGGCTATGGTTTCTTGACCCCTGCTCGTTATTAGACTACTGATTGGATTGCTAGCTACGATTTCTTGACACCCGCTCGTTATTCGACTACTGATTGGATTGTTGGCTACGGTTTCTTGACCCCTGCTCGTTATTGGACTACTGATTGGATTGCTGGCTATGGTTTCTTGACCCCTGCTCGTTATTAGACTACTGATTGGATTGCTAGCTACGATTTCTTGACACCCGCTCGTTATTCGACTACTGATTGGATTGTTGGCTACGGTTTCTTGACCCCTGCTCGTTATTGGACGACTGATTGGATTGCTGGCTACGATTTCTTGATCCCTGCTCGTTATTGGACTACTGATTGGATTGCTGGCTTACTTGACAGATTTTTGATTACTTGAAAGAAATCTTATGATACCTAAGGGTATTTTTGGTGATGAAAATAACACCAAGACAATAATCATCTGCGATGGTACGAGTACATACATTTTTATAGAAAAAAGCAGCAACTTTTTGTTTCAATACACAAACTTACACAAATTCGAGAACCTTCTGAAACCTTTCATGATTGTCTGTAGCGACGTTTACATTATTGATGTAGGCCGGTCATATCCCGCGACAATGTCTGATGCAACTATTATGCAAGGACTTCTCAATGATGAGAAAAGTGCCTGGCATTGGTTGTTTCACCAAAATGATGTGATTATACTAGACAGAGGATTTAGAGACAGCGTTGGATGTCTGGAAGAACATGGATATGAATTGCATACCCCCAACTAAAGACAGGAATGACAACCGAACAGGCAAATAATTCTCGTTTAATAACTATTTGTCGATGGGTAGTGAAGACTATGAACGGCAAAATAAAGTAATGCTTCAAGCTTCTACGTCAAACATACATAAATCGCTCCCTGACTCACATGTTTGATGATTATGAAATCGCTACAAGTCTTCTGAATGCTTTTCATCCCGTTTATGGAGATAATAGGCATGCAATGGATATTTTGAATCTAATTAACCTGAATATGAACACGCCTAATCTGCTGTATGAATATGTCGAAATGAAAAACCTCAACCGCCAAATGAGAAACCTCATTCGATTGGATGGCAATCTCCCGTTCCTAGAAGATTTTCCGCGCCTCACTGACGACATAATCTTACAGGCTCTGGGCACTTATCAGCAAAAACTAGCCAAGTCATACGTCGCGAAACACTTAAACAATGGTATATACATTATTGAAATGAGCAGAGATGATGTGCTGAACGATCTCTCTGAATGCAATACTCGTATATTAGTTAACAATGTGTGGTTGCTGCGAGTACGGATTCAGTCAAGGCACGTCAGAGCACGCACATATTTTACGTATATTTTGATTGACAGAGACCAGGTTAGCAGAAATTCAATAATTCATTGTTACTGTACCTGCCTGACAGGAAAAAGGACCATTGGTACTTGTGCTCATATAGTTTCGATAATATGGTACCTTGGTTTGGGGCGACATGAACCATTTATCGCCCCCGCACGTCACTTTGCGTTAGTTTAGTTGAGGACTTTATTTTGATTTGATTGTGTTTTTTTTTTATACACAAGCTTTTCATTTAAAAACCGTTCAAATAACATTTTTATTATTAAGTTATATCTAACTGTTAACAGTTACGTATCGTTGTATTAACAATAAAACGATACGGGATTATTAAAAGTTTCGTGTTTTATTTAATATTTTCAGGTAAACCCGTTGGATATGGCTAGGTTTATTTATATAATTACGATTCTGGCATTACGTCCGAACAATTGGCACTAGTTGCAGTTCTGTTGGTCTTACGCCCAGGTTTCATACAAATTTGCCCATCATTCTTTAAGTTCAGTGCATCTTTTTCTTTCTATTTCATTAAGAAAAGCACAGAAGATAAATATTAGTTTAGTCCTGTCAAATTTGTCAGCGACTGACTTAAATTGACGTATTTTTAGTACCTAGCAATGTTTTTAATCACGTCTAAACTGTCTATAGAGTATTTTAATTTGACAGGACTAAATAAATATTATCTTCTGTCCTTTTCTTAATTAAATAGAAAGAAAAACATGCACTGAACTTAAATTTAGTTTAGTTTGTGAACAAGGGAATCGGCGCCATTATACAAGCTGTTGTTTTGTATCCTCGTCAAATTTCAGGAGGCTGTTATGAAAGACATAAATAATCAAATAAAATTACGATCCCTGGTAATTAATGAATACATAGGTACTTGTTTTTTTTTTTTTGGTTATTTAAGTTTGACAGTATTTCAGAATACACCACTTTCAAAGAACAGAATCGCGTTATGGTATCGTATAAGCGGCCGCGTTTTTATGTGTGTGTAAAAGGGCAGTTACAGTGCGGTCTCACACAGGCTGCGTTTTAAAATGTGTGTCCCACACATGCCGATTTCCGAAAATTAGAAAAAAAAGCTACTTATTTTATTATTGATTCGTGTCGAGAATCAGCAGCATAGTTACCTCCTTGAATATGACGAGGATGCAAAACGACACCTTGTATCTATAAGCTCTTCTAAATGGTGAAGAATATTGAGACCTAGTATTTATTAAAACTTTATGCACAAGTAAAAAAATATTGTACAGAGGCGGACTTAATGCCTGAGGCATTTCCTACCATTAGTTGCTAGGAAACGCCTCAGGCATTAAGTTAACCTTCTTCTTCTTATTACCTCATTTATCACATTCAAAAAACTACATCTAAAATGCTTAAAACTTTTAAGCCACTGAGGCAGTCGACACAACAATAGACTTGACATTAATTAAATTAAAATTTTACAATGATTAAGTTACCGAACAATTCATTGAATAAATTACTGAGCTTTTGTTGTAAAATACAACTGCTGTATTACAATGACGCTTTACGTACAAATGAAGCTATTTGAAAAGGATAGCACACAATTACTATTGGGCCAAATTTTAGGGTTGCCAGTGTGTTGCTACGTGTTATCAGATTTGTAAGAGTTCTTTGTAAAAGGAGTTGATGAAAAACATCCCAACCTGGTCCTTTGGCGTTTAAAAGTGGTCCTCACGTCCACAAAAGATTTGGCGTATGAGTCTTTATTGTTTCTTTGTTGCATTTTTGAAGTGAAAACTTCTTTAGCGGCGTTGTGCACTTTTTTGTGATGGGTAAAAAATGTTAAACTCGCGTCAGGACACGTGACCTGATCAAAAATTCGTAAGACAGAGGGAGAGTTTTTTGTGATGGGTAAAAATGTTAAACTCGCGTCAGGACACGTGACCTGATCGAAAATTCGTAAGACGGAGCTCGCGTCAGGCCACGTGGACCTGATCGAAAATTCGTAAGACGGAGGGAGAGTAGACCGCATTCCAAAATATAAAAAATGCACAACGTTAATATTCAAGTTTTCACTTCTGCTAGCACTCCCTGAGTGCAACCCGTTTTTTATCTTTTTAGAAAGCATTGCCCCGTTTCTCTACTCTCGTTGGGACACCAGATATACGAGGAAACTGATGAAAAGAGGCGGTTATCAAAGCTATTGGTATAGATGGAATTACAGGTTAACTGACTCGGAAAGAACGTTATCTGACCTGATCTTTCTCCGGTTATGTCGGATTACGTGCCGCCCCATCGCACTATGAGAGTGAAGGAAGAGAGAGTGAACCTGTGTCTGCACTATAATATCTCCCGCGTCGAAGGCTGGTCTCCGTTGAGGTTGGCTGCCATGGCCAAAAGACTGTTTGGAGGACTATTCAAACTATTTACTTACCCTAAAATCTTCATTTACTGGATGCATAATAAATCTATGTGAGATTCTTGTGAATTTAATATTCTGTATTTTAGTAATTATAGCCAAGCCAACTTCAATGGCTGGCTATACGTCGCAGAGAACAATTGAAATGGTTTTGAAAAGCCGTTACTGGCGTGTATATGACGTGTTACCGCGCCGCCATCATTGCTTCAGTGAAAGAGTGAGATGGATCTATATAGGTCGTATAGCACCATCTCTTTTTCACTGTGATAAAGGGACGTCAATGTCAGGTTTGACGGGCTCTGAACATGTTCAATTATAAACGATAAATTCACCTTGAGCACGTCTTTTATAATGAAATGTCTATGAAAATCATTTTATGTTATAACGCGAAACCTTTTCCAATCGCTCCTGCCACAATCCGCGCGCGTCTGACGGAAAAGCTTTTCGTTCCCGCTCGGCCATTAAGGGCGAGCCGAAGCTTCTAGAACATACTAGAAGCTTAATCTTCGTTCTTCGTTATGAATATATAAAACTTTATTTTCTATAGGGTGTCAGGGACATCAACGCGGAACCTGTTACCATGGATGCAGTACCTACATGATTCTGAAACCCCTTGCGTTGAACTTTTCGCCGGTTAAGTATTTAAAAAAAAATTCGCTAAAAAATTAAATTGTATTGTCTTTTGTCTCTGGCCCTGACATCAAGCAATGGACAAAATTGTCAACATTTTATATGCTTGAGCACGAGGCTTTTGACTATTTTATGTCTTTTTTTTATTTGTATTGTACGTTTGGTTTGTGCAGAATAGACAATTTTTCGTTCTATTCTGTTGTTTCATATATATTGACCGTGTAGGTCACTACTCATGAAACAGCAGATGTTTTTTTTTGGAAACCGACGAATAATTTCTACACTAGAGGGATAGCATCATGTGCTGAATTCATGGTTACAGTATGTGCTTCGAATTCTCTGCCACTCTTATGTTAGGTACTAATAAAGATAATACATAATAAGCGTGTATTACGAAAATGTTATAGATAAGACAAAAAGCTTTTTCTTTTCTGGTAACAAATGACGGTTTTCTCCTGTTTTTAAGAGGAAAAGTAAATACTTAATGATTACTTTATCAGCATTATTTTAAAGGGAAAAGTTACGTGTTGCATATTGCATTCTGAGTCGTGACAAGTAACAAAATGCGGCCTGTCATGAAATGTTTAAACCCGTAATTAGTTTTAACTGAAATATTGCACGAGTTTAGTTTAATTAATAATGGTCTTTGTAGTCTATCTCAGATAAAGTAGAAAATTTGAACCAGTCAATGGCATTACAACGATGTCATTCCTACTAAAATAATACCTACTGGCGCCGATTCCCTCGTTCACATATAAAATAAATTTAAGTTCAGTGCATCTTTTTCTTTCTATTTCATGAATAAAAGGACAGAAGATAAATATTACTTTAGTCCTGTCAAATTAATCCATAGACAGTTTAGACGTGATTAAAAACATGGCTACTAAAAATACGTCAATTTACGTCAGGCGCTGAGTAATTTGACAGGACTAAACTATAAATCTTATTTTTTTTTTAACTTTGCCCCACACTAGGACTTTCTCCTGTATCGTGGGTGCGTTTACAAACATTTAAACTCACATACACAAACAGCCAGACCCGGAACAACTACTTGTAGGTATAACAATATTTCTCTTTTGTCCTTTTCTTAATGAAATAGAAAGGAAAAGATGCACTGAACTTAAATTTAGTTTAGTTTGTGAACAAGGGGATCGGCGCCATTACCTAGCTAAGTAATTGTAACCTAGGTGCTATAAAAATCTGCATCCAAATAGCGTAACACACTTTCAATTACAATCTGAATAATTTTAAAGGACATTGCTATCCATTGCTTCATAAATGTTCGAAAAATTTGTCTGCTCAACAACGTAAATAACGCAATGAATGTTGTTGAACTGTCAAAATGAAACTCATTCCTATTATTAGTATCTTACGCAATTACCCCGCTGGATTGACATTAACTTTTCGGTAGCCTATGTCACCCCAATACGTTATTGAATCTTCCGTCATCGCTGATAGAGTATCTCTTTAGGCCCTTTGTAAACACGTTTTTCTTGCCGTGAAAAACTACGGTTTATTCGCCGTGTGCGTAGGTACTGTCGTCAGTGTTGTATGGATCACTATGGAAGCTTGTTGACGGATACCGTTTTTTATATGGCGCGGTATATACGCTGTGTGTAGGCACGGTTCGTATGTGTTGTATGGATCATTATGGAAGCTTGTTGACAGACTTGTGTTTTCTATGGCACAGTTTATGCGCCATACCGTGAAGAAACCGTGTCGTGTGCAAAGGGCCTTACGCTTTTCACTTCACTTTTCGTTTCATGTTTTTTAGTACTCACTTGTGTTTCGACCTTACATTTGTATAATTTCTGCCTTCCTTTATTCTCCTGTGTCATTCGCACTCGGAGAAAATTACGTAAGTGAATATGTATAAAAAACAAAACATCTTTCCATTTCCGAACAATACGCATACTCTTCCATATTGAACACAAAATTGAGTTATTTAACACACAATGGTGTCCGGCCAGACAAACGGAACCATTTGCAAAGCCGATCATATAACGATTACTAGACCGTATCAGGGTTGTCAGAACCATACTAACGTTACTGAATAGATTCATATAAACATAGCTTCACGCTTGTATTCACCGAAAGGGGTAGGTAGCAGTGTAAGGCTTACATAACACCCTAATTTGCTATTTGGCTGTCGCTGAAAACCAGCGCTGGGGCTCTGTCTCGTATAGGGTCTTAGAATTATGCTGAGCGAATGGCCGTTTTGCGTGGATGTGACGCATGTTTTCCCCCCACTTGTTATCTTTTTGTGCTTGTGTTCATTTTATGCGTTATGTTTGCCGCAAATAAATGTATTTTCTTTCTTTATTATATATTATAATATATTATAACTCTAAAGGCCAGTCACTGTAGACACAAAAATCGCGTTAGATCGCAAAAAATGCTAAGCCTGTGCTGATTTTTTTTTTGGGTTTTTGGTAGGACAGATACCCATGATGTAAAACTAAGTTTGAAGTTTCGAAAGAAAGGAAAGGAAAGAAAATCCTCGGAAGTTTCCGAACATCTTTCAGTTTTTTACTTATGACTTCTAGCATCCTACGGAAAAGTCACCCAATACATTTTTAAAGTATACAAAACCTGTACCTCGAGTTTTATTAGACCTACAGAGAAGGTAGTACGGAGTTATGGCTGCGCTTAAATTTTGTATACTTTAAAATTGTATTGGGTGACTTTTCCGTAGGATGAATCTTTTAGCGCATGAGAGTTTCCCCCGCGCTGTTCCCGCACCTTCCTTCTCACCTCAAGAATCTTAAGATAGTACTTCTGATCGACTTACATGGTCTTCATATGGTCTGACCAAGATTATGTCTGGACTTTAAAAGAGACTGTGACGTCTGAGTTTGTTTCGGCCTTTCTTCACAGACTAGTCAGATAGGAAACGCCGACCTCATCTAGTTTGAAAATATGATTGACGTGTAAAAGTGTTTGTACAAACCTACTTACAAAATAAAATCATTTATCATTTATCATTTGTTGCTCTATGTACCTCTTGCCTTGACCGAGAGGCAAATACAAAGACTACCGTTTATAAATTCCATTCTTTACTTGCGCAAGTAGTAGTAAATGTAAGTAACTGTCTAAATAAACCACGAGATAATTAAAATAAACAGTTTTTAAAACTTACCGCAGATAAAAAATTGGTTGGAAATATAAATGGAACAGAATGAAATTGTGTCACTGTAGTTTCTACTGAAAATAAAATAAAAACACCGATACCAGGTTTCCGGTATTGGATATTTCGATACCGGTATTGAAAAATTAAAAAATGTCCCGGACATTTTTTAATTTTTCAATACCGGTATCGAAATCTCGGTATTGGCTAATACCGGGATTCCAGTAATGGAAGCCCTGTACGATACCCCTTGGTAAGACTGGTTGTCAGATTTTCGGGCTACTGACGACACTTAACGACTGCCAAAGATCCACGAATGACAGCCGGGACCAACGGCTTAACGCGCTTTCCGACGCACGGAAGGGCCTTGAAAAGTCTCGATATGTAAAGATGATCACCCATCCACGGACCAGCCGCAGCAAGTCTAGCTTAACCTGATCGGTCGACCCGTGCGGCTGGTATTACTTAGCCACAAGCCCCGAGGCAGTCAAAACTATGATATGTTATTACTCTTTGGTAGAGGGATTTGAAATACTCATATGTACGTTTGGTTAAGCTTCAAATATTTTAGGTGCCTAAAGACCAAATTCTCGCCAAAATGGTTTGTGTATTACGAATTCTGCGGACTTGTAATTTCAAACGTTTTACTGACTGTATATAATTTTAATATATTAGTAGAACTGCTCAGCTAGAGCACTAGGAAGTAGTGAGGGGACCGTTTTGTTGGACTGTCTTATGTCCTACGGTATTCTGCTGTGGGGCAAAGCCGCTGATATACAAAATATATTTGTCCTTCAAAAACGAGCTGTTCGAGCAATTTACCAGCTAGGTGCCAGAGTTTCTCTAAGAGATTTTTTTAAAGATATTGGTATTCTCACGGTTGCATCACAATTCATCTTCGCCAACATCCTATATATTAGGCAAAATTTTCACTTGTACACTAAAAACAGTGATATTTTCACAGTGTTAACACTAGAAATAAGGACAAACTACGTGCCCCCTTTCACCGGCTTCATAAGGTTCATAACTCATTTGTTGGGCTTGGTATAACCTTTTATAACAAGATACCCTCTTCTTTGCTAGACTTGCCTTTTAATGCGTTTAAAGCTCAAGTAAAATCCAACCTTTGTTCAAAGGCTTACTATTCCATCAACGACTACTTACACGATAAGAATAGTTGGTCGCCCTAATTAACTCAAGACAATGTTCATGTTCTTTCTCCAGAATTAGCTTAGGTACTGACAGGTTACTGTTATTAGTATTAACTCACTTATTTATTTCACATCGATGGTCCTAGTTCATCATCTGTGACTGCAAGTGACAGCTAGGTGACGAACCCAGCAATGCATAAATGTGTAAGCTGTCACGCCCTTTATGCCTGGAGGCTTTTATTTAGGTAGTGAGTTTTTATTTTTATTTTAATTAATTATTTTTTAGCTTGAGTACGTATAGTTTTTATTATATTTGTTGGTATATTTGCGTGGCTAGCTGACATAATATGGCAAATAATTTAAGCTTCTTGTAATATTCATTGCTGAACATATTTTCCTAGTATTGTATACATGCAACTAACTATATTCTAATTGAACAGACAGCTGTGCTGCTGGGGAGTTTGTTCCGCCACTTCTTCTTCCCAGCGATACCACTAGGAAGTGGCGAAGGGCGGGCGTTTTTGGGGGACTGTCTTTTGTAATTTTGACGTTCGAAAAGTGCTGATTCTCAGCCTAATTTGAATAAATGACTTTTGATTTGATTTGATTTGATATGTAATTTTGTCGTTTAAAAACTGCTGATTCTCAGCCTAATTTGAATAAATAACTTTTGATTTTGCATCTGTGCTCTTAATGTTTAGTTTTAAAATATTCCTATCAGTGGCGTGCGTTGGTTTTCAGAATAGGTAGGCACACTTTTTAGTTAGGTACGTACGCACTTTTATTGGTTTGCAAACATGGGTATTTACTACATAGATGTTTTATTATCAGAGTCCTCCATGCTCTACCGTCACATGGGCATGCAAAACATATTATTATTTAATTTACACAAAAGATATTATAATTTTGAATAACTATTAGTAGAATAAAATAATACAAATTAATATCAAATCGTTTGAATTACAGTAAAAATGTCACAGTAATACAATATTGGCAATGTCACAGTAATACATTAAAAATGTCGTCTATTTATAGGTTACAATAAAAATAAAAAGTCAAATGGTATAATATCATGTCAATCAGTCAGTGATTCATTATTAAGGAATTCGACAATTGTGTAATAATTACTTTTTTCAATTAATTTTAATTTAGTGAGTTTCTTAGTTGTGGGGATCACACGCTAAAATGTAATAGACCGACTTATGGTTCATCTATTTGTCGAGGTAGGCACTGCTTATGTGCCTATATGCAATGCACGCCACTGATTCCTATAAGTACTGTATTTTTATCTCACGAAACGACACGCGCTTTACTTGTGGTAACTAGGTGTACAAACACGATAATAATATGAATTTGTGCATGAAGACGAGTAGCGTTAGGACATAATACACACTTCCGACTTCGCCATTCTTCGCTTGGACGGTAGATACCGAGAGCTTCTGCGCTTACACACACATTCACAGCGTGTTTGTACCTTTGGTAACACAAGTAGAGCACGCGTCGCTTCGTGCGATAAAAATACTATAACTATCAAAGCACGAATATTATTCGCTGTTACATAACCCCATGACTCCATAATAACCTTGAACGTTTATAACAACTCAAACCACAATTAATAATAAATTAGTTTCTGAATTGCGTGACTAAACGTCACGTTACCTTGCGACTGGAATTTACCACGAATAAAAGCTTCTGCAGGTAATAAAACTCAAGTTATGCCTTCAGTAAGTTTCCATTTTATCTCCAAGCACTTTCGTGAGCAGTGAACGAATGAACGTAAATGTGCAGTGAGATGGGCACACCATTTTTTGAAACATTAAGTTTTATGAATAAAGCTTGAATTGCTTCCAATCTTCTGTGACTGTAAGAGGGCGAAAGTTTTGTATGTTTTTTTTTATAAATAGAAACAACGGGGTAATCGCGTAACACAGTAGCAATGGCTTTTGACGGTTCAACACGGTTTGACGACACGGCTGGCGCAGTGGCTGAGCGATCGACTGCTGCGCTGCGTGTCGCGGGTTCGATTGCCTCACGGAACAAGTATTTGTATTGCCTACAGGTAGTCGTTCCGGGTCTGGCTGTTTGTATATGTGAGTTTAAATGTTTGTAAACGCACCCACGATACAGGAGAAATTCCTAGTGTGGGGCAACGTTTTAAAAAATAAAATACATAATATGAAGCAATAGATTAGCAACATCATTCAAAATGCTCATCATTCAGCTGAATTTTATTTATTTTTGAATTTTATATTTTAAATTGTTTAGTTTTTTTTACATTGTTCTCACATATAGAAGCAATAAAAATAATGTACCCAGGATTTTGTAATAATATCTTGATTTAAAAGAGTGTCCGTGGAGTTTCTTGCCCGTTCTTCTCCACAGAGATCTACGTTTTGGAATGGGCAACTAGCTTCAATTTTCTGACTAACTGACCGACAATTTAATTTTGACAATTCAAAAGTGCCTGAAAGGGTTTAATTGAAATAAATGATTTGAGTTTGAGTTTGAGTTTGAGTTTGAATGCCAACTTTTTCAACAGCACGTAGTGTTTTATTTTTTAGTTTAATTTTTCCCCATGTCACTAATGCCTGACATGGCGTCTGAATGTATTTGTTACTTATTACTTTTTTAATTTATTTACTTAATTTAATTCATTTTATGTGTATTTTTATCGTGCTTGCTACTTAGTTGTTAGTGATCCTAAGATTTCTACTACCTTCTCTGTGTCTACTCGTGAGAACCTGTAATTGGCTCTGTGTCGCTTATACAATTGTTATTAATTTGGTTTAGCTGTTGGTTCTCCTACTTATAAATAAATAAATAAATAAAAATGATTCAGATTCTGGTTGAAAGTGTTTTACGCAATTAGGGTACTGTTAATCAAAAACAGTAGCCAACTAATGTTCTTTATAATAATCCTCTTATCCTTTTTCGATACACCGCTTTTCTGTATGCAACCCCTTTCTTCCTCCCCTTTTTATCTTTGGTCTTTCCCTACTCAGTTTCAGGCTCACAGGGACATCGACGCACAACCTGTTACCATGGTTTCAGTTTATGATTCTGAACCAGGTATTTTTTATTTATAACCGATATAATTTCGGTTATAAATAAAAAATACCTGTTCCATACAATTTGACCGCGTATTTCTATGTAACAACCGAAGAATTTCTACGCTAGGCGGTCTGAAATCATGTGCTGAATTCATGGTTACAGTTTGCGCGTCAATGTCTCTGGGACCCTGTATTTTTAGCCATCCACATTGATTCCATTTATACTCTCAGCAAGGTAATATTTTTAACTAAAATAATGTTTGTACAAAAACCAGCACATCAAGCTACCCGAAACTGTCAAATTTTCCCAATCAACTTTGAACCTTATGCTTTAGCGATAAAGTTGAAAGTCTACTAAAGAAATTTGACAGATTGTAGTAGCTTGATGTGCTGGCGTCTGCACCTTGTTCCTTATCCAGTAGGTACCAACCTAAGTATCAAAGTGTACAAATCAAATCCGTTTATTTGCATAAAATGTGGCAACAAAAGTACAAAAGATGATATGTATATAAAATTGTAGTGAAAGAGACATGTAATGATGGCATGCAAGTATTTAATACATGAAGTCAGTATCTTGGGTGCATCAGATTCAACTCGGTTTTATTCAAATAAGCTCATTCAAGTCCACTGAATTCACACCATTCAGATACTGACATATCGTAACATGTCGGAAATTGGGCCGAGCTCCAATTTGCACCAGTACGATATATGGGACAGCCCCATTACGAGGAACATCGGAAACAATATGAGCGCCTGGACTCGGATGATAGGCAATATGTCGCGTTCGTGTTATAAGCAGTCTTTCATTTAACTCAGGCGTTTGTGTGTGAGATATATTGTTATGAAATGTTTTGATGCTGGTTTATATAATATGGGCTTATAATATACATAAATGTGTGGGTTTTGTGTTTGTTATGGGTTTAATAAGCTGTAGGTATTGAAACTAGGCTAGAATGTAATGGCATGTCATAATCAGCCTATAATGTTCCCACTGCTGGGACACAGGCTCCTCTTTTCTAGAGGAAGTGGGCTGTAATCTACCACACTTTAGATGTCACATGTCTCGAATTTTTGGTTCTAGAACATGCCGGTTTCCTTACGATGTTTTACTTCACCATTTTGAGAGCAGTGGTGATAAAATTGGTTACACAAAGCAAAGCGCCTGCCTGGGTTCGAACACTTCGAACCTATGACCTACGACTACGAGTCTTTACCACTGCACGTATGGTATGCTACGTCGATTATTATTTGTTTACCTGTTCTATGAGGTACATGTTAACTATAAGCTTTTGAGTTATTTGAACACGTAACTTATCTCTGCCTTATTTCATATGACGTAACTACGTGTATTAAACTCATGGCATATTGTCGTTATGATGTCTGTTTATTTACCTTCACTTAGTCTCGATCGTCTACGGACCTAACTCTATCTGCCTACCTTTCCCAACTATGTTGGCGTCGGTTTCCAGTCTAGCCGGATGCAGCTGAATATCAGTATTTTACATGGAGCGACAGCCTATCTGACCTCCACAACCCAGTTATTGGGTAACACGATACCCCTTGGTAAAACAGACTGTCAGAATTACGGGCTTCTGACGACCCGTAACGATTGTCAATGACAGCCGGGATCTACGGTTTATCGCGCTTTCCGAGACACGGACAGATCTCGGTATTGATTGAGATGGTCACCCATCCACGGACCAACCGCGGCAAGCGTAGCTTAACCTGATCCATCGACTCGTGCGGCTGTTAGGATTTAGCCACGAGCCCCTCATAACTACCTACCCTAATTATATAAAATAATTAAACCATTATTTATCGGGGTCCTACATACTTGAGAACCGATTTATATATTAGAACCTTTTCAAAATACATAACTTTAATTTCAAAATACTTACACCACTTTATGAGTATCTAATTAGGTACTATGTTTTGGGGCTCTATAATTAAGTAATAAAAGAACCCCAAAACAACTCACATTATCAGCAATTCGATCTCCACGTGAAGATCGATGTATTTACACGCCATTTGAGTGAATTCGCAAAAATACTGATGTTCGTTTTATGTTATAGAGTAGATTAGAGTAGGCTATATTTTGTGTTTTAATTTTATTTTTATAAAGGGAACTTAGTAAAGTAGTTATTATTTTTAGATATATAGTATAAGTACTACTAGTTTTTTTACGTTTTTCATGGTTTTAAATTATAAGTATATTAATTTTAAGACCCACGCTATCGCATTAGGTATAACCTGTAATGATAGTAATTGGAGATTTTAATAAATAAATAAATTTTGACCGCCTACATTTTGCACTTTTCTAAGAAAAAGCAGATTTTCTTTTGATACACGACGAAAAATGTCTACCCTACGGGAGTTTAGAATCATGTGTTGAATATGAATTCAGTACGTGATCTTAAACCCACGTGACCTCGTGCCCCGCGCTAAAAAATTAACCGGTGCGCAAAATGGTAACCATGAGGTTACCAGTTTGCGCACTGGTTAATTTTTTATCCTGTAGGTAACAAAATAAAATTAACAACAGTACCTACTTAGAATATAAAGCAACTATGTACTTATACAACCCATTATTCCGTTCCCCCATTAAAACTCAACCTGTACCGAAGGACCAGAAATTTCTTGAAGAATGTCACCGGCGACTTTTCCCCAATAATTTATGCCAGTACCTTCAAAGTTCAGCCGTTTCATAACCAGTTTCCACCTTAAGAAATTTAATAAGAGGTTTTGACGACGCCAAGTGACTTACGTAACACGAGGGATACTTTCTGAAGGAATCCTTATAAAGTAGAGAAGTTATTGCTTGGAGAGTTGAAATTGTTTATGTTATGAAGTTCTGTTGGTACCTAACCGAAAACTTAACAGGTGGTGAAAACGTGATCTTTTGTCTGACTAATATACCGAATGAACGGTAGCATGAGTTGGTGACCAACAATTTCTCAATGATTACATAACATATCATTACGCCTGTAGCCTCCGAAGGATTGGGTAGAGTTGTACCTTTTAAACACCCACATTTCATTTCACCACAGGCGCAAATCTCGTAATTTAAAGAACGTTCACAGTCTGATCTCAGTCTCAATCTGTCAAAAATACCTCTAATTTCCTACATTTTTTACCAGTTTTTGAGACTTGTTTGTCGCCGAGATGAGACAATTGCTCATCTCAATTACGAGAATTGGCCTTCTGATGTCATGTCAACCATTTCAATTTCTTACAATTCTTAATGTTTTTCATACTAAAACATAAATTCAGACACACCAAACATACACCCGTCGTTTTTGCGTCGGGGGTTAAAAACATTACTTTAATATTTAAAAAGTTCTGTGTAAAGCTTAGAGTAGCGCTAAACATACCTACACCATACATACATTTTTTATTTTTACATTTTTATTTTGGTTTACCTACCATACATTTTTGACCAGTTTTTGACATTTGTTTGTCGCCGAGATGAGACTGCGACTAGATTTTGAACGTTTTAAATTACTAGATTTGGCCTTCTGTTATGTTAAAGTCTTACGTGATAGGGGGCGAGCCTATTGCCATTAACCGGAACCGGAACTGACAAATACTAGATTTAAAAGCCCAATAATACTTTGCCAGACCTAAGAATCGAACCCAGGACCTCATGCTCAGCAGTAGCGCTTGCGACCACTATACCAACGGGACAGTCGGTAGCATGAGTTGGTAAGAATCAATTACTTACGAGTACTTTCTACGTCTTCCGGTACGCGTCGGTCGGCGGTCGCACGCTAGAACCTTTCCGCCCCATCGGCCATCTGTTCTGCGAGCTATGTCTGCCCCCTTCCTACCATTGATGTAAAGGTTTGGGATTGGAAAACTAGTAGGTACAGGCAATTGCAAAACCATAAAAAAAACATTTATTCAAATAAGCTGAGAATTAGCAAGTTTTGGAACGTCAAAATTACCTACCTGCTGGAGAGTTTGTTGCGCCACTTCTTCTTCCTAGCGATAGCACTAGGAAGTGGTGAAGGGCGGGCGTTTTTGGGGGACTGTCTTTTGTAATTTTGACGCTCGAAAAGTGCTGAATCTCAGCCTAATTTGAATAAATGACTTTTGATTTTGATTTACATCAGACATTCCCCCAAAATGTCCGCCCTTCACCACTTCCTAGAGCTTTACATGTTTTCACATACATAATTATAATGAATGTATACAAAACTTTTTAAAACATTTTAAAAGAGTATCGACGGAGTTTCTTACCCATTCTTCTCCATACGAAAACTACCTTTTGGAAAGGGCCACTAGAATCAATTCTATTTTATTTACTGTAATTTTTGATGTTCAAAAGAGCCTTCTGTGCCTATTTGAAATAAATGATTTGTCTTTGACAAGTAAGGACATGGACTTCCACCAAGGATTTGCAGGAGGCTTTACTCAGCAGTGGGACAGTGTAGGATACCTTAAAATAGGGACATTCATGAAAATAAGATTTAAATACCAAAAACCAGAGGCTTAGCATTGTCACACAACGAGGTAATGCCGCCAGTCTCTTTCTTGGGTACATTACCAGTCGAAAGCGATGCGGATGAATTTTTCGACGCTATATATATATATATATTTACTAGCTATATATATATATTTCAGTTTGTGAATAGTTTTAGTTAAGTTAGGATATAATTTTGTTATTTTTATTAATTAACTAGCTGCGCCCCGCGGTTTCACCCGCATAAGTTTCGATCCCGTGGGAATATCGGGATAAAGAGTATCCCATATGTTAATCCTGGTTATAAACCATCTGTGTGCCAAATTTCATCCAAATCCGTTCAGTAGATTTTGCGTGAAAGAGTAACAAACATCCATCCATCGCTCCATCCATACAAACTTTCACGTTTATAATATTAGTAGGATTAGGTATTAATTGTTATTTCCTTCAATACCAAAAAACACATTCAAAATAGCAAAGTTTCAGTTCCTATAAAACTGAAGTGTCGATATCCAGAATGAATGTCTATTCAAGCTTCACGATGCTGTTGTGAATGCAACCTGGATCTGAGAGCAATAATTGATCTCCACTAGACCGAGACGGGCCTTTGTCTGTTAAAATTCGTTCTATATTCTTTATTAACCGACTTCAAAAAGGAGGAGGTTCTCAATTCGACTATATTTTGTTTGTTGTATGTTACCTACATAACGTTACGCGATATCTCCGGCAAGTGTGATTAGACTTCGAAAATTCTTTTTTAATGGATACGGTAGGCAAGAATACTGTCCATTGAAAAACATTAGGTTAGTAATGTCAAAAATTAAATTAAAAATTTAAAAAACCCCCGACTACGTGAAACCCTATAAAAAGAAAAAAATAAACTTGAAATTATGACCCTACGTAAGTACCTACGTATGAAATTTTTTGATTAAATATTGTCCCGTCGGGGGACCGCTCTAATTATTAGCCTAACGTTCTGTTAAAGTTTAAAATAGTAGCGGTCCCCCGACAGGACAATATTTAATCAAAAAATTTCATACGTAGGTACTTACGTAGGGTCATAATTTCAAGTTTATTTTTTTCTTTTTATAGGGTTTCACGTAGTCGGGGGTTTTTTAAATTTTTAATTTAATTTTTTATTTCATGCTTTTTGTAGGGACTCCTTATTATTTCTTTTCTTTTATTGTCTTGCGTTTTAAGATTCAGATAATTTGGTATTTAATCAGGTTTTTTGTAATTTGCCATTTTGTAGTGGCCATCTTGGATTTGAAATTTGTCATAGTGTATAGTATTCTACTAGTCAAGCCCTTTCATTTGATACCCATATGGAGGGAGTTGTGAAAAAAAAAATGTAATTTGCCATTTTGTGGTGGCGGCCATCTTGGATTTGAAATTTATCATAGTGTATAGTATTCTACTAGTCAAGCCCTTTCATTTGATACCCATATTGAGGGAGTTGTGAAAAAATATGTAATCCGCCATTTTGTAGCGGCGGCCATCTTGGACCGATTTTCATCAAACATAGCTAAGAACACTCTCGACAAATTCACCTTTTAAATAAAAAAAACAAAATTAAAATCGGTTCATCCGTTCGGGAGCTATGATGCCACAGACAGACATACACACACACACACACACACACACACAGACACGTCAAACTTATAACACCCCGTCGTTTTTGCGTCGGGGGTTAAAAAGAAAACTATGTTTCTGGGAATTGAACCCCCAATTATATTCGCTTCATGCGATATTCAGACCTCAAACTCTGCCAGGGTTGCGGGTTGTTCGAAAGAGATGCCGTGGCCCCTGGCACAGGCAACTGAAGGAACACGGGTGGGTTTTAATCGGTAAAAGTCTCACACGCCCTACCGCTCCGCCCAGAGCGAGAGAAGTTATTTGACGAAATCCCACCAAAAAAAAAAACCACAAAAACGTCCAAGTTAACTTGACGGATATTATTCATATTCATATATTTATTTGCATTCCATAATGTTGCGCTACAATGGCTTAAAGCTAAGGTACTTATGGACCCTGTAGGGCACAGCAAGAAGTATACAATTTACGCGCCGATGCGCGTAAATTGTATTGTAATTGTAAATTGTGTTGTTGTTTGTATTGTAATTGTGTTGTTGTATTGTAATTGTATTGTAATTGTATTGTAATTGTATTGTAATTGTATTGTAATTGTATTGTAATTGTATTGTAATTGTATTGTAATTGTATTGTAATTGTATTGTATTGTATTTTTGCGCGTCGATGTCCCTGACAGCCTGTAGGCTGTCAGGGACATCGACGCGCAAACTGTAACCATGAATTCAGCACATGAGTTTAGACCTCATAGCGTCGAAATTTTTCGTCGGTTATAAAAAAAAAAATTGCTGTTCCATACGTTTTGACCGCGTATTGCACTTTTCTATGAAACAGAAGATTTTTTTTTTTATAACCGACGAAAAATTTCGACGCTATGGGGTCTAAACTCATGTGCGGAATTCATGGTTACAGTTTGCGCGTCGATGTCCCTGCTGCCACCCTGTATTATCTTTGCATAATTCTACAAAATTTCAGGATTTAGGTTGTGCGTTACCTGTCCGTGATTGAACGTAGGTGGAAGCCTGAAAGTGGCACCGGTAACTGAAAAATTGTGTGGTGAAAAGTTGTCGTGGTATGGGCACGTTACGGAGGAATGAGGAAAATGCTGCGAGGAAAGTTTTGAGCATGAATATCGATGGCTATAAGAGTAGGGGAAGACCAAAGAAACGATGGATGGAATGTGTGAATGATGATATGGTTAGAAAGGGGGTGACTACCGAGATGACGATTAATAGAGAAGTATGGAAGAAAAAGACATGTTGCGCCGACCCCAAATAACTTGGGATGAGGGGAGGAGAATGATGAAAAAATATTATTTAGAATTATTTATTTATTCATCAACAACATTTACATTTGTGTCGAACAGTGGTTTTAACAATAACAATAAATGTAACACAAAATTCAGTGATCATCGTAAAGCCAGAAAAGCGAGAAAAAAGAATTACATTCCACATTGGGCACAAAATTATTAGTCTTAATATTAATTGTAATAATTTTACTTAATATTAGTTAAAAATTTAATATATTTTCAATTCAAAGAAATATATGTCAATAAAATGATAGAATGTTACATACTTATATCATTTAAAGTCATTAAAATATAATCACATATTAGTTCGAACTACTTTTATCTTTGAGAAACTCTCATAAGCTGTATTACCTAAAAAACAAAATTTAATTAATTAATAATGTCATCGAACTCTGTTTCCTTCCACTTCCTGGTAACCAATAACCATTATTTTATCACCGAACACTACCGGGATAACACACAATACAACATTATTTACATACAAAATAACAAATTCACATGCAAATGTTGACGGTACTAATGTAGAAGGGAACAGACCGACGGATTCGCAACTGTCTTATTAGCGAGGTTTGTTTAGTTAACATTTTAGTACCCGTATGAAACATATTGTTTCTGTGGTAAATTTCCATTCAGCTTAATTAGCTTAGGTTGGATATGTGGAAATAGGTACAAGAAAACGTTGCATAAAGTAATAGAGAACTAAGGTTTTTGATATGCCACTGCTGACCACCAAGATGATGAATGCAATCATCTTGGTGGTCAGCAGTGGTGGCCCAGTGAAAGAAAAGAAAAGAAAGAAAATTCTTTTACAGTACATACATTTATGGTGGTATCCGCCCCGACATAGAAGTTTTACGTCGTGGGTATACGCTTAAATTTGTGTAAATAATTTCATCACCACTGCTCTCAAAACGGTGAAGGAAAACATCGTGAGGAAACCGGGATGTCCTAAAACCAAAAATTCGAAGACATGTGATATCTACCAACGCGCACGCCTGGTGGTTTACGGCCCGCCCCCTCTCACCGAGAGGGGTCTCCTGTGTCCTAACAGTGGGATCATTATAGGCTGGTTATAAATTCATAACCTTCCTACTTCTTCTTAGCGCATCGATGGCAAAAAGTTCAAACATGTTCGGCCCAAAATTTTGTTCCGCGAACTCCACTCACTGACGCCGTCATAAGATCAACATTTGGTGATCTGAAACTGTGTCCTATGAGATTGTGGTTGAAATATGTAGGTAGGTGAGAAAAGCTTACATAACATTATATGACACATGCCCGTACCGAAGGGTCAGACATAGGTGTACCTTATATCACACCCACATTTCGTCAGTTATGTTTAAGTCCCGTGTAATAGGCCTACTGCCGTCAACCGGGAACAAATCCAGACTCCAGACTGCTATTGAAAAATTCCAGATGGATGAACCCAATAACTTATCTCACCCATCCTACCCCCACCCACACCACCCCACGCACCCAAAATCCCACTTGTCTCCCTTCTCTCATCTCTCTCTCTTATCTCTTATATTTGCGCTCAGTACTTGCTTAGTAAGTTAGCTAATAGGCTATTTTCCTGATCAATTCTAATTAGTTCGTCAGTTAGATTATCATAAAATATTGAACCCGTATTTTTTCTTTTGTCAATTATATAAAAAATGATGAAGAAATCGCCCGTTAAAGTTCCGCGTGACGTCACTTGCTTGCGACACTTTTGCAAGCAAGTGACGTCACGACCCCCACTACCAAATTTTGACGCGCTTTATCTTTGTTATTTTTTGTTTGATTGAGAAAAGAAAAAATACGTGTCCATTATTTTTCGCTAATCTAACTGACGGACTAAATATAATTATAATTTTTTTATCTAGGCAACTACCCTATTTTCCGAATTTATTATTTTGGGCATGTGGTGTTTACCTCAATGTAATTGTTGCGCTGTAATTTAATTTTAAGAATGAATTATGTTGCTGTATCCAGTGTGAACAATTGTTGGTAGACCTAATAATAATAAAATAAATAAATAATAACATTTAACACAAAAGTTTACTCTTATTTAATTGACATAAGCTTGCAAAGCAAAAATAAGCTTGTTGTGTTGTAGCGGGATTGTCCGAAAGGGTTACCGCTGCCCTGGAACATAAAGGGCTAAGGAAGGAACACGGGTGAGTTTTAGTCAGTAAGAGTCTGCCTCCTGCTCCACCCAGAGCGGGAGGAGTCATTTGATGATTTCCCATCCTCAAAAAAAAAAAAAAAAAGCTTGTTGTGTTGGAATATGTTGACAACTGTATTGATTTCTATCTTCTAATCATGAAGGAGGTCCCGTATCTAAGATCAAAGATATCATAACACAAATTGGCTGTTACTGTGTTACATACATACACCTACGGTTGGTCAATAGCAAAATCAGCCTATAATGTTCCCACTGCTGGGACACAGGCCTCCTCTCTGTGAGAGGGAGTGGGCTGTAATCCACCACGCGAGCCAAGTGCGGGTGTCTTCGGGACGGGATCCTTCAAAATGTAATTGAAAGTGTGTTAAGCAAAAGTGCAGATTTCACTACTGCCATGGTCTAAACAAGAACAGGAAACCCCAAAAAAAACAACGATTGCAAATTCAACAATGATAGTTTTGTTTATTACGAGTTATACCAGTTACCACGTAACACAATTAGCGTTAATATTTGTTGGTTCACGATTTTTATTGGCTTACCAGAATCAATACCTAATAACGCTAGTTGATATCAGTTTAACACTTCTTTAGCGGTAGCATATAACCTCAGTTTAAAGTTCCAAAAACTCGATAAATGGTTTGAAGTGTGGAAAGTTGTGACCATAGAGTGCTTTTAAATATGTCAAAAGCTTAGCAGATAGTTTACTGTGTGATTTTGAGCAATTAGTAATCAACAATTCCTGACTCCTCAAATCGTCAAACCCGACCCACTCGACCCGACTTACGAGTTGTAGATCGTAGGTTCGAATCCAGACAGGCACTTTACTTTGTGTAAATTAATTCATCACCAATGCTGTCAAAACATCGAAGGAAAACATCGCGAGAAAACCGGCAAGTTCTAGAACCAACTTACAGCCTACTCCGCCTCGAAGAGAGGAGGCCTGTGTCCCATTAATAGGAATATTGTTGCGCGCCACAATTAATGCCTGGTACACGGTGACATTAGTTACCATTAGCGCCATTTAGTATTGAGTAGCAGAACTAATAGAGTCAAGATCCTTCTAGAAATTTCGATGCTAGAACTTTCTAGAACTATCGACATGGTCAGTCGGGGCCGGTATGTACTCGAACCTTCTAGATGTTTCTACAATAGAAGGTCCTAGAACTATCTGCGGCACTATTATAAGGCCGGGATGAGCTACGACCGGACAGAGTCGGATAAACGATACAAGCGAATACATCGAAAGCGATCTTCAAGTGCGACTTAAGTGCAATTGTGTTTTCTAGGTAATCAGTGTGTTTGAGTTGTTATTAATGTTGTTTAATTAAAGTGTTATTTTTGGTAATTTATATCGGCAGTTTTAATTGTCACGAACCCGAAGCTTGTAACAGTATTATAGGCTGATTATGCCTCTGACACTGAGTGGCAATTTATTTTGTGTCATGTAAAACACCACTTTGGACATAAACCGCCTTTGATTTGACTCTGTAACTAGACATTCAGTGAGCCTAAAACCCTGTTATAAACTAAATTGCCTTCATAATTCCCTGAAGATCGTCCGTCTGGCCTTGTGCATAAGAGTCCAATTACAGTAGAACTTCAAAATTAAATTGGATATTTTCATTAGGAAACGGTCGTATATTTATTAAATTAGGGACAGCTTACTTATTTATTTCATATGTGGCAATTTAGAAGGATGTATTTTTTTATATCTTTTCTAAGGATCAAGGTCGTTGCGCCCCTATTTTCCACTAATGTTTTCGTTTGAACCATCGAGGTTAAAACAATAATCTCCCATTTTTCTTGGATTAATATGATTTTCTTGTCTTCTGTTCTTTCAGAACCCTTTCACTTTTCCACTCCTCTCTTTCTTGAGCTAGCGTGTATCAATCCTGTCTGTAGGCGTCAAGCTCGTCCCACCATCTTCTCCGGTGTCTACTTCCGTATCACCGGACATTTTCTGGAGCCTACACAGTGGTAGATTTGGCTCATGACTCGTTCGACATGCGGCAAACGTGCCCAGTCCCTCATAAATTTGGCTGTTTTTTGGGTGACGTCGACGATTTGCGATATGGAGCGCAACACTGTGTTCCTAACACGGTCCGTTAGCCTGACTCCAAGAATGCTGCGCTCTATTGCTCGCTGGCCAACCTCAAGCTTAAACCTCTGCTGAACTGTCGAAGATTATGGTTGAGCGCCATAAGTGAGGATAGGGAGTATGCACATTTCCATTAAATTGCGTTTATCAAATTGGTATGTTGTACTACTTTTTCTTTTTAGCGTGTCGATAGCAATCTAAATGGACTCGGCCCAGAATTCGGCTACTTGTTCGGCGCCATCACCAGCGTCCATCAGCTCCTGTAACGTGCAGCTGACAGGACACGCAGGACATATATTAAGTGTCCCATCGTTTGTTAAACAGCACCGCATCATCGTACTACTTAGAACAACTTCAAATTGTGGTTCATAGAATATCCTCTAACATTTACAGAATCTGGCTGTATTCTAACAGAAATTTTGATCACTTGGCACTTTTTTTTGCGAAAAATCTGAATATTACGACGCTGACGAGATTAAAAATCATGTTTTGTAAACTTACTTCTGTCCTGGTTTTTCTTTCCTCATAATTAAGTATTTCGGTTAGGCTTGAGAAAAAAGAAATGGTATAATAAACTTCCAAGTTGGCATAAGTTGATTAGTTTTACTCCTAGTTCCTTCGCTTACCAGCAATAAAGTTTTACGTCTTACTGAGAACAGCTGTTGCTTACCGTTTTTCTTTTACTCTTAGATCATTGTGGAGGGATTATGTAAGATAAAAGTAGGAGGATAATTCCTCGTCTGCAACTTAATGGTTGTACGTAAAAAGGGGGATTTTTTAGGAACTTTGTACGGCGGAATAAATTATATCTTCTTGCAAGTTTTATTGCACACCTAATTGTTGTTTGAAAGTTTTCTGTTACGTCAATGTTTTGATCTTATTGAGCGGCAAACCACTTGGATATCCACTTGATGAAAGAGGTCACCGCTACCAGTTGTTTTGCAATCAATACCAGAGGTATCGCAGGAGCTGCCAGGGCTGCGGGTTGTCCGAAAGAGATACCGTGGCCCCTGAGAGGTCAATTGATGATTTCCCAACAAAAACAAAAAACAGGTCTCCTCTCTGTGAGAGCGAGTAGGCCGTAATCCACCACGTGGGCCCAGTGCGGGTTGGTGGATGATGGATGCAGGAGCTTCTGATTACATACCTTTAAAACCGGAACCATAAGCGTGCGAATAGCTGGTACATAATAAATGATCAATGACCCCCATGCTAGGCAAAACCTCAGTTACAGGGGTCATCCATCAGTCCATTCTGGTTATTATAATAATTACGTACAAATTAGTAAGGATGGATGTTTGTTACTCTTTCACGCAAAAACTACTGAACGGATTTGGCTGAAATTTGGCATACAGATGTTTTATAACTAGGATTAACATATAGTATACTTTTTATCCCGATATTTCCACGGAATCAAAACTCATACGGGTGAAACCGCGGGGCGCAGCTAGCATTATTATAATTATCTGCAAATAAATCTTTGACTTTAACTTTAAGTAATAACATTTAAAACGTGTTTTCAGCAAAAAAATATTTTAAAATTTTGACCTTCAACATCTTCGCAACCTGAAGGTTACTAGCAGTGCGATCCTGTAACCATCTCACCGTGAAAACTAAGGCGAAGTGAGCGTGGAGTGAGCTGTCATTCCAAACTAAATGCTAGGGATTGACATTATTGGCAGCTCACTCTAAGCTCACTTCACCTAACTTTTCACGGTGAGATTTTTACAGAATCGATCGGCTGGTATGGTTCAGGTTCAGTGCAAAAGAAATATCACAATGGCGGGAGTACAAGTGACTCTGGCTTTGTTAAAAGCGTCTTTTTACACCCGCTATGTGTGGTTATGACGGAGCGCCATAAAAAGATCTTAATTTTTTTTACTGCTTTTTTTATTGTGTTATTAAATTGATAGGTCTCTTCGTGCGAACTTCATCAGACCCGGAACTGCGTCACGTATCATCATGACCGTGGCTTTTTATCACTATTTCCCAATATGACGTGGAAATTAATAACAGGTCCAAATATGGAGATTGTGGTCCTTCCGCTTCATAGGCAATTTTCTGGTCAATGTTCAAGTGGCCGTCAAACTGTTTGTGCTGTAATTAGGAAGCAATATGGCGAATTTTGTGATAGCCCAGTGGTCTTAAGGCCTGCCTCTCATACAGGAGGTTGTGGGTTCAAATACGGGAGAGTACCAATGTGACTTTTCCTTATATGGGATGCGACGTCATTTTTGTTGAAGCATTGCAAATCTTAAGGTCAAGTTCAAATGTCTCGAGAGCTTTTTCACCAGCAGATCTTTAAACTGCAGCTTGCCTCTGAATAGCTATTTCATTTCGAGTTCTAGGTACTTACTTGCGGCTTTTTGTGGCAATTTGCTGGGCCTATTTGACGCAGCTGTGAGGCGCACAATTTTATGATATTTTTTTACTGTTTTTAGACTTAAGTCTTTTTGTGTGTACCTATGTGTCAAATAAACATACTTTCTTACTTACTTTTATTGAAATCTTTCCCATCTTCTGATGCTTCTCACAATATAGCAATAAGGTTCTCCTTATTTCTATATTGTGAGAAGCCATCACCAGATTTCACCAAACTCTTCTAGATTGGCCGCATCATGTCTTACGGTATCTACAAAGTAAATTAGATAATATTGAAAATATTTATTTAAATACAAAAAAAGCCTCTTAATTACAATATACTAACTAATACTAAACTATGTATATTAGGTACAAGTATATACCGTTACATTTTGAAAAAATCGGCTGATCCATACATTTAAGTATGTTCGCATAACTCGACATGATGTATGGAGCAACTGATTTTTTTTAATGATTTCAGGGTTGGTCCCATATTAAAAGATGTTCACAATGATGAGTACAATGACCCCTTTTAAGGATTAAAACGATTAAAAATATACGGGTGTATAATAAAAAATAACAAAAAAAAAGTAGGAAAATATTCGTCCGTATCGTTGTCAATGGGATACGTGCCCAAAAGGCTGGTAGCATTACTTACTATTATGTTGAGACAATTCTTGATGAGTGTCTGTTACACAAACACACAACATCAATAAGATTCCAAACAATCGTTACAAGATGATTAAATTGTAATTATGAACTCAGTGTCTGTCATAATGTTGTTTGTTTATTTCCTGGTTCTTGATTTGTAACGTTTGTTTTCACTGAAGTGATATAATCTCCGCCTTCAATTATTCTCTAGTCAATTAATCTGTGAGAGGGAATGAGCCGTAATCAACCGCGCCGGCCAAGTGCGGGTTGGTAGATGTCATATGTCTTCGAATTTTTGGTTCTAGGACATGCCGATTTCCTCACGATGTTTTCCTTTACCGGTTTGAGAGCAGTGAGGAGGCTTGTGTCCCAGCAGTGGGGGGACCGCTTCGCTTGCCGCGGTCGGTTCGCGGATGGGTGATCATCCTTTGTATATCGAGACCCCTCCGTGCCTCGGAAAGCACGTTAAGACGCAATCGTCAGTGAAATACAAATTTTCTTACTTTTTTTCAATTTGCAGGTCGGTATCCTGCGGTGCTATTCTGTAACCATCTCACCGTGAAAACTTAGGTGAAGTGAGCGTGAAGTGAGATGTCATTCCAACTAATGCTAGGGACTGACACTATTGACAGCTGACTCTAAGCTCACTTCACCTAACTTTTCACGGTGAGATTTTTACAGAATCGATCGGCTGGTGTTTATCTAAGCCTTAAGGGCTGATTTTTCAATCATCTGACAACTTTATTCGAGGAATAATTTTGAAATTTTGACAGTTATTTCATAAAAAATCTGTCAAACGTCAATTTTATTCCTCGAATAAAAGTTATCTGGCGATGGAAAAATCAGCCCTAAATATGTATGATTGGCGATCGTAATAATATTTATTTGTAGAATCATTATCATAAAAATCATCAATACATCTCTCTATGTACAGACGCCAGCACATCAAGCTACTACAATCTGTCAAATTTCTTCAATAGATTTTCAACTTTATCGCTAAAGCATTAAGGTTCAAGGTTGATTGGGAAAATTTGACAGTTTCGGGTAGCTTGACCTGCTGGCGTCTGTACATTTTACCCTATTGAATGACTATTTTATGACATGTAAGGCCCATTATCACTCAAAGAGTATTGCTGATTCTAATGAAAATAATAATTCTGTAAAGCCATATTTGTTACGGTCGCGAATCATATTTATCAAGTCAACCAGACCAAAAAACTCAGTTACATCCGGTTAGACTGGAAGCTGACGTCAACATAGTTGGGAAAAGGCTAGGCAGATGATTTCTCAGTAACAGACCGAAGGCTGGATCTGTGTCTGGCTGATCGTTATAGGCTCGCCCCCCATTAGATGGAACTAAGACATAACTGGCGAAAGGTTGGTAAATTATAGGCATGCCTTTGTAGGCGTGTCTTTGTCCTTCGGGGAATACAGAGGTCATTGTTATGTTTTGTTATTATTTTACACCTAAATGCGACCAACATATTTATGGAGGCCATAGTAATGACGTCACGATACTACAACAACGAAAATGTCGCGTGCGTAGTAAAAGAACAGTAAATAACTCATAAACACGTAATACGCAAGTTAATCTGAAGATCTGGACTTGATAAGATATGCTATGTGTACGCAGCTTATCATGCTAAGTGGAATATGAATTATGTAAGTAAAGGACGCTTGGTATGGCCATGTCAATGAAGATAAAGATAGTAATATCACCCCAGCACCCTAATTACGTAACAATCAGAATCTGAATCATTTTGATGGATATTGCTGATCATTTGTCTGCTCAACAACGTACATAACGCTATAATTGTTGTTGAACTGTCAAAATGAAAGCCATTTCTACTGATTACCCAATTACCCAACTGGAACTTCCATTGTTTTCCAAGTACAAATGGTCCTCCAATGCTATTCTATAAAGTTCACTTGGAACCTCACAGGGTAGCGGGATCGTCGGAAAGGGTTACCGCTGCCCTGGAACATAAAGGGCTAAGGATCCTTCCTTAGCCCTTTATGTTCCAGGGCAGCGGTAACCATGTTCCTACACGGGTGGGTTTTAGTCAGTAAGAGTCTGACACTCCTTACTGCTCCACCCAGAGCGGGAGGGGTCATTTGATGATTTCCCATCCTGAAAAAAAAAAAAAGGGCTTCGCACAAGCGACTACCACACTGCACCGCGCTCCGTCGCGTAGCGCGGCCCGCGAGCGGATTGTGTTTTCTATACAAACTGATACAATGTAAAATATGCCGCCTCGCGCTACGCGACAGAGCGCGATAATCACTTATGCGGTCACTTAAGTGAGGTTCCAAGTGAACTAGAACTGAGATGATCGCCTTAAGTACTTTTCGATACCCAATTCATTTGTTTTCAATGCCTTTCGTGTTATGTGCCTATATGCCTATAATTATGTATGTGTGTGTACAATATGCTTTAAGGATGTTGTTGGAGCCCCAACAACGCACCACCGCACCGTGACGCAGGCACGGTGCTGCGTCTGGCATGTTTATAGAGGCTCGCATTGATGGTTTTCATGCTATCATGAGAAAGCGAGAGGCCTCCATTTTGCACCATTTCCGAGCAACCTCCAACAGCATTCTGAAAGTAATAGCGAACCGTTTAGACTGTCCTTTTCCTGGATCGCACTCCACGTGTCTAAGTATTTAATTTCGTTTGTTTTGGCTTTTTGCGGTCTACTAACATAGTTCTTAAGTACTTACTAACACAAACATGGATGACTTTGATGTTTTTCTAATTATTATTTTCTTTGTTTTTTACTTGTTAATCTTATTGCATAAATTTGAAATATTTCCTCCTGGGAGAGGGCACTGGCTCTTGTAACACAGGTTATCCACCTAGCACAAGTGTCAGGGACTTCGCACTATTTGTAACCACTTCATGTAAAAAAAAAAGATGTCCTCTGGAATAAAGTTATTATTATTATTAAAGTAAAGTCGCAGAATCACACCTCAACACTGTTGTAATTTCAGTTCATCATCTGCCCAACTATGTTGGGGTCGGCTTCCAGTCTAAACAGATGCAAGCTGAATACCAGTATTCTACATGGAGCGACTGCATGGACTACTGTAATTTAATTTAGAAAATGAATAAGTAACCTTAGTCTAAAACTTAGCTTTAACCTTGGTCCCCTAACCCCCGTAACCCTAGTGAAAGTTTTCTGCACTTGCCTTTATTTCAATGGAAAGTTGAAAACAGCCCATAGGAAATGCTGCTACTGATAACATAGTCAAGATATTCTTCATAGACTTTTTCTAAAATTAAGTATGTCGTTTTGTAACCTGCTATCGAATGGATTATAAAATGCAATAAACTGCTAATCCGGTTCTCACGAAGCCTTTCTCACATGAAGGTTTCGGATAATCCTTTTACATGTTCAACTCTGAACATAATTTATTTAAATTAAATTATATTTTTTATGGATTCAAGTAATGACTGTGTTGTAAAGATTAGGGACACTGTTTCGACCTGGCCCATTGATATCAACGCGAGGGATTGAGGATTTCACCAGCTAATTACAACAATCATATACTCGTAGATAGAGGTATGAGGATCAGGGCGTAAAGTTCACTCATTCTCCATAAAAAAGAGAGGATCCTCTGACCAGACGGGTGGTATGTCTGGTGGGCAACTGCCCGACGATTGATGTCGGAACAATGAATAGCTAGCTGCGCCGTAAACTTTGCTTGCGCGATGCAGAACGTGCGTGACGTCAGTGTTATGCGTAGTTCGCATTTGGCGAGGTAGATGTCGCCATAAACATACTGTGTTTTAATATAGCAATAATAATAGACACCATATACCTATCTATATTAATTATGGGTTACACGATACAAGGGGTATCATGTAACCCATAATTAATATAGCATATAATGTTCCTTCAGGCCTCCTCTCGATGAGCCGTGACGTGACGTTATTCACCACGCGGCCCTGTGCGGGTTGGTAGATGTCACATATCTTCGAATTTTTGGTTCTAGAACATCGTTTCCTCCAATGTTTTCCTGCACGGTTTTGAGTACATTGGTCATGCAATAATTTACACAATGTAAAACGCCTGTCTGGGTTCGAATCTACTTCCTAAAACTCGTAAGCCGCGGCAGTTACCACTGGGCCACCCCTACTCTCGATAGCCCTTGGCAAGGATGGAATATTGCTAAGCCCATGTTATTATTTGAAAGAGCCGACTCTAAAGACCACTTTCAAAAAGTTTTTTGCCATCATAGGTAAAGGGCAGTTGTTTTTGGAATGAATGAATGAATGAATGTTATATTTATTTGCAAGAATATAGGTAGCTAACATAAGTTCTTAAGATCTATGGGTTTCACTATATTCGGCATTTCTGCAGTGCAAATATTATTTAGATTTTACATCTTGGTTATACTTATCGCATGCAGTACACATTTACTAATTATCAATAACATAAAAATACTAATAATAATTTCATAATTTAAATTTGGATTTAATGCAATTAATAAAATTAAATTAAATACAATTCTAGTCATTTAAAATAATAATTTATATTAAAAATAGAGATAATGATGTCATGTCAAAAAAAAAAAATGTTTCAATATTATTTAAGTAGGTAATGTAAATATGTAGATGTCATAATAATTATAATAAATAAGTTTTACATTTTATACTCAAAATATTCATTGATGGAATAAAAACATCTCTCACACAACCAGTTACATAGCTTTCTATTAAATTCCAAATCTGTAGCACTTCTAAATCTTTCGGCTAAGTGGTTATACATATATTTTCACCGCCATGATAGAACAATTTTTGTTGCATAATTTAAGTCTATTACGCGGGACTACCAGTGGTTTCTGTACTAGTTTCCTCTTTGACATACCCTTTTATCTTTTTCAAAAAACGAGTAGTTGTTTCCTATGTTAAGTAAGTTGTATACTATGTATTTATACTGAAATAATAAAGTGCTAATTTGCATAATCAAATTGATGTTAAAATGTAGGTACTCCATTTATGTAAAACTGCGTAGACGTGTTAAGAATTCTCTGAAGTATTAAAATGGCACCTCTTAGTTAAACGACACAAAGGAGTGTTTATTACCACCAAGCTAAGAATGAACTGAGACAACAGTAATTAAAGTTCAATTTACAGTAAAACGATGTAATCTACTAATTGTCGGCGCCGCCGCCGCGTCGCAACTATGGTGACCATTTCGAAAGTCTTGGGCCCCAAGTCTGCTATTTTTATAAATTCGTCATTCCAACACGATCCCATTCCCATCCCATTGTCATTTTGCTTAAAGTTTGTAATCTGCTAAATTCTTAATGGCGATCATTGGTCGGTCAATGGTCTCGTAATAGAATTGTGTCATAATGGCATTGTCGTATTGCCATTATTATAAAACCCGTTAGTAGAAATGATTTTCGAAAAACTACCACTACTTTATTTATGCCAGATTTCATTTATATATATTTTTACATATTATTTATTAGTGTTTTATACAAGTCAAGTGTTTTATGTAAGTCAGTCATTCATTTATCATTATGTACGAGATTACCATTCTATGCCATTTCTTTCAATGAAGTGTCAGTGGTTGACCCCTGAAAAGTCATAATAACGCCATTATGTTAGTAGATTAAAAAACTTGTCAAAATCAACAATTATGAAATCAATGATAGACCATTCTGAGACTATTGTAATAGCAGACTTGGGGCCCTGACTAGTAGACAAATGTCCACTTGAAAAAGCTCTGGATATTTTAAGCAACACCTTTTTGACAGGTCTGCGAAGCAGGCACATTAGTTATACATGAAACTACATTCCTCATAATAGGTAGGTAACTAATATTATGATCAAGGGACAGGGAAAGGGTCAGTTAAAAATAAAATGTTAGGGTTCGGGGGACCCCCGGTAGGAATGAAGTTCAAAATCAAAATTCAAGATGACAGCTGCGAAAAATTTGAAAAATTTGCATTTTCGCAGGTATCTGTGGCAGTTGACAAGTTTATAAAGCGAAACTTTTTGTAAAATGGATGTCGATTTTACGGAATAACTAATCTAAGAGGTCCGAAGTAGACCTATACAGTATTTACTAAGTCGGAAGCGACGACGACATTTTACTCCGATCGTTACAATTCAACTGACTCTCATGATGTTCCACTCTTCGAATTGCGACATAATGTAGTAATGTTTCTTAGCGCTATCGCGGGGGAGGTATGCTAAGGCCGTGAAGGATGGCTACCCTATTCGCAACCGCAACGCTCTAAAGTCTTCAAACGTAGGAGCTGGGGGGTATAAAAAGTTCTACATGACTTAGTAAGTACTAAATGTATATCTTCATTAGCTTAATGGGCTTAACTTTTCTTGTTACCGTACAACGTAGTAATTATAACAATATTATTTTATTCACATGGCCTGAAATGGACTGTGTGAAACATGATATGGCTAGAAAGGGGTGACTACTTTTTTTTTTTTTTTTGAGTTTCGGAATTCATTAAATGACTCCTCCCGCTCTGGGTGGAGCAGGAGGGAGTGTCAGACTCTTACTGACTAAAACCCACCCGTGTTCCTTCCTTAGCCCTTTATGTTCCAGGGCAGCGGTAACCCTTTCGGACAATCCCGCTACCCAAGGGGTGACTACTGAGATGACAACTAATGTTGTGACTATTGTTTAGAAGTCTTCTTCTTAGCGTGTCGATAACACTTTAAATGGACTAGAATTCGGCTACTTGTTCGGCACCATCACCAGCGTCCGTCAGTCCTGTAACGTGCAGCTGACAGGACACGATATTAAGATATTATAGACCCATCAAGTCAATGAAGTTTACACAACGACGAATAAACTGTTTTTTTTTTTTACTGATGTTAGTTCAAGTTTACTTGACCATAATCTGCGCTCGTTGACCCTTAAAAAATCATTGAATAATAATAATAAGTTCATTTATTTTCTCTCACAATGGTTTGTAGTACTTAACAGTTTGACCAACATAAATCACATCATGATCATTTTTTTGTTGAATCATGTTAAGATATCAATAGATACCCGTCACGTCTGTGGTGGAGTATCGCTAACTTATTTCATTTGACCCTATATACCCGGTGGTCAACCTAGAGCATATCGAATAAGTCTTAGAATGCGCCATTAAATTTTTCGGATGACGAAGTTTATACAGGGTTATTTGTACAGGTTTGTTTTACAAATAACCCTGTAGAGACATACATACTTATTTAATTGTAAAGAAAATCACGACACTCGTAATTGAGTCATATACTTGTGTCGCTCTTCTTAAGTTTGAATTTGCCGCGTTATCGACAGAGGCTACCTGCCACGCCTACCAAGGTCGAGGAAATGAGATGACTGACAGTTGACATTGACACATTCCGTAGAAGATGGAAGAGTGTTATGGTGGCGATGGCGAATGTAAGCTTTTCCTAAGGAAATAACAAGATCCGAAATAAAGGCTTTAAATGTTGCTTCTTTCGTTTTTACAGGTAATTAAATCAATTGTTTACAGATGATGTAACTTATGTTATAGTAACATATTCTAAATTAAACTTTCGTTTTTACAGAGAAACGCAATTACGTATTTGTTTCATTATAACCAATTTACTGAAGTGGAAGTCACAAACACCATTATATAATTATTTTTATTTAAGTTTGTTACTAACATCTGAAAAATGTACCTACACGCGTCATAAAAAAATATTCGTTTATAACGCATGTCTTTATAAGTATATACTTACAAACGACCACTCGCAAAAACATTCACGAGAAATGTTTTATTGAAACATTAATTAATTTTCATATCTGTTGCCTTAGAGACAGCAAATGCCAAGGGGTTTGAAGCCAGCTAATTACACGTTAAACGTTTCCTTACTTAATATATCTACATATACTTAATCAAAACGAAACGTTCGTCACAGGAACCGAGTGCGCGTCTCCTTTTTAAGGAAATCCTACTATCCTATTTAATCCTTCTAATATTATAAACATGAAGGTTTGTATAGATGGATGGATGGATGTTTGTGACTCTTTCACGCAAAAACTACTGAACGGATTTGGATGAAATTTGGTAAATAGTTTATAACCAGGATTAACCTATAGGATACTTTTTATCCCGATATTCTTACGGGATCGAAACTTTTGCGGGTGAAACCACGAGGCGCAGCTAGTATTATATATAAATATTATATTTTATTTATTATTGTGTCATACCCCTTGGGAGACAAAATCTTTGCACCAATGTAATATTATTATAATATAATATTTGCACCAACGACAGTCCCATTTTATGTCCAGGAAACTCACTGTCCATTCTAAGGTTGCCTGGAAGAGATCGCAGTATTGCGATAAGGCCGCCCATTGTATATTTTGTAGTGTGCCATGTATTTTTTATGCTATGTATTTTTGTGGTGTACAATAAAGTTAAATAAATAAATAAATAATCTTACTGTATGTGTATGATATGAATCGGTCTGCAACAGATACTGCAGACTGATATGGCCATTATAAGGACGTGTTCAAGAGTCAGGATCTCAAGTTGATAACACTCATGAAGGAACGGAAGTCGCAATGCAATTGGATAAATTTCGTCAATTGCGGAAGCACCAACCCAAATGGTGGGACAGAATGTCAGAATTTTTACTGTTACCTACTGCTGATTGTAAAATCTACATTAAAGAAATAAATAAAGAAAACACCATATTCATTCGTTGGGCACTTTTCCTGTTGACAGCGATGCGGAAGATTTTTTTGATGCCCTATGATCTTTATTATTTATTTTAAGACGTTTGAAATTACGAAAATATTATCTTGGAAATAAAAATATTATTTATTAATATAGAACTACTGAAATATTAACCAATATTGTTCCAATAATATTAATTTTGACTCCAAGACAACTTAAAGTAAAAACTGAATAAACTATGCGGATTAAAATGGGGTCAAACTGCAATTAAAATATAGAGCACTAAGCTATGAAGTCATCGTCTGCCTAGCCTTTTCCCAGCTATGTTGGGGTCGGCTTCCAGTCTAACCGGATTCAGCTGAATACCAGTATTTTACATAGAGCGACTGCCTATCTGACCTCCACAACCCATTTACTGGGTAATACGATAACCCTTGGTAAGACTGGTTGTCAGACTTTCAGGCTCCTGACTACCCGTAACGACTGTCAAAGATCCACGAATGACAGCCGGGACCAACGGTTTATCGTGCTTTCCGAGGTACGGAGGGGTCACCCATCCAACCGCGGAAAACGTAGCTTAACATTAAGAAACTAAGTAAACTTATCGTTCTTCAGTTATCTTTCTCTCCACACGAAAAACAACAGCTGAAACCAGTTCACCTTCAAACCAACATTAAAAAGCTTCAAGTTCAATGCTACACAGTAAACATTTGAAATAACAGACGTCATAAACTGAAAATATTTTCACGGCCATTAAAATGATTGAATACACATACAAAAAGAACTGAAAACTATACTTCACAAATCAAATGGTATATAACAAAATGATCTTGTTAACGCGTACTAGGGAGTCCGCTGCGCAGGAGTCGATCAAAACACGTATTCTATTACAGTCGCGCGCTGTGCCCTAACGAATATAGACGTGCCTATTGATATAATCGCTAAATTCTAAATTTATCCGCTGCAATACGTTGTACATGTATAGAGAATCAATTTCGCGCTCTATGATGTCGGGTTTAAGAATTCGCGTAAAAATTGCTGGCAAATAGCCTGGCGGAGTGAAGTGTAATGTGTTAGAATATTTTTGTTTATGAAGTTTTAAATGTAACAGCTAATTTAGACAAAATTTCGGAGTTCAAACACCAAAAATATTTAATCAAAACCTTTTAAAAAATCAGACAGAAGCTGCCTACAGAAAAGTGTTGATTCGAATCCAAAATAAAACAATTGACAAGCCATGGCGTCTACACCAGATACGCCAACCCCGAGTGATACCCCTGAAAATACGCCCACACCCTCGCCAGGACCTCAAAATGTAAACAAATTCAACTGGCTGAAGAGGGCACAGGCTGCAAGGAACAATCCCTTCGTGAAAGCAAGACCCTCGCTAACCCGGGAGAGCTCCACAGCAGAGCTGTTCTCCAGGGAGAATTCCAGTCCAGACTTATTCCAAAGTTCCAGACTGAATCTCTTTGACACCGACAGAGCACCGAAACCTGAAACTAACGCTAATGGATTTAAAAAGGTAAATTCGGATACATTTTTGTACAAAACACTTAAAATATCTTACGGGTGTCTTAGACCATCAGGTTATTTGATTAAAAGCGAGTGTATCAGGGATCAACTGATAATAATCTAAAGCATGTAATAATTACAAAGTAAACAGCCTCTGTTTACCACTCTCTTGTAATCTAGATAAAATTTTGCAGCTCTCTACATTTTAATATTAGTACGTGATAATCAGTTTCACACAAAAAAAAATTAAATCTCCAAAATGTTTGACGAAATGATTACCTCTGCTTCGGTAAATGTAATAAATAAATATTAATCTTGTATAACGTTAGTAGCCAATCTTTTCGGGCGTTTAGAATGAAACATCTAAATTTTGAGCCAATTATCGCTACAGTGAGTATTGCTTTTAAATTGGGGACTAACAATCGAATTAGAATGCGGATCTAAGGAACGAGAAACGGTTCAAAACTAATTTTTATGTGTTTGTTTTCAGGATGGCCCATTTTTAGTGGTCCAATTTTTGATTCACGGACATCTCAATGATTTATCTACACGCAACCGTTACAAAAAATCAGTGGTGTAGAAGTTGTGATTTTTTAAATTTATTTTCATAAAGTTAGCACCATTTGGGAATAATCCAAAAAAAATATTCATTAGTGCGTAGCTACATGTCTATAGTACTTACTCACTTACTTATAGATTCGGTTTGGTGCAAAAACTTTCAATCTAGAGAGGTTTATACAAGGCTAAAGTAGAGTTTTTAGGAAAAACTACTTTTAAACTACAGATTTTCGCGGAACATTATGTTGCCTTTATGTCAATTCATAGAAAGAACTCTAGACACAGAAAAAAATTGGATCACTATAAATGGGTATACAAACATATATAAATTGGTTTTAAACGTTTTTCGTTCTCAATCCGCATTCTAATTCGATTATCATCCCTCAATTTTGAAGCAATACTCACAGTAGTGTGTATTGTGTGAGCTAGAAGGTAGTCAGGTTAAAAATGTACTCATTGACCCGACCAGCCCGTAGACGTTTACTGTTGAACATAGGCCCTATAATGATTTTCCAATGAACGATAGCGAGCGAGCTATCGGACAGTTTGGTGATACTATCCTTTCAACAAAGCCACCTTTTAAGATAACAAAAGTGGTTTATACTTCGTTGAAGACAAATCGAATAAGTACTCCACAGGCTACCTGTGCAGTATTGTCTCTCCTTTCCCCTTAAATCCATTCCAGGTTGCCTTTATAAGTTCGCTTTTAGCGATTCAACCGTCCATTGTGTCATCTTATGTAATTTTTCATACATTTTATATTGATAATATCATCATCTGCCTAGCCTTTCCTATGTTGGGGTTGGCTTCCAGTTTTTGGATTCAGCTGAATACAAGTATTTTACATAGAGCGACTGCCTATCTGATCTCCACAACCCGGTTACTGGGTAATCGACGATGCACCTAGAATAATAGAATATAATATATAAAGTTTTACTGAGATAGATGGAAAGAATATTATACTATTTATTATCAATATAAAGAGGGGCCCGTAGCTAAATAAATATATACAAAGCATTGTAAAACATGTTTCAAAGAGTAACGGTGGAGTTTCTTCCTCATTCTTCTCCATACGAAACTACCTCTTGGAAGAGGCGAATAGAATCAATTAATTTTTTTTTAAATAAATTTTGACGTTCAAAAGTGCCTTTTATGTGCCTATTTGAAATAAATGATTTGACTTTGACGTTTATATCTGCATAAACATGAATAAAACATTAGCTGTATGATACACAAATGAATTAGGTTCTTGTTGATGGTACTAATTATTCTTATGTAACTGGAGACGGTGACGCTAAATCAGCCAAGTTTAAGGCCAAACGTTCAAACCTCACTTATCTTACATACAAATTGCTCTCAACAAACCCTAGTTTGCCACAACACGCCTCGGAGGAACAATTTCCATAATTTTAAACCGATTAGGATGAGCCTTACGAACAGTCTGAGTTTCAAACAGGCGATTAGTTTAATTTGCTGATTTTAATGTTCTTGTTCTTGCTGACAATCTGACACTGATAGTCGTAAAGGCCTGGCCAAACTTGCCCCCTTTTAAAACATCTTAGATGAAGATGAATGAGACTCACTTCTGAAAAATACAGCTGGTGTGACCTGAAGCCCAATTCTCGTAATTTGGAACGTTCAAAATTTAGTCGCAGTCTCATCTCAGCGACAAACAAATGTCAAAAACTTGTCAAAATGTAGGGAAATTAGACGTATTTTTGACAGATTCAGACTGTGAACGTTCTTATTACTAGAATTGCCCCTCTGGATGTAGAATGCGGACTATAACTGTTTTGTGCCATTTTAACTGTTGCCGCATCTTTGTCTGCGTGCTTATTTTTCATACAAATATCCAGGATGCCTATGTCTTTCTCCGGGTCCAGCGGGATAATTGCGTAACACGATAACATAAGGGCTTTCATTTTGACAGTTCAACAACATTAATTACTTAATTCGGGGCCAGGCCACCTATCTGTCAAGTTAAAGAATTATAATTATAGCCTTAATGTCGCTGCAGTTAGAATACATAAATAATCTTACAAAACATCAGCCATCTTACATATCGATTTAATGGTTTAGTCGTGAAAAGGTAACAGACGAGCAGAGTTGCTTTCGCGGCCTCTAAGTGGACCATAATCCACCACGCGGGCCCAGTGGTTTTTGTTTCTGAGACATGCCAGTTTCCTAACGATGTTTTCCTTCACAGTTTTGAGAGCAGTGGTCATGAAAAAAATACACAAAGTAAGATGCCTGCTTCAGAGAAGTGGATAATGATGTATTTAAAAACTGAATTGAATATGTATCTGTTTACTTTCAGTAAAGATCTTTTCTAATTTCGATCAATCTCTTTGATTTGGGGTGATTGGGGTCATGCGCTTGGTTTTTGAATAAAAAAACCTTTCTTTCGGAAAGTGGTTTAATATGATGAGTACAATCATGTGTTTTAGTATTTGTCACTTATTACTAGGAACCAAAAGTCCTATCGCCTATGCCTTAAATATCGACTTCAAGTTAAAATACTTTCACCTTATCCTGTAAGCAACTCCTGCAACTTTTTTAATCTCCACCTCATACAAAATTCATGTTCTATTCAAAACTCTTTAGTATAAACATCATTATAAAACTCCGAAGCGTGCCAAACACTGCAATGCCTTGTTAGTTTACCTCGTAGTGAATATTTTTAGATGTAAGGGATATATACCTGCAAGGCTGAGTTATTATAGTAACTGCGTTGTTGATAATTATAATATAATTATTGTTGTGTTTTGAGTATTCACATAATAGTGAAAGAAGCCCGAAAGTCTGACAGCCAGTCTTACCAATTGGTATCGTATTAACCAGTAACTGGGTTGTGGATGTCAGATAGGCAGTCGCTCCATGTAAAATACTGGTATTCAGCTGCATCCGGTTAGACTGGAAGCCGACCCCAACATAGTTGGGAAAAGGCTAGGCAGATGATGATGATGATGACATATTATTGAAAGAAAAAGACATACTGCAAGAACTCTAAATTAATTGGCATGTTCCTTTTTTTTTTTTTGTGAATGGCATCTCGTAGTCGACCTTGAGAGGTCGTAACTACTTAACCGGCCTATCCTGTTGTTGCCTTAAGAATTCTTAAAGCCTCCAGCCAGGGCTACATCTAGATTAAAACTAAGTGACTGCGCGCTAAGGGCACCCCCCTATGGGGTACGAACCTCGGCTTAGGGCGTCGCTGGGAGAGGGCAGCAAGGGACAGGCTGGATCGAAATGGTATTATTAATGCTTTGATGAGCGCGGCGTTTCCTAGGACTATCTCTGAGAAGAAAGGCGGAAACAAACTCAGAGGTCACAGTCGGGGGATTTAAAGTTACAGGCTCAGCTACGGCGCGGGCTGGCACTTCAGCGGGCAAGGGTCGGGGGGGGGGGGGGGGTGGCATGTTCCTGAGGATGACACTTTATTTATATTTTTCCTCTAAGCATACCTACATAATACAGTCCATGGTCGAAAATATAGTCGTCAAAAAATGTAATAAGCTCGGAATTGCGACATCCTATCTCACGGGATTCAGAACTGTCATTTACGAAATATCTGGCTCAGTTCTGCCCCACGGGACCTCAATATGTGTAGCTTCTTTCTATCCTAATTAAATTAATTGTAACTAGAGCTATTTATATAACTTATCTCGCTTTTCTTATTATCTCTCCTGATAACATCACTTACCGGGCGAAAAGATCAAGGTCTTATGTGGGATAAACCCAGAGAAAAGTTATTTTGTTATTCTTTCCCTAATAAATTGTCAGAGTAGGCATAACATAACAAAAGAATACCTATCGTAGACCCATATTTGACTAGTTATGTTTAAATCCAACGTAATGAGCCTGTTGTCAGGTACAAATCTAGACTCCGGTCTCCGGTCTACGGATACATTCCTGATGGAAAAACCCAATAACACTTTACCTGACTTGAGAACCCAGGACCTTTTGCTCAGCAGTAGCTCTTGCGACCTCTAGACCAACCTACGTTCTGTTCAAAAACTCCGGTCCTAATTCCCAGCCAACACATAAGCCAGATAGTAGCGAAAATATACCACAATAAGCAGTGTCAAGCTTTATTACTTTTGTATTACAGCTGATGTTATGGCTTTATTTTGAATAAGAGAGTTCTTAAATTAAAATAATGTTGTAAGCTTACTAAATTCTGCATAAAGTTCGCGGTATTTTTTTAAGCTGAATAGTAATCAAGAGTAGAATCTGCTAAACAAGCGATATTCAAATAAAAGTAATTGAAACAGCTATTATATGCACAGTAGCTAAAGTTTTTGCATTGTCCTGTATAACATATTTAAGCAAAGCAGTTAAACAGCAAAACGCTGAATATTAGACGAAATATTTTCTTTGAGCTGCATAGTGTACGAAATGGTACTAATTTATTCAGATGCTGAATATTTTGGATTTTTTCTTCTTTACACAGCTGACTTCTGCATAATTGAAAATAAACTCCTTGTTTTACCTAACTTATAGCGCTATAAGCGTACAATTGTCTTTATGTTCAGCTTAAAACGATATCAGTTACAAATGTGGGTATCTTAAGCAGCAAATAACTGATTAGTTGAAGATATCGTATGTTTATATCCAGATATTTCACCATTTCATGACAAAACTGATAAATGCTGCATAAACAATATGCCTCCTCAGAAAAATAATAACAAAAGCGTAAATGATTCATGGAAAAAAGAAAGAGAACGGGAGGAATAAGAAGAAAGTGTTCACGAGAGTATGTAAAGATAAAAAATAGTATCTGTGCAGTAATAGAAAAGGGTTTGACAACTGATACAAAGGCCCGGGTCAAGTGCGACCAATACAGTTGAAGAGGGTTCTGTACACGATGTTTGTGCATCACCATGCCATCGAATTAAAATCTTTTAAACTCAAACTCAAAAACTCAAACTCAAAATATTTATTTCAATTAAACCATTACAGGCACTTTTGAATTATCAAGGGGTCGGTCAGTCAGAAAAATGAAGCTAGTTGCCCATTCCAAAGCGTAGGTACCTATGGAGAAGAACGGGCAAGAAACTCCATGGACACGCTTTTAAATCAATATAATATGGTTACAAAGTATTGGGTTACATCATTCATGTTAGAAATTATGCATGTGAGAACGATGCAGAACGTTAAAAGCGTCCGTAATGAAAAGTTTAAAAAAATAAAAATAAGAACAATTCAAATATTAAATTAAATTAAAATAAGCCATGACAGCAAAGAGATGACCAGTCCCTACTGACGGCGCCCGTTCACGAACATGACGCATGGATTAGCACCATTCAGCTCAACCATTTTGAAGGGAGCCAAATGATCCAACACATGCGCCACCATCAGCGAGACATTTGAGTGAGCATGACATACTCTCTGCTGCCAGGGCACCTTCAAGTCAATGAAAGACGTACCCAGTAAATGGTAGCTTTATAGTATGTACATAGTACTCACTCATGTGCTATACAATTATACAATACTAGGAGATTTATTTTGTGAAATACGAGAAGATGTATTAACGCGTGGATCTTGTTGTTGTTCGTAATCCGTAGGTATCAGTTCTATTCAACATTTGAGATAATTCTTCCTCAGCTTCTTCAAAAGTTTTGAAATGATTGCCATTTTTTTTTGGCCAGTATAACTTTCCATTATTCTCCCAAGAAGCGGGCACTGTTGATAATTCAACCCGGCCTTTTTTGCGAGTCGAAACGAATTTTGAACATGTTTCTGAAAAAAATATATAATTTTTATATAACACTTCAAAAATACTACAACACTATTACAAACAACAACAACACTATTATAAATACTAACTTTATATAATAAATCTCGACGTTTACGTTTGTATCTTACTTATTGACTACACGAGCGCGACAAGGAAGCTACGATAACGGGGACCTCTCTATTTAAAGTTACAATTTCGAATGAGCAACAACGCAGCGAGAGTGGCCAAGCGCAAACCGATCGTAAGCCGAGTTTAGCCGAGCGCCCATTTGAAGTGTTGTGGTGGGAAAGGAAGCGCGATACTTTTGGTTGCGACTACCTACAAAGTGCTGTGTATCTAAATGTATATTTTAGTTGGTAATATAAACAATTGTCAAATTGTCAAACAACTATATATTACGCAATGCGTCATTCATAGTAGTACTGTAGATAACTTTAAAAACCTAATAGTGGGTCCTACCTACATTAGTATAGGTCCAATCAACCTCAAATATTCATGGATTTATTTTATATAAAAAAGAACCCTAAAAAGCTGAATAAGAGTATACTGCATTATGTAATTTAAGACCTTTCTCTGAGAAATGTATAATTATTGTACTTTAAACCAAATAATTTCTGGACATGTAGTCGTATGTGAACTATTAAGCAGACATAAGCAAAATAATCACTGAAATAGACACTTTTATTCAAATTGGCCGTCCGCCATTAACTAACGTTCCACATAACCTCTTTTTATAAAAATCCTCAACATTTATCTTATGAAACACTTTGTTTAGTGAGTAGGAAACATTAGCAGTTATACAAAATTTGATTCTCATTATTTTCTGGGACTGAAATTTGATAAAAAGTAAAGATAATTTAATTTAAATATTATTTCACATTTGTTTACCTTTTAAATTGTAGCTTTATCTTAAGGCGCTCAAAAAATGTATAATAATCATATTGATAATTCACAGTAAAGTGCCATGCGTTTATATAATTCACCTTAAACTTACTTAAAATGTATGAAACAATTTACTTACCAAATTTTTGAAGACGTGATCAGCGACCATTACAATTTTTTGAACTAAGTAACACAAAATAATTTCGTCACAATGAAAAATACATTTATACTTTTTTTACTTGCATAATTTCTTTGTAAAACTAGTCCTGAGATCGGAATTTTGAATATCATTTGAATATCTGAACTCACAAATTAACAACTGCATAAAATATGTATAATTTCTGGACTAAAGAAAAATCAGAATTTATGCAGAAGATATTCAGTGTGTTGTACATTTATTCAGCTGCTATGTGGCTATTAATCAAATGTTATCCAAATTGAAGCAAGATATTTTGTGCCCAAATTGCTTGAATATCATCTGTATAAGCGCTTACACAGAAGTTATACAAATACTTTATCCAGCTTAAAGTCAAAAGAATTGCTTTTACGCAAAATTTATTCAGCTAATCTGTGTTGGCTGGGTTCTTATAAACTAGCATCTTCATTGGTCTTTTCGAAACTTTGCGCACTCAAGCTCAAACTCAAAACTCAAATCATTTAATTCAACTAAACCAATTACAGGTACTTTTGAATTGTCAAAGGGTCGGTCAGTCAGAAAGATGAAGCTAGTTGAAGCTTAATGAAGTTAGTCAAGTTCCATTGTAACGGATTATACGATGGATGACTGCTGAAATTGTGAGCAGTGGTCGCTCAATGGTACCGGCCCCAACTTACGAGTTTGTAGGTCGTGAGTTCGAATCCAGGCGAGCACTTTGCATTTTAATTTCATCACCACTGGTCTCAAAACAGTGAAGGAAAACATCGTGAGGAAACCGGCATGTCCTAGAGCCAAGAATTCGAAGAGATGTGACGTCCACCAACCCACATTGGGCCCGCGTGGTGCATTACAGCCTACTCTCTCTGAGAGAGGAGGCCTATGTCCCAACAGTGGGAACATTACAGGCTGATATACTCGTTTTTTTTTTAAAAATATATTATGCTATGCTATATAGTATATACGATTAAACCATGCCAAACACTTCCATGCTTTGTTAGTGGAACTCATAAAGGCTATTTTAAGACTAAACCTAGGCACGTGGTCCAGTTTTAAGCACCTACTGTTGTAAGCAACGCTCATTAGTTTGGAAATGTAAACCGCGTTTGTGTATATTTGGATGATAATGATAAACATGAACATTTTTGGAATGAGGTTATTTGTTAATTATTCATTCATATCTTTGTTTTCTTTAAATACTGGTATTCAACTGCATTCGGTTAGACTGGAAGCCGACCCCAACATAGTTGGGAAAAGGCAGATGATGATGACCTTTGTATTCTTTAGCACTCTCCTTTTTTTTTTGAAAAATCTGGCTGGCCTTTGATGTTGGATGTTGGGGTCGGCTTACAGTTTTCCCGGATGCAGCTGAATACCAGTATTTTAGATGGAGCGACTGTCTATCTGATCTTCACCACCCAGTTACTGGGTAACACGATACCCCTTGGTAGGACTGGTTGTCAGACTTTTTTTGGGCTTCTGAATACCCGTAACGCCTGTCATAGATCTAGGAATTATCTACGATCTCTTTATTTTTTTTAACTCGTACTTAATTACTTTAATAAATAATATTATATACTATGTGCTAGCGACCGTTTTCGGGGGCCCATTATAGAGTGTGCACGTCACCCCCTGCCATTTTATCTGTGAATTATATTATCATTGGTCAGGCAGGCGACATAGACCTTCCATAGTTCAAAGTAACCGATCTGCAAAAGCCACCCACACCCATAGCCCAGTATATTTTGTTTCCATGTTCTGCAATAGTCCTGCACCAACCGGGGGTTGTCCTTGGGTGCATTTGCATGGTGCATACAGGGATAATAGTCGGTTAATGCCTCCTCATCATTTAAAAATACCTAAAGGGCCTCTGAGAATAGGCTTCAGCCCCTGGCACGCCTTTCAAAGATCCAGGACCCCAGGGTCGCGAGATATGTCAAAGACATAATAATATATATATTTTGTATATTTTTAAATGTTTTTTTTTATCTTTTTGTTAAGAAAAATATTTAAAAATGTAATTTGTAAGTATTTAAATGAAATAAAGGAAATAATAATAAATTATTTATTTCCATAAGAAGTAATGTACAGAGTTTAAAATTAATGTTGTGTCATATAATTATGTCGTGGGTAACGTTCCCCGACCACATGTGTCTCTATTGTCAATTGTATTTAATTAACAATGTGCGTATATCTTTTGGGTTTTCCCAATTTTAAGTAAATAAATATGACATAACATATTAACACGATTGCGTCCTCCGATGGGTTAAGTAGAGGTCTGTAGTACACACATTTCGCCAGTTATGTTCAAATAAATATCTGTGTGTAGGTATATAGGTATGTCTATTTTCGTATGTGTGTTTATCAAGAAACGGTCAGAGAAGATCATTGCCATAATCACAATGCTTGCCATCACACTTTAGGTATTGTTTTAAAGAGTCAGTTGGACAGCTTATGAGTTAATCCATCTTAAGGGGGATGCGCTAAGGTAGCCTGTGAAATGAAAATTTTCTTACTACTATTTGTTAAAATTTCTTATTACAAAAATTTGTTAAAATTTCTTAACGTAACGGTTGTTAAAATTTCTTAACCTAAGAAAATTTGTTAAAATTTCTTACTCATACTCAGCCTATAATGTTCCCACTGCTGGGACACATTCCTCCTCTCTGTGAGAGGGGGCCGTAATCCACCACGCGGGCCCAGTGTGGGTTGATAGACGTCACATTCACATGTCTTCGAATTTTTCTTATTTTTTTTTTGTTTCGAAAATTTCTTAACGTAAGAAAATTAGCTAAAATTTCTTAACGTAAGAAAATTTTATTTCGCAGGCTACCCTGACGCTTAGACCTTAAAGCAATCCATTTGTCGGCTTTTACATCTTTAACGGGTGGCTAGTCTTTGCAGAAAACTATAACGATATTGAACGGTCAAGTGTAATTAATGTAAGACTAATTGGCTTTATTGATGAGTAACATTCCTTAGTTACGTTTTATAGTTTTCAGCCAGTACTGAAAACTGTGTTAATGTTTCAATAAGCTATGACAGTTCATAGCTTATTGAAACATTAAAACATCAGAGGGACGATTCTCGCATTTTTAGGAACGTTCGTTTCCTAATTTCAGTCAAAAATTTCTCTAATTTCCCTACATTTAAAAAAAAAATGTTGACATTGGTAGTCGCTGAGATGAGATTGCGACTACATTTTTAACGTTTTTAATTACAAGAATTGACCTTCTGAATTCTTCTTAGTTATAACTTGATTTTTGGTCCTTCGCTCCGAACCCTTAACGTTAATTATAATCTGTTATTACATAAATGTGTAAAGTCGCTTTTCGTATTTGTCTGTGACCGCTAAGTTCTTAATTCCGCAACGGATTTTTATGCGGTCTTCCCCGACATTTAGAGAACTAAATTTTAACCGGCGGTCAGGGCTCCAGAGAGATGAACCTCCTGTTAATGCGAGCCGTGTCCAGATGTCCCGCCTTCTGAATCAAGCCCTTGATCCAACTGCCCAACGAGAGCCTCCTCAGGTGTTGGTCGAGGCTCTTAGCTATTAACCCATTGGCTGTCACGACTACCGGCACAATGACCACTGAGTCCACATCCCACATGTCAACAACCTCCTAATTAATTCATATCTTCTCACAAAATCTTAAATATTCACAACACGCATCTACCCATCTCCCGCCAAACAAATCAGTCATTATATTATGGCATCGTGTTCAAAATTCATTAGCATTCGAGAAGAGGATGATGCAGGATACGTATTTAAATGAATGCGGAAATGATATACAACAATTAAAACTTATAGTGCATTGATCTTTACCATACCATCCATGGTCAGAATGATGTGTATATCCTATCCTACAAATATTATAAACGCGAAAGTTTGTGAGGAAGGACGGATGGATGTTTGTTACTCTTTCACGCAAAAAACTACTGAACGGATTTGAATGAAGTTTAGCACACGGATAGTTTATAATTAGGATTAACACATAGGATACTTTTTATCCCGATATTCCTACGGGATCGCAACTTATGCGGGTGAAACCGCGGGGCGCTGCTAGTTATTGTATAATTTAGTTTGTAAATTGCTCTGTACAACGCCTTGGGATTCTATTCTGTAATGTTATGTGTGTAAACTTATATAAATAAATGAATAAAATAATGCTAATAATAAAACATAAGTATTTAAATGAAATAAAGGAGACATATGTTAATAAAATAAAGAAAAAATAACACTACTAACAACAATCACGAAGAAGCTAAAAAAAATTTCTTTAGAAATAAATTATCACCTTTGTACGTATTTTTCTGTTACTTACTTCTATTCTGTTTATATGTGTGTACGTACACGAACTGTTAAATAAATAACAAATAAATACAAGTAAATAAAGCATCATTCATCCTCATTATGTCTCACACGAGACAGGAACATGGCGGCGCGGCGGCGGGACGACAATCGCGTATCGATCTACACAAATAGTGCTTACATCTGTTGAATGTTCAACAGATAAAGTTTCTGACGTATTGACGCGGTTTGCAACTAGCGGGTAACTCTCCCAAGTTGTTTATTTCTCCTTATTTATATTAGGACCTGTCCTAGAACCAAAAATTCGAAGACATGTGACATCTACCAATCCGCACTGGGCCCGCGTGGTGGATTACGGCCACCGAGAGGAGGCCTGTGTCCCAGCAGTGGGAACATTATAGGCTAATTATGATGATCTTAGGACACTCGGCCATACTGTGTGTTATGTATCACCCAGTATCTGGGTTGTAAAGGTCAGATAGGTATTCGCTCCATGTAAAATACTGGTATTCAGCTGCATCCGATTAGACTGGAAGCCAACCCCAACATAGTTGGGAAAAGGCAGATGTTGATGATCTTTGTATTTTTTAGCTCTCTCCTTATTTCTTTGAGTGAAAGAATTTTCGTAATCGGCTCAGTTAGTACCGAAGATTACGCCCTACATAAAATCACAAATATTAAGTACCTCTCTATAATATTATGTGTAAATATCTATTTTTTTACCCCCGACGCAAAAACGACCGGGTGTTATAAGTGTGACGTCTCTCTCTCTCTCTCGTGGGGGGGGGGGGGGGGGGGGGGTGTATGTCTGTGGCATCGTAGCTCCCGAACGGATGATTTTGATTTTGTTTTATATGGTTATCAAAAAATGGTCGATCGCACAGTATTGTTTTGAGCAGTCTGTTGGACAGCCTATGAGCTACTCCTCAACCTCAAAGCATTTATTTCAATTAAACCATTTACAGGCACTTTTTAACTGTCAAATATAGTCGGTCAGTTTTCTAAAGTCGAAGCTTGTTGCCCATTCCAAAACGTAGATCTCTATGGAGAATCATCTTTATTGGCTTCTACGAGTAAGATACGGGCTTATTGCCTAGTTTAGGAGTCAGACTTTCGAACTTGAACTTGTGTCACTGTTGTACAGCTTACTCTTAAGACACTACCTTTATATTCCGTCATCATCATCTCCCTAGCCTTTTGTGAGCCAAAGTGAAAAATAACTTTAATTTCGGAAGTCGGTGTCGTTGGGTTCGCATTTTCGTTGTTTGCCACCGACTTCCGAAATTAAAGTTATTTTTCACTTTGTAGTGTCTGTCATTTTTGGAAGTCGGTTGTTTTTTTTTGCAAAAAAGTTTTTATTTTTCACTTTTTAGTTGTAATTTTTACCAGTAGGTAATTTTGGTTTAAAAACCAAAGTACTAAACCGTTTTTGATGAAATTTCTATGGGACCATTTGGGAAGTACTTATACCCTTTCCAACAAAAAAAGAATTTTTCAAATCGGTTGAGAACCTCCTCCTTTTTTAGAAGTCGGTTAAAAACACCATCACGATCTTTTCCGTCGGCTATTTGTTCCCGACAAATACATCGGATGCCATCGCCAAAACCGTCAACACAAACTGTTTGCGCCGCCGTCATCTAAAACTGTCGCCAGTGCTGAGTCCCTATTGTGTCGTACTTTAAGGTGCTCCTGACCGCCACTCCTGAATGTGGTCTGTTTGCCGTTGAATGGAGAAGAATTATGCGTGTAAATGAAATATTTTTGTTTAACATACCTGTTTCAATCTCTATGTTCATTAATGTAATTGGGAAGAGACCAGAAGGAATGACCATAATGCCCTGGAAGTTAGGCAGACCTTTGGTGTGGGATGCAACATGTGTCGACACCCTTGCGCCATCCCATCTTCCTAGCACGGTGGGCTGTGCTGGCGCGGCTGCTGCTGGTGCAGAATACCTCTGCGAAAATATGCCAACCTGATTGGGAGTTATATGTTCGAGCCGTTTGTACACTAGTGTTTCAACCCCAAACGGCTGGCCTGTTTCTTGGCCAAAGAATTAGCATCGCCATACAACGTGGCAATGCTGCCAGCCTTTTGGGCACTGTTCCTGTTGACAGCGATGCGGACGAAGTTTTTGATGCCCTATGATTCTTTTGCTTATTTTTTCACATATACATATTATTATTTTAAATGTTAGCTTATATAATGTAACATAATAAAAGTATTATGTAATTGGTGTTACCGTTTTAATTAACAATAAACAATTAAATTAATAAAGTAATCCCTTGCTCGACTTTCACAGTTTCAATAGGTCACTTCTATCTATCATATCTTCTATCTTTGCAGAAAACTATAAAGACATTGAAAGGTCGAGTGTAATTAATGTAAGACTTTACTTTTTTTGACTTTCTTGTTGAGTAATATTTATTAGTTACGTTTTATAGTTTGTAAGGTCTTATGTTTAACTTACCACCAGATATAGTAACATATAACAGACAAAAATAGTAAATGATCACCAAAATTAAACCCGCATTTTAATGTAAACTTGAGACCAAAGTTTTAACATCTCTCTATCCTATTTAAGCAAAATGAATAAATCATGTTCGGTTCTCGACAGCCTGCAAAAAATAATCTCTTTTTTTTTCCATATTTTTTTTCTATACAATCTAGTCGAGGCACCGCTCGCTTCGCTCGCTCGGCTCGTGCGTAGGAGGTCACAGTTAACCTAACCATTTTTTTTTTTAATTAACCTCGTCTATCTAGTCTGCAGCAAGCCGGAGACATAACTTAATATGGCATCTTAATACTTTATTTGGTAATAAACCTCCATTTTATGGCAATCATAGTGGTTTATTTAGGCAGAAATAGCGCATTAATTTGCTCGCTAAGATTTAGTGATCATTTACTACATTTGGTGTTCGAATACAATTTGAAGTGCAAGAACTAAGGGTATCAAAGCATTTTATGGTGGTGATTATATTTTACCCCGTTTGTAAGTACTCTCATAGCTTATTAGATACGTACCTTTTTCTGCTCGAAGTCGATGCCAGTCTACCATCAGCGTCAATAAGTCACCCTGTAAGTACTGTAGTTTGAAATCTACCATTTCTAACTTCAACTACATGTTTTAAAATTCTACCTGGCATAGAAATAAACGACTTCTTAGTTAGATCATTTACTCTACAACCATTATGTATGCTTCTTATTCAAATTATCTTTCCGTCATCGCTTACGAATAATAATGTGAAGAAATGATAGATTGTCATGTAAACGAAGTCATATTCCATTACATGCTAATGTCTTCATTGAAATTTCTATTTGTTAACGATTGTAGGAAAATACGTTAACTATCCAAGTACTATGAATCCTAGTACCAACTAACTCAGCGTTATCGCAGTCCACAGCTGGACATAGGCCTCTCCCAGGCTACGCTACAACACCCTGTCCTCCGCCTTCCGCATCCGTCCTGTCTTAACCACCTTTTTTTTCTGTTTTTGCAAATTTGTCTACTTAACAACGTAAATAACGCAATGAATGTTGTTGAACTGTCAAAATTAAAGCCATTGCTACTGTTAAGTGTGTTACGTAGGTAATTACTTCGCTGGTCTCTGCGAGTCGAGACGTTATGTTTCCTGAAACTACAAATTACAACCAACCTATGTATTAACCTTGCTAACCTGACTTACTATGATAATAATAATAATATATTTATTTGCTCAAAACATGGTATAACAGATGTTACAGTTAAAAATAGTACAAACATGTTTTGCCGGGCTTAGGCTCAGCATGCAAATTCGAAAACAAAAAAAAAAAAAAAAAAACTTAACTAACATTTTGTATCAAAGAACTGTTTCAGACTATAAAAGTTATTTTGACTTAGCCACGCACTTAATTTCCGCTTAAAACAGTATTTAACATTTTAAAGTCACGGCAATACTGAAGACTAAACAATCATTTCATTAATTAATTGTACAACATGACAACATGTACATGTTGCATGTTGTTGTCTATAGATAAGGTTGTGGGTATACTGCCGTGGCTCGCGTGACTATCGTTATAAACTCACGTGTTGCTGTATTAAGTCGAGCGTCCACTCCTACAACTATACTATGTTGGCGCTCGAATGGCACGGACAGTGGGTGCTGTTGTAAACATGTTTGCAGTTGTTTTCACAAATGTATGAAAAAACAAGATGACGGTATTAGTTCCGAATTTGGCCACGTGCCAAAAGATCCTGTGGGGAGTAGTGATGGCCCCGACTTACGAGTTGTAAGTCATGAGTTCGAACTCAAACAGGCATTTTACTTTGTGTATTTTAATATAATCACCACTGCTCTCAAAACGGTGAAGGAAAATATCGTGGGGAAACCGGCATGTCCTAAAACGAAAAACTCGAAGACATTTGGCATCCACCAACCCGCACTGGGACAATGTGGTGGATTGTGGCCCACTCTCTCTCATAGAGAGGCGGCCTGTGTCCCAGCAGTGGGAACATTATAGACTGATTATGCATGCGTGCGTTGTTTAGCCGTGTGCCGTTGTGGAGCGACGCCTTGACGTCACGAGTGTTTCTGATTACTATCTTCCACATACGTGTTTGTTTATCTATGCTTACTGGGAATGACAGGAGGGCCTTGTTAGTTGAGCCAGGAGAATGAATGGAAGTATTGAGGTTAGATTTAATGTGGCAGAGTTTATATTTTTAGCTATGACCAGCAAGGTAATAGCGTAACTCACTAACAGAAGCAATGGCATTTTTGACAGTTCAACATCATTCATTGCGTTATTTACGTTGTTGAGCAGAATCAAAATCAAATGTCATTTATTTTAATTAGGCTGAGAATCACCACTTCTCGAACGTCAAAATTACAAAAGACAGTCCCCCAAAAATGCCCGCATTTCACCACTTCCTAGTGCTATCGCTGGGAAGAAGTGGCGGAACAAACTCCCCAGCAGCACAGCTGTCTGTTCAGTTAGAAAATACTTGATTGTATACAATACTAGGTGTTAAGTAATTAACATTACAAGACACAAAACATCAAATTAAATTATTTGCCATATGTCAGCTATAATGTCAGCTATAGCTCAACAATAATAAAAACTATACGTACTCAAGCTAAAAAATAATTAATTAAAATGTAAATAAAACTTACCACAGCAGATACATTTTTCGAACATATGAAGCAATGGATTAGCAATATCCTTTTTTTTTTTTTGAGGATGGGAAATCATCAAATGACTCCTCCCGCTCTGGGTGGAGCCGGAGGGAGTGTCAGACTCTTACTGACTAAAACCCACCCGTGTTCCTTCCTTAGCCCTTTATGTTCCAGGGCAGCGGTAACCCTTTCGGACGATCCCGCTACCCTGGCAGGATTAGCAATATCCTTCAGAATGATTCAGATTGAGATTGATAGTTTGTTACGCAATTAGGATACTAATTTGTGAATAGGTTGACTGATGAATGTCTTCTACAATCTCTGAGGGTGGAGTGGATAGAGAATCATGATCATCCAATTCTCATGATCTTTTTTTTTCCAATTTGTATGGTCTACAGACGCCAGCACATCAAGCTAATACAATCAGTCAAATTTCTTTAATAGATTTTCAACTTTATCGCTAAAGCATTAAGGTTCAAGATTGATTGGGAAAATTTGGCAGTTTCGGGTAGCTTGACCTGCTAGCGTCTGTACATAATAAAGAGTATTCTATTCTATTTTAATTTTCCTTGATCCTTACGGTGACAAAACTTGATTGTTGACTACATTTACACACTGCGTCACTTTCCCGTCACCATTTCGTACGGCTGACAAAGAATGACAGATTTTTTGTTTTAATGATATAAACTAGTCCTTGACTGCGATCCCGCCTGATGGAAAGCAGTGATGCAATCGTTGATGGTAAAACGCACTGATTTATTATGAGCCTATTCACTCTAGCCTTGAAAACACTTAAATTATAATCGGACGGGAAGACCGCTGCAGGCAAATTGTTACAGCTCTTCGATGTACGCGGTATAAACGACGAGGCGATTCGCTTCGTCCGGATCGCGGCGGACACCCAACGGCAGGCGGCCAGTCAAAGATTTGTGGGTCCTGGGTTACAATTGACTGTTGTCACTTCTGCAGGGATAGGTACTCCCCTGTAGTTGCAGGCGAAATCCCGCCGCTGGCTGCAGATGGAAGTTGGCCGAAGTTCGGTCACAGATTAGTTACTACGTAAGTTCGGTGCTGAGCTGTACGGTGACGTCACACGGGCACTCAACGGCACAGCGACCGACTTGCTCGGCACACCGGTGTCGAAGCGACGTGGATGCCCTCGGTCCGTAGGTAGCCGGAAACGAAGCTGATGCCGACGAAGGCTTAGAGTGGCGGTGTAGTGGTGGTGGCTTGGGTGGATCTTGCGATTTTAATGTACGGACGATTTAACTTGATAGTCAATTTACTAATCAACCAAGTTCCCGTGACTTTACGTGATGGACGTCATTTAGATCCAAACATTGTTCCAATAGCAGTAATAACAGAATAATTATTATTTAATTTATTCAAGCGAATAACGTCTCGAATAATATCTAGTTCTTCAGTCTAAACATAGAACAATGACATCAGACTGAACAGATAAAGGGTGATTAACTTGTGTTTATAGAAGTACGTGTAACTAGGCGCCTGCCAGATGTTCGAACAGGGGCACAGGGCATACGCGACGACAGTTTTCGTTCATACTCGTATTTTAATTGGTAGAATAATTATTATTTATCTTATTAAATGGATTTTGAATGGTAACCATCATCTTTCTTTTTATTATAATCAGCCTGTAATGTTCCCACTGCTGGGACACAGGCCTCCTCTCTGGGAGAGGGAGGGATCATCTTAGTTTCCTATGTATTATTATACACTTCATAATATGAAGCGACAACCGAGGCCGGTCTATTACGCGGGCCCAGTTCGGGTTTTTTTTTTTTGTGCATCGATAGTTTACTATGTCGATGGCACATAATTATTTATTTATTTATATATACTTTATTGTACACCTGAAAATACATAACAAAAAAATATTACACCTTATCTTCCTAATATCTTGTTTGTACTTATGTGTAGTACTGTTCCTTTTATTTTTAAACCTGATAATATTAGCTAACAGGGGCTTTTCCAACGCGAAATAATTTTATCGGAGGAATAATTTTGAATTTTTGACAGTTCTTCCATACAAAAACTGTCAGACGTCAATTTTATTCCACGAATAAAAATTATCTTTCGATTGAAAAACAGCCCTTAAACAAATAATAATAATTATGTAGATGTATATAAAACCAACAACAAGGGTAAAGAAGAATCATACGGCATCAAAAAATTCCTCCGCATTGCTATCAGCGGGAAAGGTGCCTAAAAGGCTGGCAGCATTGCCACGTTTTATGGCGATGCTGATTCTTTGGCCAAAAATGGGCCAGCCCTATTGCCCAATGCCAATTGCCCAGCGTGTTTCTTTTGATGTAACTTCATGGTGATTAATTCAGTCTATTGTATTCTACTGCTTATGAAGCTCTTCTTCTACTGCTTGTTGCCTTAAGAAGGTGGCTGGGACAGACTGAATGCGGAAGGCGGAGGACAAGGTGTTATGGCGCAGCCTGGGAGAGGCCTATGTCCAGAAATAGTCTGCGATAGGCTGAGTTGATTGATTCTACTGCTAGACATACCCTCACAAGTGGTGCTACAATACTCCTTTAACCTTCCGCTGGAGTCTTTCGACATTACACGTATAAGACTGGACTAGATGGTATCTTTCTATATCCAAATAAAAGACTACCTCGAGAGCCCCATTTTACGAGTATGTCCAGGAAAATCATAGTCCAATCCATGGTTACCTGGAAGAGACGCAGAAACCGATAAGGCCGCCCATTGTATATTTTGTAGTGTTTGATGTGTTTTTTATGTTATGTATTTTTGTGGTGTACAATAAAGTATATATATATATAAATAATATAACTCGATTTCATCACATAGACATTGATGACGTTCTTCAATCATTTAGCACGCCTGGTTCTTACGTGTAGATATAATTATGTAGTCATTACAAAACTATTGTTACACAGATCACGCAATTGTTGTGTTAAATCAACCTCCACAAGGTCACCGAGAGTGCTTAGTCGGCCATTCTTAGCCGTAACAACTACCATTATTGCATCTATTATGTTATTTAGATCGGAATCTTTAGTAAAGACTTCCTTATAGACCATTAGGTTAGGTTAGCTTCCGAGAGACACGCAGGATTTGAGGATGGGGGCGTGCTGACACGTTCCCGTATTTAGGTAAATAAATCCCCCAACCTCTTTATCAGAATGGTACGGTCAGCCGTTTAACTGCCTGATAGCGGGATCGTCCGAAAGGGTTACCGCTGCCCTGGAACATAAAGGGCTAAGGAAGGAACACGAGTGGGTTTTAGTCAGTAAGAGTCTGACACTCCCTTCCGCTCCACCCAGAGTGGGAGGGGTCATTTGAGGCCGTTCAACTGCCTCGTTGGTTTCGTGGTTCGATTCCCAGGTCGGACAAAGTATTATTGGTTTTCCCATTAGGAATTTTGTAGTTACAGTCCGGAGTTTGGAAGTTGGCGGTTTAATACCCCCGTGTTTCGGAAAGCCGTTGGTCCTGCGCCTGATCTCTTCCCGGTCGTGTCGGATTGATGTCCCATCGGACTACATATGAGAGAAAAGGAACATAGAGTGCACTTGTGTTTACGTACATACTTGTACACTATAATATCTCCTGCGTACCTGGCTAATCTCCGTTGAGATTGGTCACCGTGACCGAAATCGGTCGGGAGGCTATTATTACTGTCAGCCCCAAAAAGATTAGAAAGAAAATAGAGTAAATTATTTATATAAATAGAGTAAATAATTATTAGGCTATTGTATGTGCACAATAATGATCTAATGAACATGAGCCGCAAAGCTCTTGACGGAAAACACTCCAGTAGTTTAGGTTTTTCAATCGTCAGATGATTATTCCTAAATATTGTGGCTTGACATCATTCTATTCAATTTACAATAGCTGTAAAACCGCAATGGTTATACTCTAAGATTGTTTTATGAATACAGTGGCCTCCAAAAGTTAGTTGACAATAAAAAATAAAAAAATTATCAGGTACTCCTAAGGGATTACTTGATTATTTTTTATGATAAGTCAAATGTAGTTGAATTAGTCAATTAAAACAATATAGCAGTTCAAACATTTGCATCACTAGAATTTTAAATCATAATGTGGTGTGTCAGAGCTGAAGTGGAGAAATGTCAACTGACTTTTGGAGGCCATTGTATATCGAAAAATCAGCCATATGAGATATAATTATAGATATATATTAGCTGACAAGAAGAGAGATATATTACCTGACAAGAATATCAACAGCGCTCCAGCAATATGTTTTCACAATACAATACGACATACAAAACATCATTTCGTATTTTTCTAAGACACGTCCGATGACACTGGAAGTTAAACCTAAACTAAACATAGTTTCGAAAAGGCTACTACAATCATAGTAGCAACATAGTTTAGAAACGTGACGTACATATGACGTAGACATCATTCATACATGGGAAGCAATAAACTATACGTTATTTATTCCAGTCATAGACAATCATCATCAATCTAGTCCATAATGGTACACGTGGCCCTTGACTTGGTTTGCCTGCGAGTAGATATAATGACGTCACAAAGGAAAGAGATTTGAACAAAGACGTGAACGAACTGCGTGGTACTAATTGTCGAATATTTACAAAAGGACCAGCCGATCGATTCTGTAAAAATCTCAGTGTGAAAGCTTAGGTGAAGTGAATGTGGAGTGAGCTGTCATTCCAACTAATGCTAGGGAATGGCACTATTGACAGCTCACTCTAAGCTCTATTCATCTAACTTTTCACGGTGAGATTTTTACAGAATCGATCAGCAGAGAGGGACAAGAATCCTTTCACTCTTAGTCACAGACAAGACTTATGTGCAAAATCTGAAATCAAAATCCCTCTGAAAGTAGAAGTCCAATTCCCATAATTAAAACGTTCAAAATTTAGTCGCAATCTCATCTCAGCGATAATCAAATGTCGCAAACTTGTCATAAATGTAGGGAAATTAGAAATATTTTTGACAGATGGAGACCGAGATCAGACTGAACGTAAAATTACGAGAATTGTCCCATATTTGACAAAAAGGAAAGTGTCAAGCGATATTGTGTACCATGTGTGGTCGAACTATTAACTGTTATTTTGATTTGCTCTAGACTTAAAACTGCCCTGCAAATGATTATATAAATATCGTACGGACACATTGTTTCATCATTAGGCCTAGAGGCATCCAATACCAGTTTCATGAGAAGTAGTTGAGAATAGATAGAAGTAACAAGAGGTCATAAACTCTTGACCAACGTTCAGACTGCAGATGACTCCTTCTTGGAACTTGGGAAATTTCACAACGTTTGGGTCTTGGGGATAACGGACACTGAACTGACCAGCCATTAAATTGGCTACTAAACGTAGTTGATTCATGTACCATCTCAATTGATTTACGGATAAGGCGACTGGTACTCACAGGGTACTATTATATCGTTGGTTATTGTGGTACAATGCACTAGTCATTGTCCATTTGATGAGCAGGTCTAGTATTAGTTTGTTAGTGGCTGTAGCGTGAGGTGGACGATGGCAAATCAAGTGAGTTTTTTTTTTAAGAATCTTCGTTAATTTTCTTCCAATGATTGAACCCTCGAAAGAATTCTTACTAATTTTAATTCATTTGAAGTCTTCTTCAAATAGTCTCTTAGTTCTCTATTGATTTTCTTAGGAAAGGGTTTACAGGTTAAGGGAGTGCTTACCCAATCACTCTCTGGATCGTCTTCTATTAAAAATACTTTGCTATTTTGTATTTTTTGTGGTGAAGCGCGTGTAGAAGCTTTTCTCAGCTACTGTTGTGGATCAGCGGGGAGTTTTTCTGCGTAACACACTGTCAGTAGCAATGGCTTTCAATTTGACAGTTCAACACCATTCATTGCGTTATTTGCGTTGTTGAGCAGACTAATTTTTCGAACATTTGAAGCAATGGATTGACAATATCCTTCAAAATGATTCAAATTGAGATTGATAGTGTGTTTCAATTAAGGTGCAGTTACTGTACCTACGTTTTTATTAGTTTATTTATTTTATTATTTATGTACACACAGTAAAATATATATTCATATGACATAATCTGAATATGAGTACAAAGGTATAATCTTCTATAGGTCGTACTAAACTTTGAGGCTGGGGGTAAAAGTCCGGATGCAGTACCGCCTGTATTACTGTATGGTATGGTCAGCAACAAAAGTCGGTTAACACTTTAGTTGTCTTTATTATTGAGCAAAATATTCTTAAAAAACATATAAGTAGTAATAGAATATTTCAGAATAATTGACTCTTTGCTATTACATGAAATAGAGAAAACCAATGTATCGCATCATTTTATGGCAATTTAGATGATTTGTAAAAGTAACAGTGTTAATTAACTTTTGTTGCTGACTGCAGAGAGTCTACAGGTTTAAGTATCTTGGTCATATATTGACTCCCAACCTCAAAGACGATGACATTGAACGGGAGCGGAGGGCGTTGTCGGTTAGAGCGAACATGCTGGCTCGCAGGATTGCACGATGCTCTCTTCCTGTTAAAATCACGCTCTTATGAGTGTACTGCTTTTTACTCATGCAGCCAGTGGGCTAAGTATACGCAAAGATAGTACAGCGCTCTCTCTCCGCGTTCAATATAAAAATGCGTTTAGGATACTGGTGGGGCTGCCCCGTTTCTGTAGTGCGTCAGGGATGTTCGCAGATGCGCATGTAGATTGCTTTTTCGCAATAACTCGTAAAAGGTGCGCTTCCCTGGTGCGCAGGGTGTGGGGCGGCTCCAACAGTGTCCTAAGCATGATTGCGAGTCGCCTAGACTGTGTGTACGTGGGTCACTGTTGTGCCGTCTCTCATGGGATGTCGCAATGGTGACCGTTAATTTTATACATAGTGTCTGTGCTTACTAACATAGTCGTAAGTTTTACTAACAATTTTAAGTCCATTTATTATATACAAGATAACACTAAAATAACAAAATAATACCCTAAATTAAATAAAACTATTTACAAACTAAAATATAGCGTCGAAAAATTCATCGCCATCGCTGTCGACTGGTAAAGTACCCAAGACACTGGCGGCATTGCCACTAACAATTGAGTCTTAGTAGCTAGAATAAAGGAAAATTCTATTCTATTCTAAACATTACCCCTTAATAATAAATGCGGAGTAAAGGTGCAACCAACAGCTTCAGATCAACATTCTTCAAGATTTAAGTTTTCCATACTTCGGACTTCGTCGTCGGAGAGGGGCTTGTGGCTAAGTAATAACAGCCGCACGGAACGATCGATCGAAGTTAAGCTAATCTTGCCGCGGTTGGTCCATGGATGGGTGACCATCTTTACATACCAAGACCCCTCCGTGCTTCTGAAAGCACTTTAAGCCGTTTGTTCCGGCTGTCATTTTTGCATCTTTGACAGTCGTTACGGGTCGTCAGAAGACCGAAATTGGCAACCAGTTTTACCAAGGGGTATCGTATTACCCAGTAACTGGGTTGTGGTGGTCAGATAGGCAGCCGCTCTATGTAAAAGACTGGTACTCAGCTGCTTCAGGTTAGACTGAGAGCCAACCCCGACATAGTTAAAAAAAGGCTCGGCAGATGATGATGACTTCAGACTTCCTCGTATTTTATGTACATTTGGATAAAATTATTAATTATTATGTTTACTAGTACCTTAGTATCATTAATCTTTAATGTGACCATGACTAAACAAATTCCAGATTCTCTGATCCAATATAACCAACCTTGAATACCGATAGGCGATAACTCTCAGCATATGAGACATTTGAACCTATTATACATATACCTCATCTACATATACAACTTTATTGCATTTCTCACGAGATATCTGACACATTGGAGCGTTCATCTGTATCCAATTCGGAATCGACTGGTCCACATGTAAGACATATAAAACAATACAACTCCAGTATAAGCTGACCCTTCATCGTTCTTAAAGACTAAACATTGCGTGGTCTATATATTCTGGAAACCCGACAAATCACAATCTTGTTCCGCGTTGCAAAGGATTGCTATTTCGAGTCGAGAGGGGAGCCTTTGCGAAAAAGAAAATATTTCGAATGCCTGCTGGATTACTAATGCGAACATTTCTGGGGAGAGAGAAATTTTTGGAATGTTTGTTTTTTTGGGCTGATATTGAAATGGGTCAACAGTTTATTTCGTGTCTGGTATCGAGAGGTTCAAATGGCGGTGACATAGGTATTTTAATGGAAGAAAAGATTTTGTTTTTAACCGACTTCTAAAAAAGGAGGAGGTTCTCAATTCGGATGTTTGTATTTTTTTTTTTTTTATGTTTGTTCGCGCATAACTCCGTCGCTTGCTAACCGATTTGAAAAATTCTTTTTTTGTTGGAAAGGGTATACTTCCCAAATGGTCCCATAGAAATTTCATCAAAAACGGTTCAGTAGTTTGGTTTTTAAACCAAAATTACTGGTAAAAATTACAACTTAAAAATTAAAACATTTTTACCAGGCTGGGTATGAACTATACCCATAATAAGATAACGACCCATACATATAATCAGCCTAAACCTAATGTTCCCGTATAGTAGGGACACAGGCCTTCGCTCTGTGAGAGGGCCATAATCAACCACGCGGGCCCAGTGCGGGTTAACGGATGTCACATGTCTTCGAATAGTTTGGTTCTAGGACAGAGGTATTCCACTCAGAGCACTGATTTTAACAGCGCTCAGGTGCGGTTCAGGCAAGTGCCTGAACCGCACCTGAGCACTTCTACTAACCGCCCTGAAACCAAATTTTGTAACGTGCAGTTCGGAGGAACAGTTTATGTCGGTTACGTCACGATATTTTCCTTCACCGTTTTGAGAGCATTAGTGTTGAAATAATTTGCACAAAATAAAGTGCGAACCTAGTCGTAGTTTGTACCTAGTACTTGCCAACACGAGATATACAGTTTTTAATCCTTCCGAGCTTATCTAAAACCCTCTCACAAACTCTATCTTCACATTGTGACGTAGATTCGGTAGTAAGTCGCAAACTGTATACGTTAACTAAATAATCTGCTATCCGGAATAGGTCCGTGCCATTGGCCGGCCGGTCATCACTCGTTATTGGGTCAAAGGTTGCGACTTCGGGTGTCCCTATTACTTTTCGCATTGCCAAAATTGTCAACAATCCAACCTTCTTTAGGTTCGATGAAGTGTTTGTTATCTTTAGTTTAGAGTGATAATTTGGAGCCCAAGATAAATTATACAAACTGCAAACTGTAACCATGAATTCAGCATACTATGATTCTAGACGTTCCCTTAACGTAGAAATTTTTGTCGGCTTAAAAAATATTAGTGGTTCCATACATTTTGGCCGTGTAGGTACCATTTTTCTATGAATCACCAGATTTTTTTTTGATAACCGACGAGAAATTTCTACGCTATGTCTTGACTCATATGTACTGTAAGTATCCACGGTAACAGGTTGTGCGTTGATGTCCCTGCCACCCTGTATTTAGCATCGCAAACCGTATAACACACATTTAATTTATCTTTACAGCATGCCAACCTTTGATTTTCATTACAAAAATAACAATAACATTTATATAGCTCTCTTTACGACCTATAAAAGTAGTAATGACCTCCTTTAACGTGTGTGTCTGTGTGAAATGTGAACTTCAATCAGTTCGAACAGTAATTGCGAGCTTGAAAGCCGACCCCAATGATTGTGTCCTGGCAGTTTTTCCGTCAATTTTGACATTGTTAGTCTAACTACCTACCCCAATTTGGATAATTTCGTTACTATTCGAATATCAGTATAGTATCCAATTTCTTTTACATGCTCGTATTAAAAGACATTTCTTACATAGCTTACCAAAACCTAACTGACTGTTCATTTGGTATTTGCTGCTTTTCTGGCAAAATTTGTCCTATTATCCGTGAGGGGCTCGTGGTTAAGTAATAATAACCGCACAGGTCGATCAATCAGGTTAAGCTAAGCTTGCCTCCGTGGATGGGTGACAGCCTTTACATTGCGAAACCCCTGCTCTGTACCTCGGAAAAGCACGTTATGCCGTTGGTCCCGGCTGTCATTCGTAGATCTTTGACAGTCGTTACGGGTCGTCAGAACTCTGAAAGTCTGACAAACCAGTCTTACCAATGAGAATCATGTTACCCAGACAGACGACTGCCTATCTGACGTCAAAAATCCAGTTTTTGACATCAGATAAGCAGTTGCTCCATATAAAATACTGGTATTCAGCTGCAACAGGTTAGACTGGAAGCCGACCCCAAGTACAAAGGTACTGCTTCTTAAAAAATAAGCAGTACCTTTGTACTCATATTATGATTATGTCATATCAATATGTATTTTACTGTGTTTACATAAATAATAAAATAAATAAAATAGTTGGGAAAAGGTTAGGAACATTGATTGATTCATATTGATGAATTATCACCATCAATGGCATTGGTATGGTTACAAAATCACCCCGCAGCTTCATTTCCATATAATGCTTAATTTAATTATCTAGTACTTACACCATCATAATGTATTAATCGGAAAATATTTACCGTACACGTTCGCTCATTCTCATAAAACGCATCGCAGTCTTGTGGGGATATTACCATAATCACATTACCGGATACGGAAGGGGAGGTAAAAGCCCTTACCTACTTAGAGAAGTAGACTGAAAAAGCGATTAAGCGTTTAATCTATTTTAAGTACGATGGAATGGAATTATGTATGCAAAATGTAGAAGAAGTGTTACACGTGTTGGGGATTAAATGGACAATGATATGTAAATGGATATAATAATAATAATAATATAAAAACTAAAACTATCTTTTTTGCGACTCTAATTAGCGACTCTATTTAGCTGTTTGTGATAAAAGCGGGCCTCGCTTTTATCACAAACAGCTAAATACGTTTATCGTTAACGTACATCCTTTACAAAACATATCTCTGTTTGTGTCAATCGGTTGAAGATGTCAGAGATAGAATTTCTTCCATACTTCTCTATCAATCGTCATCTCGGTATCCAAGACATCCCTGTCTGCAATAATGATGTTTAAAAAAAGTTTAGCTCTAAAAGCTAAGAGTAAATTTAACAAATCAATTTTAAGATCTCAGACAGGACTAATTTTTAAACTTGATAGTGTTATGAGCGGAAAACTTGGCGCGAGAAAAGTACGCGCGTGTTTTCCACGTACCGTAACTGTACTTCTGCTCCACCGCAAATGGGTAATAGAAAGTAAACATAAATAAACCCACGCCTTCTTCCTATAGAGGTAGGCAGAAACTACAGAACGTCACCTGCGCGTCACGTTCATACATCAGAGAGGGAATTCTCGTAATTTTAAGAACGTTCACAGTCTGATCTCAGTCTCAATTTGTCGAAAATACTGCTAATTTCCCTGCATTTTGACAAGTTTTTGACATTTGTTTGTCGCCGAGATGACACTGCAACTAGATTTTGAATGTTTTAAATTACGAGAATACGCCTTCTGGTCATACACACGCCGGTTGCAAGTACTACTCACCTGACCACCTGACCTAATGTAAAGTTTATGTATATTTCATTGAGTTGTTAATTACGTAGAATAATAACGAATAAATTAACACAACACGTGTATAATAAAATAATCGTAAACTTTTAGAGATAATTGAATTTCATCTATTTTGACATGCGTCATCGTATTTGTGGTAAACAAGTCAATCATTTTGAAAGTAATTACAAATAGGCTAGATGCCTAAAAAAATCGAATTAGTCCGTCAGTTAGATTATCAAAAAACATTGGACCTGTATTTTTTGTTTTGTCAATTTATTTAAAACATGATGAAGATATCGCCCGTTAAAGTTCCACGTGACGTCAAGCATTGCTACACTTTTTAGCAAGGCGTGACGTCACGACCCCCTACTCCCAAATTTTGACGCGCTTTATCTTTGTCATTTTTTGTTTGATTGACAAAAGAAAAAAACGTGTCCATTATTTTGCGATAATCTAACTGACGGACTAAATATAATAATCGTTTTTTTACCCAGGCAACTACTCTATTGCAATACTAATTAAAAAGACGGTAAATGTAAAAACTAATCAATTTTACTTTAGTAAGTAACTCAATTACCAGCAATAAAGTCAACTTTACCTTAGCAATTTAAATAAAATTAATGAATAGTTCAGTTTTACGAAGAAACTCTGAATCAAGTCGTGTAGTTTGTTTACAGTTTTACAAGTTAATTTATGTTTACGTAAATAGAAGCCGTTCTGAGAAAATGTCTGGAAAATAGTGAAGACTTTACATCTGGGATGTGTCTGGATACTTTTTTTGTATTTGGTTAATCTATTTGAATTAAATAACATTGCTATTTAAGTTTTACTGCTGTTTGTGGCCAAATAAAAACAGCCGCAGGGGTCGATCGAAGGTTACGCTACGCTTGCTCCGGTCGGTTCCTGGTTCCATCTCGAAACCCCTTCGTTCCTCGACTAGCACGTTCAGCCGTTGGTCTCGGGCATAGATATTATATTTCTATGGTCTCAGGTGTGTGACAGTCGTTAGAATACGGGTAGTCAGAAGCCCAAAAGTCTGATAACAGGTAAGTACAGACGCCAGCACATCAAGCTACTACAATCTGTCAAATTTCTTTAATAGATTTTCAACTTTATTGCTAAAGCATTAAGGTTCAAGGTTGATTGGGAAAATGTGACAGTTTCGGGTAGGTTGACCTGCTGGCGTCTGTACAATAGTTTGTGTATGTCTGTAAAAGGTAATCTCTAGAAAAACTGATCCGATTATATGAAATACAATAATAATAAGGTACCAACTTCCAAACGACAGCCAGAAAAATGCACGATTTTTGGGAAATTCATATTCATATTTTTATTTGCATTCCATAATTTTGTAGAGGTGTTACAATGGCTTAAAGCTAAGGTACAATCATGGAGCCTGTGGGGCACAGGAAAAAGTATTAAAAAAAAAATCTTCATGTAGGTGAACTGCTGCAACCAGCATAAAATTCGCGTACTAAATATTTTCATTCTATCGTGTTGCCGATTGATTTTGCAGAATATTGTACTTATTGGTTCTTCCTGAAACCGGGAATTTCATTTCCTTCCGGAATTGTCGTGAGACGCGAGCTCAGGATGACTTGATCGATCTGACGCAATAATACTTATTGTACTGAAGCAAAATAAACGTTATTGTATTCTGTGATGTGAGAAGTTTATAGGATGTGTTCTGAAGGATATTAAGGGATCGTCTAATGACACATGTACAGACGAGTAAACGATTATTTATTCATTTATTTAGTTATATTTAATAAAAAGTAACAAAGGACTCAAATATGTTACTAACATTATTTCCTAACAACTTCGTTAGTACGGCTACGGTAGTTGTTCCGAGTCTGGCTGTTTGTGTATGTGAGTTTAAATGTTTGTAAACGCACCCACGATACAGGAGTAAGTGTAGGGCAACATTAAAAAAAAAACACAAATTTAACGTAACACTGCAGCATAGTTCATGCGAATCCCTGTTACAAGCTCAACGTTGATGTGGAAAATTGCAGCAGCGATTCACATACAAGCAGTCTAATCTGCTCGCGGTACACCGCAAAATAACGTTGGGGCTGGCCCGCACCCGGCGCACCAGGAAGGCGCATCTTTTTCGTATCGTAGCGTAGAAGCAATCGACAAGAGCTTCAGCCAACAACCCTGAAGCGCTACAGAAGCAACAAAGCGGAGCGGAGCGGATTTTTGTGTATAGACATAAAGACTTGAATATAGACTTATGAGCAGCCTTTGAAACTCCTAATGGCAGAATATAATCAGCGTGGAAGCTTGGGCAGATCCTGCCAAGTTATGAGTATTTTGGAATCATCATTTGCGATGCAATTATCCCGCATTGTTTGAAGACTAAGGTCTTCAACCAGTGCGTCCTTCCCGTCATGACATACGGTGCTGAAACGTGGACACTGACGGTTGGGTTGGTCCACAAATTCATGGTCGCTCAGCGCGCTATGGAGCGAGCTATGCTCGGAGTCTCTTTAAAGGATAAAATCAGGAATGAAAATATCCGGAAAAGAACCGGAGTTACCGACATGGCTTGCAGCGTAAGCTTCCTGAAGTGGCAATGGGCTGGCCATGTCTGTCGAAGGACCGATGGCCGGTGGGGCGGGCGAGCCCTGGATTGGCGACTGCGTATCGGCAAGCGTAGTGGAACGCCTTCCAGCTAGTTGGATGAACGACCTAAAGAAGGTGGCTGGGGTAGGCTGGATGCGGAAGGCAGAGAACAGAGTGTTGTGGCGCAGTCTGGGAGAGGCCTTTGTCCAGCAGAGGACTTCGATAGTCTGAGTTGATTGATATTAATTATCCGGACTGCGCGACAGCAAGGAAGATGATCATAGGCGGCAATAACCACTTACCATGCGATGGGCCGTTGGCTTGTTTGCCATCCTCATAACGTGGAAACCTTAAAGTTTTCTTTAGAGAAACCACATGTTTGTCGAAACCCGTCCTATCTCCGACAACTAAGTTTGTTATTTATAGAGTTATCAATATCTTATCAAAAGTCTCGTGTATACCTGATGTTCTGGCTTGTAAGTAGGTACTTGAGATCAGAGATAGTGGGTAATTATTATAATTATAGCATGATTATAAACATGACAATAAAGATAAGGAACATTTTAAGATTTTTTATAATTAATAATATTGATTAGCAATTATCTGCCTAGCTTTTTCCCAACTACTTTGGTGTCGGCTGCCAGTCCAACTGGATGCAGCTGAATACCAGTATTTAACATGGAGCGACTGCCTATCTGACCTCCACAACCCAGTTTCTGAGTAATACGATACCCCTTGGTAAGGCTGGTAGTCAGACTTTCGGGCTTCTGACGACCCGTTACGACTGTCAAAGATCCACGCATAACAGGCGGGACCAACGCGAGGCACGGAAGGGTCTCGGTATGTAAAGATGATCACTCATCCTCGGATCAACCGCAGCAAGCGTAGCTTAACCTGATCGCTCGTCCCGTGTGGCTGCTATTTCTTAGCCACGAGATCCTCCTTTTCTCCGATAACCAAATTATTTTGGGTCACTTAACTCGTGTATCCTCGTGTTTGCCTGTCGACGAAACTAGGTTCTGGCGCAGATCTGATTATGTTCACATCATTTGATGCATTCCGTCCTGCGCCCTCGTATCTGACCCAGAAAATATTACGAGGCAAATAGCTAGATGTTTGTTGTAGATACACACAGGTAGAAAAGTACCGTTGCTCGTGAAATCTGTGTATTTTAATGACTTCAAAAAGGCTGAGGTTATTATTTGTTCGCTGTATGTTTTTTAGGGTTCTGTACTTCAAAAGGAAAAACGGAACCCTTATAAGATCACTGCGTTGTCCGTCTGTCTGTCCGCCTGTCAAGACCCGTTTTTCTCAGAAACGCGTGGACAAGTTGAAATTAATATCTCATAAATTAATAATAATAATAATAAAATACTCAAGGCTGCAACCCCCTAGTTTAGAAAAAAATCAAAATTTTAAGTCAACGCAATCAAAAGATACGGGCGTTTATGTTCCGTTTATACCGCGTATTTTGACACTCGCAAGGGAATCAAAACCGTATAAAAAAAAATTAAAGAAAAAATCCGAAAACCGTAAAATTGTAGTTACATACCTACAAATTTGGACGTCACAGTTAACGCAGTGGTTAGGCGATTGACTGCTGCGCTGCGTGTCGCGGGTTCGATTCCCGCACGGAACAAATATTTGTATGACCTACAAGTAGTTGTTCCGAGTCTGGCCGTTTGTGTATGTGAGTTTAAATGTTTGTGAACGCACCCACAATACAGGAGAAATTCCTAGTGTGGGGCAACGTTATCTAAAGAAAAAAAAAAATTGTACGGAATTCTCTGTGCGCGAGTCCGACTCGCACTTGACCGGTTTTTTCTTTTTATTTGGTAGAGGAAGCTTGCGCGGTGGTCCCATATAAATTTAATTATTTTGCTTGGGTAGTTTTTGAGTTAGCTTCGTTAATACGTAGGTGTTTAATCCAGTTTATCTTGATGATGTTATAATACTTCTTGTTTCTGTTGTTTACATAGGAAATAGTGGTATGCGAATTGGTGTCGGCGTGGGTGTGAAAAATAAAAAAACCTCTTTTGCAAAAAAAAAACAACCAAAACCAAAATCAAACGTCAAATTAGGCTGAGAATCAGCACTTTTCGAACGTCAAAATTACAAAAGACAGTCCCCCAAAAACGCCCGCCCTTCACCACTTCCTAGTGCTATCGCTGAAGAAGTGGCGCAACGAACTCCCCAGCAGCAAATATTTCATTAATATAATTTTTAACCGATTTCTTTATTGAACTTTTCTAAGAAACAGCAGATTTTTTTTGATAGGTATCCTTCGAAAAGCTTCTACGCTATTTATTTAGATGTATGGTATCGGGGTCTAGATTCATGTGCTGAATTCATTATTACGTTTAGTTTGCGCGTAAATATCCTGCCACTCTGTATAATCATGATCTATAATTTTGACCTACCCCAACCGACAAAGGTAAGACAGATATTTTACCGAAAATATACTTCGTATATCTTTTACCCGTATGTATTTAAAAACGTCGTATACTTCTTGTTCAGGAAAAGAATTAGGTCAGTAATCAAAGGATTTCATGTCATCTTTGTTTGAGTACGTCATAAGACGAGATTAAGGGGTTTGTCGGAGTGATCAAGGGATAGATGAGCGGAAGCATCCCCTCGTACAAAAGGACCAACTCAAACAAAACATCCGTGAAACTTTTTAATCCACAAACATGACGATAAAGCTGTCTGTCCGATTTTATGAAATATGTAGTAGATATTAATTGTATTATTATCGATCCGACCCGCACTGGTTCCGCGTTGTTCATTATAACACTTTCCCTCTCACAGACGAGAGGTCTGTGTCAGCATGCCGGCGATCGCCTGCGACTGTGCATTTTCTCGGTCGATTTTAATCACCCGCCACATGCGACCTGTCGCCGCACGACAAAAGTTGAAACCTAGTCCACTTTGGAACTGGCGATTTTAGTCACCGGCGGCCTAGCCGAATTGCCATACAGACAGTCGAAAATCTTGCGGTTATCATCTGTGCCCGCACTTTGGCAGGTCTTTTCCTAAGTAGAATCGGGATTAATCTAGAATTCAGAAAAATATGTTAAACCTTTTTAGATTCAATTCTACAAAGCCTGCTTAGGCTTAACTTTTACCCTTGATAAGATTCCCTTCTCCATTACGTCTTCAGGATTACGGGAGCGCTCTCTTACAAAATGGCGTTTCTCATTAGGAGAGTCCGTTGGACGTTCCGGATGACGTCAAACGGGCTCGGCCGTAATACTGATAGTTGATAAGGAGGGCAGTGTATTTTAAAGCAAAATGCTGTTTTTAGAAACATCGTTGCGCAATTAGGCAAGGGTTATCTTGGAGTTAATGAATACCATGAGTTCTCCACCTCTGAGTTTGTTTCGGCATTTCTTCTCAGGGATCAGTCATCATCTGCCTAGCCTTTTCCTAACTATGTTGGGGTCGGCTTCCAGTCTAACCGGATGCAGCTGAATACCAGTATTTTACATGGAGCGACTGCTTATCTGACCTCCACAACCCAGTTACTGGGTAATACGATACCAGATTGTCGGGCTTCTGACTACTCGTAACGGCTGTCAAAGATCCACGAATGACAGCCGGGACCAACGGCTTAACGTGCTTTCCGAGGCATGGAGGGGTCTCGGTATGTAAAGATGGTCACCCATCCACAGACCAACCGCGCCAAGCGTAGCTTAACCTGACCGATCGACCTGTGCGGCTGTTATTATTTAGCCACGGGCCCCTCTTCTCAGGGATCAGTCAGTTAGGAAATGCCAGTGCCATCAAGTTTTAAAATTGACCAAAAAAAAAATACGTATTTATGTGTCTTTGGGTCGATCTAATCACTTTTACAAGTATTTTTTTTAGTCAATTACAGAAATAAATCATTGTCATTTTATTTCACCTTTCTTTAGAAAAGCTATTATTTTAGGGCAGTTGTATATTTTTAGGAATATGAGAAGAGTTTGCACTGAATTTATTTCGTTTCATTTAATTTGGTTTGGATGACATGTTTTGGGTAAATTACTTTCCACTGCTTTTGCAGTGGAAGCTTTTGATTAAAACCACAAAAAAAAAAGAAAAAAAAATCGAGCTTTAATTAATTTAGTAGTACTAGTTTTCTAGAACCTAATTAAAGCTCGAATTTTAAGCCCTGCTAACTTACTGACTAGCTTTTTTTGATGGGAAATCATCAAATGACCCCTCCCGCTCTGGGTGGAGTAGAAGGGAGTGTCAGAGCTCATATTTACAACAAGAAAAAAAATAAGTTTTATTGGCAAAAAGAAAAGGTGGTGGATGACAGACAGTTATCTTACATGAACACAATTAAATTCGTTCATCACATTTTTTGGTTTGACCGTTGACCCCCAAACTAAGCAGGGCTTTGTACAGACGCCAGCACATCAAGCTACTACCATCTGTCAAATTTCTTTAATAGATTTTGAACTTTATAGCTAAAGTAATAAGGTTCAAAGTTGATTGGAAAAAATTGACAGTTTCGAGTAGCTTGACCTACTGGCGTCTGTACTTGTATCTTGGGGGTCGGAATGCAAATGAGCAGAAAGAAGATGTCCCTGTGCCTTGCCTACTGCCACTTAAGTTTGGCAATTCTTCGGGCTATATCGATGACCTTGGATCTCCTCGGATCTCTTCATTTCTGATTCGATCACGTAGGGAAACTGCAAGCTTAGCCCTCTCCATTGTCCTTTGGGTGACTTTTAGCCTTCTAATAAGGCCCATTGTGCGTGACCGACAAATAGACAATTAGGATATTATAATTCGACGACACGGTTGGCGCAGTGGCTGAGCGATCGACTGCTGCGCTGCGTGTCGCGGGTTCGATTCCCGCACGGAACAAATATTTGTATTGCCTACAGGTAGTTGTTCCGGGTCTGGCTGTTTGTGTATGTGAGTTTAAATGTTTGTAAACGTACCCACGATACAGGAGTAATTCCTAGTGTGGAGCAACGTTTAATTAAAAAAACAAAAAAAAACAATCTGACAGTAGGCTTGGTGATCAAAAGTTGTTATTAGCAGACATTTATGTTTAAAAAGTATCAAGCTCATTGCAGTGTCTCTAATTAGTTTACTACCGCGCCACTTAATCCTGATTAGGTAATTAGCTTCCCACGCGTAACGTTCTCAAGTTCACCACATGTACGAATGAGTAACGGCTAAGTAATATAATTATATGAATCGCTTGATCGCGATTGGTATTAAGCCAATTAAACTATTAATTGGGAGATCTATACTATGATTGCCTCTTGATTAAGAGAATTTACCCACTGACAAATATTTCCATGGAATATCATTTAATAAGGAAAAACAACGTTACAGGCTGTTAGGTTGGCATATAATTATAATAAAAATAATAAAAGTTTATTTTGGAACAATAATACAAGAATAAGTAACAAGTAAAACGATGATAGCTGCAAAAGTATAAACTGTAGCGCAGCTAACAACGCCCTTCTCCAGATACAGAATGGAATGATGTTCCATGCAAAAAGTGCTTAAAAGGTATTTAGACTTAGTTAGTTATAATAAAACAAAAAAATAAGTAAAAAGAAAAAAAAAATTGTCTTTAGAATTTAGCCAGTATTGCCCTGGGTATAGGATACTGGGTGGGCAACCAGTACCAGTAACCAGGGCTTGGGCGTACATTATCCATGAGAATTGCCACATAACACATAACCAGCCTATAATATTCCAACTGCTGGGACACAGGCTTCCTCTTGGTGAGAGGGAGTACGCCGCAATCCACCACGAGGGCCCAGTGCGGTTTGATAGAAGTCACATGTCTTCGAATTTGGTTCTAGGGCATGCCGGTTTTCTCTCGATGTTTTCCTTTACCGTCTTTAGAGCAGCGGTGATGAAATTATTTATACAAAGTAAAGCGCCTGTCGGGGCTCGAACCTATAACTCGTAAATCGCGGCCGTCACCACTGGGCCGTTCCACATGATAAAAAAAATATGAAGATTCTCTTGCGTTAAGCTAATTGAATGAAAGTCATCCACTGTCAACATCCACCGCCATTAATGGGCTACTTATGTTAGCTACTCCGAAAACAAAAATATTAACAGAAACTTTTCATCTTCCAGGGTGTCTCCTTCATCGGCTGGCATCAGCGAACCCGCCTGGAGCGGGTGCTGATGGTGGCAGCCGCGGTGTTGTTCGTGGCAGTACTCTTGACCGTCACCCTGCTGCTGACAATGCGAGGACCCACCTACCTGCCCGTACCACCGTGCTATCAGCCTGAGAGCAAAGGTAATTTGAGATCAAAATCAGTGATATCTTCATTGCACTACCTCTCTGCCTCATATCTCCTCAGTCTCATTGTCAAGAGCCATCGGACAATGAGAGTGAGGGAAGAGTGAGTGCACTTGTGTCTGCGCACACACTTGTGCACTATAATATATCCCTCGTCCAAGGCTGGTCTCCAAGTCTCCACTGAGATTGGTCTCCATGGCTGAAATTCGGTCTGGAGGTCTTTACCTCATGTCGCCCAGTCCCAAAATTCGCGCATGGGCCGGAGTCACGGTTCCACCTCGCAAAGGAAATACTCAGAGTTGATGGCCAACCTTGAGTCATTGGAGAGTTAGAAGAAGTAGAAGAATAATAACTGTCTTCTTCTTCGCCATCTCTCGAATCGTATGAGGATAGCTCATACCCTGGTCAAAATCTGTCAAATTCGCAGAAAACACCAGGTCGAGGGTCACCTGGAACCGTGAAAAATGGCAGAAAAGAATGGAGGCCTATGTTCAGCAGTGGGTGATTAAGGGCTGAAATTATGATGATGATGGCAAAAATATTAGCATAACATAATCAGCCGCGGCTTACAGGTGTAGGTCGTAGGAACGAACCCATAAAGGCGTCACTGCTCTCAAAACGCTGATAGAAAACATCGTGAGCCAAGAGGCTAGTCCTAGAACCCTACCAACCCGCACTGGCCCGGTGCATTATGGCCCACTACGTCTTACGGAGAGGAGGCCTGTGTCCCAGCAGTGGGAACATTATAAGCTGATTATGCACTGGTGGAGTGCTGGACGCTATTTTAATGCACTCCAGAACGCATAATGATAGGTATAGCCGACAATGGCGCCGATTCCCTTGTTCACAAACTAAACTAAATTTAAGTTCAATGCATCATTTCCGTTCTATTTAATTTAAAAAAGGACAGAAGATAAATATTAGTTTAGTCCTGTCAAACTAGTCAGCGCCTGACGTAGATTGACGTATTTTTAGCAGCCATGTTTTTAATCACCTCTAATCTGTCTATGGAGTATCTTAATTTGACAGGAGTAAACTAATATTTTATCTTCCGTCCTTTTCTTAATGAAATAGAAAGAAAAAGATGCACAGAACTTAAATTTAGTTTAGTTTGTGAACAAAGGAATCAGGGCCAATGTTAGCCAAATACACAAACAAAGGAGTGCTTGATGAATTGATAGCTTTATTGTCTGGAATGGAACATAGCATTTATTTATGATGTCATAAAATTGATTATATCTATCCGAAACGCCACTATGTTGTGATGTTGTCTGTAATAAAATTACACGTGCCAACAAAGGTTTATGGGTTTGATAGTCAAATACGTATTTATAGCGGAGCAATCAGCTCTGTTACCATCTTGCTGACGGGCTAATATTATTTTTATTATAATATTCTAAAATTCATTCGCGCACGGCCTAAACCGTTGTGTCTAGAAGGACAAAATGAACAAGAGTTCCTTCCGAGGGTAAGTATTAAGGAAGGATTTTAAAATGTTTATTTTCTTAAAGGGTTAAATAGGAGATGAAAGTTTGAATGTAATTTTTGCTGATAGGAAACCCCGTGGTGATGGGCATATCACGGCTTGTATTTTATAAGTTACCACGGCATGGAATAAAGTCTTAGACATCTGTATCATCATATCAGCCGAAAGACGTTCACTGCTGGACATTGGCCTCCACCAAGCACCTCCACTTCGACTGGATCGTTTGTTCCACCATAGACCCCATCCATCGCTTTCCAACAGACGAGATCGAGGTCAAAAGCTTTTACCATAAAAAAAGAAATAACTAAGTCAAAAATTACTGTGTCATGTTAGTTGCTAACAACTTCTACCTTCTCTTTCAGACCATACTGTGTGCCTAAAAGGGTCCTGCATATACACAGCAAGTGAAGTGATCAGGGCACTGGATGAGACACAGGATCCTTGTGATGACTTCTACGAGTTCGCATGCGGAGGCTGGATCAAGAACAATCCCATTCCTGAGGGGAAATCCAGCTGGGGCATCTTCAGCAAGATTGAGCTGCAGAACCAGTTGATCATCAGATATGCACTTGGTAAGTTTTTTTACTTTTTTTAATATGAAAAAAGTTTTTCGCAATGTAAATTAAAAAACCTTCGCTCGTTCGGTCACCACTTTCGTCATTCATAGGTACTAAGGTATATGACAATCGTTACCAACTGGAGCTCTGATCTGAATAGCTCAAAGGCCAGAAAACGTGATATCTTATTAATTCGTATATTGCTCCGTAAGAGCGCTTTTGCACTGCCACCGATCCGAATCAGCTGAATACAGCACCCTAATTGCGTATCACACTATTAATTTTAATTTTGATGGATATTGCTAATCCATTGCTTCATATGTTCGAAAAATGTGTCTGCTCAACAACGTAAATAACGCAATGAATGTTGTTGAACTGTCAAAATTAAACCCATTACTACTGACAGTGTGTTACGCAATTACCGCGCAGGTCTAGAAAATTAAGTGTGGCATCAATCATGACAACCAGACCCAGTACACAACCACTACCTATACGAAGACTAACTACGGTTGCTATCTTAGAATCGGTGCGTAATTTCTTGGAGTCGGATCGGACTAAAGGACGCTACCCACTACAACGTATCATACTATGACCGTAAAAGGAACGTGTCAGGCAAAAAAAAAATCTTTGTATTGAAAAGTATGAGACTATGCCCACTAGATCGTTCCGTCACCGATCAGCACCGTCACGTGGCATGCACGGAGCGTCAACAATTGTCGAAGAGAAAATCAAAATCGAAAGTCATTTATTCAAATTAGGCTGAGAATCGGCACTTTTCGAACGTCAAAATTACAAAAGACAGTCCCCCAAAAACGCCCACCCTTCACCACTTCCTAGTGCTATCGTTGGGAAGAAGAAGTGGTGGCGCAACAAACTCCCCAGCAGCACAGCTGTCTGTTTAGTTAGAATATAGTTGCATGTATGTATACAATACTAGGAACCTATGTTCAGTAATGAACATTACAAGAAACTTAAATTATTTGCCATATGTCAGCTAGACACGCCAATATACCAACAAATATAATAAAAACTATACGTACTCAAGCTAAAAAATAATTAACTAAAAAAAAAATAAAAACTCACTACCTAAATAAAAGCCTCCAGGCATAAAGGGCGTGACAGCTTACATATTTATGCATTGCTGGGTTCGTCACATAGCTGTCACTTGTAGTCACAGATGATGAACTAGGACCATCGATGTGAAATAAATAAGTGAGTTAATATTAATAACAGTAGCCTGTCAGTACCTAAGCTAGTTCTGGAGAACGATAGCGAGCGGGTAATATACGCTGTTGATACGTTCTAGTGGGCATATTAGTCCGTGTCATGTTTCTTTCCGTGCCTGATACGTTCATGGCACGGTCATGGTATGGCACGGCGTAATGGGCAGACTCCTCTAGAGTAAAAGCGGTTAAACTGGGTCGCGGTAGGTACCAAAATGACACTCGTTCCCGTGGAATAGGGTTTATTTCGAGGAGGAGGTATTTCTGTTTTCTTGTATCATTCATGGAATATTTGATGACGATTTATAAGTTATGGATACTGCTTCAATCACCTTTAAACGGCTTCAAAAATTACACTCACGGAATTTGGCCTAAGCGTCGTATGTGTAAGCAGTAGTTATTGTCAAAATTACGACGGAAATGTTTTTTGTTTTATGAAACTAAGGGCTGATTTTTCCAACGCCGGATAATAAATCCGAGGAATAATTTTGAATTTTTGACAGTTCTTCCATACGAAGACGTCAATATTATTCCACCAATAAAAAGATACCTAAACTTATAACTCATTCCAAAAAATATGCATAATTTACGTTATTGAGCCGACAAATTTTTTGAACATATGAAGGAATGGTTTCGCAATATCCTTCAAAATGATTCAGATTGTTATCGATAGTGTATTACGCAATTACGGTGCTGTTTTCAGAATATTCATATACCTTAATCATATTCATATAGGTACAGACGCCAGCAGCTCAAGCTACCCGAAACTGTCAAATTTTCCCAATCAACCTTGAACCTTAATGCTTTAACGATAAAGTTGAAAATCTACTTAAGAAATTTGACAGATTGTAGTAGCTTGATGTGCTGGCGTCTGTACCTATCAGGAAAACGTTAGTAAACATTTATTTTGTTCTTGCTCGGTTACTCAACCGAGCCGTAAAGATGTTGTCTACGATACTATGACGGGGTTATGACATCAAGATAATTTTCATTGTTCTCATACAATAGGTATATTACATTATTACACATACTAGTTGCGTCATCGTTGAAAAAACGTAGGAAAATGCCTACGCGTCGGCGTCGTGAAAAATAGACGTGAAACTTACCACGTAGGTAGTTTCGTAGGCAGAGCCTTAAGGTTCCCGCAGGCAGGCGCGATCCGACAGCGGGACGCAACTCTAGCAGCCTTATTACAAAACAACGATTTCTTTAGACCCAGGTTTAAACCATCGAGCCATGTTTGAATTTTGAACCTTACTCTGACAGTTTCAAAGTTCTAATTACAAAAACTGACGTTAAAACTGAGTCTAAGTTGTCATTATTCTATTAAGGACTTTACCACGGTCGGAATAAGGTTCGAAGTATAATAACTAGCTCGCAGTCGCAGGTTTGGGCTTGGACAAAAGTTAGAACTCGTGTGTAATAAGACGGTAGTAGAACAATTTTTATGAAAACTCCGTGAAATTTATTCTACCAGAATTATGTCGCACCGTCGCGTCGAGCCTGTCTACGGAGCCCTTATGGAGATGTGTGTTGTGTGTACGTTATAATAATTGTATGATAATTATTTTTTTTATTCTTTTAGTTATAACTTGGTGAATTTGGGACTGTAGAGTTGGTAGAAAAAATAACTAAAACAATGTAACAAGTCAGATAGATAGAATATAAATTTTTATTTCAAGTTTAACAAATATCAACTAACACTAATATATACTATACACAATTTTATACAAGTATATAATACGAAAAAATATAGAAAAAAGCAGGAGCTCATTGGGCATCAAAAAATTCGTCCGCATCACTGTCAATGGGATAAGTGCTCAAAAGGCTGGCAGCATTACCACGTTGGATGGCAATGCTGATTCTTTGGGCTAAAAATAGGCCAGCCTTCTGGTCACGTGAAGAGTCAACCAACCGCTTGGCGATGTCACGAAAAACTCGATGAGCCCTCGGACCCCAAGGCCCTAGTGTTTCAACCCCAAACGGCTCAAACATATAGCTCCCAATAAGGTTGTTATATTTGCGCCGATAGAATATTATTTATTATGTACAACATAAAAATTACAGATGTAAATGTAGAAATTTTACAAACGGTGACCGAATGGTGGTCATATCGCTAAAAGCGATGTTTTAAAGACAACCTTTATTAATAGTAGTAGATTAAGTTAATACCTTCATACTCAGAGATAGAACTTACGAAAGTTATGGTTTGAATTAAGATTAATCCTGTAATGTTTTCATTACCCGTCATACGGACAGATAATTAATTGCAGAAGGCACGCATTAAATTCTTCGTAAATTTTCTATTGTAAAAATACCTACCTACCTAATTTCCGTGCCTTGGAAAGCACTTTAAGCCGTTTGTTCCCGTCTGTCATTCGTGGATCTTTGACAGTCGTTACGGGTCGTCAGAAGCCCGAAAGTCTGATAGCCTTATCAAGGGGTATCGTGTTACCCATGAACCATGTAAAACACTGGTATTCAGCTGCATACGGTAAGACTGGAAGCCGACCCCAACATAGTTATGAAAAGGCTAGGCAGATAATGATGACCTGTCTACTACCTAGTTTATTTACATGTCAATATTCAGCCGTGTCTAAAAGCATGAAGATTTCATCGTTGTTTTCATTTAAAACTTAACGTATATGGTAACAATGCAAATTAAATGCGGTTTAACACATAAACTACAATTATATTTAGCAACTTCTAATGGATATGCACCATAACAGTACAGGAACCACGTCTATTGGGCGTATCAGAAAAGTGTGTTCATATTTAAGGGTGTGGTACAGACGATGAAACTGAACAACTTTCTCCATGAAATTAAGCTCAGGTCCGCACGGGTGATTTTTTCCCGAGGCGATTTTTGTGCACTGGATTTTTAACGCTCTGCTTAGCGCCGAAACTTGAAAATCTATTGAAAATTTATTTCGACGTACTGTCTCTTTAAGATTTTCAACGCTCGGCTCAACACCTAGAATTGAAAATCCAGTACGCGATAAAATACCTCCATGATATTTTTACGCCCGTGCGTACGTGGGCTAACATCGTATACGCGAAATAATCACGCGTCTCATACATTAGGGTTGAGTCGGTATTGAAGTTTTGTATGGGATAGTTGATAATTTTTTCTCGATTACGATGCTGGGTCTATGGAGAAAGATGTTCAGTTGGATGGTCTGTACCACTCCCATAAATATGACCACACTTTTCTGATACACCCTGTATATTAAGTTTCGGTAATTAGTTTCATATATATTCACAAGATATTAGTAAACTATTGTAAATTATAATCGACTTGTATCGTTTATCGCTTTATATATGTTTGAAAAATTAGATCTTGTAAGTTATGACTTTGCTCTGCCACAGCAAAATACGTAGCAGAAGTACAACTTCTCTGAACACCAAACACTACGCCAATCAATTCAAAAACATCGACTCGAGGCGACATCTACATCACCACATGCGAACGATAGATCATACTGACGTCACGCAAAATCCTGTATCGCGCAAGCAGAGTTTACCGTGCAACTAGTCAGTTGTTTTACATAAGGTATCTGTTTAATAAAAAAAAAACTAGCAGTTTTGTAAAACAGCGGATTCTACAATCCAATTGCGACATATATTCAACGTTCCGACATCAATCGTCGGGCAGTAGCCCACCAGACACAATAACCGACTGGTTGGACGATAGGGAAGACCCTCCCTTTTATATGGAAGATGAGTGAACTTTACACCGTTCCTCATAAGTCTATAAGATAATCGATTTCGGCGCCAAGTGATAAAAATATAGGCTGTGGTTGACTGTAGTGTAGGCTGTATTTCAGTCATCCAACCTGTTAGCTCTCTAACTTTGGCGGAACCAACGCGTCACGCGACGTAGTGCGGGAAACGGAGCGAAATTCCCCACTTACTGAAATAATCACGCGCGAATTTTCCAAATCGTTCTGAGGTAACAAACTAAACTAGCCAGTTAAAAAAAAAATACTACTTAGTGAATTGAGATATCTCCTCCTTTTTTTGAAGTTGGGTATAAAGGGACTTTCTTAGATACCGGATGGGAAATAAAACTGTAGGTACCAATAAAATGAGGTAGCTTTAAAGGGCGGTTGAAAACAAAAAAAAAAACATGTGATACCTAGTGACTCTGCCGTTGACGCGTGTCGATCGTGCATATGAGCACTCAGAGAAGTTTGTGCTGTGCCTTGAATTATTTTACACAAAAACAGACTAATTTATTTTAAACTCTATTCTATTACTACATAGGTAGACGCAGCAGAACAAGGAAAACCAAAATCGCTTCATTCATTGCCTTTCTGAACATATTATTTCATCTTATACCATCTAATAACAACGCAAACTTCACCGAAATCGCTTCAGCACCTAACTACAAAATATAAGTGTGAATATTTATTTAGTTTGTTATATGCCTTCATGGGTTTTTGACGTCTTTTCATACGTAATAATGTTATATTATGGTTAGTTAAATAAGAAGCACGATTGTAGCATTGTTCTCGTGAACAAATATGGGTGTAATGTTGTAGGTGAACCTTAAAATTGGTTGGTCTGTAGGTTTAAATATTTGTATATATAGGAAGGTATTGTGCTAAAAATCACGCACACACACACACGGCTCCATAATTATCAAGCTATATGTTGCCAGTGTAAAGTGACCTCGCATTGGTTCGGCTTACCGTACAGCAAGAGGTCAACTTGTACTGGAAAAGTAGGTATAGCTTGATATATCACCGTGTATACGTATTAAATATTGACATACGAAAAACGCACAGTAATGTCCGGAAAATCAATGATGACAAGGGGAAAATTTTAAGAATCCATCTTCAAATATTGCGATGCCCTCTTATCTACTTTAGTGGCTGTAGAGTCAACATTCATAGTGCCATTACATACTACCTATTTAGACTTATAACTGACGCGTACCGCAAGGGTTGGACCGAGGTGGCCCTAGAAAAGGATTTGGGGGTGGACTTTGCTCAACAGTGGGACAGTGCAGGCTAATATAAAAAAATGCAAATGTTTAGGGTTACGGATAACGGTTAAGGATAATTTAAGTACTTGTTATTTCCGATAGTATTTCTCGAAAGAATTAGACTTATAGAGAAAAGTAGAATAAAATAAAATATTGCTTCACGTTACTTATCTTAAAATTCACATTATAATAATACCTTCTCTAAATAGTTTCCGCATACCAAAGAAAACAAATCAGAAATAGGTAAACTCTGATTTTTTATTTTCTTGAGCAAAATGACAGCTAATAAGTATATGTATACTAAATAATTTCATGTTAACAAAAAAAGGCCGACCGTAGCTATCATTTTAGTACAGCAATTAAAAATTCAGTGTGTAGTGTTACACTCGTATAAGACTTTCTGTTTAATTTTTTTTGTTACTTTTTTATATAATTTATTTTTTATTTAGTTTATTTTGTGATCTTCCTGTACGAGTATAATTACTTTTCTTTTCTTTCTTGACACAAAGAACACCCCTGTTATATTATGTATATGTTACTGTAAAAGCTCGAACTACGGTAAATCTTAAGATTTAAGTGTAAGTCTTAGGATTTACCGACATGAGTTGGTAAATGTAAGTATTTCTGAAGATACGACGATTTTTTCGAGCTTTTACCATTCGAACTCAGTATATGCTAGGTTTTACCACTGTCAGCTGGTAGATGTTGGTTTTAGGAATAAAACAATGAGTCATTCTTAATTATTTACTTTGAACTATTAGACAAAACAGGTACATAGTATTATAAAGATATCATAATGATAGTAACAAGTACAAACTAATATCAACTTATTTAAATTATTTTGAAAAAACACATAACGTATATATCTGAATATCTCAATCTCTGTCATATCTATCTAACTGAATCAGTACTTCTCTATTTGGAATTTAACAACGAAATACAAACATAATGCTTATAAAAGCTAGTCTAACTTAATTATTATTTTTCTTATTATTTGGTTTAGAAGTAAAAAAAGACAATCAAATGTAATTGATTAATAGGTAAGGTCCCTAAAAAAACATTTCACTTGTTACAACACGGATTGCTGTTGTGGCATTTAGAATTACAAAGTAATCCTGATGATCTGCAGGTGCATTTTTTCGTCGAGCATTTTTTTTGACAATTACATTTTTTGAATCCTTGTCCTCCAGTTAACGACAATTTTCCGACAACTTCTCGAAGACTCACTTCTTTATCCGTAACAATCTCTTCTATCTTTATAAAATCTTCAGAGCATGCGGCGAACTGATTCTTGGTGTAAAGCTGTTTTAGTATTCCCATTTTGGTACCTAGTTGGTAAAACTCATTGTCCTTTACATCTATCACAACTGCAATAATGCTTTTAGGGTCAGTTTTAGCTCTGTCAATTTCAGGTACTTTCAGTCTTACATTTTGGCCCACTTCCACTTTTGAATATTTATCAGCTGACATCCCAAGTAGCATTCGGGGTTCTATATAAGATGTCTTGTCGTTCACATGTACTCCACAAGCTGTGTAAGTCAGCTGTATAAGAGCTGTATAGCTTGCTATAACGCTCTTATAGAACCAGTTTGGGCACAAATTAGACAGCCTTAAGTTCACTATGGCTGTACATTAGCAGTATAATAGCATTATAATAGCAGTTTACGTAGTAACATCGGACTTAAGGCTGACTTGCGGCACTATGTGGGACGCAGTGTGATCCATACAATGTACATGAGCGTAATAAAGAGTAACAAGTGGCTAAATACACAGCCTTCACAGTTATAAAATCCGACAAAAGTACTCCAGTGCTACCTAAAATTCACGTGTGTCCTAAATTATTTCTTCATTTTATAATTATTCACAATTGTTTGGTTTTGTGTGTGCCATCCAGAAAACATTAACTCCGGCGGATATTTGGATAAAAAATTATGATAACACGCGGTAAGTACCTGTTTCAAAGACTTAATAATGTTAATGCCATGGGAATGCAACTTTATCGTGAAATGTATATATATTTACAGCTAAAATATTCACGCGCCTTTGTAAAAACGCGATATTCATTTTAAAATATTTAAAACTGGCTGAGAGTAAATCTACAATTTTCAGTTTTTGATATTATACTGGCATTATAATTATACTACGGTAATTAATTATAACATGAAACCAAAACTCAATCGCTCTATCTGCGTCTTTTGTGATAAATCTGCATGATAATTTTTGAGATTTATTATTTGGTAAATATTTTAGGTTAGAACAAAATGGTGGAAAGGAAATACCGCTATGTGAACTGTTATAACTCCAATTTAATGCGGTTGAGCGTATATAGGTTCACATGTGTTCTGTTAGTATGCTGTTATCTATATGAAGTCCCACATTTGTACCACTACAGAGCCAATGTCTATAAATTTATTCTAATGTGAACTTATGTACAGCTTTAAGATGTAGTTCAGGTCAATTGTGTATCATCGTTCAATAGATATACTGAAATTTTAGAGATCCGCAATAATAATTATGGTCCGTTAGATCGCCTAGCCCAGGTACTAAGTCAAGTATGAATACCTAAAGTACAAATTTTGTAACAAACTAACAAAAATCACTTTTTGTTTTCGTGTGAGTTACTGTGTGTACAGTTTGGTGTCAGAGTTACAAAAAACACTACTACTAGTACTCTGTTCAAGAAGGTATTTAAAAGAATGTAAACAAATTAGATAAAGGTGGACAACATTATACCCTGCGACAGAAAAGGACAGAAAATAATAGTTGTCACTCAGCCATAGTAACAAACACTGTTTACAATGTTTTAAAGGTGAATATACACCTGTCAGGTTCTGTCGGCGACTCATCAACCACGGATGTAAATCCACCTATCTAATTCTATATATAAATTATCATTGGAATAAATATAACAGCCAAACTGCAAAGTTTTATTATCATCGTACAAGACAAGAGTTATGATTTTTTATTTGTTTCAGATGCCAAGTACCTTCAACGCGGGAGGGACTCCAATAGATTCTACTTCTGCTACAAGTAATCAAATCGAAGCTAATGATGTAATGCCATGTCTGACCATCTTCGACGGCGAACAGTGTATTGCAAATCAAAACATTTTAATTCAAAAATTAAATTAAAAATTTAAAAAACCCCCGACTACGTGAAAGACTATAAAAAGAAAAAAATAACCTTGAAATTATGACCCTACGTAAGTACGTATGAAATTTTTTGATTAAATGTTGTCCCGTCGGCGGACCGCTCTAATTATTAGCCTAACGTTCTGTTAAAGTTTAAAATAGTAGCGGTCCCCCGACAGGACAATATTTAATCAAAAAATTTCATACGTACTTACGTAGGGTCATAATTTCAAGGTTATTTTTTTCTTTTTATAGTCTTTCACGTAGTCGGGGGTTTTTTAAATTTTTAATTTAATTTTTTATTTCATGCTTTTTGTAGGGACTCCTTATTATTTATTTTCTTTTATTTTCTTGTGTTTTAAGATTCAGGTAATTTGGTATTTAATCAGGTATTTTGTAATTCGCCATTTTGTGGTGGTGGCCATCTTGGATTTAAAATTTGTCATAGTGTATAGTATTCTACTGGTCAAGCCCTTTCATTTGATACCCATATTGAGGGAGTTGTGACAAAAAAATGTAATTTGCCATTTTGTGGTGTCGGCCATCTTGGATTTGAAATTTACCATAGTGTATAGTATTCTACTAGTCAAGCCCTTTCATTTGATACCCATATTGAGGGAGTTGTGAAAAAATATGTAATCCGCCATTTTGTAGCGGCGGCCATCTTGGACCGATTTTCATCAAACATAGCTAAGAACACTCCCGACAAATTCACCTTTCAAACAAAAAAAACAAAATTAAAATCGGTTCATCCGTTCGGGAGCTACGATGCCACAGACAGACATACACACACACACACACACACACACACACACACACACACACAGACACGTCAAACTTATAACACCCCGTCGTTTTTGCGTCGGGGGTTAAAAAGTTAATAACCAAGAATTAATAATGAAAAATCTTGTTGAAAGCGTTCAAAAACTTACTCAAAAAGTGGCCGAGTTGTCTGTACAATTAGATGAATGCATGGTAAAATTTATGGAAAAAATCGAGCAGCCAGTGTCTGTTACTTTATTAAAAGACGCTAACCAAGTTGATAATGAATCGTTTAGTTTCAAACAAATAAGTGACAAGCAACAACTAGAAAATCTGGAAAGAAGTTTAATGAATAAAACTGAGAGATCAAAACTACAAAAACAGCTGGGGTTTTTGTTTCAACCCTGTGAAGGAAATGGCTTGACCTTTGCCTATAAATTGATCGACTCAATGGTTTCACGTGAGTTTCTGTGCGAATGCTCCTGGTCTGGGGGAAGCCGTGGCAACATTTCGAAGGTCCCAATAAAAGACTACAAAAACTTTATTAAATTCTTTTGTGATATGGTACGTTCATGGGATTGTAAATTTACTATGGGACAAACTGAAAAGTTTTTTAAGGCCGTTATGAAAAATGCTGTTAAAAGGAAATCAATGAAAGACTTAAGATCCTCTTCAAAACGAGTCCGAAAAATTAAATCAAAACCAAAAGACCAGGCAAGCACAAGTAAGCAAGAAGTTTCTGCTAATTCAACAATTGATCAAAATAAAGAATCAAATGAAACCTTAGAGATGGAAGTAGCAGAAGAGGAGGAGGAAAAGGAAAATAATGGTGAAGAAGAGATAGAAGATGATGAAGACGAAGAAAGTTTGCGCTAATATTTTTTATGCATTTTCTTTTCTTGTCGATTATGGCATTCTTTTTTTTTATTATGTCTAGTATATTGTTAAAGTAAGTACTGCCCGGCGTTACTAGATATAATGGCACGGTAGTTTTTTCGTACTAACTGTGCGAATGCTTCTTTTGTAACATTTCACCTTATGCCTCGTTACAAAACCGGTCATTACCAGTACCTGCCTTTAGTTGATTTTTGTTTCTACTTGACTGATTACAGCTTAAATAATAATTATTTTTCGGTGATGAGACTTAAATATTTTTAAATATCTCCGTTTATTAGAACTCATTATATGCTGATTACGGGTTATATAAGCTTAGTTATGTATGACTATGCACATTATGCTAATTTACATAAAGCCTTATTTGTTAGGATAGTTATTTTTGAAAATTATATACAGGAAGTAACAAAAAGGGTATAACAAGCCGAAAGAAGGGTCAAGGTACTCATGAAACTGAACATTTTTTCCCATGGAACATGGGTCGAAATATTTATAATAATTCCTCCCATAGCAAATTAACTAGCTGATCAACAATTTTGCATGGGAGGTCCCAATATTTTTTTTCTTACTATTTCGACCCATGTTCTATAGCGGAAAACGTTCAGTTTCATGAGTACAACTTTGACCTCTTTTCGGCTTATTAAACCCTTTTAAGTACTCCTGTTTTTGAAACAAATTTTATGTTAAATGTTGTTTGATACCAAGTGCTATTTTCATTAAAATATTTGGACTGATTAAAATAGTTAATTATGTATAAGGTTAATATTTATATCCGTTTTATAGAACTCATAATGCTGGTTTCCGATATATTAGGTACCTACCTAATATAAGCTTAGTTATGACTGCAATTATGTTGCTGTGTAATGTTGATTAGCAAAAAGCCTTGATAGGAGGTTAATTTTAATTTTGTTAACTTTTTTGTTATGCCTGCTTTGTTACAATTATTTTATGTTATAATGTTGTTTGCTACGAAGTGTTATTTAGATAGAAAGATTTAGACTTATTAAAATAGGTTGTTAGCTAGTATAAACTATTCTTTGCTCTATGTGCTCCGTTGGAACTGAACAATTTTCCATTTTTTGTCAGGATACAAGAAAAAAAATGTTTCACATGCTTGCGTCGTCACTCAGCTGGACATTTTGTATGTACAGTACAGTAGTCGAAATATTTTTTTTTTCATTTTCGGACCATGTTCCTTGTGTAAAGTTGTTTAGTTTCATGGACTAATTTGGCATTGTGCATTGCGATGTTTTCGAAAGGCTGTTTCTTATGTTTTGCATCATTTTTAAGAGCCTTATCCTTAGAAACTTTAAAAAATATCGTAAAACTGTACGTAATTATATTTACTAAATAAGAATAAATGGAAAAAATATGTTGATTATTATGGTAGAGTTTAAAGTGGCAGGAGTCCCTATTCAGGGAAGATTGTATAAGCAAAATAAATATAAAAAAATGTATGTTAATTGTATGAGTGTTCAGTGCAACCACTGTGTGAAAAAAAGGTAATAAAAGCCAAAAATATCACATCAAACAGTATTTTATTTATATGTGTGTAACAAAGGGATAAAGAATTTAAATTCTTTGTGTTCAATACATACTAATTTACATTTAATCTGTTTGGGTTCTAAAACGATCAAAGTAAGGGTACTATTCTGCTGACATCTTGATTTGTATATCGCAAGATGAGACGATTTTATTGGATATTCAAAAACGTCTTCTGTGTTGTTGATTTTATTTCCTTTAATTAAAATCTTATTGTGGTCGACTTCTACGCAGCTTATTTTAACAACCTCATTGCATCTGGTAAGTAAATAACTGTCTTTTTCTTTGCTGGAAAGTTTAAAATCTTCAAAATTTAATATATTATTGTTTTTAATTGTGTTAACAAAGGGGTATTTCTTGTCTTTATGTGTTTGAAAATTAATAGCATCCGTATTTTCAGCCAATCGTTTGGCGACTTGAGACAGTGGTTTTTTTCCTGATCTCAGCATACATTTGATCATAAATAACATATTTTCGAAGGGATATGCGTTGAACGTCATCAGAGGCCCAAACATTTCAACTTCATTCGTCAGGTGTAGTAAGTTGTGTATGTTGCTTGTAACGTAGCCTGAACCATAAAAAGTCTTTGTAAAATTTTACAAAATGTTCCAGAAGTTCCTTTGCTAATGGCAACAAAGTTCGGTATGTTTCTGTTGAGCAAATTGTTATACTACAATATAGTGTTAAAAAATGATTATAAGCCTCTTTGTACAAAATATCAGGCAAAATTACAATACTTAAATAATGCAAAAACGCTCTAAATTCTGATGCTTTCCAATGTGCTAATGAATCTAAACCTCTCACTGCTCGATGCACTTCTGAAGGCAATTTGCAGTTGCATAGAAAATTTGAAACCAGTACAATATCACTTGCCCGCATTTTAGTAATATATTTGCCAAAGTTGCCGTCACGCCAACCAATCAGTAATCTCTTCATAACACCCAAGTCGATCAAATGAAGTGAATCGGCAACAATAAATTGGTTCACCATGTCAATAGGAATATTTAATAAAGGTGAGTCATTTTTATGATGCAAGCCATAAATTTTGTTTCTAAATCCTTCATCTGTCCTTTCAGGACACAACGACTCAGAAAATGTGACGGTATGTGTGATATGCGAATATTCTCCAACTGTAGTACATTTATGGCAGCCGTGTTTACCATTAAAATTGCAGACTCCTGCAAAAAATATTTTTTATTAAATTATAGTAATACAAGCAAAAAGTTAATAAATTACAAATATTTGTGTCATGTGCGGATCGAACCTACGAACCACAGAATAGAAGGCAGGTTCACTACCAAATGAGCTGTCAAAGACATCTAGGAATACAAGTCAAGTGCCTATATAAAGAAGCATCAATAATTTCAACTACTTATTTATTTCTACTTATTTCTTACTTATTAGGTGCATAATGGCGATAACATGCGACACTAAGATAGACTTACCTTTAATATAGGCTCTAGCTGGCGAATCACAAATGAAGCATCTGATTTTTATCTTTATAGTTTTCTCTAATCGCTCAACTACAAGACCTTCTTCTAATAATATCTTCATGTCATTTACAAAGTCTTCTAAGAATTCATTTAATTTGTTTGGTTTTCCTTTCCCAAAATAGATTCCAATAACAAAAGGCCAAATTCTGGGATTTTCAAAAATATTACATAATATGGGCCAAAATTCATTTGTAGAACTTTTAAAAATAGGCAAACCATCCACATTTATGTTAATTGAAATCATATCTGGAATATCAATCCAATCTTGCAAAATGTTCTTCAAAGGTTTTGCTATCCCATTGTGCCAGTATTGACCTCCTTCTACATTTTTTAAAGTAACATTAACGGGAGTGCATAAAATTGTTCTAGCATCAGACGGTAGTGTTCCCGGTTTAAAATCGTTTATTATTACTGACAATTTATTTAAAGCGGAATGAGGAATACTATTTTCAATAGCCCATGTTCTTATTTTTTTGCGAAAGGTTAAAATGATTGTCCAAATCAAAATTGTATTCACTATCACTAGAACTGCAATCACCACACTCTGATATCTGTATATTTGGAAGGGAACTTTCTGGTTCAGGCACATTTTCCTCTGCATCATGTACAGAACCACCATGAACAACGGTTGAAGTCGCACTTGTTGAAGCCGTATCGACGGGCTCATTTTCGGGCGTCGTTGTCAATCGACTGTTTATTCTTACAATTTGCGAATATTCTTTTGCAATTTTTCTTCTTATTCCACCGGTTCTCGCTCTTATTTTCCAAGAGTTTTTATTCATTTTCACAAATTGTAGCACGCGACGAATAAACACACAGCTTGTGGGATAAGTGTAATAGAAGATCACATTCACATTCATGTTCTGCTTACAGCAAATAAGAGTAGTACTTGTGGACAAATAAACTGCTATTGATGTTAATGGACAACACATATAGTCCTTTTACCAGCCTACAGTGCACATGCGAACCATTTAAACACTTCTGTACAGATAGTAAAAAAAGATTATTTTAATGATCACAAACAAGTCCTACTACAGCTACTAGCTGTATAACAGTCTAAAACAAGCAAACATAACAGCCTTTGGCTTTATAAATGACCATGTGTGTTCTATTAAAATGCTAGCTCTATAACATCGTACAAGTAGGCCGTTAAACAGCGGTTGCTGTATCTCTACCCTCCTATAATGCTCTTAGTCAGACGGCTGACTAAAGGATAATTGTTAGAGTATTATAACACCAACAAACATATAAAAGTATAACTCTACACTCCTATAAGTCCCTTAGACAGGTGTAGGTGTAATTAATCGCAATAATGCAGCCTGTACATCACGAGTGAACTGTAATAATGCTTCAAGTACACCTGGGAACTAAATGTGTACTCTTAAATGGAGTAAAATGCTACTTGGGATGGTTTTCATTTTTTCAGCTTGGTTTTCTAAATTAAATTTTGCTTTTGTTCTTATTGTTAGAATAGATTCTATCTTCTTTGGTATTGGATCTTGTTCAGCTTGAATAGCGCTTTCTGCCTCTGAATCGGTTTGTATTTGAATAGTTAGATTGGTATCATCACTATCATCGGTTATTTGTTTTTCTGTGGTCTGTTCCAGTGCAATAATTTCTTTTTCTTGTGTTTTGTTGTTCACACTTTTACTGTTTCCTTTTTTTATTTCTTCTGACTCATTACCAACCACGTTGTTTTCCTTGTCCTGTTCTATCATATTTTCATCATTTTTTCGGGAATGCAACACATTTTCTAAATCTTCTTCAGATTTTAATAGTCCAATCATATCTTTAGGAATAGCTGATGTCGCAATACCCATTTTCATTGGACTACCAAACATTGCTTCGTAAGGAGAGCATTTGATTCCCTCATGATAAGCTCGATTTTTCATGGCCTGGATAAATTTCAAGCCTTCTGACCACTTGGTAATCTGATTGGTTTCCATCCACGTACTGAGCATATTTTCTATGTCTTGGTTTGCACGCTCTACCGATCCTTGACTCTGGCTATGTCTTGGCTTTCCGTGTACGATTTTAACGTCTGGCCACATAGAGCATAAATTTTCAATTATTTGATTACTAAATTCTCGACCATTATCGGAATGAATGATGTTCGGCGCTCCAAAAGTGGTAAAAATATCCAATAGATGATATGCGACTTCAGTTGCGCGTTTAGTTTGAAGTGCACGAAGGATCACGAATTTAGTGAGATGGTCTTGATAAACTAATATGAATTTATAGTTTCCGTCAGGATTAGTTTGTAGATCTATGAGATCTACTTGACAACGTGAGTTCATTTCACTATGAAGTATAGGCTTAATGACAATACCCTTTTTCAAAGTCTTCTGTTTCTTTTGACAAGGTTGGCATAATTTCAGCCTCAACTGTAATATTATTATACTTGCGGTTACATTCTTTGAGCATCCTTGTTCTTCCACCGTGTCCAACAGCAAAATGCGTTTCTTCGAGAATGTTAAATAAATCGTCGTAACAAACGTAATATTTGATTTCTCCATTATCTTCCTTCATCGGGGCAATTAGCTTTTCTTCGCCGCCTATAGTCAAAATATCATAGCGTTTTATACGCCTGTAATGAACAGCTTCCTTCTTTTTAATGTTCTTTGCAGTTTTTACTTCCTCTAAACACTTAGCGTATTTGTCCTTATCGAGATAAAAGTTATTATCTTTCTTGTTTGCCACAAGCTCGTCCATTATTTCATAAAATCTTTGCTTCATACTCATTTTTATTCACAAATAACATTTAAACACCAAAAATATAATTAGAAATCAATTTATCGTGCGAGTTCAAACGTGTCAAACGAGCGACTGAGGCGAGCGGAGTGGCGGAGACGGTGCGCGGGTAGCGGGGGCGGCAAGCTACAAGTCGATGCGCTGAGCACGTTATGACATGTTTTGTTTTTCAACATTTACCATGCCATTGATGTAAATCCTAAGATTTACCAACGGAATGGTGGTAAAAGTTCGAATCGCAAATCTTTTTGGACATTTACCATTAGGAATTGGTAGATCCTAGGTTTTACTGGAATATCTTAGGATTTACTGCAGTTCGAGCTTTTACAGTAACATATACATAACTTATTCTCATCTCTTCCCCAGAAAAAGTAAACATCTCAAACACAGCCGACGCGGAAGCCAAAGCCCGTATTTACTACGACGCCTGCATAGACACCAACGAGACGATTGAGAAGTTGGGCGAGAAGCCCCTGGTAGCCGTGATCAAGCAGCTGGGCGGCTGGCACATCTTGCCCTCCACCATGACCAAGCAGAAGTGGGACCTGCAGAAGTTGGTGCAGGATGTACAGAATACGTAAGTTTAATTAATTGTTTAATAAGTACACTAACAGTATATATTATACATACACTGCGCACTGCGAAACCTCACTGCGCGTGATTGTGATAATTAAAATTTCGCGCGATTTTTTATCTCGATGCAGGCTTGTCCTTTAGTTAAAGTCAACTCAGACAAAGTCAAAGTTAGCTTAACCAAAGTCACAGTAAAGTCAAAGTCAACTTGGCAACGGTCGAAGTCAACTTGGCAACAGTCAAAGTCAACTGGGTCAGTGTCAAAGTCAACTTGGCCAAATTCAAAGTCATCTTGGTCAGTGCCAGCGTCAACGCAGTCAAAGTTAAGGTTAACTTGGTTAAAGACAAAGACAACTTGGTAAGCTTGCGATTTTTAAGACACATTTACTCACAGCTGGCGGGAAACACATACACAAATGAAACATTTTTGAAAATGGTCGGAAACCTAATTATTCTTGGCGGTTTTTTCAATTACAATTTTGGCTTAGGAAAATTGCTGTAGGATTGCTATGTTTCAAATAGATTCTATATTTATTTCAGATTCAACCTGGGAGGTTTGTTTAACTGGGCTGTAACGGAAGACGACCGCAACTCATCGAAACACGTCATTGTGGTTAGTACCTATCATTATTATATGTACATTATTTCATAAGAACATTCCGGAACCCTTCAAATTATTCTTTATCTTGCTGAAGATACATGATCAAACACAACTTTAGTAAAATTTTCAAACCCTGATAAAGCCAGTTAGTCCAAGTTGGCATGGACATAAAAAATATCGCGGCGGGATTTTATCGCGCACTAGATTGTGTTCAGAATCCAACTGCGCATCAAAAAAAGCCCAATGTTGGATTTTTAACTCTTGGCGACAAGCAGAGCGTTGAAAATCCAGTGCGCGAAAAAAAATCATCGCAGGAAAATATCGCCAGTGTCTATGCGGCTTTACGATCTATTAAAAGTAGCAGGAATCCGTTGTGACTGAATGATTGGCGGAGGTTTTTGTGCAAAGAACGTTTTTTGGCTGATTTGAGTGATTGCAGATTTGGTAGGCTACAAAATGCAAATGCTACGAGCGATTAAATTTCAAAGACAACGAAAGAAGAAAATTAGTGGTTCCTTTATAAAATTTTATAAGGAAAGTTCTCTCTTATAACGAAACTCATAGTATTTTCAGCTAGCATATGTACTTAGTGATAGCCAAAATATTTTACACCCACTTTTATTATTTCCAGCTCGACCAAGGCGGCCTAAACCTCCCAACTCGAGACAACTACCTCAACAGAACAGCCCATAAAAAGGTCCTCGACGCATACTTAGACTACATGACGCGAATATGCGTCTTACTAGGTGCGAATAAAACTGAAGCGAGGGCCCAAATGAACAAAGTCATCCTGTTTGAGACGGAACTGGCGAATATCACCACCCCTTCTGAGGATAGAAGGGATGAAGAGGGGCTGTATAACCCGTATACGATAAGACAGTGGCAGAAAGAAGTGCCTTTTGTTAATTGGACTATGTTCTTTAATGACGCTTTTAAGTTGGTGAATAGGACTGTGAGTATGTTTTGAAAATCTTCTTATATTATCTAACCTTTCTTTATCTCTTCTCTAACGTGTTACCTAGTATTTGGATATTGGAGGTTAGATAAATGATAAATGATTTTATTTTGTAAGTAGGTTTGTACAAACATTTTTACACGTCAATCATATTTTAGAAACTAGATGAGGTCGGCGTTTCCTATCTGACTAGTCTGAGACGAAAGGCTGAAACAAACTCAGGTCACAGTCTCTTTTAAAGTCCAGACATAATCTGGGTCAGATCATATGAAGACCACGTAGGTCGATGGTCGATGTCTGAGATGGTCTTTTGAGGAAAGAGGCCACACAGATTGAGAGGACCTGTCCAGTCAGTGCACGCATTTGTCAGAAATCGTGCAGCTCAACTCAGATAGATCGCTGGCTTCAGCTGCATCCGGTTAGACTGGAAGCTGACCCCAACAAGACTAGGCAGATTGATTGATCTTCTATATCTATTTTTATTATAAATAGCTTCTGCCCGCGGCTTCGCCCGCGTGGATGTCGGAAATTATCCCACGGGAACGTGCTAACAGGATAAAATGTATGTGCACCAGGATGCCATCTATCTCGCGGGCCCTTTGTGGCTAATTACAATAGAAAACCAATTGTGTCTCATTAATGGTGATTAAGAGGGTACCTATATGATATCTTTACCTAAGTACCTACCTAATTAAAAAAATAAATAAACTCAATAACAGAAAATAAAATACCTACCTACCTAAATAAACCTATTTATGACGATAACTAATCTAAACTCAATCATCATCTGCCTAGCCTTTTCCCAACTATGTTCAGGGCCGGCTTCCAGTCTAACCGGATGCAGCTGAATACCAGTATTTTACATGGAGCGACTGCCTATCTGACCTCCACAACCCAGTTATTGGGTAATACGATACCCTTGGTACGACTGGTTGTCAGACTTTCGGGCTTCTGACTACCCGTAACGACTGTCAAAGATCCACGAATGACAGCCGGGACCAACGGCTTAACGTGCTTTCCGAGGCACGGAGGTGTCTCGGTATGTAAAGATGGTCACCCATCCACAGACCGACCGCGGCAAGCGTAGCTTAACCTGACCGATCGACCTGTGCGGCTGTTATTATTTAGCCACGGGCCCCCCAATCTAAACTCAATAAATAAGCAAAATCTCTAAAAACTAATATCTATACGAATGACTATCCTACCTAACAGTATTATAAAATAACCTACGGTCACAACGTACACTATCAAATATACTACCTATACTTTAAAATTAAAATCTATACCTACCTACGACTTATATAAAAATAAACCTAAATAACTCTAAAAACTAAAAGGAATAAAAATGAACTCCATTGCGGGTGACTTAACCTACGACAAACTTATTATTTGCGGTTGGTGCAGTAATCGAGTCTAGGGATCGAACCGCAAAATTAAGTTTGTTTTTTATTGTATATACTTTTCCGGGATAAAAAGTACCCAGTGTGGTGCCCAGGATATTAAGGAATAATTATACCAAGTTTCATCGTAATCGAACCGGTAGTTTTTGCGTGATGCCTGAACAAACAGACAGACAGACAGACAGACAGACAAAAATTTTTTTAATCACATTTTTGGGTTCGGTGTCGGTCTAGTAACACCCCCTGCCATTTATTTTTTTGATATTTTCAATGTACAGAATTTTCATTTCTACAGATTTATTATAAGTATAGATTAAAGTCGCTTTTCGTGTCTGTCTGTGTGATCGCGTTGTTCTTCTAAACTGCGCAACGGATTTTGATGCGGTTCTCATAATCATTTACAAAATTTATTCCGTAAGATTTATGTGTATAATATGTACTGTACATTGATATTAAACTTACATACAATCATAAAAAATCTCCCTGTTATGTCAAGTCGTAACCATGCGAAGCAGGGGCGGGTCGCTAGTTATAAAATAAATGGTGTAGTAGAGTAGGGTTGATACGCTCGCTGAACGATCGGGTAATATCGCTTTCCATTTCGGTATCGAATCCCGCACTGAACATTTTTCGTTTTGCGTACTGATAAAAGCCGGTCACACAATCCGTTTTAATAATCTCATGCATGAAATAAAATTCCTATGCTAATTTATCATTATACAGTGCAACGTACCTCAATATAACGAATTCCTCGATTTAACGAATTCTTTGTAATCGCCTTGAATTGTCCATAAGAGTCAAAGTAAAATATACCTTACATTAGAAGATTTTTTGCGAACCACGTTTTTATAACGAATTTTCAACTATCAAAAAAAGTCTAAACCTCTAATTAACGAATTTTGACAACCCAAAACCTCTATTAACGTTCCCAATAGTATGTGATTCAGTCGCGACAGGTTTCGACACGTTTTTACCTCTTTATAACAAATTTTAGACCAACCTAACCTCAATATAACAAACCTCAGTTTAACGAATTACTTGATATAACGAATATTTACTTGTTGGCTTCCGATTTGTCATATCGAGGTTGCACTGTATAATGTTTTTTACAATGGTGTCAATGTGATTTTTAGATACCAGACACGGAACGAATAGTGGTGTACGCACCGGAGTACTTCAAGAATCTCACGAAAGTCATTAAGAAATACAGCAAGACTGAAGACGACCAGAGGTAAGCTCATTCATCATTGATATCTATGTGTAAGACCACTCTGACTTTTTAGTCTAGTGGCCATCACTAACCGCGACAAAAAATAGTACTTAATTATGATTATTTTTATTTTATTTCAGGCATCAAGGCCCTTAGAAACACATACAATATAATAATAATATCCCAGGACATTTCAATATAATATTAGTATAACATAAAAAATACTATAAATACATACAACATTACACTAAAAACTAACTAACGCACACAAAATGTCTGTCTGATTATGACTGCTGAGCGTAGAGTCCTTGATTCGTTCTCTGGGTTTGTAGTGGCGTAACAATAGGGTGGCAGGAGTGGCAAAATTCCACGGGCCCCTAATCGGAGGGGGCCCCCGGCCCAAGAGGGCCATGAGCTCAGGAGGATCCACCTGATCCCGGATTTCTATACCTGTACCTACATTCGAAGCAAATAAATTCTGATTCTGATCCTAACATACCTAAGTATAGAAATGCAAACTTTTTGCGACCACTAGACCAACTAAGCAGTCAGGTATTCAAATTTGTAGGGGAAATTACGAAATCTACGCGGACGAACTCGCGGGCGATGGGCCAGTAAAAAAAAAATTATAACGTTGGTTGAGCTTCTTCACATTGAGAGGGCCCTATCCTATGAATGCCACAGGCCCCAAAGCGTATAGTTACGCCACAGGGTTTGGCTGTTATTAGGATTTCTATTAAGAAATACCTACCAGCCAATATTTTGAAGTTTTCCCTGTCAATGCCAATGCTCTCCCCTTTTATTAACTGGCGAAATTTTGGTATACTATCCATCTCTACCTTCACCTTCAGAGAGAGACGCGATATTACCCTATGTTATCCATATTTTCCTTTACAGAACTCTAACCAGCTACATGATGTGGCAAGTCTCTCGTTCCCTGTCGACATACCTCTCTAAGTCCTTCCGCGACGCCACCAAGATCCTGAGGAAGGCACTGTTCGGCTCTGAGGGTACTGAGGAGTCTTGGAGATACTGCGTCACTGATACTAACAATGCTGTTGGTAAGTACTTCATTGTTATGAAAAATAAGGGATCTCCTAGAATAAAACATCAACTTATAGAAAACTATTGCCCGTTTTCACTAATACTAAATGGATGCCTTATTAATAATAATAAATAATAATTATAACGCTATGCTCTCATCTTTAATATTACATTATTCACTAGAGACAAACAGCAGCTTCTTACATCACGAGCGTTATATTAAATCCGAGCGTAACGAAGTATTGATGTCTTTCCGTGCGAAACGAGGGAGTTAAGACTAGAGTCATAAATTTAGAAAGGTGTTCAAGCTCACCCAAGATGAAGACACCTTTATCAACGAGGAGAATACTTTTCACACCTTTTGCGAGATAATTTGACAAGGGCCCTGATTCCCTTGTTCACAAACTAAACTAAATTTAAGTTCAGTGCATCTTTTTCTTTCTATTTCATTAAGAAAAGGACAGAAGATAAAATATTAGTTTACTCCTGTCAAATTAAGATACTCCATAGACAGATTAGACGTGATTAAAAACATGGCTGCTAAAAATACGCCAATTTACGTCAGGCGCTGACTAGTTTGACAGGACTAAACTAATATTTATCTTCTGTCCTTTTCTAAATTAAATAGAAAGAAAAAGATGCATTGAACTTAAATTTAGTTTAGTTTGTGAACAAGGGAATCAATGTCGTTCCGGGTGGCAAAAGGAGTTTCACAGCTACCACTGCCTTCGTGACAGTCTTCCAACTTCTCCTGAGACAAACTGCTGAAACAAGCTTATCAACCCTCAAAAGACTCATCATCTGCCTAGCCTTTTCCCAACTATGTTGGGGTCGGCTTCCAGTCTAACCGGATGCAGCTGAATACCAGTATTTTACATGGAGCGACTGCCTATCTGACCTCCACAACCCAGTTACTGGGTAATACGATACCCCTTGGTAAGACTCAAAAGACTAACAGTCCTATTATCCCTCCAGGTTTCGCAGTAGGAGCCATGTTTGTCCGAGAGGTATTCCACGGGGAAGCGAAGACTCAAGGAGAGATCATGATCAACAACATCAGGAACGCTTTCAAGAGGAACCTGAAAAACTTGGACTGGATGGATGCAGAGACCAGGAATGCTGCTGAGATCAAAGCCGATGCTATTACTGATATGATTGGTAGGTTTTGGGGTAAGAAAATATACGGGTTATCGGAAGGGGAGCTACACAGACAGTTTTGAAAGATTGAAGATTTGCATAATCAGCCTATAATATTCCCACTGCTGGGACACAGGCCTCCTCTCTGTGAAAGGGAGTGGGCCGTAATCCACCACGTAGGCCCAGTGCGGGCTGGTAGATGTCACATGTCTTCGCATTTTTGGTTCTAGAACATGCCGGTTTCCTCACGATGTTTTCCTTCACCGTTTTGAGAGCATTGGTGATGAAATTATTTACGCAAAGTAAAGCGTCTGGCTGGGTTCGTACCCGCGACCTACAACTCGTGAGTCGGTTTAAAGATTTGAAGAGTCGGGAATTGTTGGCTACTAATTGCGCAAAATCCAGGGCAATTTTAAAATTGCTTGTTAATACGAGTATGTGTTGATTTGGGAGCGGTATTCCGTGATATTTTCTTTGAACGAATCAGTATGTAAGAACAGAGTGGCTTAGCAACTGAAATCGGTATTGTTGCAGTATCTTTTAATGCAGGTACTGCAACAATACCGATTTCAGTTTTTTGTGTCCCGGTTATTTACTTATCCACCAACTTCTACGTATAATATATCTTAAGTACTATAGATCACAATAGTCTCGGTCTTACACAGTCACCAATTATAGGTTCAAAGGCTGTGATGCCGAAAAAATATTAGACATTTGAAACCTTCTTTTTTGCTTCCAAACTGGACGTCTCGTTAACAATCCCTAAAAGCTAATTCCACCTGCTAGGAAACATTTTAGCAGCAGCAAGAAAATGCAGCTTAATTAAAACTGTCATCCAGGTTTCCCGGACTACATTCTCCACAAAGATGAGCTGGACAAGCAGTATGAGGAACTGGAAGTGAAGCCCAACGAGTACTTCGAGAACAACATCGCCTTTAACGTGTTCAGTTTAAAGAACGACCTCAATAAGCTGGATAAACCTGTCAACAAAACTAAATGGGGTAAGCATATAATATTAATTTGGTACCAGGATTTTAAAAGTAAATAAGAAAATGACCGATCAAACTCCTATTAATTCATCAGCAGTACTTTTCTCTTCTTACTAACTTCAACAGAAACGAACAGAACTGAGATCAAAATAAAGCAAACAGTTTATAAAATGCAGCTTTGGTGTACAGTCATATGGTGGACTGTCGATCGGTCTGAGATGGGCAAAGTTAATGCCGAACGAAAAGAAATTAATGTGATTTTGGGGTGTAACTTGAAAGGGACCTGGAGGCCAGTAGGCTTAGTTAATTGTTGTACGTTGAGGATAACAGCGTATATAAAGTTCAATCACAATTTTCTCATATTATTATTTTTATTAGATACGGTAATACTCTTTAAAATCTTGAAAAACAAATTTGTATATTAATCATTACAAAGATACTTTATTTCCAGGCATGACACCATCAACAGTGAACGCATACTACACACCAACTAAGAACCAGATTGTCTTCCCTGCCGGTATACTTCAGCTACCCTTCTACGATGGAGATAACCCCAAGGGAGTGAACTATGGTGCCATGGGAGTGGTGATGGGGCATGAGCTGACACATGCTTTCGATGACCAGGGGAGAGAGTATGACAGGTGAGAGAAATATTGACAGATAAAGGTAATATTGCCAAATAATGGTATCATTGTCATCATTTTGATAATTTTGCCAACTGCACGTCATATTGCCACTTTTTTGTAAAATTGTCAAATAAAGGTACTTAAAGAATAGATTTTTTTTTTTGCTTTAAAACATGGTACATTAAGGTCTTATATAAAGTATAAAGTTATGTTAAATAAAGTAGTGTTAAGTATAAAGTTATGATCTTACATGTTTCGCCATGGACAGGTATACAAATATTTAAACATGTTAAATTTAACACATTAATTTGTTAAAATTACAACATTTCCAATAACATTATTAGGGTTTTGTATCTATTTGAACACTTAGAATAATAGATTATCTATATCTATACTTATAATAAATCTGTAGAAGTGAAAATCCTGTACATTGAAAATATCAAAAAAAATAAATGGCAGGGGGTGTTACTAGACCGACACCGAACCCAAAAATGTGATTAAAAAAATTTTTGTCTGTCTGTCTGTCTGTCGGTCTGTCTGTCTGTCTGTCTGTCTGTTTGTTCAGGCATCACGCAAAAACTACCGGTTCGATTACGATGAAACTTGGTATAATTATTCTTTAATATCCTGGGCACCACACTGGGTACTTTTTATCCCGGAAAAGTATATACAATAAAAAACAAACTTAATTTTGCGGTTCGATCCCTAGATCCGATTACTGTACCAACCGCAAATAATAAGTTTGTCGTAGGTTAGGTCACACGCAGTGGAGTTCATTTTTATTCCTTTTACTGTTTAGAGTTATTTAGGTTTATTTTTATATAAGTCGTAGATATAGATTTTAATTTTAAAGTATAGGTAGTATATTTGATAGTGTACGTAGTGACCGTAGGTTATTTTATAATACTGTTAGGTAGGATAGTCATTCGTATAGATATTAGTTTTTAGAGATTTTGCTTATTTATTGAGTTTAGATTGAGGGGCCCGTGGCTAAATAATAACAGCCGCACAGGTCGATCGGTCAGGTTAAGCTACGCTTGCCGCGGTCGGTCTGTGGATGGATGACCATCTTTACATACCGGACACCTCCGTGCCTCGGAAAGCACGTTAAGCCGTTGGTCCCGGCTGTCATTCGTGGATCTTTGACAGTCGTTACGGGTAGTCAGAAGCCCGAAAGTCTGACAACCAGTCGTACCAAGGGTATCGTATTACCCAATAACTGGGTTGTGGAGGTCAGATAGGCAGTCGCTCCATGTAAAATACTGGTATTCAGCTGCATCCGGTTAGACTGGAAGCCGGCCCTGAACATAGTTGGGAAAAGGCTAGGCAGATGATGATTGAGTTTAGATTAGTTATCGTCATAAATAGGTTCATTTAGGTAGGTAGGTATTTTATTTTCTGTTATTGAGTTTATTTATTTTTTTAATTAGGTAGGTACTTAGGTAAAGATATCATATAGGTACCCTTTTAATCACCATTAATGAGACACAATTGGTTTTCTATTGTAATTAGCCACAAAGGGCCCGCGAGATAGATGGCATCCTGGTGCACATACATTTTATCCTGTTAGCACGTTCCCGTGGGATAATTTCCGACATCCACGCGGGCGAAGCCGCGGGCAGAAGCTAGTAAAGTAATATAATTAAATCTCAGTACGACGGTCAGCTAGTCATTAAATCGTATCTCCTGTCGGGACTCGAACCTACGACCTACAACTCGTAAGTAGCGGCCGTTACCACTGGGCCACCACTACTCTCACAGCACACACTGCCACATTTGGTAATATTGCCAAATTTTAGGCATAAAAATACCAACTGTAGGTTTTATAACCAACTGCTGGTAATATTGCCACACTAGAGTAATAATCAGTGATAGGAATAGGTAGTGCCTATTTGCCTAAACTTCGAAGAACAGAGACAAGAAACGGAGACTTCCTTAGGACTAAATTTTTTCCGGGACACCTGTCCCGAAAAAAACATAGAATATTGTTGTAACTCACAACAATATTTTTTTTTTTTTTTTATATTCTATGTGTTTTATTTTTCTTTTAGAGCCCATAGAGGATAAGTTATTATTATGGAGTTATAAATTATAAATGTTATATCTAGTCGCAAACTTTAGACGTAAATATAGACGAATTACTTATTCCAAATAACATATTCTTTTAATGTATTTAAAAGTGTTGTCCCGAATTTCGGGACAGATAACCCGGAAAAAATTTAGTCCTAAGGAAGTCTCCGTTTCTTGTCTCTGTTCTTCGAAGTTTAGGCAAATAGGCACTACCTATTCCTATCACTGGTAATAATGCTACTTGAGGCTAAAATTGCCAGCAAATGGTTTTAATGTCTTATAATATTTTTCTTTAATTAACAGGTTTGGTAACCTAAACCAGTGGTGGAACAACGCAACGATAGCCAGATTCAAGACGCGAGCCAAATGTATTCAGGAGCAATACTCCAACTACTCTGTTGAAGGACAGCGTCTCAACGGGAAGCAGACCCTTGGTAAGACCTTATCCTGTTATGTAATGGTAAGGACTGCCACTTTTAGCCATGCAAACGTTCGTAGAGGGTTGGAAGTTGGACTTTCTGGAACTCGCCCTCCTGCGGAAGGAAAGCATTCACAAAGCATTACTTGGGGAAGGGAATTTCGAAAGTGTAGTGTAGTCTCCTTAATTCCAAGCTCCATTAATGGTTTGGAGGGGCTCGTGGCTAAGTAATAAAAACCGCACGGGTCGATCGATCAGGTTAAGCTACGCTTGCCGCGGTCGGTCCGTAGATGGGTGACCACATACATACACATACCCAAACCCCTCCGTACCTCGGAAAGCACTTTAAGCCGTTGGTCACGGCTGTCATTCTTGGATCTTTGAGAGTCGTTACGGGACGTCAGACGCCTGAAAGTCTGACAACAAGTCTTACCAAGGGGTCTGGCAAATAAATATTCTATCCTATTACCCAGTAACTGGGTTGTGGAGGTCAGATAGGCAGTCGCTCCATGTACAATATTGGTATTCAGCTGCATCCGGTTAGACTGGAAGCCGACCCCAACATAGTTCGGAAAAGGCTCGGCAGATGATGATGCACTGTAATAATACATTTTATGTATTTCAGGTGAGAACATTGCAGATAACGGAGGCCTGAAGGCGTCATTCCACGCGTACTTGGACCACGCTAAGACTGCTGAAGTGAACCTAACTCTGCCTGGATTGAAGTACAATGATCGCCAACTGTTCTTTATTTCTTTTGCTCAGGTTAGTCGAAAGTTATAATTTACCTTCCCAGGATAATATATCACGCTTGTAAAGATATACAGGCTGGCAGTAACATCAAAGCGCAACCTGTTAACATGGATTCAGTACATGATTCTGAATGAATTCCCCTGTGTAGAAATTTTTAGTAGGTTATTAAAAAAAAAATTGCTGTTCCATACATTTTGATCGCGTAGGTATTGAGCTTTTCTATGAAATAGCAGATTCTTTTTTTTATAACCGACGAAGAATTTCTACGCTAAGGGTCTAGGATCATGTGCTGAATTCATGGTTATAGTTTGCTCGTCGATGTCTCTGCCACTCTGCATATGTAGCAAACAGAAGCAGAAGCAAAAGCAAGCAGAAGTTTACATAAAGTAGAACTACATTTTACTTATGGTACCTATATAATAGTGGTAATCATGTAGGTAATAATGGTCTTGATACTGACTCTATTTTTGTGGGAACCAATTTATAATGTATTCATGTTAGCCAATTCTTTAAATATGTTCCAACTGTAAAGCTTCCCATGTATTTCAGGTATGGTGTTCAGCAATGACCAAAGAGTCCACAAAGATGCAGGTTGAAAAAGATGACCACACGATTGCGAAGTACCGAGTCATAGGCCCCATAGCCAACTTAAAGGAGTTTTCCGAAGAGTTCCACTGCCCCATAGGGTCTAAAATGAACCCCCGAGACAAGTGTGAAGTCTGGTAGATGTCCGAATAGAGGTTCAGTAATGGTCAATAAGTTTTGACGGCAAATGGGACAGACAGATCAATTTTGGTGAGATTTTAAAATGACGTGTTCCGAGTAATAGTATTGCTACTCGGGATTCGCGTTGACCGAGTAGGATTAGATAGTTTTTCAGAAGGCATATGAACGGAAATAAAAATTAGATTACAATAGTGTGTCAGCATCATTTTAAGAAGAGTTCACATTAGAAGTGGAATTGAGCATGGTTAAGGACCTACTAAAATGAACAATACTTTGGCCCGTCTGTTTCATTCACCAAACTAGTCTTTATTTAGCACGGAGTAGTAAGAATGGCATGCGGTTTTCTGCAAAAAAAATACGTTAGGCTGGGCTCTATCGAACCACATACCGACGGCGACCGACGACGGCCGAATGCTGTGTTCGTAAATACACAGGCGCGGTCTCGCTCCCTCACCGCTTGCGACTGACAGTTGCGACGGTTGCAACCTCGCTGCAACGAACGTTTTGGCAACTGCTGGCGTCGGTGTCGGTCGTCCGTAGTGACGTCACCACGCACTGTGTGTAGCGTGTGACGTTAGTCGAGGTTAGAAATAAAAGTTTTCCATTGGACAATGGCTGCCGTCGCGTCATAAAGCTTATCACCGATTGGCCACAGAGCATTCTATGTCTTACTGCTTCGTAAATAGGGTTGCCCATCCTAAACATTTTTATATTTATTATACTGTATGTATATATGAGCTTAGCTGTTGTGTAACACGGGTATATATATGAGTTATTAGTACCTAACGCGTTTATATAGAATGAAATGATTTTATACATATTGGAGACTAGTGTGGGGGTTAGTTAGAATGTATACACAGTTAAAGCCATTAAGTGGTCAAATTAGATTAGCTTACGAAACTCACTAACCTAATTTGACTCTGTATATCTGAATTTCAACCAAAATAATACTTGTATTTACAGACGCCAGCAGGTCAAGCTACCCGAAACTGTCAAATTTTCCCAATTAACCTTTAACCTAATGCTTTAGCGGTAGAGTTGAAAATCTATTAAAGAAATTTGACAGATTGTAGTACCTACAGTCTGTACGTTTGAATTCAAAAATATATACATCGGTCTGTGCAAGGCTTTAAACATAGTACAGACGCCAGCACATCAAGCTACTACAATCTGTCAAATTTCTTTAATAGATTTTCAACTTTATCGCTAGAGTGTTAAGGTTCAAGGTTGATTGGGAAAATTTGACAGTTTCGGGTAGCTTGACTTGCTGGCGTCTGTACCTTAGCCAAACATAATAATAAATAACAAGGAAATGAATAATTAAATATAAGTTGTTAAGCAGCAGTCACTGGGCCAAGTGGGGCCAAGTGCCAAATGTTCACCATGATAGTCACCGTAGTTTATGCTTTAGGGCGCTTTTTATAGTAAGAAATTTTGCAACGTAAAAAATAAACGATTCATCGGAACTTTGGAAGAGCCAAAATAATATCATAAAACGTTATGCTAAATCATCCATGATGAATAACAGATCCCGCGTCACGACTGTCTGCGCTAGCCTTTATGTGTTTTGATTTAAAGGTACAGTCGGCATCAGAAATAAGTATCATTATTTTCAAATACCTATTGAAAAATATTTTAGTGAGTTTGCAGCAATGAAGTTCATCAGAGTTTTTGCAGCGAGCCGCTATAGTAAATGTCAGTTGCAATATTTCTAAGATTGAAAGCACTCTAAAACCTTATGGACTTAGTATGAAGATAGCTGTTAGTATGTGCCTGAATGCTTTGATAAAAGATTGCAATATAGAATGACGTATAATTACAAAACTGTGCTACAATATTAATAAATTAAAATATAGGTATTTTAATTTATCAATATTTTAATTAAAATTGAGAGATCCTGGGCCATTCTCTCAGATGCAGCCCCAGATAGATAATAATATTATACTCGATAAAAACAACTATAATACAGTTCCCTATTTCCTCCTCGACTTGAGTATGTATTTTCAAGGTGAATTCAAAATACACTTTATTTTTCTGATTTTATGATACATAATTTAGATCTAATTAAATCTCGCATTGTATTCTCTATATTCCTTGATAACCTAGTTGTTTAAAATATAAAATTATACTATTTATTGCTTGTGCGTGTCATACGAGTTTATATCCCAATAATTTGGGATTTCCTTATGAAAAGGATACCTAATCAATTTTAGTTTCTATATTTATTGTAGTTTTTTGTCCATCTAATTACTTTTAAAGCCGGGGCGCAAACAAAATCATGTTTATTTCATAATTTTTGTACTTTTTCATGTGAAAATGTCGGCGGTTTCTATGTAACAATTATTTCGTCATGTACATACTACATAATGTAAGCTTTAAGTTGAATATATTGAATGTGCAATGTGTAGACACATAATGTACTTATTAAGTAAAATGGATCGTAATTTTAATAGTGCCATCTATTAGTTTCAAACGTCAACTAAAGTCTCGAATTAGCTAGGCGACCAATGTCGCGCAGTATTGCTAGTGAACACAACATTGGGCAACATTCAAACTCAAACTCAAAGCACTTATTTCGATTACATTGGGACGAGCTGGTACACATGTGTACCACAAGGCGGTTTGTACCAGCTCGTCCCTGAGTGGTTACCAATTACAGGCACTTTTGGATTATCAAGGAGTCGATCAGTCAGAAAGATGAAGCTAGTTGCCCATTTCAAAGCGTAGTAGGTTCCCTCATTGCTCGACGATATTCACAGTAGCGGGCCCGCAGGGGACATGAGACATACCTTTTGCCGATTTGAATGCTACACCTTGGTTGCGTAACACACTAATAATCTTAATCTGAATCATTTTGAAGGATATTGCTATTCCATTGCTTCATAAATGTTCGAAAAATTTGTCTGCTCAACAACGTAAATAGCGCAATGTAAGTATGTTGTTGAACTGTCAAAATAAATAGTCATTGCTTCTGATAGTGTTACGCAACTACCCCGCTGGATCCACCACTCTCGTTGCTATTTTACATTGCAGAAATTCCGTGACATTTGTCATCCAGCCTAGACGAGCCTTAAATTAGTTCAGTAGACAGTTTTATAAAAAGATGCTGGTCATTTTTGATGTTTTATAAATAATAATCATGCTTTATTTTTATCTTATTAGAGATATTTGTGTGATATATAAGATAATGTGCGTGTCAGTGTTTTCTTAGGTACAGTCGGCGTCAAAAATATGTGTACGGTGCACTTTTCAAAAACAAAATCAATCATTTTAGTTTTTTTTTCCTAATTTATTACTTATTTATGTACGTGCACAGGTTTTCGAGCGGATTGTACAAAATACATATTTTTGTATATTTTACATAATTGAATTTTTATATTATCGATGTTTTGCTTTAAAATGTATGTTAACCAGTAGATACTAGATAGCTATTTGTGTGTATTTTAAGAGCGGGAGTACAAATAAGTGTGAGTTTTCCGATGTTGTTACCAGAGGCCTTACCACGAGCTCTTAACGCGATTCAATTTACGCTCAGGGATCGAGATGGCGCTAGACGACTTGTATAGCTCTGTCTCTTTCCAACAGCCTAAACTGGATCGCGTTAAGAGCTCGTGGTGAGGCCTCAGAGCTACGTTTGCTTAGCTAAATGAATTATCTGCGATTTAGAAATGTGGACTTTATGAGCAAATTTTATCTATGTATAGGTATACTTCTTTCCTATTAATCCAATCAATTTAAATTTTATATTTATTACAATATTCGGCTTTGACATATTTCATATTACTCGCTAATGGGATAGTCATGTAATATAGAATCATAGTCAACTGGTAAAAGGATCAAAATAAAAATGGCGGCAAAATTAAAATAACGTAAGATGACAATAAACTTCTTGTCTCTCGATGTCCCCTTTATGTAAGAAACGGTAAAGTATAACTTTTATATTTGAAATCATACATAATTCCATACAATCGCCATTCACCTACCTACCTATACTAAGATTTACAAAAATTAAAAATATATTCATATATAACGCAACGTTATAATTCAAAAAAATAGATAAAAGAAACCTATTGTTTTTAAATCAATTATGTAAGATTAATAGAATATTTTGACTATAAAATCAATCACAAAATATTTTAAAACTTTCAAATGAGTGCTGAAAGTGAGACAATACGATATGGTCTGGCTGCGAAACTTACTGAAAACTGAGCGGATGCAACATAATAATAATTTTATATTTAGTCCGTCAGTTAGATTATCGAAAAATAATGGACACGTATTTTTTCTTTTGTCAATCAAACAAAAAATGACAAAAATAAAGCGCGTCAAAATTTGGGAGTGGGTGTTTTCGTGACGTCACTTGCTTGCAAAAGTGTCGCAAGAAAGTGACGTCACGCGGAACTTTAACGGGCGATATCTTCATCATTTTTTATATAATTGACAAAAGAAAAAATACGGGTTCAATATTTTTTGATAATCTAACTGACGGACTAATTAGAATTTTTTAGGAAAATAGCCTATTAATAAAAATAATAAAAAGAATAAATAAAGAAATGACAACCAACTAAACCAACAAAAGGCCAAACCAAATCGTATCTTCTAAAAGCACTTTAGATAACAATTCCATATCATTAGAATTTCTTAGATTGTGACCAAAATAGTTTTAGCTATTTATAAATATCCACGCCCATATAGACCTGAAATAATTTAGTGTTTTAGTATAAATATTACACAAAATAACTTCCAAGTAACCAAAAATATGTAACAGTATTAAATGGAAATTTAAATTACTATTTCAATAGCTCTGGTGTACAATGGCCTATGTAACAACTTTTAACGACACGTAGATAAAACTTTTTTGGAATTAAGTATGTGCAAATCCCAAACACCCAGTCACAGGTCCAACAAAAAAATCGGTTGTCTGTAAAGTCGGTTTACTGACGATAGTTGAACGTGACAACGTCATAAGAAAATACTGATGGAATGGTTTCATTTTTCAAAAGAAAATTTTAATGGAACGCCTCAGAGCGAGGTAACGCCGCATACGTCATGTTTTTTCGTGCTTGCAGCCGGCTCCATCGAGTTATAAGACGTTGTCACGTCAAAAACTGTTGTAGAGTAGAATTGCACCCATCAGGCTACCACAACTCAACTCCTGGCAGTATTTCTTGTACAGACGCCAGCAGGTCAAGCTACCCGAAAATGTCAAATTTTTCCAATCAACTTTGAACATTAATGCGTTAGCGATAAAGTTGAAAATCTATTAAAGAAATTTGACAGATTGTAGTAGTTTGATGTGCTGGCGTCTGTACAGTCGGCAACAAAAGTTCACACACTGTCACTGTTAATTTTACACTGAAAAATTTGCAGTGTGGTACCTGCATTTGAAGGTGGCCCTGTAGAAACGGCCGCGACTTACTTGTTGTAGTAGGTCGTAGGTTCAAACCCAGACTGGCACTTTGTGTAAAATATTTCATCACCACTGCTATCCAAATAGTGAAGGAAACATTGTGAGGAAACCGGCTTATCCTAGACCTAAAAATTCAAAGACGTGTGACATCATATCTAAGCTGTGTACAGAAAGATATTGGTATTATTGCGTTTGTTTCTCAGGCTATTGTGTACCAGAGCCTTAATATTAGCAGTATTATAAGCAGAAAAACATATTATTACGCCGCTACATATTATTATTAAGATTGCCAAAGTATATATATTATTATAAACTTAGTTTTTCGTTAAATTTTAATACATAGTCACAAAACACTTACATTCGACCGAACAACAATGATTTTATCGTCGCTCTAGATGTGATACCTCGTAACTGCAATTATTGGTTAATTTTACATGTTGATGCGAAATTGTCCATCACGTAATTTTCCATCTTTCTGGTGATACCTTGTATGTACAGGAGGTTTAGTTCACTTAAAAATTGACTTTTAGTGACATCTCGTAACAAGACTGAAGCACTTTTTAAGGTGGGACCTTGTAAGTTTAATAGACACCAAGCATGCCAAGGTGATTTTTTATGTAAGTACATACAAGAAAACATACGGTATTTTATTTAATATTCAATAAAATAACCAAAAGCATGCAATATACATAAAATTTAACAAAACAGTTTCTTTTCTCTCCTGGAAATTGACACGTTCGTATTTACGAGGTGTCACATCTATAGAGCGACGTTATGTGTTAATGACTGATTTATATTTATTTTATTTGTCGAATGTTCTTGAAAATAAAGTTGTGTTTTCAAACTTTCCAGCAGATCGTTTTATTTTCTTAAAATAATACCAGATTAACTTCCACATCAAACAAAGTCCCACAAACGTCCTTTGCAATGTTTTTGTGATCAACGCCGATTTAAATAACAACAAAAAAACAGAACTAAAACAAAGCACCTATTTCAATTAAACCATTTACAGGCACTTTTCAATTGTTAAAGAGTCTGTCAGTTAGTGTGCATACCAAAGAGTAAAGTAATATGAGTGCATACATACGAGCGACACGCATCAACGACAGAGGCAACTGCAAGAGACGACGCGTGTCGCTCGTGTGTATGCACACTTAGTTAGAAAGTTGAAGCCAGTTGCCCATTCCAAAACGTAGATCTCGAATAATCTCAATAGAGAAGAACGGGCAAAAAACTCCAAGGACACTTTTGAAAACAAGATATTGGACAAAATCCTTGGTACATTATTCTTGTTGCATCTATAAGTTCTTTATGTGGGAACAAAGTACAAAAAAAAACAGTATAAAACAATTCAAAATATAAGATTAGAGATAAGCTGTTTATAAACCGTTTATGAACACTGTTTCACTATGTTTCATCACCTCTAAAAACAGTTTATAAACAAAGGTGATGAAACATTGTTTCTTAAACATGTTGCCGTGTTCCCCACTGCGAGCGGAGAGCAAGACGAAACATCTAGTTTATAAGCAAAAATAAAAAACAACACAGAGCAGAGTTTATAAACAACACAGAGCATCACTACCTCCTCGGGCGACATCCTAGCAACAACTGACACGAGTGGACTGCCAAGTTCCAGAAACAGTATTTACGGTAAACTTGTTAATAAACACGATAGAAACAGTTTATTAACAAATGTTGCCTAATGAATACCCGGCTTTACTCAACCATACTTCTGCAATACTATGAATACAATGTCCGCACTACGACAAACCAAGCTTCACATTCTCAGTATATGACTACCACTTCTTGGATTCACTTCTTGAACAACGTAAATAACGCAATGAATGTTGTTGAATTGTCAAAACGAAAGCCATTCCTACTGTTAGTATATTACGCAGTTACTCCGCACCACTCTAATTGCGTAACAACGCAACTATGGTGCACGTCAGTTTATACCTACCTACTTAATCTGTGGCTCAGAAGCTGAACAGGTGCAGCTCAAGATCATCTCTATGAAGTCCTATTGTAATCCATCAATTTCTCCACAAGCCTTATCGACGATACCTACGGGAAGACAATGTGATGAATGTCTTCTTCATTCTGATTCTTCTGATTGGCATCTTTCAACATATTATTTAATATCTTTTCCTTAGCTGGGCTATCCTGTGGAGTATGGATGCCTTAATAAATTGAGGCCTCCAGAAATTACATAAAACTTTTAAAGTATGCGACTACACGTTATGGGCACCCCGTCTGGGGTATGGACCGACCAATCAGGGGGCGTTGCTGGGGGAGGGCAGTAAGGGACAGGCTGGATCGGAATAGTGATGAATGTCCAAAGTCATAATAATTTTGTATCATGTGATTGTACCTCCTACCCCTATGCACCTACAACATAATGTATATACCAATAATCGTTTAAATTCTTGTATACATCAATATTAGGTTATATCTTTTTGAGGCTGGCTGTACTATAAGTAGATTGAAGTTTGAAGGTTTGGAGATTTGCGAATAGTACCAATAATAAAGCTAGTTTGCCAATTCCAATACTTACTTTTGGAGGGCATTACCATCAACCATAACACTACATAACTGAATAAAATTTAAAACATAATGAAAAATACTTTGTTATTTTATTATTTGACTATATTCACACGGGAATTTATTATACTTACTTTTCGGAATATGATTTTATCTATCGATAAGTATTAGAATTATGAGTAGTAGTGATTTTGGAACATGAAGTAATATAAAATTAATCAAGCAGAAAAAAATAAAACGTCAACGTGTGTGTAGTGTGCACCATCCTTATCTGAATTGAAGTGGTTCAAAAATCAAAATGGCGGACAAAAACGCTGCGTGATACCGCATTGCTGCGCTTCTTTTGAATAAATTGTTTTGATTTCCGATCAACTTTCAATGTTTTGGCCGCTAATGTCAAATTGGATCAAAATAAATTGTTTTGAAACATTTTATTCGTAAGTAATTCAATATTTATTCACTTTAGACTTAACAAATGTGTTCCGTATTTTATTGGCAACGCAACGAAGCCCTAGTGTTTTGTTTGGTGTTCTATTTTTGTAGGTCTTTAGAACTTTACGAAAACTTGTCAATAGACATCGAAAACCATTATTTTGCATTTACACAAAAATATTACATTCTGAATGAAATCTAGGCCTCATAAAGTGAGGCGATCATTTCCAATGACATGTCAAAAACTAGGACAAAATAAAATGATCGTCACCGGCGTTTTGTAAGAACAAAGTTAACTGTAATACGAACATACTTTTTAAGTAAATTAGCTGGTCAAATTTATATTTTTCTATCTATCTATATGAGGAGATAGGCTTAAAAGATACCTACGGTTTAATTTGCTCGACCTCTAACCCCCGATGACGACCCTCCAATGTTTACTAGACCTAAACATTGTAAAATCAATGCTTTCCTAGGCTTATTTATAATTCATCATAAGTACACCCGTTCGATAACTAGTTCTATCAATATTGGCATCTGGGTTACTTGGTTTTTGCTGGAATCTAGATGCTTACAAATGTTTTTATAATAATAACCTCCCTCTCACTGAGAGGAGGCCAGTGTCCCAGCCATGATAGGCTGATTATGATGAATCTACTACTACCTATTGACTGCATTACAAAACAAATTTAAGTATTATTTATCCATAGCCTAGTGTTGACTTTATTTACTTCAACACTGAGCTCTTACAAATACTCAGCCAAATATTAACTATGGTTCAAAAGAAAAAGTAATTTATACCTACTGATTAAATCATAACCCCTTTATTCATAAATGTTGCTTAATCCGTTGAATGCCGAAATTACAGACACAATTAAAAAGCCACTGTGTCTCACGTGGATCTACGTTCCGGCATATGAAGGGTTCAGTTAAGTAGTGATTAGCGACCATTATTTTATTTATTATGTTTAAACGTCACTTTATTTTAATCATTGTTTATAAGTAAACCCCCTCGTCTTACAGTCCTTGGATGCCACCCTGTCACAGTTTTAGTTTGCAAATCCATTATTGTTTTAATTATTTTTACCAATTTATTCTAATTAATAAGAAGTACATACTTAACGTATTTAAACCATAAAATAAATAATAAATTTTCTTTTCTAGGAGGTGTGAATCACTAGAACAACATGGATGGTTCTATAGTGGTGAAAACTGAGATGGGGTCAAATGGAGAAATACTGCTTTTCTATGTTGACGGTAAGCCCTGATGAAATTACATTATTTATATGGCATTCAACTTTCGGCTGATAAAGGCTGATGATTATTAATTCTGCAATAGAGGTTCATAATCCTAATTATATAGAATCAAGTTCTTCAAAACGGTGAAGGAAAACATCGTGAGAAAACTGGCATGTCCTAGAAACAAAAATTTGAAAACATGTGTCATCTACCAACCCGCACTGGGCCCGTGTAGTACTGCCGTCGTAACTAAAAATGCAGTAATCGCAAAATGGCGGTTACGAGTAAACGTATAAAACATATATCATATCATCTGAGCAAGATGCATTATGCAAGTACGGCGGAAATCATTACATAAAAAACATACTTCGAGTGAATTTTTTTATGAAAATATATTTTTTTCATGTACGCACGGCTACACATCAAGCTATACATAACCAGTATAAGCTGACTTCTGATTGTACGAAAAACCTATACAATGCGAGGTCCGCTAAAACTAGAAATGTATAGCTTGATGTGTAGCCGTGTGTACATGAACCTCTTGGGATGCCATTTTTGGAAAAAAGTGAAAATCTCAAAAATGTCGATTACTGCATTCTTTGTTATCAGGGCAGAGTAGACGACAGCCCACTCTCTCTCGAAAAGAGGAGGCCTGTGTTCCAGCAGTGGGAACATTATTGGCTGATTATGTTATGCGAAGTTCTTCTAACTTGACAGACAGCTGTGCTGATCAAACTCAAACTCAAATCATTTAATTCAACTAAACCAATTACAGGTACTTTTGAATTGTCAAAGGGTCGGTCAGTCAGAAAGATGGAGCTTGCCCATTCCAAAGCGTAATGATGGGGAGTTTGTTGCTCCACTTCTTCCCAGCTACAGCACTAGGAATTGATGAAGGGTGGACGTGTTAAGAGATGTCTTATGTATTTTTGATGTTCAAAAAGCGCTGATTCTCAGCCTAATTTGAGTAAATGACTTTGGCTTTATGTTTGAGGCAAGTTTCTGCAACCCTGTCACTCTGCAAAATCGAAGATTTCAATAGATTTGGTCCTTTTTAGGGTTCCGTAGCCAAATGGCAACGGAACCCTTATGGATTCGTCATGTCTGTCTGTCTGTCTGTCTGTCTGTCCGTCCGTATGTCACAGCCGCTTTTTTCCGAAACTATAAGAGCTATACTGTTGAAACTTGGTAAGTAGATGTATTCTGTGAACCGCATTAAGATTTTCACACAAAAATAGAAAAAATACAATAAATTTTGGGGGTCCCCATACTTAGAACTGAAACTCAAAATTTTTTTTTTCATGAAACCTATACGTGTGGGATATCTATGGATAGGTCTTCAAAAATGATATTGAGGTTTCTAATATCATTTTTTTCTAAACTGAATAGTTTGCGCGAGAGACACTTCCAAAGTGGTAAAATGTGTGTCCCCCCCCCTGTAACTTCTAAAATAAGAGAATGATAAAACTAAAAAAAATATATGATGTACATTACCATATAAACTTCCACCGAAAATTGGTTTGAACGAGATCTAGTGAGTAGTTTTTTTTTAATACGTCATAAATCGTAACGTAACGGAACCCTTCATGGGCGAGTCCGACTCGCACTTGGCCGGTTTTTTTCATACTAAAAATTACAAATGTTCTCTTACAGAAAACGGTGGCAATGAAGAAGGAGTACTAACAACAGTTGAAAGTATAGAAAATCAAGCAATACAACTGCAACAAGACAACTCTTATATCATACAAGATGTTGCTGATGACTCCAATGAAATCAGCATTGAACAATCTGCTTCAGCTGACAACTGGACCGAGGATGAAACCAAAAGACTCCTTGTCTTCTATAATGATAACAAACAGACTTTCATATCCGGAACAACGAAAAAGAAACATCTCTGGACCGTAGCATGCAAAACCATGCTTGTTGGTAAAAATCCAAACACATGTGAGGAAAAACTTAACAGCTTACAAGCAAAGTATTTCGAAATTTGTGGCCACATACAGAAAGGCGTCTACGTGAAGTGGCCATACTTTGAACTATGCCATCAAATATTCCATGATGACACCCCCATGATTACTGTTGAAACCTTGAATACACCGGAACCACAGATAATCAAAGTTCCAGCTTTAAAACAGAATTTTGATAATGTTATGGTGGTAAAGAAGGTTAATAGTCGAGCAGCGGCTGATGAGAAGGTTGAAACGATGCTGAAGTTGTATCTGAAATACAAGAAAAACTTCCAAGCAGAGTATTGGAGACGTGGCATATGGGAGACCATTGCTTTAGAGATAGGAGAGGATGACGGAGAGTACTGGCAGAAACGGTTCTTGAACTACAAGCAACATTACCTAAGGCTGATCGACAAAAGACGAGAGAGTGGCTCAGAGGGCATCAACTGGCCCTACTTAGAACTATTTGACAAAATCTTCGAAGGTGACGAAGATTTCCATAGAAAATATCTGACTGAAGAGTACAGATTGATAGAAAATCAGGCAATAGCTGAAATTGAAGAGCCACCACCTAAAGTAGAAGATTGGGACACCACCGAAATGACCGTATTAGTCAAATACTGTTTTGACTGCTTTGACGAATTTGATGACAAGACAATTCCCAACAATTTCCTATGGAACGAAATTGGCCGTTTATTAGACAAGACAGCTGATGCCTGCAAATCTAAATACGAAGAATTAAAGAACGCACATTTAGACAAATACGTAGCAGGGGGTTATGACTTACGAACCAGAAAACCCATTGCAATACTATTCGACAATATAATTTCCAAAGAAATTGAGAATCAGATAGTGAAAAGTGGTCGAAAGCCTGAGCACCTAGAAATGTGGAAGACAGAGGAATTGGACGAACTAGTGCAGTTCTTCTATGACAACATAGAGATGTATAAAGACCTTATTTGTCACTTTGTGTGCTGGGCAGGACTTGTCAGAAAGTTGAAGCGGAACCTACAGAGCTGCAGGAGCCAATGGGAGGATCTTTTAAGCCTTTACAGAACAATATTGGATGATAAAAAAGAAAATCCTGATATGCAGATTGACTGGCGGTATATTGAAGTCTTTGATAGGATATTTGACTATGGCATGGATACTAATTTACTTTCTGGGTATGAAACGTTGAAGGGATTCGGACAGAGTCAGAAAAATGATACTGGGAAGGTTGGTGGTAAGTAATCTTTGAAATATTGAGCACCTGATTTTCCAATTTGAAAAACGTGATTATGGTTATGAAGATATGTTTTTTTTTTTATTTTTAGCCTTTAATGTCCCACTGCTAGGCAAAGGTCTTCCTATTCTCTTTCCACCTCACTCTGATCAGAGTGGCCAAGGACCAATCTTTACCAAAGGAGTCCAGCTCATCCCGCTCATGAAGATATGGCTATGTTTAAAAGAAATACAATGGGTTTAAAGGAATAAGAATAAAGCATTTTCTGGAACTATGTATATCTGTTTATCCTTATTCCTTTAAGGGCTGATTTTTCAATCGACAGATTATTTTTATTTGTGGAATAAAATTGACGTCTGACAGTTTTTGTATGGAAGAATTTTGTCAAAAATTCAAAATTATTCCTCCGATAAAATTATCTAGCGTTGGAAAAATCTGTTGTTTTTGTTGAGAATAGTGTCTTTTTGTTTTATTAAAACTTACTCATTTTCCCTTTTACCACTATGGTTCAGCAACTTAATTTAATGACTTGAAATATTTGTATTTCCAGTAAAAAAAGTGAACATCAAAATGGACGACGCCACCGAAGAATTCACCGACGATGAAGAGTCTTACGACGAGCGAGGCTTCACGAAGCGCACAAAACGGCGCTCAGGAGACTCCAAAGCATTCAAAATCCTCGAATTCTACCAGAAAAACAAAGACAAGTTTTCAACCACAAATAGAAATAAACATTCTCTATGGGATGTACTAGCTAAACAGCTTGGAATTTCTGCTACTCAATGCGCACACAGATTCAGGAACTTAAAGCAAGTTTACACCGCATACGTCCAAAGAGAAATTAACAAACCTGAAATGCCAATTCTTTGGCCATACTACGCTCTATGCAAAAAAGTTTTCGGTTACAGAGCAATAAAGTCTAAACTAAAAAACGGAAAACTGGATTCAGATGACAGCGAAGACTGGTCAGCGAAAGAAATCAAACAATTAATAAACTATTTCTCACAAAATTACGATGATATCAACAGTAATATTGAAGACACGACGAAATGGTCGGACTTGTCTGGTGAAATAGGAAAAGGTGAAAATTCTTGCAAGGAAAAGTTTTTAGAACTTCGCAAATCTTATAGGAAATTAAAAACTATGAGGAGTAGGAATCCTGAAGTAAAGATCTCTTGGAAGTATTTCAATATGTTTGAAGAGATTTTCAATTCTAAGGAGAATGGTGTGGAAACAATGGAGGTGGATGATGAGACCATGTACATGGAGATACCAGCGGGTTCTGATGAAAAGAATGAGCAAGAAGGTTAGTACTACTTATTATATGCTCATAATAGACCAGGGACTACTCTTTCTGCATACAAGGTGGCAGGGACATCAACCCATGAATTCAGTACAGATTCTGAATACCCTGTGATGAAATCTGTTCCATATATTTTTACCATATAGGTAAGTATTTTCTATGGAACAGCATTTTTTTTTATTGATAACCAACGGAAAAATTCTATGCTAGGAGTCTAAAAGCATGTGCTGAATTCATGGTTACAGTTTGCACGTCGATGTCCCTGCCACCCATATCTACAGGGTGGCAACGGTTCAGTGCTGTCATATTTATTTCGATTGCAATCAGTAGGTGTTTGCAAACTACTTCAAAAGAAAAACAATAGTTAGGATGCATGTCAACTGATTATTCAATGGCATGATTTTATACCAGTTCTTGCCTGTAAGCTCCGCGTTATCATAATAAAAAAAAAAAAACAACTTCAGACGTGATCTAATATATTATTATTATTTGGTTAGACACACTAGCAGCTAATTAGCTGATGCGTGTGTTTCGTATAGTTCGGAGATATTTAATCTGTCCAGTCGATTCTTGAAACAGTTCAGTGTGGGAGCCGTCACTACAATTTAATTTTTTTTTCTACATTTTTCTGTTCCATGCTGTTACAACTCAGTTAGACAAGAATTGCTTCAAGGGCTTTTTTTTTTGACGAATTTTCCCATAGCTTTAGGGAATGCCCACGCCAATGTTTGTTCGCATTCAATGTGTAAAGGTCTTGAGGGCTGGGCAACATATATATATAGATCGAGAGCAATGTCAAAATAACAGCTTTTTACCAAAAAGTATTCTATAATGTTCCCACTGCTGGGACACAGGCCTCCTCTCTGTGTGAGGGAGTGGGCCGTAATCCACCACGCTTGCCCAGTGCGGGTTGGTAGGTGTCACAAAAAGATGATGAAGATGTTTATAAGGTACTTAAAACAAAAAAAAAAAACATTTTTAAAATCTTTGTTTGTCTGTCTGTTTGTTTGTTCCTTCTAATTTCCGAAACGACTGGACCTTATTAACGTACAATGCGGGCGGAAGCTAGGTTTTATTAAAAGTTATGAAAACAATAAATTTGTTTTAACAATAAACTTCATATTTTTATTACTTTTTCAATTCACATTTAATTTTATCTTTAATAATTGCTAATATACCCTCTTTTACAGAAGACGACTACCAATGCATCATAGTTATCCCAGAAGGGCAAGATATATCACAGATCGAGAACGCACAAATTATAATACGGGAACATCCAACGCCTGCCAACGAAGAAGAACATCCAGTGCCTCAAGAAGAACATCTAATGCCTGAAGAAGAACATTTAATGCCTGAATACGAACATCCAGTGCCTCAAGATGAACATCCAGTGCCTCAAGATGAACATCCAATGCCTCAAGATGAATATCCAATGCTTCAAGAAGAACATCAAATGCCTCAAGAAGAAATTGTCCTCACAGAACCTACAAAAGAGGTGAAACCTCTTCTTAAATGGACGAAAAGAACTAAAAAGAGGTTGCTCATCTTCTATATAAACTATATCAGAACACATAAAGGGAAAGAAATTAACGCGAAAGAAATGTGGGCTGAAATAGCTTCTAAACTAACTAATAAATCACCGCTGTCTTGTAGAAAAATGTTTGCCAAACTTAAGGCTAATCATAAACAGATTGATGAACTCGACCCTAATATGAAGAAAACTCCTTATTTCGCGTTGGTACAGAAAGTCATGCGCCTAAAGCCTAAATTCACTAAAACAGAACAAAATAAGGCATTGAAAGATGGGAAAATTTACAAAGATGTAACTTTACCTGATGATAAAGTAGTCCAAGCATTGCAGTACTACTTAGAGAACATTGAAGATTTTGTCAGTCCAAGATTTGAGAAGAAATACCTATGGACTGAACTAGCAAATTACGTTTGCGAACCAATTACTAAAGTTTTCAATAAAATCAACTATTTAAAACAAGCTTACAACTTGGATACTGACGAAGTAGCGGGCGTAAAGACGCCATTTGCAGAATTCTTAAAAGAAATCTTCGCAAAAGAGATAGCTATTAAACTATTTTTAGAAAACCAACCAAAACCTGTGATTGAGGAGCCAGGGGTTGAGGAATCCTGGTCAGATGAGGAGACGGAACAGCTGTTAGAATGGTATCTAAGCAATTTAGACAAATTCAAGAACCCGAAATTCGTTAGAAGTTACCTATGGATGGAAGTTTCTAGCATGCTGAATAAAAGTGCTATAACCTGTTCAAAGAAAATGTCTGAAATCCGAACGCAGTATAGAAATATGGTGAGGGAAAGACCAGAAGAATTGACTGAATGGAGATTCCTTGATCTTTGTCAGAAGATATATGGGACTGGAAAGAGAGGTACTCCGATGAATAGTAATTAATTTTGTTTAATGTTAGCTCAGGTTTGCGCACTCGATTTTAAACCCTCTGCTGAGCGCTTTGAGTTGAAAATCCAACAGAATGTTTTCTTGACGCGTTTTCCTTTTGATGTTGTTGTGTTTTTAGACAATTGTTACAATGCGCATTTGGGGCTTAAGTGTGCATATGTCGCAGATGGATTGTAGACTGCTGTTTTGTAAAACCACTAGCGGTTTTGTTGTTCAGTTGTTTTACATAACGGAGCTGTTTTGTAAAACAGCGGATTCTACAATCCATCTGCGACACATACATACGAGCGGCACGCGTCTACGACAGAGGCAACTGCAAACGTCGACAACATGCCGCTTATGTATTTGAGCATCGTATTCAAATACACGAACGGCACTTGTCGACTTCAGCCGCCTACGCTTCGACGAGTGTCGACTGCCGTTGACGCGTGTCGACGACTGCAGTTGTCTCTGCCGTTGACGCGTGCCGCTCGTGTGTATGTACAGACGCCAGCACATCAAGCTACTACAATCTGTCAAATTTCTTTAATAGATTTTCAACTTTATCCCTAAAGCATTAAGGTTCAAGATTGATTGGGAAAATTTGACACTTTCGGGTAGCTTGACCTGCTGGCGTCTGGACACGTAGTAGCTTTCCGGACAATGTGATTTTTTCGATTCATATTTACCTTCTACCAGTGGACCGAAGACCTTGTGAAGGTCGCAGGAACCCGTTGGATACGAGAAGACCGGTCGAAGTGGAGGTGCTTGGGGGAGGCCTATGTTCAGCACGTGTTTCGGCTGAAATGATGATGATGATGATGTACTTTCTAAGTTTATCTTGGACATTACTGACATCAGTGAAGGAAAAGATCGTGACGAAACCGGGGGGTCTACTCCGAAGTAGTATCGGGCGAATGTTCGGCCGTTTCCTGCTACGAAGTTACTATTCGGTTCGGTCGGTTCCTATCCTACACTCTTTCGAATATTGACTATGGTCCCGACCCAACTGAGCCGATCCGAACTTTTTTTCGCATTTTTCAATAATATTCGGTTCGGCCATGTGTCGGTCCGATCCGAACATTCGCACTTTGCACTTCGGAGTAGGCCCCCTGGACATAGTTAAAGTCTGAAATCGCCAACCCGTCTTGAGCAAGCGTGATCAATGCTCGTGCCTTCTCTGTATGAGAAGACGTCTTCCCCCTGAAGTGGGAAATTAAAATGCTGCTATTATTTTATTATCAAGCAGCCATTTTTTCAAGGAAGCAAAATATATGTTGCAAACAATACAAGGTGGCAGGGACATCGACGCGCAAACTGTAACCATGGATTCAACACATGAGTTTAGACCCCATAGCGTCGAAAGATTTCGTCGGTTATTAAAAAAAAAAATATTGCTGTTCCATACATTTTGACAGCGTAGGTAGGACACTTTATATGAAACAGAAGATTTTTTTTTTTTTTTGATAACCGACGAAAAATTTCGACGCTATGGGGTCTAAACTCATGTGTTGAATCCATGGTTACAGTTTGCGCGTCGATGTCCCTGCCACCTTGTATTGTTTGCAACATATATTTTGCTTCCTTGAAAAAATGGCTGCTTGATAATAAAATAATAGCAGCATTTTAATTTCCCACTTCAGAGGGAAGACGTCTTCTCATACAGAGAAGGCACGAGCATTGATCACGCTTGCTCAAGACGGGTTGGCGATTTCAGACTTTAACTATGTCCAGGGGGCCTACTCCGAAGTGCAAAGTGCGAATGTTCGGATCGGACCGACACATGGCCGAACCGAATATTATTGAAAAATGCGAAAAAAAGTTCGGATCGGCTCAGTTGGGTCGGGACCATAGTCAATATTCGAAAGAGTGTAGGATAGGAACCGACCGAACCGAATAGTAACTTCGTAGCAGGAAACGGCCGAACATTCGCCCGATACTACTTCGGAGTAGACCCCCCGGTTTCGTCACGATCTTTTCCTTCACTGATGTCAGTAATGTCCAAGATAAACTTAGAAAGTACATCATCATCATCATCATTTCAGCCGAAACACGTGCTGAACATAGGCCTCCCCCAAGCACCTCCACTTCGACCGGTCTTCTCGTATCCAACGGGTTCCTGCGACCTTCACAAGGTCTTCGGTCCACTGGTAGAAGGTAAATATGAATCGAAAAAATCACATTGTCCGGAAAGCTACTACGTGTCCAGACGCCAGCAGGTCAAGCTACCCGAAAGTGTCAAATTTTCCCAATCTATCTTGAACCTTAATGCTTTAGGGATAAAGTTGAAAATCTATTAAAGAAATTTGACAGATTGTAGTAGCTTGATGTGCTGGCGTCTGTACATACACACGAGCGGCACGCGTCAACGGCAGAGACAACTGCAGTCGTCGACACGCGTCAACGGCAGTCGACACTCGTCGAAGCGTAGGCGGCTGAAGTCGACAAGTGCCGTTCGTGTATTTGAATACGATGCTCAAATACATAAGCGGCATGTTGTCGACGTTTGCAGTTGCCTCTGTCGTAGATTTCGTCGGTTATTAAAAAAAAATATATTGCTGTTCCATACATTTTGACAGCGTAGGTAGGACACTTTATATGAAACAGAAGATTTTTTTTTTTTTTTGATAACCGACGAAAAATTTCGACGCTATGGGGTCTAAACTCATGTGCTGAATGGTTACAGTTTGCGCGTCGATGTCCCAGCCACCCTGTATAGTACCCAATTGAAATGTGGGTAGTTGTTTTTTTACATCTAGCGTTCCTAAATATGCCTTTTTTCAGTTTTTTATTCAATAAAAACTATAATATCGATGATTAAAAAATATTGCTTAGTTTTATGTACCTAGGTATTAGATAATTATCATAATCAGACTGTAAATAATCAAGAAAAATTATGTTAGCATTATTGAAATTTTATTTTAGTGTAAGGTATTGTGTTATGTACTGGTCTTTAATAAATAGTATGCCATTATTTCAGTTTTTAATTGTGAATCCGGTCCTGTTATACCTTCATGCTTTCCACATGACAAAATTGCAGGCTTTTGTCATGTCTAGGAACACGCAACTTGTCATAAATTTTTAATTCAAACTTTCAGTTATGTATTTTACTAGCGTAAAACATGCATGCAACATTTAAAGGTGAATAGCTACAATCCGGCCGTCGAGAGAATGCGTTCCTGTCACCTATCAGTGCGTCAATTGTAGTAACTAATAAAGATCAAATTCGCAAAACACGTATTCATTTGTATGCTCGTTAAGCCGTTGGTCCCGGCTGTCATTCGTGGATCTTTGACAGTCGTTACGGGTAGTCAGAAGCCCGAAAGTCTGACAACCAGTCTTACCAAGGGGTATCGTATTACCCAGTAACTGGGTTATGGAGGTCAGATAGGCAGTCGCTCCATGTAAAATAAGCTGCATCCGGTTAGACTGGAAGCCGACCCCAACATATTTGGGAAAAGGCTAGGCAGATGAGGCAGATGATGAAACTGACAGGTGTCTTGAATGCATTCTCTCGTTGACCGCACTGTATGACTTACCATTCACGAAATCATGAATAACGTCTAATTAACAATAGGTACTAAAGTAACTCTGTCTGTAATCTTTTCACTCCTAAATTACTGAAGCGATTGTTGGGAGTTTGACAGATGGGACAGCGGCTTTCATTTTGGCAATTCAACAACATTCATTGCGTTATTTATGTTGTTGAGCAGACAATTTTTTTTGAACATGACGCAATGGATTTGTAATATCCTTCAAAATGAATCAGATTGTTATTGGAGGTGTGTTACAAAGCGGGATTGTCCGAAAGTGTGACCGCTGCCCTGGAACATAAAGGGCTAAGGAAGGAACACGGGTGGGTTTTAGTCAGTAAGAGTCTGACACTCCCTTCCGCTCCACCCAGAGCGGGAGGGGTCATTTAAAGATTTCCCATCCGCAAAAAAAAAGGTGTTACAAACCAATATTAATATCCTCCCGACCGATCGGTCACGGTGTCCAATCTCAACAGAGATTAGCCTGGTACACACGTGCGCAAAACACAGGTGCACTCTCTGTTCGTACGTACAGACGCCAGCAGGTCAAGCTACCTGAAACTGTCAAATTTTCCCAATCAACCTTGAGCCTTAATGCTTTAGCGTTAAAGTTGAAAATCTATTAAAGAAATTTGACAGATTGTAGTAGCTTGATGTGCTGGCGTCTGTACCTACGTAAAAATATCGCGATGATTTCGCGCATTGGATTTTCAACGCACTGCTTAGCGCCGAGAGTTGGAAATCCAGTGTCGGTCCAGATTTTTACGTCCGCGTGAACGTGGGCTTACTCTCATAGTCCGATGGGACGGCAATCCGGCACGACCTTAGAGAGATCAGGCGCAGGACACACGAGACCAATGGAGCAACCAATACTGCAGACATCAGAAGGCCAATTCTCGTACTTAAAATACGTTCAAATTCAAATCGCAATCTCATCTCAGCGACCATCAATGTCAAAGATGTAGGGAAATTGATTGTATTTTTACAGAATAAGATTAGAATGCGAAGGTTCTTAAAATTAGAAAAATTGCCCCTCAGAACGTAACCTACTTTCGCTCGTCAAAGATGATAAAGAATCGATCACCGTCATTAAAGTGTGGTGTGTCAAATAGCAACAAGTGGCGCAAGGCCGCGTCCGTTTGACTCGGCCGCGGTGATGGTAATCCTGTTATGAAAACCGGACATAGGCTTCTGGTATGTTGGTGAGATTCTACTATGTCTGGTAGCGGGGGAACATCGAAAAATAAAGCATGAGGGAACTTCTGAGGGTACCTTTGCTATGCCCAAAGCTATTGGGCCACTGGCTATTGGGATGATATTTGACCCCCGATTTTCGTGAAAGTAAAGGCCCTTTGTACACACACGTTTTTCTTGCCATGAAAAACTACGGTTTATTTGCCGTATGTAAGGACGGTCGTTAGTGTTGTATGGATCACTATGAAAGCTTGTTGACCTCTCTTAGGCTGCGCCACAACACCCTGTTCTCCGCCTTCTGCATCTAGTCTGTCCCAGCCACCTTCTTTAGGTCTTCGGTTCATCTGGCTGCTGGGGGGCGTCACACGCTATGCTTGCCGATACGCGGTCTCCACTCCAGAGTTCTTCTGCTCCACCTACCATCGGTCCTTCGACAAACATAGCTTATCCAGCAAAGATGGGGGGTTAATCCCTGTGTCGAGGACTGCTCCTACTTCTCCCAGAATTCGGTTAACCTAACTATTCGCAGTCGAGTCTGTACAGGGTGGCAAGGACATCGACGCGCAAACTGTTACCATAGATGTCCCATACATTTTGACCGCGTAGGTGTTGCACTTTTCTATCAAACAGCAATTTTTTTTTAGATAATCGACAAAAATTTCCACCCAGGTGGTTTAGAATCATGTATTGAATCCATGGTTACAAGTTTGGGCGTCGATGTCCCTGCCTCCCTGTTTTTACTGCTGCCATTAACTGTCTCTGATAATACAATTCGCTCGTTCCCGTATCCGCTCTCAATGAACCCACAGCCTTACTACTTTTCACACTTCAGCAAAATTGGCTTCGATACCGCTGAAGGCAGTCGCGTTTGCTCGACTTAGTGAAAAAAATGTCTAACGTTTGTGTAAACAGGCTTCAGCCTTTTCGATTAAAAACATTTTTGTGACAGTGAATTTTTTAGTGAAAAAATGGGAATCAAGCGATTTGTATCAAAACTATAACCGTGTGAGAATAGAGTTCAAAATATTGATTAATTTGATTAAATACTGTGTGTCCTATTTACCTTGAATCAATGAACAGGCAGCCCAACACGACGCGATAGGGATTCTATTTCAAAGAAATCAGTCGAAATTCTCTGGTCAGAATCACAGAGAGGCCTGTGTCCCAACAGTGGGATCAGTATAGGCTGATAATGCAGTCAAAATTATGGGTTGTCGTTCCGTATGTCTTATTATTTTGTCAGGCTAGAGGGCTTATGTATTTCTGCCTGAACATTATCACATTTGTAACACGGTTAGTAATTGCTGTAGTTATTGGATGCTGAATGCAGTAGCTATGTCGTTATCAACCCCAAGCAGGAATGATTTAGCCTCTTTTAAAAGTACCCACCTTGCTGTCTAAACAGTAGGTACGGCGAATGTACAAGTATCTCCCGGGCCCCCGACTCAAGAGTCGGGGTCCATGGGGGTACCATGGTATTGGATAGAACAGTGGGGGTTTAGCCGGTAGGACTCCGTCATACCCTCCGTTCTTCCCAGACGGAGGGTATTCTTAAGGATTTCCCTACAAAAAAATTACTTATTAGGCAATGGTAAAAAAGGAGTTAGTAGTAGATAGATAGTGCTATCCTGTGCGTAAGCCTATAACCGTTTTATCCTTTAGAAATAGTGACTTAAGTTAGGTAATAGATCACCTCAATACATCAGTAGATAGATTGGTCTTATGTGTCACGAAAAATAAGTTCAATTCAAAATAACCAGAGACATATGTCAGTATGTGAGTTGGGGTTCATCCAGAACCTCTCAGCGAAGGCTACCCTTTCAACGATGATACGGGCGCGGTCGAAGTTGTCGGTCGGTCGTTAGTAGATCCGTAAAAACAAGTGACAAATTAAATAAATCGAACAGGCATAAACATCTCGAGTAGTGTAGACAGCTCGTGTTGTCATTCATTCTTAGTTTGGGCTTCGAAGTAATCTTATGTCCGTAGGCGATACGGAGTAGAAAACGCCCTTAACGGCAGGTAGACCCCCTGAAATTTTGTTTGATGGTCACTACGGCTGAATCTATGGAACCCAGTATAGACTTCAGCTCTGACAAAGGTTATCTTGCTGTTATAGGCACTTATAAACCAAAAAGTGTACCTTTTTGAGAGGAGATAAATAACTAATTCTCCATTACACCGGATCATTCAAGCATTTAGACCAATATAACATATATACTAGATTAGCAACACACGTGTGGAGGCCGATATTCTCGCTATATTGAATTGTGGCACATTAGATAATGAAGCCCTACATCGATATATCCACATAAGCACAATGCAGTCTTTTGCTTAGGATATATAGGATTATACTTAGTTTACTATATCGTATTCTCATACTATATCTACCAACCTGTCTTCAATTTGAGGTAGCGTTTGTTTGTCACATCTAATGGAAAGATGTCCGTGGAGTTTCTTGCCCGTTCTTCTCCACAGAGATCTACGTTTTGGAATGGGCAACTAGCTTCAACTTTCTGACTAACTGACCGACAATTTAATTTTGACAATTCATAAGTGCCTGAAATGGTTTAATTGAAATAAATGATTTGAGTTTGAGTTTGAGATGTGTAGAAACCTAGGGGGTTTTGTACTCAATGGATTGATTTTAAGTAGAAATCCTTCTGAAGACATTCGGGCATGGATTCCCAGCGTGGGCGGCGATAAAGCCCCCTCGTGGGCGTTTGAGACTTTCAGGGGGGCAGTACAAGACCAAGAGAAAGTTATATATTCTAGCTCACGACGATATAAAATAACACGTTTAAATATTATCGTGGCAATAGCTGTCTCAGATTAACGACAGATGGTAAGTAAAAAAAAAATAAGGGACTCCCAAAAAAAAACCTCAAAATGGGCGGTAGGGAAAATAAGATTGAGAACCTAGGCATTAGAGTAATTATTTGTCGAAGATGCCTCACTGCGATACCTCGCGGTTGCGGTTTAGCTCGCTACCTCGATGTCATCTCCATGTAAAACAAATGCATTAATAGTTAATAGACACGTACGCATATGCCGAAGGACGCCTCACAGCGATACATCGCGGGCTGCTTGGGGGTTTACCTCGATGCCTGGCATGTCTATTGGAATGAATTTGTTTTACATGGAGCCCATTGAGGTAACATCCAGGTACTGTCACGAGCACCAATATGTCGACACTTGGCAACTTTCAATTTCGATTTTTTCGTGAATTAACGAATGCAACATTGAAATGCGATACATTACATAAACCTATGGGTTCGAAAATGCTATCTTCGTAACAACATAAAATTTCATTAAAAAAATAAAGGAGTAAAATCGCTTTTAAATAGTGCCGCGTGTATACATACTTTTGCTCGTGACTGTACTTAGCGAGCGATGCCATGCCACAACGTTATGTGGGTCTAAAAAGTCGATATTGAGATAAATCTCTGGTTAGATTAAAATGTGACCTAGATATTATAATTTCATTAAAGGCAGATCGTGTATCCATTTTTTTGACATTATTTATTTTAAGTAGCAATCTTCGTATTGCTTGACACTATAAGCAGGCCCTTCTTACCCCTTCGGGTATTGCAGGCGTAAGGTTTACTATAAGTTACAATAAATACCTTTTACTATGTATTTTATTTACACTATTGTATCTTGATCAGATGTATAAACGTAAACGAAGCAAGAGGAGTATTTCTGCCTACCCACCCCCATGGAAAAAGGCGTGTGTGTATGTATGTATGTCAATTTATAGGCATATTTACCGACTGATCGAATACTGACACTAATCCCATTCACAGACTAATTAGTAGCGAAAAACTGATATGACCTTGCCTTGATTTCTTATGAACGTCGTGATCGATTCCTTAAGGGGAAAACACCAGGGTAGCCCGCGATATTGAAATTTGATTACGTTTTTTGCAATTTGCAGCTCAGTCTCAGGTGATAATGTTGAACAAAATATGATTCGAGACTGTAACAAGTATGAATTTAAAGAATTATACTTAACCATTAAAATTATTAACCCTCTAAGTTCATATAATCCTATTCGTGTATGAACTTAGAGGGTTGTACTAATGATTACAGTTATGTAAAGTCATATTTCTTACCGGTTGCAATTTTCCACGCGGGGGTCTAATACATGCCGGTTTCCTCACGATGTTTTCCTTCACCGTTTTGAGAGCAGTGGTGATGAAATTATATACTTACATAAAGTAAAGCGCCTCTCTGGGTTCAAACCCACCACTGTCCTCTCTTCTCTTATCTGTTAGAGAGAGTGGGCCGTAATATGTCACATAGGACCTGGCTATTGGATTTATCAAAAGAGCCAGTGAATAGATGTCAATGAAAATAATTACGATGATGATTTTTGATGATTAACCGGTTGAATGACGTACTTACAGAAACAATTAAAAAGCCATTTTGTCTCGCACCTCTACCTTACCCTTCGGGGAAAACAGCGTAATTTTGTGTGTTTATGTAACTTACAAGTAGTTAAGCGAATCATATAAGTGCACAGAGACTGACAAACAGGGACGTCAAAGGGTACAAAAATAGCCATCTATGAAATACTTGACACCTGCAGCCCTTGTAAATGGATTACACTTGTATGCGAGCGTAAGTCTTCAATTATAATATAACAACAATGTTGTGTAGTTTATAACATCAAGGGCGGGTGTAGATACCTACCTACCTAAACCTGCAAGCGAGGTTACGTGGTCTCGTAGTCTGAGGTTAGTGAAAAATTATAGTAGTAGAAAGGTATTAATGTTTAACTGTAAGATAAACTGAGTTCGATTTTTCAATTCCTACGTGATCAGCTTTAAATGGGGCTCCGTTTGAGTTCGAAATTGGCCAGACAGTTTCGCAACTTGGCAACGAGTGAAATCGAAAACAATAATTAATATTTTAAGAACACGCCTTGATTTCCCCGAAGTCAACTATTAAATATAATAATATTTACACGGGACCTACAATCTTTTGTACGTTTCTTGAACGAGAAAGTCGTTGATAGCTAGTGGCTGTCTCGTCGGCGGTGGGTCAAGTGCCTTGTCCAGGAATGCTTGAATACCTAGGTACCTATAACTAAAACTGAAAAAATGCTTTTGAACTGACAGAATCAAATGAGAATCTTAAAGATGATATTTTTAAAATGTTGCTCAAATTGATGTAAATGAACTAACTAAAGTGAAGTGTTAATTTCAAGATGAAGATGGAAGTGAATGTTTTTATGACGTTTATAATGACTATGATAAACACAAGTGAGGCTGGCAGAGTTCAAGCTGCTGTTAGTTTTCTGTAAGTACCTATGAACTTTGTAGTAGTTTGGCATGTACCTCAACTTCACTACCAATGGGTGACGTAATTCGTGAGGTTAGGCTTCATTGTTCCCTCGTTTGCAAAAAGGTTCCTTAACGGCCGGACCCAATAACCAATTTTCAGCGAGTATCATATAATTATACAGATCGCTACTGATATAGATTAAGTATTGGGACTTTAAAACCAGAGATAGATAGGTTTTACGACCTTCAGTATGCCAAAACTGGTGATAGATAGGTAATTGGGCTCGGTCGTTAGTCCAACAATTCCTTCCTATAACGTGGACGTGAAGAGTGAATGAGAGAGACAGGATGGATTTTGAATTGTGGAGTGCCTTTACCACAAAAACTCTTCAAACGAGTAAAGTAGGCTACCACTGGGCCAATGACGAAAACTAAGTACTTAGCTTTACCCAATTGCGGTGAAGCGCAAAAGGAGGTAATGTTTTCAAAAAGTCTAAAGCCAGTGTCAATTCGCTAGATTAAAAAACCACGAAGCTCCAATAATTTCTAATCAAATATTTTCCAGAACAAACGCCTCTTACCAAGAGATAGAGCTGAAGGGTGAATCCAGTCTATCATTACGAGACATTCTGCCAGAGAAGGCGAAATTCTACGACAAGAACCGCGCCCCCAAGCTACAGGGGCAGCCGACCATCGTCTACTTTCACGTCACTGTGCTGTCACTAGACTCCATCAATGAGGAGAGTATGGTAAGCACCCTTTAAAACATCTTAACTTGTTAAGAAGACACAATTAGTTATACATACAGATATTTTGGCGCGTGGCCAAAATCGGACTATCTGTATAATAGTCATACCGTGATTATAGCAGTAATAGATGTTTTCTAAAGCTTAACCTAACCCATACATTCATCTGTGTATTCCAGACCTACGTAGCCGATATATTCCTTGCTCAATCCTGGAGAGATCCCAGACTTCGTCTCCCGGAGAACATGCACGAGGAGTACAGGATCCTTGATGTAGACTGGCTGAACAAGATCTGGAGGCCTGACTGCTTCTTCAAGAACGCGAAGAAAGTCACCTTTCATGAAATGAGCATACCAAACCATTATTTGTGGCTGTACCATGATAAGACGCTGCTTTATATGTCCAAGTAAATATGAAATCAATGCACAAGCAAATACTTAAGCACTGGCTGAAAGTCATCTTCTTCTTTACTTTATACAGGGTGTCCCAGAAGTCGACGTCAAACCGGAATCGGGTACAAGGTCAAGTCATAAAAAAATTTAAGTTTTGCACATAAAAAAATATTGGTATTTTAAAAAAAATCGAGAAAATCTGTATCCTGTGAGTGTGACAGTCTTTTCACTCCTGTTGTAACAAATCACAACTTAAAAAAAAAAATATTATGGGATCCTGAATAATGTTTCTGTAAACTCTTACCTAAAATGTAAAGCCATTGTGATTGTGATGAAACTTTGGTAAGTTGTTGTATGGCGGAACTTTGGTAAGGTTCCTAAAAAATAATTAAAACTGCATTGCAACGCATTAGTCGCCGGGCATTGGCTAGTTGATGATAAAACGCAATGCCTTTGATTGCATCTTATTGCTTTAGCTAGGACGATGACGCGGCGCAACAATATAGTAGTTATAATTTTGTCTTTTAGGTTGTGAGAACCTTGTCAAGCGTCAATCCCCAAGATTTAAAGTCAGACTCAGTATCTGACATATCAGACAGTCAGTCAGACAGTTTCAACCTAGGTTTTCATGGTGCCATGAACATAAGGGCACAGTTCATTGATTTCCCATCAAAAAGACGAAAGAAGTCCTCTCTCAGGTTCCTTTAGCTCCTGCATTCATCACTACCTCGTTTGCTATTTCAGATTGACCCTGGTGTTATCCTGCGCAATGAAGTTCGAGTCGTATCCTCATGACACGCAGAGCTGTTCTATGATGATAGAAAGCTGTAAGTTGCTGATCTTATATTCATCATTATCATTTCAGCCGAAAGACGTCCACCTCTGGACATAGGCCTCCTCCAAGCACCTCCACTTCGACCGGTTCTGTGCTTCTCGCATCCATCCGGTTCCTGCGGCCTTCATAAGGTCGTCGGTACACCTTGTGGGAGGCTTTCCAACGCTACGTCTTCCGGTACGCGGTCGGTCACTCCAGAACCTTTCGGCCACATCGACCATCTGTTCTGCGAGTAATGTGCCCTGCCCACTGCCACTTAAATTTGGCAATTCTTAGGGCTATGTTGGCTGATTTTATATTACGTTCAGCCAGTAAAGTCTTCCTTTAATCATAGATGATCAGCTAGGCATCCAGGAATAGTCCAGTATGCCTAGCCGATGATCGCGTGCAATGCAATGCAATGCTAATCAAAGGTGTATTTAGCAGTGTGTGTGTTGTGTTTTATTTATACTTTTTTGGATGACCAGTAATGTGATTTAATTGTTATTTTATTTTAATTTTTCCTATATTTGTCTATGTATTGCTATTGAAATTGTGTGCCTAATAATATGAGTCTATTGTTATTTGATGATGAATAAATAATTAAAAAAGGTGTAACGTAGAATCAGTATTAACTTCAAGTCTAAAATCTGAGGGTACGGTTAGGTGGTTTCCGTTCGTAACAGTCAAGCTAAAGCCTGCTCCAGACCTGACTTCCATGTTGCCGGATGATGATTGAACGCGCTCAGAGCGAGGTGACTGGCTAAGTTTAATGATGTTAGCCTGCCGCTACATCCCAAGAAGGTATTTTCAAGAGTAAAGACTGTCGTCTTTACTCTTGAAAATACCTTCTTCTATTCGCACACGTTATTGTCTTACTTCCAGTATCGCACACGGTTCACGACCTGGTGTTCATCTGGAACCTGACAGACCCGCTGGTGGTCAACCCGGAGATCGAACTGCCGCAACTCGACATCTCTAACAACTACACTTCTGACTGTACTATTGAGTATTCTACGGGTAAGACAAAAACACCTTTATTTTTGTATTGGTAAATTTTGGATAAGAGCAGGAGGTATATGAGCTTATGGTAACTAGTGTAGTAGGTGATCTAAAAGTTTAGAGGGGTTTGTGGCTAAGTAATAACAGCCGCACGGGCCGATCGATCAGGTTAAGTTACGCTTGCCGTGGTTGGTCCGTGGATGGGTGAGCATTTTCATATACCAAGACCCGTCCGTGCGTCCGTTCGAAAAGCACGTTAAGTCAACGGACTTAACGTGCTTTTCGAACGGACGCACGGACACACATCCACAAATGACAGATGGGACCAACGGGTCCCATCTGTCATTTGTGGATCTTTGACAGTCGTTACGGGTCGTCAGGAAATGCAGGTGAACACGATCGGCAAGATTTGTTATTAACTACAGAATTTATTGCAATTCATCAATTTAATGACAAGTCAATCATGTCTTGGATAAGTAAGTACGTAAGTACTTATTGTACCACAAACACCAACCATTAAGAAAATCCTGATTAAAAAACCCATCTAATACCATTAATATATATTTTTCCAGGTAACTTCACGTGTCTAGCCGTAGTGTTCAACCTGCGTCGCCGACTGGGCTACCACCTGTTCCACACGTACATCCCGTCGGCCCTCATCGTCGTCATGTCCTGGATCTCCTTCTGGATCAAACCTGAGGCTATCCCTGCGAGAGTCACGCTAGGAGTCACGTCGTTGCTCACTTTAGGTAAGATTATAGATATTGTCTTGTGGATGCTGGCGAGGAATTGACCATCAGCAGCTTGTTTTCAAGTAGAAGTCCAAAGAAATAAGAGAGAGAAGTCAGAAGGATGACAGTATACTCCTTTGCATGCCAAAACTGCCATCTCAGATACAATTTGATATTTCCAAATCAATATGATAAATGAACCCTTCCAAAGGTATCATAAAGCTTGACCAAAAGAAATTGACCTAGGTATGTAGTAATAAAATACGAACTTAATCAAAACGACTCATTAGCTAAACGAACGGCCCTGTATTTGCCGGCCTCGGATCAACCCTCATGCAAACCATTTTCGACTATCTAGCTCTGCCTATTTCTCAGACAAAGCTGAAAGTTATAACCAGCCATAGTCTTCGATCAGAAACAAATCAAAGCTTCTCTCTCATCATAAAACCATCTCATAATTCTCCTTTCCTTATCCCTATTTATTTCGGGTTGGCGCAACATGTCTTTTTCTTCTTCCATACATCTCCATTAGTCGTCATCTCTATAGTCACCCCTTTTCTGACCATATCATCATTCACACAGTCCATCCATCGTTTCCTTGGTCTTTCCCTGCTCTTATAGCCATCGACATTCATACTCAAAACTTTCCTCACGACATTTTCATCAAAGCTTCTCTCAACATTTGCCAACATTTTTTCTCGCAAGCTCCTCTAAGCCCCATTACAACTTAGTTAACACCATTTATTCTGTCTCCAGCAACTCAAAACACTCAATCTCAACAAAGTCTACCACCGGTCTCCTACGTGAAAGCCATCGACGTCTGGATGTCATCATGTTCAGTTTTCGTATTCCTCTCACTCTTCGAGTTCGCCGTGGTCAACAACTACATGGGTCCTGTGGCCACTAAGGCTATGAAGGGGTACTCTGATGAGGATCTCTCCAGGGACTTGGATGCTTTCAAGGTTTATTTTGTTAGTTTAGATGCTGTGTGGCTTTTCGCTAATTTGCTATGAGGTAATTATACACCCAATTAAGCACATCTAATAATATTTAATTACTTCAATTGCCACTAAACTCTCTTTCTCTTTCTTAAATTTTGCTGTGCCCGACAGGGTCTATATTGATCTTTTACCTTGTATATTCCATCTATGTAACACATATAGAATGCAATAAAGATTTGAGTATTGAGAATTGATTAGTTCTGGAACAGCCGAAAATATACTGATGATGACGGACGAATTTGTTTGACCCAAGATCGATTAGCTCCCTGAGCTTAGAACCGGTACCAAACGAACAGGTTCTTACCTTTTCGGTACCTGGATTCCGGTTCCAGACGGGTGCCGGTTCTCCACAAACGGTACCAAATTCAGGTATCCGGTGTGTATCACAAATCTCATATTTGTACGGTCGGCAACCTTGAAGTTATTTTTCTAATACCTATTAACTATCATTTTTACTTACTATATCTGTTTTCTCACTCTAACTTACGGAAATATTCGTTGTAATCGCTGTAACAAAGTCTTAATTAAGCCTTTTTTGCTCTCAATGAAAGCTGCTGAATAGGCGCGGTAGATACTAAACAAACTTCCAGCTGACCAGCTGACCACCAAAGTAGTAGGGTAGAATGAATTGGCATGGGTAGAATTAATTGCCACCTATAGTTTGACCAAAACCGCTGTACCGCGCCTTCGCTATGTGCGCGGCGAGACGGGCGCCGGACGCCCCCCGCCTCGCCGCGCATTCCTCCCGCCTTGCCGCGCATTCCTAAGGCGCGGTACAGCAGTTTCGGTCAAACTATAGCATTTCGGTTAGAAGGTGGCTGGGAGAGACTTGATGCGGAAGGCGGAGGACATGGTGTGGTGGTACAGCCTGGGAGAGGCCTATGTCCAGCCGTGGACTGCTATAGGCTGAGTTGATTGTTGATTGATCTCGGCTATGCGCGAAACAGCAACTGCGTCACATCACAATATATCTGCACAGGCTCTTTCTGAAGGTTCAACATTTGTTCCATGCGGTATTTAACCGTAGCGCTGAAGCTTATACTGTGCTACAGCACCAGCTGGGTAGTTGCATAACACACTATAAGTAGCAATGGATTTAATTTTGACAGTTCAACAACATTCATTGCGATATTTACGGTTGTTGAGCAGATTTTTTTTGAACAAATGAAGCAATGGATTATCAATATCCTTCAAAATGAATCAGATTAAGTTTGATAGTATGCTACGCAATTAGAGTGCTGGAAAGCCTTAAAATTGTTACTTTATTATTTTTATATTTACAGCACATATTTCCAACAACAGTGGATACTCGGGCCAGCACATCAGCCTCCATCCCGCAGTACGAAACATTCTGCAACGGGAGGGAGACAGCGGTATACATCGATCGGTTCTCTCGTTTCTTCTTTCCATTCTCTTTTTTTATACTCAACGTGGTTTATTGGTCTACTTTCTTGTGATTAAGATTTAGCATTGTTTGAAGGTAGTTTGGAATCTTCTTGTGTACTTGCAATATGTATAAGAACCATACAAAATACCTGAACAAACTTTTACAGATCGTACTCATGAATGTATACATTTTTTACAAAGGAACCAACTCCGAAATATGAAAAAAAAAAACTGCTGCTACATATGCATCTGCTGTTTCATAGCAAAGTGCAATACCTATACGGTCAACATGTATAGAACAGCTATAATTTTTTTTATAACCGATGAAAAATTTTAACGCTGGTTCAGAATCATGTACTGAATCCATGGTAACAGGTTCTGCGTCGATGCCCCTGCCACCTACATTCTGATCTTGTTCGTATTGCACTTTTGTATGAGCACCGTATTCTTTTCATGTTTTTTGAGTTAGTTCCATAGTAAAACTGGTTGAGCTTTATTTTATCATTATTCTCTTCCCTATATCCCTATTTACATAGGTGATCAGCCTATATTGTTCCCACTGCTGGGACACAGGCCTCCTCTCTTCGAGAGGGAGTGGGATCTACCACGCGGGTTGCGGGTTGGTAGATGTCACATGTCTTCGAATTTTTTGGTTCTAGGATATGCCGGTTTCCTCACGATGTTTTCCTTCACCGTTTTGAGAGCAGTGGAGATGAAATTATTTACAGAAAGTAAAGCGCCTGTCTGGGTTCGAACCCACGATCCAGGACTAGTACCTACGTCGGGGTTATTACTACTGCTGGTCTGATGATGGTTTAAAACCAATGTATTATTTTCAGTGCGCTATCTGAGGGGCATTTCTCGTAATTTTCAAAATGTTCACAGTCTGATCTCGGACTCGATCTGTCAAAAATACCTCTAATTTCCCTACATTTTCATTTTCATTGACAAGTTTTTGACATTCGATTGTCGTTGAGATGAGATTGCGACTAGATTTCGAACGTTTCTAAATACGGGAATTGGTCTTCTGATAGGACGTAGAACCTAACCGATTCCTACTTTGTTACAAACCCCGGAATCCTAATTAATTGCTTTAGCAATACGTATATACTAAGTTCTAATATAATGTTATCATAATGATAATTTATTATTCCTGATAATTAACTGTAGTTAATTGAATGTAGTTGTAAGATAATTTAAATTAATTAATTGTCAGTTTGATTGTATCAAACCTTTAGTCATTAGGTATTTTAATTTTAATTAAAATATTACAAAATATATGCACCTTTTTAATTTAAATATTCCTTAGTACTGTTAGAATATTCGAAAGAAAATAGAGTTTTAATATATAAAACTACAATGACGTTAATGCAGAGCTAGCTAACTAGAGCAGACAGCAAGCTAACTAACTAGAATACGCCCTTCCAGACACGGCCCAGTATTGTTAGACTCCCATAAAATCCTAATCTTTTTCTTACTCGTTCGACATGCGGCAAACGTGCCCAGTCCCTCATAAATTTGACTGTTTTTTGGGTGACGTCGACGATTTACGATATGGAGCGCAACACTGTGTTCTTAACACGGTCCGTTAGCCTGACTCCAAGAATGCTGCGCTCCATTGCTCGCTGGCCAACCTCAAGCTTAAACCTCTACTGAACTGTCGATGATTATGGTTTAGCGCCATATGTGAGGATAGAGAGTATGCACATGTCCATTAATTTGCGTTTATGGCAAATTGGTAGGTTTTACTACTTTTTCTTCTTCTTAGCGTGTCGATAGAAATCTAAATGGATTCGACCGAGAATTCGGCTACTTGTTTGGCACCACCACCAGCGTCCATCAGTTCCTGTAACGTGCAGCTGACAGAACACTCAGGACACAATATTAAGTGTCCCATCGTTTGTAGAACTGCACCAAATTTACACTCCAAGGTGAAGTCGTCTATGAATCTCCACCTGAACAGCTTTTCCTTGCTTCGGCCAACCTGGGTCCGGAGTCTGTTTAAAGACTTCCAGGTTACCCAAGGTAACTCATGTCCAGGTGGGAGGTCTTCAGCGGGTAGAACGAATAGTTTGGGTAAGGAAGCATTGTCTCGCCACAGCTGCAGTCTTTCTTGTGATTGTTCGCCACTGAGTAAGACGACACACTTTAAAAAACTGTGTGTGGGACGATACAAAAAGATAAAAAAATATAAAAAAAAAAAAAAAAAAAAAAAAAGTTTATTTTGGAACAATAATACAATAATACAAGAATAAGTAACAAGTAAAACGATGATAGCTGCAAAAGTATAAACTGTAGCGCAGCTAACAACGCCCTTCTCCAGATACAGAATGGAATGATGTTCCATGCAAAAAGTGCTTAAAAGGTAATTAAATTAATTTAGACTTAGTTATAATAAAACAAAAAAAAAAATAATTAAAAAACAATAAGACAAAAATAAACAGTACAGGACATTAGAGATTTGGGATGTATTTTAACTTAGTTTATACGCTGAGTGTAAGGTGAATGGGTGTGTGGATGAGTGTTATAGAGGTGTGCGAGGGTTGTTTGTGTGTATGTGTTATGTTATGTTATGTGATATGTGTGGTTTTGTGGGATAATGAGGGAGGGGTCAGTATTTTACACTTCCACGAGTGTCTCTGTTTCATCGTAGTTTTGCGATTTTAACCAGGAGTCAAGTTTCATTTTGCATTTGCTCTTGGTTAGTGGGTAGATGTGTAAGCTTTTGTTCAATTTATTATAGATTTTTGAACTTATGTGTTTGAAATGTCGACTTGCAGCTACGGTTCTACGAGACACAGTGTTACAAACCCTATTCGAGCGGCGTGTAGGACAGAATTTAGGATCAAAGGTAAGCTGGCTGTGTTTGCGAAGAATAGTTTGGAGGATGAATAGCTGTCTGACGGTGAGAACCTGGCAGAGGGTATATAGAGAGGAAGTCGAGTATCGGATCGGTTTCCTTGCCAGCACCTTCAGGACAGCTCTCTGCGCGCGCTCGACCCGTAGCATCACTGTTTTACCGGCACCACCCCAGACCGTCAGGCAATACCCTAGAACAGACTGAGCGAGGGCAAGGTAGACGGTTAATAAACAGTTGAAATCGGCCGAACCTCTGAGCTTTTTAAAAATGTATATGAGTTTTCTCACACGAGCTACAGTTGAAGCAATATGTTGCTTCCATTTCAGGTTGCTATCAAGAGTGACTCCAAGATATTTTATATTAGAGGTATTTTCCAATTGTTGACAGCCACAGTTTGCACGTAAGTTCGGGCAGGTGTGCGCACGAATTTCAATCGGTGTAGGGGGCTGACTTGACATCATCGTAGAAAATGTGATAAATTTGGTCTTATTGAGATTTAGGGTGAGAAGATTTGTGGTTAGCCACCTCATGACGGTATTCAATGCAATCTCCGAGTTCAGGCGAGTTTCTGCCCAGTCACGGCCATGTATAATTAGAGCTGTGTCATCGGCATAAGCTATAATTTTGCAGTTTGGTAGGGATAACTGACATAGCTCGTTCACGTATATGAGAAAAAGTGGGGGACCCAGGACACTGCCCTGAGGGACACCAAAAGTAATGGTCTCAAGGTTGCTGAGATAGTTCTCTAGTTTAACTACTTGTTTACGACCTGTAAGATAACTCCTGAAGAGATCGTGGGCCGTACCGCGAATACCAAGATGTTCCAGCTTCGAAAGTAGTATGGGAATTGAGACAGTGTCGAAGGCCTTGGATAGGTCTAAAAATATGGCAAGAGTCTTATATCTATTCTCCCAATGACCAATAATCGTATCTGTAAGTTCCAGAACCGCATCTTCAGTGGATTTTCCAGTCCTAAAGCCATACTGATTATTAGAAAGAAGTTTAAATTTATTTAGGTATTTGGTGAGTCTAAGGTTTATAACTTTTTCAAATATCTTTGAGAGGGTACTTAGCACTGAAATGGGTCTGTAGTTGGCGACATTTTCCTTGTCTCCTGACTTGTAGATAGGGTGGACAACTGCAGTTTTGAAGACATCAGGAAAAGTTCCTGTTGATAAGCACAAGTTGAACAAGAAAACAAGGATCGGTATAAGAACGTGACGAGTCGCCTTAATGATTGAGGGTGATATACCGTCAAATCCAACAGCACAATTGTCTTTAAGGCTAAGGATGATATTTAATATATTAATATATTTGGAATATAAAAGAGACCATGACTAGGGTCACGTGGCCAAATAATAACAGCCGCACAGGTCGATCGGTCAGGTTAAGCTACGCTTGCCGCGGTTGGTCTGTGGATAGGTGGCCATCTTTACATACCGAGACCCCTCCGTGCCTCGGAAAGCACGTTAAGCCGTTGGTCCCGGCTGTCATTAGTGGATCTTTGACAGTCGTTACGGGTAGTCAGAAGCCCGAAAGTCTGACAACCATTCCAAGGGTATCGTATTACCCAGTAACTGGGTTGTGGAAGTCAGATAGGCAGTCGCTCCATGTAAAATACTGGTATTCAGCTGCATCCGGTTAGACTGGCGACCCCAACATGGTTGGGAAAAGGCTAGGCAGATGATGATGAAAAGAGACCATGACTTCCGAGTTCGTTTCGGCATATCTTCTCACGGATCAGTCAGCTAGGAAATGTTGGCCATCTAGTTTTAAAATATTGACCAACAAAATATTGACGTGTAAAAGTGTCCTATAAGATCTACTTACTTACAGACATAAACATTTCATTTAATAGAGTCACATCCCGAAAAATAAATAAAAAACAACACTCTAAATAAAATATTCCTAGACCGTTCGAAAACGTCATAAAAACTACAGTGTTACTAACATTAGTTCTCTCACGATTCATCATAAAAACATGACACACACACGGAAAGAACAAACATAAACAAAATTATGAGACAGGTTATTCCCTTTTCCTCACAAAACTATTCCATGAGGTAAATGACCTAAGCTTCCTTAAGACTCCATATAAATACTCGTTTCAAAGCAGTTTAGACATCACTTCATGAAAAGTCATTCAAGATGTGGACACCTACAATAATATTAGCTGTGTTAGCAGCGTTTGTAATTGAATCATCAACTGGTAACTTCATCCAGCGACCAACCTACCGACCACCTCCTTTACCGAAGAAGTTGCCTTTTGGATCTTTGGAACGCCAAAGACCTCGTCGGGGTACTTATGACCCGCCTCCATACTTGTACGAAGGTGATATCCCAAGGGCGCCATCAACGGCTGATCATCCATTTCTTCCGTCAATAATTGATGATGTCAAGTTCAATCCTAATACAAGAACTGCTCGAAGCGTGAGAACTCCTGAGGGTGTCCGTCGAACTGGATTCCGTCCTTCCAGCAGAAGGAGTACGTGGAGGACTGTTCCAGTATATAACAGGCGTATTGCAAGGGACCTCAGCCTGCCAGGACCTGACTATGAAGTGCCCAGGATACCACGACTGCCGCTGGCCAGGTATCCCTGGGAACGAGAGCAGTTTGGTCGTGTACCTGGCCATCGAAGAATATAGGGTAAGGATACCCATTTTGCCATATAATACAACAGTCATATAAAATAGTGGAGTGCTTTCAAACCAGTTGGAAATAGTGTGAAAATAATAAATATTATTAATTCTATCTTTCTGTTTTTTATTCTATAAAATGAAAAGTTTAAATTTCATTAGTTTATTTTTCATAATTTCATTTTCATTTATTTTTATTTTTATTTTTGTGACCACTATTGTATTGAATAAGTTTAATTTAATTTAATTTATTTTATGTTTGTATTGATATTGAAATTGTATAATAATATATACAGGATAATTTTTTATTCAGTGCGTAAATTTTTACAGGGTGTTCTACCCATGAATATGAACAACATTCACTATGGGACCATCTCTGAAATCACGAAAAAAAAATCAGCAGATTCATACATTTTGGTCGAGTAGGTATTGAACTTTTATAAGAAACAGCTGATTTTTTTTTTGTGATTTCAGAGATGGTCCCATAGTGAAAGTTGTTCATATTCATGGGTAGAACAGCCTGTGAAAATTTACGCACTGAATAAAAATTTATCCTGTATATACTAACACAATTTTTGATTTTGATTTTACTGTAAATTATTTAATTTAATGTAATGTTAGTATTGTTTAAATTGATTTTAATTCTGTTTCGGTGTCTGTGGTCTACGTACCAATTGATTTTAATATGATTTAATTTATTGTATGGATTATTATTATCTGAAATAAATGAATTATTATTATTATTATTATTAGGTACAGACGCCAGCACATCAAAGCTACTACAATCTGTCAAATTTCTTTAATAGATTTTCAACTTTATTGCTAAAGCATTAAGGTTCAAGATGGATTGGGAAAATTTGACAGTTTCGGGTAGCTTGACCTGCTGGCGTCTGTACGCTATTATTACATTCTGCTTCTGGCTAAATAATAACAGCCGCACGGGTCGATCGAAGGTAAAACGCTTACCGAGGTTGGCTCGTGGTTGGGTGACCACCCAACCAGCAAAACAGTCTCAGAACCCACACTTTATAAGAGTAGTAGGCTTTAAGCACTCTTATAATTGTTTTGGAACATGCCATCGATCCTATATTACTTTTAGACAAGCCGGTATGACCTCAAGAACGCTTAGTCTCATAAACAAGTCTTAGATATGTATATAAGAGTATATAACTATGCCATTGTAAGCCACATACTCCTATAATAGTATTTACTAAGACTAATTGCACTTGAGAAAACTTACTCTTATATGCATATTTTCTAAGCTCGTTTGATTCTATAATAGACTTGCCAAATGCTATTGTAAGAATGTCAGACTAATATCAGCATTGCATAAGAGCACTGTAAGGACGCGCATTTCTGATCTTATTTGAAACTATTATAAGATCAATAATAGCACTTGATAAGTATGATATTCGAGTGATTTTAAACAATCTTACAATAGTCTAATAGTGCGCTTGTAAAATGCAGCAATGCTAATGGCGACACTATCAATACAAAATAACAAATAAAATAATTAAACGAGAACAGGAAATACCATATTTATTAAGGCGCATGAATTTTGAAGCGTAAAACCAGGTCTACTTAACAGTAAATAATATTTTCCAATACGAATACTTACCGTAAAACTTAAATACACGCACTTGATAATAACGGCACTTTAGTATAAACATTAACTTCACAACAAATTTAATTGTTTTCATTTATTAATTGTTTTTTCTTCCGTTGTAACTTTGAAACACGAACTTTTAAGTTTGATCTCACGTAAAATCACAATGAGCTTATTTTGCCTCAAAAGATCCCCCCCAAGACCAATATAAGCCTAAGCAGGCTTACAAGATACTTACGCAAAAGCAATATTAGCCTAAGTCGGCTTAAACTATTTTTGGCTAGATTACTGTAAGTGCAAAGAGCATTCAATTAGACTGATATTAGAACGATATTAAACTAACTATGCTTATAATTGGTGCCCAAACCCAGGCTTATACGATTATATAGGAGTGATGTAAGAGCAAAAATCAGTAGTCTTGGGATTGTTGTAAGCCTAGTTTTTGCTGGTTGGGCATCCATTACTTTTGAGATCCCTCCGTGCCTCGGAATGCACGTTAATCCGTTGGACCCGGCTGTCATTCGTAGATCTTTGACAGTCTTCACGGGTAGTCAGAAGCCCAAAAATCTGACAACCACTCTTAGCAAGGGGTATCGTGTTACCCAGTAACTGGGTTGTGGAGATCAAATAGGCAGTCGTTCCACTCCGCATCCGGTTAGACTGGGAGCAGACCCCAACACAGTTAGGAAAAGGCTTGGCAGATTGATTGATTGGTTACGCTGATCAGGGTTTTGATAGATCTGCAGGTACAATCTAATTATTGGCAAACGATTCGTGCAGAAAATACTAAAAGCAGACTAAAAGCTGACCCGCATAGCTATCAATATGCTTCGAGCCGAATCGAATTTTAATCAATGTTTTTATTTATTTATTAAAAAACTTTATGCACAAGTAAAAAAACTGCTGAACAAAGACGGAATTAATGCGTGAGACATTTTGTACCAGTCAACCGTAGGGTGATGCAGAGTCGAAACATGGCAGGTGCAACGTAAGGGTTAAATATAATAATAATATCCCTGGACATTTCACACAGCGCCATCTAGTCCCAAGCTAAGCAACCTAATGCTTGTGTTATGGTAACAAGATGGCTGATAAACTACTTATATACATATTATAGATAGAAAAACACCCAGACTCGGAACAAATACATGTAGGTCATACAAATATTTGTTCCGTGCGGGAATCGAACCCGCGACACGCAGCGCAGCAGTCAATCGCTTAACCACTGCGCCAACCGTGCCGTCAACAATATCAATATCTAACTCCAACAAGAATGTTGAAATATTAATACAATGTTATTGAAGGAGTACTCTAAACGATGTTTACAAGTCCAGAACCCGACACTTTCGCCAGTTTATAATCAGCCTTTAATGTTCCCACTGCTGGGACACAGGCCTCCATTCTTCGAGAGGGAGTGGGCGGTAATTCACCACGCGGGCCCAGTGCAGGTTGGTAGATGTCACATGTCTTCGAGTTTTTGGTTCTAGGATATGCCGGTTTCCTCACGATGTTTTCCTTCACCGTTTTCAGAGCAGTAGTGATGAAATTATTTACACAAAGTAAAGCGCCAGCCTGGGTACGAACCCACGACCTATAACTCGGTCAGAGCCGTTACTACAAGTACTAGGCCGCCACTGCTCCTTTGAGTAGTTGTAGTTAAAATATTTTTTTCATTTATCTTCCCATTATTACATTTATCTTAGTAAACTTGGCACTGTCCGGTATATTGCACATACATCTCAGCCTGTTAATGGCTATGTATTTGGTAATGTCCAGTATAATTCACATAAAATTTTCAGAAAACTGAAAGATTCTGATTTTTATTTCTATTTTTTACCATGTCTATGAAGTGCTAGAAATTGGTTCATGATGTCAAATATGAAATTTTATTATTTTGATTGTTCTGTCAATTAAAGGGTTAAACCATAAAGCCTATATACTTTGCCTACTTCCCAGTCTGCCTAATACACTAGGCTAGATAATTATGCACCGAACCGTAGACTAGACATTATTCAATGTTTGTCTGATTTCGTCACCGTTGCAGCACTGACTTCTAAAGAGGCATCCTAGACACCAAAATAGGTAAGTCTAGACCATTAGGCATACCATTCTTTGTGCACTGTCTGGAGTTTAGCTTTTGTTAAGGAGAAGCCTATTTTAGTTGAAAACTTTACTTTAAAATTACCTACCTCAAGAAAGCATGATGTGAAAAGTTGTAAGTTGTTTTCAGTGTTCGTCCATCCTTCCGTCTGTCAGCGGGCTGTATCTCAAAAACCATAATAGACAGACAGTTGAAATTTCCACAGTGCGTGTATTTCTATTGCCGCTATAAGAACAAATAAATGTGCGACTCAGACTCGCGACTCGCACTTGGCCGCTCTCGTCATAATCATTTACAATTTACATCCATCAGCATTTACACTCATTATGTTTTTAGTTACAGGCGTTTAATCGAAAATTCAAATAAGACAAAAAAAAAATTATGTAACAAAAAAGATATCAACTCCCATTTCTGCTAACATGCCCACAAAAATTCAATACAAAGACAATGATTGCCAAAACCACACCACTACAAAAACTTTTAGACAATCCTGCTGATTATGGTCACAGTAACATAATGTTGCGCACCACAATTAATGCCTGGTACATGGTGACATTAGTTACCACTTGCTAGTGGTGATGGTGGTAGATGGTGCTCCATCTAGTATCGCGTAGCAGAACTAATAGAGTCAAGATCCTTCTAGAAATTTCGATGCTAGAATTGTCTAGCTAGAACTATCGACATCTGGTCAGTCGGGGCCGGTATGTACTCGAACCTTCTAGATGTTTCTACAATAGAAGGTTCTAGAACTATATACGGCACTATATAAGACCGGGCTACGACCAGAGAAGAGTTGGATGAGCAACACAAGCGACTACATCGAAAGCGATCTTCAAGTGCGACTTAAGTGCAATTGTGTTTTATAATTAGTGTGTTTGAGTTGTTCAATTAAAGTGTAATTTTTGGTAATTTATATCGGCAGTTTTTATTGTCACGAACCCCGAAGCTCGTAACAATAACTAAACTATTAACTAAAATTTCGTCAGTTCAGTTTAATTCTCATCCTCATCCAGATTCCGGGCTACTGCTGAGAAATTCCTAATAAAAAAACCCAATTACGAAAGTCAAAGTCAAAGTCATATCATTTATTTCAAATTGGCACATAAAAGGCACTTTTGAAAGTCAAAAATTAAATTAAAATACAATTGATTCTAGTCGCCCCTTCCAAAAGGTAGTTTTCGTATGGAGAAGAATGGGCAAGAAACTCCACCGTTGCCCAACCTGGGAATCGAGCCCAGGAGGCTTGCTAACACTAGACTAGCGAGGTAAGTCATAGGTAGAAATTATTACTTAGTAAATCGGAATAACAGAGGGGCAATCACAGTCGCAGTCACAGTAAATTATCTGATACAGATAATTTAGGCTGACTCAATAGCCCAAAACACTCTTTCTTTCAAACAGCTGTGCTGCTGGGGAGTTTGTATCGCCACTTTTTCTTCCCAGCGAAAGCACTAGGAAGTGGTGAAGGGTGGGCGTTTTGGCGGACTGTCTTTTGTCGTTTTGTCGTTCGAAAAGTGTTGATTCCCAGCCTTATTTGAATAAATGACTTTTCATTTGATTTCATAATACGAAACATTTTGAAGGAAATTATATAATTATATTCATTGCTAGAAATTATATTCATATGTTTGAGAAATTCGTCTCCTCGACAACGTGAATGACGCAATGTTTTCGGATTGTCAAATCAAAGATTGCAATTGTTACCCCGTACGTAAAACAAATCGAAATTAACTGAATACAATATTAACTTTGTACCCAAAACTTGTAGTGATGGTATCGGTCACCATTACAAAGGTACAATGGCATCCAACATTGAACAATACAACAAAGAACCGCGCTGTTTTATGCAAAATTATTTCATACTTAAGTATCTACGTAGGTATGTAAAAAAAGTACCTAGGTAGACACAAGTCATGGTCATCATTCTCCGTGAAGAAGTAGCCTATAAGGTTCCCACTGCTGGGACACAGGCCTCCTCTCGGTGAGAGGGAGTGGGCCAGTATCCACCACACGAGCCTAGTGCGGATTGGCGGATGTCACATGTCTTCGAAATGTTGATTCTAGAATATGCTTCCTTGCGATGTTTTCCTTTACCGTTTGGAGAGCAGTGGCATTAAGATGGCCCAGCAGGAACTAAACAGGTAGAAAAACTTTGTTAGTTCAGTACCTAAGTTTTTTGTTTTCAGATCGAAATGACAGATTTAAGTCAGACAGGCGGCTGATGGGAAGCGGTAACCACTACATCTTACTAACTTACTCGAAATGAAACTAATATTATAAATGTGACAGTAACTCTGTCTATCTGTTTGTTACCTACCTTTTCGTATGTGGATGTTGTTTGTTTGTTTCGTACATGAATGTGATAAAGAGTTTGAGTTTGTTATTTGACACACAGATAAACACATACCTAGGTTAGGAAATGGAATACTTATTATCCCAGTAGTACGTTTTCGTTTCGATTTTTCCCACGAGATACCTACTAGCAATTTTCGATGTCGGAAATTATCCCACGGATTCGTGCTACCGAGACAGAAAGTAGCCAATGTCCTTCCTCAGGATGCCATCTATTTCCTTCCCAAAGTTTATCGAAATCCGTGTAGTTATTTAGGCGTAAAAGTGTGACAAGAGTTACTTTCGAATTTATTAATAAACATGTATACTGGGGAAAGATATGCCCAAGAGATTCTCAACGAGTATGCAGAGCCGTATTTAGCAAATATGGGTGATGGATCGATGCTGATGCATGATAATGGCCGGCCACACACGGCTCAGGTTGTGCAAGAGTATATTCAGGAGGTTGGTATAAGAAGTCCTGGACTCAACCCGATTGAGCACGCCTGGGATGAGCTAGGGAGGTTAGTCAGAAGCCGCAGACCACCACCTACCACCCTCAGGGCACTAAAACAGGCCCTGATTGAAGAATGGGAGAATATTCCTCAACATCAGCTCCGAAACCTCGTGTTCAGTATGCCAAACCGTCTAGAAGCTGTAGTCAGAGCCCGAGGGGGCAATAACTGTTATTAAAAATTAAATAACATGTAAAACATATTTACTCGTGTAAATGTTAATTGAGTTTTTTGACACTAAGCTGAAAATGGCTATTTTTATTCTTTTATCTTTTTTTTAAGTTAACAATGTTACTAATGTATAGTTTACTAGTGTCAAAGAAAGCTGATAAAATTTGCTATATATTGATAAAAAAAATTTGTGTATTATAAAACAAAGTCGGGTTAGTTACACCATTTAAAACTCGAGAACGGCTGGTAATTAATTTTCTCATACCTACATTTTGTATGGAACGGCTTTTTTGATGATATAGCTAATAAGTTAACACAACATTTATTGATTCTTAGGTGGTACGAACTTCTCCGGGATTATAACTTGTATGGATGAGTGAGTGTTTCCTATGCCATCACTTCTATGCCACGCCTTAACAACTAGAGGCAACGAATAAGAATAGATTGCCGAAAATCGCATAATGTTCTATTAGCATACAACGAATCGTCTAGACTAGACCCTACGTGGTCTGCATTCCTGGTACAACACACGTTGGCTATGCATCTTTAGTTTAATTGAAGCCGAGTGCATGTTGAGGGCATTGGCCTGATGACGTCATTTTTGATTGCCAAATCTTGATTGAGGATTGAAAATTGTCATCATGTTTAATTTAACATAGTAAATACTGGTATTCAGCTGCATCCGGTTAGACTGGAAGCCGACCCCAACATAGTTGGGAAAAGGCTAGGCAGATGATGATGTTTAATTTAACATAGTCGGCCTTAAATTTTCTAACTGCTGGCACTCAGGCCTCCTCTCTTCAAAAGGGAGTGTACTGTAAACCAATAAGTACAGGGGACACTGGCCACCCCAGTTGTATCGGCCCCGACTTACGAATACTCGTGGGTTCGAACCCATGCTGGCGCTTTACTTTGTGTATATAATTTCATCACCACTGCTCTCAAAACGGTGAAGAGTGAAGAGGAAATAGGTACCTACCGATTTAGAAGTGGCCTTTTTAAAACTTTTACTTTATGCACTCGCTCCTGGAAATAAAAAAAGTAAGACATACTCCTCTGAAGCTCTGAAGAATCACGATCGTTATTAACTTAACGACGCTGTTTAACGGCTGATCGTTAGTCGCAGTTCGTTTAAACCCCACTTTAGATATGGTTGCAATTTTACTGCTTTTCACTTCGCGAAAGCTGTTCAGTGCAAGAAGTTTAATCCATAGCTTCCTCTCAACCGAGACCTTTTTTAGAAATCTTACTAACTAACTACGAGCAATGGTGGCCTAGTGGTAGCGCGATTTACGAGTTCCAGGTCGTAGATTCGAACCCAGACAGGCGCTTTACTTTGTGTAAATTATATCATCAGCAATGCTCTCAAAACGGCGAAGGAAAACATCGTAAGGAAACCGGCAAGTCCTAGAACCAAAAATTCCAAGACGTGTGACATCTACCAAGCCGCACTGGGCCCGCGTGTTAGATATAGCCCACTCGCTCTCGAAGAAGGGAGGTCTGTGTCCGAGCAGTGGGAACATTAAAGGCTGATTATAATTAACTACGTAAATGTACTATAGACATTTGCTCTAGGTACTTATTTTACCTTAGAGCACGAAGAGGCTCTAGAGACGAAGGCCCAAAGTAGGTTTGTGAATCACGATATCAAAGATTTGTCTTACTGATTGCAAAAATGATTTTACTACTCAACTTACCTAAGTGGGTATGTAGGTACCTGACACCCAAAATAAGCCAAAATTGCTCGCCCTTCGCCGTTCCTAGTTTTGATCTGTGTAATATAAGAGATAATAGGTATGGCTGCTGATTGCATGTACTTTTTATTGAAGCATGGTTGGTGCTGCGTACTCCAGCCGATAAGGTAAACAAAGGTGCGTCTGATTAGGCCTTTTAGAAGTAAGTCATCATCTGCCTAGCCCTTTCCCAACTATGTTGGGTTCGGCTTCCAGTCTAACCGGATGCAGCTGAGTATCAGTAGTTTACATGGAGAGACTGCCCATCTGACTTCCACAATCCAGTTACTGGGTAATACAAAACCCCTTGCGGGCTTCTGACGACCCGTAACGACTGTCAAAAATCCACGAATGACAGCCGGGACCAACGGCTTAACGTGCTTTACGAGGCACGGAGGGGTCTTGGTATGTAAGGCCGTCACCCATCCACGGACCAACCGCGATAAGCGTAGCTTAACCTGTTCGATCGGTGTCGGAGCGCAGCGCGGTTGTTATTACTTAGCCACAAGCCCCTCTAAAAGACGTAAGTAACATCATAGTTAGCAAAAATGATAAGCAACCTGACTTAGTGTTGCTCTAACTAACATTATTTCCGAATCAGGCGCTACGCGTTTATTGCTAACACAAAATAAATCAGGAATATTTTAATTTTGCTAAAATTAATTTGCGAAGATCTAACTATGCTCTAAGTAATACGTCCCCCGTTTCAGCTTATCACTTACACCAAATCCCTCTCATCGACTCCTGCGCAAGGGTTCTCTGAATCCGCTCAATGTGACGTTTATTACTCATAACACCGCACAGGGGTAACAAACCTTTAAACCAGAAGTTAACACCAATGCAGTACTATTTCTAGACCTTTTATGACGATGCCTATTTTGTATTTTAGGTCTTCAACTGTTTTAGCTAGTGTTGGTGTTACGAATGCAGTACGTTTATCTAATATTTTTTAACTCATCTAGTTATATAGAATAGTATTTATTATGTAGCATGCATTTATTTTATGTATAACATAGCATAGCATGTAATGTAATGTACAGACGCCAGCACATCAAGCTACTACAATCTGTCAAATTTCGTTAATAGATTTTCAACTTTATCGCTAAAGCATTAAAATTAAGGTTCAAGGTGGATTGGGAAATTTGACAGATTCGGGTAGCTTGACCTGCTGGCGTCTGTACCACTACTGGGACACAGGCCTCCTCTCTGTGAGAGGAAGTCCACCACGCGGGCCCAAAAATCGAAGACATGTGACATCTACCAAGATCTACCAAGATGTTACATGTCTTCGATTTTTTTATTCGAAGATATGTAACATCACACCCTGTACACAAGGGTGACACAAAAGGTAATCTGGAAAACTATCGTCCAATTTCTATTCTCTCCACCTTGTCAAAGGTTTTTGAAAGACTCGTTCATAATGAGATATACCCATCGTTGTACAATTCCATTATACAGCAACAACACGGCTTTGTTAAACAGCGATCGACTACAACAAACCTTCTGTCCTTTTCCAACTTTTTGTTTGATAGCCTCGATAATGGCCTGCAAGTAGACGCAGTTTACACAGATTTTTGCAAGGCCTTTGACAAGGTGGATCATGAACTATTGCTGGATAAAATTGCCTTGAACGGAATTCGGAGTAACCTGCTGCGGTGGTTTGCATCATACATTTAAAACCGCTGCCAAAGGGTTGTAATCAACGAATATAGATTAAACACTATCAAAGTTACATCTGGTGTCCCACAAGGCTCTATCCTTGGGCCGTTATTATTTAACACATTTGATAATGAAATAGGTTATTGTTTTCAGAACACAAAGTTCCTATTTTGTGCAGATGATCTGAAGGTCTACAAATCCATCAAAACCGTTAACGATTGCATTCTATTACAGCATGACCTGAATAGACTAACAGACTATTGTCATAGAAAAAAACTAAAGCTAAGTAGTACCAAACTGCAATTACCTTAATTTAACCAAGAACAAGCACATTGTTAACTTCGCGTACACTCTTTGTCACGTGCCTCTCTCTAAATTAAACTCAATTTGCGATCTTGGTATTATACTCGATTCCAAACTATGCCTAGATTTACATATCGACAAAATTGTAAGTAAGGCTTACCAATTGTATGGCTATCTCTCGCGTCCGGCCCTGGTCCAGGCCATGGTACGGAGCGAGAGTGCATGGGAAGCCGTCACCTCCTTCTGCGTAGCAGTAATGCTCGCGAAGGAGGAGGCGGAACGCGTGATGGAGAGGCAATCTCTGCGCCCTCACGCCCATAGCTTGATGATTACGCTCCCAAAAAAAAATGGCTTCTCCTATAGCACGCGCATTTGACTCGATCCTCGACTACTTTCATCCAGTTGTAAACAACCATCTTGAAAGATTGTCGCTCCGAGTAGCTTGAATATCTGAGGTCTGTTTACCGTTCGTAGAATTGTATCTGTGGCAAAATTCCATGAAGTCATTATATTTCCATTTACAAATGGGTTTTATTAATGAGTTTTTAGTAAAACCCCAGATATTCGATAAACTCAAATACTTATCAACTTATTTGTTTATAATAATGAAGAAACCGAAGTGCAGTAAGTATAGTTACTACAATATTTTTATAGCTTCGTTGATAAAATGACAAGAACTAATAAAAGTAACGAGTATCAGGTCAACAGTTTCCGAGATTAAGTGAAAAAAACAAACAGATATTGGCGCCGATTCCCTTGTTCACAACCTAAACTAAATTTAAGTTCAGTGCAGTGCAGTTCTATTTTATTAAGAAAAGGACAGAAGATAAATATTAGTTTAGTCCTGTCAAATTAAGACACCTACTCCATAGACAGTTTAGACGTGATTAAAGACATGGCTACTAAAAATAAGTCAATTTACGTCAGGCGCTGACTAATTTGACAGTCGTTGTTACGAGTCGTCAGAAGCCCGAAAGTCTGACAACCAGTCTTACCAAGGGGTTTCGTAATACCCAGTAACTGGGTTGTGGAGGTCCTATTGGCAGTCGCTCTATGTAAAATACTAGTACTTAGACTGGAAGCCGACCCCAAAATAGTTGGGAAAGGGCTAGTCAGATGAGGATCGTGAAGGAACATCACTTGTTGTTGTGATCTTGTTCTCGTAGCTGCAATAATCTGCATTCATCATTTATTTTCGTTGTTTATATAATATAGTACCAGCTTCTGTCAACAATATACCTACTAAAACACAAAATCAAAATCGGTTCATCCGCTCGGGAGCTACGATGCCACAGACAGACACACGCACACAGACACGTCAAACTTATAACATCCCGTCGTTTTTGCGTCGGGGGTTAAAAATAACAGCCACATTTTTGTAAAACTTTTCTGTATACTACTTTTCTAGGTTTGCTCTCAGCTGCTAAAATATGAAGAGAGTCAGGACTGGTGACCCGGGAGCAAGCGACTTACAGTTGTCCGTTTGAGAAGCAGCCCGTCGACCTCAGGACCCCCCTTCAGCTCCTCCTATGCAGACAGAGCTGACTTTGATCGCTCCTGTTTCTGGGAAAAGGTTCGCCTGCTATTACCTACATGAGACTTAAACATAACTGGGTAAATATGGGTGTGCTATAGATAAAACTCTGCCCAATCCTTCGGGGAACAAGGTTGTCTGCTATTATAGCTTTTACTCAAAATCACTAAAGGGAGGCACTATCGTCTGGCATTTTGCTGAACTGGGCCTTTTTGGTGCAGCCGTGAGGCACACTTACCTGCTAATTTCTTGCATCGGTCTTTACACTTTCTATTTGTTTTTTTATTAGTTGTTATCTGCTGTATGTATCTGGTGTATTGTGTGTCTTTTGGTCTGTGCTAAATAAATGATTTTTCTTTCTTTCTTTTCTTTCAAGGGGTAGGCAGACCCACCGATGTCTATGAGCCGATGACAAAATATATCTTTCGAAAACAGTCTAACTGTTAGGATTTCTTGATTATAAAGCCCTATTACGTATACACCTGGTAATCGAACGCAGGACGTACTGCTCAGCAGATGCGCTTGTGACCCCTATACTACTAATCAATAATACTAATCAATCTATATCTATATACAACGTGGCGCTACAATGGCGACATTAATTTAACACACGGGTAGGGCTAGTGGCCAGCAATCATAAAAATTATAACAACATAAAAAAGAATTGTAAATTGAAAACTTCCACCTGCGCCGCGCGCCGACATAGGGCTCTCTCTCTTTCCTTCAATTCGCCTTCTCTTTGCTTGTTAATTGTTTTAATTATATTAATGCGATGTTATGATCCGTGACCCCGGCAAATGACCCCTGCGCTACAGTTCTTTAAGTCAGGTTGCTCTAAGATGCTATTTTATAAAATTGTTAATAAATAAATAAATATTAATGTTTAATTAAATTAAAATATATTCATAAAACTACAACGCAAAACCGTATACGTGTGTTAAATTAATGTCGCCATTAAAGCGCCACGCTGTATATAAAAATCAATTGCTGTTCGTTTGTCTGGCTAAAACTCGAGTACGGCTGGGCCGATTTAGCTGTTTTTGGTTTTGAAATGTTTGTCGTAGTCCAAGGAAGGTTTAAACGGTGAGAAAATGTAGAAAAATTGCGAGGAAGATAGTAAAAACAACAATTTCATTTTCCCATGTAAACTGTTCTACCTACTTTCCTGTCAAACATTTGTCGTTCGTCCCTTCGGTACGGTAGACTCGGGTCCACTCGAATCGAAGCACGTATCAAATTAAGGGTTTTGAATCGACAACATACATATATCCACATTACTCGGATTATCTAGGATTAGTAGGTTAGGAGTAGGGTAGGACTACTACCTACGGTAGGAGTAGGGTAGGAGTTAGGTAGGATTAGCGTAGTAGTAGGGTAGGAGTAGGGTAGGAGTAAGGTAGGAGTAGGGTAGGAGTAGTGTAGGAGTAGGGTAGGAGTAGGGTAGGGGTAGGGTAGGGGGTAGGACACCACGTGAACGAAGTAGCGCCGGGCAGCTAGAAATAATTTATATGGCAAAACAACGTTTGCCGGGTCAGCTAGTAATTTTATAAAAATAGTGTTCGCAACACATTGCAAACCGGCCTAATCTCGAAAGTTGCCAGCAAATTGAATATTATAATATACTTAATAACAAACACAGTATAAAATTAATTAGTATTATCAGTCTGTCTGTCTGTCACTCTACGATTTCCCGCGTATCGGCCTGTCAGGAATGATTTATGTCCAAGTAATAATAGTAACATTCATTTACGCCTTATTTAGATAAATGCTATTGTGATATGTTTTGTTTTATTTATAGTCTGATTGGCTGCCGGTTTTAACCGAGTTCAGGAAAGGAGGTTATGCATTTTTTTCCTATGTACATATTTCATTGTAAAAGAAGACGGGATAAGCCTATTTCTGTACCTAAATGTTGACTTAGCAAAAGACGGTCTGTAGATGAAAGACTGCAAAAAAATCTTTTTGCAAAAAAAAAAAACCGACTTCCAAAAAAGGCACTACAAAGTGAAAAATAACTTTAATTTCGGAAGTCGGTGTCGTTGGGTTCGCATTTTCGTTGTTTGCCACCGACTTCCGAAATTAAAGTTATTTTTCACCTTGTAGTGTCTTTTTTGGATGTCGGTTGTTTCTTTTTTGGAAAAAAGTTTTTATTTTTCACTTTTTAGTTGTAATTTTTACCAGTAATTTTGGTTTAAAAACCAAACTTCTGAACCGTTTTTGATGAAATTTCTATGGGAACAATCTGAAAGTATATCCTTACAAATAAAAAAGGAATTTTGCAAATCTGCTTATAAGTAACGGAGTTCTGAGGTAACAAACTTAAAAAAAAATACAGTCGAATTGAGAACCTCCTCCTTTTTTAAGTCGGTTACAAGTAATTTAGACAAATCAACTAATACATTAATAACTTATAGGTATGTGCATAAAGGTAAGGTATGTGGGAATAAACACCCGCATAAGCATCAGCTGACATTCAGCTGCATCCAGTTAGACTGGAAGCCGACCCCAGCATATTTGGGAAAAGGCCAGGCAGATGATGATGACGTATCCTATCCTACTAATATTAATAAACGTGAAAGTTTGTATGGATGGATGAATGGATGGATATTTGTTACTCTTTCACGCAAAAACTACTGAACGGATTTGGATAAAATTAGGTTCACAGATGGTTTTTAACCAGGATTAAATTATAGGATACTTTTTATTCGGATATTCTTACGGGATAAAACTAATGCGGGCAAAACCGCGGGGCGCAGCTACTGTGGGAATAAAAATATGTCTAAAATGTAATAGAATGATTAATCTTTTTATCTGTGGCATTTGACATGAGTCTTTACAATTAATTTAAATAATATAGGACTACGTACCTACTTAAATACCACCGAGTACCACTTGATTTTCAAATGTACAGTATGGGTTAATTACTGGAGACTTAGCATAATCAAAGTCAAAGATCTTTATTGTGAGACAGTGGTTACAGAGGTGTTATTTTGTTAATTGGTGTGCTTTTGCACTGCTCCACTATGTTAGGCATACAATAGTTTAGTTTGTTAAATTAGCCCTAAGTTTATGTGATATCAATATCAATTCAAATAGACAATTCAATTGTAATAGAGCCTTATTTTGCATCAAAACATAAAAAACAGTTTGGCACTAACTCAACACGAATCTGTCGGGCAAAAATTCATGTACTTGTACAATATGGTATGTTTACTGAAAAGTCATTTAATTTTTTCTTAAAAAATTTAATGTTTTCGATTTCTCTTATATTTGCTTAGGAAGCTTATTATAAATTCGTGAAGACATTCCGAAGAAATATTTGGAAACCAACATCAGCCGTTAATATTCCTACTGCTGGGACACAGTCCTCATCTCTGTGCGAGGTAGTGAGTCATAATCTACCACGCGGGCCCAGTGCAGGTTGGGGGCAGGTTATGTCACATGTCTTCAAATTTTTGGTTGTAAGACATGCGCCGGTTCTTCACCATGTTTTGCTTCACCGTTTTGAGAGCAGTCGTGATGAAATATAATTATACAAATGAAAGTGCTTGCTTGAGTTCAAACCCACTACCTACGTGTCGTCCGTTGAGGCTAATAGCACTGGGCCATCACTGCGATGGAGAATTGACGCCTCAAAGCCTTTATTGACTTGATCAATTTATGACAAACATACAATTTACAGAACCAAAAATTCGAAGACATGTGACATCTACCAAACCGCACTGGGCCCGCGTGGTAGATTATAGCCCACTCCCTCTCGAAGAGAGGAGGCCTGTGTCCCAGCAGTGGGAACAATACAGGCTGATTATGATACAATGTATACGAGTGACAAAACTAAAAAAAAACACTTGACAAATTACAACAATTATCACAGTCGACCAATCATTTGCAAAAAAAATAAAAACATCCGAATTGAGAACCTTCTCCTTTTTTGAAGTCGGTTAAAAATCAATCACCCGTCAAAATTCGACTACAAATTCGACTAGTAAAAATAATTAAACAGGCGAACATCAAAAACTTGGTCACGTAGGCACAACACTTTTTTCTTTTTATGCAGCCATCGTCTGCTTGCCGTCTGGACAGGAATATGCGCAAAAAGTAAGTCCTTGAAACACGAATTTGCATCGACGACGACTCTGGGGCATGGCAACTAAACTCATGCATGTATGCAAAGATCGAAACTGCAGATAGCACAGTTCTTTGAAGGCATGTATCGCTGAGTTTAAGAGCTCAAAGGCATTGTTAAATAGTTTTTTGAAAGGTATAGAATAGGTCTCTTTATTATAAATGATAAATGATTTAATTTTTTTAAGTAGGTTGTACAAACAGTTTTACACGTCAATCATATTTTAAAAAACCAGATGAGGTCGGCGTCTCCTAAAAAATAAATAGATTGGTGTCCGAAATGAAAGAAGAATCAAATTATGTACATACACCATACTCGTATAAATCTATATCTAGATACAAATAAATAAAACTGAAGTGTTTGTTTGTACCTAACAGCTTTTTACTAAATGTATATGAAAGTTCAAACGGTACATTTAAAAAAAATATTGTCTGACTGTTTGTTTCAGCTAATCTCCGAAATGGCTGAACCAATTTTGACGGGACTTTCATTGGCAGATGGCTGATATTATAAGGAGGACTTAGGTACTTTATCTTAGAAAAATAATTAAGGTTCCGCGGAAAAAAATGGGCCTAGCCATTTCCCAACTATACCAGCTATACGAAGCTGATTACCAGTATTTTACATGGAGGGACTGCCTATCTGATCTCTACAACCAGTTACTGGGTTTTGGGGTTCTCACGACCCGTAACAACTGTCAAAGATCCACGAATGACAGCTGGGACCAACGGAGGGGTCTTGGTATGTAAAGATGGTCACCCATCCACGGAAAAACCGCGGGAAGCGTAGCTTTACCTGATCGATCGCCCCATGTGACTGTTTTTACTTAGCCACATCTACAAAACAATTTTAATCCTTGTTCATGTCTTACAGCTATTTTCAGTCGTGGAGAAAAAAGAGAAAATAGAAATCTGCTCTCTCATTGATTGATAATTCTTTACAGATCTCTCTCACACATACACACTAACACACCACCTTCTTATACAGGTTAAACTAGCTAGCGAAACTTTACAGACGTGATGCGTTTCGATGTCTAAACATAATAAAAAAAACACAACCGACTTCCAAAAACGACACTACAAAGTGAAAAATAACTTTAATTTTGGAAGTCGGTGTCGTTGGGTTCGCATTTTCGTTGTTTGCCGACTTCCGAAATTAAAGTTATTTTTCACTTTGTAGTATCGTTTTTGGAAGTCGGTTATGTTTTTTTTTTTTCTAAAAAGATTTTATTTTTCACTTTTAAGTTGTAATTTTTACCAGTAATTTTGGTTTAAAAACCAATCTACTGAACCGTTTTTGATGAAATTTTTATGGGACCATTTGGGAAGTATACCCTTTCCAATAAAAAAAGAATTTTTCAAATCGGTTGGCAAGCAACGGAGTTATGCGCGAACAAACATAAAAAAAGAGAACCTCCTCCTTTTTTAGAAGTCGGTTAAAAACAAAACTAATTTTGGGGTTCAACGATCGCTTGTGGTTTAGTTACTTGAAGTACGAGTTGAAAAAGTCCGTTTTGTTTGTTTTATCGTGTTTTGTTTTATACTTTGTAATTAAGTATATGTTAGTTTGTGAGGGGCCCGTAGCTAAATAATAACAGCCGCACAGGGATCGTCCGAAAGGGTTACCGCTGCCCTGGTACATAAAGGGCTAAGGAAGGAACACGGGTGGGTTTTAGTCAGTAAGAGTCTGACACCCCCTTCCGCTCCACCCAGAGCGGGAGAGGTCATTTGATGATATCCCATCTTCAAAAAAAACCTACCTACGAGTTGAAAAAGTCTGTTTTTTTTTGTTTTATCGTGTTTTGTTTTATACTTAGTAATTAAGTATATGTTAGTTTGTGAGGGGCCCGTAGTTAAATAATAACAGCCGCACAGGTCAATTGATCACGTTAAGCTACGCTTGCCGCGGTTGGTCTATGGATAGGTGACCATCTTTACATACCAGGATCCACCCATGCCTTGGAAAGCACATTAAGTGGTTGGTCCCGGCTATCATTCGTGGATCTTTGACAGTCGTTACGGGTCGTTAGAAGCCCTAAAGCCTGACAACCAGTCTTACCAAGGGGTATCGTATTACCCAGTAACTGTGTTGTGGAGGTCAGATAAGTAGTCACTCCATGTAAAATACTGGTATTCAGCTTCGTATAGCTGGTATAGTTGGGAAATGGCTAGGCAGATGATGAATTATAATAAATGTTAGTTTGTAAGGTATAACTATTTCTAATAAATATTTTATTATTATGAAGGATGTTCTACATTCACGAGCATAAGTACCTATGTTTACAATTGGCGTTATTCAAAAGCGATTTACTCCTTTATTTTTTTAATGAAATTTTATGTTGCTACGAACATAGTATTTTCACGCAAAAATCGCTATTGAAAGTGTCCAAGTGTTGACATATTAGTGCTCGTGACTGTACTACGAAACTAACTGGTGTTACGTCGAAGAATACGGGTATAGATCGCAGATAACATGTCATTGACATAGACTGTTCTGTCAGATTATGTAAATCGAGAAATTGGCGAAGCTTATGGATTAGGTTTGTCAAATGTGTAGAGTTTGTTATTCAACAAAAATTAATCATGTCCGGTGTGATAATAGCCTCACGACCGATTTCGGTCACAGTGGCCAATCTCAACGGAGATTAGCCAGGTACGCAGGTGATATTATAGTGCACAAGTGTGTGCGCAAACACAGGTGCACTCTCTGTTCCTTTACTCTCATAGTCCGATGGGACGGCAATCCGATACGATCTGGGAGTGAACAGGCGCAGGACCAACGGCTTTACTCGCTTTCCGAGGCACCGTATTAAACCGCAAACTTCCAAACTCCGGACTGTTCCTAAGAAACTCCTAATGAAAAACCCAATAACACTTTGTTTGACCTGGGAATCGAACCCAGGACCCCACGTTCAGCAGTCGCGCGTGCAACCACGAGACCAACGAGGTAGTTAATAATAATAGGTGTGTAATCAAGTATCATGACTTGGCTCGCGAGGTTGTCGACATGTGGGATGTGGACTCAGCGATCATTGTGCCGATAGTCGTGACAGCCAATGGCTTAATAGCTAAGAGCCTCGACCAACACCTGAGGAGGCTCTCGTTGGGCAGCTGGATCAAGGGCTTGATTCAGAAAGCGGTACTTCTGGACACGGCTCGCATTGTCAGAAGGTTCCTCTCTCTGGAGCCCTGACCGCCGGTAGACCCTGTTCCCGATACCGGTGGGGTACTGTTTTTAATATTTTTAAATGTGTTTATACTTTTTATATTCTAATATTTAAAAATATAATTTATATGTATATGTAGGAGAAGGTATGACTGTCTCTCCTTAACATCAGGCATAATTTAATTACTGTGGGCGTACTATGGGTAGTGTTGGTTTTTACACAATAGAAACACGGTTTACAGTTCAAATCAGATTATAATTTACGAACCAGTTAGTCACACTAGCGAATCACATACACACACATCACAACTCAACGATACGGAACGCGCGACAGTTTCTATCCACATGTTGTTCGTACGATGTCCAATGTTTCTATCCTCTCGAGAGCTCTGCATAAACCGCTTTTTGTAGATCTTGCTCCCGTCTCCCCACGAACTCCGGCTAGACTCTGTCTAGCGCCACGAGATGGCGCTAACGTTCCGAATAGTCAAACGAATGACTCCGACATATACTTTGTAATAAAGGAAATAATAATAAGTGTGTTATATTTATTTATCCATTTATGTACACGCAAGTATGGTAATATTGGGCATTCTATGCCAGTGTTGGCAAGTAACTCGGCTAGCGCACCTCGCTACGCGAACAGTGGCATAGAATGCCCAATAATGAACGATCGAATCGACTGTGTAGTATTTTACTGTACTAACCTGAAGATCATGCGAGTTATAGCACTTGCCGCCAGTAGCTAGGCGAGTTTGCTTCGTTTCGGACAGTGGTGATACTATCGACACAAATCGATCAATGATAAAGGTTTAACTTAGTCATTTTGATATGCGTTTCGTGGTTAGACTTGATGATTTTGAAATGCGCTTCAACGGTGGAAACGACTTATTGGTTTATGTAATGCGCTTCAACAATGGAAACGACTTGGTGATTTGGTCATGCATTTCAGTATTAGAAACGACTTGTTGGTTTTCGTAATGCGCTTCGTGGGTTGAAACGACTTGGTGTTTTTGACATGCGTTTCAATATTAGAAACGACTTGTTAGCTCACTGCTTTGAAGTGGATCCGCATAATAAACAAGGTAGGTACATATTATATTTGTTTTATTTTTCGTAAAACATTGGTTTTGCTAGGAATAACGTATCTACCGAACGCACGAACTCTTGTAGTTTTCGCCACTGAGACAAATCTGCGTCGGTCTGGAACTTGAGTCGCACAAGCACCTTCTTCCACAGCTCCAGGGAGTCGGTGCGGCGCGCATCGTCAGCCTTGTACACCTTGCAGTCGATGTAGTACTCTCCGTTGATGCTCGCTGCTCGCCGCTCGCAGCCATTGGTGACTCGGTTAACGAAGAATGATGATAGACATGTACTCGATGAATTGTCTTTGAGCACGTCGTCAGACCCGTAGTTGTTACTGATACCGAATACATCATTATCAGTATTGGTTTTTTTTACTGAAACAACAACGAAAGCTTCTATTAGTTTATCATACAATTAAAGGGTACATTTACCGTTTAGATACGCACAGGAAAAAATACACACTCAGTCAAAATAGGTACCTGCAGAACATGTGAGACGGACGAATGAAAAGATATCAGACACTTATACTCACACACACACACATACCCCCACACACACACCCTCACACACACACACACACCCCCTTACACCACACACACACACTCACTTACACTTAGACTTGTAACATTATACGAATAACTGATTATTTTTAACTGGTATGGTGAACTAAATGATTGAATTGTTTGTTTACCTCGTACGAATTAAATTCGTTGAAGGTGGGTGTGACTTGCGTTTCCTATTGTTGTCTGCAGACGGTTTGCGGCTGTGTTTCGTTTTCTGATCGGTGATCGGAGCTTGTTAAAAATACTCGCACTCAGGCTCAGACCTGAAATAAAGATACAACAAAATAATAGTCAAACATAACTATTACAATAAGTACATCGGGTCAGATCTCTGAACTATGAACCGAGTGGAATGTTTTATACTTACATTTTCCAATTATGTCCAATCGATATGGCAGGCTGATGTAAGCAGTCGTAGTGTTAACAATCAACATTGATACTGACAGGATAACGCAGCAGGATCGCAGAGCACTTCTTGAAGATTACTTCCACACTTGTACACTTCAGTTAGTTTGTACCGAGTACTTCGAAATCATAAATCGGAAAACGAACGATAATTCACTATATTAATAAAAATGACTGCAACCGTTCATATAATCTTGTGTAAAACAACTTTTTTCCTTAGACGCATTATACTTGTTCAAAAAATTAAATTAAAAATTTAAAAAACCCCCGACTACGAGAAACCCTATAAAAAGAAAAAAATAACCTTGAAATTATGACCCTACGTAAGTACGTATGAAATTTTTTGATTAAATGTGGTCCTGTCGGGGGACCGCTCTAATTATTAGCCTAACGTTCTGTTAAAGTTTAAAATAGTAGCGGTCCCCCGACAGGACAATATTTAATCAAAAAATTTCATACGTACTTACGTAGGGTCATAATTTCAAGGTTATTTTTTTCTTTTTATAGGGTTTCTCGTAGTCGGGGGTTTTTTAAATTTTTAATTTAATTTTTTATTTCATGCTTTTTGTAGGGACTCCTTATTATTTCTTTTCTTTTATTTTCTTGCGTTTTAAGATTCAGGTAATCTGGTATTTCATCAGGTTTTTTGTAATTCGCCATTTTGTGGTGGTGGCCACCTTGGATTTGAAATTTGTCATAGTGTATAGTATTCTACTAGTCAAGCCCTTTCATTTGATACCCATATTGAGGGAGTTGTGAAAAAAAATGTAATTTGCCATTTTGTGGTGGCGGCCATCTTGGATTTGAAATTTGTCATAGTGTACAGTATTCTACTAGTCAAGCCCTTTCATTTGATACCCATATTGAGGGAGTTGTGAAAAAATATGTAATCTGCCATTTTGTAGCGGCGGCCATCTTGGACCGATTTTCATCAAACATAGCTAAGAACACTCCCGACAAATTCACCTTTCAAACAAAAAAAACAAAATTAAAATCGGTTCATCCGTTCGGGAGCTACGATGCCACAGACAGACATACACACACACACACACACACACACACACAGACACGTCAAACTTATAACACCCCGTCGTTTTTGCGTCGGGGGTTAAAAAGTGAAGACTAAGGAGTTTCAGGTACCGCGAAACGACTTACGGTTGAATAACGTTAACCAGTAGATAAGTTATCAACAACGCTATTATGGAATATTCTTGCAAGTAATTTAATTATTTGGCAATCTAGAGACATACATAAGATTAGTATTTATTATTTTATACATCCAAGTTTTACTTGTGATACTTTTATGCTCGTGTGAAGTCGGTACAAGAAATAAGTTAACTTGTAACAGTAACAAATTTTAAATGAACTTAATTTTTAATTCACTTCTAAAGGTTAGAAACCTATATACTAACTAGTGTACCTAGTTTTGATACATATCCATACCTTAATATGTATATGCGTGGCAACCTTGACTAAAATAACTTACTGTTGCGAATGAAACTTAGCTGATGAGAAAAATAAGGAACAAGGTTACACGTGTAGTGTTTTAAGCAATAACAATTATTTCAATCAAATATTTTATTTATTTATCGGAAATTGATCGTAAGACTAGGTAGTCAATAACGAATACTCCGTTAGTTAGTAACGATTAAAAGTCAAAAACTAAAATTTAATTTGACACGACGTTACGAAGTGCAAATCCTTTAATCATTTAAAAAATATATGGATTGACAGCAAATGTCGAAGTGTACTAAATACCTACAGTCTTATAATCTCCCGAAGCGGAAAATAAGCAGTACCTGAGGTTTAGTATTGTGATCTTCTCTTCATGAGTTTCTTGTAATGTTAATTACTGAACATAGGTTCCTAGTATTGTATACATGCAACTATATTCTAACTAAACAGACAGCTGTGCTGCTGGGGAGTTTGTTCCGCCACTTCTTCTTCCCAGCGATAGCACTAGGAAGTGGTGAAGGGCGGGCGTTTTTGGGGGACTGTCTTTTGTAATTTTGACGTTCGAATAGTGCTGATTCTCAGCCTAATTTGAATAAATGACTTTTGATTGATTTTGATCTGAAAACACATTTTGAGACAAAACATACATTTGGACTACATAAAATTGGAACAAATAAGTATGTACCTACAACATTAAGTAATTTGCAAGAAGGTAATTATTGAATATGTTTCGTATTTTTGTTTAAAATGTTGTTGATTTTCACTAAAAATAGGTACTAACCGATCTTTCTTTTTTTTTTAGAAATATTTTAACACCGATTAGGTATTAAAATATTTCTGAAATGCACTGGTTGATGAATTAGTAATCATCAAACTAGAAAGCAGATCTGGTCCAGTCCATTCAACAATTCGATAAATTTTTCATTTCTGTCTGTGTGTTTATTATTTAGTCGGTGTACGTGGGTAAGATCGTTTCATATCGAATTTAGCGGCTATATTGGGTGATAATTAATTTCAATTAGTAAAATAATGCCCCACTGTTCGGTTTGCAACTTATTTGTAGATAATCGTCGATTACATTACTACTTACATAAATGACCAGACGGTCATTTACGTTAGTAGTAATGTTCATAAAAACAATAATACGACCACTGTTTTTGACAATGTCGCAATTATTCATAATTCGACAACGGATCGTAACTAAGTTAGTTACAAGATCATCGCAACTAGGACTTGTTCGTCAACTGGCGAGTGTCAAATTCGCGCGCCGCGCGCGAGTTGACACCTTCCGATTTTACCTGTTTTTTTTTACGTCAACTCGCTCGCACATAAAACGTACAGTCAAATAAAGACAGATTGAAACCAATAACTATAAATACCTAGCTATTGCCAGAGGCCTTGCCCGCGCTGGCTGATTCGGTTAAAGAAAGTCTTGAGTTTGTTTGAGTTTTTTTTTATTTTGAAGCTATACAGCGAGTTTATACACGATCAAGCACGCACGACGCACGATCCTTAGGACGTACGGACGCCAGCACATCAAGCTACTACAATCTGTCAAATTTCTGTAATAGATTTTAAACTTTATTGTTAAAGAAATAAGGTTCAAGGTTGATTGGGAAAATTTGACAGTTTCGGGTAGCTTGACCTGCTGGCGTCTGTACGTCCGAGATATTCAATGTCTATCTGCACGACGTTCGCGGTGGTGGGGGCACTTGCTTGATGCAAAATTGGTCGTGCAAATCCAGCAAGTAAATAATAATAATTATCGACGTACGTCGAACCTATTCATGTTGTTTATCTTCGTGCATCGTGCATAACCGGGCGGGACGTACAGCCAAATGGATTGTGTATATGAATGACGAATAGAAAATGTAATTTAAAAGTATGACATTAAAATTAAAATTTCAACGGCAACGATGCCGCGGTATCCTTTGGCATCATCATTGAAATTTCTATTTATTGTCTTACATATTTAACTTATATTTCTATTTGTCGCATAAAAATCCCTTGCCATGCCATGCCGCCAGTGGGCGCCGGCCTTAAGAGGCTTAAATTGACATGATTCTATTCATCTTTCAAATATGACAAAGTGTTGACCGTCAGGCTTTATTCGTCTGCTCCGTCACACATGCGTGATTAAAGTAAAAAATTAAAAGAAAAAAAAAACACTTTTTTAAACAAGCCGTTATTATTTGTTAATAAAAAAAAACTAAAAAGTTAAAAATAATTTAAACCTGATAAGAAAAATACCATTATCTAGGCCGTGGCTAAATGAGGGGCCCGTGGCTAAATAATAACAGCCGCACAGGTCGATCGGTCAGGTGAAGCTACGCTTGCCGCGGTTGGTCTGTGGATGGGTGACCATCTTTACATACCGAGACCCCTCCGTGCCTCGGAAAGCACGTTACGCCGTTGGTCCCGGCTGTCATTCGTGGATCTTTGACAGTCGTTGCGGGTAGTCGGACGCCCGAAAGTCTGACAACCAGTCTTACCAAGGGGTATCGTATACCCAGTAACTGGGTTGTGGAGGTCAGATAGGCAGTCGCTCCATGTAAAATACTGGTATTCAGCTGCATCCGGTTAGACTGGAAGCCAACCCCAACATAGTTGGGAAAAGGCTAGGCAGATGATGATGATGAAGAAAAATACCATTATCTAGGTAGGTACATACCTACTAAATAAAAGCGTGTTACATTTTAATGGAACATTAAAGAACATTTAGCATATTACACCTTCATTATTTTTCTTTTGCAATTACAGTTTGTATCAACCGGATATGTATGCAGCTTATGTTGTTTTGGTTGATTGGAAAGTATATGGCGTTTTTCGGAATTTCTATATTCCTTATAGCCAGGAGGTACGTTAAGTGCGAATTCGTGAATTATGTGACTCGGTTTTCCGTTTGTATACGAGCCGCTTACGATATCACATTCGATCCTGATCACTGTCGTAGGTAAAATGTTGACTGGAAACTGTGACAAATGCTATTTATTTGGTTCCAAGATCTGCTTATTAAAACCTAATAAATTTCTGATAGTATCTTCTTTACTAAAATTTATGTTTTTTGTACAGAATATAGTAATTTTTAATGTATTGTTATTGCACTGCAGTTTGATTGATGTATCTTTAATATTAAAAAAGTAAGTATTGCTATTCGTAGGTGCCTTCTGGTATTTCAATAACTTCGTTAGAGCCATAATAGAACTTATTAGGTTCCCTATCCATTTGCATAATATTTTAAGACCTAATATAACTTGGCATACTTTTGTTTGTCCTAATTATATTTTCGCATAAATTATTTACGCATAACAGCTTATGCATAATTTTTTTACGCATAATTTCTCTAATCATAATAATGATTAAGCATAAAATTCTAAAGCATACATTTTTTAAGCATAACATTCTACAGCATAACTTTATTAAGCATAACATTCTAAAGCATAACTTTATTAAGAGGAGGCTCCCTAAATTTCATGTAAATTTGAACTAATATTCTGGGACAGTCACACATGCAATCAAAATTTAACTTTACTAGATGATATAATGGATCTTTTATCTTTGCATGTATAAGACAGAAACGTAATTGTAACATTTTCGCCCGATTCATTATTTATTCGAAAATCATGTGTTTTTTAAGGATTATTACATTTTATTTCAAGATGGCTCAGCCTTTATGTCTAAAATAAATGTTCACAGTAAGAAAATATACTTTACTATCGACCCATAAGACATTTTTTCTCTAGATCAATTATTACTTTAGTTATAAACGAAATAACAATTGAGACTTACGACATTTAGTTTCGAGCTCCAACGCGATCAAGGAGTGCACGCGGTATTCAACTTTATTACTGATGTGTTAGCGGCCTAACCCGCCTAACGGCCAGCCGGTTCGTCAGTGCCGCGCTGTGCGCCATCGTGAGAGGGTGTATCGCTCGCGCGCGCGTTCAATACGTATTTTACTTGGGAGTTATTTTAATAAAATTCACATTAAAACGCTACCTATACAATGGGAAACAAACACAATAAAAGACGTCATGAACAGAAGAGAAAGAAAGACGAAAGCTTAAAAAATATTGCAAGAATCATGAGAAGCAAAGCAGTATTTTTTTATTAGTATTTTTTTTTAAATACGTATATGTATATTATTTTGACGAAACGTCTAATCTAAAGTATAAAATTGTATGACACAGTCGATCGATATTCATACAATTTTATACTTTAGGCTATGGTAATACGGTCCTATTTTCAATGGAGCCAGTAAATTCCGCGAAGATTTTTCCGCTGTCTGAACTTCGCCAAAAATGTAAACAAATATGAGTTTATGGAAAATAATTTTAATTTCTACACAATAAAGTTTAGTTTACGCTACAACTTAACACATTTTTATAACTTTTTCAATAGTGCTAGTCACTCTGAAATGAACTTAATTGCCATTACAATAAAGTTGATATTCCTTTAACTTGAAATAACGTCAATTTGAAACAAATAAAATTTAAATATTTTTTATAACTTTTTCAATAGTGCTAGTCACTCTGAAATGAACTTAATTGCCATTACAATAAAGTTGATATTCCTTTAACTTGAAATAACGTCAATTTGAAACAAATAAAATTTAAATATAGATATCTCTATGATGATCAGATAAATTTGATTTGATTGCAGCCGCCCTATATCATAACCACTGCTAATAATTATTATTGCATGCAACTACAACCTAGCGCGTGGGTTCAAGGCCAGATTGTTACAGTTGTGTTGGAGATTGTGAGAACATAGGAAGCTATGGAGGCGATTTGATTATATTAAGTACGTATATAACAATATTATAAGTAGTATAACAATTATGTTGTTTATGCTTATATATAAATTGTTGAAGATGTTTTATCCGAATAATGACTAATAAGTATATACTTTTTTAGGAAAAAAAAAATTAAGGCAAATTTCCCGAGTTTGAATGTCATCCGGAACAAGGAAACTTATTGGAGACGCCTTCTCAGTTGCATAATTTAGTTTCTGTTCCTGCGAAATCATGATGCAAGTTGTTGCACTTTTGGTCTGGCTTGTTAATTCTGATGGCGTCACAGATGTATTTGCGAGCTGATAAAATTTTTATTTTACAAAAAAGCTTTCTGTCTTTTATAGGGTAACGTGTGTCGGTCATGAGTTTCTGCATGTTATTACAAAATCGGCGCAAAATATGATTTCTACAGTTAATCTTTTCCACTGTAATGTTTGCGTAGGGCCGTGACTCAATAATTTTTGTGTAGGTACTGCTATCGTCATCTGCTATAAATCGTCCATAAATAATGTTGTGCATTTCAATCGATTTTTTTAAACCTTCTGCTATGATTGTTGCTTCTATGCCTGTAGATGGGACGTCGTAATTTTTGTAACATACGAGGGTGACACTGAAAGTTTTTAAAACCGGCCACTTGTAAAGGATATAATAAAAAAAATAAGTTCAAATTTTGAAAATGGAACTCTGCCAATATTATTGTGTATGTATTTTATATAATAATAATAACGTTTATTTATAAACATGCTGCAGATTTACTATAACTTATCTTAAAAAAAATATAGAGGACACAGTTGCTCATTTGCCTGAACTAGGTGGAACCTGTTTCAGGCTATAAAGGTGCAAAAAAAAAAATTAACAACTGAGAAGACTAATTAAAAATTAATATTACCTTAAAAGACTAACATGTTTTATTTACAGACAACGAGTAAATCCTCTGTCTCACTGTATGATATGCTAAGTAAAAATTGCAGAATAACCTTTTTACAGTCGCAATTATTTAGTTTATAAATACTTTTTTTCCTATTTAATTTATTGTATAGAAATGGACCTAAAAATGTATAAAATCTGTTTACAAAGAAATATTTAGAGGATGCATTGGACTTACATACAATTTACAGACAGAATTTTATTCATTTGTCATTTGTTTACGATTTGGCGGCAAATTGAAAATTGTCTGCGTCACGTCAGCATGCATTTAACGCGAGAAAAATTTCGTACAATGATTTTTTATGACTTTCGATGTCATTTAAGTCAACAAGAAAGTTATGATTGACTTCGATTGGCCTTTTACGATGAAATGCCATCTCGCGCCACTGTTTACAACTTGTTTAATGCGTTTAAACGTGGTCGCACTAATCTCACCGATGATCTGCGTGAGGGACGGCCTTTTACGGTGACGACTGAAGATAACATCAGTTTTGTGCGGCGTATGATAGAGACTGACAAAAGAGTGACTTATCAGCAGATTCGGACAAGCTTAGGCATCGGTATGAGTCAAGTGCACAACATCATCCATGAACATTTAGCGGCCAGAAAGCTTTGTGCCCGGTGGATACCTCATAATTATTTCCGAAAATAAAAGAAAAACTTCGAGGAAAACGTTTTATGGACGCCGAGGAAGCAGTGGCTGCATTTCAAAATGCCGTCGAAGAGACCCCTACGGACGAGAGGGCAAATTGCTTTTCTCAGTGGTTCCATCGGATGCAGCGATGTATTGATGTAAATGGACACTATTTTGAAAAGATATAATAACACTAATAACTTGCTAGTTTGTTCAGTTTTTTATTTTCTAAGAATTTTTAGTGTCACCCTCGTATATGGTCTTTTATAGCATTTCCACTTTTTTGACAAATGCATCAATACATTTTTTTTACTAAATTGTTTCAACTGAGCATGACTACCACCACTTGCTTGTATTCCAGCTACAGCGTCTTTATTGATGTTCAGTTCCGATGCCTCTTTTGAATTTCTTATTGCACATCATGCACTGCAAATTTAGCCGAGAAAAAAGTCAAATTTTGGTGTTCAGAAACCAATTGAATCGAGTTTAATCCCCAGTTAAAAAAGAGATTTATGATCAGCAACCACTTGCAACTTATCATAAAAAATCGTATATCAATAATACGTCTTCCAGTTGAAAAGAAATGAAGTTTCAGCCATAAATGTAAAAGTAAGTAGATATCTGAACTATTCCGATAAGCTGTTTTTGACTTTAAGCATCTCGAGCTGGCAACGAATACTTCTGTATTAAATATGAGCCTTATTCTTACCTCGTTACTTTTATTATTGGAAATGTTGTTTTTGTACCAGTTTAAAAAACATTTTGTTTTGTGTTGTTTAACAGACGTGATGGATATTGATATCTAAACACGATAAAAAAAAACAGATTTCTCAACTCATACTTCAAGTAACACCACCAGCGGTCATTGACTCCAAAAAACAAACAATCATCAATTCCAATCTTTTTAATTTGTCGATTTTAGACTGCGGAGTTTCTCTAGCTAATTTAATTTGACCATGTTTTGAGTAATGTAGTAGTTAGTATTAAATAAACTATTATATTTCATAAAATAAAATATATATAATAATATAAAGGTGTTTCTATTCCATCTATGTTCGCTATTCTAAAATCAAAATACGTAAAGTTAGAATTTTGCGTCGACGCGGCGACCTTCGGCTCGCTCGCGGGAATTGAAGCGCGGAGTGGCGGGGCGCATGGGGCGGAGCTTGCGTGAAAATTATTTTAGAGTGCCTGGTCTTAAGCATAACAATAATAATAAGGCGTAGTCGACGGGTCCCCGCTTCGCGGGGCCCCTATTTCTGTCTGCAGGGTTTAAAGGAACCTAACACGAAGGGGATGACGGGGGCTCGTTCGCTCGCTCCGCTCACTCACTTGAGCCCCCGTCATCCCCTTCGAACCTAACCTGTCCGAGTCGGGGTGCCCCATATCCCGGGCTCGCTTCGCTCGCTCTTGCATCCTAAGTTCTCATTGCCTTTTTACTAAATCGAAATGTGTTAGACCTTGGGGCACCCCGACTCTTGGAAAAAGTGATTCAGAATCGAGTGAAAATAAATACGTCAAAATAACTCAAATTTGTTTCCGTTATTTCTATTAATTGTATGCCTAAATATTATTATGCTAATAATCATTAGGCCTAGTAACATGCGAATTAAATTTATGCCAAAACAAATTAGCCTTCAAGATCATTATGCCAACATACACTGTATGCCAAAAAAAAATATGGCAAAGTATAATATATAATTATGGCAAAACAAATTATGCCAAAATTGTTATGTCAAAGTAGGTATATCCTAATATACCTAAAAAGAATATTATGTGAAAAGAAGGGATCCCAACTTATTATTCGTTTTGTCAATGTTTGGAATATAAATAATTAAATGTTGAGAAATGCAATAATAATAATATGTACACTCTTACTGTTCATTTAGTTGCTTTGTGTTATGATAGCACGTATATAAAGTTGACGAGTTTCCAGTTATTGGCAATGTGGGTGACATCTTGCAAATCATTGAAATAAAAGAAAATCATCATTTTTATACGTTTTTATTCCAAAAATTCTTTAGATATTCTAAACAGAAGTGTCCACAGTTTTCTGTGTTAAATTTCTGATATCTAGTATAGTTATAAAAAACATTACGTTTCTTAAAATATCGCATTAGTTCCAATGGAGGTTTCAAATCCCCAAACCTATCAAAATATTCACAATAGTTGTTAACTCTAACATAAGCTACCCAATGTGTCCCAAGTCCAACATTCTTATCAGTGGCGGATTAGCCACGTCGCAAGAGTAGCAAATGCTTCGGGCCCCGCGTATTTGGGGGCCCCGCGCAACAACGCTTTCTGACCGTAAAAAATATTAATTTAGGTAGAACGTCAAAATATTTTTTCATATCAATGGAGGTAACAATACTTAACACGAAAGAGTTGGTATCAAAATGTTCAACAGCCATGTTAAAGGACATATGGCTGATTAACTCACTCAAAGCTAAGCTTAAGTCCACGTCAATTTTTGGTACCAATACCACTTTCAGGTATTGGTATCAAATTTTGTTATGGGCAAAGCTATGATAACGCCAGCAATATGAGTGGGAAATGCAGCGGCTTACAAGCACGTATGTAAGCAAATGAATATACAGTATAATAAGTATGCAGAATATATTCCCTGTCTTGCACACTCATTTGGTTGCTAAGTGCGCTGCTAACTGCTGTACAGAAGCGTCAATTTTCTTTGAATTCATTGAAAACTTATACAATTTTTTTCCGCTTTTATCTATCGATGTCTTAACGCGGGGCACTAGGGCCGCGCGGCTTTTTATGGCCCCTAGGCCCGGCTTTGCGAGGCTTTTATGTTTTTTTCAACGCGTCGTCCATGCGCAGTTTTTTTCGAGATGTACGAAGAAGAGGAGGTGGCTTTTGCTTCAGAAGCATTTATAGTAATAAGCATGTAGTAATCTCCATCAAGGCATCATTCCTTTTGATTTTATTTTAACAAAAACAACTCCGACAATCCCATAGCACTGATACAAATTCATTAATAAAAGAGTAACATTTGATCGTCAGTCTCTTTGGCATGCTGTCGCTGCAAAAAATGCTGCCGAAGCTAATAGCATGTCCTCTTCTTCGTCAAGCTCGAAAGCTACTGCGCAAAGCGGACCGCGAGGTTCTTATAATGAGGACGCATTGCAAAGCGACAAATGCCTCGCGAGGCCCGGCCTCAAGGCCCCAAAAGGTCGCGCGGCACTAGTGGGGACGCGCCTTCACCTCCACACTCGCGAGACTCACACTTAAGGAAATATAATGTATTCTTCCCGTCTTAAGTTATGGGTTACAGATTTGGTCTTTGACTAACATCTAGAAGTCCAAACTCAAGATCTGTCAACGAGCAATGGAGCGCAGTATACTAGGCGTTAAATTAACGGATCGTGTTCGAAACACAATTTAAAAAAAATAGCGTAGAGTCATCTTAACACTTCTCTCCCTTGATTTTGTATATACATATATATATATTATAAGTATATATTATAGTAATAATATGTATGTGTATATAACCTATTTAAGTATGTATTTGTGTACCTAGTTTTAAGAGTGTTTTTATTATTATTGTCCCTCTCAACCAAAGCACCTGCCATCTAATCTCTTCACCACCCTTGGTTGACTGGTAGAGAATGCCTAAGGCATTAAGTCCGCCTTTGTACCTTTTTGTGCGAAAAGTTTAAATAAATAAATAAATACTGCCCTCCAAAACAAAGATAGCTGACGTGGCTCAAAAGGCTGCCCTCCTGAAATGGGGCAGGACATGTTTGCCGCATGCCGGACAAACTGTGGGCCTATATAGCACAGAACTGGTGCTATATAGGCCCACTGAACCCTGCGACAGTGAGGCTGGATCCCGGCAGACCACGTAGGAGAAGGCGGGACGAGCTGGGGGCCCTTGATAAAATTTGCTACAGGCCCCGCGCTGGCTTAATCCGGCACTGATTCTTATAATTATCCAAGTTAACGACACCACATTCAATTCGTTTTGGCATCCTTTAAAAGGTTCCCAATATGCTTGCTTTCGCTGATCTTCTAAATGATATGTTACAGGTATGATAAAATTAATCTTTTTTATTGTAAATTTTTCAGTGGATCAATTAGGTGTATAACCATTCTCAAACTGGTGTTTGTATTTACTGCTCCGAACAAAATCATCTACTTTGAACACAGGTTTTTTACTAATAGGTGCGTTTAAATGTTTATTTTATATGTTCTTCTATACATAACTTACATATTAGCTTTATTCACTTCGATTGGTTTAACTCCAATTGTTCGATGTTTTGTGTTGTTATATGTCTTTAATGTAACTTGTAATGGTAAATCTAACCATTTATAGTTTCCATTCAGACTAAAATATTTATATAATTTAATTTTAATAGTTTTAATCAGTCGCTCTACAATCGAAGCTTTTTTGGTAGAAAATGATGAGTAATGGTTAAATATTGTATGACTTCATAAGCATCTGAAATGAATTGTTATAAAACTCTGTTCCCATATCCGTTTGTAAATTATCAGGTTTGCGTTTGCTGTTAATCAATATTTGTTGACATGCACGAGTAACATCAAGTTTATTTTTGTTTTTAATGGCTCTGACCAAGCATACTTTGAGAAGCAGTCAATCACCACTAAAATGTAATTTGTAACCTTTATTATATTTCTTTAGGTTTTGCATGTCCATCAGATCAGCTTGCCACAAGTCATCGACTCCCTCTAGAATGACAGGACGTCTAAGGAAATTGCTTCGTACTGCTTTGTGTATTTCATTAACAATTTGCTGTTTTGCCATTACTGAGTTTTTTTTTAAGTAATTTATCAAACTCTGCTTTAGTATAAAACTTATCTTGCAAATGACTTACAATCGCAGGTATCCTGGCTTTTAAAGTAACCTGAACTGTTTCTCGAGCGTCTATAATACTTTGTGAACGCAATGTACCAATAAGTGTATTAAATTCTTTTATCATATTAGCACTCAATCGATCTACATAATCCTTGTTCACTGCATCGGCAGCTTCTACTGGATATTTAATACCTCTCAGTCTTGATGTTTTAAAATCAAAATCTCCGTTTTCTAATTTTAATCGTGTATTTTCATTAATCTCATAATATAATAACTCTGATAATTGCATTATTTTATGAATATAATGTCCGAATGTTTCTACGTTCATGTTTAAGGTGTATTGTAGTGTGAGGTTTATAATAAAATGAACACACATTTTAAAATATATAGGTGTTTTATTTATTTAAAATTTTACTTTCACGTAATTCTACGATGATAGATATAATTTCAATATCTAATCCTGTGTTACTAGTTTGGAGGCATGAGGAACAGGGTGTAAAGTTCACTCAACCTCCATAGAAAAGGGAGGATCCTCCGACCAAACGAGTGTTGTGTCTGGCGGGCAATTGCCCAACGATTGATGTTGGGAAATTGTATCTATGCTAATTGCGCGGTAAACTCTGCTTGCGAGATGCAGGATTTGCGTGACGTCAGTATGACGCGTTGTTCGCATGTGGCGTTGTAGATACCGCTACACTAGTATCTCGAGATACAATTAATAATTTTAACCTATCCACCAGTTCATTTGGATCGTCCCAATATACAAAATCGACGTTTGTCTTCCATATTTTTGTCAAGGGTAGCCCTTTTCCCTTCAATTTATTTGTCTGAATTGTACTTTGTAGTTTGAAAATAGTAACTTGCGCATACTTTTGACTTTTTTTTTCGCGATAGAGCGATCGTTAGAGCGATGACAGACTCGCAAGATCATTTGTTGAGTGTAGTAATGGGTATGGAGGCGATCGTTCATTATTCGGTATTCTACGCTAAAGTTATGTAGCTAGGCGAACTCGCCCAGCTACTGGCGGCTAGTGGTATAACTCGCAAGATCTCTAGGTGAGTACAGTCATTTACTCTACAGTCGAGTCGATCGTTCATTATTGGGCATACTATGCCACTGTCGGGTAGCGAGGCGCACTAGCCGAGCTACTTGCCGGCAGTGGCATAGAATCTATCAAGGCAAATCTATCAATCAAATGATTGAAATTGAGGTTGATAAGTAGTGACTTATCAACCTCAATTTCAATCATTTTGACGGATATTGCAAAACCATTGTTTCAAATGTAAAAAAAAATGTCTGCTCAACAACGTAAATAGAGCAATGAATGTTTGAACTGTCGAAATGAAATACTTTGCTACTATGTAGTGTCTATGATTATTTTATTTGATTTACTCTCAAAACTGTCTCTTAAATTTTATTAAATATGTTATAGCAACGTCAAATGCCCCAAATCCACAGTATAAATTGTCAGAAAAGGCATGTGTGGGGTCGCCCGCATCGTCAACTGGGTTCCGTTGCAACACAATAGCGGTACTTAGGACCACACGGAAAACCCCCGCTATGTGGGTGGTTTGTGTAAGCACATATTCATGACAACTTACTGGGGCAGGCAGGGAACCAAATAATTTATTCCCTTGTGTGGGAATAAGTGGGCAGTACTTTTTTTGTTATTGGATGGTTAAAAAATCCGGCCAAGTGCCACCGCACAATATTTCACAACACATTTGTTTTTAAACACGTTTCTTGTTTGACCCCTTTCATTTTTAACTTTATTATTAATTTTTTATTTGTTGCCAAAGCAACAATAGAAATACACATTCTGTGCAAATTTCAACTGGCTATACCTATTACGGTGCATGAGATACAGCTTGCTGTTAGACAGACGGACGGACGTACAGCGGAGGCTTAGTAATAGGGTTCCGTTGGCACCTTTTGGGTACGAATAAAAAAAAAAGAGCCCTGATGGTAAGTAGTAGCAGCCCCCTAAGTATCCCGGAGACAAAGCTGAAATTCCTCATGTGCGTCTACACTCAACTACACCATCAACTATAGCCTAAGTACTATCGCCAAAACCCATATCTGACCATTTTGAAAACAAAATCCCGTGCACATGATGACCACAGCTGCGTCCGTAAGTAAAACAAAAGAGGATCCTTTTTAGATCGACTAATAATATGCACTGCTAAGAGAAATAGTCCTTACGGTGGTCAGATATAGGTTTTGGCGATAGTACCTATTTTTGCCGTCTGTCAGCAAATTGAGAGCAATGCAGGTATCGGCCCCGACTTTGTAGGTCGTGAGTTCGAACCCAGGCAGGCACTTTACTTTGTGTATTAACTTCACTCCACCACCACCATTTTTACCGCTGTTCTCAAAACGGTGAAGGAAAACATCGAGAGGAAACTAGCATATCGTACTTAGAACCAAAATATTTGTAGACATGTGACATCCGCACTGGGCCCGCGTGTTAGATTTACAGCCCACTCCCCCTCAAAAAAAGGCGGCCTGTGTCCCAACATTGGGAACATTATCTAGGCTGATTAGGTATGTGTGTTCAGTCACTATAGCTATTCGCTAATCAGCAAGACATTAGTCGACCCATCACTACTAATAGATAAATTTGGTTGAAAAAAATCACTTTTTTAATTTAGATGTTAGGACTATTTGATAATTCCAAAATACTAAGTAATAATAAGTATAATAAGTGAATATACAGGGTGGCAGGGACATCGACGCGCAAACTGTAACCATGGATTCAGCACATGAGTTTAGACCCCATAGCGTCGAAATTCCTCGTCAGTTATAAAACAAAATCTTCTGTTTCATAGAAAAGTGCAATACCTACGCGGTCAAAATTCGACGCTATGGGGTCTAAACCAATGACTGCTGAATCTATGGTTACAGTTTGCGCATCGAAGTCCCTGCCACCCTGTATAAGTTGTAGTAAGTAGTAATATTAATATTGCCAGTGTTACCATTTATTTTCGTAATGTCGTCTTCATATCGTAAAATACTGGTTGACATCCTTTCTTTTTAAAAAAAAAAAAACGTTGCCACACTAGGAATTACTCCTGTATCGTGGGTGCGTTTACAAACATTTAAACTCACATACACAAACAGCCAGACCCGCCAGGCCAGAAGATTCAGCTGCATCCGGTAGACTGGAAACCAACCCCAACATAGTGGGAAATGGCTTGCCAGATTATGATGACGATGATGATATTGTCTTCGTCTTGTATTCCGGTTCAACTTACCTATAAGGACTCATAGACTACCTCGTTGATCTAGAGCTCGAAGCGCGACTGCTGACTATGGGTTCCTGGGTTCGATTCCCACATCGGGCAGTTTTATTGGGAGTTTTCCATTAGGAATTGTCACAGTGGCAAGTCGAATTCTGGATTTTTGTCTGGTTAATGGCAATACCAACCCCATCCCCATCCCATTCCAACATATCTGATGAATTTGGGTGTTCCCATACCTACACCTCTGCCTAACCATTCAGGAATACGATTCAGGAGTACGTAATGTTATATTATGTTGTCATAATGTAAATGTCTTAAAAAAATACGTTAAGCTTTCCCCGTCCCCCTGCGCCCGCGCACTCCCCGCCGGGAACATTGTCCTTCGCTAGCCTTGGCTCCGTTTTATCGCGCCAGCCATCAATCAGGGCTGGCAGGAGTACGTTTGTTTTACTATCTACAATTGATATTTATGATCACCATTATGTTGGACTTAATATCATGAGGGTAAGCAGATGTTTATTCAATTTGTTGACACCCCTGATAATCGTTAACGGTTTTACTGATTGTAATTTTGTGGGGAACGGATATGAATAAGCATCTGTCATATACGACAGATATATTGAAGATATATGGTTAATGGTGAAAGAACAGTTGTTTCAACGAATTCAGAAAGAAATGCAGCAAGTGAACAGAAGGAAAAAACGACTGATGATAATGAATACAAAAGTTACATAAAAGAAATGATAACACCGGTTACAAAAGTTTAATTCCTTAACTCAACTGACCACGCAATTTGCAAAAAGAGGAAACGTCAGATTGCCAAGTCCTTGGAATAAATCAAATGAATTATTGCCATCTAAATCAATCAATTGAATTCGACCCAAATTCGGGCGTGGTCATCGAAACCGAGTTGACCCATTTTTTGAAATGTTCGTTTGATTACGGCTCGCGAAAAAAATAGGGTCAAAGACCGAGAGGACCATATGCGGTTCGTCGTGTAATGGAAAGATTGAAGTATACACACATAATTAAAAATGTTTGTTGTGAGAGGGCGAATGACCCTATTTCTTAGTAGTGTTGGGAGTTTCTTTATCGATATGTGGTTCAAGAACACCGTTGGTGTCATGGCAAATTCTTGTAATTTTAGGTCTTCTTTTTAGCGTATCGATGGCAAAATTTTCAAACATCTTTACCCTAAAATTAAGCTGCACGAACTCCGCTCACTGACGAGCCATAAGGTCGTCAAGTGCACAGGTTTTATTCTATGCAAATGGAATGGGAATGCAAAAGTAAATACTGCTAAGAGGACAAAACAAAAAGATACTAAAGGAAAGCAGACTTTAAATACCAAAGATGACGAATAAAATAGACAGCAAACCGCATCAATTGATCATAGATCTAGTCCCGTAATTCATTGTTCAGAGACACATAGAAACCACTTCAGACAATGAGGTCTTTGTCCTAACAAAGATAAAATCTGAAACAGAATGACTCACTGAAATGGATAATACCTAATAAGTTTCAACTCTATCAATGAAAGGTGACGTCAGCGAACATGATAATCTAAAGAAGTAAGAATTCGAGAACATAGTGTTTCTGGAAGAAGAAATACATAGATAGTATGAATTTACCGAAAGATGAAACTGAAAGACTTAGATGATGGTTGATGATTAACAAAGACATCCTCAAAGTAATATAGATGGAATTATCCATTTATCAACTCTTGTTCTTGAAAAAATTTCGACAGCATACGAAAGAAACATCACTCAATGACACGCTCGATAAGTATGTCTAAAATAATCTAAAAATAAACCAAAACCGGGTGACTTATGGCACAGCTGTAGACACCCAAATTCACTAGACATTGTGGCGACTGTAGACGGTAAATTAGATGACATCACTACACCTCCTCTCTCACTCCCACAGCCAACATTTATTGAAGAAAGAAAGAGAGAAACAAAGATCCCTGATAAAGTTAGTATGAATTTTATCAAAATAACAGATCAGGACATGACGCTAAACGTGCTATGATTCGGTTGCTGTCTGGTTGCTAAGCCCAATTTTAATTGAAGCAATTGGTTGTTTCTATATTGCCTACACGTTTGTATTAGGTACAGTAGCTCTTGTGTAAGGATATGGTTTCATTTATTTATTTAACACAATACGGCCAAGGCCAATTAAATTAGTTAAAGGCAAAGAAACACATTTTAAAAGTACAGTAAACAAAAGCATACAACTACTCGCCAGTCATACGGGTGGGTATATTATATTATTGATATTTCATGTGGGGTTTGTGGAATATTATATTATGCCGCTGGTCCTGCGCCAGATCTCTCTCTGGTCGTGTCAGATTGCGTGCCATCGGAATAGGAGGGTGAGGGAAGAGAGAGTGTACCTGTGTCTGCGCACACACTTGTGCACTTTATAATATCTCCTGCGCCGAAGGTTAGTCTCCGTTGAGATTGTCTGTTATACAATGATTTTCATTCATTAGTACAGGCACCGATACACTTTTTTCTGTAATGTTCATTTTTAGTTAGAAAATTGTTTTGTGAACCATAAATGTGTTTTTTTCTGTAAATAAAAATGTATTAATTTATTATTATATTATATTGGCCGCCAGGGCCGAAATACGGTCTGGAGGATACTCACAAAAAATATCACATCGGGTTGCATTCACAAAAAAAAAATTACAATGCTGTAAGGAAAGAAGTTACAGCATTTTTTTTTTTTTTGTTTCACATCAACTATTCTGTTTTTGACACAATTTAGATCATTCTTCCTCCGTCATGGGCGCATTTCGTGATATGAAGTTTCACCGCCTTGAAAAAAATTATAAAACATTTTATCGACATATCGACAACACCCCCCACCTACTGCGATCAGGCTGGTAGTGACCGCAGCATCCGGCACGGCCGTGGGAATGGAGTCGCTTCCCCCACACTCTGGCCTCTCTGAACTGGACTCCACTTCTTAAGGATTAAGGACCTCTGAGGTAGAAGGTATGCAAATAAAGCATTTGTTTGAGAGTGATGAACTAAGGACCAATGCTCCCAACCTGCTGACTGATGCCCCTAATTGTATAGCTCGTGAAGATTCGTGACATGTTAGAAAAAGAAGTACCTCTATTTAACATGGGAGTTTTTATCAAAAAGCTAATTCGTCGAAAGTCCTTCCGACTCATTTTTATGGCGACAAATATACCTATAGGCTGTAAATAAATAATATAAATGTAAATATATATTATTGTATATTATATATTTGAGAATAAAATTAAAATAAAAAATAAAATTAAAATTAAATAATTAAAATTAATTGAACTGCCGCTTATCTGTGAGTTCTGGGAGATTTCTTCGGAAAATTACTAAGTCAATTGAATACTTTAGTATGACACATCACCTTGTTAATAAAATATTTCTTTCAGTGTTTGTAATAACAAGTAGTGGTTTGCTACTAATCGGATTTTGTATACTCATATACAACGTTCTTCTTGTATACTCATAACAATAAAAAGCTGAAATCTGGTTTCTTGATATCTGGGCCTTTTTCATCTTCTATTAAGACTGACTTTCATTCTCATACAGGAAAAAAATAACCTTTGCGCAAACTGTATTCATTAAAGGAATTCTTGTCTTGTGCTCTTCTGATCCGCAAAAGTAGTTTATTTAACTATCATGATAGTAGTAATTACTTACAGGATAAAATTTTAACGCAGTGGGCAAACTGTAACCATGGATTCAGCACATGATTCTAAACCCGGTCGGTTATCAAAAAATAAAATCAGCTTTAACAAAGAAAGTGCAAAAAAAATATGGCAAAAAAAATCAAAATAAATGGAACAATTTTTATTTTTTAATAATCTACATAAAATTTCCGTGCTACCTCTAGAATCGTGTGCTGAATTCATGGTTTCAGTTTACACATACGTAGGTAACTCAACTACTTTTGCGGATCAAAAGAAAAAATCCTTTAATAACCCTATCGCTAGAAATAAACAACGATTCTGGACAAAAATAAAAACGGCAATGACCGTAACTTCCACATGTTTTGGCAAAAGATCATAAAAGTCGTTACATTCGCCACACGTTACATACACACAACAGTAACAATTGGAGAGCACACGTCGCTTCCAATGTAATACGTATTTACGTGGTTTCTCGTAGATATTCGACGACTTAATTTTTTATTGCTTTACTCGTTTACTCGATAACTAAGACCTTAGGAATTGCTATAGGACGAAGTCACTGCGGAAACTCAAAGTTATAATCGCCATATGCGCTTAACCAACAGAATGGAATACCCTTTCTCTTTTTTCTTTTTCTCTTTCTTTTCTTTTCTACTTTTTTCTTTTCTAAAAAAAAAGCGATGCAACACAGTTAAATGTGAAAAAAAAATATTTCGTGAATAATGCTCTCCGGAATTTACTTGCAGGAGTGACTGCAGGCACTGGTTGCTAATAAACGCAGGAGTCCATTCAACTTATTAACTTTAGCCAGGTTTGCGAATTAGTCTCCAGATTTATGACTAAGAGGCAACCTCAGTACCTTTTAATGCAGGTTAAGTAGGCATAATATTTCTGAAATAACTGTCCATTAGTTTTTTAACCATAGTTAATTATCTTCTCTTAAACCTTTGTTCATTAATGGCCGATTCCTATAATTTACGGACCGTTATTGGTTATAATTAAGACTTGTATCTTTACCAATAATGAAGTAAAGACCTCATAGGTCTGCATAGGTGAGGGCCTAGGAGGTAATTTTATCTGAATAAAATTTGTTTACGAATCTTTTTATATGCCCAGTTTGGCAATAAAAAATGCTAACAACATTGGTAAGCAAAACGATTCGTTTTAGTTTATAGGAACCGAGCATTCTATTGCCAATAGTACAAATAGTGAACGTAATCAAGTTCATAACGAAACGTCCTTGTATATAACTCTTCCTGATCTTCTGAGAGGACAAACTACCAAATAGCTAGTCCATCATCATTTCACACATAAATTTCGACTCCGGAACTAAGGACCACTCTGCAAAGAAATCGCTTTAACTAGGTCTTTGTACGAACCGTTCACAAATGGACGCTGACGTGCCTCTCACGGAATCATTCAACACCACGTTATCTGGTAGCGGTGACTTTAAACTTAGGTACATATACGCTTCTAACCAGCGAAAACACATTGATTTGTCCCCGAAAAAACCACGAAATCACTTCCACCACACTTATTTTTTTGGTCCTAAGGTCCAGAATTGAGTGCTGATGATTTTTGCACGTGATTCATTTGGGTGGTCAGCGTCATATAAGTATGTGAGGTCCACAATATTGGCCGTAATTGTTCAATGTAGCTGTTTCGGCGGACGGGTGCCAGATCTCAGTACATTGCAAATTTTGCACGTTTCTATATCGATTCGAAATTGGGATCGATTAAAAGGCCAAAGGTCTGTTCATTGATTGATTTATTGGACGAAATAAGGTTATGGGGGTCATGATTGGGAAAACTATTGTTAAGTATTTAACATCATTTCAAAAATAATCCACTGATTAAACCAAAAACAGTGATCACATTGGAACTGTTTCAAAATAACCTGAAGTCCTGCATACCTATATTACGTTTAAAATGTTCAGGTCAAATGTATTAAGTTTTTATATTACGAGTTAACGTCGAGAATTCCCGACTACCGAACAAGTCAGTCATTATCCTCGCTGCCTTCCCAAGAATGGCGTAAGAGGTCAGGAAGGGGTAATAAAAGGTGGATGACTTGGAGAAAGCAGTCAAATATACAGCATGTATGTATATGACAGATTTGGTCATATTTAAGGGTGTGGTACAGGTCATGAAACTGAACAACTTTCTCCACGGGATCAACATCGTAATTGGGAAAAAATTATCAACGGTCCCATAGAACTTCTTCTAAAACCTACGAAAAAAATAAAATCAATCGACCCAAACGTGTCCCACGGAGAAAGTGGTTCAGTTTGGTAGTTTGTACCACATTCTTAAATATGATCTCTCTGAAGCAAATAGATATAATAAGCATGTAGACTTATGAGTGTGCCTTGACATATGCCAGAATGATGATTGGTCCTAAATACATAATTGCGGAAATCTGAAAATTGGTCCTTTGATCCTTTCGCCTAAATAATAAAATCACTTTCTGCAAGTTTTGTCGAATAATGAAGAAAATTGCTCTAGGAGCGAGTAATCCATTAATAAAAGAACACATACTTGTATAAAAGATAGATTTTATAAAACTGAATTATTTAAAAATCCTTGACTTTGGAGGAAGGATTTGGGTCTCGAAATTGTTATGGAATAATAATGGAATTGTTGTAAACTATGCAGAGAGTATAGGCATTCTGTGTAAAAATTTACACGTGCTATGTGCACACGTGTAAAGTAAGCTTTAAAGGCTCACTATCCAAAAACTAACAATTTTTGGATAGTGAGCCTTTTGACGACACGGTTGGCGCAGTGGCTGAGCGATCGACTGCTGCGCTGCGTGTCGCGGGTTCGATTCCCACACGGAACAAATATTTGTATTGCCTACAAGTAGTTGTTCCGGGTCTGACTGTTTGTGTATGTGAGATTAAATGATTGTAAACGCACCCACGATACAGGAGTAATTCCTAGTGTGGGGCAACGTTAAAAATAATAATAATAATAATTTGATGACCGTGTTTTTTTCTTTGACGCAATGCTAATGTGACGATAAGATAGAAGGCCAGCCTGCACAGTATTCTTTTGTCCGTTGCCGAAAAACGTGTAAGATTCTTCGATAATGGACGTACTTTTTTAGCAACAGTCGAATTGCGGGAAATGGAATGGAAAAGGTGATAGGTGTTATATTTCTATAAATTATTTTTTTCATTTACAATATTGGTGTCCGTATAAAATTGGGTTGGATTTGCGATTTCGTTCTTTAAGTTGTTGAGCAGACAAATTTTTCAAACATATAAAACAATGGATTAGTAATATCCTTCAACATTATACAGATTGTGAATGATAATGTGTTATTAGGATGCTTCGACAAATTGTGTCTGAGAGGCCTACTTGGGTACGCAATCAAATGAGACCTGTCCATAATAATATACATGGTGGCAGGGACATCGACGCGCAAACTGTAACCATGAATTCAGCACATGAGTTTAGACCCCATAGCGTAGAAATTTTTTGTCGGTTATCAAAAAACAAAATCTTCTGCTTCATAGAAAAGAGCAATACCTACGCGGTCAAAATGTATGGAACAGCAATATTTTTTTTTAATAACCGACGAAAAATTTCGACGCTTTGCGGTCTAAACTCATGTTCTGAATTCATGGTTACAGTTTGCGCGTCGATGTCCCTGCCACCCTGTATGCCACTGCAGATCACGCCCGGAAGGCGAATGCTCCTGGGAATTAACGAAGTTGGGAGGTGGTGGATCCTTCTCTTTCCACAATTTGCTTCTCTCACTAAGTGGTTTGTCCTAGATGGCCTGCGTAGGGAGATCACTGTAAATAAGATTGTATTAATGTATTACATGGAGCGCCTGATAATAACATGGATGTCGGTAAAATAAAGCAAGAAAGTGAATACAGGTTGGGTATCGACATGTTTTCAGTACATTATTCCTGCATCGAATACAAAAAAAAAAATGCTGTTTCATACATTTTTTTCGCGTAGGTATTTTCTATAAAGCAGCTGTTTTTTTTATGGGTATCAATAAACATATTTGATGTTTTTTGTGGGGTCATTAACCGCAGGTAGTCTAGTCACTTGAAATGTCAGTTCAATAATATATATTTTTTTGTAAACTTCACAGAAGTGATAGGTATCACTGTCTAAACATGATAAAACAATAGAAAACCGATTTTCTCAACTCATACTTCAAGTAACATTTTAGATATCGGTACCCATCATCACCTAGAGAGTTTCGCTAGCTAATTTAATTTAACCCAAGTATAAAACATCACACTGCAGATGAAGAAGTTAACAATTGACGATAGACTACATTTAAATAACTTGTGGCTGTCTAAATAAACGATCCAACCATTGTATCGTCTAAATAAAAGTATCACAACAACATGAAGGATAATAATTGATTTATACGGAACCAGTGTGGACGATCACGTGACTGCTTTGATAGTGACGACCTTTATTGTTTGCCTAGGTTAGACGTTTCGGCACTCGGGCAATTTGAAGCCCGTTTGACATACTACGTAAGTGCATTTCTTAAGACCGTATTACAAAACCTTACTCAAAACTCAAGCATTACTTACTTACTCATCATCATCAGCCTACAGCAGTCCACTGCTGGACATAAGCCTCTCCTATTGCACGCCATTCAACTCGATTTTCGGTAACTTTCATCGAGCTGCTAACAGCCATCCCGCGAAGATCGTCGCTCCACCAACCTTACGTTTACCGATTCGCGGTCTCCACTCAAGAACACGTCTACCCCAACGTTCATCGGTTCTACGGCTAATATGGCCGGCCCATTGCCACTTCAGCTTGCTTATTCTGTGAGCTATGTCGACAACTTTGGACAACTTACTGTTAGCTTGCATCATCTCACTGTTGGGCAAAGGCTTGTCCCCATGACTTCCAGCTCTTTCGATCCAAGGCTAAAGTGGACCACTGGTCGTTTATTTTGTCCAACTTGTCGCGCCATCTTCTACGGGGTCTGCCGCGACGCCTTACTTAAAACTCATTTACCCATTTGATTGGTTGAAACTAGTTTTAAGTAAGTGAGTCTTGAGTAAGGTTGGTAAGGTGGTCGGTGGCGGCGTAGAGGGCATTTTGACTGCATGTTTTGGAACACAGAGGGCAGGATAGGAGGTAGAGCATAGTTTGCTACGTAGCTCCACATCCTCACCGTACTGCCGTTCCGTCGAGATAGCCCCACTTTACAAGGTTGCAGTTAAATTTTTCGACTTGTTTGTGCACTTATAGTAAGAGAATTTTTGGTCCTTCGTTCCACGTGTTAGGAATCGTTTAAAAGGAGAATTCTAAGAAAAACTGTATGTATGTTATTAACATAATTAGCTTATAATGTTCCCACTGTTGGGACACAGGCCTCCTCTCTATGAGGGAGAGTGGGTGGGTACTTTTATCCACCACGCGGGCCCTGTGCGGGTTGGTGAATGTCAGATCTCTTCGAATTTTTGGTTCTAGAACATGCCGGTTTCCTCACAATGTTTTCCTTCACCTTTTAGAGAGCAGTGGTGATGCGACAATTTACACAAAGTAAAGCGCCTGCCTGGGTTTGAACCTACGATCTGCAACTCGTAAGTCGCGGCCGTTACCACTGGGCTACCACTGCTTTGTTATTTAACTCGGTGATTATTGGCACATTAACACAAAGGAAAGAGGATTCATGTCCTTCATTACACGGCTTGCTTCAATTTCTCGCCCCGTAATCGTCGGGAAGCACTCGTGCTTTTTGTTGTTTTTGGGTAAGTCCGAAAACTTTATGGTTGGCCAGCTTCTGCCCGCGATGCATACCATCGCTCTCCCATGCTACTACTTCGTTTGCACTTAGCGTTCTTTCTGACTTTTTTCCTTTTGCTTGGCTCCTAAGGGTCGTAGCGTGATGTTATATAGCCTATAACCTTTCTCAAGAATTGGGTTATAAAATGCAGAAAGATTTTTTCAAATCCGACTGGTAGTTCCGGAGATTACCCCCTACATACAAACAAACAAATTTTACCTCTTTATAATATTATTATTTATATTTATTAATAATATAGACGTAATTTCGCGTATGGTTGTCAATTATCTCATTCCAGAGTCGTTTTCATGTGAACACAAAATATCATAGCGCCCCGCAATCAGTAACACGTATTTAGAAATCAGCACGTGTATAAAACCGTTTAAAATGAATTCATTATAAAGACATTATCACAAAACTCAATAGAACCACTGTTCATTAAAATGTAATAATTTTTTTTAGGAAGCAATCATTTCTGCTTCAAGGTAAGGTCCTGCTACTTTTCCTGCTAGTACCTTTGACCCTAAGCTCTTAAGTGCATAAGAACCAATTGCTTATCCAAGACCTTGACCTTACTGTCCCACAAGGAACGATCTTGAAGACAAGCACCCTTCTGTTAATAGAGGTTAAACATAGAATGTATGACTTATGCGCTTGCGCCGATCGTAAAACTCGTCTGGGAAAAGTGTTGATTGCTTTTAGATGCAGACGATGTTATTTTAAAATTGTCATGTTTGTTGAGTATATAGGTTTGTGAATGTTATGTATTATAAGATTTTGTGGGACATTTCCCTCATCTACGACAGTGTAGCTGTCACAGTAAGTCCAAAAGATTCACTTAATTCCTTTACTTTTAGAATTGGCACTATCAGTCCTTACTTTAAAATCTTAAAGCTTCGACACCCTTTGATTTTTTTTCCTGACGTTGCTCAAAAAGCCGCTCAGCTAAAGTGGGTCTGGGCTAGCCACGTCTGCCGTATGCCCAATAAGCTGTGGGCCAAAATAACCACTACGTGGAGCCCTGACACAGCCAGAAGGCGTCGCGTCAGACCCCGTAGAAGCGGGACGAGTTAGAGAAACCAAACGACCAGTGGTCTACTTTAGCCCTGGATCGAAAGAGCTGGATCATGGGGAGGGGCCTTTGCCCAGTAGTGGGGTGATGGAGGCTAACAATAACCAGGTTAACATTACTGTTAACCTGATTGAACCTGTTAACCTGAGATCCTAGATGAAAGAAACTCATCATAGGGTTACCCCTATGATGAGTTTCTTTCATCTAGGATCTGTCTACCATATTCTAAATTCCTCTGATTTGCCACAGCTTTAGAAAAAGGACCAAATTTTTCCTTGATCTTTATTACCCAGTAACTGGGTTGTGGAGGTCAGACAGGCAGTCGCTCCATGTAAAATACTGGTATTCAACTGCATCCGGTAAGACTGGAAGCCGACCCCAACATAGTAGGGAAAAGGCAAGGCAGATGATGATGGTCCTCCATCAAGAAGCAATCACCTTTAATTCAACATCTTTCCACTTTTAAATAAATATTCCCTCAGAAATGCACTCTGATTTAATACATAACACATTACTGATAGGACCTTTAAAAAAATCGCACCTAAAAATAACAAACCCCTTTTTATCCTACCCAATCATTATCATCCAAGAAATCTGACAAAGGGTCATTGTCACACGTTGTTGTAGTGAACGACCGCGCACATACTCGTGGTCACAACGTATGAGTACACTCCTGTGCAGCGAGGTGCGTGCAGCGAGACGATTTGACGCGCGTAGCATCTAGGGTCGGCACAGCAGGGTTAACAAATTTTTTCATATTTTTTTTTTTAATTTAGAGTAAGTAATTACACTTCGTAGTGAATTACTTACATGACATACAAACATAATCAACCTTTAATGTTCCCACTGTTGGGACACAGGCCCCTTCTCTTCGAAAGGGAGTGGGCTGTAATCCATTACTTGTTACGTTCGAAAAATGTATCTGCCCAACAACCTAAATAACGCAATGAATATTGTTGAACTGTCAAAATGAAACCGATTCCGATTGATCGTGTGTTACGCAATTAGGATGCTGGTCCTTCTGCTCGCAAAATAATAATTAGGTGTAACATCATGTGCCCAGAAGGACCAAAAATCATAATGACAAGTCAATCATTTATTTTATTGACAAAGATATAAAATAATAAATAAAACTAATCACATAATCGATTTAATTGGTTTTCGGTAATAACTGCGGTCACATTGACAGACAAAAATATTTGTATACAGGTATACCTGATTACGGCTGAAAAGTCAGTTTAATCCGTCTCAAAAGACAGAATAATTATATTAAGTTATTGTGGGTTATCATATCGTACTATGACGTCGGGTTAAGATATGCAGGACCGGAGTACGCTGTTAATATCTACTGTCTTTTTACTACATCACAATCTCTATCGCTCTCTTTCCAAGCTTTGATTCTACGTGCTGCTGTGGTGGTGGAGAGCTAAAAAGCTTTCCATCACCAGCTTTCTTCATCTTCTCTTTCGGGATCACCCGGTTTTTCATTCCATGTCTGGAGAGTTCGGGTTCTATTTTGCAGACATCAAACGCATCTATGATCATCTCAGTCATATCGGGAACAAAAAAATTAATTGTGCAGACACGCAATTCTTCAACCAATTAAGACATCTCCGCCATATTCAGCGTTGAAAGCACAACTTTTCACTACTTCATGGCGAACATGTACAATTAAACAAATTGAAAAATTAAAAAGGTAAAATTTATGTATGTAGTCCACGTAAAACCGACCTTGTGACCCAAAAAATTGGGTTGAAAATGCGAATGTGAAATAAAATGTACATGACTCAATTTTGTAGTGAACCCACGCATTTTTGTTCACTACGGGTCGGGTTTGTGTTCAGTTAGCATCAGTCTCGTACTGGCCGCTAGCATGCGCGCGCGTCCCAATTTTCAAATATGGAATCCGCTGATTTCGAATTTTCGAATCGAATTTCGAACTCGCCTGAACATGTTCCGTTCGCGATACATTGCGTGTGGTGTTAGTTAATGTTAGTTACGTGTCTTTGAGAGCGGGCAATCAATGGTGAGTTTGATATTTGAAAAGTTTATTTATCGAAATTCTTTCATACGAAAATGCGTAGTGGAAATTCTTTACAGAAATATTCCACATAGTGCCGGAAAACCCCTCAAAAATTTGAGGGGTTTCTGGAATATTTCTCTAATTATTCATAGCTATTTTGAGCTTTATTACATTTAATTATCTGACGAATTTATCCTCATCGTGTACCCGGGTATCAAACTGAATTAGAAATATTAAGGAAATTAAAATAATTGCAGGCAATATTATTTTAAAGTTGTATCTTAACTTCGAATCCTGCGCTACGTACCGACATTTGCTTCCAAATCCTTTGTCTTATTATTATGAGCTTGTGCCATTGTCAGCCAACATAATGCAGATCAACAATAGAATTTAACTTATTTTAAATATACTAGAAATTTCCCTTTAAATATTATCCGTAATATTTTAAAATGAAAATCGCATATTTTATGCATTACTAGTTTCTGCTTGCCACTTCGTCCGCGTGAAATTTCTTGATCCCCCGACTAACCCCGTTGCATCGTATCGCATCACCCAGCCATGCTATTACTTCGTTTTCTCTTAGCGTTCTTTCTGACATTCCTTATTTTTGCTCGGGTAAATAAATATTATTTATTTATTAATTAATTATTAACTTATTTAATAAATAAATTATTATTTATTTATATCATCATTCTTCTGCCCTTATCCCTTTTTATTTGGGGTCGGCGCATCTCGGTAGTCACCCCCTTTCTAACCTAATCATTCACACAGTCCATCCATCGTTTCTTTGGTCTTCGCCAACTTTTATAGCCAAAAATAAAAATTAACTAAAATTACCTTTATTTATTCATATACTGTTTAAATTATTTATTACTTAAGTCTGCACTGTGCCTTGTTGGACATCAATAGTGTTACCTACTCGTATCAGTCAAGACTGGCTACAAACTGGGAAGCCCAGAGATATCGGCAATACATTGTAAATCGATACTTACTCAATATATATAATATAGCAAGTAACTACTAAAGATAATGCAGTAACAGGTGTTCATTATGTGCCCAGCTTTCCGCCACTGAGGACCAACTTAAATACCAATCTTGCATAAGCATAAGCCTATAATGTTTCCAATACTGGGACACAGGCCTCCTCTCTGTGAGAGGGCGGGCCATAATCCACCGCCTGCTCAGCGCGGTTTGGCGGATGTCACATGTCATCGTATTTTTGGTTCTAGGACATACTGGTTTCTTCCTTCACTGTTATGAGAGCAGTGGTGATGAAATAATTTACACAAAGTAGAGTGCCTGCTTGGGTATGAACCCACGACCTACGAAGCATAAGTTGCGGCAGTTACCACTGCTCTATTCTTGAAACTCACATCAAGTCCGTTACCATTTACTAAAGTACCAATAATAAACAAAAAAAACTTTTTTACAAAAAAAAATCAACCGACTTCCAAAAACGACACTACAAAGAAAAAAATAACTTTAATTTCGGAAGTCGGTGTCGTAGGGTTCACATTTTCGTTGTTTGCCACCGACTTCCGAAATTAAAGTTATTTTTTTCTTTGTAGTCTCGTTTTTGGAAGTCGGTTGATTTTTTTTTGCAAAAAAGTTTTTATTTTTCACTTTTTTTTGCAAAAAAGTTTTTATTTTTCACTTTTAAGTTGTAATTTTTACCAGTAATTTTTATTTAAAAACCAAACTACTGAACCGTTTTTGATGAAATTTCTATGGGACCATTTGGGAAGTATACCCTTTCCAACAAAAAAATTTCAAATCGGTTGGCAAGCGACGGAGTTATGCGCGAACAAACCTCCTCCTTTTTAGAAGTCGGTTAAAAATAAGTCCGCGTCGTTTCTTTTATTGACCTGTCTTAGCCCAGTGAGAGGAGTTCCCTAATCAATCCTTCGCCACGATTTAACGGAGCGTAGTTGGTGGTTCGAAAGTGTGCTCGCTTCTTTCGCTCGTAGTCAAAGTAGGTTTCCTAAACTAGCTTTTTTTTTGTAATGGGCGCTTCGCGCGCTCTTCACATGTGGAAGCGTGCTCCGCCCACACGTGCGGTAGTTAAGCTTGCTCAGCTCGCTCATTATGTTATGTGTTATGTTGGGTTTGCTCCACGTCCTGGACTTGTGGAGTGGGGCTCGCCTCGTTTGCTCATTGATGAGTTATGAGTTAGCGGGCTCTGCTTACTCGGGCGTCATAGGGTTCACTTCCTTCGCTCTTGTTATGTGCAAACGTGCTCGGTTCCCAACGCTCGCTCATTTTTGAGTAAGCGCGCTCTGAACAGTCGTGGCGTTTCAACTTTCCGATACTGCCGTAAGTAGCCATAGTATTTGTTCTACACTAGACTTAGTAGACTCATTGAATTCCATATGAAGTAAGCTTGCACGATTATATTTTCCAGTTCTGAGCTGATTTACGGCCGATATGAGACGGCTTCCGAAACTATTTTGCTATTATCAACTTCATACTAATTATTAACCCTATTTTGTCAAATATTTTTATTGTTTCTTTTTAGATCCTACTAGTACTTTGTTAACTCTTGAAAACGACACCAGAATCACTGTTCTAGCTAAACGTTTTTGCGCTATATAAATTGGAAATTCGACACATAGTGAAAAATAGAGGGTCGCGCAAATGCGCGTGCACTCGCAGCGTGACGTCATAGGCAAATTATATCCTGCTTCAAAATTGTTATAAATATGACCTATCCTTTGAATGCTCAACTACCACTCTAGCACTCTCTAGTCTCGTAGTTTTTAGCAGTTGAAATCTTAGATGTTTTTATCGGTCAGAAATATTGACGAGCGAAAAGCCGTTTTCACGTTAAAACGCTTTTTTCACATCAGTTTACAAAACCTGCAATGTCAAATTTTATATCATGTTTAAGTAGCTAATCTTAATAAAACTTAAGACGGAATGTTGTTCTGAATTTAATCATGAGCGCTGGTCAATAATGTGATATGAATTTGGAACATTCGTATTAAAACTTTTACAAAAAAAAAAAAAAACGAAAATCAAATCGCTTTTTATTACCTCGCAGAAGGTGTCAAAAGTGGAGTATTCTTCTCGGGGGTAAAAGTGTTTCCGTCTTGGGCTGGCTTGACTCCAAAATAGCGCCCGTAACATAAGACACTGCCTTATGCCCTCGGTGAATAATCTGCTATTCTTTTTTTACTCATGTGGCATCTTGACTGTACAAAGCATCTTGTATGCATGGACAGTGACAATATATGCCAAATTATTAGTAGGTACGTACTAAATTAGTATTATCAAGTACATTTCCAATCTAAAAGGAGCATTATCATTATCTTATGTTTGACGGTATCATGATGAGTCTAGTCTACAACCATTTAAACCTTCTCCAATATTTTTTTTTTCATTTATTGTATCGGCGTACATGCCATAGATTTATATACCTATGCATATGTTTTTAATACACAGGATGACTTGTAATTTGACGTATTCCTTCCAGGACGTGATGGTGTACTTGCAACAATTAAGCACCCCATAAAGCCTATGCGAAAATTAATGGATTTCGTGAAAACCTAATATTCATGTAGTTGCGAAAAATTTCGAGAATTCGTCACTAAATAACACTTTTCTCGAAAATCTCTAATTGAATTATCTTCATTGCTGTTCTATTGGGTTTTCTAAAACACCAAACAGTTAAAAGTTAAAGGATGTACTTAGTTTATTAACTCAAAATTCAAAAATCAACTACCTACGTAAATGAACTTTGACACCAGTTATTTCAACATTTTGGTATGGCATTAAACATGCAACTTACGGGGAATAGGTTTTCATTTAATCAGCTATCTAACAGGGTAAAAATATTTAAAAAAATATTTAGTGGTGCCCACGAAGCAGTACATAACGCTGGCAAAGGTTTGCAAATTGTTAAAATCCTACTAATATTATTAACGCGAAAGTTTGTGTGAATGGATGGATGTTTGTGACACTTTCACGCAAAAGCTACTGAATGGATTTTGATGAAACTTTATTATACATTTTTTTTTAAACGTTGCCCCACACTAGGAATTACTCCTGTATCGTGGCTATATAGCTTTATATATATCAGAATAACACATAGGCTACTTTTTATCCCGATATTCCCACAGGATCGACACGTATGCGGGTGAAACCGCGGGGTGCAGCTAGTATTTAAAAATTGCTTTATTTTAAAATTAAGGGATTGGTTTACGTCACTCCATTACCTTTTTACTACCCAGTACTACCTATTACTACTTTACAATCTTTCAACAATTTGCAAATTCGACCTTTGCCAGCGTTATCGACTGTTTCAGGGGCTAATCTAAACACATTTTTTTAATGTAGTACCCGTTTAGATAGCTGATTAAATGAAGATGTCTTCCACGTAATTTGTACGCTCGATGCCCTACTAATATGTTGAGATAACTGGTGTCAAAGTTCGTGTAAGTAAATAATTTCAGAAAAACTTAATTTCTCCTTTAACTTTTAACTGTTTCATGTTTATGAAAATTTAGCTGCATAGTAAGGTGTGTTAAAGTATTAGGTACAGAATGGAATAGCAATGAAGGCCATTCAATTTGAAAATTTAGAGAAAAATGATATTTAGTGACGACTGGGAAATTTTCAAAATACATGAAAATTAGGTTTTCTCGAATTCCATGAATTTTCGCCTAGGCTCTATGAGGTGCTTAATTGTTGCAAATAGGTCACACTATGATAGTGTGACCTATTTGTTTGTTATGAGTCTACACTACCGTGATAGTGTGACATATTTATTAATTATTGACCTGTTTATTTATTTATTTTTATCTGTTTTTTTTCTATTGTCAGCAAGTCATCCTGTATAGTTATATGTATATACGGAGTGACTATCATGACAAAAGGTATTGGTATTGGTTAATCTGGCTTTTCAAACATTTAAGTGAATACCCAATAAAATTGCTGAAAGTTAAGAATTCGAATAAAGCACTTAAACTAACCGACCCCTCTTTCCTGGTGAAATTTAATATTTATTTTATTTATTTATTTTAAAACACATACAACCATCATCGCAGCTGCTTAGCTAATACAATAGTATAGTTATCATAGTTTATAAGGATACAATTATTACTAATAACTTACAATTTTTCTCAATATTTGACGACATGGTTGGCGCAGTGGCTGAGCAATCGACTGCTGCGCTGCGTGTCACGAGTTCTATTCCCGCACGGAACAAATATTTGTATTACCTACAGGTAGTTGTTCCGGATCTGGCTGTTTGTGTATGTGAGTTTAAATGTTTGTAAACGCACCCACGATACAGGAGAAATTCCCAGAGTGGGGCAACGTTTTTTTTAAAAAAAGAAAAAAATATTATGAACAACCAAGGGTACACAAACATAACAGAGATTGAGTAGTAAGTATACAAAATAAAAGCTAGTCAAGGTAAATTCGAGTGATTAATATATCTGAACGAAAGCCGACAATAATTTATGATAGCAAAAGTTTCCGAAAGCATCCTTGAACTCATTTTGAACGTTGTTCACGTGTAAAATGGAAATAAATCATGTATGGTCGAAGTTCATCATCTGCCTAGCCTTTTCCCAACTATTTTGAGGTTGGCTTCCAGTCTCACCAATTATGCAGCTGAATTCCAGTATTCTACATAAAGCGACTGTCTATCTGACCTCCACAACCCAGTTACTGGGTAATACGATACCCCTTGGTAAGACCGCTTGTCAAACTTTTCGGCTTCTGACGTAACGACTGCCGAAGATCTACGAATGACAGCCGGGACCAACGGCTTAACGCGCTTTCCGACGCACGGAGGGGTCTTGATATGTAAAGATGGTCACCCATCCACGGACCAACCGCGGCAAGCGTACCTTAACCTCATCGATCGAACTGTGCGGCTGTTATTACTTAGCCACAAGCCCCTGCTTGTCCACAACCGGCGGGGTAACTGCGTAATACACTATCAGTAGCAATGGCTTTTATTTTGACAGTTCAACAACATTCATTGCGTTATTTACTTTGTTGAGCAAACAAATTTTTCGAACATAATGAAGCAAGGGATTAGCAATATCATACAAAATAATTTAGATTATAATTGATAGTGTGTTACGCAATAGGGTAGTTGCCTGGGTAAAAAAATAATAATTATATTTAGTCCGTCAGTTAGATTATCGAAAAATAATGGACACGTATTTTTTCTTTTGTCAATCAAACAAAAAATGACAAAGATAAAGCGCGTCAAAATTTGGGAGTGGGGGGCCGTGACGGCACCTTGCAAAAGTGTCGTAAGCAAGTGACGTCACGCGGAACTTTAACGGGCGATATCTTCATCATTTTTTATATAATTGACAAAAGAAAAATACGGGTTTAATATTCTTTGATAATTAATCTAACTGGCGGACTAATTCGATTTTTTTAGGAAAATAGCCTATTAGGGTGCTGTGGTGCGGGCACATATCCGGGCACCGGGTTGCTACTCAGTAATTTCTAATGGAAAAACCCAATAAAACTTTGCCCGCCCTGGGAATCGAACCCAGAAGGCCAATTCCCGTAATTAAAAACGTTCAAAATATCGAATAATTAAATGAAATGAGATTATAAACGTTAATTTTTATGTAATTTTTCCGAAGTCGTGTGAACGTGGAACTAAACAAAAATGAACCATCAAACATCCAACGTGAAAGTATTCTTGGTTAAAATACTTTAAAAAACATGGCGCATACAGGGTACTTGTAATTTGACATATTCCTTCCAGAAGGTCAATTCTCGTAATTTAACACGTTCAAAATCTAGTCGCAGTCTCATTTCGGCGACAAACAAATGTCAAAAATGTAGGGAAACAAGAGAGACATTTTGACAAAATGAGACTTGCCCCTCAAGGCGTGATAGTCTGAGCCATTTGCAACAATTAATCACCCCATAAAGCCTATGCGAAAATTCATGGAATTCGAGAATATTACGTACAGACGGCAGCAGGTCAAGCTACCCGAAACTAAAATTTTCCCAATCAACCTTGAACCTTAATGCTATAGCGATAAAGTTGATAATCTATAAAAGAAATTCAACAGATTGTAGTAGCTTGATGTGCTGTGATATGTGTGTGTGTAGTAGCTGACATGAACTTTGACCCCTGATGGCCAATTCTCGTAATTAAAAACGTTCAAAATCTAGTCGCAATCTCATCTCAGCTGCAATCAATGTCAAAAACTTGTTAAAGATCTATGAAAGTTAGAGGTATTTTTGACAGATTCAGACTGAGATCTGCACCCTAATAAAACAAACACAAACACTTGTAAAGTTGTTTGTAACTCAATCATACATAAACGACAGAACGAATTTAGATGTGTCTTGTGAATAAATCTAGTCTCTATGAGTGCTAGATTTATACACAAGACACATCTAAATTCGTTCTGTAGTTCTTGTGTATAAATCTAGCACTCATAGAGACTAGATTTATACACAGGACACATCTAAATCCAATTCGTTTAGGGGTCTTAGCACACCTCTGTTGCGAAAGTAATTATGCGAAACCGCATAACAAATTCCGCTGCGAAAATTCACTACATTATGTAGCGAATCGAGTAGCGGATCATCATCGAACAACAGATGAATTGTAGGCAACGGAGTAAAATATCGTCGCTTTCGACTTAGTAAATACATTATAGGTCTGCTTCGGATCTCTTGGATTCGTTTTTCCGTAAAAACAACATCCATTTTACAAAAAAAATATCACTGATAACTGCGAAATAAACGCAGCTCCGCAACAAAATCAGCGAAATTACGTGATAAAAGAGATATAATCATAATAAAAATCTCAGGCAGTTTCGCTTGACATTCAACGCACAATTTATGGTGGAACTACTGCGGTTTCGCGGCGGAGGTGTGATACCTGCCTAATTCACTTCCTAGGTCGCGAAATCGCGGGTAATATCATCTGCATGCCCTTTTTCTAACTATGTCAGGTTCAACTCCCAGTCTAACCGAAAGCATCTGAACTGGTATTTTACACGGAGCACCTGCCTATCTGGCGTCCACTAGGTGGCTAAAGAGCCACCACCCTAAAGGGCATCGTGTTCCTGACTCGTAACGAATGTCAAAGATCTACAAATGACAGTTGGAACCAACGGCTTAACGTGCTTTCCAAGGCCATCCATCCTCGGAACGACCTCGGCAAGCGTAGCATAACCTTCAATCGACCCGTGTAGCTATTATTATTTAGCCACGAGCCGCGAAACTACGGGGAACAATTTATTAGTATACCTGAAATACATTTAGATACCTTTTTTTTTTGGTTTTCGGGGGGAAACCTTCAAAAGAAATGGCACCGACCTCCGGGGAGTGTGGGATTTTTACCTCACTGAAACCACCCCGGTGATCACCATCTGCACATAGGGGTGGTTGCGGTTCCTCTTAAAAGATCAATTCCGGAATCATCCCTGCGCAACGCCTGTAAGGCACATCCCTGGGACATTTAGATACCTAGTCTCATGAAGCACTTAGGACGTCAAAAAGTCTAGAAGCTACTAGATTAATAAAGCACGTTAACTCACACAATATGTACCAGGTGGCGCAAAAGTCATCACATCACCCTATCGGAAGTTGCTATAATTTTTGCAAATTGCAAAAAAACATTGACAAAAAAAAAAACAACTGACTTCCAAAAAACAAAACACTACAAAGTGAAAAATAATTTTAATTTCGGAAGTTCGGTTTCAGTTGCTTTTTTTTTTCTTTATAATAAAGTTTTTATTTTTCAATTTTAGTTGTACCTACCCCACACAAATTCATTTAACACTACTTGGTATGTAAATATCAGTGAAAGGAAGTTATTAAAACATCATCAATATAAAGTAAGTGGAAAATTAATTACAGATTAACTTTATACAATAAAGACCAGCTTTTAAAAGTGGAAAAACAATCTAAATATATGACGCAGTTATGCCCAAAAATACATAAAAATATATATTATATAAACATCCGGATTAAAAAACTCCTCCTTTTTAGAAGTCGGTTAAAAAATACAAGTTAACAAGACACGAAACGCTATATACTCCTAAAGAACGTGGAATAATTGTTTTTAGTCGCCAAATCTCTCGATTTTTGCCAATTGCATTGGCTGGTAAGATTGCCTAATTAAGCCGTTCCAGACGTTTTTTTAAATTAACGAGTTTATGTCAACAAGCCTCAGACTCTTGAAGCCCTCAAAGTCAAAGTCAAAGTATTTATTCGTGCGCTTTTTGGTGATACAGCAGGTCTTACAGTTATTTTATGGAAACTCAAAAAGCTACCCATTGGGCATACACTCTTTAACAATATAAGTATTTAAAATTGATATGGTATACAAAACAAAAATGTCAAAATTTAGATTACAGTACAAATTAAAATACAGTTAATTATTATTACAAACATTAAAAATACAATCAATAATTATAGTCAAATTGTCAAGCATAAATATATAACTGTCAGTTTATAACATTTTGTCAAAGAAAATATCTGTCAAGAGTGCGAGGACCTATCGCCGTAAGTTCTGGCAAAAGTGATGGAAAATGCCATAATTCGGGCCCGAATGGCCATCAATTCTAGCGGCGGTCAATTAGCTGATATCATTTCCTCTACTTAATGGAAAAAAAAAATTAAGACATCAAATAAATATAATCCAAAAGAAGAAGCCAAGTTCTTCATTCATAAAAAAAATTACAGCCAAAGAATATCGGGTGACAATTTTTGCGGCACCTTGTATATTATAATTTAATCCATCCAACATAACAAAAACAACTCAGCCTATATTACTGGACATAAGCCTCTCCCAGGCTGCGCCACAACACCCTGTCCACCGCCTTCCGCATCCAGTCCGTCCGAGCTATCTTCTTAAGGTCGACGGTCCATCTAGCTGGGGGGCGTCCCACACTACGCTTGCCGATACGCGGTCTCCACTCCAAGACCCGTCTGCTCCACCGGCCATCGGTCCTTCAACAAACATGGCCAGCTCACTTCCACTTCATAAGCAAGCTGAAGTGGCAGTGGGCTGGCCACGTTTGTCGAAGGACTCTGCAAACTACGTCGGAAACTCCGTTTCTTAAAATAATCTAAATTAAGACACAATCTGTGTATTTTAGTGGCATAGATAGATGAGTTGAAAGGTGGATAATCCAACGATCTAATCTGGTGGAATCGACCGCCACGTGTAAGATCACGTAAGATATTTATTAATATGGATTGTTTGAATAACATGAATCATGAAAATCTACAAAGTGCGCATTAGCATAATCAGCCTATAATGTTCTGCCACTGCCTCCTCTCGGTGAGAGGGAATGAGCCATAATCCACCACGCGGGCCCAGTACGGGTTGGTAGATGTCACATGTCTTCGAATCTTTGGTTCTAGGACATGCGTTTGAGAGCGAGCAGTGGTGGCCCAGTGGTTAGAGACGCGGCTTACGAGTTGTAGATCGTAGGTTCGAACCCATACAGGTGCTTTACTTCGTGTAAATTATTTCATCAGCACTGCTCTCAAAACGGTGAAGGTGCACATTATGAAGCAAATATTATAGCAATGATTTGCAAAAAAATAGGTAACTGCAGCTTATTTTTTAAAACATGTTACTATATTAAATGGAACTTATACCTAATTAAGGGTAGCCGTCAGGGTAGCTCGCGAAATTCAAATTTTCTCACGTTTTTTGCAATTTGCAGATCATTGTTAGGTTGTACCATTCGCGGCCGTAACAAATATGGCTTTACAGAGTAATAATCATTAGAATCATCAATATCTAAGTGAGACCTTTTTGTATATAAATAAATATTTACATAAGTAGGTACGTATTATAACCCATAAGTAATATTTTAATTTTAATATTACTGTTTTTTTTTTTAATAGTATTTTATAACCTTTTACCTACTATAAATAAATAGGGTTTTAAAATGTAAATAAAAGATTACCGAAATAGTGTTTTGTTCTACGAGTAAAGCCATATGTTTTTCCTATTATAAGAATTTTTAGTAGAAAAAATATTTTACTGACAGAGCTGTTATTTCTAGGTTCCTCGCACCAACTTCATCTAACTTGCTGCATTTGCAAAGTCCAAAGATTTTAGTTAAATTCTGACTTGAATTATTCCCGTTTTTGAATACCAAAGTCACCTTGTGCTTCATGTCCTTCTATGACGGTTACTTCAATGAATAATGATTACTTACTACGAAACGATTATTCGGCGAAAAGTGCAGAGGTGCAGAGCTATTATGATGTCATCCGATTAGTCATAGCGCAACGATCATTGATAACGACTGAGTTCGTTCCATCTGGACCACACACGTTTTAGACGTGTACTTTCAATATCAATCAACTCAGCCTATCGCAGTCTGTTGACATGGTCTGGACATGGGCACTTATGAAACGTCAGAAGCTAGGTGCACGGTCCCAATTAGTCGTTTCCTATGGAGAAGAGCCGGCAAGAAACTCTACAGTTACTCTTTTAAAAATAATTGTATTATTACTTATATACTTTATTGTACACCAGAACAACCTTGGAATGGACAGTGATTTTACAATGTTTTCAAATTACAGTGTTAAGAACTATAGGAGGACAGTGCAGGCCTGTCAACAACCACAACTCCGTCCTCCATCTTACGCGTCCAGTCTGTCCCAGACACCTTTTATGATCGCTCGTCGATCCATCTAGCTGGGGAGAGTCCCACACTACGCTTGCCGTATCGCTTGCTTGTATTTTCATTATTGAAAATATCACACAAAATTTACAGTACGCTTTCACCGAAGGGTTAGGCAGAGGTGTAAGGGGTAACACACATTCTCCGCTGAGGCGGCGAGCCTCCTTGCTGGATTGCCGCCATGAGATCTGGAGGCAAAAGTCCTCGCCCACATATGGGAGTGGCGAGAGGAGGCAAAACGCCGGGGCGTAACTCCGCTACCGCGAGAAATCACGGTACAGCGGACAGAGCTCCGGCGGGATCTCATGGCGACATGGAGAGTGCGATTGTCACAACCCAGTGCTGGGCACGCCACAGTTGCGGCGATAAGTCCCCTCTTTGAGGAGTGGCTGGAGAGGCGCCACGGCGCCCTCACCTTCCGCCTGACGCAGGTCCTTACCGGACACGGTTGTTTCGGGAGGTTCCTGCTCAGAATAAGGCGGGAGGATACGCCAGGGTGTCACCACTGTGTAGATCGCCCGGAGGACACGGTGGAGCATACGGTGGAGGTCTGCCCGGCTTGGGCGGAGCACCGCCGCGTCCTTGTGGCCCAAAAGCCTGACAACCAGTCTTATCAAGGGGTATACTTACTTACTCGGTAACTGGGTTTTGGAGATCAGAAAGGCGGTCGCCCCATGTAAAATACTTGTACTTAGCTACATCCAGTTAGGCTGGACGCCGACCCTAACATAGTTGGGAAAAGGCTAGGCGGATGATGATGAGTTCGGCAAAAAGTCGCTAGGCTTAGCTCGAATTGTGCCGAACCGACCCAAACATTATGCATCTACCCTCGCTTGATGCCGAATAAAAATGCCGCTTGGCATGAGCCGAATGAAAGCCGAATACTCGTATGTGTAGTAATTCCTTCAGCGACCCAAACCCCTTGTTCCGCCGATTTGAATGAATTAAATTAATTAGAGGAAAACCTTTTTCCCTGAAGAAAACCGCATCTAAATCGCATTCAAGAGCGACAGCATTGTTGTGGAATATTCTGCTCTTGCTTGGACGCGGTTTTGCTGGAGTCGAGTTCAATTTCATTGGTGATTTCAATTGAATTCGCCCTTAATCTCTTTCTCATTCTTCTTCTTCTTAGTGTCTCTGGCACGACTGTATTGCAGAGCTTGTTGGACCAAAACTTCGCCACTTCCACGGCGTCGTCGGTGGCAGCGCAGAGGTCACTTTGACTGCATGTTTTGGGACACAGAGGGCAGGATAAGAGGTGGAGCATAGTTTGCGAGATAGCTGGTTCGAGTTACATCTTCCCACTTGTGTCCAGAGACGGGTCAGGGACTTCCAAGTGAACCATCTTTCTCTCTTTCTCATTTAAACTAAAAGTCAAAATCCATTGAAAAGTCCAAGAAACCTCGCAACAAGACTCATTGTTCAAAGATTAATGTTCGTGCAGAATCTACCGACTCGCATTTGGTCGGGTTTTTTAGCTCCCGGAAAGTGGGAGTGGCCGCTTAGCTGGTACAAAGGTTTTTATCATTGACCAATAGCAGGAATTGGGGCGTTCCCACACAATGTCCTACACTATAAGTGCCTGTAACTGATAATGACATACATAAGTTAATTTAATTACCACTCAGACGCGTTAAAAATAGAATATTATCATTCGTAAAAAAAAAACTGGCACAGATAAAGTTATTAATTAATAATTATTGAATGTTGCAATCCTATTGTTATTATTAGAGCTAATAAATATTGATTTGTTCTCTTACAAATTGTTTAGACTTTTTTGTGAATATGCTATTTTTTTTTGTCCCTAGCTTTTCATAATCTTTCATAAACGAATTTAGTGACTTACTTTGCAATACAGCAGCTTTTCTTTGGGTTCTTCCCATCTCGTGAAAATTTGCACAGACTGTGTAGGTAAGGGCCACTTTTCAGGAGATTGTCCGTCAGAAAAGAATTGCCATAACTACGCAATAGGTTTTGAAGAAAAATTAGCTACCGTGCATTCAATAAACGCATATCTACTGACGTGGCGGTTTGCTACTCCAGCAAATCGTCATTACAGATTGAGTTTGAAATTGGTAATTACTTTGCAATGAGGTATTTTTCAGCGCAATTTTCGAACGTTTTAAAAGCTTTGAGCATCACTGCAACGTATGCGTTGGTCTAGTGGTTGCAATTGCTAGTACTGAACATGTGGTCCTGAGTTCGGCGAACTTCCATAAGGATTTCCCAGCACGGGAAAAAAAAGGAAGAATGGCTGGCAAGAGACGCTGCGCGGCGTTCCACCGGGCTCAGTTCTGGCTGCTGCGCGGTGCACTTTCCTACGGCGTCGACGATGTCATCTCGGTGACGGCAAATGCGCCGGCTATTGGCCATACTGGCTTCAGCAGGGGTTACGCAGATCATTAGAAGGATCCGCCGTTTGAGTCTCGAGGGGATTTTCCCATGGTCTGAGACTTTCTGTTGCCACGAGCCTCGGTACAAGCCACCTCGGGAGACCCTGACGTCCCGTAACGTCGCAATATTGTGAAGGTCGCAGAGAGCGATCTCTCCCTTCCGGCCGTGGTGAAGTCCATGGTCGGAAACCTAAACGCGTGGGATACTGTTGCCTCTTTTTGCAAGGAGGCGATGCTTGCAAAAGAGGCAGTGGACAGGGAGAATGAGTATACCTCTCCCTCCACCTGCACCAGAAGAGCAGCTAGGCGTCGAAGGGCGCTTAACGATTACCAGCCACCATAATCAGGGGCCTAAGGGAGGCGAAACTGTGGCTGCATCTTCGCTCAAACTACCAGGCCCAAAGAAGTGACCCGCAGTGTTCCATGCGCTCCCTTATGGGAGGACATTCGATCGGCCGCAATTGGTGATGGGACCCGCTGGGCATGGCAGGTTCATAACAGGCGGGGATGCGGCAAATGTAGTACATGTATCTCCAGGGCCCCCAACCTATGGTAGTAGCAGGAACAGTAGGGTTTTAGTCAGTAGGAGTCCGATATAACCCTCCGTTCTCCCCAGACGGAGGGTATCCATGAGAATTACCCCACGAAAAAAAAGTTGTTCCTCCGCCTAACCGTTTGGGGGTTTCAGACGTAATGTTATATTACCAACGAAATATGCGTGTTTACCCGCTCTGGAAATGACAGGCATGATATTAGGTTCATCCGTCCCCAATGCACTTAATTTGTACCTGGATTCCTGAACTTAAGAAAGATTTACTAATTTCTACATCCCTGCTTTATAATTTACTAACTAAGAGCACGTGGATTTCTGACTGACACGATGGTAAATAAAATAAATTAGCCGAAACTTTACCGTTGAACTACATTCGAGAATGCTTTCACAAATAAATTACGAGTTGTTTAGCTAATACATCTTCTTACTGGATTTGATGAATAATTTTGTAAAACTACGCATTTCAGCAGTTTCCAGGCACGTGTTTCATGAAATAGATTGAATCATTTCCTTTGAAATTCAGTGCGCTTAAATATTTTACAGCTATTAGCGATTAGAATGCAAATAGAGATTTGCCAAGCGTGCGTCGTAGTTTGTGGGTTTTAAAAGTTTTAAATTTCTTCAATTATCAGTGTATTTAAAAAATTACAAATCTGTTTGCTTTGTTGAACATTTTGGAAAGTTTTAATTTTAGTTTTTAGTTTTCAACGACCCGGTTTGGAACCGTTTTTAGCTTACACATATTGTTGCGCGCCACAATTAATGCCTGGTACATAGTGACATTAGTTACCACTATAGTGCCACCTAGTATCGAGTAGCAGAACGAGAGTCAAGATCCTTCTAGAAATTTCGATGCTAGAACTTTCTAGAACTATCGACATCTGGTCAGTCGGGGCCGGTATGTACTTGAACCTTCTAGACGTTTCTACAATAGAAGGTTCTAGAACTATCTGCGGCACTATATAAGGCCGGGATGAGCTACGACCGAGTCAATGTTTGATAAGCGATACAACCGAATACATCGAAAGCGATCTTCAAGTGCGACTTAAGTGCAATTGTGTTTTATAATTAGTGTGTTTGAGTTGTTATTAGCGTTGTTCAATTAAATTGTAATTTTTAGTAATTTATATCGGCAGTTTTAATTGTCACGAACCCCGAAGCTTGTAATAATATTTAACGACTAACTAGCATTTGGCCGCGACTTGGCCTGCGTGGATTTCGGAAAATATCTCACGGGAACTTATTCTCGAGATTGAAGTGCGAGGGTCCAGTTAGGTACACACTGAGTCGTTGTGGATAAACCTTATAAATAGTCCGACCTTTAGGGAGGCACACCACCATGGTAAATCAGTTTCCAAACCGGTCTAACACATCATTTGTCTAGCCTGATGCAGCTGAATACCAGAAATTTACATAGAGCGACTGCCTATCAGATCTTCACAACTCAGTAACTGAGTAACACGATACCTCTTGGTAAGACTGGTTGTCAGACTTTCGGACTTCTGGCTACCCGTAACGGCGGCTTTCCGGAACTACTACACTTAGAAATGTGGAACTAGCTTGATTTTTCTGACTGATCGACAATAGAAAAGGGAGTGCACTCCCTTTTGTGAAGTGTTTAATTCAAATAATAAATGCTTTCAGCGCAGTGGTGACTGTGACATCTACCAACCCGCACTGAAATCGCGTGGTAGATTACGGTCCATCTCACCGAGAGGAGGCCTGTTTCCCAGCAGTGGGAACATTAAAGGTTGATTATACTTTGAGTTTTGAGTTCGGTTTCAGAACCACCCTAACTACGGAATCCTAAAACCCAGATAATTCCAGGCATTCTAACATTAGATTTACCCCAAACCACCTGCTCTGAATCAACAAACCTGAAAAACTTGATCGTAAACAGTCGACGACGGATTTATACACAACCTGTCAAAACTGCGAACATTTCTCAGCGTACACGTCGATTAGTTTAGTAAAAACTAAAATATTATCGTTAAAATATCGTGGTGATGTTATCCGTAGTGGGAGGGGTCGGCCTTCTTTATCTAGATGAACGAACTCTTTATTTTTAGATGAGTTTTTAGCACCTGTTCGGTTCGCGAACTTTAAACTGTGCCTAGTGTGAAGTGGTGGTGTGGCTTGCCAGGTTACGTTCAGATCGCTGGGCTAATGAAGCTTTCAAAGGTGCTTTGTGCTTTTAAATATTTAAAATTGTGATTTATATTCGGGGTAAGCAACACTGCATTTGTGAAAACTCACAGGACCTACAATGGTAATGTGAGTTTTCATAAATGCAGTTTAAAATATGTTTTTAAAATTTGTTTTAAATAATCTAACTTTTTATTTTAAATATAGTTTATAAATCGTTTTTGTAAATTTTATTTTATGAGTAATTAGTTCTATTTTATTTAAAATATCGTTTTAAATTGTTTTTGTAAATTTTATTTTAAATGAATTCTCTTTTTATTTAAAATATCGTTTTAAATTGTTTTTGTAAATTTTATTTTAAATAAATTCTCTTTTTATTTAAAATATCGTTTATAAATTATTTTTGTAAAAATTTTAATAAATTCTCTTTTTATTTTAAATATCAAGAAGTTTGTCCGTCGGATAGGATGAGAGGTTTTATTCTAATTTAAAATATTTAACAAATTTTTAAATACCTTTTAATCACAGTTCATTATTAATGGCGTCTACTAATATAAGTACAATGTTTATTTAGAACTTTGGTTCCTCTACGCGCATGTAAATAGTTTTTATTTTTTTATTTTAACTTTATTCTGTGTTATTAAACAATCTCGTACTTTGCACTACCTACTTATTATTGGCCAAATGACTAAGTTCGCGAAATATTTTTATCATCATCAACCTTGCTACCTACCTGTGAAATACATCTTCCATGCCAAGTTCACGCGTAGGTCAGTTCATTCAGCTGTAAACGGAAGAGTTTATTACTTTCAAACACATATCTGCGTGTGATCAAAATAATATAATCAGAAGGATTTAATATCATTTAAACTTTATAATTTGTAGGTACAGACATAGTCATGAAGAAAATGACGGCTGTTTTTAAGTCCGTGTACTATAAAGTCGAACACATGCCCTAAACATTGATTAAAAAAACCAATGCTGTCAGAAAAAAAGGAATATCTACGATATTTTTTTGATAAAAGGATATTTTTTTTATTATAACAGAACTCTTATATTTTGCCCCAATTGTTGACCATGTTTGTAAAAATATTTATTTTTAATTATGGTAATAATTTAAATATAAAAAAAAATTTTTTTTCGACTAAAATATTTTAAAATAAATAATTATTTTAAATGCCTACTAAAAATGTTTACTTATTTAACAAAATTGCTACCAGTACGCACCTACATCTCAAGTTTTGTGACTGGCATAATAAATTATACTCGGCACGTAATGTGATTAAACACATCCGTAGATCCGTTGACACAATTAATATCATTAACTTGAGAGATTTCCGTTCGTATTAACCTAATGTGCTTGTGATGTTTTATTTTTGTGTTCTGTTATTTCGTTTTAGAACTAGAATTTAACGCATCTGTGTTTACTTTTCAGGCCACTTTGTAACTTTTCCGAAACTTATCCTACAAAAATGTATTTAAAACTATAATTAGATTCCCTATAAACGGTACGTACTGCACCTTCCGTACATGTTACCTACATTACCCAGCTAAAAGTACTTATTGTAATACGCAATTATGTGGACTTCGGCTTCTTGTGAGCGTTTGACCTGACAAGCAAAGACTAAAATAAGAGGTTCCGTATTCCGAAAGTATGCGGATCAGATCGGACCGGCCTTTTATTAAAATGTTCAGCATTTGCCTACATCTTTTTTTAAAAATAACTATTTAATTTCACATATTTTTTAAAAAATAACTATTTAATTTCACTTTTTTTTTTTAAATAACTAGGTATTTAATTTTATTTATTTTTTAAATTACTGTTTCATTTATATGTTTTTTTATTTAACAACTATTTTATTGTTTACTTTAACATCGTACAAATGCGTGTTTTTGTTCTTTTCAGATGTGAGCTGCACTGCCGATGATGACACAGGAAGAATCCAGCTTCGACCAGCCATCATTTATCTTAATTACGATATTTAATTTAAAACGTGATCAACTATCAATTAGAAGCTAGATCTTATGATCTCTTACGTGTACATAATAAATATAAACTCAAATAAGACCTTAATTTAAACATATGAAACTTAAAAATTCTCAAGTTTAAGAAAAGAAACATTTTTTAAAAAAACATGGTTAAAATATTTTAAGAAAAAGGAACTATACCAACAATTTTTTTTTGCAAAAAATTATGAAGCTATTTATTTCACAAAAATATTATTTTTAAGGAATTAAATAGGTATAATCTTTCTTTTTTTATTAACATTTATAACAAACGTAAATGGTGATGTGTGATTTGGGTGATTCCGTGGGTATAGTTGCTAAAGTGGCGGCTTTAGTTTATTATATTCTATGGAGGATCCATATGTATGTGGATGTATAAAATAGATTGTGAATGCTATTAAATATTGAAACATTATGCCTAGTTAAAAAAAATGCGGTTTAATATTCAACGTGGTCTGAAGTACCTAATTATGAAAAACCTGAGGAGTAAAACGCAAGTCTTTTATAGACATACGGAAGATTAGGTACAGACGCCAGCACATCAAGCTACTACAATCTGTCAAATTTCTTTAATAGATTTTCAACTTTAACGTTAAAGCATTAAGGTTCAAGGTTGATTGGGAAAATTTGACAGTTTGGGTAGCTTGATCTGATGGCGTCTGTACCTACATAAAATATACAGAAAATGGGTATTATTTAGTTTGTAAGATAGCCTTAAACTGAGAGGTAAAGTTATATAGGTAAAGCACTTACTGTATGATATTTGACGGGCATCAATGTTGCTTCTATCTAAATTATGGGCTCGAATTTAAATTAATCCAAACCATTGTACAAAAACATGTTTCCAGTACCATTGAAGTCCAGTTATAACCCATTTTTTTTTAACCAACAGACACACGGCGGCACAGTCACTTCAAGGGTCTAAAAGTAATCAACTTCAGATTCACAAACAAAGTGCTGCAGAACGAGCTAGATGAAGCGGTGCTGAATCTGCACGTCCAGGAGCTAGAGGCACGGAACACCACCATAGACCCTGAGGAGCCGTTCACCATCAGCCTGCAGGTCAGCAGGGTGACGAGAAACAACCAGGGGAGCAAAGCCTCTGTCCCTTACACCGATAACTCGGTGAAGATGACCAGAAAAGATCTAAGAGCTGGGAAATGGTTGAAGATTAATATAACCACAATGGTTGCGGAGTTCTGCAGACTGCCGCGAGAAAATTTAGCAATAGTAGTGAGAGTACAAGACTCGAAGAATAGAATGAGTTTGGTTGTGCCGCATCCGAGCTCTGAATCAAATAATGCTTTGGTGAGTGTAATAAAATCTGTTTTTGAAGACTTAAGTCGACGACAGTGCGTCTGATGGTTAGGTTGCCATTGGCATGGCAGATGCGATGCCGTCCCAGTTGTGTTGAGAATCCAACAGAGCGCATCTCAGCGCGTCTTAAAAACACACGTTTGGATTTTCAACTGTCGGCGCTAAGCAATGCGTTGATACTCTAGTGCGCGAAAAAAATCGCCGCCGGAAACACGTGCGCATGCGAATCTGGGGCTGCAGTCTCGACATTCATAGCGATCGCTTTACGACCGAATTCGGTCGCAAAGTCCTGTCACTCCATACATTACACCTGTCAATCCGGGACTTTGCGACCGAATTCGGTCGTAAAGCGATCGCTATGAATGTCGAGACTGCAGCCCCTGGTTATGTGCCTTTACGCGCACCGGTACTTTTTTAAACCGCTTACTGGCAGACATACCTACCTAAATGTGGGTGGTAATACTTCAGCGGATGAGCTCCTTCACAAAAGGCTACTTATAATTATTAAATTTATTATCTTTATACCAATTAGGTATTTGTTCACGGGCCTTATTCGTGAATTGCGATGCAGTCATCATAATCTATATATTTCAAAAGGCCACTGCTGATCTCGATAGCCGATATGGCCCGAAAAACGTGTCAAGAAGATAATGCTGAATTTTTTACCCACTTATTAATTCGGCACTGACGTTATCAGTTACGATTTTTTATTAAATACTGAATGATGCAATTTTTCAGTTATTAAGAATGCTATAAATATTTCGGTGGGTGCCGGCCGTGGACATCTGACCTATTTTTTTGTTTAGCCGATTGTTATACGCACAGATTTATATGATCGGTGGTTATACGTATTATACGAACCAGTTACGCCCAGTAAACTAATTTTTTAGTGCTCACACATACGGTAATACGAGCATAATAACCTCCATCTAGCTATGTAGAAATATAAACAATTTTTGCATCATTTGTGCGTCATGACCGTTATCAACGTTACACTTAATATTTGACAAAAGTAAAATGTCACGCGAAATGATAACAGAATTTATTCAACCATGTGCAGCGAACTATTCCTATTGACCTTGGCCTGCACCCTAACTGCGCAACACACAAGCAATCAGATCTTCAAATTAAAATGTTACACCTTTATTTATGTCAATAAAACCTTATTATTATTATTTATATTTATGTTTTGACATATCTCGGGACCATGGGGTCCCGGTACTTTGGAAGGCGTACGAAGGGCCGAAGCCAAGTCGCAGAGGCCCCTTAGGATTTTATTGATGATTATTATAATCAGAATCTGAATTTTGAAGGATATTCCTAATCCGTGTCTTCATATGTTCGAAAAAGGAGATCCGCCAAATCCCATACAAAAATAACCCCAGCCTCGGCGCAAAATATATGTAAGTATCTCAGATTTTAGAGTATTCAAAGAAATATTGTAAAGTATCACTATTGGCAAATTACTGGCTAACATAGTTTTTTGCTCGGAGAAGTTTCATAGGCGCTATTGTATGTAAAAATTACACTTATAAGGAAAAACTTAATCGCAATCGTACTCATTTTAACAACTGTTATTTTAACCATAGAGAGGTTATTATGAACTGATCTGTTAATTAACCGAACACACACACACACACCGAACACACACTACCGAATTGGGCCACTGTAATGGTAGCGTATGTATGTAATAAAGAAATTAAATTTTTAAAAAATTGTTAGTTGAAAAAAATAACGGACAGCAATTTTATTTTTCGGTGGTTGTATTAAAACATAAACGGTAATAAAAAGAAAATTGGTCGGTTGTTTAATTTTACAATGTCAATAGAAGAAATAGTCAAGTAGAGAAATAGTAGTAGTTTAAGTACTAGTAAAAATGTTGGAATGAGCAGTTAGGTAAATATGTAATTCGGCAGTTCATAAGTTAGGTTGGAACTGTGATCAACCACGCGCGGGCTGCACCCTAATTGCGTAACACACTATCAATCGGAATCGGTTTCATTTTGACAGTTCAACAACATTCATTGCGTTATTTACCTACGTGTTGAGCAGACAAATTTTTCGAACTTATGAAGCAATGGTTTAGCAATTTGCTTCAAAATGATTCAGATTCCGATTGATCGTGTGTTACGCAATTAGGGTGCTGAATTGGTCGCAGTGAGTAAAAGTATAAACAGACGACCGAATCGGTGCGACCCGCTGCCAGGCCGATGCCCGCGACCAAATGGGTTAGGTTAGGTTAAAACTGTGACCAAACGCGCTCTTCCAAGTTAGATTTCTTACCGATTATTTCCGATTTGTAAACTGCCCACACGTAAGTAATTTTGCTGCTAAATACTATTTACTTGTACTTACGCATTTAAATATTTGTTATGACTCATTTTTATTTAGTTTACAGCTCAGTTTTTACTGCCGAACTTGTTAACAAACATACAATAAACAACCTGCCGCTTTAAACCAATCGCCAATCAATCGGCGCATCACACACTACAACGCGCCACGCGACGGGACGCACATAACGCGCCCCCGCGCGTGATTTTTTACATACCTACTAATTCAATAAAAACGCGTTTCCGCGCGGGAATTTGGATCCGTTTCCTGCGCCCCGTCGCGTGGTGTAGTGTATGATCCGCCTTAAATGTCTGGGCTAGACTTGGATTTAGCGATCCAAGTCATTTGCCTAGTTGTTTGTTTGAATGGCTGAATATCATTTAGGCCGCTAGTTGAATGGCGCCGTTTGGTTAAAAGGTTAATTTTTTTTTAAATGAAATAATTTGCGATTTAGCGCGTATTGGAAGATAGTCTTGACAATTCAAAAGTGCCTGTAAATGGCTTAATCATTCCACATTTGTGCAAGGTTACAATAGAAAATCGATTGTATTCTGCTCGGGTTCATGCAAACGTCGGGTTTTGTAATAGACACTAAACTGACATTTTATTCTACATATTAATACATTCATCGTTGTAATTTATTTTTTATATATTTTATTAATTTTTTTTTCTACTTGGAATATTATATTATAAATAAAAACAAAAATACAAGAGCAACACGTCACCCTAGTCAAATAACCCGCCCCTAACTGTTCCCGGCGCAAAGGCTTAATTGAAATGAATGCTTTGCGTTTCATTAATATTATTAACATGGATAAATACAAAAAGTTTTTGTTATGGCGTTACAACCGTAGGTATTATTTTAATTAAAGAACATTACTGCTCTTGTTATCACGCCAAAAGAACACTCGAAAGTTGCGCCCATACAATGTTATGTCTGGGTTGGGTTGACAATGAATATGATATGGACCACCCAGCTTTAGGTTTGGCGTCTGTTTTAATACATATGGATGACTGAAGTCCTTAATTGAGACAACTCTTGTAACAATGTATAAACGAAACTTAATAAAATATTCACATAAAAAATCTAAAATATGTTACGGAAAAACCCAGATGTCTGCACCTAGCTCTAGCTATTCTATTTTAATTATACATACTTATGCAAAAACTGTGATTAAGGCATGCGTATGTTAAGTATATGAAATATAGAATAAATAAAATAAAAATATAAAAACGAGAACTGCATTTTATAAAATGAATGTAGATTTTTATACGACGTTTAAAAGTGCCTGTACAAACCAACTTACAAAATAAAATCATTTATATAAATATATACGTAAATACATGCAATATATAAAAGTACATATATGCATAAGTTGTCAATATTAGTTAAGCACAGAACACAGAAAGGTACAGTTTTTCCTTAAAAGTGTCATTTTTACATCTAGCGTTAATTAAACTTTTCCTGGCAAAAAAACTATGTTAGCCACCGAATTTGGCAATACTTATATATTACACTATTTCTACTATTATTACTCTAAAATCAGAGATACATTTCCTTTGCGCCGAGCTTGGGGCAATTTTGGCGGATTTCCTTTGTCTGCTCAACAACGTAACTAACGCAATAAATGTTAACTGTCAAAATGAAAGCCATTGCTACTGTCCCACACTTTTGCTTCGCTGTCAATGGCCCTGATTCCCTTGTTCACAAACTAAACTAAATTTAAGTTCTGTGCATCTTTTTCTTCCTATTTCATTAAGAAAAGGACAGAAGATAAAATATTAGTTTACTCCTGTCAAATTAAGATACTCCATAGGCAGATTAGACGTGATTAAAAACATGGCTGCTAAAAATACGTCAATTTACGTCAGGTGCTGACTAGTTTGACAGGACTAAACTAATATTTATTTTATCTTCTGTCCTTTTCTAAATTAAATAGAATGAAAAAGATGCATTGAACTTAAATTTAGTTTAGTTTGTGAACAAGGGAATCGGCGCCAATAAATCAAAATAACTGGATTTTCGTCTCATTCCAGATGCCATACATAGAAGTAAGTCTAAGGGACAATTCACATAAGCGAACACGCCGAACCATCGGCATGGACTGCACGGAGAACTCAAAAGAAGCACGTTGTTGTCGATACCCCCTTGTAGTGAACTTCGAAGAGTTTGGCTGGGACTGGATCATTGCGCCGAAAATCTACGAAGCTAACTACTGCAGTGGAGAATGTCCTTATAGCTTCCTTCAAAAGTATCCACACACTCATTTAGTCCATCTAGCCGCTCCACAGGGAAGTGGGGGGCCATGCTGCGCTCCTCGCAGGATGAGCAGCATCACCATGCTGTATTTCGACCATGATTATAATATTATATACGGGACTATTCCCGGGATGGTCGTGGAAAGCTGCGGGTGCTCATAGCAACGTTTTAGTATAGTTTGGGCTCCAAGATTGAAAACGCTTTTTTTTTTATTACGTAGTTAGAGGTTAAAGTTCAAACACGAGAGTTCTTTATTTTTAATTCTTATCAAAGCATTTGTGTACGTTGTGTGCCTATTTTTGTAATGAAAGAAATCTCTTGCCTAATTGTTTTATTTTGTTATTCAATTTGATCTAACCTTTAGTGATAATGCCTATTCACAATGAAATTATTTAATTCATTCATGAATTTGCGTCAATGTCGAAATTAGAAAAAGAGTTAACCCTGCAATTCCGCGCAATATTCTTATTGCTATTTTTTTTTAATCTTTTTAAATTGTAACTTTTATTTTATTTTTGTATTTAAAAAATATATTTAAATGCAAGATATCTTCGGAGCCCTAAGTGTGGAGTCTATAGCTATGTGATATTCGGTTGAAGACTGCAAACCTTTTTGTGTTGTGTGCCGTGAGTGTGAAAAATGTACATTTTTATTTTACGTTTGTACCTACGTCTAGTATAAATTGTAATGTCTGGTTCAGACGAGGCTAGTTAGTGTTAGCTGGTAATTATTATACCAGTTGATAAAGTTACTTTTAAAGAGTCAGAACATATAAAACTTACTTTGATAAAATACAATCTGTAGTACCTAGTTTGTTTCTTTTGCGGCATTATTTGTTTATTAATTTCTTCTTGCGTAAACTGATATTATGAGATTGTACCTACGTCAGTCTAGTTTTTTTTTTTTAATTAATCAGCTTTTCGTTTGTGAACCTAGCCTCGTTTGAACCATCGTCTCATATTCTTATAACATCACTTGTAAGTAGGTATCACCCATTTCGAGTATATTGTCAATCATCAAATGACGTTTCGACTTGTCAAAACATCTGTCAGGTCAGTGTTAGATATCTGTATACTTAGTTATCTACTACGCTTGTCACTATTTATTAATTAACTTCTAAAACGAGCGATTATCAGTTTAATTAATTATTTTAAATCAATAATCGTACTTCTTTTCCAACTAAGTGACCCCTTGACGTTTTTATGGAGATAATAGTGTAAAGGTTCAAGCGATAGTACATTTATCGTTTTATTTTTTATATGTAGCAATGAGTTATCAAGTTATGCTTTAACTTAACATTTATTTTTTTCTATTGTAAGTCTTATTGTAGACTTGTTCATGTTGAGTATCGCATGTCACAGTTCTGTTACCTTGCACGGGCATTCTGTTATGATATAAAATAATAATAATGCATTAAATTTTAGAACCACCATTTAGGTATTCGTTACTTTTGCGATAACGATGAAATAAAAATTATATTCAGTCCATATGAGACCCAGTTTGATGACCCAACATTATATTTAAAATGTTAAGGAATCGTTTAAGAAATGTATTGCTAGAATTTTAAGAATTTACTGATTAAAAGTACTACTTAATGTAAGTTGCCCGTGAAATGTATTTGTGATTTCTGCCTTCACGTATTCTTCATCTTAGTGTAGTCATGATCACTTTCACCATCAAAATTTAATTGTAAGTAGGTAGATCTATGTAATTCGATGTAATGTAATACGTACTTTTGGAATTTCTCTTTGGATATGATATTGTTTGGATCTCGTTCAAAATTATATTTTTATAATAAAAATACATAGTTTCTTTTAAGATTCTAGCGGGTGGTGCTTAAACGATAGTTGCTTTATTTATATAACGTAATAAATATTATTGTATCAGTACCTACCCTTGTAATATGACGTATTATTTTGGCATAATCAAGTTTTTTAGATATTTTTTTTGTAATGTAAGTTTTTTTAGAAAAATTATAACGGGCGTAGAAATTTTCAAAAATTAGATCTCATTTTAAGGTAACCGTTCTATTGAGTGCCTTCATAAAGATCTCCCAAAACTTTTGGATAACAAAATAAAGTTTTTTTATAAACATTGTAGGGTTAAGATTTTTGTGTTAGAATCTATTCGACGTAACTCGTTTACTGTCAAAAACACTAACATTTTCACGTTGATAAGTTTTTTATAAAATAAATTTTCAATTCTTTACGATTCGTATTATTTTGTGGGTGTAAACTCTTTAAGAAATATATGTCTACAAAAACTTATTTTGTCTGATTTATTTCATAACCAGTAAGTACGATACACTTTCGATGCCATGTTCCACGTAGCTAGAACGTGGGACATGCGCTGGCGCATCCGCGCACCACCAAATCTAAACGTTACGCAATGGATACAGGGTAGGCGCTAAATAAGAACCAATATCTACTGACTTTTAGCTATTTATTTCAAAAGGACGTGTTCAATTTTTCGCGCTTATCATAAAACTTTGATTTTAAAAACAAGCACCACATTTACAATTTTGAAACTGATTGTAAATTCGCTGGAGTTATCGAATGCTACCAGCGGGGTAATTGCGTAACAAACTATCAGCACCAATGGTTTTCATTTTGACAGTTCAACAACATTCATTGCGTTATTTACCTTGTTGAGCAGACCATTTTTTCGAACATATGAAGCAATGGATTAGCAATATCCTTCAAATTGAGATTGATAGTGTGGTACGCAATTAGGATGCTGTATCATTTCCCTGCCAGCCTGCATGATGTAAGGTTCCCTTCCGCAGACCACCTTTAGGCTGGATTTAGTGCACGTCAGCGCCGACATCGGTCGCGGATCGATTTATATGGACTCGCGCTCGGGCTGACGGTCGACGCTACACTACACACCAGGGATGTTGCGGATGCAGACTTTTTCACATCCACGGATGCGGATGCGGATTTTAAGAGGCTCACATCCGCGGATGCGGATGCAGATGAGTACAAAAAAACTTAAGTGGGGGTAGGGTAAAAAAAAAGACAGTAATATTTATACTTTCTTTATAAATAATGGTTAACATAAGTCAATTTTAATTAAAAAAGCAGCACTCACTTTACTTAACGTAATACGTAGTACTTACGTACGTAAACAATACAGTTACATGACATGTATGCAATGACACTTTTTAACAAAAAGCACAATAAAAAAGTAATAAACTTGTGATTGACTATTTACGACAAAAAAATAAACGTGCGTGTCAGATCTTGTCACAACACAAACAATAGCGAGGCGCGTCACCGTCACCGATTCACCGAAGTCCAAAACAAAATGATTGCTTTCTTATTGGTCAATCAGCTCGCGTTGTTGTCACGCGCCACTCGCCGGGCCCGCCCCTTTCTTTCTTGTCGCGACCTGCTATATGCGGATGCGGAATTGCGGATATCTAAATCGATGCGGATGTTCCGCATATGCGGATGCGAATATTTGCAACATCCCTGCTACACACGTCAATTTATCGTTAGTGTCTTGGTAAAGTTGGCACGCATGATCGACGGTACGCGACCGACGTCAGCGTAACACTAAATGCAGCCTTACATTACGTAGTTGCCTGCATGGCATAGGCCAAACCTTCGCCAGTGACCACGTCCTAACACAGCTAAGGGATCCAACTCCACAGTCACATTTCTTAAGACAGTCAAATCAAAGGACTAGAAGCTTTGGACGGTTCCAGTAGGTAGACTTTGCAGACGTTTTCCAAAAACAACGTATTATAAGTTAAGAGGGGTTGCAACTGAGTGGAGTTGTAAGTATACAACGTGGCGCTACAATGGCAACATTAATTTAACACACGGGTAGAGCTAGTGGCCAGTAATCATAAAAATTATAACAACATAAAAAAAATCGTAACTTGAAAACTTCCACCTGCGCCGCTCGCCGACATAGGGCTCTCTCTCTTTCCTTCAATTCGCCTTCTCCTTGCACGATAATTGTTTTAATTACATTGATGCGATGTTATGATCCGTGACCCCGGCAAATGACCCCTGCGCTACAGTTCTTTAAATCAGGTTGCTCTAAGATGCTATTTTAGAAAATTGTTAATAAATAAATAAATATTAATGTTAATTAAATTAAAATATATTCATAAAACTAAAACGCGAAACCGTATACGTGTGTTAAATTAATGTCGCCATTAAAGCGCCACGCTGTATAGCTAGTGGTCAAGAGGTTAAGGATGGTCGCACATCTGGCGCAGCGCGCCGTCATCGCTAAACAAAAAGGAACCTATGCGCTAGTTGATAATAAAGTTGAGAATCTAGATCTAACCTTATCAAAACCATTTTGGGACAAGCTACAACTCCATAGCCAATATCAACAATGGCGACCACCAGAGAAGCCGGGGCGTCTCCCGCAACGCAATGAATTAGAAACGAATAGTGGAGCCGAAAGAAAATTCCACTATCTTTAATATTAAGCAGCCGATCGATTCTGAAAAATTCTCACCGTGAAAAGTTAGGTGAAGTGAGCTTAGAGTGAGCTGTCAATAGTGTCAATCCCTTAGCATTAATTGGAATGACAGCTCACTCCACGCTCACTTCACCTAACTTTTCACGGTGAGAATTTTACAGAATCGCACTGGTGGAGACTCAAAGACACCCTAATTGCGTAATATACTGAATCATTTTGAAGGATATTGCTAATCCATTACAATGTTCGAAAAATGTGTCTGCTCAACAACGTAAAATTTGGCCAATAGGAAATCTTAAATAAAGCTGAGACAGCAGGTGGCGCCATCTAGACATTCTAGACACTAAGTAGGTAAACAAAGCTAACTGTCAAAGGAACAGAGAGTGCACCTGTGTTTGCCCACACTCTTGTGCACTATAATATCTCCTGAGAACCTGGCTAATGTCCGTTGATATTGGCCACCGTGGCCGAAATGGGTCAGGTGGATTATTATTAATAGCTACATTGTTAACAGTTTTTGTGAAAAACTTGAAGTCAAAGACCCATTTAACAACAATGTTTTAAACGTTAAGACGAAGAAGAGAGAGAAGGGTAAAATAAAATCTCAAAAATCATATGCGCCGTCCTCACAGAACGACCACTCTTTATTTTTATAAATTTTAATTTATTTACACATTTTTCCTTTTTTCTACTTTACATTTATGACGTTAACGTTTTTAAAATACATTACAAAAACAAAAAAAAAAATAAGTAATAATATACATAACAGAAATACATGAGAAATGTACACTTACGTTAATTCAGACGAATGGGAAAAATTGATGGACTAGTATACCCAATTAGAAAAAATAATCATTCCCAAGAAAATTTTATCATTTACTTTCCCATTTAAAAAGTATTTTATAAATTTTCGCCTACATGTATAAATGTTTATAAATTAATTGTATTATAGTAAAAAATGGCAGAAAATTTATCAAATACTTCAGTCTAATATATATTGCTTCACATTTAAAAAATACATGGAAATCAATGTTGTTATTATTGTACTTTTATCAATTCTAATCAAACAATTCCTTATCATAAGGGGGATGACAGTTCTATTTGACGTTTCTTAATTAAAATTACGTACAACAGTTAAAGTCTATAGTTAAAAAAGGAGGTTTAAAATGCAGTTGCGCAAACGATCGACAAAAGTTTAGCGCAGAAACGACAATTGATGCGAAATTTTGTTGATCTTCCGCGCAAATTACACTGCCGAGCAATGAAAAAGTTCCACCCACAAAATGCCGACAAACACCTTAATATCTCCTAAGACATATAATTTAAAATTTGAACACAATATTTACGTTTTTAGTTGGTAATATTCTGATGCGCTGTTAAATGTACTTCAATATTGCAGACGGCGTCATTAAGCTAGCCTTTCCCGTTTAGGAGTAATTTGGTGCTATGTCACTGGAACTTTTTCATTGCTCGCGAGTGTATTAAAAATGTGGTCTATGATTAATAATTACATATTACAGTATCTATCACCATTCGAAAGCCAAATAGAACCGCCAGCACCATCCTATTAAAGTAACAGGTATATCCATGGCATTTAAAATCTACATTACGTAGAAATCATATTTTTTGTCATTTTTTTTTTCATTTATTTTATTAAACGAGATATTTACTCTAAGTTCTAATGTACAGAAAGTGCACAACATCAAGTGGTGTCAGTCTATAATAGGTTTGGATGGATGGATTTTTTGAAACATTGACAAATTATAGCAATGATAGTATTACAAAGCTGTAGTAAAGCGCACACCCACTATGACGGGCCGCATTATGTCGAATCAGGGGGTGGAGTCTCTAAGCACGAAATCTGTACTTTAGACCGAAGTTACGGGTATTTCCTACTCCGTGTTACCTACGGACATAAGATTACTTCGGGGCCTGAACTAAGAATGAATGACAACACGATTTTACAGTTGACTCCTGATTATAGATGAGCAAGCCACCGGGTTTAAACCTGGTGCTTTGTAAACACCCGTAAACAACCATAAATGGCCAGAAAATTGGGTATTCACTGGGTGTTTACCAAAGCATCGGGTTTAAACCCGGTGGATTGCCCATCTATACTGCCGATGTGTTTTTGCTTGTCCGAAAAAATTAATTAACCGAGAGTACGGTTCATTCCCATCGTTCATTGGAAGTTTTACGAAGTACTTTCGGAAAGTCCCGTATCTTCGTTGGACTTAGAGTTGGCCCCCAGGTCGCATTGGGCCGTAGCAGGCCGCATTGGGCCAAAGCAAGTCGCTTTGGGCCGTAACAGGCTGCATTTGACCGCAGTAGACCTCATGGGGACGTAGCAGGCCGCATTGCGCTCAACTAGCGACAAAGAGGTTTATCTACGTGATAAATCTTACATAGCCAGTATGCAGCAGAATATGTTACTGCGGCCCGGTATAATGTGCGCTTACCTTGATGGTGGTATTTTAAAAACTCCTTTCGATGGCAGTGGCAAATGCTCGTATTTTGTGCAAACATTTTGTAGTTGTATTTTATTATTTAAGTAAGTATATAGGTAGTAAAACCAGTAGGAATGTTTACATATTTGTGCTAGTAGGATATATTTTATTCACAATTAAAAAGATAAAAATCCTATAATAATAAAATCACTACATTAGTTAATGTCTTGTCATGGTTTTAAAAGCAGTCTTAAAAAAGTACCTATTGTTATGTATCTAGGAGTTTTTAAAATACCACCTCTTAAGGATATTTCAAATTAAAATCGACCGTATGATGTAACAGTTAAGCTTTAAAATTGTATTAAAAGCATACGAAACGGTACTATATGGCAGTGATACAATAATGGCTAAAAGCGAACTTAAACTAAATAGAACAATTCGTCGTTGTGTTTACCGAAACTAAGATTTTTTTTAATAAAAACATGTTTTTCCTACATCAACAAATGTGTGCTATGTTTTAAAAATGTCTTGAACTCAAAACAGGGAAAGCAAAATCAATGACCACGAAAGATTAAAATAATGTATTGCATTCCAACTTACACTGATGAGTTAAAGATTGCATTGACAAAAAAGTATTTGATAAGGTTAATTTATTTTACAATAAGCATATTTTATGTCATAAGAGTCAACGCGTATTTGCATTGCTAAAGTCAAAACCACACTGCCTAAAGTCAGAAACATACCGACTTAAGCCAGAAACACACTGACCAAAGTCAGAAACACACTGACCAAAGTCAGAAACACACTTACCAAAGTCAGAAACATCCGCTAAACACAACAACGAACTGAGACATCACAGATATCATTAATACAGTAAGAAAACATGTAATGCGACAGAATGCCATGATTGAAACCCAAGTAGTAACGATAGTAAGGTCACACTGGAAGTAAGTACTAATATCTAGTACTAAACGCTAACCATATATACAAAATTACTATCCAACTCGCAAGGAGTACATGGTCGCGACATAGAATCTTGAGCCACTATATTTAAATAGGATCACAGTGAAAAAAGTGATTTAAATTTAAGTCACTATACTATAAATATTAATGTCCATGTTATGGCAAGTTTCTCTAATTAAATCTTAAGTGTTTTCTAAGACTTCTAACTGTCTACGCCCATAGAAAAATTTCCTTTTTTTTCACTAGTTTTTTTTTCTGTACAACACGCGAAGTCGCTAACACATACTTTCACAGTCTAATCACAAATTCAATTGCACTGTTTAAAAACTGGGTTGCGACACAGTCCTGGGGTTGCCACTTTGCGGCTGGTAGACGTCGTAGGAGTTGTGTGGCTCCAGATGGCAGACCACATTGTTTTCTCCGTTGAGAACAGCTGCTAAAGCCCTCATGTTGTTCTCCTGAGGCTGGTGGTATGGGTGCATCAGCCTTCCACTCTCATAATGCCTCTGGTCGTAACGTTCCAAAGTATCCCACTTTCCGTACTTTCCATAATGCTCCTGCTCATGGTGATGCCTCTCTCCAGGGCTGTAGGAGATTAAAGGGCGGTGATCGCCAAAAAACTTTGAGCTGGACGACCCGTGGTGTCCAGTGTTCTGACGGCAGTTATCTGGCCCGGAATTATCGTCTGACATGTCAGACATTAGAGTCTCGTTCCTCTCGATTTCCTCGTAGACGGGATCGTCTTGTATGACGCGGAATTCTTGCTCAGACCCTCGCCTGTACATCCTGCCTTGCTGATTCGCGATTTCTGAATACGTGTGGTTAACATTTTGGCTGCCGTGGTGATGGTGATGTTTCCTGCGATCGTCTTTGTAATGTTTCCTGAAGATCATTTCTTGGCTGCCTGGGGAATGTTGGGACATGTATACGTGTGGATTTCTGAAGTCATGGTTGTAGCTCCGAGTAGTTTGATACCCTTGGGGGTGGTGCAGAGGACTTTCTTCGTCTTTTATGGCGTGTCGGGGAGAGGGGGGCGCGAGCGGGGCATCACACTCGTACGGGCTGTGGATGTGGTTCTGCTGAGCCAGTTGCCTCGACAACGTGTCGTGATGAGGAAGAGTCGAAGAGTTCACCGGATGGTGCTTAGAAGAAGTGTTCTGTAAAACAAAGAGTAATGTTACAATGGAGGTTTAGGTGCTGTGGCGTAAGACAGCTCAATTTATGTTTGTTTGGAATAATCCTGAAAATATTTAAGAGAATAGAGTATTTAGTACATTTGGTAAGTTTTACAATAAATATTAAACTGGATTCTTGAATTTTGTAAGTTCTGCAGTATTGTCATTTACTTTCTGACATATCATATTATTTAATAATATTCACTAGTTAGAATATTTGCATTATGTACAAGCATGTTAAGTACGCAGTTAAGGTTTTCTTTAGTTTATTAAAATTCACTATTACAAGACAGTCAGTATGGTAGTGCTAATCTCAGCTAGACTAAGTGCTATGAAGTGTTAACATCCTTATACACAGTGGCGGATGTTGGAGTACTTTTATCGTTGATGAAAAACGGAACGAAGTCAAAAAAAAAATGGAGTTAAAACGCACAGGATATGACCGACTGACAATCGAGCGAACTGTTATGTTAGACAGATAATCCAATTAAGTTGACGTTTTGTTTATACTTTTTGTCAATATCTTATGTTGTCTTGATAAAAAAAGCTTATCAATACCATTTAGGGGAAGATATCCATCCATAGTAGACGTTTTTTCCTCAACACATCCTATAAAAGTTTGGTTCTAGGAGTAAAGTGCATGTTGGAACTCCATTTGCATACTAATCTGTGACATCAAACAAACAACACTTTTAATAGAAGTTTAATGATAGACATTCAATGCTTGTTAAATGGCCATGATGGGCGACTGTGTACAGGAGGTATACGGAAGGAGATGGGTAGGGCTATATGCGGTGAGGTGACGTCATGCAATGTCCGCTACGGTTATTCTCATGCAGTTAGATTAGGGTGATTCTTTACGATTTAGTAAGATCTTTGAGTTCCCAGTATGGACCGTCACCAAATGGTTTATAATATAGGTAATGAAGATTTCAAATATTTTATTATTTACATAATACCTGAAAATAAAAATCCTGTGGAAATTAGACAAAATAAGTTTCTAAAGCTTTATTGGTACGTCAAATGTTATTCTAGCTGGAACGATAATTATTTACAGTCAGGTTTGGTAAGGATATCAAAAAGTATATAATTAGGTCCAATCATAAACTTGTTGTCTTGATTTCGTTAAGAAAAAAATACTTTTTTTTAGTTTAAATTTGCCTGCTGTTTCTCTAACAAATAACCGTTTTTAATGAAAAACAATACTACTTAAGAGTAAAATTTACTTTAGTTAAATTTATTTTTTTATTTATTAAAGTTATATAGGATATTTTAAATACATAGGTACTTACATACTAAACCCTGTTTTTGATTCATGATTTAACTTTTTATAATTAAATATATCTTCAAAAATGTAACCCAAAATTGAATTGTTTACCGTTCGAAATTACCAACCTAGAAAACATTAAACACGTAGATCTTACCAAAACGCAAAAACAACTAAAAAACAAAACATCAAAACAGGAAACTACGAGCGACAAGCATTTTTACAGCCCTCCCCTCACCTTCCAGACGTTAGCGTTCGCCATTACAGCCCACTCATTCGCGCCAATCGACGCCGCCATTTTGTTCGAAAAACAAGATGGCGAACGAGACCGCAAATTCTGGTATTCATTAGGAACCTCAATATTGTTCCTGTAGCTATGCATCGACGCTATACTTTGAGTGTGGGATGTAGAATGAGGTATATTCTGTGGTGTAGGCACACGCATCGATCTTGCATCGTCACTTGGTACGTAAATCGGTGCTGTCGGACGAATATTCCATCGCGCCGCCTCTGGTTGCAAGTTGTAGCTCTATATATAAAGAATTATTCATATATTACACATATAATTATATTCTAAATACATATACTATGCAGGACAGACGACAGAATGACTAATGTATGCGTTACGCATTGAGAGATAGGATTCCTCGTATTTCCAAACTGAATGTTGAAATAGTTTTAACTTTGTTAGTTAGAAATATTTTGATCCCATTCAGAGATGCTGTCAGTATTAAGTATAACCACCACACCACTAAAGAAAGAGTGTTAATAGACAATTTGAAATGGTTATTAGTGAAGCATTAGAGAAAGGCTTTGAGAGAAAGAAAAAAAAAAAAAAACAAAAAAATTTGACTTACCGTAAAAAAAAAACATACAAACATGGAAAAATGTTAGTGACATTTTTACACACAAAAACAAAACATGTTAAAACAAACAAATAAACGAATTGAGCTGTCTTTAACCAATTAGTGACAAAGCTGTGGTGTCTGGTGGTATGGAATCGAGATTTTCGATCAAAAATTTTGGAAATACCCTATCTCTGTTTGCGTACGCACCTTGTTGGCCATTTTGCCGGTATCCGTGGGGGTATCTCCCGCTACCGGGGTTGACAGGGCTCCTCAGTTGCGTCATGGGTGCTGGGGGTTCTCTCTCAGGGATATTATGGCCAAAATTCGCCGCTGTCGCATTGAGACTAGGTCCAAAATTGGATGAAGGGCCGAAATTTTGATTTTCTTGGGAGGTTCGTCTGTTTCTGTTCGAATGATAGCTGTGTGCCGCAGCCGCAGCGGCCAAGGATGCGACAGCGGCGTTGTTGACAACGTTGTTGTTGTTGTGGTTGTTGTTATTGACAACAACGTTCAACGTTTTGATGATTAGGTTGTTTGTTGTTGACGCTGACGCTGCAGGGAGCCCGGATGTACTTGCAGTGCTCTGCTATAAGGTGGAATTTTTATTTATTTGGGGTATACTTGTGATATATCTTAGATACTATAAATATATGTTATTTAGGAAATGATACCTGATACCCACTTAAGTGATTTTTTTTAAATAGTGCAGCTATTAAGTGTCTGATAACATCAAAAAGGTTAGTAAGAATCAATTGAAACTGATCCAGAAATGTATTGGACCATTTATTTTTTATTATTATAAATTAGTTCTGTGTACCTCCACCATTATCATGCATCAGTTTTTTCCCGAATATCGATATATAACATCTATCGACTTGAATTCTAGTAATTGTAAACATTTGGGGAAAAAAAATTGAAACAGTCTTATATACTTATTCTAAATAATAAATTCCATTTTATTCCCAATATTTTAGTACCCTCAATTTGTTAGCTCCTGTCAAACTTGCATAGAAATCTGTTTGATTTTTCGACAAACACCAAAAAAAAAAACAACAAGTTCCCTCACTTAGCCACTGACATTGTTTGTGGCCTTCCTAAGAGCCCAATATACACGAGCGGCACGTTGGCGACGGCAGGGACAATTGCCACCGACACTAGTCGGCGTCAGCCGTAGACGCGTCGACGGCTGCCGTCAACAGAAGTGACTGCAGCCGTCAACAGCGTGCCGCCCGTGTGTATGAGCACTTAGTATCAGGGGGCTAAAAAGGCCACTTTAAGCAACCTCTAAAAGCTATTCATTTCCTGAATTCCCAGCAGATCATTAGCAATTCCTCTAATTTTCGTAAAATTTCATTTCACATTTGGTGTAAACATTGCCACATGAAAAAAGAAAAACCGTAATTTTATCGGTAAATTTTTCATTACAGTTTTTATTAATCAAATTGGTTTTTTATTTTTTCATTTTAAATGTTATTACATTGTGATATGAATTGCACACAGATCATATTACGAATTGTCAGTTTGTGACCATTTTACGATTTTTAATATGATTCATATTAAAAATCGTAAAATCCTATTATGATTCTGCCAAAGTGACCTTTTTAGGCCCCCAGTTCTCAAGTTGAGAAAATTAAAATCATACTTTTAAAAAACTTTTAACACGAACCGATTCACAATTGCAAAACTCATCATCTGCAAAGTCTTTTCCCAACTATTTTGTCTAAGCGGATGCAGCTGAATACCAGTATAGAGCAAAAAATAACAAAGAAAATTAATATGTGACAAAAAATCACAAACACGATATAATCTCATATTTTATGCAAGTTTGACACATCCATAATTTCATCCCCAGTCATAGTCATCATCTTTCAACATACCGTGACATCCCTGGGATCGACAACATCGTCAACATCAGCATTACTCTGGTGATATCTCCGACTCTTCACAGACCCTTGCCTGGTGTCCATATGATTGGAGGACGAGGCTGTGGGGCCGTTGTTATGCTGGAGAGTCTCTGAGGGTTGGCCTGTGAAGTGTAGGCAGCAGGACAGCCAGGGGTGGCGGCGTCCGATGCGGGCGCATTCGTTGCGGAACTGAGGATTTTGGGGGTGCAAAGTTAGAAAAAGATCTATAGTTTACTAATGTTGCTCATCCGAAATAAAAATTATTTAATTTTTTATTTATATAAAATATTAACGGAGTGGATTGAAGTAAAACGCGAATAATTTAGTGTGCCGTTTAGTTTATCAATGAAAGAGGCAGACTTTGTGGAAAAAACTTTGATCATATTAATTAATTAATTTCTGTCTGCGGCGTCGCGTCGCCCGCCTGGTATGTCGATAAAAAGAATTCCGTCTTTCCCGAGGGTTCAAAGTATCCCCATACCAAATTTCATTAAAATCGGTCTAGCCGTTTCGGAGATTAGCCGGAACAGACAGACAGACAATTTTTTTTTTTAAATAATGTTTGTCATCAGTCGTCACACCGTGTAGACTTTCTACTTTTCACAATTGTTCTTTGTTTCGTTTAGTTTTGTCTTTAAGAGCAAAAGAATAAAGGATACAGACGCCAGCAGATCAAGCTATTACAATCTGTCAAATTTCTTTAGTAGATTTTCAATTTTATCGCTATAGCATAAGGTTCAAAGTTGATTGGGAAAATTTGACAGTTTCGGGTAGCTTGATGTGCTGGCGTCTGTACTTAGTGTTAATGATAATTCTTACCTTATCATTCTGCAAACAATGGAAGATGAAGATAACAAGTCCCTGCAGAGAGTTGAGGATGGTGAACGCGTACGCCATAGCGACGGTCTGCTCGCTCAGGTACAGCAGGCCGAAGGTCCAGGTCAGGCCTAGCAGGAAGGCTAGGACTAGCGAGCTTTTTAGCCAGACCCTGGAACAAAGAAGAAGGGTGTTATAGGTCAAAATGGTGTTTGGGGTTTGTTTTATTTAATAAACATTTTCATAAGGACAAAAGGAAGGAGGGTTGTTATTGACTTGCGCGTGTGAAATGACACATTTTTCTCTTGTGTTGTTGCCAAAAACAATAGGTAGAACTTAATCTTAACGGGGTGGCTAGGTAAGAGAAACCTTTCGTCGTTGTTTTTCAAGAAACAGGTTTTATTTATTTATTACCATTTTTTACCAGATAGGCACGTAGTAAGCAAAATGTTCAATTTTATGGTTATAATAGTATGTCTAAAATTATACTGAAGGTGTCAAAATTGATTCAAGCCAATTTACCCACAGTTAACATATTATGCGCTGGCGCTTAGAGTACATTTTACAATCTATTAAATTCAGTACATCCTATGAGTTTAATAAATTAAACTGAAAATAATATGCAAGTAATACCTAATTATTTAATAAACATAACAAAATTATATCTTAACTAAAATATTCTACACAAAACTACTCTAAACAAAAATATAGCGTCGAAAAATTCATTCGCATCGCTGTCGACTGGTAATGTACAGAAGCTAGCAGGTCAAGCTACCCGAAACCGTCAAATTTTCCCAATCAACCTTGAACCTTAATACTTTAGCGATAAAGTTGAAAATCTATTAAAGAAATTTGACAGATTGTAGTAGCTTGATGTGCTGGCGTCTGTACCCAAGAGACTGGCGGCATTACCTCGTTGTATGGCAATGCGTAGCCTCTGGCCAAGGTAAAAGCCAGTTCTATTTAGTTAATTTTCAAGCTAAAGACCTTATTAAAATTATAACTTACTTCATCTTGTATAGCTTGGCGTCATCCTTGGCTTTCAGTGAGACGGTGGAGTGAGTGCACATCATGTAGATCACCATGATCAGACAGACCCAGTTCGCCTGGAAATAGACAATGTTTTAAGTCCCTTACTACTTAAAAAACCTAAAACTTCATTACGTATGCTTTCAGAAGAATAACAGCAGGATTTTACATAAATAAAAATGGTACAAACAGTGGTGGAGTTATCGCAAAAATAAACTATTAGATTGGATAGAAGCCATCACAATCATCTTCTATTCTATAAATATTTTATTAGGGAATGCACCAAAACCCGAGTATGTGGACATACTTGTGTCTACATACTACTAGCGCCATCTGCTATGTATTTGTGTAACTGTGTGACGTTTTCGAACATTCGAAATAAACGACAGTCTCTTCAATGCCACTCTGAAGTTTTATTAAAATCGTAACCCTTTCTGTACGCAAAATATTTTTCTTGTGAGACTATTGAACCGATTTGAGCCAACGCTCAATAAGTAGCATAGAAGGCGTTGCATTCTGTGTCTCTTTTTGTTCGGCTGATGTGTCTCAAATCGACGTTGGCAAGACCAAGTCAAGCTCAACTACAAAGCATTTCTCAAGTTTTAATGAGAACAACTAACACAGGTGCTTGCTTTAAAAAAAAAAAGAAGTTTGGTAGTTGCACTTACTCCTATCAAGTTAAACTCTATATACAGGATAATTTTTTATTCAGTGCGTAAATTTTCACAGGGTGTTCCCCTGAATATGAACAACTTTCACTATGGGACAATCTCTGAAATCACAAAAAAAAAAATCAGCTGTTTCTTATAAAAGTTCAATACCTACTCGACCAAAATGTATGAATCTGCTGATTTTTTTTTCGTGATTTCAGAGATGGTCCCATAGTGAATGTTGTTCATATTCATGGGTAGAACACCCTGTAAAAATTTACGCACTGAATACAAAATTATCCTGTATAACTTAAAATTACTCAAAAACTTACCACCAGCACCAAAATAACAGGTCCAACGAAGCTCATCATGAACCACCTGTCCGTGGTGAGCCAGCAGTGCCTCTCCGTGCCGTAGCCGGCCGGGTACACCGCGGCCGACACCAGCACTATGAGCGCCGGCACCAGGTACGCGCACGTGCAGTACCATCGCGCGCGCGGGTGCTCCGGCTCGAACACTTCTACGAGCATCGCGTACAGGTGGAAACCTGGAAGGTTTAGGGGTTCGAAGGTTAGAAATGTGAGTGAGAAGTGCTGATTTTATAAAATGGACTCGTATGGATTCGTGCTTTGATCTGACTGAAATTAGGCAAAAAAAACTTGAGGAGATGTCATTTTCATGCCATTTAATCTGTTTTCAGGAAAGGTACAGATTAAAAAAGATAAAACTAAAGATTTGAAAATTACAGCAGATTTTCTATCATGAACATGATCAGTCTTTCAGCAACTGAAGGTCAGGAAAAATGTACAGACGCCAGCACATCAAGCTACTACAATCTGTCAAATTTCTTTAATAGATTTTCAACTTTATCACTACAGCATTAAGGTTCAAGGTTGATTGGGAAAATTTGACAGTTTTGGGTAGCTTGACCTGCTGGCGTCTATACTAAAGATTAATAACACCCCGTCGTTTTTGCGTCGGGGGTTAAAAACTGACCATCGCAAAAAAGTATCTATTTTAAAGAGTCTCAGTATACATACCTTCAAGGAACATCCAAGCAAAAGCCGCCAAGAAGAAGTAGTGCAGAAGTCCGGCTACAACTCCGCAAAAGATCCTGTTCTGTGTCTTGTCTATGCCGGCGAGGAACACTATCTCCGCGACTAGCAGGCAGGCGCACAGGTTCTTGTGGATCAGCGCGCGGTCTGACTGCTGGACCGAATGGAGGGGTTAGATATTGAAGAAGGAATTTGTGTTGTGGTAGACAATAGTAGACACAAAAATCCAGCCAGCAGTTTCTGCGTTAATATCCACCTTTTTTTTGGGAAATCATCATTTAACTTCTCCCGCTCTGAGCGGAGCGGGAGGGCATGTCAAATTTTTACTGATTAAAACCCACCCGTGTTCCTTCAGTTGCCTGTGCCAGGGGCCACGGTAACTCTTTCGAACACAACCCGCGACCCTGGCAGCGTTAATAACCACCTCACTGCGTGTCTTTGATGAAAAAATACTTAGACGCATTTTTCTAAATGGGCATTTAAAACAATCACAAATATTTTACTTGGTCATTTATGTTTATAATAGGTTTCGGATTTAATCTGGTGTACGTTTCGGGATTGCTCAACTAGGTTCGGTCATAAACGGAGCCTTTATTCATGATTTTGTAACGACTCGCTTTTAAGAGTCGAACAATCCATAGTATGATCAGGGTTTGCCACACGACAACATCAACATATGATCTATGTTTATCACATCAGAAGAGGTCTTGTGCTGGATATAGGCATCATATTTGTCACATGTTTCTTTACAATACGACTTTTAATTTTTGAGTCTCTTATAAAAGCCTTATCTTTTTTACTTTAATAAAAATACTTCATCATCGTCATCATTTAAGTCCGGAATCACTCCCTGCTGGTTATTGACCTCCCCTTTCATCTGCCATGCTTCCCGGTTCTGTGCCTCTCAATGGTGGCCAAGTTTCGACCAAAGAAACCAAAAGTCAAAAAAGCGCGCTGGGTTGACGATATCGTTAAAAACACTTGATGACCATTAAAATCCTTATAAAACAAAAACATACCTTTCCATTCCTGAAGCAAGTAAAGACAATAATGGCTGCCGCTAACGCCACCGTGGAGATCCCGCAGCCGATGTACGTCAGCGTCTGCAGCGCCAGCTCGTGCGCCGCGCCCAGCGCCACGCCGCGCACGTCCATGAGGATGGCGAAGTTGGTGAGGTGCGAGCACGCGCAGCCCGTGTGGCTGGCGTTCGACCACTCCACTTGGCAGCCCTCGGGGGACCAGCCGCTGTGGGGGCAAGTGGTTAGTTATGGAAAAAAGTTCTTGATTTATTTACAGTTTTCTCAATTTTTCCTAAGGCAACAACGCCAAAGTATAGCGCGAATTTCAACTACTTTTTTATTATAAGTAAAACATTCAAGGTTAATAATAACACTTACTGCAACGTATAATCCCAGAAGACGCAAGCTGGATTGGTGACGTTCTCAGTCTTGATATGTTTCATCGTGATTTGTACCATCTGCGAGAGCTGAATGTGGCGACCATTTCCCAGGCTGGCTGATATAACCTGTGAGAAGAATATGACAAAGTTTTAAATTATTTTAAGGAAAAATACAACCGACTTCCAAAAACGACACTACAAAGTGAAAAATAACTTTAATTTCGGAAGTCGGTGTCGTTGGGTTCGCATTTTCGTTGTTTGCCACCGACTTCCGAAATTAAAGTTATTTTTCACTTTGTAGTGTCGTTTTTGGAAGTCGGTTGTATTTTTTTGCAAAAAAGTTTTTATTTTTCACTTTTTAGTTGTAATTTTTACCAGTAATTTTGGTTTAAGAACCAAACTACTGAACCGTTTTTGATGAAATTTCTATGGGACCATTTGGGAAGTATGCCCTTTTCAACAAAAAAAGAATTTTTCAAATCAGTTGGCAAGCGACGAAGTTATGCGCGAACAAACATAAAAAAAAAAAAAAAAAAAAAAAATACAAACATCCGAATTGAGAACCTCCTCCTTTTTTAGAAGTCGGTTAAAAAAACCTTAGTGACCAACTTAGGTCATCAATGATCATCAAGAACATTATTTTAAAATTTTATTTATTATTAGTCATTAATGTCCCACTGTTGGGCAAAGGCCTCCCGACTCTGTTTCCACCTCTCTCTGTCCAGAGCTGCCAAGGACCAATCTTTACTAAAGGAGTCCAGCTCATCCCGCCATCTTCGTCTGGGCCTGCCGCGATGTCGTTTGCAAGCGGAACCCACCGGGTCGTAAGTTTGGCCCATTGACCGTCTGACATGCGGCAGATGTGTCCAGCCCAATTCCATTTGGATTTTTTTGGAGTCTGGGTGTTTTTCTATCTATAATATGTATGTATTTACAAAAAAAAAATGTACATAAGTAGTTTATCAGCCATCTTGTTACCATAACGCAAGCATTAGGTTGCTTAGCTTGGGACTAGATGGCGCTGTGTGAAATGTCCAGGGATATTATTATTATTATAATTTAAGCGTAGCAGCTTTCCGAGTGATATCAGTTATTTTAGTGATCATTTTAAAATGATCGTCGAAAACATTTCAATATTTAGTTAAATGCAATATTCTGATAAGTAAAAAGTGGTTTAGCCAGAACCATTCCTGTTGTGTTAAGGGGACTAAACCTTGGTTTCTGAAAACCTTTTTAGAAAAATCTGTTGTCAAACCATGAGTTTTTATGTGTTATTTGGATCAACCAATCACAGCATATCAGTTAATGGATAGAATCTTCTCCGATCAAAGATATGATCAGGCTTTTAGGGATTGAATAAGTTCTGCCATAATCTCATAACTTACCTACTGCTTCATTTCAAAACCAACTCACCTTAGAATTCAGCACTCTAGTAACATTTCTTTTCTCCTTCTCAGAGTTGATGCTGGTAGATGAGGAGGTGGCGCTGTCAGCTTGGAAGGTGGAGAGGAACCGAGGAGTCTTGCCGAAGGTCGGTGGTAAGATCTCTTCGAGACGGTCGAAGGCAAAGAATACGATGCGGACTAGGTCGTTTTGGCGGTTATCTGCAAAAACAATGAAATTTTACGACACTGTTTTAACAACTGTGACCTTAAAGTCTACACTGACTATCAACTTCAAGATTCATCTCGACATTATGCCACGCAACATTGTCTAAAGGTATGTTTTTTTTATCGGTCTTCCAGGGAGATTTAACTCCTGTCTAGGAAAGTCAAAGTTAAATCATTTATTTCAAATAAGCACATAGAAGGCACTTTAAAACGTCAACATTTACAATAAAATAAGAGAATTGATTCTAGTCGCCCCTTCCAAAAGGTAGTTTCGTATAGTAGAAGAATAGGCAAGAAAATCCACTGTTAGTCTTTTAAAATGATAAACAATATCTTGTACCTATACATTATTATATGTCAAGACAATGCCCACAGAATAAAACCCACAGGCAAAATTTCCTGAGGGTAGTTAGGTTCTCAAGATACTTAAAGTATTTTATATCTGGATAGTTTGATACCAATTTTTTTTTTTCAATTCCTTTATGAAAAATATGATATTTGTAATGAACTGCTTGTAAAACTTCATTTATGAAACGTGTACTCACCAAGTAAAGCCGCTTTCGGTATGGTGATGGTATCCTCAGACCCCTTCCACTGCTCCTGTGCAATGGTCGACGGGAACGTCTCGTCTTCTACATTCTTTACCTCCAAAACCCTCACTGACAGACCTGCGAAGTAATGAAGTGTTTAGTTGTACACCAATCTATACCAACAAGAAAAGATTACCCTCCTTTTGGGGTCTGCCGAAGTCGGGTGAGATTATTTCTAGAAAATGTGATGTATTGGCACTTCAATCCACACTTAGAATAGATCATTCGCGTCCATTTTCTTCAGGTGTGGTTATAGGAATAACAAATTAATCTTTATTAGCACATGTACAAACACACACGCACGAATCATCGTGTGAGCTATTTATTCAATGTAGTTCTCATAATATGGATACAGCTGTGTATTTCTTTCGTCATAATCGTTTTACTTGAATAAACTTCAGTGCCATGTTTTTTTTTCCATTTTTATAACAAGAGCTCTAAAGTCTATTCAAACATATATTTCAAATGATGTTATTTCAAGTTAAACAAATATCAACTTTATTTTAATGGTAATCAAGTTGATTTCATAGTGACTAGCACTGTCGAAAAAGTTTTAAAAATGTTTGAAGTTATAGCGTAAACTGATCTTTATTGTGTTGGAATTAAAGTTATTTTTCCATAAACTCATATGTGTTTACATTTTTGGAAAATAAATCGCGAATGCAGATTATGTATAAGCAATGGACAGTCAATTTCCAATAGAGGGTTATCACTATCAAACAAAATAATTATAAAACAACCATGTACTTACAAATATTCTTAACAATCTGCAGAATAGTCTTCTCCTTAGTAACAGCATCAGCTAACAGAAAAGCGTTCTCCTCAAGTTGGGTAAGCAGAGCACTGGCCGCCCTGCTCTGGGCCTCAGAACTGAGGTCTGCCCAGGAAGACCTTTGACCTTCTTCCAGCAGGTTAGATCCTGGAGAAGAGTGGAGGAAGTTAAGCAGGGTCGATCCTGATAAGGGTAAGCAGAAAAGCGGTTATAGTTTGAAGCGGGAGCTCGATTATTATAAAACCTTTTTAGATAGTTATAAAATTAATATAAACAACATCTACCAATTGGTTGATTTCAAGATAGTTTAATTTAAAAAATCGAGCTCCATTTTAGGCAGTAAGCGTTAACATTTTAAGTTAAATGTTAAATAGAAAAGCAGGTAAGCAAAAATTCAGGTGATCACCAAATACAGCATATCCTTGTGATTTGCTGGTCTGTTCTGAAAACAATCTCACCGAGAATACTTAGGTGAAGTGAGCTTGAAGTGAGCTGTCATTCCACTAGATGATAGAGATTGACACTATTGACAGCTCACTTCACCTAAGCTTACACGGTGAGATGTCTACAGAATTGGGCGGCTGGATGCATTTCGTTCAGGGAAAGCTGCTAATAGCATAGTTACATAAATATATACTAAAGTCAAATTGTCCAGTCACCATCACGATTAAAACAAAATTGCTTCAGAAACTGTGCTATGAGTGTAGTCGAGATTTTCGATTGGTCTAATGCCTGGGGTATTCTAGGCAAAAGGTTTTGTAATATTCGGCCAAATGTCTAGGCTTAAATACAGATTTCTTCAGACAAGATGAAAGCATTAAATTAAGCCAAAAACATATTTTTCTCATACTAAAACAAAAACTCACCAGTCTTAATAACTCCAAGCAGCATATCAGTGACGATCGCCTCCCTTTGGCGAGGATCTGGGAAGGTCTGTACGTTCTGCGACATGCGCTGTGCCAACTTCTTCATAATGCTAGTCGTGGTCATCATGTCGCCGCCGTATAGGGTCTTGGAGGATGTTACCTGGAAGAGCAAGGTTGGGTTAAGTCGGAGTGTGAGAAAGAGGAAATAAATAGTTTTTGTTTTTGAGATGATTATTAGAGAAGAAACTGGTGCATATTGTACTATTAATCTTCGCACCAAGACCGGGGTCAAGACTGTGCCTCTTTATAATAAATACTAGGTGCGCCCCGTGGTTTCACCCGCATAAGTTTCGATCCCGTGGGAATATCGGGATTAAAAAGTATCCTATATTAACATATAGGATCCTATATTAACATATAGGATCCTATATTAACATATAGGATACTTAGATATATAATCAGGATTAACATCCTGGTGCCAAATTTCATCCAAATCCGATCAGTAGTTTTTGCGTGAAAGGATGACAAACAAACATCTATCCATTCATCCATACAAACTTTCACGTTTATAATATTAGTAGGAAGTAGGCACAAAATTTAAAGTTTTTATCAGTTTTTTTTCAAATTATAGTAATATTGTTTTACTTTGGCTATGGGATAATAGTTACAGTTTTCATTATCGCTATGAATATTTTATAAATACAGAATAATGTCATATTATTTAGCAGTTGCAGCACTTTCTTTCAACTAATTTATAAAAATCTTGAATCCAAAACATAAACTTCTAAGAACTCATAAGATACTATTGAGCAAACTGCTAAAGAACGTACCTGTGCTAAATCATTGCTGATGCTGAGTAAGGACTCCCCTTCCCTGACCCTCGCTTCCAAACTGTTCAGCCACACTGACCGGCATTCACTCAGGTCAGGAGTTGCGCCGTGCCATTCTGGTATTGCGTCAGCTGTTGAAGAAGAAGATATTATTTAAAAAAAATATAAAATAAGGCTACAAGGACCTTCGGCATATAATGTTCCGACTGCTGGGACTCAGGCCTCCTCTCTGTGAGAGGGAGTGGGCCGTAATCCACCACGCGAGCCCAGTAAGGGCTGATGGATTGAAAAATTCAATGAAGTAACCTTCATTGAATTTTTAGGAAATACCAGTTTCTTCACGATGTTTTCCTTCACGATGCTGCATAATACGTATTTTACATTGAAATAAAGTTGTGAAGGAGTTAAATACTAACCGTACTGTATGAAATCGTTCGCAAGTTGGTTCAGTTGGTTGCCAGCTGCTTCGGCGAGGCTGCTGACACCGCGGTAGTCGATAATGTGTTCTGGAGAGTCCCCTTCACGACCTACAAGAAAATTATGTTAGTTTAAGAACAACAGGGAAATACGACGACCATCATTATATCTAACGCAATTTATAAATAAATAAATAAAGTCCTCCACACTATATTTCGGCCACGGCGGCTAATATAAACGGAGACTAGCCTTCGGCGCGGGAGATATTATATGGACTAGTGTGTGCGCAGACACAGGTGCACTCCCTCTTCCCTCACTCTCAAAGTCCGACGGGAAGGCAATCCGACACGACCGCAAAGAGATCCGGCGCACGCAACGAAAAATGCAATTTATAACCAGTTACTGAAAGTCACCAGTCAGTTTTGAATGAAATAATTAGCTGGTAGATAGTAAGTATATCTTTTTATCAATACTATATCTTATACAGCGTGTAACGGAAGGGGGGTATCAACCCTGAAGGAGGTGAATGTGCTCATGAAACTCAACAACTTTCCCCAAAGAACATAGGTCGAATTATGAAAAAAAAATTTGGCCTCCCTTACAAAACTGACTACCAGCTGATTGATTTACTATGGGAGGGCCAAATTTTTTTTTCATATTTCGACCTATGTTCTTTGGGGAAATTTGTTGAGTTTCATGAGCACATTCACCTCCTTCAGGGTTGATACCCCCTTTCCGTTACACACTGTATAGTCTGTCTTAAACAGCAGTAAACCTGAGCTCGCCAAGTTATAAGCAGTTTTTAGTATTGATTGACTTTTCAGAACTTTTATACTTGGATGTAAGTGTTAAGGCACATACCTACCTACTTATTAATATAAATATTGTACACCCCATGGGTATGTTACAGTGATTCATTAATACTATTGTAAGATCTGTTTATTTACCTGTGACAAACAATAAATAAATGAAATTGAAATGAAATGAAATTGAAGGCTTGCGGTGCTAATCGGTGAAGTTATTTCAAGTTAAACAAATATCAACTTTAATATAGTTATTAGGTTGATTTACAGCACTATTAAAAAGTTATAAACATTTTTGAAGTTGTAGCGTAAACTGAACTTTACTGTGCAGGAATTAAAGTTACTTTTCCATAAACTTATATTTGTTTACATTTATGGCAAATAAATCGCGAATGCAGATTAGGGGGCCTTATAGAAGACTTAAAAGATAGGCCGCATACGCTGACTTACAAAGCATTTACGTCAGGGTGTAAAATCTAAACTGATGTGCAGGGCTAAAAGAATTATATCGTACCTTTAAGCAGTGCTTCAGAACCCAGTCTCCTAAGCAGCTGCATCTGTCTATCACTGGGCTCCAGCCCCAGGTCGTGGTAGTTCTCTCCTGAAGGTAGACCCGTGCCGCGTCGTCGAGGACGCTCCTCATCAGTGTATTGGTGAGGAGTTAGTGTGCATCTGGAGGAGATGGAAGAGGGTTAGATTTGAGATATCATCAGCTTGGTTGGCTTTGTTGGTTTTCGGGTTTAACAGACGTGGCAGGATAGAAGTATGTTACTTGGAAGCTTGGAACTGCTACATCCCGCAAACCCATTAATGAGGAAGAGAAATTTCCTGATTATTAGCTGGGAATGGCTGAGTATCAAGCTCAACGACGTCCAATTAGAGATGTCTAATTTGCTGATGAAATATGCTAGATCACAGTTTACACATTTTGTAAGTACTATGAATGTTCAGCACTGGTACAGGTCAGAGTAACAGATTCAGAATTTCAAAACACATAGGACAACTGGTAAGTACACATACGGTCTAGCGTTAAGAACGAGTAAATGGACTTACCCTAAAGTTCTTAGAGAATGGCCGAAGTCGTCTAAACTTCAGTAGCTTTTTACATAATCCAAAAAGGTTTTAATACTAAAATGTATATACTCACTTCCACCTAGCCAACCCCGTAGCACCTCCAGGACAGGGCTGCACGGCATACGTGCCCGCTATGGTCCAGTTCCAGTTTAACCCTCTTGCGCTGACCTGAGGGCAGAACACGCGACGGCCGATGTTTGGCGTTGCGATCGTTGCTGTAACAAAGGGTTAAGTTATTAATATGAGGCTGAATTGCAAGAAGAGTTAAGTAAAAGTAGATGATAACTTTATGAATAAATTAGAATAGAATACTCTTTATTGTTCACCACACAAATAACAGAACATAAATATATACAATTTTACAAAGGGTGACACAATGGACGGTATTATCGCAAAGAGCAAAAAAAAAAATTATTCCGCAAAAATTCTTTTACACATACAACAAAAATTAAATTAAAAATGTAAAAAACCCTCGACACAAAAAATCTTTTGAAAAAATAGCCACAAATAAGGAAAAAAATAACCTTGAAATTATGACCCTACGTAAGTACGTATGAAATTTTTTGATAAAATGTTGTCCCGTCGGGGGACCGCTCTAATTATTAGCGTAACGTTCTGTTAAAGTTTAAAATAGTAGCGGTAGGAAAGGGCTTGACTTGATACCCATACTAAGGGAGTAGTAAAAAAAAAAAAATCACCTTTTTGTGGTGACGGCCATCTTGGATTTGAAATTTGTCATATTGTATAGTATTCTACTAGTCAAGCCCTTTCATTTGATACCCATATTGAGGAAGTTGTGAAAAAATATGTGATCCGCCATTTTGTTGCGGCGGCGGCCATCTTGGACCGATTTTGATCAAGCATAGCTAAGGACACTCCCGACAAATTAACCTTTCAAATAAACGAAACAAATTTAAAATCGGTACATCCGTTCGGGAGCTACGATGCCACAGACAGACATACACACACACACCCCCACACACACACACACACACCCCCACACGCACATACACCCACACCCATACGCACACGCACCCTCACACACCTCCACACACACACACACACACACACCCCCACGCTCACGCACACGCACACGCGCACGCACAGCGCACGCACACGCACACGCATACGCGCACGCGCACGCACACGCACACGCGCACACACACGCACACGCACACGCACACGCACACGCGCACGCGCACGCACACGCACACGCGCACGCGCACGTGCCCTCGCACGCGCACGCGCACGTGCACGCACACGCACACGCACACGTACACGCACACGCGCACGCACACGTACACGCACACGCACACGCACACGCGCACACACACTCACACGCACACGCACACGCACACGCGCACGCGCACGCGCACGCACACGCGCACGCGCACGCGCACGTGCACGCACACGCACACGCACACGTACACGCACACGCACACGCACACGCACACGCGCACGTGCACGCACACGCACACGCACACACACACGCACACACAGACACGTCAAACTTATAACACCCCGTCGTTTTTGCTTCGGGGGTTAAAAAAGTCTTCAAACTTCAATTAAGAATAAACATTAGTCGAGTGTGTTCTCAAACAACTTTCTTTTATTTCAAGTTTCATCCTTGATTTAGGATGTGGAAATCAGCCTATCATAGTGTTCTATTAGACGAGAAAGCCAATTCCCGTGATTAAAACTTGTTTAAAACGTAGGGAAATTAGAGGTATTTTTGACAGATGGACACAGATCAGAGGGGCAATTCTCGTAATTTTAAGAACGTACACAGTCTGATCTCAGTCTCAATCTGTCAAAAAATACTTCTAATTTCCCTACATTTTGACAAGTTTTTGACATTTGTTTGTCGCCGAGATGAGACTGCGACTAGATTTTGAACGTTTTAAATTACGAGAATTGGCCTTCAGACCGTGAACGTTCCTTAACTTACGAGAATTGCCCTGGAGATGTTTTCTTTTTATAATTTTGATTAAGTTACAGTCACATCCTAGTTTACTAATTAAATTGTAGACAGAGTACCTACACAATAGGCTATTTTCCTAAGAAATTCTAATTAGTCCGTCAGTTACATTATCTAAAAATATTGAACCCGTATTTTTTCTTTTTTCAATTATATTAAAAATGATGAAGATATCGCCCGTTAAAGTTCCGCGTAACGTCACTTGCTTGCGACACTTTTGCAAGCAAGTGACGTCACGACGCCCCACTCCCAAATTTTGACGCGCCTTATCTTTGTCATTTTTTGTTTGATTGACAAAAGAAAAAATACGAGTCCATTATTTTTCGATAGTCTAACTAACGGACTAAATAAAATTATTATTTTTTATCCAGGTAAATAGGGTAGCCTATTTAGTATGCAGGGCGACATATCAAGCTACACATTTCCAGTATAAGCTGACTTCACATTGTACGAAAAGCCGTTACAAAGCGAGGTTAGCTAAACTGGCGATGAATTTTTCGATGCTATATTTTAGTTTGTAAATAGTTTTATTTAATTTAGGGTATTATTTTGTTATTTTATTGTTATCTTGTATATAATAAATGAACTGGAAATGTATAGTGTACATTATGTAGACTATTTGCTGGGTTGGTGGACACAAATTAAATACTTGCAGAGTTTTAGAGATATATTGGCACACTTACATTTTTGGTAATATACAGGAACATTTGAGCGATTGAATGGTAACATTTTTGGAATTAGATCTATATTAGTACCCCAGTTACGTGGGCGCACGTAGTGGGAACCCCTATCTTATTTTACAGTATACTACCTACAAAAACGTTTATTTTCGTTTACATTTCCGACAGGTTTGGACTTGTCTGAACCTGCTCGGAGTCAGGATCCCGAGCTGAGATTGCGCCCAATCACAGCTTCGACACATACATAGGGTTAAGACTCTATATAAACATAACAATAAAAACATAACAATCTTACTTATTTACTAATTCTTATGGTTACGCATAGATTTTATACAAACATAACGATATGTATACGTTATTTACTTATTCTTATTGATACGCACAGACTTTAAATAACAGGTCGTAAGTTATTTACTGATTCACTGTTGTCTAGCACACTTATCATCACATTACATTGTCCCGCACATCATTCCCGCCTTGCGACCGTGTGGCATCTGTAGTCGGTGCGGGTTTATCTTCTGTTTGTAGAGGCAGGAGCACCTGCTTCCTCACCGGCCAACGCAGCACGCCTCCCCTAGTGCGCACATCCACCGTACGTACGATGTCGTCGGGACCTGGATATGTTGCGATGACTCTGCCCATGTATTGCGAGGCAGGTTGGCGTCAACGATCTGTATGAGGTCATTGACCTGTATTCTTGGCCCTTTTGCATGCGGCTCCCACCGGTGTTGCAGCTCCGGTAGATACTCCTGGACCCAGCGCTTCCAGAAGAGGTTAGCGAGCCTTTGTGCTGCTCGCCAGCTGGATCTTGATATGGTGTCTTCCTCTTTGAATGTGCCTGGTTGAGGTACTTGCCCTGTTCCTCCCAACAGGAAGCGATTCGGGGTCAGGGCTTCTGGATCCCCTTCGCTGACTGACACGTGCGTCAGCGGGCGGCTGTTGACAGTGTACTCTACCTCAGCTAGCAAGGTGGTGAGCACTTTTTCTGTAGGGTGGCGTTCATGCAGTATTGCGGCGAGTGCTGTCTTGACTGATCGAACCATGCGTTCCCAAACTCCGCCCATGAATGGAGCCCCTGGTGGGATGTAGCGCCACGCAATGGTTCGCTTTGCAGCTTCTTCAGCCGTCGTGGTCGTCGTGGTGAGGCATGTGAATAGCGTCACATATCGCTTTTGACGAGCGCGTCCGACAGTCACCGACAGGGGTCCGAAGTAGTCGACCCCCGTATATGTGAAGGGTCTTTTGTTATGAGCTAGGCGACAGGCTGGTAGGTCACCTGTTCGTGGGTGTGGCGGCGCCTGTGTTCTCATTCTGCAGAACAGGCATCTTCGTAGTAACGTCCACGTGGTGGGCCGTAGTCGTAGCACCCAGTACTGCTGCTTGCACTCGTTTACGGTGGCCTCCACGCCGGAGTGATGTAGTCTCTGGTGAATGGACTGTATCCACAGTTTGATTGTGGGATGATCACCGTCGAGTACTAACGGCGTTTTAAATTCTTCTGTCATATTTTGGACAGCTTGAATTCGGCTTCGGAGTCTTATGGCATTGTTGATGTACTCGACGCTTAGCTGATACAGGCGACTTTCCTTGCTGACGGTTTTATGTTTCTTCAGGTCTTCTATTTCGTCTGTGAAGCTGTCTTCTTGCGAGGGGCGCATGAGAAAGTCTTCTGCTGACCTGAGAAGCTCGGCTGAGACAGGCATCAGCTTCTTCCCCTTAAGTGGGGCTGTCTTCTGTGTCGTTGTTGTTCGTTGGATCACTGGTTTCTTTACCTTCGTCCAACTTGGGTCTGCCTCTGCGTTCTTCTTTGTCTTTCTGTAGTTGACGCTCTGTTTTATGGGTTTGCAGAGCTCAATAAATTGAAGAACTCGTGCTGCTGTATATCGAAGGCGATCCCAATTGGAGATTCTTTTGGGATCAGGTAAACCTTCTGTTAACTTCAATCCCTTCTTGTTGTTTACATGGCATATCTTTTCTTCTCCAGAAGATTCTGTTGCAGGTGCAGAGGTATCGGCAGGCCAGGTTTCTTCCATTTCATCGAGGAAGTCGGAGCCTCTGTACCAGCGATGGTCCTTTAATTCAAAGCTAGCCTTCCCGTGTACATCTCGTACACTTTTTGTGATGCGTTCTGCGTCTTCGATACTTCGAAACCTGTCGAGGTAGTCGTCTACGTAGTGCTTCTCTACTATCACTGCTGCAGCTTCTGGATGGGTTTTCTCATGTTGCTAGTGCGTTCAAGCGCGTTCAAGCTCTTTACGTATATTGCTGTCGATGGTGAACTTGATACGCCGAATATCAGAGACGTCATTCTGTACTCTGTCGGAGGTTGGCTGTCTCGTCGATCCCCACGCCATAGATAGCGTAGTGCGTCTCGGTCTTCTGTTCGTAGCTTGACTTGCATGAACATTTCTTTGATGTCTGCTGTGACCGCGACCATGTGTTGCCGGAACCTCATGACGAGGCCTGGTAGTGACTGTAGGAGATCAGGCCCTTTAATTAGCATGTCGTTGAAGGCCACTCCTCTTGTCTTGGCTGCCGCGTCGTGGACTACTCGTAGCTTATCTGGTTTCATTGGATTGACTACAGCGAAGTGCGGTAGGTACCAGGTCTTGTTCTGAGTCTTCTGTGGCGGAGCTGGCTCAGAGTAACCCTTCACGATGAGAGCTTCCATCTGTTCTGTAGACTTCTGTTTCAGCTTTGGATCACAATCGATCTTCTTTTCTATGTTGAAGAGTCGTTTCAGCGAGCTGTCGTAGTTGTCAGGAAATGTGACATCTTCTTTGCGCCAGAGAAGACTAGTTTGGAATCTTCCTTCCTCTGTTCTGGTGGTAGTCTTCTCCAGTATTCGGAGTGCTCGGTCTTCTGGATCGGTGTTTGGTCTCTTAGGGTTGATGCAGAGCGCGTCTATCTCGAAGTATTGCTTTACTAGTACTTCTAGATTATCTTCTGGTTCTTCTGTGATATGAGACACGAAGTCAATATTATGTCCGACGGTTCGTGTCTGGCTGCCGTGGAGTACCCAATCCAGGGGCGTGAGGGATGCCACTGGTTGGTTCTTGTTTCCTCTTCTGACTTCTGATGTCAACAGAAGATGCCAGTTGTTTTGCCCAATTAATACTTGGGGCTTTGCATTTGCGTATGTGAGGTGGTTGCGGATGTCTGTTAAGTGTTTGCATCCTTCCACCGTTTCTGTCGGTACCCGTTGAGACGAAACATGCAAGTTCTTCACTGTGCGTGCTTGTACTTTTTTTTTGTTTTTTTTTTTATTTCTTTTTTAAGTTTTTTTTTATTTCTTTTTTTAAGTTTTTTTTTTAAGTTTTTTTTTTTATTATTTTTTTTTTAATTATAATTTTTTTTTTAAACTTTGCCCCACATTAGGAGTTACTCCTGTATCGCGGGTGCGTTTACAAACATTTAAACTCACATACACAAACAGCCAGACCCGGAACAACTACCTGTAGGCAATACAAATATTTGTTCCGTGCGGGAATCGAACCCGCGACACGCATCGCAGCAGTCGATCGCTCAGCCACTGCGCCAACCGTGTTGACTTGCTCTTCATGATCGTTGAGCCCTTTCAACTTGATGTTAACTCGGCGTGAAGTTGATTCGGATGCCTTCAACTTATTGATGGTTTCTATTTACAATGGGTCTGTGGGCCCCATTGCTCCGATGCTGTTTTCCACGTTGTCGTCGACTAATGTGACCGTTGACCCGTCGTCCATCAATGCGAAGGTTTCGACTGTACCTTTTGGACCTTCGACTTGTACTCGTAGGATCTTTAGCTATGACTGCTTCTTCACAGTCCAGGCTGAGTTAATGACTTCTGCAGCTTCTTTTGATTCTTCTGCTTTAGTCTCTGCCTTCTCTTTCTTCTTATTGTAGTGCAACAGCTTATGATGTGAGTATTTGCAGCTGTTGATACCACACTGATGAGGTCGGCAGCTATGAGTCTTGTTTCTGTATCGAAGACATCTGAAGCATAGGCGTTTGGACTTGGCTGTGTCCCACCTCCTGTTTTCATCTAACTTACTCTTACTTTCTAACTTATTTGATATCCTATTAATCATTTTATACCTATATATTTATATTTCTATTCATTTACTTATTCTTATAATATAACGTTTAAAATCTAGTCGCAGTCTCATCTCGGCGACAAAGAAATGTCAAAAACTTGTCAAAATGTAAGGAAATTACAAGTATCTTTTGACAGATTGAGACCGAGATCAGGCTGTGAACGCTCTTAAAATTAGGTTTTTTTTTTAATCTGTTCTTCATAATTATGTATTATAAAATAAAATTATTTTATATCCTATTATCTATATATGTATTTATATTACCATTCTTTACATGCAGGTATATCTATTCATTTATTATTTATTTAATTATATATATATATTTAATATCACTTATTTCTTTACTCATATTTCTTTAAAAAAATGTCATTATTATTAATCGGTTAAGCCTCGCGCGGGCCCATTACAATAGATCAATTGTGTTTCAGTGGGTTTGAGCGATTAATGTAATATCTTTATTATGTAACCTTTGGTATAATTTATTTTAATTATTTTACTTATTAAAATATATCTGTTATTTACAATTATGTATTATTATTATTGAATTTATCCGTTCGATGTTCTTGTACTGTGTAATAGCTCTGCTTTAGGTTATTTAAAAATATACTGGTTTTATTTTCTTGCTTTATGTCATCTGGTAATTTATTCTATATTGGTTATTATTCGTATAAGTTTTTTCTGAAGGGTAAATAAGGAGGAAGCGTCTGTGCTCTCATAAGGAACTTGTCTAACTTCACTAAATCTGGATCTTCTCTCGGTTGTATAGACGAGAAATCGTAGTATCTGTAGCGAAGTGTAGGCGTAAGCTTATCTATGGCGGTCTTTGAAACTTCTGGGTTATATAGATAATGTATGCAGTTGAGTGTTTTCAATGTTGCTACGATGTTGGATACTTTCGTAGCGAATATACAGATGTCACGTGGTGATTTAGTAAGGCGTGGCAAGGCGCGGAGCGTCTCCATTTCCGCCATGGCGATGGACTCTGGTCTTCCAAATCTTGACTCTAAGGTCCTCATAATATCTGCTGGATGTGTGCTGGTAATCAGCAGACATTCAGCTGCTTCCTTTGCTTTACCCTTTGATGTTCTTCGTAGTCTGTTTGTATTCTCAATTGTCGTATGCATCTTTCAGTTTCATAGTAAGCAGCGTGAAAGGGTAACCACTCTTGATGTGATCCACTGAATAAGGGTAGTTCGGGAAATCTTGGTCTTTGAGCTGCGTTGACAGCGCGCGCGATTGCTTAGGCGAGCGCGGTGAGGTCAGATTGACCTCCCGCCGGTAACTGTTGCGGTCGATGCACTTGATAATGATTATCACTAGTCACTTGAACGTTATTGTCTATGGCGAGCGTGGTGAGGTCATATTGGCCTCCCGCCGGTAACTGTTGCACTTGATGACGTTTATCACTGGTCACTGGAACGTTATTGTCTATGGCGAGCGTGGTGAGGTCATATTGACCTCCCGCCGGTAACTGTTGCACTTGATGACGTTTATCACTGGTCACTGGAACGTTATTATTGTCTATGGCGAGCGTGGTGAGGTCATATTGGCCTCTCGCCGGTAACTGTTGCACTTGATGACGTTTATCACTGGTCACTGGAACGTTATTGTCTATGGCGAGCGCGGTGAGGTCATATTGACCTCCCGCCGGTAACTGTTGCACTTGATGACGTTTATCACTGGTCACTTGAACGTTATTGTCCATGGCGAGCGTGGTGAGGTCATATTGGCCTCCCGCCGGTAACTGTTGCACTTGATGACGTTTATCACTGGTCACTGGAACATTATTGTCTATACATGTAATCACTGGCACTTCTGTAGGACGATTCTGTTGGTCGGCGATCAGGAGCGTAGGTCTGTTCTGTTGGTTTTCCAGCCAGTTGTTAACTCTTCAGTTTGTTTTTTCCTTGGAGTAGATGGAGTCGTCATCTTCTTCATCTTCGGAATCTTCATGTTCCAAAGCTAGCTGCTTTGGAACATGATTTCAAAAGTATTTATGTATAGTCTGGAAAGTAATATAATTATAAACTTACAAAATGTTCTTTCAAAGTCTTCGACGAGGTCAGTTTCGGGTCGATCCTTAGGAGACAGGTGTATTGATGGTGTTGGCTCCGAGTCTTCGTCCTTCGCTGGCCATTCTAGAGTTCCTTCGGTTACTGCTGTAAGATAAAATAAGAAGATTATTATTAGGTATAATATGATTTTAACATAAATCACGTCTGTACTAAACCCTTTACATTATAAAGATACTTTTAGTTGGTAATTTAAATTAATAAGCTTATAATATCTTCTGTCGTAATAATGTAATCGAAGTTATTAAAAAGTTTGAACAAAGCCGCCAAAAAATATAGAACACAATTTAAAAATAAATTTATGTTGTGCAACTCTTTATAATTATAAAGAGTTGCACAACATTATTTTTATAAGCGTGTGTTATGACGGTTTTTTTGACACAGTGTTGTCAGCTAGGTGTCCGAAATTTTATGCCTGAACACACATTTCGCCAATTTTGTTCAAATTCCCATGTAATAGGAGTCGAACTTCTTACCATTAACCAGGCACAAATCAACCTAAAAACCTAATAACACTTTGCCTAACCCGGGGATCGAAACCAGTCTGTGCAGTCGCAAGATTCTTACTTTGTTCATCGTCCTTGGCTGGCTTGTCATTCTTCTGGGTATGTTCGGGCTCCACAACCTTGGGTTCCTCCTTGACTTCAGGTATACTGTCCCGGGGGCTCTGAGGAGGTTCCCTCTCGGATGAGGATTCCGGCTGCCTTGTCGTGGTCTTCTGAAAGAAGTTGGTATTATGAGGAGTTGCTTTGAGGATATTTTATACATTAATTAGTCTAGGATATTTTATACGTTAGTAATCTGATTATCTGAGCTACCTACTAGATAGACTTAGAAGCTGGTCTTTGACATTTTGGATCACTTGTCCTTTCAGTCGTCCAAAACAGCTATTAAATGAGTATAGGTGGAAATTAACCCTCCCACAGTGTGCTACTAGCTAAATCCTGTGATCACTAATCTCTTTGCCAAGCTTAGCAATGCATGATCGTCCTATAATGCAGGGTGTCAGGGAAATAGACGCGCAACCTGTTAAAAAGGATTTAGAACAAGATTTAAAAAAAAATCAACGGTTCAGAGTCATGTACTGAATCCTTGACGACAGGTTCCGCGTCGATGTCCCTGCCACCCTATATCTCTTCGTTCGTAACCTCAGTACGCTATAATAAAGTAACACCTCACCTTAGAAGCCACATCCCCAAGTTTCACTTCAGGTGGCAGCGTGATATGAGGTCTGAAGGTCGGTGGCGTGATAACTGTGGGCTTCTTCCTCTCATTCTGCTGTGTCTGCACTGGGTTCTTCTGGATAGGAGGCTGGGTAGACCTCCAGACTGTCGGTTGGGACGTGATGAGCCAGGGCGGTGATGGGCGGCTGGTTGTACTTGTTGTTGATGCTGGAATTGGAAGAAATTATTATTGTATAATCCGAAAGTCTGTGTGGATGGATAGATAGATGTTTGTTACTCTTTCACGCAAAAACTACTGAACGAATTTTGATGAAACTTTACAGTAATATAGCTTATACATTAGAATAACACATAGGACACTTTTTATCCCGATATTCCTACGGGATCGATACTTATGCGGGTAAAACTGCGGGGCATAGTTAATTTGTGACTGTTTTGAGTGTGTGTGAATCATGTCGTGTCTTTCGTAATTTCGGATCACTTTTCGGACTTTCTTATCACATCTATGACAAGTACAACTGCTTCATTCTCATGTTAGTTATTGTGGTTTAATCACATTAAAAATACAGTCGAATTGAGAACCTCCTCTTTTTTGAGGTCGGTTAATAATAACAGTCACTTTTATATCTTGAGATGAGTTTTGATCACAGATTAAATTAAATTAGTTGGGGAACCAGTGATCAAAGATGCATTATTTTAATCTAAAACAGCAATAGTACTTTGCAAAAAAAAAAAAAATCATGCTGCACTTTTTCAGCCATTGTTTCAGTGCGGTTGTCACAGTGCTTTGAGTGGAATACCTAATTTTTTTATTGTAATACCAACTAAACAAGACACGATTTTAGTACCACGCGTGGCAATTGTTTCTGTACGTTCTTCAACCACCCAGACCGCCGACAGGTCTTCAGGAACTCCATGTCCAGTAATTTTAGAACTAGTATGATGATGATAATAATTGATTAGTTAAACTTACCGGGTACACACTGGTAATGCGCCTCGAGATATTTGAGCGTGTTGGGGCACGGGTCACCGAACATATTCGTGCTGGCCAGTATACTGCAGTTTTGGTGCATGCTACACCTGGAAACAGAGAAAAAAATACGGTTAATATCGATTTATATACCTAAGTACCTAGACTGTGTAATATTTTTTATTGGTTTTTATTAAAATGGGCTGAGCAAGAAGCTGCTTATAATGACCGAGTAAATGGTCCTGTGTCTGGTGAAAAAAGAAGGAATCACAAGAATCTACAAGTTAGGTCGTTTGCTTAAGCAGTAAACTTTTTTTTACAGCGATTTTTTAATTTTTTATTTAGATAGAATTTGACATAAATATGTCAGAGGACGTCCAAACGAAATCTACGAATAGCACACTGCATGAGAAATAAAAAACTTGTTTTTTATTTTACCTATCTATTATTAGTTCGGTAAGATTTTCTTCATTCTTCAGGGTAAGTACATTAAGAGCCGCTATAAATATTTTAGATTTATGTTATTTATAATTTTTGTTTTGATTTTTGATATGTTTTTTATTGTGGTTTATATGATTTTTGTTATGGTTTTTGTTATCGCTTGTTGGAGGGTTGTGGTCTTTTTCCCCCACGAGGACCAGTCGGCTTGGGGGAAATGAAAGAAACAGACTGTGGAACAGAGTGGCACAGGAAAGAGTGGAATGGAAAAGGTTGGAGGAGGCCTATGCCGATTGGCAAACAGATTTGCAAAAAGTGAATAAGCGGCAAATGTTAGATTAAGCAAGCGTATTGTATAGGAAAAATGTTTGTTTTTATGTAAATCTGAATAAAAGGCTATTATTAATATCTTTTATATTTTTCATAGCATAATGTTCCCACTGTTGGGACACAGGCCTCCTTTCGGTGAGAGGGAGTGGGCCGTAATCCACCACGCGGTCTCAAAATAAATTAAAATAAAATTTTGCCCGTGCCCGTAACCACTAGGCCACAACTGCTGTTACTATATACTTATAATTATTTTTACATATGCCCTTAAAATATAAAACAAGTGTAACGTGTGATGCCGACAATCAATTTAAGCGTCGTTTACATGGGTGCGAGGGGTCTGCGCACTTTATTGGCAATCTCGCGGGCTAACGCGATCAACTTACAGGAATATTTAATTTTGGGCAATTTTCGGCGGTCCTCGGCAATACTCGGCTCTTTCCGGACGGCCTCGGGATAACGATTTGTTATTATCCCCCGTGTTCATGTTAAAATTGCGTTATTTTAGCTAAATTGAGGGGTTTACAGTTGGTTTAAAGTTGGTGTGATTATAATTTCTATTAGATGACGCTTTTTGCCATTTTTTACCCCAACGTGAAAAGAGGAGTGTTATAAATTTAACGTGTGTATCTGTCTGCGGCATCGTACCTCCTTAACGGCTGAACCAATTTAATTATTTTTTAATCTTTCTTAACAACTCGTATCGAAACTCAAAATAAACACATTCAACTTTTTCAACATAATATCACGCCCTTATACCCCGAAGGCTTAAACAGAGGAGCACCTATAGTACACTCCTATTTCGCCAGTTATGTTTAAGTCCCATATAAAAGGGGTGAAGCCTATTGTCATCAACCGTCCACAAATTCAGGCTCCGGACCGCCACAGCGAAATTCCAGATAGAAAATCGAATAACAATTTTTTGACCCGGGAATCGAACCCAGGACCTCATGCTCATCAGTCGCGATCACTGGACCAACGAGTCAGTCCACACAAGTCACAACAGAAATACGCAAATAATGCAAAGCAAATTTTGGGCTTTTATCATATAAAACTTAATTTTCCATTATGGTAATCATATTAGCTACCATTTCATGTTAATTCCCCTGTAATGAATATCAATAAGTGTAAAGGTGAGTATAGACCAGAGCATCAACTCTTAACAGAACATCGAGCATTCGCCGTTTTAAAATTTTATCGAACCGCACCTCGAACACGACGCTCGATGTCTTGTTACAACCTGATTTTAAAAACCAACGAGCGTATTGGTGTAACATTTTATCGAGCAATGGCACGAGCGATACCTGTAGGTCCGACATTTCAACAATGAACGTAAGGTAGGAAGAAATGTTACAGGTAAATGCTCACTTGGTGTGAGTATTACGTCGAACGCAGCGTCGAGCACACACAGAAGCGATACATTACATGGAAATGCTTTTGAAAACTGAGTTTTTGCCTGTCTGTCACCATACGTATCAACGTTACATTACATGGAAAATGCTCGAGAAAATGCTCTGGTGTATACTCACCTTAAATAGCTTTTTAAGTTTAGAAATCAATATCAACTTTACAGATGACTATTTAGTCAAAATAAATAAACCTATTTAGGTTAATATTGCAATAAAAACCTTAATTCGATATTGAAATGTATAAATCGAAGTTTTAATATCGTAAAACTGACTTATCTATCAACCGTTTCGAATTTTATAAGTCATTATCTAAAAATGGAATTTGGATTAGGTTTCAAAGTAGTGTTTCATTAAGTTTTTCTTATTAAGTGTTGAATTACTTGGTCGTAATGAGAAGAGATTGATGCGTTGCAGATCTGTGATATTTGATAATATAAATTTATGCTAAAGATAAAAATCAAAATGGCGTCTGTTAACTACTTTTAATAATGATAGAATGGGAATATTATAGGCTATAAAAATAACTAAGTATAGCAAACCAATATCGTCATCAGCATAATCTGCAAGCGCGACTCCTAAGCTAAGGGTCGTGGGTTAAATCTCTGGCTCAGGCAAAGATATATTTAAATTTTATATTCGAATTTTTAATTAGAGAAATTTACCTGTAGCAGACTGAAGTATGTATTTGTGACCGAAATAATTGCTATAGGTATACAGGGTTATTTTTCAAAGACCAGACAAATTTAAGGATGTGGTACAGACCATCAAACTGAACAACTTTCTCCATGGGACAAAATTTGTCCCATGGAGAAAGTTGTTCAGTTTTATTTTGTAGTTTTATTTTGAGAAAGTTGTTCAGATTGTTGTGGTTGTGTTTATCAACTGTCCCATAGAAAACTTCAATACCTACTCGACCTAAATGTATGGGACGGCTGAATTTTTATTCGCGATTACAATGTTGGTCCCATGGAGAAAATTGTTCAGTTTGATGGACTGTACCACATCCTTAAATTTGGCTGGTCTTTGAAAAATAACCCTGTATGTGCTCGTCATGCAACTTAAACATATCTGACAGTACGAGGGCATATACCTCTGCCGATCCCATCGGGGAATACAGTGGTAAATGCGTAATGTCACAATGTCATGTCATTGCATATTTCAAAACAAAACACCGACATCAACCCTTTACACGAAAACAGCTATCTGATCCAAAATAGTCAACATTTTATACACCATACCGTTATTAACTTACCAAAATGGCGCCGCGAGAATTGTTGCGGTATTATTGATAATCTGTGCTCATATAAGTCTTAAATAACAGTTAAATTATGCTTATAGTTATACGCTTAAAATAACGTTGCGTTATTTAAATGGTTATTAGCAAATAAATGACGTGATTTGAACGCTTTAGGGTTGTGGTAACTGAGCCTGTATTGGGATAAATTTTTGGCGGAATTATGGTTTGTGTAAGATAAAGTACTCGTATTTGATGAAATAGATATGCGAACGAAGTAAGAGGGTTTAAATAATTATAGTTTTTTTATTTTATTTAGGTAACCCACAGCGATACATAAAAATATTTTACAAATATGCGTGTTACAGTTATTACGGCCAATTATAGGTTTCCCTGTATAACTGGGATATATGTATAATACATGCAAACGGACTAATTTAAGATATTTCCAATTAAAGAACAAGAAAAAAAAATACAATATTACTTTTAAGATTAAAATTACATTTTTGAAAAATTTAAAACAAAAAAGGTTGGATAAAAAAGATAGTAGGAGAAGAAGAAGAAGATTGGCTGCTTGTCATTTATCTCCGTTTATAGTTTTAATTATTCGTTTTTTGAATGTCGGTTTGTTACAGTCAAATAAATCAACTTCAGAGAATTGTGAGTTATAGATTCGAGCAATGCGAGTAGTTACATTTAAGATCATGCTTCGTTCGTCTAGTGGTCTGCTTAGCATGCGGACCTGGGTGCCATTCCCAGGTCGGGCATAGTGTTATTGTTTTTTTTATAAGGAATTTCTTAGTAGTAGCTTGCAATCTGGATGTGTGGCCGATTGATGGGATGGCAATAGGTTCGACCCCTAGGACTTAAACACATCTGACGAAATGTGGGTGTACTTACTAAGGTACAGACGCCAGCACATCAAGCTACTACAATCTGTCAAATTTCTTTAATAGAATTTCAACGTTATCTCTAACGCATTAAGGTTCAAGTTTGATTGGGAAAATTTGACAGTTTTGGGTAGCTTGATGTGCTGGCGTCTGTACATCACTGTATATCACTATTAACCCTTCGGGGAATTACGGACGTGATGATACTGTGATTTTGAGTATTTTATTTTCACTATTATCATTCTAGTGCTATTTATTTTAGAAGTTTGTATGTATGTATGTTAATATATTCTCATAATTTTTGTTTTTTTGTTTGGTAAATTGTTTTTGATTTTATGTATTATTATTTTTTGTCTCCTTCACCCTTCACACTCTGTCTACATCTCTGTATCTATTGTCCTATCGCAGGTATGCTGGAAGAGATTCTTATGAAAAAAGCATCACCTCTGTACTTACTATTTCTGTTCTGTTTTTCTTGTCTGTTTATATATGTGTACATAAATGGTAAAATAAATAAATGGATGGATGGATGTTTGTTACTCTTTCACGTAAAAACTACTGAACGGATTTGGATGAAATTTGGCATACATATAGTTTATAACCAGGATTAACACATAGGATACTTTTTATCTCAATTTTACCAAGGGATCGAAACTAATGCGGGTGAAACCGCGGGGCGCAGCTAGTAAAATATATTCTTACCTGCTATGTAGAACTCGCAAGCTCTTAGTGGACATGCAGTTGACGCTCCAGTCGGTGTTGCCATGGTCATTGCATATCGTGATGGAGAATCTTCCATAGTTTGCCCTGATGAGGTGGATGACTGAACCTTCCCTGCAGCCGATCTTCAGGGTCTTTCCTTCGCAAGCGTACGCTGTTTCGTATCGTGGTTCTGTTGGAGAGAAAAGATAAATCGGTTAGATTGCTATTCACAAAGGTAAAAAATACTGGTATTCAGCTGCATCCGGTTAGACTGGAAGCCGACCCCAACATAGTTGGGAAAAGGCTAGGCAGATGATGATGATGATTGCTATTCACAAAGGACTAAAGTTACGAAGGTATTCCGAATTGTAGATAAAGGACCAAAACTCGAAATGCCGCTATTGATTATGGGAAAAACAGAGAAATAAGTACTAATAGAGAGAGAGAGAGAGAACAGTGGTGGCCCAGTGGTATAGGCTCCAACTTACGAGCTGGAGGTCGTGGGCACGAACCCAGACAGGCGCTTTACTTTGTGTAAATAATTTCATCACCACTGCTCAAAACGGTGAAGGAAAACATAGTGAAGCCGGCATGTCCCAGAACCGAAAACGCGAAGACATGGGACATCTACCAACCCGTGCTGGGCCCGCGTGGCGGATTACGGCTCACTCCCTCCCACGGAGAAGCCTGTGTCCCAGCAATGGGAACATTACTGATTATCTAAGTACTAATAGGTATTGAGTATTAAAGGCTTCTTTTTTTTCAACGAAGGGTCACATCAAATCAAAGTCAACACGTTTTCAATCAAATGTCGTAAGTACTTATTATGCAGAAAAAGTAGAGAAATAGGTACGAACCTACGGGGATTTCACGTAAAGAACTTCTTATAAGTTCGATCCACCTCTAAACTTTGGATTAAATTGTACCTAACTACTTAATATCTTAACGTAAAGTATCAAAATCTAATTTACTAAACTACCCAGAACTCGAGCAACATTAAAAAAACTGAGTTAAACTACCCTTAAACAGGGTTCCCACTCCATCATACACAGGCGCTCATTTCGAAGTGTGAGTCGGCGAAAACGAGTAAACGATCTGTCAGTGCCGTCATTAATTTAGCCAGATTTATTATACAAGATCCTTACAATATGGGCAGCCCTATTCAACGAACGATGAAACTCATTCAACATCCATCGCCTGTCTAGTTCGAGGCAAGTTTAAGATAGACGAAGAAACGAAGCGATGTAGTCTGACTGGCCAGGGAGGAGCTTGTTTTTCGTACTCCGAAAATGAATTCCGAAATTGATTATGAAATGTTGAGTCGACACTTTTTGTTTTGTCTTCTGTAGGTGTTTTTAGATAAATGGGTTTTCGTAACGATCCGGTCACAATATCCGTGATTGGTCTAATTGGATTTATTTACGAATGAATGGTTTCAATTGTGAAAATGTTTGATTATTTTAATTAGGGGTTGTTTTGCTGTGATTGGAATTATGGGCGGTGTTTTTGTGGACTGAATTAATTGTGGTAAGTATTGTTCGAAAATTCTATTTAGTTAAAGCATCATAGCGTGTGGTTTTGTGAATAAAATTAAGGCTTTAAATGTGTTAATAACAGCTATTGTAATGTAACATGACTAGGTAACATATTCTATTAGACTCAATAATAATAATATGACTTTTAAGCGAGAAGCGTCGACTGGAAACTTTTGCTACCCACAGCTCTAGAAAGGAGAATTGCATAGGTGAATTCTTTAAAACAAGTAACAAGTGAACAAATATCAATAAGAAACTTCCCGTAAAGGATCTTCCCGTATCTTAGGTGACACATGATCGATATAAATTATAACAAACGCAATACATACGTTACCAGCCGCAATAATCGTACGAATACGTTGCTATTAATCAAAAGAGTTGCCAGAGCAATTTATTGTTCGAACAGATTAACGATAAGCCTCATGTCCTCGCAATAAATTGTTCCTTTAAACATTTTCGATGAAAGTTTTCGACATACGGAAAAGTGACGGTTTTATTAAAAAATATTGTGACAGTTTAACTTTAGAATAAGTTGAGATTTTTACTAGGTATTGAGAGGTATTGCTTCTGATATTCGGAATTCGTATTTCAAATATAGAATTATTAGTATCAATGGATTAACTATTAGTGATGTGCTAATATATCCCACTTAATATCGAAGTGAAATGAAACTTTTTATTCTGTAAATATCTTTATGGATATCGGAATCACTTTCACATGTCATATTATAAAAAATAAAAAAATGCAGCCGCCATCTTGGATTTTCTTTTTGACCTCACCATTGGCTTCAGTACCCTCGAAAACCATGTAAACTATCTCTCTCTCCCTGTGTCTCTTTCTATTACATTAATGAAAAATATGCTAGATGAGGTCGGCGTTTCCTACCTGACTACTCCGAGAAGAAAGGCCAAAACAAACTCAAAGGTCACAGTCTCTTTTAAAGTCCAGACATATTGGTCAGATCATCGTGTCCAGCGTGTCCTGTTGTCTCCACGGACGCTACTGAAGGAGCTAAACTCGTAACCACATTCTGGGGTGACCCTATTTAGATTGCCATTGACTCAGAAGAGCTTTTTGGAAAATAATTAGTTAGTTAAAAAAAGTCTTAACAAAGTTATTCGAAATGTTAGACAATTTTTATTAAAATAAATAATAAACAAATAAATTATCAACACAATCAGCCTATAATGTTCCCACTGCTGGGTCAAGGGCCTCCTCTATGTGAGAGGGAGTGGGCCGAAATCCACCACATGGACCCAGTGCGGCGGAGTAGATGCGTAACACAGTATCAGTAACAATGGGTGTCATTTTGACAGTCCAACAACATTCATTGCGTTACTTATGTTGTTGAGCAGACACATTTTTCGAACATATGAAGCAATGGATTAGCAATATCCTTCAAAATGATTCAGATTGAGATTGATAGTGTGGTACGCAATTAGGGTGCTCGTTGGTGAATGTCACATGTCTTCGAAGTTTTGTTTCTAGGACGCGTCGATTTGCTCGACAAAGAAAAACTCAGCAATATCTGTAGTAGTAGCGATTTATATATATACATATATATTTCGCGAATAATGGGTATGTTTATTAGATTATAACGCAATTTATTGCACACATTAGCAAATTAAATAAATAGCTAAATTATGTAAATTTCGTAATGGAGATTTGTGTGGTACACAAGTTTTGGAACAGATGTTATGTAAATAATAAAATATGAAACAGGTTTGTGCAAAAAATAATCTAAAATATAAGATAAGAATAGTAAAAAAAAAATAGTAATTAATCAGTGTATGTTAAATAAATAGTAATAAAAAAAAAACAGGTTGCACTCCGGAAGTGCCGGCAGAAGTGAAAACTTGAATATTAACGTTGTGCATTTTTGATATTTTGGAATGCGGTCTACTCTCCCTCCATCTTACGAATTTTCGATCAGGTCACGTGTCCTGAGGCGAGTTTAACATTTTTTACCCATCACAAAAAAGTGCACAACGTCGCTAAAGAAGTTTTCACTTAAAAAAAAAAACATATTTAGTGAGAAATAACAAACATTCTTCAGGTATGAATTGTAACAATGTCTTTTATTAAACAAAAATCTGTCCAGTGTCTACAGATTTCGATAAATAAGTACATCAAAGACAAACTGTCATGCTACCATTTAATTAATCAAAGTGACGTTACCTTAAACTACGATTTATCGATAGATATAATTATCCGAAATCCTCGTCATTTCTGTCTAATGGCGATTAATTACAACTAATTTGAAGCGGATCTATTTTGAAATTCGAGTCGTCTGTGTTCTTATTACGAAAATAAAGGTCTTCAGTAACGGTCGCCATTTATTATTGACAAAACAAAATGTTTAGAGGTATCGAAATATAATCATAGAGGAACGTAGCTTTAATTATAGGATTTCTTGGAATACTTGAGTAGGTATTTCTTTGATCAATTTAATGGCCGGTACAAATATACAATGACATTAATGTATCCGTTTATTAAGTCTTTAGTGATGACAGTTGAAAGTCACGTCAATCTAATAATATTCGGAAACGTTTTTGAATTTTCAAAGCAGTTGTCTACGAATGAATGGTGGTGCTTGCATTATTAATGGGTATAGTAAGTTAATTTGCTTAAGTATGTTGTTGTTTGACTTGCAGGAATAGTGAAATGGAAAGTTTATACGGCAAGCTTTTGTTTAGGAATAAGTCTGCAATATAAAAATTTAGTTTATCGTAGATAGGTAATCACGATTGATAAAGGTTAGAATACGAATGTTCTAAAAATACGGGAATTGCCCCTCAGGCCTTTGTTTAGTTTTATAATCTACAGTGGCAACCTTGACCAAAAATAGTGTTGCTCTTAAAATTCACATTAAATCTATCGACAACTCAAAAACCAAACTTGACCCAACACTACAAAAACACGCGAAACTGCACTTAATGTCGATAAAACTAGATACTCGTATATCAGAAACTATTTTAAATCACTAGAAAATAACGGGTCGTATCGTGGGCAGAATCGCTAGTCACCCCCTTAATAGTAGTAGGCTTGAGGGGGTGAGTAATAAAAATGATTTATTTGAGATGTCCAGTTACCCACTTGGGGTTGAAAACAATTTGAGTATCCCTTGTCGGATGATAGGATATTTCGTGAGTATTTTCAAAAATATTTTTTTTTAGATGTCAAAGTCTACTTATTCTGGATCGTGGATTTAAAGTACCATTCAATATGTGAAGTAAATACAACAAACTTAGTGGTTTCTAGTGGTTTGAACGTGAAACTAGTGAAATCAAATCAAAATCCATTATTAACAAACTGCTCTGAAAAGCTCTTTTTCTAAAACACTAAATGAATAGTTCTTCAATTTAAATTTATTTTGTAATAAACTTGTTCAGCAGCAAGCCTAGCGAAATAAATATTTAAATTATAAATAAACGTCAAAAGAAAATTACTTTTATTAAAACTCCTTTCTCAGAAACGTTGCACGGTAATTTAATATCAGCATATAATTAACTCTGTGTACACCCAGCTTTATAACTATAACACAAATACTCTTTTGTATTCCACCTTCTCTATTGTACAAACACCCTTAATCACACACACACGTACACACCTCACTCACACATAGCAATATAATTACATCGCTACATTACAATTCCTTTTTCAAAGCCTGTAATTACCCGGGTAGGTTGTGCAAACTTATAATTTTCTCACCACGGCTTATTTACTCACTTGTGTTAGGGTTTAAAGTTGTATAATTAAGTTGTAGAAGGAAATTGTTTAGTGAAGCCTTGTTGGGAATACGTGAATGTCATTTGATAGTGATGTTCGCTTCAATTGAATTTCTTGTTATTTGAATCGAGTCGGGACAGAATCGACTTCAGGAGTGGCAGGTATTCGTGTTTGAGTTGCGTGTCTGATCATTAATTTGTAAATACATACGGGGTTAATTGACAAGCAAAATAACACGAAGCAAAAAATACGTTTTTTTTTTTCATTCATGGCTTTGCTTGTCAATGTATAGCTAATTCAGAACAACCACAACTACTCAATAATTCTTTTTGCAATCTTTAAACTAAAACACAAGCTTTAATTAATAACATTCGAATCAATATACCCCGCGAGTCCCGTCACTACCTATTATTCATTTGACATCCTACCTTCATACAGGGTGGACGCCCCAAAAATGCTGTCATAATTTTCAAGCAAAAATATTCACTATTTCCACAGAAGTAAGTCCAAAATTGTTGTTAATTAATATTTTGGCTGCAGATACCACAGTATTGGTTTTCCAGCGAGTTTAATTCACTACGTCATTAATCGAGATCAGCGTTGGTTATTCTAGGGGATTATATGGAATTTTATTAACAGAATTTCTGGTCAGCGGATGGTATTAGGGTGGAAATAATTATGCAGATAGATTTTGTGGGTAAAATTTTAATCGGAATGACTTTGTGTTAATGGAGTGTGCAGTAAAGTTTCAATATGTATTGTGTTTTAATGCCCTAAATATAATCTGTGTATTTATTATCATGTAGTAATGAGAGTTTTATTTTTTTACGTTTCATTTCTTTTGTCCATATAATTAATTTTGCCCTGACAACAGTTATAATTGCCTTCAGTTAGTGAATATCTAAGTTAATAATGTAAAGTTTCTGTAGAAAATGTAGTAGGTAGTATATTTGTTAAGTTCATTGTTAAGTTATTTCTATTTATTTTTTAATATACTACTGTTTGTTTTCCCTTACAAATCTATCTTATATATATAAAAATCAATAGATGTTCGTTTCAGTGGCTAAAACTCGAGAGCGGCTGGGCCAATATAGCTTTTTGAAGTGTTTGTCGTAGTCCAGGGAAGGTTTAAACGATGAGAAAATATGGAAAAATTGCCAGGAAGATAGTAAAAACAACAATTTCATTTTCCCATATAAACTGTTCTACCTACTTTCCTGTCAAACATTTGACGATCGTCCCTTCAGCACGGTAGACTCGGGTCCACTCGAACTGAAGCACGTATTAAATTAAGGGTTTTAATAGTGTAGGAGTAGGTTAGGAGTAGGGTAGAAGTAGGGTAGGAGTAGGGTAGGAATAGGGTAGGAGTAGTGTAGGAGTAGGTTAGGAGTTGGGTAGGAGTAGGTTAGGAGTACGATAGGAGTAGGGTAGGAGTAGGGTAGGAGTAGTGTAGGAGTAGTGTAGGAGTAGGGTAGGAGTAGTGTAGCAGTAAGGTAGGAGTAGGGTAGGGGGTAGGACACCACGCGAACGAAGTAGCGCCGGGCAGCTAGAAATAATTTAAATGGCAAAACAACGTTTGCCGGGTCAGCTAGTAATATAAAAATGAATATGGATTTTATTAGACCAATGGTTTAAGGTAAGATCCTTAATATAGATAACGAGGTCAAATCATAATTATTTTTATAGATAACTTGCTTATTTTTCCTTGTATTTTTTCCATTTGTTTTTTTAATTAGGTACTTGTCCTACTAATTACATTAGCTCAAATTGTTTTTTAAATCATAATTTTACGAAGTGATACGCCTTCGGTAGCATGGTGACAAATTGAAAAGGCCTTTTTATAGTATATTTTACGAGATCCCCGAGGATACGACGTTTCATATATTTGAGAGAATTTTCGTTCGCAATTACTAAAATTGCGAACGTAGTTAAAATTAAAATTGCGTAGTAGTAAGTTAGATTTTTTTGGATGAATTTTTCAAAGGTTTTTCCTTACTCTCCCGTTTCCCCCATCAAAACCATAAAATTAACAGTATCTGCCCATACCAAAAATAAAATTGTTAACAGTTTAGGACGTCGAATACGGTCCGCGGATTTAATTGCAGAAATTTGCATATTTTCTACCAAAAACTCTACGGATAGGTACGGTCAGTAACTGGGCATTTTACACTATCTTTTGATTTCGTTAATGTCCTTTTTTATGAGTTACAGAAAAGTTGTTGTTTTGTCAAAGTACTTACGAGTACGTGGGTATGTGATGCAGATTATGCATAAAGATGGTGGGAAAATAATATAAAATGAGCAATACAAAGTAGAGAAGCAGCTGCAGTAAATGCAGTATACAAAACAAAAGTCCAATAACTAACTCTGCAATCTTGAACAAAAACCATTTCGTAACAAATCCATCGGAGCCAACCATTCACCTGAAGATATCAGACGATCTGAAGTTTTAAAAACAAAAATCGAACGGCCCCCATTCGAAATTTAAAAGATTTAACCGTTCGGCAGTAAAATGGCGGTGTGGAGCGAAACGCTGAGCCCGTCTGACGTCCCGGGCGATCGATTCTCAAACCGAAGGAGACGTTTTACTACTTGTTTTACGAGTTACAAAATCGCGGCTCGATTCGGCGGTAACATAAGGAAATAGGTCCGTAACTTGCTGTGTTCTGATAAAAATAAAGCCTGGGAGATTTGTAGCCGGATCCTCTGAGCAACACATAGTGAATGAGAATGCTTGCATGTTTTAGGTTTATGTAGATTTTCTACAGAGTTAGTATGAGGTGGGAATCAGAGTTATTCTCATGTTTATGTTGCGATAAAGTGCTGAGACTGGCAGTTGTTTGCGGCTTGAGCTGAATCACCTGAAGAGTGTTCAGGTGCTCATAGAATATGAGATAGATATTCTACAGCTTCAGAAATGTTATTTTTATGGGATTAGGTCTTTTTGTGACGTTTGGTGATTTGCAAGCAGCAGACATATATTTTTTTTAAGATGATGAAGTAATATATACTAGTAAAGCTGAAGAGTTTGTTTGTTTGAACGCGCTAATCTCTAGAACTACCAGTCGGATTTGAAAAAATCTTTTTGTGTTTCATAGCCCAATTCTTGAGGAAGACTATAGGCTATTTAACATCACGCTAGGACCCTTAGGAGCCGAGCAAAAATAAAAAAGTCGGAAAAAATGCTCAGCGAAAATGAAGTAATAGCGCGGGCGATGCGATACAACGCGATGGGTCGGGGGAACAAGAAATTTCACGCGTAGAAGCTAGTAGGCTAATAAAATAGCTGCACATAAAAAATCCTACTAATATTATAAATGCGAAAGTTTGTATGGATGGATGGATGGATGTTTGTTACTCTTTCACGCAAAAACTACTGAACGGATTTGGATGAAATTTGCCACACAGATACTTTATAACTATGATTAACAAATAGGATACTTTTTATCCCGATATACTCACAGGATCTTAACTTATGCGGGTGAAACCGCGGGGCGTAGCTAGTACTTGATAAAAACATTCATCAAGGGAGCTGCCGCCTTTTGATTCCAAAGTGGCCACTCCAAACAACTTAGTTTCAATATTATTTCATTGTCAAACACGATTATACCAACTGACTGGACATCTTAACCTAATTGAGACGTGATACACCCCTATTTTCATATCCCAATATTACTCTCAGAAAAAACACCTTTATAAACTTCGTCATAAAACTCATAATCCTATAAAATATTTTAAAACAAAACTGCAATTCAGAAAGTGTTGCAAATTCTACTTTTTGTTAACAGATTTAAGGTGTAAAATTGGTTGTAGCAAAAAAATTAAATGCGATTTCAGTAAATCGTCGGCCAACTATTGCGACGGTGTTCGAGGGGCGAGGCAGAGGTAGCAAACCCTTAGGGCTTTTTTAACGGCTCCTCAGATATTATGCACCCCTGATCACGTCTCGTATGAACTCCTTCCTGTATGAACGGTTTCATTTTTCTTTTTTTCCTTTCTTTTGTTTGGCTGGAGACGGATATAGTATAGCTGGCCATTCGTCTGGTATAATCGCATTTCCCGGACCCGCCTGTCTTTGCAAGCATGACTACGTTTTATGATAGGAGTCTACCGAAATATGGGAAGGACCCTAAATAAGCTTGAAGACAAAAGATGAATACGGAATTCCTTTTTGCGGGACTCGATTAAAATGTTAAGTCGAAAGATATTTTCATAATAACATCTCGCTTCTAATTCCCCAAAAGGTTAGGTAGTGGTGTACCTATAGAAGACCCACATTTCGCCAGTTATGTCTAAGAGAGGGCGAGCCTATTGCTATCAACCAGACACAAATCCAAACCTTGGGCTGTTGCTGAGAAATTCCAGAAGGAAACATTCAATAACACTTTGCCCTACCTGGGAATCGATCCCAAACCTCATGCTCAGCAGTAGCGCTTGCGAACACCTAGACCAACAAAGCAGTCACACGATATTTTCATCGAATAAATAACGGTTTAATCGAGTCGATTATTATCGAATCGATTAAAAACAATATCAATTAAATTAATGTTGATTATGTACCTAATTGGTCGTAATGAGGGGATTGTGGCTAAGTAATAACAGCCGCACGGGTCGATCGATCAGGTTAAGCTACGCTTGCCGCGGTTGGTCCGTGGATGGTTGACCATCTTTAGATACAAGACCCCTCCGTGCCTCGGAAAGCTCGTTAAGCCGTTGGTCCCGGTTGTCATTCGTGGATCTTTGGCTGTCGTTACGGGTCGTCAGAAGCCCGAAAGTCTGACAACCAGTCTTACCAAGGGGTTTCGTATTACCCAGTAACTGGGTTGTGGAGGTTAGCTAGGCAATCGCACCTTGTAAAATACTGGTACTCGGCTGCATCCGGTTAGACTGGAAGCCGACCCCAACATAGTTGGGAAAAGGCTAGGCAGATGATGATCTACCTAATTGGTCGTTATGAAAACGTTTTTTTTTTTTTACAAAAATAAACGATTGTGTGAAGTCTCAAATTACTTTAGAAACCCTTGACCTTCTCAGGTTTGTTAAAAACTTCTGTCCTGAAGTGACTTTTATCAGATTTTTTACTTGTCCAATTATTTTTAATAAAAGGTACCTAGCTGAAAACTGAACGATTGTTTTTTTATTGTAGATTAAGGGCTGATGTTTCAATCATCTGATAATTTTATTCGAGGAATAAAGTTGACGTTTGACAGTTTTTGTATCAAATAACTGTCAAAATTTAAAAATTATTCCTCGAATTAAAGTTATTTGGCGATAGAATAACCAGCCCTTAGAGTGAGAGACTCTATAATTACATGTAAGTTAGTAATGATGTACTTAATATGACTTAGCCTAGGTAACATCAGTGGTGTTTCAATAAGGGATGGGTACGGTTGTTACAGATGAGTAAGACCCCTTAAACTAGGAAAATCCTGTATCTTGAAGTACAGCTGTGTCGTTCAGTGGCAATGAATACCTAAAATATCTCAGTTATAAAGCTTGTTTTTTTTTTACTATTATGTTTTGTGTTGTTCTTGATACTTTTAGGTAACATATTTGATTAATATATAAATACTGGTATTCAGCTGCATCCGGTTAGACTGGAAGCCGACCCCAACACAATTTGGAAAAGGCGAGGCAGATGAAAATATTGATTTGATTAATATTTAAATGTTTATTTAAGTGTTTTTTGTACATAACTTCACGCTTTTTTCATAGGTATAGGCAGAAATTACAGAATGCCACGTGCTACGATCCTTACATAATATTTCCTTAAATACCAGATTAAATAAAATGATCACTCAACACTTACTTCACTACACTTATCTTGGGAATTGCCCCAAAACAATAAAAAAAACATCGATAAAGTCTTCTCCATACTATCCAACCATTGCACATGACTAGACTTCACACCTCCTTGCAGGGGGGTGCGAATTGCAGGGTGGTTGTCATTGCCAAATAAGATTTTTTCCTCAATCTACCCTCAGGCAAGAGGGTTCGTCCGGTTATACAATTTGTGATGTAGCACCGTTTTCCGTAAGTATATGAGGTAAGGAGTTTGTGTACGTGTGTATACATAAGATGTTTCAAAAGAATATTGGCTTGTTTTACCATCTCCATCTAAAATTATGTAGTTTTCAAAGTATTTTTGCAAGGAAACCTGCTGGGTACTTGCGTAACGTAATACACTAGCAGCAGCAAAGGCTTTCATTAGACAGTTTAACAACATTCATTTAATAATAATAATAACCCCACCACCGTATCTCTACGTTGACGTCGTGATGGGGCTTGCGCGCTCTAAACTCTAGGTCTGTGACGGAAGAGTTTACTTTGCCGGATCAGGTCTAGGGTGAGGAGCCAGACCAAGAGAGATACAGGAACCCGCAGGGCAGCATGTGGCGAGCTGTTGGGCAGTAGCGACCCCACGGACCCTATCTCTCAGGAGAAGTCTTGAACACTGACGAGGAACAGAGCTCCCACCTCATTCTTGCCTTTATTAGCTGGCTTTTTTTTTTGAGGATGGGAAATCATCAAATGACCCCTCCCGCTCTGGGTGGAGCAGAAGGGAGTGTCAGACTCTTACTGACTAAAACCCACCCGTGTTCCTTCCTTAGCCCTTTATGTTCCAGGGCAGCGGTAACCCTTTCGGACAATCCCGCTACCCTAGCAGGCTTCGGCCCTATCGGGCCCCGTCACTCATGCTGACATCTCTTTGAGCTGGCTTGAGTGGAGATTTGCAAGAGCAAACGTGCTCGGAGGAAGGAAGTATTTCAGTAAGATGCTGGTAGGGATCTTGACCGTACTTCCGGGATTGTCCTGATAGCCGTGGATTATCTCTCCACTCATAAGCACCTTAGGACATAATATTGCCCCCTTGTCGCTACGAGACTATGTGCTAGCGACCGTTTTCAGGGGCCCATTATTGAATGTGCAAGTCACCCCTTGCCATTTCATCTGCGAATATTATGATTATCATTGGTTAGGTAGGGAAAATAGACCTTCCATGGTTCAAGGTGACCTATCTCCATGTTCTGCAATAGCCCTGCACTAACCGGGGGTTATCCTTGGGTGCACTTGCATGGTGCATACAGGGATAATAGTCAGTTGGTGCCTCCTCATCATTTTAAATTGTGTAAAGGGCCTCTGCGAGTTGGCTTCAGCCCCTAGTACGCCTTTCAAAGGTCCGGGACCCCAGGGTCCCGAGATATGTCAAAGACAACTAAAATAATAATAATTTGTTTAATCAAATAACAATGTTAACAATAAATAGTAGTAGTCATTGCATTATTTACGATGTTGAGCACACAAATTTTTGGAACATAATTATGAAGCAATGGATTAGCAATATCGTTTTTTTTTTTGGGTGGGAAATCATCAAATGACCTCTCCCGCTCTGGGCTGAGCGGAAGGGCGTGTCAGACTTTTACTGACTAAAACCCACCCGTGTTCCTTCAGTTGCCTGTGCCAGGGGCCACGGTATCTCTTTCGAACAACCCGCCCTGGCAGGCATCGGCTCTAGCGGACCCCGTCAGTTCGTTCTGACATCTCTTTGAGACGCAATATCCTTCAAAATGATTCAGATTACGTAATAAGGGTGCTGTTTTGAAATGTATTTAATAGACAGTGCCTTTCAAACAGACTCTATTAAAGATGATTCATTATTTTATGTAGTCGTATAATTTGATTCTATTGCGAGTTGCAACTATCAATTCTTTTATGACAACAAGGTTTGTTACTACAACTTAAACTTTATTTACGTAGCCCCAAAGTACACATTTGTGTGAATGAAACTTGTATTAGGTATAAATGCCATTTCATAGAAGATTTATGGAACTCGATACTTTTTGTCCCGTAACTGTATATGTATGGTGTGTTGGTTTGTCCCAGGGGTTGAATGCATGCGCCGTCAGTTTCGGCAATGAGGTGAGCAGTTTTTTTCTGTGTTGTTCGGGGATTATGTGCAAATTCATTGTGAGGGGGTGATATCAAGCATGGCTAATGATACTAGAGGTATTTTGAGCAACTCTTTCAACAAAGCAGGCTTAAAAGGCAAGCTTAAGCCTTATTTTGAACGATTTCTGTTATTGACAGTTTAAAAACTTCTTACCGAGAAGGAACTCCTTCTCTATCACAATAAACTACACACTATTGTCTACATTTCTCCTATCGCAGGTCTACTGGAAGAAATTTCTTAGGAAACTAGCTTTTTTTCTGACTTTTATTTGCTCGCCTCTCTCTCGCCCCGTTCTCAAGAATCGGGCTATCAAATGCAAAAAGAATTTTTGAAATCCGACCGGTTCCGGAGATTTGCACGTTCAAAAAAACAAATAAAACAATAAACAAACTCTTCAGCTTTATTTGTTAAAGATAAACATACTCAATACTTATATGTCGTATTTGTATCAATTTTACAGTGTGTACATAAATAATAGGCTAGATGCCTAAAAAAAAATTAATTAGTCAGTCAGTTAGATTATCAAAAAATATTGGACCCGTATTTTTTCTTTTGTCAATTATATAAAAAATGACGAAGATATCGCCCGTTAAAGTTCCGCGTGACGTCACGCCTTGCTACACGTTTTAGCAAGGCGTGACGTCACGACCCTCCCAAATTTTGACGCGCTTTATCTTTATCATTTTTTGTTTGATTGACAAAAGAAAAAATACGTGTCCATTATTTTTCGATAATCTAACTGACGGACTAAATATAATAATATGTTTTTTACCCAGGCAACTACCCTAAATAAATAAAGATCAAAAACCATCCCATCACACTAAAAACCACAAAACGTAACATAACATCGCGTAACAATTTGCTCAGAACACCTTTCTCAAAAATACACCTCATAACAGACACAAACAATTCCTGCAACACTACTACTATACGACTACTGCATACAACTACTGAAAAGTAAAACATTACCCTCTTTCTGGGGCAGTTGGGTAAAAACTACCTAGCCGGTAGAAATTTACGTCCCCCGCTCCCGGTCACAACTTACATCCCTACAAACTGTACATACACATAGGTGCTACCTACGTACAGTCCTTGGCTGAATTATTTTTAAGTGTTAAAGGTTTTGCGGGATTCCCTACAAGAGCGATAAATAAACCGAATCTTGCGATACAATGTAGTGCACCAAATTCACGCGGGTTCCGTACGGACCCTTAGTTTATGGTTCCCTTCGTGTCGTGAGTCTATTGTCAGCGAATATTGGGTGTTGAAGTTGCGTTTATTGTGAGGGAATGCTGGCTGGGTAGCGGGATTGTCCGAAAGGGTTACCGCTGCCCTGGAACATAAAGGGTTAAGGAAGGAGCACGGGTGGGTTTTAGTCAGTAAGAGTCTGACACTCCCTTCTGCTCCACCCAGAGCGGGAGGGGTCATTTGATGATTTCCCATCCTCAAAAAAAAAAAAAAAAAGGGAATGCTGGCTGCAAAGTTTGGGCAGTTTAAATAGAGGAAGGGTTTAAAAAAAAAGACGTGGTAGGAATACTTACTTTTAAAAAGTAGGGGATAATTTTAGAGGTTGAATTTGATCACGACCGTCAAGTCGCACTTTGATGTTTTTCTTATGAATTCTGTGTTTTAATTTCTAAGAGATTTGCTTTAAAAACGTATGTATTGTTAGGGTTAATGGAGGAACACCAAAGGAAAGGCTGTTATAAGGATTCATATACGTTTATATTATATTTATATATTGGAAGGTGTGTTTACTAATTATATATTAGTAAACACACCTTCGACACACACGATTGCCTTTGCAAACTCGTTATATATGAGTTTGTAAAGGCAATCGATTTTGAATATCAGTTCCACAAAAATCTAATACAATGATTTATGAGAAAAAACCGACTACAAATTGCATAAAAATTGTTCTAACATAGTTAGTAACGCATTGTTTGTAAAGCTGCAGTTTTCCAATACGATTTCAAATAACAACTAATCGTATTAATGAACTTTAATGCCAGTCTTACTACAAAACATAACATCACGCTTGTAATCCCCAAAGGCTACGGCAGAGGTCCTGTAGTACATCCACATCGCTGGTTATGTTTAAGTTCCATGTAAAAAGGGGCGTCTATTGCCATCAGCGAGGAACAAATCCCAACTCTGGGCTGCTACTTGAAAAGTCCTAATGAAAAAACCCAATAACACTTTGACCATCGCGGGATTCGAACCTAGGACCTCATGATCAGCAGTAGCTCATGCGACCACTTGACCAACAATGCAGTCTTACTTTATGCCCCTTTTATTTAGGCATTCATTTAGGTGTTGCCTAGTATTAGTAAAAACGGGCATACCTAAATTTTAATCGCGACATATTCGCCAAAAATGTGAACAAATATGAGTTTATGGAAAAATAACTTTAATTCCTATACTATATATAAAATTCAGTTTACGCTACAACTTCAAACATTTTTATGACTTTTTCAATAGAGTTAGTCACTCTGAAATCAACTTAATTGCTATTAAAATAAAGTTGATATTTGTTCAACATAAATAAAATTTGAATATAAGCATGAAATTGATATATCCACCGGTATGAAAGAAGCCTGACAGCGAAGCTAACCGCAAGTGTCAGAATTCCTTGCATGGTATCAAGTTGCGACATTCTCTACTCTGACTATGGCGTGCGAAAAAACGCAGTTTCTGCAATAAAAGTAACCGCAGGAATCCTTGGAAATTGCGTAATACTTTACTAAGGCCTGTTACACGTGAAAGTTATGGAAAAAGTGCCTTTAAAAATGAACTTTACTAAAGTAAAAAAAAAATAAAAAAACGTTATAAATTGGATAAAAGAAAACTATTCTAAAAGTACAATATTTTACATTATTATTATTGACTTCAAATAAAAAATAAAAGCTTCAGCTTCAGCAGTTGAATTGATAAGCTTCCTCTTTTTTAAAGTCGGTTATAATTAATGAAGTGACATGCACAGTGTTTTAGTTCCTCATAAAATATATACTATTATTAAAAGGAGGTTTGTGAAGTTGTATTTAGGGGGTAAACTTTGGAACTGCTGATCTGATTCCGAAAATTCTTTCACTAATGAGAAGCTACAGTATTGCTGAGTGTCATACAGGATATAATTTATGCTAAAACAAGAAATTTTACGCAGACCAAGTCGCGAGCAGAAGCTAGTGGCCAATAATTTCAAGAAAACTTGGTAATTTCTGTTTTTGCAGAAAAACCATAAAGGGGATTGAAGATTTTTATATGAAGCCATACCTGTCCGGCATTTTGTTATTTTTTCAAAATGGCGGCCACTTATGAAACCTATATAAATCAATTAGCTGACATCAATGCAAACAGAATACAGCGGGGTAATTGCGTAATACACTATCAGTAACAATGGATTTAATTTTGACAGTTCAACGACATTCATTGCGTTATTTACGTTGTTGAGCAGACACATTTTTCGAACATATGAAGCAAAGGATTAGCAATATCCTTCAAAATGATTCAGATTGAGATTGTTAGTGTGTTACACAATTAGGGTGCTTCATGCGTATGCATACCATGGACCATGGATCTTCAAAGCACTTTAGAATACTTCTTTCAAAAGCTATCACAAATGCAATACATTTTCGACACCATTTCCCACAGGTGGTAAACCAGCATAGTTTTGCACAAAAAAAGGCAATATTTGTGTTATACTACCCTCGGCTGGTTCATAGTTCGGTACCGTCGAGTTACGAGCGATTTTTTCCCGTTATTGAATTCCTATCCAATCTAGTATCGGTTTCAGATACCAGGAAAGTGGCGAGCTGGTGTTGTATGATATTGTTTGACTTGCAACTATGTCACCTATACATATTTTCATCACGAAATGGTTTTTCAAAGTAATTTATCAGCCTGCCAGGGTAGCGGGATTGTCCGAAAGGGTTACCGCTGCCCTGGAACATAAAGGGCTAAGGAAGGAACACGGGTGGGTTTTAGTCAGTAAGAGTCTGACACTCCCTCCTGCTCCACCCAGAGCGGGAGGAGTAATTTGATGATTTCCCATCCTCAAAAAAAAAAAAAAAAAAAAGTAATTTATCAGGACCAGTCGGTACCTAACGATGCTTATATTGCGTTTATTCCTATCCTAATATTCTACTAATATTATAAAAGCGAAAGTTTGTGAGTGAGTGTGTGTATGTTTGTATGTTTGTTGCTGCTTCACGCTCAAACGGCTGGACAAATTTTGATGAAATTTGGTATGGACGTAGCTGACACCCTGGATTAACACATAGGATACTTTTATCCAGATATTCCCACGGGATCGAAATTTATGGGGGTGTAACCGCGGGGCGCAGCTAGTATTATAAATGAGAAAGTTTGTGAGGATGGATGGATGTTTGTTACTCTTTCACACAAAAACTACTGAACGGATATTTATGAAACTTTACAGTAATATAGCTTACACATCAGACTAACACATAGGATACTTTTTATGCTGATATTCCCACGGGATCGACACTTACGTGGGTGAAACCGCGGGGCGCTGCTGGTAATATTATAAATGTGAAAGTTTGTAGATTTGTTACTCAATCACGCAGAAACGACTGAACGAATTTGGATGAAATTTAGCTCACCTATAGTTTATAACTTGGATTGACAAATAGGATACTTTTTATCCCCCGTGGGATAATCTCCTACGCAGACGAAGGCGCTGGCAAAAGCTTGTTTTTAACATACTGAAAATGCAATTTTAATCTACCAGCAAGTTGCATCTACATAAATGGTTAGATGACTAGGTCATTGTAATATTAGGAAAGTTTATTCTGGGAGACAAAACCATGGTACTTATTGTGTAAAAGAAATGGGTAAAACGGAAAAGCCTTTCCTCCAGGAGGGAATTGAAATATGATAAAGCGGGGTAATTGCGTTACACACAATCAATAGCAATGGCTTTCATATTGACAGTTCAACAGCATTCATTGCGTTATTTACATTGGTGAGCAGACAAATTTTTCCAACATACGAAGAAATACAATATAATATATTAGCAATTTCCTTCAAAATGATTGAGATTGTTATTGATAGTGTGTTACGCGATTAGGCAGTACCCTATTGATATTGTTAGCTTTGTTTTTGTTTACTGTGGTACTGTGCTCAGTACCACAGCCTACCCCTCATGAGACCTACCGTGATACAAGTGAGACAAAGCCCGAAACCCTGGCACACACGACCGCATAATTCCGGCCAGGCTATGTTTCTGACCACCGGAGTCAAGTTACGACCACAGGACACCCAATACCAGAACAACGATCATGAAAAAAATGCAGTATCACAACAGTGCTGGTATATTTATATTTTGTATGGCTGTGCGCGCGTTTGCCGTGTTATTAGTTTTTTTTTTTCGTTTTCGTTCGATCATAATTGAATACGTAATTGGAGTTGTTTTATGTTGTGGTAAGTCTGTTTCGATAGTTCAAGGATTTTTTCGTTTGGATATTATGGGAAATAATTTGTGAATTAAAACTGGCTTCCACGTGTGACTATACTTCAATGTACTTCCAGCTCACCCTAGGATTGCCCCCAGCTAGATGAACAGACGACCTTAAGAAGGTGGCTGGGACAGACTGGATGCGGAAGGCGGAGGACAGGGTGTTGTGGCGCAGCCTGGGAGAGGCCTATGTCCAGCAGTGGACTGCGATAGGCTGAGTTGATTGATTGACCCTAGGACTGTTACTTAGAGAGAAGCGTCAGTGTAGCCCGCGAATCTCAGATTTTCTTACGTTTTTTACAATTTGCAGATCAGTGTCAGGCCTTTCCAGTTGGATGTCTGTAGTCAACAACGACCTAAAGCAAGTCCAAGTGAATGACTCGATGATCCAGAACATAAACATCTGGCCACGAATGACGAGGAGAGCCGACCCCAAATGAAATGGGATAGAGCTAGGTAAAGAGAGAGAGAGCGAGCGGTCAGTGTCAGGTTGTATGTTGATTAGAATATGATTGCCGACCGTAACAAATATTTATTTATAGGTTTAAAATTTTCGTGGAGAGGAGACCCTTTCGAAGAGGAAGAGTTGTGCCCCCGGGAACATTGGGGAACACGGGCTGATTATGTAAGGTATATTCAAGTGTATGTTTCCAATTGAGGTTATTTCAAGTTAAACAAATCTCAACTTTATTTTTATGGGAATTGAGTTGATTTCAGAGCGAATAGCGCTATTGAAAAAGTTATGAAAATGTTTGAAGCTGTAGCGTAAGCTGATCTTTATTGTGGAGAATTTTTTTTTTTTTTCATAAACTCTTATTTGTTTAAATTTTTGGCAATTTAATCGCGAACGCAAATTATGTATGTTATCATAAAAATCATCCATACAACTCTCAACGCTTTCTTTTTTTACAGCCAGCTACTTAGTTACAATTTTTTTTTTCCGGGGCTCGTCTTTTTTACCGAAATCGATGTAACCCCCGAAAGATTTCCACTACCCGAACTGTGAATCGAACCCAATGGTTTTCGCGTATCTGTCTACGCCACAAGCCGTACCTATTCTAGCCCTAGAGCCCCTGAGGACCAGAAATTGAATTACCAAATGCTATGTAGGTACTTCACGTCAACACACGACAACCGCCCGAAGGCTTTTATTAGGGGGAAAATATTATTTCACACATTAGTACGTGAGACGTGAATTTGTGATGCTAGACGCGACAAAAGGGGCTTATTTCTTTTTTTTCTGAGCTTTTTTTCCTCTGGGATTTGTGTTGCGTCATATTTTGTGGAAGAGTCGACATTATTGTGCGTAGGCGTTCGAGAAAAGTTCACACAAATAAGGTTTCAGAATTTCCGATCGAGGTGAAATATGAATAGGAATCATTGCAAACAACACACATACTGACCTACCTTCGTCTGCTCTCAATCAACCCACATAACTGTAAAAAATACTTTATTTTTAGAAAAATACAACAGCGGGTTAAAACACAATCCCAAATAATTGTCTTCCCGCTACGAAAACCGTAAAAGTTTCTTCAACGCGAATCGATACTCGGCAAACTTGATTACGTATCGGTTCGTTCCGGTTCTACGCTATTTAGTGCTGGAACACCGGTTCCGCTGTTTTCGAATCGTAACTCAGTTAAACGTTGTATAAAGCGAATCTTCTTTTATTTCGCCAATTATTCCACATTGAGCAATTATTGTGGGACTAATAAAATTGTGGACAGCCCACGTTTCTGTCGTTTGGTATATTTTTTAAGAGAAAGAGGTAATTTATTCGTTAGTGCTGTTAATATTCAAAGGACTGTATTTATCAGTTATTTGTGGAACATTTTATTGTTTTTATTAAATTTAAACCAAAGTACCAGATCGTTGGTATTTATAAGTTTGTACGCTATTTTATATTATAGCTACGCTATATTATAGTAAGCTATTTTTTACGGTTATTTTACTCATAAAAGTTGACATATTGTCAATTATTTTCTATTTGCAGTACTTACTTATTACGAACAAATATTTTTAATTCAGAGTAAATGTAATAAAATTACCAACGATCTAGTGTTTGGATGTAAAAAAATAGTACTTTGTACTTTAAATTTAATAAAATAATCACGAAAAACCATTAGAAATGAGAGGTTCTCAGCCCGCGCGGGATGAACGCTCTTAACTTTCATTTCAATACAAGGATATATAAAACAATAACTCGCTAATTTTCTCGTTGATTTTATTTCCTTGTATCCTAATGTCACGCACGTATCTACAATAAACGAACAAACACATGGTTATTATTTATCGATGAAATCACAAAAAACATCAGGGCTTCAAGGAGAATTTATTCGCAGCCAAGATTTGTTTAAGGAAACGGAAATACGTGACTCAATCGACATTTCGTTACACTTGACAAAAGATGATTTCCAAGATGGCGACATGTCACGTCAAAAGGGCGGTTGTGTTTCCCGCCACTTCGCTCGGCTTACGAAGGTAGAGGTACCCATTCTTTTTAACCGCACACACAATTTCCTACGCTTTTATTTTTCGCGAGCCGAAGCCGTAGCTGTCCCAACGCCATTATAAATGATATTTGCTCCTGTAATGATCACTTAATCGAGGTGAAAGAAAGTAATTTGTTTGGCGCGTTGTTCTCTAAAATACTTTTTTTGAGGCCACGGCATTTTGTGTTTATGCCTAATGCTAGACTCTTTGTTAAAATATGAGCGTGATAAGAGGAATTTCGTTCGCTATAATTATAATGGCTGTGGGTTATTTATAGTGAAAGAACTCGTTACGTTTTAATGGTGACCACTATATTACTCTGTGGGCGTGACCGACCGTTATACTAAAAACAACCCTATTTTTATAGTTATTTATACATCGGATTGCATTTTTAACTTACTTTTTTATTTAAGCACACGTTTATTATCTCGCTATAAATATTTTATGGTATCTTACAAAATCTTACTATCTATAAAGTTAAAAATTACAGTCATTAGTTAAGTATCTATAAAAATTAATGCCGGGATTACGACGAGGGCAGAATTTTTAATGTACGAAGGCGTTGTATTCGTGTAGGATTATGTTTTCCAAATATTTTAAGCTTACACTTAGGTAATTAAAACCGTTACTGACACCCCAACACGAAAGCTTTGCCAACTTAAAATTAAATCTAATCTTAGCAACGCTCTCTTACAGACTCTAGTTTTCACAGATATTTAAAAATCAGACTAACTTTCAGAGTGTAGAAAATCCTCAACTTACGGAGAAAATTTAAAAGCCAAGTGTAAATGTAGAAAGCAAAATTTATAGTACAATTCTGTACAATGATAGCGAGATTAGCTTGTCCTTTCAAATCGGATCGGAATACGAATTCAAGAAGATATATCCGCGGAGTTTGCACAAAAGAATTGGTGCGATATCGCGCGCTGTCGTCCTGCGGCGGCCATCTTGACACTGCGTTCCCGCCAAAACGTTTGAAATTCGAACATTTCTCTAGGGATGTGTCACTTTTGAAACGTACCCGTTCGATTCTGAACATTTATAACCCTATAGCGACATTTTGCATTTTAATATTCACATTACAAATAAAGTGTTTCTGTTTACCGTTTATCAATTGCTTTCATCATGATTTATTTGATTTCGATGCCGATATCGGCTGGGGAAATAAAATAATTTGTTTGCATTGGGTTTAACCAATTAACGCTCAAAAGCCGACAAGTTAAATATTGTATTTACATGTGATAAAATATTACAGTAATCCTTTGACTGTGAAAAACCAAAACATCGTGACTTAATGTTGTGTCATAAAATAATTAATCATGAACTTAGTTTTACTACAAAATGGCATTAATAAAGCTTGCCCTTTCATTAGTATATGTCAAATGACGTCACAACATAAGCGGTGTAACTCAAACTTATCGTAAAAAGTTGCGTACAACAAAATAAAGCGCTGAAAAAATCTGTTTAATGCAATCGGAGCGATAACAGCATTCCTGGGTCATGTTACGGGCTCGCGTGACTCGCCTAAATAAAAAAATATATACCGGCGAGCAAATTTGATACAGTGGCGCACTTAACTCTTAATATCTTTATCTAAATCGGACCATAAACAAGGAGGACAAATTTTTTCACGGGGATCCGGACACGGCAACACTAATGTTGGCTGTTGAACGTCGGTTCATGTTTCTCGTTGGAGTAATGTTGAGTTTATGTAATCTTTATGAGACGAATACGTATTTTTATGGAAGAAATGTTTTTTACGCGTTTTAAATGAATGTACGCGTCTTTTACGTCCATTTCTCTTCACTTAAAGCGGAAGATAACGTCAACACAACAAAGATTTGCAATCGTCCACCATTTCGATTTGCGAGCGAAGCCCTAATGCGACTTATCGCAAATACAAATGAAAATTCTAATGTATACGATGAAAACGATACGAGATATTGGGGATTACATTTTCCATTCCTCCCGCCATCATTACCTGTTCAAATCACCCGTAAACTTAGTATTATATATTATTATATACTTCGACAAAATATCTGCACATTTCTACATAATACGATGACTAGCAGAAACCACGCATCTGTTACAAGCTTTTTATTAGAGCAATCTACAAAAAAGGGAAAAATGGACCTCATTCAAGCAAGCCTTTCGGCCCGAAGAAAATCTTTTTACATAGAAAAACAAAACTATATATTACAGAAACAAGCTATTATCCAGTCTACGCTAGCGTACCAACCAGGATAACCTAAAAACTTCCGATCCGTCTGGCAACTGCTCCTATTCGATTTTCCCGCAATTTTAACGTAAATTCGCCATTTTATTGAACTCGTTTTGGTAGATTATGTAAGTTAATGCGCGTTTTGGTCCGCCACGCGATTTGAACGGCCCGATTACCTAGTCTGCGATTTCAGAACTGTTAATGCGTGTCACGAAGCATTTTTCAGTCGTTTCAGGGATTTATTTCATGACTGATATCTTCATTAGTCTACAAGGTCACTGGAACTTTAGGACTTGGTTTAATGTTTATGACGTCTGCTCATTTAGATAGGTCAGTTAGGGCAAGACTAAGATCGTAAATCGCATTATCGTTAAAGGAGCTGGTTTAAACTTTCGTATGCAGAACGTGGATCTACGCGAGACACAATGGCTTTTTAATTGTTTCTGTAATTACGTCGCTAACCGGTTAAGGGTTCAATAGCCAAAATGCTTTAAATAATAAACCCTAATTGGTGTAAAAATTGGTTCTTAACTAAAAACTGAACTAAAACATTATAATTAGAGCGCATAAAGTGTAACAACCTCATTTGGAAAACTTATTACACAAAGTATCCAACATTACAATAATCGCTAAACAGCTCTTGTTTCAACGCGTTTATTTTCACAAAAATCAATTTAGCACAGTTCACGCGAAAGAATCGCACACGGCCAAGACTGCCATAATTACCAACCAGGGGCGGGAAGATTGAAAAAAGAACAAAAACCAAAATGGCGCCGATTCTCCCGGAGCCGTGACTCTGAGCATTTTGTCTCTGGTCACGAATATCATAAGCTTGGGTCGTGCACACGCTAAGGGTCTTTTGGTGTGAAAATACGATATAATTTTGAAGAAATAATCAGAAACGGGTTCGCGTGCCCACGGGGCATTACAGGGCCCCACCCGGCATGTTAATGTTGCCAGTACGTATAACCACGGCATGTATGTAATGAGCCGAGGAAAATTGTGTTGCCATAAAAATAATTGTGTTTCCTACCACCCTCTTGAACGTCACTCGATTAACATCGCGCGCAATAGTTCTAGTGATATTTGCATATTGAGGATGCTATGGTACTTGTACATTTGACATGCTTTGATTACTTTTAAAAGAACTAAGGATATCGACACCTTGGCTGTTATGGTGTTAAATAGATACTTTTAATTTTCATTCTTGTTAAAAGTAAAGTTGAATTCATGATTCGTTGACACTTTTGATAAATAATCATAGTTTAAGAAGGCTATTCCCGTAATTAAAAACTTTCAAAATCTAGTCGCAATCGTATCTCAGCGACAACTAATGTCAAAAACTTGACAAAAATGTAGGGAAATTAGAGGTATTTTTGGCAGATTGAGAGTGAGATCAGACTGTGAACGGTCTTAAAATTACTTTTATATGCTGTTTATGCTAACAACAAGAGATTTTTTTTTTTTTGTAATATTCTTATGTCTGAATAAAAAATCCTTTTTATACCTCCAAATCTTTGTAGTAAGTAATGAACAATTAGTAATTCCTAGTTATCAGCACCTTTATGTAACACAGTATCAACCATAACCTAAATATTTTTGAAGGATATTGCTAACCCATTGCTTTTTATGTTCGAAAAATTGATCTGCTCAACAACGTAAATAACGCAATGAATGTTGTTGAACTGTCAAAATGACTACCATTGCTACTGGATAGTGTATAATTATGATACTTCTCGATAACTACTAGTTAACTACTAACACTACATTTTCAACTTTAACTAAAGGGCAATGCTTCCAATTAATGGTCTTACCAATGTATAGTTTCCTAAACTGCTGTTACATGTACAACGTTCATTTTTAGTATTTTCAAGAACAAAATGCGTGTATTTTGGTATGTTTACAGTTAATTGTATACTCCCCTTTAATTGCTGTTCTGGTTTGTGTTAGAATGAAGGTAGATACGTCTGCTTGAGCTTGACGTAGGAATGCCCTTTGTAGTCTAAGTTTGGATTCTAGTAGATTTTGTTCTGAATTATATATTTTTTGTCGGGGTTAGGTAAGTATCAGGCGATACTTACTTACCTTTGTTACAATTGTTACAATGTTTTCTTACAATGTTTTTGTGTAAATGTCTTAGTGTTTGCATTAGTAAAAGTTTGTTTTGGCCTTTCTTCACAGAGTAGTCAGATAGGAAATGCCGACCTCATCTAGTTTTTTTTTTTGAGTGTTTGTACAATACAAACCTACTTCTAGAAATAAAATCATTTATCAGTAACATTCCACAGAAAACTAAAATGGAACTACCGAACTCATTTCTAAAAAATAAAGTAGGTACTTATAGAGAAGTTCTAAACGAAGTCTAATTAAGGAGCTTCAAGACTTTGGCTGTAAGATCTAGAAGATTTTTAACGCATTACTTTCTTCTAAATGATTGTTCTTTTATCGTCTAGAAGAGTTTTGAGTATAAAAGACTTTAGAGTAGGGGAAGACCAGAAACGGTGAACGGACTGTGTGACAGATGACAGGGTTAGAAAGGGGCTGACTACTGAGATGACGAATTACAGAGAAGTGGGTATGGCAGAAGAAGACATGTTGCGCCGTCCCCAAATATTGGGATAAAGGGAAGAACAATAAATGATGATATTGTTTCCACAAAAAATCTAACACCTACCAACAACCAAGAGCGTGTACAACCATCCTAACGCGAACGCCACAGCCGCGCCGCCTCGGAAGCAGTTAGTTCGCAACTAGTATTTTCCACCAATTTGATCGCTCGGCGTGCAACCCTAACGCCATTACACGCATGATGATAGCCTTCATATCAAATACTCGGGAATGTAATATTATAGGATACGGAAATATGGCCGACGGTTGAAAGATTAGGTTTTTTTTTAGTATCTTTGGAAATTTAAGGTGGTACTGTGTTAATGTAAGTGTTTTCAGACTTTGATTTAGCTGGTGTGTGTTAAAGTTTATGATTTATATACTAACTAGCTTTTGCCCGCGGGTTTGATGTCGGAAAATATCCCAGGGGAACGTACTACCGGGATTAAAAGCTAATCCAAGTTATAAACTATCTGTGTGCCAAATTTTATCCAAATCCGTTAAGCCATTTTTGCGCTAATCCGGTACCTACATACCTACATCCAGACAAACGGACAAAAATTCTTCGTTACTACATTTTATTACATGATGAATTTAGGGATCAACTTACTCACAATTTAACTTGGTAATCTCGTAATATGAGACACACGTCAATAAATTAATACATCTAATCAACAAGCTGATTAAGGACAGCAATTTCACCTGCCCATACATTTTATACCGAAGAAAAAGTAATTGCTTCACTATCATACATACATACATAACCTTTTTTTTTTTTTTAGGATGGGAAATCATCAAATGACTCCTCCCTCCCGCTCTGGGTGGAACAGGAGGGAGTGTCAGACTCTTACTGACTAAAACCCACCCGTGTTCCTTCCTTAGCCCTTTATGTTCCAGGGCAGCGGTAACCCTTTCGGACGATCCCGCTACCCTGGCAGGGACATACATAACCTCACACCTTCTTCCCATGGGGGTAGGGAGACACTACAGGACGCCACCTGCCACTATCTTTACATGCTTCAAATCATTAGCTTATAATTCATTAACTTCACAAAAATCGTAGAGTTCGAGCTAAATCCGATACACTTAAATACCATCAATATTTTATACATAAAGTCTGTTAGGCCGTCTGACAGTCCCACACTTGATATATTTAATATAGAGACTTGGGTTTCTACCCTAAAGTGTATCCAGACAGGCAGACTTAGTTAAGGTCTGAGACACCTGTCTGTCTGAAAACTGCAGTGATGCATTAAGTGTGTAACGTCTGATTGCCAAGCTGCCAATATCTCTCTAAAATAACCTAGCATTGACTTCGTGATGAAGGTAAAATTAACTTAACACTAAGTTGGGTGAGCCAAATTGTTTCAACTTAATTTAGAAGTCTACTTATGCGACAGCATTTCGATTTTGAAACGTTTCTAACTCTGCTACAAATTATTTTATATGGAATCATATGTCTTGTGAGAAAACTTCATTGTGGGTCATTGCGTAACAGTAAAAAAATAAAATAAAATAAAGTACAGTAGCAATGGCTGTCATTTTGACAGTCCAACAACATACATTGCGTTATTTACGTTATTGAGCAGACAATTTTTGCGAACATATGAAGTAACGGATCAGCAATATCTTCAACACATTATTAATTATAATTATTAAGTACACAGATTAAATTAAACCGCACTTGTACCATAATTAGCACAATAAGTTATATTGAACTGAATATTATTTCAAAACAACACGGAAACAAATATCCTAATCAAATTAATTAGCAAAACCCACACGAAATAAACAAAGAATAACTGATATTAATTTCCTGTTGATTTGGTCAACCCTGTTCCACCGCGTCGGGTCGTAAGATCCCGAAAACTTGCAATAACTGTAATAAATTACAAGGCAATCCAAGTTGGTCTAATAAGATGTCTTGAGAGGATTTCATTGGCTCCCTACGCGGTAATATTTGGTGTAGAAGCTTGTATAGAATGTTAGATAAACGTTAATTTAATTGAGTTTACAAACACTTGTGTTAAACTGTTCGACTAGCAAGTTGAATGGTCCTAGTTCCTAGTATTCGAAACTGACAACGGAAATGTCTTTAGAATTTTAGGATGTTCACTGTTATTGAAAATAATATTATAAAGAGAAAAGATTTGATTTTTTGTATGTGTGTACTTACAGAAAGAAAGAAGGATAAAGTTTATTTGGACACAGTACGTGAAACACAGAATACAAAATTAACAAAGTAATTATAATGTTTCCACCAACAATACCGCCTTCAGGGCTGCGCCAAAAACGTTCATTTCAGCATTAATGACAGACAGACAGACAGACAGTTGTAGTTTTGTTTTTTACGCTTTTATGCTAAAACGGCTGAACGGATTTGGATGAAATTTAGCAGATGGGTAGACCATGACCTGGATTAGGACATAGGATAATTTTTATTCCGATATTCCCACGGGTTCGAGAATAATGTAGGTAAAACCACGGGGTGCAGCTATTTAATAAATCTGTTATAATTTTTAGGAAATAGTCAAATAAAATAGTTCATCTTTCGTGGTTAATGACCATATATGTGATTTAAATTCTACAGAGGAAATCGCGACTACAGAAATATGTTTTTCGTCATAAAATCTCCCAAAATATTTTAAGTCTACCCATTTCGCATCATATTTTATACAAGACGCCATTCCATACCTTACATCAAACAATTGACAAAGAGAAACACTTCCCACAAGTGCACTAGAAAATAATTTCGCTGGAATTATTCACGAAAAAAAACCCCATCAGACGAAAAATTATACCCCTAAAACCATTAGCTCACATACTGTGGTGCATTGAAGCAAAGTGGAGTGGGGGAGTGAAGTGGGGGGCGAGACAGGAAAGGGGGATCCAGACTGAGGGGGAATAATCCCGTAATTATCGGCTTAACTCCAGACGACATTTGCAGGTGGTAGCAGCGTTCAGGTGTACATTATGTTTTAGGGTTAGGTTGACAAATGCTGCACACTGATAATTGATTTATAGGAGCTTTCGATAATAGGGGGCAGGTTTTGGTCGCTTTTGAAGAATTGCGCGGTATTGGTTTCGGTATTTGACAGCGTGTGAGGGGTTGGGTCGGCTTAATCCTGTTCGAGCTGATATGAAGAATAATATTGGTGTAACACTTCGATTGCAGGGGTGGTTTGTTGATATTTTTTATTTTCCCTTTTATATCCTTTTCAGGGATCCTGTTGTACAATTTTTGGGGATTTATCTGTTGACGTGTAAGGACTTTATTTTAAGCTGACAAGGATAGAGAGATCTGAAGCTTGGTTGTCATAGTTTTGGGGTAATATCAGTGGATTACCAGTCCTTGTTCGGAACATATTGATCGTAGATTAGATACCGAGGTTTATTTGTTCGTAGAGGTCGTCTCCATTGCAGTTCTGAAGTGAACAAGTATTACTTCTTTTTGCCTAGCTAGAGAGCTGTAATTCGAATTGCTGGAAATCTTGAAAGATATTGTCCTGAAGTTTTATAAATAGATTCAATTAACAGGAAACAAATGCAAAAACAGAGCAGTGGTGGCACAGTGGTATAGACTACAACTTACGAGTTATAGGTCGTGGGTACGAACCCAAGCAACCACTTTACTTTGTGTAAATTATTTCATCACCACTGCTCTCAAAACGGTGAAGAAAAACATCGTGAGGAAACCGGCATGTCCTAGAACCGAAAATTCGGAGACATGTGAAATCTACCAACCCGCACTTGGCCCGCGTGCCCACTCCCTCTCATACAGAGGAGGCAAGTGTCCCAACAGTGGGAAGTGGGAACATAATAGGCTGATTTTGTGTGTGTTATATAAATTCAAAAACTGTCGAAGACACTTCCAGTCCGGAAACAATGTGTCTTTGTGGAAAGTAATTTCTTTTTATTAAAACTTGAGGCTCCTACGCTGAAAATTACGCAGAACCAGCGTTGTTTGCTTTTCATAAAGGAATCTGTGATTTTAACTGCCCGAGGGGTAGACGTTGGATGGTTTTCGGTCGAATTTTGGGCCGTTTTCGGTATATTTTGGGTGCTACGGCCGAATTTAGGCGTGACTTAATAACGTGTTGCTGGACGATACTCCTTGTTTTGGCACCGTTGGCTTAAGCTGATGGATTTGTAAAGGATGGGTTGTATTTGTTGGTGAATTATTTTCATATTTTGCAATATTGGTTTGTGTTTTCTGTACGTTTTAATAGTTTAGTTTTAATAAGCATTTTTCTTTGCACCGATGGCCGGTGGAGCAGATGAGTCCTGGAGTGGAGACCGCGTATCGGTAAGCGTAGTCTGGGACGACGCTAGATGGACGGACGACCTTAAGAAGGTGGCTGGGACAGACTGGATGCGGAAAGCGGAGGACAGGGTGTTGTGGTGCAGCCTGGGAGAGGCCTATGTCCAGCAGTGGACTGCGATAGGCTGAGTTGATTGTTTGAAGCATTTTTGTTATGTGTCATTGATCCACTAGTTTTTATATGAAACCTCTAAAATCACCAACACGCACTACGCTTAGTGAAGTGAAGTGATCCGTTCCTTCCCTGTATGAGAACAGCTGATCTATTCTGTAAAAATCTTACCGTGAAAACTTAGGTGAAGTTAGCTTGAAGCTGTCATTCCACCTGGTGTTCGAATGACACTATTGACAGTTCACTTCACTTATCATGGTGAGATATTTACAGAATAATCCGACAGACCTTTGCCTTTACCTAGGACAATATAATAAAAATAATTGTTTTATTTATCTAAAGTAATACATAGATACAGATTCTACACAGAGATAGACACACAATAATCATGAATGGCTGTTTATACATAAGTGTAAGGTTACAAACGTCTTTAAATGTATAGACCAAAAATGAAACCCTGCCTCTCAAACTAGGAAACCTGTATTTTGAGAGACAGTGTTCGGCAATACGTACGTAAATTTAGTACCTTAAAGAGTGAAGGGGCGTCGATCTACCATTACATATTATAGTGATTTGAACATCATGAGATGTGTGTGTGTGTGAGAGAAAGAGAGGGTGTGTGATAGTGTGAAGTTATTGTGTAATATACCACTTGATCCTTCATGAACGAGTATATAATAATACTAACTTCTGCCCGCGGCTTCGCCCGCGTGTATGTCGGAAATTATCCCACGGGAACGTGCTAACAGGATAAAATGTATGTGCTTCCCCAGGATGCCATCTATCTCTACGCCAAATCAGAAGTTCAGTGGTATAGGCGTGAAAATGTAACATACAGTTTCAAGTTCAAATCCTCCCCTTAAAAACTGAATTACCCCTTTTTATCCCGTCAGTGGTAAATTTTCGACAACTTTACATACTTATTATTAATTATTTTCAGTCAAAACTATCAATACTGAGTTTCGAGTTACTCGGACCGCGCATTCAATTTCTTCCACATAAACTTCACACTATCCTTCTCTATATCCCCCTTTGAGGAGTAGTTTTGAAAAACTTAGGTATAATGATAAACTTTATTACTTACTTAGGCAAGTATTCTTGCCAAGTTTCAAGTTTATTAACTAAATGAATAAGATTTTTCATATAAACTGTATCCCCCGCTTTTCACTCCCACAGGGGTGGAATTTTGAAAAATCGTTTGGGATTATTCATAACTTGATTTAAAGATTATTTATACCAATTTTCGACTTAATCAAGCCACGCATTATAATCCTCCCTTGTAAAATTAACAACCCCTTTTCAACACGTTAGGGGTAGATTTTCGAAAAACCCTGAATTATGTTACTCTTTATTTTTGGTCTTAAGTATAAACACTGAGTTTCGAGGTAATCGGACTGCGCATTCAAATTATTCCAAACAAACTTCAACACCCCTATATCCCCCTTTGAGGGGTAGTTTTGAAAAACTTATAATGATAAACTTTATTACTTACTTAGGCGAGTATTCTTGAAAAGTTTCAAGTTTATTAACCCAATGAAGAAGATTTTTCATATAAACTGTATCCCCGCTTTTCACCCCCACAGGGGTGGAATTTAAAAAAAAATCGTTTGAGATGTATTCATAACTTGACTCAAAGATTATTTATACTAATTTTCGAGTTAATCAAGTCATGCAGTAAAATCCTCCCTTGAAAAATTGACTACCCCATTTCAGCCCGTCAGGGGTAGATTTTCAAAAAACTTTGATACACATTATTCTTTTCTTTCAATATTAGGTATAAATACTGAGTTTTGAGTAAATCGGACTGCGCGCTAAAATTCTTCCATACAAACTTTGAAACCCCCCAATCCCTTATTAGGGGGTAGTTTAGAAGAAAAAAAAACTGACAGTCTTCATAATTTATTTAGATAAGTATTCGTGCCAAGTTTCAAGTTTATTAACTCAAGGAATAAGATTTTTCATATAAAAGAATTCCCCCCTTTTCACCCTCTTAGGGTATTTCGAAAAATCCTTTCTTAGTGGATGCCTACTCTTCACGACGAACACACCCTCCAAATTTCATGTCTCTAGGACCAGCGGTTTAGGCTGTGCGTTGATCTATCAGTCAGTCAGTCAGTCAGTCAGTCAGTCAGTCAGTCCGTCAGTCAATCAGTCAGTCAGTCAGTCAGGACTTTGAATTTTATATGTATAGATTATAATTGTGACAGTTCGTGTGCTTAGATGTTTGTTAGTCAATTACTCAAAAACGGCTTAACGGATTTGGATGACATTTGACGCATAGGATACTTTTTATCCCGGTAGTACGTCCCTATGGGATAATTTGCGACCTCAATGCAACGAAGCCGTTGGCAAAATCTAGTAGGTACTATTATAAATTTCAGCACTGCAACATAAATTAGGGAAAGCATGTGTCTAATTGACAAATAAAGATTTCAGAGAAATAAAGGCAAGTTTCCAACAAATTTCCTCTGAATGTTAACTGTGCAAATGACTATACTATCGCACGTTATGTGAACAAAGTCAGTCGCAAACACTAGTTCGTGACAAGTTCAACACTACAGCGGGTTGTCTTCTTTACTGAAGCCATTAAAATACATGGAGATGTAAGCTAAAGTTTAAACCCCTACTATAATTATTATGAAGTTTCGAAATATAAGCCGACTACATTTTCCGTGCTTTTAATTATATATTTCTTTTGTTTTACTAAGGGCTGACTTTTCCATCATCAGATAACTTTTATTAGAGGAATAAAGTTGACGTTTGACAGTTTTTGAATGAAAGAACTGTCAAAATTTCAAAATTATTCCTCGATTAAAGTTATCAGATTATTGAAAAATCAGTCCTAAGCAGGATTCGAACTAACTTGTCTTTTTTATACACACGGTGTTTTTATGACAACAAGACCTCATTTTTAGGGTTCCGTACCCAAAGGGTAAAAACGGGACTCTATTACTAAGACTTCGCTGTCTGTCCGTCTGTCTGTCACCAGGCTGTATCTCAAGAACCGCGATAGCTAGACAGTTGAAATTTTCACAACTTATGTATTTTTGTTGCCGCTATAGCAAAAAATACTAAAAACAAAATAAAACAAATATTAAAGGGGGCTCCCATACAACAAACGCGTTTTTTTTGCCCGTTTTTGCTCGATATCAATAATGGGAACAGGTAGGCACTTGAAATATTCACAAAATACTCAGTTGTATTTTTAATTTAATAATAAAAATAAAATACATATTTAAGGGGGCTCCCATACAACAGACGTGATTGTTATAGATAATGGTACGGAACCATTCGTGCGCGAGTCCGACTCGCACTTGGCCGGTTTTTTCTTTATTTCTTTAAAAATACAGGAGTTAGGAAACATTATGGCATAAAGGGGTTATCTTTGCTTCTGTTATGGGATTTCTATTGTTTTGAAAAAAACTTAAGTATTATGTTAAATTATTTATTACTGTTATATACTCTTTTTTTCTTGGTTTGTCCTTCTTTTTCTCTGTTTTCCTTACTATTCTTTCTTCCACCATAAAGAGAAAAAAAAAATGCTAAGTTCAGCAGGTTCTTAGTTTTTGAACGACAGCAATGGAGAGTTATATTTTATTCTTTTGTAGATTTCATGAGCAATTCATAAAATGCAATTAGCATGCAGGGGAGCTACCTAACTAACTATCCTAGGTAAATGTCACGCAGTTTGTCAGGTTTATAAAATGTGTACAAGTATTTGGTCCAATTTTTTATTTTTCTTTTCATGATGGCGAATTTAGAGTCATTTTAATTTCAGTCATCTAGAATTGAACATTTTACTGATGTTGGATTGTGTAGGCAAAGCTTGCCAAAACACCCAGAAATTAGAATTTACCTTTCCCAAAACCACTCAACTTTTCTCTTATAATAAAGCCATAAATAAGCCTGTGACACATGGTAGGGGTTTCGCAAACAATTGGGGCCTGAAATAATTTGTAGGTAGGAAGTTTTCAGACGCGCCTGACAGGCCGGATTCACGCTCCGGTCTGAAACCGCTGAAAACTGATGTTGTATAACAAACAAAAAATGTTGAGTGACAACGTGCGCTCGGTTTGGTGTTGTCATGTTTTAAAGATTTTCTTTAACCGTTTTTTTGGACAGTTTTCTTGGTGATAGACAGGTTTTTTTTTTGTAATAAAATGTTGACTAATGTTGTTAGCTTAACAATGGGTAATAAATTGCTTATACAGGGTGGCAAGGACATCGACGCATAATAGAAGGGCAATTCTCGTAATTTAAAACGTTCAAAATCTAGTCGCAGTCTCATCTCAGCGACAAACAAATGTCAAAAACTTGTCAAAATGTAGGGAAATAAGAGGTATTTTTGACAGATTGAGACTGAGATCAGACTGTGAACGTTATTAAAATTACGAGAATTGCCCATCAGGTTAAACCTACCTTAAAATTAAGAAGTTCTACTTTCGTACATAATGAACTAATGGAGTTAATAGCATAACCAGCCTATAATGTTCCCACTTCTGTGACGCAGCCCTCCTCTCGGTGAGAGATAGTGTGCTATAATCTAACACACGCGCTCAGTGCGGGTTGGTATACGTCACATGTCGTAAAATTTTTGGTTCTAGGCATGCCGGTTTCCTCACGATGTTTCCCTTCACCGTTTTAGAGAGCAGTGGTGATGAAATAATTTACACACAGTAAAGCGCCTCGGTTCGAACCTACGTCCTACAACTCGTCAGGCGCGGCCGTTATCACTGGGCCACCAGTGCTCTCTCTACGCATTAACTATCGAAAATTCGAAATAAATATTCGATAATCTATCGAGACCGAGCCACAGTTAAAACGATTCTCATGTAACCATACTGGATAACGTATGGTCTATCGAATTTAAATACCAGATTTATATACTTTGTGTTAATATTGAACAACTAACAATTAAATCTGTACGTTATTTTTTGAGTCACAAAGTTTAAAATTGACTGGTGTAACTTCTATGGTGGTTTTGAATACTGAGGCAATTGAATTTGTACTCTGCTGTTAGAGATGTAAGGTTGAAAGTTGTGTGGTAAAGTGGAGGTGACCAGAGGAATGGCTTAGTTATGTCATAGTAGATTGTAGTGGTTGCTGTTGAGTAATGTAAGGCAAAGAATTAGATGGGTGGGCGTTTAAGTATGATGGAGATGATGGGGAAGGATGTAACTGTAAATATTGAGGAGTTATGCTTCCATGATAATTTTGGGAGAGGAAATAATAATACTTCAATCAGGGACTTTGGAATTACTTTAAAAGTTTACTCTAACAGAAATTGAAATGGATCGTATATTCTAAATGGTTATGTACCATCGTGGACACTGGTGGTGAACCACTTTTCAACTTTATTACTAAAGTTATAAGGTTGAAAAGTAATCAACCGTCATTGTCCGCGATTTTACCTATCTAAGTACCTACTATACGTTTGTTGTTATACTTATCTATTTTGTTTCTCTTTTTCTATTCAAATGGTTGCATCATGTCTTACCTGTAAATAAAAGAAAAACATAATTAATACATCATGTACTTAACACAAAAAAAAAGTGATACCAAAAACAAAAAAAGTCTGTCTACAATATTATGTCATGTTATAGATTGGTGTAATTGCTGTATAGCGTTCTAGAGCGAATATAAATAAATAAAAATGAAATTGATGTAATATCTATATTAAATTAGAAATTAGATTAGTAAGATCCTGATTAGGTATACGATCAAATTACTTTCTCAAGAAACCTCTAGATATAAATTACTTGTATAAATGCTACCTAATTGATACGTTGAAACCACTTAGAGTAAGCTTTCGTATAATTATATATTTATTATATAAACGTGAGGTAACCAAATGAATAAATAACCAAAAACTCTTTCACGTAGGTACTCAGGTAGCGTCAGCAGAAAAATGTAATCGCGCAAGAATTGTTGTTGTTATTGTGTTGTATTATTTTGAATTGATTTATTTTCAGTATGTCGAAAGAATTGTAAAAGATTCTTATTGTAAGCATAAGTGCACACCACATAAGATCAAATTGGTTTTTAAGTAGTTTTACTGTACCCATTCTTCTAGTACCTACTTAAGATGTTTTATTTTTATTTTGCTTGATTCGCATATAACATGTATGAATGTATTATACCTAATGCAAAGTGCATGTTATAAATTCACAAAAAAGAAGATCGTATTTTACCAGCTGTAATAAAAAAGTTGATAAAAAATAAAAGTCGTAAGGATGCTTCTAGAGTATAAAGAATCCCACATACGAAACTACATCGATACGCGTGAAAATCATAACCCTGTCTTTGCAGTCGCGCAGTCGGGTAATGAATAAAAACAAACGTAAAAACTAAAAAAAATGTAATATAATGGTTAATGAAAATAAAAATGTCACACAAAGATATAAACGTAAAACATAGCAACAAATTTACATCACATTAGAAAAGTAAGCAAATAAGTATACCTTAAAAACCTAGTCCCAAACAAACAATTACTCATTTCCAGTTTATTTTAATTAAAAGCACTCGCGAATTTGTCACAGAACATCCACGTCGCTATAAATAATTGTCTCCGGCTTATCCATATTAATGATTTCTTAAAACCTCCCCACATTATAATAAAATGGAGGCAAAAGCAATGTACTAAACATATTTTTCATATTCATACATTTAGAATTTAAAAAAGGAGAAAAAAAAATCGCCTGTCACACGACTTTTGAGAGTGTTGAGTCCACTATCGACCGTTTTAGTCCGAAACTAATGCAAATGTGGTAATGCCCAAACTAATATTGTTAAACCGAACTCATGAATAAACTTGGTGCAGGACTATTAATGTAATACTACTTCCGCCCGCGATTTTGTCTGCGTTTATTGAAACTGAAATTTATTGTTTTTACATAAAATATATCCTATGACACTCGGCAATCCTGTAGCTTCCCATTAGTAAAAAAGATTTCGGAATCAGATCAGTAGTTCCTAAGATTACTCCCCCCCCCCCCCCTACATACAAACTCACAAATTTTACCACTTTTTAATATTATTACTATCTTCTGCCTGCGACTCCATCCGCGTGTAGTTTTTGTTCCCAAGATCACCCCCTCGTCGCATCGCATCACCCTTGCAACTACTTCGTTTTCACTTAGCGTTCTTTCTGACTTTTTTTTCCTTTTGCTCGACTCCTAAGGGTCGTAGCGTGATGTTAAATAGCCTATAGCATTCCTCAAGAGTTGGGCTATCAAATGCAAAATGATTTTTTCAAATCCAACTGGTAGTTTTGGAGATTACTACCTACATACAAACTTACAAACAAAAAAAAAAAATTCTCTTTATAATATTATAAGTATCATCATCATTTCAGCACGGGATCACCCACTGCTGGATATGGGCTTCACTGCTGGATTGGGCCATAATTCCCGGTTCCGTGCGTCTCTCATCCAGGTGTCCCCGGCTTTGACGATATCGTCAACCCAGCGCGCTTATACAGGGTGGCAAGGACATCGACGTACAAACTGTAACCATGGATTCAGCATATGAGTTTAGTGCCCATAGCGTCAAAAAAAAAAAAAAAATATTGCTGTTCCATGCATTTTGACCGCGTAGGTATCGCACTTTGTTATGAAACAGAAGATTTTTTTTTTTGATAAACGACGATAAATTTCGACGCTATGGGGTCTAAACTCATGTACTGAATTCATGGTTACAGTTTGCGCCTCGATGTTCCTGCCGCCCTGTTTTAGTATGGAATTATGGATAAATCAAATCTGTTTGAAAATGTGACGCATTACCGCGACCGTCAATGAAGTTGACTTGTGTTTTCTACGTTCACAAAATTAACCTATATTTTAAACAACACGTGCAAGTCGTGTCTCTGCATATTTATGAATTCAAAACGACACAAATTAATTAGGTACTTAAATATTACAAAATATGTATTGTTACCACACTAATATATTCATATGAAAATAATGTCTTGACAATAACTTTTTAGATACAAAAGACTCCATACAGAAAATTAATTCGTTTTAACAGTATTGCCGTCTCACTTTAATGAAAGCCAAATGACAATGACAGCAATGATTTATCGACCATTTTAACATGTCAATTTCTTACGAATAAAAGCCACAGGACGTGTCTTTGCGCATGTATCAATAAAACGGCTTTTTTACACTGCAATTCAATAACACTATGAAGATGTACCTTAGAATAAAAATTATGACATGTTAAGAGAACCACTTTATTAAATTCATCTAGACACGATAAATCAACTAGTATTAATTAAATTCAACTTTTTTTGTCAACGCTACAAAGGGCTAAGAGCTGGCCGTACATCATAATGATGCATAGCGTCTACGGCTTTCATACATTATTAATTACAAAAAGGGTGAGAGAGACAACAGATTACAACACCTGCATGTAAGAGAGGGATGGCGACAGTAGGGATGACCAAGTTGCTTCTGTAGGCCAAGTTTTGCCAAGTTTCGGACACTGTAGGGTTGTGACAAAATGTTGAAAACTAAAACTCTTGACATGTACCCGTTTAAGTTCCGGATTGTTACGATACAGGGTTGTTTTATGTGTATTTGATGGAGTTTGTCCCTCCCTACATTAATTTAGCTAAGACGTTTTGCATTGGTGTTTAGTTTTAGTTAACTAACAAACAAGGAGTCAGTCTATTCAACCGTACTATAGATGACCGTATACTTAATGAGAACTGCGAGGTAATTACGTAACACACTATCAGTAGCAATGGCTTTCATTTTGACAGTTCAGCGATATTCATTGCGTTATCTACGCTGTTGAGTTGACAAACTTTTCGAATATCTGAGGCAATGGATTAGCAATATCTTTAAAAAATGATTAAGATTGAGATTGTTATTGGTATTAAGGATGTTTGTTTAGTTAATTAACAATAGTGTATTACGCAATTAGGGTGCAGAAACCGTATATTATGTGGTCAAATTAGAATAGACACAATTTATTGTCATAATTGGCCAGCTAACATCAGTAATTTTTTAAGACATGTCCATTCTTTTTATTTACAACATAACATCACACCTCTATGCCCCAAAGGGGTTGGCAGAGGTGTACCTGTAGTACACACCCACGTCTTTAAGTCCCATGTTAAGGGGGCGAACCTATTGCCAGACTCCAGGCTGCTACTGAGAAATTCCAGCTATAAAAACCCACTAACACTGCCCAACTCAAGAATCCAACCCAGGACTTCATGCTCAGCAGTGACGCGTGCGACTACTAAACCAACAAGACATTATTTTAAGTCTAGCAAAAAATCGACTAAACCAAAAACTAAAACTGTCACAAGTCACAACACTAGTATGACGTCAAAAGAAAACATGTGCGTTAATGAAGCCTGGTAAGCAATAAATAAAGAATTTTCCGCCATCTTGAATTTTCCGTTATTAATAGAAACTGTTATGAGATAGTTATTCGGATTATTCTTTTGGTAATATTTATTGGTAGTTTGTTTTACTTGAGCCCAATATGGCGTCGTACACGAGAATTCTTTATTTACGACAGAAATAAGCGGTTCTTCGGTTTAGTGCTGTAGTAATTATTTCGTTGTTTCCGAGTCGGTTTTAGTGCTAACGTGTTCCGTACTAATTAAATAACGCGGTGTTATTTCGTTTAGCTCGGTTTTACGTCATGGAGATAAATTATTTGGTTAATATGCATTTAAACTTCAGCTGCTGGAAATTGCTTTCTATATTATCATCGATATACTTATGTACATAATAAGCATAATCAGTCTGAAGCCCGAAAGTCTCACAACCGGTCTTACTAAAGGGTGTTGTAACCGTAACTGGGTTGTGGAGGTCAAATAGACAGTCGCTGCATGTAAAATACTGGTATTCAGCTGTTCGGTTAGACTGGAAGCCGAATCTAATAGTTAAGAAAAGGCTAGAGAGATGATGATGATGATGATGATGATATAAGCATTATCAGCTTGTAATGTTCCCTCCCACGGCTGGGATACAGGCCTTCTTCTTCTGAGAGAGTGGGCCGTAATCCCGGGCTAGAGGATGTTGGATCTAGGACATGACTGATATATTTTGGCCCAAAGCCACAAACAACGTTTGGTATGATTGGTGGTGCATTAAGAATTTGCTATAAATTGACTAGATTGGATTGATTAGGAAGATGTAAACTGCCGACCTAAAAAAACGGTATCACACCAAAGTTATCGGTTCCCAAAAATACCGGAATGTTAAGCCCTGGTCACACGGCAAATAAGACGCCCTGCAAAGTCTTAAGCCGAACAGCTATACTTACGGCTGCGTACTGTACTACATAAGTAAGGGATGCATTATAAATTCATGCTAAGATGGCCTAACTCGTTATGGCGGCTAGTTCACAAACGCCATAGTTCAATTAGTTTGAAACTGTGTTTTACATAGAGCTCTGTCGTACTAGAAGCGTTAAGCACGATTTAATGTGACGTAATAAAATAGGATCGTCCAACAGCTTCGCCAAACTTACGACCCAATGGGTCCCTCTTAATGGCAAGCGACATCGCAGCAGGCCCAGAGATGGCGGGATGAGCTGGACTCCTGTCAACAAGAACTGGTCCTTAGCAGCTTTAAACACAGAGAAGTGGAATGAGAGTAGAGAGGTTTACCCTGCAGTAAGACCTCACAGGCTTTTAATAAGAGATATGAGAGATTGGTCAATATTGGCTCAGGATCAAGTTGTAGCCTTTATCCTGCAGTACTGGCTGATTATATTATACAGGGTTATTGAAAAAACACTAACAACCTTGCAGGACTGGATTACTAACATCATAAACAATAACTTTTCTTCTATGACTTTTTACAAAACATAATACATTTACCAATTAAAAACAAACCTTAATAATAATAAGAATCGTTTATTTGCCTGAAATATGGTGCTTACAGATGTCATAATACAATTCATAGTACTTCATATTCCGCCTACTAAATTCAGCATGCAAATTTTGGATGTGCCATGATTCATGAATGTATTCATTAAAAAATTATGTTAGAAAATGTCAATAAAAAAAAGTAATTACAAATGTCAAAATAAGAATACAGGCAAGTCAAAATTAATAAAAATACAGGAATGTCAAAATTGATTAAGTAACAGAAATGTCAAAATTAATTGTATTACAGAAATGTCAAAATCAATTAAATTACAGTAATGTTAAAATTAATTAAATTACACTATTCATGTCTGTGCAATATTCCTATTCATATTATAATTCAAAAATTCATTAACAGTATAGAAGCAATTTTCAATAAGCCATGTTCTGAGTCTTTAAGATTTAGTTGTTCTATCTAACCCCCGCTCCTCTCCGCTGAATTTTGTACTAGACACGACAGTTTGTTTATCTAATTCTTTTGCTTTACGTAGAGTTAGTAACAGAAAATCAGTAAATGTATCGTATCGGCCGTTTCCTGCTACGAAGTTACTATTTGGTTCGGTCGGTCCCGATCCTACACTCCTACACTCTGACTATGGTCCCAACCCAACTGAGCCGATCCGAACTTTTTCCCGCTCCGCATTTTTCAATAATATTCGGTTCGGCCATGTGTCGGTCCGAACCGAACAATCGGCCGATACGATACATTTACCACTTCGGAGTAGATCAAAAACGAATCTCATCCAGTCCTCTCTAATTCATTCATATATCTATGAATTGTGTATTTTGATGTTGTAGCTTTTAGCCAAATTGAAGCAGCCATCGGCTCAACTCGGATCCCACAGCCGGGAGAACGATCAGCCTAACTGGCCAGTATTATGAATGAAGTTTATTGTGAACTAGCTGTGCCGTTCGTGAGTATGTAAGAAAGAAAGAAAAAGAATTTATTGCTACTCGTACAGGAAGACCACAAACTGAACTAAACACAATCCAAAACAAAAAATCTACTTATATAAAAAAAAAGTAACAAAAATAAAAAATAAACAGAAAGTCCTATACGAGGCCAAAAGGTTATGTCGGAAAACAAATTGGATTTCATGGGTTTTAATATTTTTGCACGGAACCCTATTTCTCTTTCTGAAATAACTATTACATTGCCTATCGGCCAGTAAAAGTCCAGTCAAAATCGGTCGAGCAGTTTTGAAGATTATCCCTAACAAAGAGACAGACAACAATTTTTTTAATTGTTTTTTTTTTGTTATGACTTGGTACAGTACACACACCACGTACCGTACACTTTCATATGCATTCAGGAAAAAACATTTTTTTTTACATTACAAACAGACACTTAAATTTTTTTTTTTTTTTTTCTTGTTTGTAAAACGAGTCTAAAATTGTCTAATTGGTTATATTTCTAATTATATCCCTAGGCTCGCACTTTGAAGATATCCACCAAACCATCCAGAACCAGTGACTCCAAATTTTTAGGCTAACACGATCAAAGACCCTATTTACTCTTACTCCTAACAGGAATTTGCGCAAAAAAACGCCTAAAATAACTTGGAAGGGTATGTCCGGGACATTTTACACGCGACCTGTTCTACCCCTTCTGTAGTGCCGGTTCGATGTCCAGGCGAAATAGAGCGGGAAATTCCTGCCCCTCCCCCCCGCTCTTAGATGATTGTGTTTTGCCATGCGTGCCTTAAAGGGTAGCTCACCATTTTTATGCAAATTATTATTGGCGAGAGAATGCTGGGTTTATTATTAAATTATGTAGGAAATGGTGTGGCTTAGTTTTTTTTTTTTTGTATGCCGAAGGACCAATTATATAAGGGGTATATATTCATACACGAAATATTTTAAGCGATACACCTATATGTAGCAAAGAAGCCAAAGAAACGAAAAAAAAGTATTTAAGTACATTATTAAAAAATTACTTGACACACGCAAAAAATACTGGCTCCATTCTTATTTTTTCACATCCATTACGCTAGGGTCTACGTAGTTTTACTGTCATTGAAGCGGAGTAAAGATTTTACGCAAAATGTCTAGTAATTTTAATGTTATATTATAACGTAAAAACAAAAACACTTCGATAAAAAAAAAAAAACTATTTATATTGGCTACAAATGTGTGCTTTTATATAGTGAGCCAAGGTCTTTGATCATGAATGATATTTACACGTCAGTCATATTTTTAAAACTAGATGAGGTTGGCGTTTCCTACCTCAATACTCTAAGAAGAAAGGCCGAAACTAACTCAGAGGTCACAGTCTCTTTTAAAGTCCAGACATAATCTTGGTCAGATCACGTGAAGACCATGTAGATTGGTGTCTGCAATGGTCTTTTGAGGAAAGAATTACATTACATTTAATTATTCCATCTATGAGTCATGGATATATTTTATGACAATGATTTATTTGTAATATGATTCATCTGTGAGCTCCGGTATAATATATATTTCTAAATTTGTATTGTATCATGTATAGATAACTAACTATTTACACCTACACAAGATACTAAATTAAATGACTAACGACGATACAAATAAATACAAAAACAAAAGACACAGGCGTCAAAGTTCTTGTCCACATCGCTGTCATCCGAAAACGTGCCCAGAAGACTGACAGCATTGCCACGTTGAATGGCAATGCTAATTCTTTGGCCAAAGAACGACCCACCCTCTGGTCACGTGAAGTGTCGATCAGCTGGCGAGAAATTTCCCACTCACTCGGGCCAATATATTGCCCTATGTATTTTTAGTCGGGCCAATATATTGTTTTATGTATTTTTGGGATCTGCTGGTTTCTCCTTCGTCTAACCTATGGCAGTTTAACTTAACCCATCCGATTTTTTTTCTACCTTATAGTGCCAACTGAAAAAAAGTAAATGCTTTTAATATATTCCAAATCAAAATTCCATAGACTATTTTCGTCACCATATTAAAATACAGTAACCATGTTTTCGAACGTGACAATTCATCTTATTTGTCTATTGTTTTTTCTAAGACCACAGATAAATTATATTGTTTTGTCTCCTACACGCTTTTGAACTACCATGATAGATTAGATCGGGTTATAAGATCATTGACCATACGGTTATTCAAATCGTAACACTTTAAGATGTACCTATCCATCATAATTAACTGCATACATTATAATTTTGAATTTTAACGGTTTTAATGGCTGAGTGCTTCCGTATTTTGTATTTAGAATCATGGACCATTAGATCAGAAGGCCAGTCCCCATAATTAAAAACGTTCAAAATCTAGCCGTAATCTCATCTCAGCGTCAAAAACTTTTTGTCAAAAATGTAGGGAAATTAAGACATTTTTGACAGATTGAGACAGATCTGATTGTGACCGTTCTTAAAGTTACTAGAATTGCCCCTCAGGACATTATTTTTTGGGCCTATAAAGCTTGTTAATTTTTGCATTGTAACATGGCTAAAATAAACATGACCAACATGACAGTGTTCAATTCTTTCCGTGCTATAGCACGGAAAGAAGTTTGATAATTGTGGCAAGCGATATATCGCTTGCCACATTTTTCAAACTTCTTTAAGTTCTCTCTCTCCTCTTTGAGAGAATGACATTCTTGTTCACTTACTGCTTATAATTTAAGTATTCTCTTCATTTTGTGGTTCGATTTGAAAAAAGAAATGTAAATATAAACAGAGCAATATCTTTGACAGACACGTATAAGTTGCACCCAGCAGTTTGAGTGGACACAAGACTCACCTTTGATGACATTGACCACCAATTTCATCCTGTTATCCAACTACATAATGTTATAAACGTGAAAGTTTGATGGATGGATAGATGTTTGTTACACTTTCACGCAAAAACTACTGAACGGATTTGGATGAAATCTGGCACACAGATAGTTTATAACCAGGATTAACATATAGGATACCTTTTATTCCGATATTCCCACGGGATCGAAACTAATGTGGGAAAAACCGCGGGGCGCAGCTAGTAAGCCACATTTTCAAAGGCAAATGACTGACAATACCTTTTACAGAGACGTAGGTATACCCCGGAGTGGACAAGAAAGACACATTGATCATAATTATAGTACATCACACATCCTACTGCCAATATTCAAAACAAAACAACATTGACATGACGTACTATGTCCCAACCTCAAAGCCTAGTAAACTAAACACCGACCAGTTCTCTCATCTCAGCATGGTTTTAAGCGTCACACCATAGATCATATGACGTAAACCTTGGGAGTTTAACCAAGAATGATGGCAGGAGCACCGCGGTAACCGCACTGATTTACTACTGTTAAACCGGCTTGTGTAGTCCGGGGTTACTGGCGGTAGGTGGCGCTAACTTGCTAGCGGATTGGTTCGATGAAAGACTTAGTGCGGGTTGTTGATAGCATAAACAGTATGCAACAAAAAAGCTAATAATAAAAGAAAATTTTTAGTACTTTTGTATAATTTAATCTAAAGACATTAAATTATACAAAAGTACTAAAAAAAAAAGAAAAAAAAAGAAAATTTTTAGTAAATTTAAAAAAAAATCTTTTATTATTGTTTATTGTCGGATGTATTTATCAGTTCATTGGTACTTTTTAAGTTCATTTTGGCAGTACGCTCTGCCGTGCTTCTAAATTCAGCTTTTAATTGTTTCGTGATAGAAAAATAATGAACTCCTTTACATTTTAAGGATATTTTAGTTCAAATGTTTACCGCAAGTAATTTTTTCTTTCTTTCTTAATACTGTTATTTATTTTTTACTTTTTGTCACTGAAATCAAATGAATATGGTAATAAAACAGAGGTAGATGTCATAGATATCATTACATCTTAGCTTTAACAATTTTCATGGCCATAAATTACATTTAAGAAGGATCAAGAGAAGAAAAAATGTAGGTAGAAATGTAATAAGTAACAGCGTTCACATACATCCTTACGTTCGACAGATCATACATTTTATTACGTATACCCGACACTACCCGATATCGCTCGACAACCTTAACGACCGTATGTCAGATATTTAAGCCGAGTTTAATGACCTCTAAGCTTTGTCATGGATACTTGTACAGTCAACACCAGATATATTACGAGTTATAGCGATTAAGTAGAGTGTACTTAAAAGTTTTTAGGAGGGAGTCTGATGCTTCTTGTCTTGTTATGAAATGGGTTTTGAAGAAATAAGAAATTAATTGTAGTTAAAATAAGGGTTTTAAAATAAATTAAACTCATTAAATATTATGGGGGGCAGATTAGACTTTGTGATCATAGATTATTTAAAATGGTAAAAGATCATTAAAAAAAAAACGGGGTAATTGCGTAACACACTAATAGTAGGAATGGCTTTCATTTTGACTGTTCAACAACATTCATTACGTTATTTACGTTGCTGAACAGATAAATTTTCGAACATATGAAACAATGGATTAGCAATATCCTTCAAAATGATTCAGATTGTAATTGACGAGTGTGTGACGAGAGTGTCACGAGTACGCAGTTAGGCTGCTGTTCTTGCATCGCATGTTGTGTTCGTGTGTTGCAAATAGGTCTAAAACATGACATTTACATTCTGATTTATCCTACATGAATAAAAATGTACACTATATAATTTTTCTTACAAAAAAAAATTACGAAAAAAAAAATTACTCGTTTGCTGTTAATTAAGTAGTACGATCATTTTTCGAAGATAGATAAGATATTTATTTTGTAAAACATGAGTACCTACTACAAATAGATTTGCATGGTCTTAAAATAACATTCAGGAACAGGATCTACATGTTTTTCCTTTTATGGCGTACAAAAATAATATTTTGTTGGTCAAGAAAAACATTTGAATTTACACATAACATAACAAAAAAAAAAAACTATAATTTACCTACTGTCGCGCAGTCTGTTAAGAACATCATTTATAAGAAACATTAAAACTAATAAAAAAGTGTTACATTTTTAACCGACGAAAAACCGAAGGAGGTACTTTGAGAAAACCTAGCCTTGCTACCTTGGTTCGTTTTTTTAAACCTTTATTTAAAAAAACTAACCAAATAAATGCTTAAGTATTTAAAACGTCACACCATTCCATTTGAAACGTCAACGTTACGATCAAACACAGTACCTCACATTTATCTTCGTATGACATCTGTTTGTCCGACTGTACATTATTGGAAATAGCTACATTGTTGCTCGCCCATTGTATGTTAACGCCGTTCGGTGACGGATAAGCAGAGAGATCGGTCCCCAGCATTGTTAGGTGGTGTTTGTTAATAACGGTGCTATGGTAGGGGAAAATATGTACTTTTAATAAATTAGTTTAGTATGAGGAGAGTTTCGCTCAGTTTTGATTAGTTCCGTTTAACTTAGACTAAGCTAGAATAGTTCATCATCAGCATAATACAAGTCCACTGCTGGGCATGGGTCTCCACCCATGCCCAGCAGTGGACTTGTTGTTATAATGCCGTTGTTATATTTTAACTACCCCGTTGGTCTCGTGGTCGCAAGCGCGACTGCTGAGCGTGGTCCTAGGTGCGGTTCCCGGATCGGGCAAAGTGTTATTGGGTATTTCCATTGGGAATTTCTTAGTAACAGCCCGGAGTTGGCGGTGTGATACTCCCGTGCCTCGGAAAGAAAAGAAATCGCGGGGCGCTGCTAGTAAAGAACAGATATATGTTAGGTAGGTGTGTTATTACTCACAATTGCAAATTCTTAGCAAAATTTACTGCGTTACTAGAGTATAAGTGTTAGTGTACCTAGTGAGCAATAGTGACACAGTGGTAACGGCCGCGACTTACGAGTTCTAGGTAGTAAGTTCGAACCCACACAGGCGCTTTACTTTGTGTAAATTATTTCATCACTGCTCTCAAAATGGGGAAGGAAAAACATCGTGAGGAAACCGGCATGTCTTAGAACCAAAAATTCGAATATATGTGTGACATCCACACATCCACCAACCAGCACTGGCCCCTCGTGGTGGATTACAGCCCACTCTCTCTCACAGAGAGGAGGCCTGTGTCCCAGCAGTGGGAACATTTATAGGCAGATTATGTATACGCTACCTATACCGAGTGATAGTTGTAGTAGATACAAAATTTGATTAGGTTAGCTAAGTGACTGAAACTGTTAGTCATTTCAGTCTAAGCCCTTTAAACAGAAACCCACCAACGTTCATGCCTGAATAGGTATCAGAAACATTCTCCACCATCCCCCTTCACAATCATACCTTCACGAAAATAGTTTTTCTCACAATTCCTCCTCTCCATTTAATTCCCGACCTTCGGTCCCTTTGTGCGGTCCTCCCATAAATCCGTCCTGCCATCGCCATTCACCTTCATTGTTGGGAACTTTCCTTTCTAAAATCAGGATCTGATAAGTGTAAGGTAATGAATAGTACCTATTGTTAGATAATTAATTTCTTCATTAACGTCTTCTACACCTTCACGCGAACTTGAGTAAGTTGGAATGGCACCATTATGTGTAATTACTGAAATGAATTGTCTTATCTCTTTAGTTTTTGGAGGTGACTCCTTGAGGTCTTAGTTTTGGGCTTTGTTTGAGAGTGTGATGATATTCTAAGTTTTGGTTTAATGGCTAAGGTTGAAATCGTAATTTTCGGGGACTGTTTGAAATGTCATGCTTAACTATTTCAAAACACTGCAACTGCTCTAGCCAAGAGCAGCGGGGTAATTGCATATCACACTAACGATTGCAATGCAATGAATGTTGTCGAGGTGACGAATTTATTAACATATAAAGCATTATACAGGGTGGCAGCAGGGACATCGACGTGCAATCTGTAACCATGAATTAAGCACATAATTTTAGACCCCTTAGTGTAGAAATTTTCTGCCAGTTAACAAAAAAAAATCTGCTGTTTCATAGGAAAATGCAATACCAACGCGGATGAAATCTATCGGCGTGAGGGTGTTTAGAATCATGTGCTGAATCCATGGTAACAGGTTACGCGTCGATGTCCCTGCCACCCTGTATGTATTAGGAATTTCTTTCAAAATCCTTCGGATTACGCAATTGGGGCGCTGAATCTACACCAGAAAAGTGCTAAAAATTTCAACAGCAGGGTAGTTACGCAACACACTATTAGTAGAAATCACTTTCATATTGACAGTTCAACAACATTCATTGCGTTATTTACGTTGCTAAGCAGATCAATTATTTCGAACATATGAAGCAATGGATTAGCAGTATCCTTCAAAATGATTCAGATTGAGATTGATAGTGTCTTTCGCAATTGGGAGTGGGTCTCGGAGTAATGGTTTACCGGTTTGGGACAATGAAATTAATCAGAAAAGATATTGGAAGACAAGGAATGGCAGTACAAGAAATGCACTTAGTGTAGTCTAGGTCACTGCAACTATGATCCAGGAATTTGAAATGATTTTCAAGTTATAGAACAACAAACTGAATGTCATAGACAACTTATTACGACCTTTTTGTTAAACAAATGGTCATTCAAAAATCAACTTAGAATACATTTTACTAAAGTAGATAACTGATTAAGTGGCGATGGAATGTAATTATCTGAGATTATGAACACTGTACCAACCCGCACTGGGCCCTCGTGGTGGATTACGGCCCACTCCCTCCCACAGAGAGGAGGCCTGTGTCCTAGCAGTGAGAACATTATAGGCTAATTATGTTTATGCTATGAACACTGCTTTATATTTTGTCCGTCATTCGTAGAACAAAAGGGCAGCCATACAACAAAACTGGTAAACAATAACTCTTGTACCGCAAAAGCGCTTTTTCCGCTTTTCAAATTCTGTTCCTGTTGACTTGTTATGTACCAATAGAAATACAATAACTTGGTGTCAGAACTTGCTTTCTGGACGTTTGCCAATATGGTTATATTAACACAGATGTACACAGTTTATAAGGCTGGGAACTATCTTCATAGCTTCTAGCCCACACACTGTGTGCACTGTGAACACTGTGTTAGAATACTTACAATATGGTTGGGAAAAAAAGTCGGTTATTTTTGACCATGATATTATTATCAACTAGCAGCGCCCCGCGGTTTCACCCGCATAAGTTTCGATCCCGTGGGAATATCGGGATAAAAAGTATCCTATTTGTTTATCCTGGTTATAAACTATTATGTGTGGCAAATTTCATCCAAATCCGTTTAGCAGTTTTTGCGTGAAAGAGTAACAAACATCCATTTATCCATCCTCACAATCTTTCGCATTTATAATACTAGCTGCGCCCCGCGGTTTCACCCGCATAAGTTTCGATCCCGTGGGAATATCGGGATAAAAAGTATCCTATGTGTTAATCCTGGTTATAAACTATTATGTGTGGAAAATTTCATCCAAATCCGTTTGCCCTGTAATAGGACACCAATGGCTGATAATAATAATAATTACTATTAACAATGATAGTACTGCTGAAAATACACCTCGTAAATAATGCATGTACCTACCTATAATAATATAACTTCGCTTGGCAGACGCAGGTAGACGCCACTTCATATTCTTATTTTTAATTTTATATTAGTTCGTGGCTAGATAACAACAGCCGCACAGGTCGATCGATCAGGTTAAGCTACGCTTGCCACGGTTGGTCCGTGGATGGGTGACCATCTCAACATACCAAGACCCCCCTGTACCTCGGAAGGTACGTTAAACCGTTGGTCCCGGCTGTCATTCGTGGATCTTTGACAGTCGTTACGAGTAGTCAGAAGCCCGGAAATTGACAACCAGTCTTATCAAGGGGTATTGTATTACCCAGTAACTGGGTTGTGGTGGTCAGATAGGCAGTCGCTCCATGTGAAATACTGGTATTCAGCTGTATCCGGTTAGACTGAAAGCCGACCCCAACGTAGTTGGGAAAAGGCAGGTAGATGATGATACATAATAAGAGGCATCAAAGTGACCTTTGCTAATACAATACCATTCATCCTTTCGTGCAGTTTTTTCTTATTTATCAGCCGAGAAAACGACGACATTTTCCTTCTAAGTGTTGGTGCGATTCAACCATATTATCCAACCCTTTAATGATTTCACGAAACAAAAGGAACTCGGTTGTTTTGGGGCGGCCGTAATTTATTTTATGAGAACCTTTGAATGAGGGCTGAGAATTATCAAGAGAACCCAATCATTAAAATAAAGTCTTGCTGTGAATGTGGTAGATTGTCTTTTGTTTTTTTTTTTTTATGAAAACGTAACCTAGCTTTATTCAAATTTTATTTATGTTTCAAATTGTCGTTATATCAAGTTAAAACAAATATCAACTGTATTATTATGATAATTAAGTTGATTTCAGAGTGACTAGCACTATTGAAAAAGTTATAAAAATGTTTGAAGTTGTAGCGTAAACCGAACTTTATCGTGTAGGAATTAAAGTTATTTTTCCATAAACTCATATTTGTTTAAACTCATATTAGGTGCCTGATTATCGTGTGGATCTGAGAGGCAATTCTCGTAATTTTAAGAACGTTTACAGTCTGATCTCAGTCTCAATCCGTCAAAAATACCTCTAATTTCCCTACATTTTGACAAGTTTTTGACATTGATTGTCGCTAAGATGAGATTGCGACTAGATTTTGAACGTTTTCATTACAGGAATTGGCCTTCTGACATCATCACCTTCCTAGCCTTTTCTTGACTGTGATGAGCTCGGCTTGACCGTTCTATAGTCTAACTGGATGCAGCTAAATACCAGTATTTAAATGGTGTGGATAATCTATCTCATGAGAAAAGAGGCTTTTAATGAGACGACATAGAGGATGGATACAATGAAGCAAAATTTGTTGAAAATACTCAACTGGCAGGCGTGGAAGCTGATTCAAAATCAAGTCATTTATTCATACTAGGGTGAGAATCAGCACTTTATGAACGTCAATATTCACTTCTAATCTCTTCATCACCCTTGGTTGACTGGTAGAGAATGCCTAAGGCATTAAGTCCGCCTTTGTACCTTTTTGTGCGAAAAGTTTAAATAAATAAATAAAATTACATAAGACAGTCCCCTAAAACACTTCTTCTCGATTCACGTGTTTGCTTTTAAATCTAGTAAGAAGCAAGACTATCTTTCTCTTGTATACAATTTTCGCGATCACAAAAGATCCCTTCATTAAAATTGACAACATGTTCTTGTATTATTCTTTATTATCGTTATTGGATACTTCGTCCAATATTCTTTTAACATCCATTAGCTTTGACATCGGCGTGTCCTTCTCTCTCTTTATTCTAAGCCACTAAAACAATTTCAACCCCAACATATTGTAAAACAAGGTTGCTTTTTCTGTCTGTCTGTGCGACCGCTTATCAACTCATCCTATCGCAGTCCACTGCTGGACATAGGCCTCTCCCAGGCTGCGCCACAACACCCTGTCCTCCACCTTCCGCATAGTCTGCCTGCTTAGATTTTCTAAACTACACAATGGATTTTGCTGTTTTCACCATCATTTAGAGCATATATTCCAGAAGGTCTATACGAGTATCTATTTATTTATTAGCTTTATTTTATCCTTTACATGTAGTTCTTATGTACCTGCTGTTTTGTGTTGTGTACTTATTTATTTGTTAGTACTGTTAGTTTTGTGTTTAGATACGGTTAGTATTGTTAGGTGTAACCGTGTGGCCTTTTGCAGTGAAAGCCTCCTCCAAACCGTTCCAGGTGGCTCTATCCTTTGCCTGTCTGGGCCATTATGGCCCAGATAGGTCTGTGTCTATGATACAATAATATTCAACTCCTATATATCACAGAAATCTCAATGATTTGACTTTTCCCCATTGCACCGTGCAAAGCAGGGTTGGTTCGCTATTAAAATAATAAAACGATTCAAACCAAAACTCTTCAACCGTGACATATTTTGACAAATATTGACTAGAAACTTCTTACAATCAATCAACGGGCCCCTTCGCAAGGAACCCTAAATGAGGTCGTTCACCCTTAGACTTGTTGGTTCCGCAGATTTAGGATTAATTACCGGTGGATGCAATTCGTTACGTCATTCGGTCACCCCCACTGGTAATGACTAGGGATAAGGTTGTGAATGAAAAGTGTCGATATTTATTTTATTAGTAGTATTGCCGCAAATGAATCGATACCTAGCTATTAAGTACTACACAATCTATTTGGACGAGGATTGCGTTCTTACCCGTGTTCTATTCGAAATGAAAAGTATATTATATTATTTCCATTCCTTTTTTTTCCTTTTATTTTTAAAGTAGGTATATAATTTCCCACCCCTGCGAAGTAATTGCGTAAAACAATAACAATTGCAATGTCTTTCATTTTGACAATTCCACAACATTCATTGCGTTATTTAACTTGCCGAGGAAACGAATTGTTTCAAATATATAAAGCAATGAATTAGGAATTTCCATCAAAAACCTTCGGATTGCGAATGTTACGCTATTATGGTGCAGGTCGTGTAGAAACTCAGTGCCCTATTTCGTCGAAATCTGTTTATTAGTTAAAGCATTAATGTTGCAAACAGGCTAATCTGCTTTCTTATTTTGTCTTACTCTAAAAAAACACAGCTTTTGAACACCCTAACATCACAGAGAAACATGGTTAGTACTGAGAGATAAAACCGATACTTTCCGATAGTTCCAAAAGTATCGACTACACGGTAATACTAAATAAATATCGTTACAGAAGTATCGATACTTTTCATCGAATCCCTAGTAATGACTGGTTGTCGTAAAACAATTGATTGATCGCGTGCGCTGATTTCGGGACAAGTCAGTAATTATGTATGGGAGACTGCAGATGTGTTCTTGATGATCTTAGCGGATAATGACGTTGTTAATTCGAACAGAATCGATTTTCATACGATTTATTTACTGGAGATTTACTTGATTCAACTCGAATGAGTGACAGCGCGTATAACCACCTTACATCCTGCGGAGCATGCCACCTGTGCACTTGATGATTTTATAACTGCGTCAGTGAGTGGAGTTCATGCAGCTGAATTTTGGGCCAAAGATGTTGGAACTTTTCGCCATCGATACGATAAGAAGAAAAATAAGAGACAGTTCCGACTTCACCAATGGTAGATTGATATCAACTGTGAATATCATTGATATTCTAAATCTTCTACTGAATATTATACCTTCTTTCTATGATTGTTATTGGTTTTTGAAAAGCTGATAAATTCAACAATACGCTGCCATATCTAATGTAAACTGCTCATAGTAAAACTGAAATAATTGTTATGATTTATTTATATGACATTGTGTCAGTTGAATTTATCAGCTTTTCAAAAACCCGGTATTATAGCTATAGCCCGAAACAGAACAATCAAACTACAGTTTCACAACACTAGTTTCATAATGTAAACTCTGCTTTATATTGATATAATAGATACCTTTTCCTACTTTATGGACTTACATTTTCCGTGTTAAACAAGAAAGATTTTTAATCTTCTCGCACCATCCCTTCAGTGATTTATCTCCGGGGAAGTTGCCGACTACTCCCGACGATTCCCGACTATTTCCGAAAGCACGCGAGTGTCCAGGTGTGAAAGATTTACGGTCCATACCTATTACAAGTATGTATTATGTACCGGTCAATTAGAGGCTGTAAGGACCGGTAATTTTTACGGAAAGGTTTACGGTTACGGTTAACGGTTAGTGGCGTAATTATCGGTTTTTTGTTAGAGTACCTAGTATATTTTTTTTTTCGAGATTTTGTGGGATGCTGTTAAAGATGTAATTGTATCTAAATTATAGCTTCTGCGGTGTATTGACCATCTTAATAGACCTTCTTCATCAGGACCTATCAAAATACCAGCGCTGCGTGCAGCATCATGCTAAGATAGGAGCCTTTTGGCCTTGTACGGGACTTTCTATTTCATTTGCTTTTTGTAACTTATTTTTTAAATATAATGTGTTTTTTTTACTGTGTTTAGTTTAGTTTGTGATCTTCTTGTAAGAGTTGCAATAAATACTTTTTCTTTCATTTTTGACCTAGCTGCCATGATATAAAGTAATACATTTAGCTCATATCTAAATACTAACCAAATATTTATCCTAACACAATTACACGCACAAGAATCGAAATAGGCCCACTCAACCCATAAACCTCAGTATAAAATTAATCAACTTTAAACCCCATCTAAAACAACATGTCACCGCCAGATGTCGCCACCTACCCTGCGTAAAATACAACGCAAATATCTCTTTTGACGGGACGGTTTTTAACCGGAGTCCGGTTTTTAAGTGGCGCACCACTAGTTACGGTCCGGAATGCCATTACCACAAGTGACTGTTGAAAGTGACGGCCGGACGACAATTGTTTATAACGCTATAGAACGGAAATCATATTTTTATTAGAATAGGTTTTTTTATTCCCCCCCTCCCGACCGTCCGTGCGGCAACACGTATTTTTTCTGTGCTCTCATACTAAAATCCATAACTAGTGTCAAAAGTTTGAATCATACCCTAAAACCTATACTGTTGTATGGCTAAGTGTTCAAACCTCCCAGTGCGCTAATTAATTTTTAATTCCACCCCGTGATCTGCAAGTAAATACAGTTATTCTTGTAAGTGCAATTAAACAATTACTCACCTACCGAGCGCTTGAGTTACCGTGTCATCGTACAGCTGAGCGACGCAGTGACGTTACAAGGTCAACCGGCCCTCGACCGACGTTCGGCAACACTCGGCGGTCACTCGGGCTCACGGAAATCACCGATCACATGAAGTGTTATCAACATCGCCGAACTTACTACTCGCTCCTGCGCACCGTAATTAAGTCAGTAGCAACTATCCATAATTATCTGTATTATTAGTATAGACATTCCCGCATGACGATGCCGTTAGATCGCACGCCGCCCGATATGCTTTTACAAGCGCCGCAGACAGCGGTTACGCCCGTGACTTCAACTTTGCCTGCCAGTTTCGAGCAGGCGCTCTTCACTCCACTTAGCTCTTCTGAGCCTATGTTAAATACAAGGCCGGATTCACCTATTGATGACAACTCACCAAAAGTTACGTTCCGAAATGGTAAACGCAGGCGCCTGGAGGACAGTGAAGAGAGCAAGTTATGTACTTTTATGTCAGAAATGAAGCAAATGTTTCATGATTTTAAGGCCCACCAGGATGAAAAATATGAAAAGCTGTTTTCCCTGGTAAATAGCTTTCGTGACTCCTTTGATCACCTCTCGGCTCAGCATGACAACCTTAAATCTCAAATTGACTTGTTGGAAACGGAGCGAAAGGAACATCTCTCATATATAAACGATCTGGAAAACAAGCTGGATAAAATGGAGCAGAGCTCGAGGTCCACCTGTTTAGAAATTAGAAATATTCCCTGCACCAAAGAAGAAACAAAGTCCTCTCTGTTAAAGACTGTCATTGATACTGGTAGCCTTCTGAACATTGCAATACAAACAAGGGATGTAAAGGACGTTTTCCGCATAAAAACAAAAGATCCTGCCAATAAAACAATTATTGTCGATTTTACCACGGTAGTCCTTAAGGAAGAATTCCTAGTTAAGTTCAGGAATCACAACAAAAATAGCTTTAAATTAACATCAGAACATCTCAAAATTCCTGGCCCTGCAAAACAAATTTACGTATCTGAAAACTTATCAGCTAAGAAAAAATGGCTGTTCTTTCTGGCTAGAGACGCTGCGAAAACAAACGAGTTTCAGTTTTGTTGGGTCTCACACGGGAAGATCCTAGTGCGGGAAAAAGTCGGAAGTCCTCACTTTCAAGTACAAAACGAGGCGGATCTTGGCCGTATCAAAAAAGGCGTGTGACTAGTTGTTTGTCACTATTATTTTTATTATGTAACTTTATTAAATTATTACCTCGTAAAACTACTGTTGTTGCATTGCTTGCAGATCTACTGTTATAAGTTGAAATATTTTGAATTTGGGACTACTGTTAAACTCACATTGGTATATACTACTCACCTTCCATACTCACACATATCTTCACACATTCGCACACACCCCAGCACTTTCCACAAACTCCGTTTTATCCCCAACAAAAAAGACGTAGCATGCGTAAAAAACACCTGCTTGGTTTACCCTTCAGTCTGTCCTTCTACTGTTAGCTCAATAAACCTAGGGCTGCTACATTGCAACCACAAGTACGATTACTCGATCCTAAAATTTTGTTACCCTTTTGTTATTATAATTAAAAAAAATGGATGATCTTACCGTAATAACTAGTGAAGTTGACCACATTGCCGCCTCAAATTGCTATACTTGTTCCCCGGAAACCAGTCATAAGTTCTTTGATTGTTCTCTCCATGATCTTAAAATATTACACACTAATATTCGTAGCCTAAACAGCAATTTTGATAATTTGGTGGTTTTTATGAGTAGATTAACGTACTTGCCTGACATTATTATTTTGACTGAGTGCTGGTTGAGCAAATGCCCAACTACTCCCTTTCTTTCCGGCTACAACTCACACACTTCGTCGTATAAAACGCAGAATGAGGGCGTGGTTATCTATGTGAGAGATTGCTTTGATAATGTAACTGTCGAAACACCTATATTTAATGAGGCAAACGTTCTTCTTCTTAAATTCTCAGATAAAGCTGCTTTTATCGCAATCTATCGTTCTCCTTCATACAGAGATCTAACTAATTTCCTTGGCAGCCTAGACAGTTTGCTTCGTGCTTTAACCCAATTTAAAAATTTAGCCATTATTGGTGACATTAACCTGAACATTACACCTGAGAGCACCGACCCAAATGCTGATGAATACCTCAATCTTGCAGCTTCGCATGCAATGCTACCAGCCTACACCCTCCCAACTAGACTTGCGAACTGCCTTGACCATGTGATACTCCGCACTCAATGCCCTGCTACTACACTACTCATTGATTCTCTCATCACTGACCACTCTCCTGTTTTTGTTTTCTGCAATCTTAATGTAAAAACTAAAACTCCCCACCTGACCCGATTAAAAATTGATTTGCCTCGGGTTGTAGACCAAATTAACACCACAGATTTTTCCTTAATCTTTCACTGTCACAACCCGAATGATGCTGCGGAATCTCTTGTTTCCACTATGTCCCTTGCTATCAACTCGCACTCACTTCTTTCACAGATTCCCAGTAGAAAGCGCATCATTAAGCCATGGATTACTCCTGGCCTGCTGAGGTGCATACGTCACAGGGATAAGTTGCATCGTAAATTTAAAAAACACCCAGAGGATGAGACTCACAAATTGATTTTCTGTCGCTATCGCACCTTCTGTAACAATCTCTTGAAAAAAGTCAAGCGCGAATATGAACGCTCTAAATTTCAGCAGGCTAAAAATAATCCAAAAGCTACATGGAGACTTGTCAAACAGGTAGCAAGCTTGGGCCGAAGCAGAGACTCGGCCTCTAATCTGCTTAACTGTTGTGCCGAACCATCACAGTCTGTGAACAAAGTCAACAATTACTTTGCGAATGTCGGTAGACTGTTGGCGGCTACAATTGAACACTCTGTCCTCTATAAATATCTCTCGGATAGTCGTCCCAACCTTGAGATCCCGGGTACTTCCTTACCGTCCGCTCCACAATCAATGGCCCTTCACAACGTGGATAGTGCGGAGCTGGAAAATATCATCCTTAGCCTTAAAGACAATTGTGCTGTTGGATTTGACGGTATATCACCCTCAATCATTAAGGCGACTCGTCACGTTCTTATACCGATCCTTGTTTTCTTGTTCAACTTGTGCTTATCAACAGGAACTTTTCCTGATGTCTTCAAAACTGCAGTTGTCCACCCTATCTACAAGTCAGGAGACAAGGAAAATGTCGCCAACTACAGACCCATTTCAGTGCTAAGTACCCTCTCAAAGATATTTGAAAAAGTTATAAACCTTAGACTCACCAAATACCTAAATAAATTTAAACTTCTTTCTAATAATCAGTATGGCTTTAGGACTGGAAAATCCACTGAAGATGCGGTTCTGGAACTTACAGATACGATTATTGGTCATTGGGAGAATAGATATAAGACTCTTGCCATATTTTTAGACCTATCCAAGGCCTTCGACACTGTCTCAATTCCCATACTACTTTCGAAGCTGGAACATCTTGGTATTCGCGGTACGGCCCACGATCTCTTCAGGAGTTATCTTACAGGTCGTAAACAAGTAGTTAAACTAGAGAACTATCTCAGCAACCTTGAGACCATTACTTTTGGTGTCCCTCAGGGCAGTGTCCTGGGTCCCCCACTTTTTCTCATATACGTGAACGAGCTATGTCAGTTATCCCTACCAAACTGCAAAATTATAGCTTATGCCGATGACACAGCTCTAATTATACATGGCCGTGACTGGGCAGAAACTCGCCTGAACTCGGAGATTGCATTGAATACCGTCATGAGGTGGCTAACCACAAATCTTCTCACCCTAAATCTCAATAAGACCAAATTTATCACATTTTCTACGATGATGTCAAGTCAGCCCCCTACACCGATTGAAATTCGTGCGCACACCTGCCCGAACTTACGTGCAAACTGTGGCTGTCAACAATTGGAAAATACCTCTAATATAAAATATCTTGGAGTCACTCTTGATAGCAACCTGAAATGGAAGCAACATATTGCTTCAACTGTAGCTCGTGTGAGAAAACTCATATACATTTTTAAAAAGCTCAGAGGTTCGGCCGATTTCAACTGTTTATTAACCGTCTACCTTGCCCTCGCTCAGTCTGTTCTAGGGTATTGCCTGACGGTCTGGGGTGGTGCCGGTAAAACAGTGATGCTACGGGTCGAGCGCGCGCAGAGAGCTGTCCTGAAGGTGCTGGCAAGGAAACCGATCCGATACTCGACTTCCTCTCTATATACCCTCTGCCAGGTTCTCACCGTCAGACAGCTATTCATCCTCCAAACTATTCTTCGCAAACACAGCCAGCTTACCTTTGATCCTAAATTCTGTCCTACACGCCGCTCGAATAGGGTTTGTAACACTGTGTCTCGTAGAACCGTAGCTGCAAGTCGACATTTCAAACACATAAGTTCAAAAATCTATAATAAATTGAACAAAAGCTTACACATCTACCCACTAACCAAGAGCAAATGCAAAATGAAACTTGACTCCTGGTTAAAATCGCAAAACTACGATGAAACAGAGACACTCGTGGAAGTGTAAAATACTGACCCCTCCCTCATTATCCCACAAAACCACACATATCACATAACATAACATAACACATACACACAAACAACCCTCGCACACCTCTATAACACTCATCCACACACCCATTCACCTTACACTCAGCGTATAAACTAAGTTAAAATACATCCCAAATCTCTAATGTCCTGTACTGTTTATTTTTGTCTTATTGTTTTTTAATTATTTTTTTTTTTTGTTTTATTATAACTAAGTCTAAATTAATTTAATTACCTTTTAAGCACTTTTTGCATGGAACATCATTCCATTCTGTATCTGGAGAAGGGCGTTGTTAGCTGCGCTACAGTTTATACTTTTGCAGCTATCATCGTTTTACTTGTTACTTATTCTTGTATTATTGTTCCAAAATAAACTTTTTTATTTTATTTATTTTATTATTGATATATGGGAGGTGTGTTTAGGACAGTTTTGAAATGTGGGTGGGTAGATGTAAATAATGTCGTGATTTGTGTCGAAGGAGAGGAGTGGAGAAATTAGAGTTTCTCTGAAATTGCAAGATGTGAGTGTAAACGCCAGGAGGGGACGCCCTAGGAAGACAAAAGTGACCTTATTGGTAATGTTCTTCAGGAAGGTCAGGTGCGTTGTATTCGCAACTGGCGTGCGTGTATGACCAGAGGGGCAATACTCGTAATTTTAAGAACGTTCACAGTCTGATCTCAGTCTCTGTCAAAAATACATTTAACATCCCTACATTTTTGACAAGTTTTTGACGTTGATTGTCACTGAGATGAGATTGCGACTAGATTTTGAACAAAATTAATCTATTTGAATTCGAGCCCTGACAGTGTTATTGGGTTTTGCATTAAAGAATGTTGAGTAGCAGCCCGGAATCTAAATATTTCCTTGATTGATGTTTTTAAATACTCGTCCCCATATTACAAAGGACTTAATATAGGTGAAAGGTGTAGTACACTACCTCTACCTACGCTTTCGTGGGATACAGGGGTGATGTTATATCGTCGACGATACTGCAATAGCGCTGAACTACCATCTGCAATACCGCGAAACTGCAAAAAGTAGCGAAATTCAAAACGCGCCGCGCTGTCCTAGTCTGTCATTGGTGCGTGTTAGTGAACACACTCCTTTGAATAAGCCAATCAGAACCTCTCTGACGCTTCGCTGCAATAGCGCGATGCGATTCTAAATAATAAAATTATGAAGTCTTTTTTATCTCCTGTAAAGTTATCAACCTTCTAGTTACGCACTATTGCAAATAGTAGATCAGCGCTATTGCAGTATCGTCGACGATATAACTTTTAAATGCAATCAGCTATTTTGCTAAAGCCTATCGCCAATATCTATACAGGGTGGCAGGGACATCGACGCGCTACCTGTAACCATGAATTCAGCACATGATTTTAGACCCCTTTTTTTTTTGTGGATGGGAAATCATCAAATGACCCCTCCCGTTCTGGGTGGAGCGGAAGGGAGTGTCAGACTCTTACTGACTAAAACCCACCCGTGTTCCTTCCTTAGCCCTTTATGTTCCAGGGCAGCGGTAACCCTTTCGGACGATCCCGCTACCCTGGCAGGCTTCGGCCCTATCGAGCCCCGTCAATCTTGCTGACATCTCTTTGAGGCGCGCGTGGAACACATACGCGCCGTCCGGCACGGGCCTGGTCCTGATCGGACGGTGAGTTACCCATTACTCTCCGCCCGCAGGCCCGCGCCTACGGTGGCCGGGAGTCGTCACGCGGCTCCCGACGACGTCCTAGAAATTTTTTGTCGGTTATCAAAAAATATATCTGCTGTTTAATAGGAAAATGCAATACCTACGCGGTCAAAATGTATAGAACAGCTAACTTTTTTTAATAACCGATGAAATCTACCGACGTGAGGGTGTTTAGAATCATGTGCTGAATCCATGGTAACAGCTACTGCCACTGACATCCTGTATACTAATAATAAAGCTGAAGAGTTCTCTGCTGTTCTGCAACTGCCAGTCAGATTTGAAAAAATATTTTTGCGTTTGATAGCACAATTCTTGAGGAAGGTTGTAAGCCAGTATAACATCACGCTACGACCCTGACGAGCCGAGCGAAAAGAAAGAATGAACGAACGCTAACCGAAAACAAAGTAATAACGCGGGCTGGCGATGCGACGGGTCGGGGGCATAAGACATTTCACACGTACGTAGTTATACTAGAAACTAGCTTCTGTCTGCGACTAGACAGAAGCTAGTTTCTAGTATAACTGTTAAAAAGGTACATAACTGTACTATCAACACCATAAAATCAATTACCCAATTAATTCAAATGGTACCGCTTCACTGCAACAACTGTAATTACTCGTTTACAACAGTAACCAGAAAATAGCAATTAAAACTAATTTGGATTAGTTTCGAGTTGATTAACACTAATTTAATCATACTGATTCAACTGTGAGCGATGCACCGTTTAGTGTTTGACCTAAATCCCAACAAATGCATTAAAAATATGGTAATTTAATGTTTGATTTAATAATAGATATGCTTATTTGTAGTTCTATAAAGTTAAGCTACGTTTGTCGAGTCAGTCTGAGGATGGGTGACCAAGGATGGGTTATTTCACGTCCACTTGACGCACACGTATACGTCAAAAATGGCGCTGACTATCGTCAAACCTAAAAAGAGTTGTTATAAATTACAATTACAAAATTATGGCCTTACACGTATGTTACGTTAACCAACCGTTTGAAACAACTCTTATTTCATTACGAAATTTTCAGTAGCAGTAGGTACGATCCGAATCAACCCGATTTTATTTTGGATTAATTTTCATGATTTTTCAGGAAACTAATCTTGATTTCTTAATAACAATTGCTCAGAATGACGCGAAGAATCACTCCGTTTATTAATGATTAATTAGGTGCCCGTAAATTTATTTGAAATATTCCTTATTGATGTGACCAATGACCATAAACATCATCATCTGCCTAGCCTTTTCCCCCAACTATGATGGGGTCAGCTTCCAGACTAACGGGATGCAGCTGAATACCAGAATTTTATATGAAGCAACTGCCTATCTGACCTCCACAACCCAGTTACCAGTTATGATGTGACCATGACCAAACCAACATATTTAATGTTTCCAGTAGCTATGTTGATAATTTTTCCATGGAAAGTGCTAAACAGTTTTATGTTAGGGTGTGAATAATTACAGAAATGGGACCCATACATAGTTTTTTATGCGAAAAATATGGACGTTTTTAGTATTTGGGATGGTCGCGTTATTATGGGAATATTTTAGTAATACAGTGTATTAATAATGTAGGGTTGAATTCTAAATGAGACTAGATAAATTATCTTTCGTAGATTTTCGTTTTTTTGGTTTATAACTTATATTTTTTTCTTTTATTATAATTTTATACAAAAAAAAACATTTAACATCTATAGTCTCACAAGCTACGCCCCGCGGTTTCACCCGCATAAGTTTCGATCCCGTGGGAATATCGGGATAAAAAGTATCCTATTTGTTAATCCTGGTTATAAACCACCTGTGTGCCTTTCATTCAAATCCGATCAGTAGTTTTTGCGTGTAACAAACATCACGAAACATACAAACAAACTCATCATACAAACTTTCACGTTTATAATATACAGTATCACCCATGATTCACCACATAGCACTGTATTTTGAGAGATAAGAATGTAGTGTTTTTTTTTGCCATGTAGGTAGACGTGCCCTAAAACTCCGCTTGTCATTATATTAAAAGGATTATTTATAGTTTAGATCGTTTCTGCCCGCGACTTCGACCGTCCGACGTTCGCGTGAAAAATTTTGTATCCCAAACACATGCGTCGCATCGCATCACCTGCCCGTAGCGTCGCGTTTGTGCTTAAAGGTCTTTCTGACTTTTTTTCCTTTTGCTTGACTACTAAGATCCCTTAGTACTACTAAGATTCTTGAGGAAGGAGCTTAACATCCGTTAAGCTCCTTCCTCAAGAATAGGGCTATTAAATGCAAAAACAATTTTTCAAATACGACTGGCAGTTCCAGACATTAGCGCGTTCAAACAAACAAACACTTCTGCTTTATTATTAGTATTATATTAGCATAAAGTTTCACAATCTGTAAATAGGTACCTATTGAAGTCTAAAATACATCTACAATGAATCCAGCGGTGATCATCGAATCACCAATGTCTTTCTCTTCAGCCATACTAACATCATGCATTGCATATCCCACTTTTGTATCACAGCCAAAATAAAACCCTGACATACCTTACACCCGTAACTCACTAAGTCCGTGTAAGGTAGTTACTTCACCCAGTTCTCGGGCGAGTAATTAGCGCAAGTAGCTAGCCCACAATCAAGGCTCCTCGTCGCCGCCTCGTTGCGCTGTGACGCTGACTACTCGACTCAGGCGCATGGCATAAGATGCAGCGATTTTTAAGCTTTCTTTTAAAAATGCGACTAAGATTTCTGCCATAACAGGATGTTGTCCATCAAAGCGAAGAATATTTAATCTGGTATACATTAGAGTACATACTACTACTATACTATCCGCAAGAGTTAACTTGAGACTTCGCTCGGATGATGTAAGCGCGTGGTATTGAGGCGTTGATGGCGAGAGCGATAATAGCGCGGCGGTCTTGAGGCGTATTGCCCTGTCCCCACTAAACATAACATTTTCCCAAAAATGAACCTTCACGCGTTTTAATAAAGTTTAAATTCCCAATAATAAATGGAGGAGAACCATGCTATTACAAAACGACTACGCTTGTTACTTAGCCCATGACTTACCTACCCTCCGAGCAGACGATATGGAAATATAACAGACCAAATATACTGGATCTGTGACTACACATTCATCTGCCCTCTTCATTATCTTCATCTGTATCGAGAGGTATTCATCTTACGAAGTGTTGTTGAGCTTCCACAAGAGCTTGAAGGTCTATATGAAATAAAAAATATGTGGAAAATACCCCCAGGTTCGGAAAATTTTAACAGTTGTATTGTCAATGTTTTACCATTTCTTTTAAAGATTTTTTTCAAGAACATCTACTTATTACTCATCATCATCTGCCTAGCCTTTTCCCAACTATGTTGGGGTCGGCTTCCAGTCTAACCGGATGCAGCTGAATACCAGTATTTTACATGGAGCGACTGCCTCCACAACCCAGTTACTGGGTAATACGATACCCCTTGGTAAGACTGGATGTCAGACTTTCGGGCTTCTGACGACCCGTAACGACTGTCAAAGATCCACGAATGACAGCCGGGACCAACGGCTTAACGTGCTTTCCGAGGCACGGAGGGTTCTCGGTATGTAAAGATGTTCACCCATCCACAGACCAACCGCGGCAAGCGTAGCTTAACCTGACCGATCGACCTGTGCGGCTGTTATTATTTAGCCACGGGCCCCTCACAACATCTACTTATTACTATTCTTTAAAAATACGAGTAAGTCGCTACTAAATGCAAATTCAGAAATTCATAAATGAGACAACTAAACAAATATTTTAAAAATGTTCACATTTTCATTTAGTAAGAGGGAATGTAGGAAGAGTTGCAGAAGTATTCATCACTCTCCTGTCCTTATCCCAATTGATTTCAAGTCGGCACAACATGTTTTCATCCATACTTCTTATCAGAAATCATCTCGGTAGTCACCCCCTTTCTTACCATAATTATCATCATTCATACAGTCCATCCATAGTTTCTTTGATCTTCCCCGTGTGAGCCAGCTGAGAATTTTGACAAAAAACCACATATTAATTTATTGATCTGGTTCTAACTCTCAGGGCCCACAGACGTAGGATTCAAGTATTTTAGAAACAAAATATAATAGTACTAGGCATTTGTATTTTTGCAAGGTGTCAAAGACAAGACAGCGCTCTACACCTCATTCATACCCCAACCCTAACCCCACTGCAGAAGGTGGGAGACCAAGTTAACTGGTAACTAAAGTATCTTTGATTATCGACTCGAATAGGCTTTAGAAAACCGTCTCGTTACTTTGAACCTATTAATTAACCGTATATTTCTATGCTTTAGTGATTGCTTGTCATTACTGGAATAACTGCGGTTTTAAACGAGAGAAGTGTTAGTTACTAGTAATAGGTAACCGCATGGTTGTGTTGCCTACAACACAACCATGCGGTTAAAGTAAAACACCTTGCTGGGTTCAAGCCTACAACCTATTGTAGGCTTGAACCCAGCAAGGTGTTTTACTTTGTGCAAATTATTTCATCACCACTGCTCTCATCAAAACTATTAAGGAAAACATCGTGAGGAAACCGGCATGTCCTAGAACGAAAAATTCAAAGACATGTGACATCTACTAACCCGTAATAGGCTAGCATGGTGGATTACGGCCAGCAGTCGGAACATTACAGGCTGATTATGCTAAACCCAGTAACGCTTTGATATAAGCTGACAACACGGTTAGCGCAGTGGCTGAGCGATCGGACTGCTGCGCTGCGTGTCGCGGGTTCGATTCCCGCACAGAACAAATATTTGTAAGTCCTACATCTATTTGTTCCGAGTCTGGGTGTTTTTCTATATATAATATGTATGTATTTACAAAAAAAAAATGTATATAAGTAGTTTATCAGCCATCTTGTTACCATAACACAAGCATTCGGTTGCTTAGCTTGGGACTAGATGGCGCTGTGTGAAATGTCCAGGGATATTATATTATTATTATTATATTATTATTATAAGCGTTTCTGTGACAATAAAACAATATTTCTTCCTTTCCTTTTGCATAAAGGACCCCAAGCTAATCATTGGCGCTTTCAATGAGGAAGTCTTCGCAAAATAAACAAACTTTTCCGTTAAACAGTCTTTTAATAGACCTTTTACATCCTCTGAATCACCAAACAAAGCTATTGTGCAGCGACCTTTAACAAAATGCCGGCTTCACATATGCCAATCCAAAAATGTCGTGGTATTTGCGAACAGTCTATACTACCTACATGTAGAGAGTCTATGGAGCCTATAGAGCCAGTTCTACCTACATCTGATAGTATATTCAGGTCAAAGTGATCATGTGTGTGTGTGTTTTACTGTCTGGGTTAGAAATCTTTCTTTTATCTCTTGTGACGTCGGCAAAATGGTAATATTTTGTGAAAGATTTGGATTTTGTGTCTATGTGTCATTTTATTTGATTGAGATGTGTGTCATTTGTGTCAATGCTTCTGAGAAACTTTAATAATATTACAACTGTAAAAATTATAATACGATTACGGTTTTACTTTTTAATAGTCAGATAACTTTTATTTTAGATTAACATAATATTCCTTAGATAAATCAGAGGAATATGTCAATCTGAGTATTTGTTTCTCTGATAAAATAAATCCGACTAAAATAAATTCAGCTCTTATTTATCTTACCCACTTCATTTTATCAAGACTACAGGGGGCCTAAAAAGGCCACTTTAAGCAATACGTCTAAAAGCTATTCATTTCCTGAATTCCCAGTAGATCATTAGCAATTCCTCTAATTTTCGTAAAATTTCATTTCATATTTGGTGTAAACATTGTCGCATGAAATAAATAAAAACCGTAATTTTATCGGTAAATTTTTCATTGCAGTTTTTCGGTTAGTTTTTCATTTCTTATTTCTACAGTTTAAATGTTATTTCATTGTGATATGAATTGTACACAGATCATATTATGAATTGTTAGTTTGTGACCATTTTACGATTTTTAATATGATTTATATTATTATCCTTTTATGATTCTGCCAAAGTGGCCTTTTTAGGTCCCCTGTTAGTAGTGATAAAATTAAGTGGGTGAATTATGTAAAAGAATATATTTTTTGTGCAATTTGTCTCATAAACTATATCAGGTTAAAAATTAAAGAAGGAAAAATAAACCTAGAAGCATTAGGAAAGAGCAAAAGCCAAAACATAGCACACCTTTGTCCTCATTAAATCAGCAAATAGCCTTGCCAATCCAATAAAATAGTTACAAGTTATAAATACATAGCGCCAGTACACACGACCCAAAAAAAAATGTCAGCCCAAAAAAATAATGAGCAAAGTTCCCCAATTACTATAGTTTGATGATAGGCTGAGAGAAAAAAAAAACGGCAACAAACTTTCACACGTGAGAACTCATGTTAACACTCGAATTGGAACAGTTGGCAAATGTTACACATTTACCCGAATTTATTATTATTACCCGGGTAATATAGTTTGATAAATGGCACCTATGTAGGTGTGAACACGGCTTAATGTTGAAACTTCTTGTTTTGTGATTAATTGGTGCTTAGTTATTTAGAGTGGGGTTTAGATTAGATAAAAGTACCTTTAATTATTTAAACAATCTAAGATCCTTTATTGCCGGCTTTAAAAAAAAATTACGAAAGCTACGCGTAATCTAATTAGTCTGTAAGTTAAAACTTCCAACGAACATTGAACATACTAAAAAATTCAAGCACATTACACAGCATTACCCTTATAAAATATTCACACAGTAATTACACCTAATTTAGAACAGCAATACTCGTCTCAGACTCTCATATGGCCAAAATTCCCAAATGCACTATAAAACCACTTTTCACAAGGTGACACCCCTATAAAGAGCTTTCCCGCGTTAGTTAAAAACGAAATTAATTCAAATATGGCCGACGCGTGGGATTTAACCGCCACAATTTGTATTTCGAACATAAATTGAATTTAGAAATAGTGAGAGACATGACTAACTATCTAACTTAATTTTCTGCTCGAATATATTCGATTGCGTTACTATTATCTGAGCGATAAAGTCGAGAATCGCACTATTTTTCACTTCGTTAATAGCAAAAGGATTGTGCAACTGCTTGATTGTTAAGAAAAACACATGGGGTAACACCGTAAGGGCTCCTAACACAATTAATATCAATTTGTACATTTGAGGGGGCCTGTACAGAATGGTTAATTTATACAAAGCAAAGAATGGAATGTTACGAACAAAAATAAAATCAAAATAAATGGAAAACTTCGGAGACGCCAGCAGAAAGCGTACGTTGTATTAATAAATAAAAAGAAACGTTGGCTACAACTCGCTTTTTAGCGATATTTAGCGAACAAAAGCTTCACCTTGCGAAGACAAAAAAAGGGACGACACTAAGACTCGTCGGTGTGACATTCACGAAAAAATAATTAACAAAACATACAGAAATGAACCGAGAAGAAGTGCGTCGACGAAATCTAATTATTTTTCCCGCCATGACAGCAAGATTCCCGCGCTTTTGCCGCGTCCAAAATGGCGACGAAAATGGCGGGCGAATGGATCCCGCGGTGTCAACAACGTAGCGACATTATGAAGCAAGGACACGGTTGCCGACAGCCACTAAGCCTTCGAGCCTCTTATTTATATTTAGACGCGGGAAATATAGAGGTTTGCAGGAAATTAATTCCCATTTTTTGCCAAGAATATTGTTTAGTGTCAAGACTTGCCTGAGATGTTCATTCGTTTATTACGGATTATATTAAGCTCTTCATATGTGCTTGGACTTATGATTTAGACGTATAAAGCTGGAAGGCTCCAGTATCTTTAGATACTTTGAAGTCATAACGAGCAGTAATTTGGGGAGAATATAGTTTTTCTTATTGTGCCTTTTATTATAAGAAATTAGTGTCTTTGATCATGAATAGTGCTTTAGTTGGAGTAATAGGCGTCCCAACGGCTCCTGTAGAATCTTTCTAAAGCGATGTAATCAACTAAAATCGTTGTACTAATCAACTGTAACGTTCCAACAACCTCAAACGTCCAGTGAGACTCCAGGGAGGTCCTAAAAGAAATTGCTCGCAATTATTAAAACAATAATTCTCTCGTGCTGCATTGAGCCGGCTAAATAAACACGAGACTCCTTCGAATGTCCTCTGAGAGTCATTCAGCGTCGCAGAATGTATTAATATGTATGAGATCCCGACCGATGGTGTTTATCGCACCAACTTTGAATCAAGTGTGTTTGGTAATAGAAAAAGTTATTCTTTCCGAGCTTTTGTTTTTGAATTATCTCAGGTAGGTGCGAAGATGGGAATTTTTGGGTGTTTGACATTCTGCGTTGAGTTATGTATGAATGTTGGGTGGCTGGTTATCATGTTTGGTATACGAACGCTGTGGGACAAAAAGGCAAATCTGTGGAATTGAAACGCTGCAATAAAGTGATGAATAAATTGCAGAAGACAAGTTATTTCTTCTTAAGACCGACGACCTTAAGAAGGTGGCTAGGACAGACTGGATGCGGAAGGCAGAAGACAGGGTGTTGTGACGCAGCCTGATAGAGGTTTATATCAGTGGACTGCGAAAGGCTGAGTTGATAAGTTATTTCTTCGGGTCCCTAAATATCTGTCTACATAAGTTAGTACCTATAGTGGATATAGGAACCGGTGAGTCTATTAACTGTTGTCAATTCAGACGTTTTTACCTTACAGGCTGTTAACAAAATTATCTGACTGTGTCTGCAGGAATAGACTATCAATGAAGCCCAAACAAAGTTAAAAGATTTGTTATTTGTTACTTTGTAAATAACTTTACAAAATCAGAGTTCGATTCAAATGAAATAAAACATGATTGTGTACATTAGGTTTATTTCATAGAAGTTAAAAAGGTTAAATGTTTTCGCGGGATAACGAGAAATTTCCAGGTAGGACACATACAGCGGAAAAATTATTTCTCAAAATTGGGCTGTGAAACGCTTTGTTTGTGACAGGTTTCGTGGAAACAACGCAAAAATCGAAATTGAACATACAAACCAATACAGTTTGCATAACCTGGCCATTGTTTTATGATGACAAAAAAGTGAAATCAATTTAATTTTGTATAGGAAATAAACACAAACACACGACACACTCGGACCAACTGTGGGCTCAAATAACACAGAACTGGTGCGCTGAGACAGTGAGGCGGGGTCACGGCAGACTACGTAGGAGATGGTGGGACGAGCTGGATGAGTTTCGTCACAACTGGAAGGAGGACAAGAGCTCGCGAAAGATAGAAGGAGTGGAGAGACCTTTGCCCAGGATTGTCGAGTAAAAAAAGGACATATGTACAAGTATAAGAAATAACATTATTGTACCCATTGAACCGGTCGATGTGGCGGTGCTTGGGGGAAGGCCTATGTCCAGCAGCGGACGGCTTTCGGTTGAAATGATGATGACACATAGAACAACAGATAAATCTATTGGTAAAGCCTTCAATTACCATGAAAGTAATAAATCACTAAAAAACACTCATCAAAGTAAAATCTCCCACCAATCAATCAAACAAAATGGCTGCCACGATTAGTGCAGACGCATTACTACCAAATGCTCTCCGCGCGGTCGGTTAATGTGCCCTTTTGTTCTTTAATTCGGTGATTTGATACAACGATGGCGGGGAAGTGGTGATTTGCGAACAGTTTAAATAAAAGATTCCTTAATGTGATGATGGAAATATCAATGTTTTGTTTTGGAAGTTGATAATACTGTATCTTAGATATTTTAATTTACACTACCTACAAAGGGGACTTGATTTAACAGAAGAGGTGGTCGTCTTGAATATTATCAACAATTTTAATCGTCGTAACTGTGCCATTTCTAATGTTTCTGCTTTCTCAAAAACATTGTTATGACAGCAAAGATTTTTGTTCAAATACCCACGGAATTACTTTTAAACAGATGGCCTCTGCGGTCTTAACCAAGGGTTGACTATCCCTCTTTACCTTATCAACCATTATCAAATCTTAATGAAGCGTATCAGCATACTCCAACATCAAACCAGGTACTCCACTTCCCGCCGTGTACTTACTTACACAAAGCGCAGTAGGTGGTGCTTTAACAAAAGGAGCCATCACAGTTTCCCCTAAATCTATGGTGTGCACTCACCCCCTATAATTAGTAGTGAATATAAATGCATTTGAGTGCTAATGGACATTTTATGCCACCCCTCTCCACGATCCAATGACCGGGCTTTCATTGGTGCAGTAATAAGTGTTTTAGGCTTTTCAATTGGTAGTGTAACTATAATTTTGTTTATAAAGGTTGGGCTACTATAGAGATTGTTTGTAAAGTGATTGTGTCCAGCTTCCGTATGAAGGGTTAGTAATTCAATCTCATCGTCGTCATTTAGATCTATTTTAGTAAAATTCTCTAATTTTTGTTTAGTGTCTGATATATAGATTGAAAATAATTTGAAAATCACCGTCAGTCAGCATCTGTCTGCTATTATTGCTGAAATGAAACAATTTGGCGTGGCCGTGAGGCACATATAATCCTATAATACATTCTTTTTCATGTTAGTTTTTGATTTTGTTCAAATGTGTGTACTCTCCTGCATAAATAAGTAAACATTTTTCTTTCTTGCTTTTATTTCTATTTTCTTTCTAATTGGCTCTATAAGTTTAAATATGTCTAGTTATGTCTTCAAACTTCTCTTTGACTCTAACATGGTCTAGGTAGTCGATAGTGAAAGCCATATAGCCATTGTAATTCTTTTAATACTGAGCAAAAATGTATTCATCAATTCCAACCACAGAAATATCAAGCATTCAAACAACAATCTCTCAATCTCTCCCCGCACCGAGGAAAGAAATAAAAACCCACAAGAATAATTTCGAACATTTGCATGAGTCCAACGAAATACTCGTATTCTTCATACATTTGACTCCGAATTAACTTTTCGACTTTGCCAAAGGCGTTTCTAGCATAATTCATACCAAGACTTGGGTTCGTTCACACACTAACTTTACTAATTACAGTTCTAAAATAGAGCCTGAATTATGGGCGTATAAAATTTTATTGGTCCCTTATCTTAGATATAGGTAAGACTTGGTTAACATACTGATATTTCAGGCTTCCGAAAGCAGTGTAGATTGAGATATTGATAGGGTTTTGCGAATAAGTGGCAATCTGGGAGGTGTGTAATGACTCCAGGGATCTGAGCATAATGCTGATGCTTAAGCCGCTTCCGGTATTTTAGTTTTGTGTATGTAGTTACGACTAGTAGCTGTAATACTAGAGATAATAAACGTTATTCTAATATATTCTATAGGTAACGAGGTAGTAAACAAAGATGCGGGAGAGTTGAAAAACAGGTCGTTTTTTTATCAACTCTTCATGATAATAATCAATGATATGATAATCTTAGTGAGTCAATCGCTCGGCTCTCATATACCTTTTTAATGACAGCATTGTGTTCATACATTTTAGACCAGCTTCTACCTGCGACTTCGTTCGCATAATCTATGGCACTCGGCAATAGTGTAGCTTTCTATTAGTGTAATAATTCTTGTAATCGGATCGGCGGCGGGGTAATTGTGTAACACACTAACAGTTTCATTTTGACAGTTTAACAACATTCATTGCATTATTTACGTTGTTGAGCAGACAAATTTTTCGAACTTATGATCAATATCCGCATATGAATGAGCAATATCCTTCAAAATCATTCAGACTGTGATCGATCGTGTGTCACGCAAGGTTCTACAAAGTGCCTCTTACAATGAAACAATTTTACCTCTTTATAGTATTCATTTTGAACTTCAGGTATTTTCCCAGGAAACACAGCATATAGTATCCTATTAAATGTGTATCCAAGCTCACACTTCAATTAATGTTGTGCCCAAAGATTACAGGTGTGTGGGTAGTGACAAATGCGAACTTAACACCTAACACCTACGCGGCCTATTCAAACGAACCCTTTTCTAGATCTTACGGCCTACAGACCTATGAACTGTTGTTACATTTAGTACGATTTTCACTTTCATGTCTGGAAAGTTACATATACTTATGAATTGGTTATGTGTTCCATTTATATCTTGTTACTTCCGCAAGCTACTTTTTTCTTTAAGGAAGCGGCAGGGTAGCCCGCGAAATTAAAATTTTCTTAAGTTTTTTGCTATTTGCAGGTCAGTGTTGAATGACAACCCTATAGTCATTCGATAGGGTTGTCATTCAACACTGACCTGTCTAGCCTAGCTAGTCATTCAATATAAACGATAATTATATCGTTTAAAAAAACAAAAAACTCTTCAGATACCTTCTTCTTAGCGTGTCGATAGCAATCTAAATGGACTCGGCCCAGAATTCGGCCACTTGTTTGGCGCCATCACCAGCGTCCATCAGTTCCTGTAACGTGCAGCTGACAGGACACGCAGGACACGTGGACGCGTTATTAAGTGTCTCATCGTTTGTGGCACAGCACCACATTTACACTCAGCTTTATTATGATAAAGGTAAATGTGGTCTGTGGAGGCAAAAAAATGCATTTGATAGCCCAATTCTTGAGGAAGGCTATGACCCTTAGGAGACGAGAAAAAAGATAAAATAGCCAGAAAGAACGCTAAGTTAAAACGAAGTATTAGCGCGGTCAGGTGATGCGATGCGACCGGATGGTTCGGAGGAACAAGAACGAAGTCGCGGTCAGAAACTAATCCTACTAATATTATAAACGTGAAAGTTTGTATGGATGGATGTTCGTTACTCTTTCACGCAAAAACTACTGAACGGATTTGGATGAAATTTGGCACACAGGTGGTTTATAGCCAGAATTAACATATAGAATACTTTTTATGCCGATTTTCCCACGGGATCGAAACTTATGCGGGCGAAACCGCGGGGCGCAGCTAGTTCGAACATAATTATAGAGCGCATTTTTTTCTTAGGATTTCAGAGATGGTTCCAAAGCTAAAGTTGTTAGTTTTCATGAGTACTGAGTACTATTATTATTCTTTATTAATGGTAAGTTTACAAAAAATCTTACTAGGACATACTATAAGGGAGTGTGGCCTGTCCCTTGAAGTATGTCCCTCGTTTATCCTAACACAATGTATAAAGTCTAAGAAACGTCCAGTTTCTCGAAGATCGACCAAAAGGACCAATGTTCACACGGAATAATTATAACACACTAAGTTACGTTTGATTCAATTAGTGGACCTTGTTTGTTTAGGACTATCTGTCTATTGACCACCACGACGACCTTAGACGATAGCTTTGACTTATTTTGCGAGTGTGCACTGAAAGATGGTGATATCTTCGGGATGATTGAAGACGAGATAAGTCACTAGGTAAATACACCATCATTAGGATAGATATCATCACCCTTTTGGATGAATTTAGTGATACGAGTAAACATGAGTCTTCTAATGATCACAATAAAATAATGATTCTAGATTTAACACAGGGTAATTCTGTTACGGAAATTCTATCGGCTGTGAATTATATTAGAAACGCGAATAAAAGAATTGGAATTACTATGGTTAGTTTAAATAGTTGAAGTTTTTTTTCTATTTCACCGGTATCTTTCATCCACGGCGGTAATTAAAGATCTAACCAAGGAGGCGACTTTATTTAAAAAAAAAATTACAAGATTTATCCAAAGATTCAACCCAAGACACATCCTTAGCAATCTTCGCCGTTTCTCAATCGCCTCGTCAAAGCACACAATCAAACAATACGCTGGCCAAACAACTGGAAACGAGACATAATCTACTAGGAACACATGGCAACAGATCTGTCACTTGCTTGATTAATGAATAGTCCCCTTTCTCCCCTCTTTCACCCCGCCGTATCAGATCGTAACCCCGACTCAACCCCGTTTTGATGTCGGTTTTCAAATTTCCTTAATTATGAAGGCGAAATCGCTTTAACCCTCGATCAAGGTAGGTACTGGTTATTAATGTTAGGAGCAGATGGTTGGCTGTATTTATATCTTGAGATTAGCGATCTGAAATTGTAGGTCATGTGATACCGTGTGCGTTTTAGTGGGTGTATTTTGTAGTGCAAGCGCGTGGTACTGTAATTTTCTTAGCAGAAAAAGGCCGTCCCCTTTTTGCTGGTCGATGTCGCAGGGAGTAAATACGATGATTTTAGTGACATCTAAAGGTGGATTGACAGCTCATGAACGCAGTATAAATGTGCTGATCGCGTTTAGTTTCATTGATGAAATTAGCACCATGATAAATTGTGAATTGGGGTGGACACATCTGCCGCATGTCAGACGATCAAAAAATATTGCTGTTCCATACGGTTTGACCGCGTAGGTATTGCACTTTTCTATGAAACAGAAGATTTTTTTTTGATAACCGACGATAAAAATTTTAACGCTATGGGGTCTAAAGTCATGTGCTGAATTCATGGTTACAGTTTGCGCGTTGATGTCCCTGCCACCATGTATATTCTGTTGTATCCGGTTGCGGAAGCAGACCCCAACATAGTTGGGAAAACGTTAAGCAGATTATGATGAGGAGGTTACTATAGACTTAAAGACTACTATACCTACTTCCAACGAAAGTTTAAGTTACATTCTTCGCCCCCGCCTAGAACGAGCAAACTACCCACATATAAATTTAAACACGTGTTGATTTACCCTTTCAAAGGGTAATAATAATTACACTCATTACCCCTTTGAACAAAAATAACGAGAGAATTCACATTACATCCCCTAGTTAACTAGACCAATCAGTGTCGCTATCGCCGGAATTGTCCCTGATTTATGTGTCTGCTCATTTTACCGAATTTAGCCGAAGTCTGTCGAACATTGTGGACGTCATCACATTTTACACAATGACATCCTAATAAACTGGATGTGTAAAATATGGGTTTTGCAGATCGTCATCTCATATTCATATGTTTGCGTTCCACAAGGTAAAGCAAGATGTTAACAAAAGCCTTAAGGTGAGTATAGACTAGAGCATTTACTTGTAACAGAACAAAGAGCCGCTCTATGATATGTTCTAGTGTATCACCCTTCACGAACCAACGTCGAGCACGCTCGCCGTTTTGTTACAACAATAATTGTACAAACTAACGTGCGTATTCGTGTAACATTTCGTCGAGCCTTTGTACGAGCGCGGGCGATGCGGCATTTCAAGGAAGAATGAACCCAAGGTACAACGAAATGTTACGGGTAAATGCAGACTCGCTGTGAGCATTATGCCGAGCATTCGCAGGAACGTTACATTACATGGAATTGCTTTGGAAACTGAGCTTTTACCTGTATTGTACCATTCGTAAGAACGTTACATTACACAGAAATGCTCGAGAAAATGCTCTAGTCTATACTCACCTTTAGAGCTAAGAGCCGTTGTCAGGGCACAGCAAAAATTTATGTTTGATACATAGCTATTACTTAAAGTTAAAAATCTAAATCGTAGAAACTAAAATCAAAATAAAATTATACATGAAAACTAAATAATTACAATCGCATTAAAAGTTAATAACATCTCTTTCACTCATATGCCAGTGTGATGGATATTTAGGTACCTACAGTATTTTTATGACACGAACCGACGCGCACTTTACTTGTGCTTACCAAGAGTACAAACGAACACGCTGTCAATGTGTGTGAATATGCAGGAGCTCATAGTACGATCCGATGTAATGGCGAAGTCGGAAGTGTGGGTGTGTGATGTACTGACGCTACTCGTCTTAACGCACACATTCACAGCGTGTACTTGTACTACACTCGGTTACCACAAGTAAAGTGCGCGTCGCTTCGTAAGATAAAAATACAACACTGTGATATTCTCTTGTTTACTAAGTTACTACGTACCTACATATCGTTGAGGTCATTAATTTAGACTTGTTATGTCTAATTATTTATTTCGGTGTTCTAATTAATTATTTGTAAGTAATTGGAGAAGTAGTCGGTGAAACTTCTAGGTACATACCTGAAACAAAAAATAATGGAACATTAGTAATGTTTCTAGGAAAAAGGAAGAAAGTTTTGAGTATGAATGTCGATGGCTATAAGAGTAGGGGAAGACCAAAGAAAAGATGGATGGACTACGGAGATGAAGACTAATAGAGAAGTATGGAAGAAAAAGACATGTTGCGCCGACCCCAAATAAATTGAGATAAGGAGAATTATGATGATGATAAAAACGATTCTATGAAACTAGATACTATGTAGTTAGAAGTAAAAATAAGGCTATTAATTTTATTTTAAGTAAATCGCCTGGCTTGGTTTGAACCCACAACCTACCTACCTACTTGTAAGTCGGAACCACTGGGCCACTACTGCTCCATATACGGTCAGGTACATACATATGTACATAGTATATATAGATAAGATAAATTCTAAAATATTCAGCAATAAAACCCTTGAAATATTGACTGAAAAATCAAACCTTTTTAACTTAGCTACAAGAAATATCAGTTGGGTAGGTAATACCCATCAGCCTTTCATTATTTACCCCACATTTTACCTTCAGTTTTAATGTAAAAACTGAACTAACATAACGCAACAAAACAACATGGCGTCGCATCCGGCCGCACCGGATATTGACGGGTAGCATCGAATATTCCATTTTATATCTATTTTAATTATCACTAGCTATTCCCGCGCCATTAAGCGCCTACCTGTACCTACCTACCTGTCCATTCAGCTCTCTGTACGTAGCTAGAACCTTCGTTTATTTTTCATGTTTGAGGTAAAAATATGGGTATACTTTTATACTACAACTAAGAACTAGATATTTTACGGTTTTTTATGGGTTTTGGTAACTACTAAATTTTTGAGTTCAATAATAAAATATATGATGGGTGATAAGTGATAACGTTATTGTTGTGAGTACAGTCAACATCAAAAAGAAGTGAGAAACTTGTTAGCCATTAATTACATTACGCGTTTGCGTGTTGTGTTACGTTTTTTTTTTTAGAAACTTATTTTTCTCTTTAAATTATGTTTTTAGGGTTCCGTAGCCAAATGGCAACGGAACCCTTATGGATTCGTCATGTCTGTCTGTCTGTCTGTCTGTCCGTCCGTATGTCACAGCCGCTTTTTTCCGAAACTATAAGAGCTATACTGTTGAAACTTGGTAAGTAGATGTATTCTGTGAACCGCATTAAGATTTTCACACAAAAATAGAAAAAAAACAATAAACTTTGGGGGTCCCCATACTTAGAACTGAAACTCAATTTTTTTTTTTTCATCAAACCCATACGTGTGGGGTATCTATGGATAGGTCTTCAAAAATGATATTGAGGTTTATGATATCATTTTTTTCTAAACTGAATAGTTTGCGCGAGAGACACTTCCAAAGTGGTAAAATGTGTGTCCCCCCCCCCTGTAACTTCTAAAATAAGGGAATGATAAAACTAAAAAAAATATATGATGTACATTACCATATAAACTTCCACCGAAAATTGGTTTGAACGAGATCTAGTGAGTAGTTTTTTTTTAATACGTCATAAATCGTAACGTAACGGAACCCTTCATGGGCGAGTCCGACTCGCACTTGGCCGGTTTTTTTTATTTATGGATTATGTGGTGAACAATAATGGTTTTTATTTATTTATTATAAGATTCTGTTTTTTTTTTGCGTTTTCCTAATTTATTTTCTGCTTCTAGCCTGTTTTTGTAAATACCGATGTTGCCGTACACGGATTATTGCTAGTCTAGACATTCATAGCAAGTATGGTTTCCTCGTTTTAAGCAGGTTTTGAAATATTGCTTTTCAATATCACGAAACAAACGAATTCGTCCGAAATAAAACGATATGAGCCGAAATCCTACGAGTACGCAAGTTGATATGAACGGTTTGGTGAAGACATAAAAATGCAGACAAGTTAGTCCTGTCAGTGATTTGTTTTAATTTTGTTGTTGGTTGCGCGTTTTCCTTGTTGTCTTTTTAATGCTAATTGGAGAGAAATAGTAAATGGATTAAAATCATTTATATGTTTTCTGGCTATAATTGCGTTTCTATTTGCTATGCTGGTTTATTTTGTCCAAAAACCACGTTTTCATACATTTTTCACGACTTCAGACTTAACCCTTCGTGTGCCGGAACGTGAATCCACACGAGACGCAATTCCTTTTTAACTGTTTCTATAATTACGGCATTCAACCGGTTAATCGTCACAAATGAATTATTATTTGCTATTAAGCGAAAATAATGACCTATTAGTTAGGTATTTACATTCTCTTCTCCTTCGTATCTAAAAATATTTATCTAGACCACTAACTCTGGTCCTGGATAAACTTAACAAATTCAAAGATCCCTAATTCCATCTAACCTTTAGAAATGACATAGATACCATATAACTATTATTGCCCCATCAGAACTACGACTGCACGCAAAATCTAAGTTTCCCTAACACGATAATAACACAATGAGTCACCATTACATGGGATCTTAGCACATATGCGACGAAAATTGACAAAATCTAAACACACATGTGGCCCTAATCCAGACGTAATACCCCGTATCGAATCGCTGGCATTCGTACGAAATAACCTCCGTAACACACTCAAAAATGAACCTTATCTCAAGGATCTAAGAACCAGGAAGGCGTAATGCGTATAAGTAATTAGATGCAGTATAAATTTTATTAATGGAGTTAAACAGTTGGTGTAATAAAAGGAAAATATCTGTGCACATTAACATAATATTGCGTATTTATAACCCTGTTTTGAAATTGTAATGTCTTTTCATATACAGCTTGGCGTTGTCAGGTTGTGCCTACGGGATAAGATCCTGCTTTATGTAACATTCAAATGTCTTTGTAATGCTTTTGTTGAAGTCTGTATTACTAACTTGGAAGCTGCTGGCTGTAATACAGTTAGGTATTACATACGCATGAACTGAACATTTTCTTACATTAACAACGGCCGAATTTTAACAAAGACTTTATAGTTGCACTTACAACTAAAAATTCTGTGTTAAATTTCGTGTGTGACAATTATCTGTGACAAACAGTCAGACACCGAAGCGATAAAAAAACTACAAAGAATACCATACAAGAAACGTGTAAGTATTTTACGGCGGTTTTTTACTTAATTCTTTTAAAAATATATAGTGTTAAATACTTCACGGTGGCAAAGAACCACGAAGGGTTCGACAAAGAAGAAGCAAGGTATGAAAAGGCGACTAAGTGCGAGTCAGACTCGCACTTATCCGCTTTTTATAAATCTTCACATAAACCCTAGTTCAAAAAGATAAAACACACATATAAAACAAAAACCGATCAAACATTATAGAGTCGATAATAAAACATGCCTGAGTACAGTAAGCCACGTTAATTGCTTTGTAGGACGAGCTCGAAATTACATAATATTTCAAAGAGGGCCCCGTAATCTCCGAATTACGCATTTTATCACGAAGTCGATCGAAAATAACGGTAAGCATTAGCAGATTGAGCGATTTTCGTTACTGAATATAGAACTCATTAATGTATGGATGAAAATTTAATGCGTGTGTGTGTTGAATTTAATTTTTGAGACTACGGTGAAGCCGAGAAAAGGTTTGTTTCGTTTTATTAAAATAAAAAGAACAACGTTTACTTAGGTAAAGATTGCTTTCTTAATATCTAAACTACGATTAACATTTATTTCTCTCAAAGAAACCACATTTATACTTTTATTTATTTTGTTTCGTTTATTTTCTATTAGTTAGTCGTCAGCCACACGCATCTCCAACACATTAAACTAACAAAACTTTAACAAACTAACAAACTAGTTTATTTGGGAGTTACATAAAAGTGTGAATTACAATTTTATGTAACTCCCAAATAAATTATTAAAACGCAACGAACAGAAACTTAGTAATCCTATAAATATTTTCTAAATAAAAACAAAACACAATTTTCTAATATTATAAACTATTAGGTACTTATAAACTATTACCCATATAAACTATTATTTGTCATTGAAAAAGCGTCACAAATACAAAATTCATGCGATAATAACACTTCGTAAGACTTCGAAAATTCTTTATAAAACATTTCAAACGTCAATTTTATAATTGACACTTACGTTTCTACCCGACTGTACCAGACTACCTCTAACCGCGTCACGCCCTATATTAGCTGTCTCGACTGCATTTTCTGTGAATTTTTAATGTCACAACGACGTTTCTGACAGCACGTACAATTTTTATATATTTTATGTATATGGTAGGTTGTGTCCGAGAGCTCGCTCCATGAAAACAAATTAGTTCCATGGTCGTTTATGACTTTTCTATATCATATAGGTGCTATTTGTATCTATACATATAATAAATTAATAGTAACGAAGTCAAAACTGTACAATTCATATTTTTGAAAAAAAAAATCTACGAGGTGTGGGAACGAGTCTAACGCCGAAAATTAACAAATAGGGTACTTTTAATCCTTGTAGTACGTTTCCGTGAGGTATTCTCCGACATCCACGCGGGGGCGTAGCCGCGAGAAAAAGCTAGTAGAATATAAGAGTTATATTGTGTTTATATATTCAAATGCTATTCACTAATATACACCATTACACCTTAATTCTCTACACCTAATTAGATTAGTACCTACTAATCTAATTAACGTGTAGAGAAAGGACAGGTTGACGCCGAAATATAAAAATAAATCTTAGTTTTTTTTCGAAACATTGGAATTCCAAATAAGAATTAAACAAAAAAAAAATCACTTACGCTGACGAAAAATATGCGTTTTAAAATGTCAGTTATTTCTGTTGCCGACTATACTCGGAAAACAGAGAGACACTTTAGATATTTTTAATTACGTTTCCTAAATTTTGTGCAGGGTAAAAATGTCGTTGTTCGCCGCTCACAAAATATGCATAAAAAATGCTCAACGTTAATTTATCCATCAAATTATGAAGCTTTTAGGATATTGTTGCTGAAAAATATTTAACTGACGCGTGAAAATTATGAAAGAATATTTTCGAATATTTTCGCGGAACTATTTTCGTAGCGCTAGAAATATTTTTGGACGGTTTTTTTTGTAATTATTGCGCTGGTGAATTTAATAAATAATACCAGCCTATTAATGACCCACTGCAGGACAAATACCTCTTCTCATACAGAGAAGGCACGGGCATTAATCACCACGCTTGCTCAAGACGGGTTGGCGATTTCAGACTTATATTACCAAACTGTTGACAATCACGATGTTTTCCTTGACCGGTGTCAGTAATGTCCACGATAAACTCAGAAAGTACATATGAATTGAAAAAGTCGCTCTTTAGTACTTTCCCGGATTTGAACACACAACCTCGTGCATGAGAGCTGAGGGGCCACTGGGCCATCACGACACTATCCACACGCTGAATTTAACATAAGCGTTAAAATAATTGTTGAACCTTAATTTCATAAAACAAAAACAGATTTTTCGAACTTTTTGATGGATCACTTAGCTAAGACAAGTGATTTAAAAGCAATACCGTATTTAAGGAGACGCCTATATTCAGCTTGCTTGAATTACTGATTGATTTATAATCTACCAGCTTCTGCCCGTTCACTTAATGTCGTAACACACCACAATATATTAAAAATAATACAGCCCATGTTACTGGTTGATAATGTAGCTTTCTATAGGTGACTGATTTTTTAAAATCGGTTAATTGTCTTTTGTGTTTATTCATTATAAACATTACAATGTATAAAAAATCAAATCTAATAATAATAAAGCTGAAGTGTTTGTTTGAACGTGGTAATCTCTGGAAGTGACAGTTGTGCTTGAAAGATTCTTTTTGCATTTGATAGCCCAATTCTTGAGGAAGGCTATAGGTTACTACACATCACGCTACGAACCTTAGGAGCCGAGCAAAAAGACGGAAAACGAAGTAACAGCACGGGCGGCCGATAGGATACGATACGATACCGACATGTCACGCGGGCGAACTCGCAGGCAGAAACTAGTCTCTTTATAATATTATTATTAAGTTTAGATTAAACAAGTATACAAGTAGTTACAAGTATTAATATAACAACGTCTTTACAGGTCGTGGCGTCTTTTTCCCAGGAAATTGAATGTCAAACATTCTTCTACAAACAGACCACCTTGTCGGAGCCATCTTTGCTGTTTTAATTAGTTTTATGTTCATTCATCAAGAAGGTAATATAACCAAGTACCTATGGGTAATTTTATTTTATGCTAAATTAGATATACAGGGCGGCAGGGACAGCGACGCACAACCTGGAGGCCAATTCCCGACTTGCTTGCGACTAGATTTTGAACGTTTTTAATAAAAAAACGTTCAAAATCTAGTCGCAAGCTCATCTCAGCGACAATCAATGTCAAAAATATAGGGAAATTAGAGGTATTTTTGACAAATTGAAACTGAGATCAGACTGTGAACGTTGTTAAAATTACGAGGATTGCCCCTTTGATACCATAGATTCAGTACATGATTCTAAAGCCGGAAGCGTTGAAAATTTTCGTAAAACATAAAAAAAAAAATTGCTGTTCCATACTTTTTGACCGCGTAGGTATTGCGCTTTTCTTTGACCCAGCATATTGATTTTTTTTATAACTGACGAAAAATATCTGCGGGTCTAGAATCGTGTGCTTCTTCACCGTCTTAGCGTGTCGATAGCAATCCAAATGGACTCGGCCCAGAATTCGGCTGCTTGTTTGGCGCCATCACCAGCGTCCATCAGTTCTTGCAACGTGCAGCTGACAGGACAGGATATTAAGTGTCCCGTCGTTTGAGGAACAGCACCACGTTTACACGAAATCATCATGTGCTGAATTCATGGTTACAGTTTGCGCGTGTCGACGTGTTTGATGTCGAGAATTGGACTTTAAAAGTATCTTTCAAGTTTTTTTTAAATAATTTAAGTACCTACTCAAACAAAGAAAGCAATTCTTACTAAACAAACACCCTAGTAAATTAAGAAAAAAATTCAACACTCCGAAACATATATAACAAACACACACCCCAGCTAAATTAGGCACAAGACACACTATAATTCCAAATGCAAATTGCACGAGAAATACTTACTGATGAGAAGAATGTGGGAAGGGAGAGAAAAAATAAAAAAAGCTTAAGTATTGGGATGCGTTGACAATTGTCTTTGAAGTTGAGAGTAGTAGGGGAAGAGATATTTGATCTGTGACTACAAAAGAATCAATAACTGTCATCGCTAAGAATCCTGTCCCGAAGCACCAAATTTTCTTAATGTAAATAATAGTCCTGCGTTGCTGTTCACAACCATTCGGTACGCTGCCGTACCGAATCGAACATTCGTAGGAGTCCTTTAAACGCTGCTCACAAATCCAAAACCCGAAAATGTTGTCAGTTCAACTATTTAAATTAAACTGAAAACATTTTTGGGTTTTAGATTTGTAAACAGCGTTTAGAGGACTTCCGCTATTCTCCCGACAGCTGTTTGCTGTCGGGAGAAGAAGAGCAAGGAAAATCAGGCTGCAGAAATATGTTTTTCAAGACGATAGCCTGTCAAATGGTTGTGAATAGCTATGCTGGCCTTTTGAGTCTTAGCGAAAAGTAAGGGATTATTTCTGGACAGAAGATTAATCCGTCCAATGAACTCGTTTCAGAACGAAAATAAACTATTAATTATTATTTTATGAAAGATGGCCGAAACTTTGAAAATAACTTCTAAGCCTCGAATTAATAGATGTAATAGAATAACAGTTTGTAACCAGCTGCGTTTCAAATAACTATGAAAAACGAATATTCTTTACCCTCAACAAATTACTTTACTATAATTGGTATAATATTTCGTTTGTAGAAGCTTCGAATGGATCCTTTTCGTTCTAAATAAATTTTTCGTAATTGCATTTTGGTGAGATGGTTGTACCTTGTAATTGATTTATTTACGAGTATTATAGGTAGAGTTTAAAACATCATTAGGAGACTAGGAGTATTGATTCTGAATTAATTACATCTTCAGAAGGCCAATTCTGGTACTTAAAAAACGTTCTAATTCAAGTCGCAATCTCATCTCAGCGACAATCAATGTCAAAAACTTGTCAAAAATGTAGGGAAATTGATTATATTTCTGACAGATTGAGACAGATTAGAATGCGAACGTTCTTAGAATTCCAGGAATTGCCCCTCAGATAGAAAAACGTTTAAAATGATAGCAACCAAATTATTTCGAATACGTCGATGACGGCATACAATAAAAGAGTACATTCGTAGAATATTAAAAGATCCAAAAGCAAAAATCTTCATCCTAAGATGATAAAACCCGAAGACTAAAAACGTATCTACCTAAAATACACAAGCCTTTCCTCACACAAATAACTGTTAGGGTTAATGGAGGAACACCAAGGAAAGGCTGTTATAAGGATTTATATAATACGTTTATTGTCCTTTTATATTTATATATTGGAAGGTGTGTTTATTAATAATAATAGCAGGCTATTATTGTTGCAGGGCACAGGCCTCTTATCTCAACAGTCATGTAAAATAAAAACAAGCTTACAATGTGACAAAATAAGCACAGTCTAAGGCACAATTTAGAAGCATTTATTATTATTATAATTATTTTTTTAAGAGCATAAGCTCAGGATGGCAAGATAATTGATATTTTATATATTTTTTCAATATAACCTGCACCCTAATTGCGTAACACATTATTAATTTCAAACTGAATCAATTTGAAGGGCCAATCCATTGCTTCATATGTTTCAAAAATTTGTCTGCTCAATAGCGTAAATAACGCAATGAATGTTGTTGTACTGCCAAAATGAACTGTATCATTTCTACTGTTCACAAACCGTGCGAAGCCAGAAAAAAAAAAAAAAAAAATTTCTACTGTTAGTGTGTTACGCAATTACCCCGCAGAATGGCAAAATAATTGATATCCAATTTTGATTTCAACCCTTGACCAGATCGAATAAAATAACAACCTTAATCTAAAAAAAAATCTAAAAACCCGTTTAGACAATTTAAAGCGAAGATAAAAATTTAAATAGCGTCGGATGTTGATTGATGGCCGAATAAAGCCTTTTAAAACTGCAACCGCGTTGTCACAAACCAAGTTCAATTTGGTATTTCATTGTTCGTTTTTGTGTCTACCCTTAACGGATATGGCGAGAACGGGGGACGCATAAATGAATCCAATTTATTTCCTTTTTTTCTGTTTTTTTATTTCGCTAAATAAATTGAGCGGGAATGGGGAAATTGTGAATTTCACAATGTTCAGTAATTTATGACGCTGACTGTACTTAATGGGTTTGTGCACTGTGTTAATTTGTTTTTAATATTTTTGAGGTTATTATGTTTAGTTTAGATTTTTATTTTTCTCGATTTCTCTTTATTTTAGTATATTTATTTATACATATACTTTATTGTACACCACAAAAATAGATAGCAAAAAAACCCTTGTGTGGTTTTAATACCTGTACATCTTATTATTTTAAGACTATAAGTTTAAATATTATGAAAATACTAGCTGCGCCACGCGGTTTCGCCCACATAAGTTTCGATCCCGTGGGAATATCGGGATAAACAGTATCCTATATGTTAATCTTGGTTGTAAACCATCTGTGCACCAAATTTCATCCAAATCCGTTTCGTAGTTTTTGCGTGAAAGAGTTACAAACATCCATTCATCCATCCATCCATCCATCAATAGAAACTTTCATGTTTATAATATTAGTAGAATGGTCTTGTTTGAAAATAAAAATCTTTAATTAATAATATGGAATTATAAGTTGAAATTATTAAAAAAGTATTTTAAATATACCTATTTACGTCTTATCAAAAGTCAGTAGTCGTATGTTATAAAAGCAATATTTATTTACCACTACAAATCTGTTACGCGATGGTCCATGACATGGAATGTTTTAGGGATCCGCAAACGTTGAACTAACTCCACTGAAATACCTAACTATAATTCTAGGCAAAGAATTCTTTCAAGAGTTTCATAAATGCCTGTCCTATTAACATAAGAGATGTCTGCATCTTTATTATAATGAACACATAAATTATAAACTGTTCCACTTTGCAAGACTGAAAATATTTTTGTTAAATTACGTTCTAGATTTTAATTAGATTTTTAATAAGTTTACTATCTTGTAGGTAAATTCTGAAACCTTTAAAAAGGTCAGATACCGAACTTATTGCTATTAGTTCATAACTTCATATTCTTCAGAATTGTCAGTGGGCAACAGAAAAATCTAAATAATTACATTTATTTTAAGGGCGTTACTTATTTGCCGACTATTTAATGAAATATGAATCAATAGGGTAATATGAATTTAGAGGGTTGTATTGATGAATTTAATGGTTAAAATTCTGTAAATACATTGTTACGGTCACGAATCATATTTTGTTCAACATTCAAAATGACACTGACCTACAAATTGCAATAAACGCTTCCCCCTTTAAGGTAACCGGTACGGTTGACCGGTTGGCCATACCAAAATGTATGAAACTATGAACGTGGAAGAAAAAAAACAGAAGTTAGGTAAGTAAGGAGTTCTTCAGAGATGTCATCACCATCATCATCGGCAGGCCTGTTCCACTCACTGCTGACTATTAAGCCTCCTCTCTTTTGTCCCACGCTTCGCAGCACCCTAATTGCGTAACACACGATCAATCGGAATCTGAATCATTTTGAAGCAAATTGTTAATCCATTGCTTAAGTTCGAAAAATTTGTCTGCCCAACACGTAAATAACGCAATGGATGTTGTTGAACTGTCAAAATGAAACTGGTGCTGGTCCGTGCGAGTCTCACCCAGAGTTGTAGGTAAAGGAAAGTAAAATCTTCTACGGAACCATACCCACAAAACCCCAATTTCCCATATCGGTACATGAATAATTCCGTTTTGCGTTCCCCATGTATTCAGTTTTCCTTTTAATATTCGTTTCGAAGATAAATGTTGGGAGACTGTGCTTGATTGATCGCCTGTTCGATTACCAGCTCGGACAGAGGTCGATCTGGTCGGTACCTATAGGCTTTTTTTTCTGTCTAGCTGCCTGTTTTGGATTTTACATCGATTAGGGGACTGCGTTTTCGTGTTTTCTGTTTTGTAACGGAGATTGTAGCTGCAATGCATGATTTGTTGTGTGGTTTTTGGAAATTTTAGGTTTTCTGTACAACAAGACGAGCGCGCGATAGGTTTCCATCGACAAAAATCACGAGCTTGCACAGAAACATTAATTCCCTTTTGAACCCTTTTAAGGGTTAATTTTTAAGGAAGCAGTTGTGGCCAAGTGGTAACGGCCACGGCTTACAAGTTGTAGGTCGTAAGTCGCAGCCGTCAACAACCAGTCATACCAAGGGGTATCGTATTACCCAGTAACTGTGTTGTGGAGGTCAGATAGGCAGTCGCTTCATGTAAAATACTGGTATTCAGCCGCATCCGGTTAGACTGGAAGCCGACCCCAACACAGTTAGGAAAAGGCTCGGCAGATTATTATGGTTTTAGAAGGACCACACACTTGAAACTCTCAAACAATACATATAACAAAAGAATCATTTAACTTAAACTCATTGTACAAACAATTGACACTTTGTATACCTACATACATAAATGCAATATCTTAACATATAACTTTATAGTTCGTAACTGCTTATTATACTTGGTATTCTGCTCAGCCCCAATACCTGCTCGCTTAGCATGAGGATACGAATTCTAGTCTTAATAATTGACAATATCTATTCCCAATATGAACTAACATACTCAAGAACGGTATCGTATTAGAATTGTGCAGAAAATGGCGAGAAGGTCTACATATCTATTACATAATCTCTATAAATAAAAATGGATCTTCGAAATGTATGTACGCCCATAACTTTCGAACGACTGCACCGAATTGGATAATTCTTTTTTTTTGTGTTCGTTATTGTCAGGACAAGGTTTGTATACATAATTGGACCCGGTAGGTCGCGCTGCTTTTTCGGGTGGGATGACGTCTGCCGGGTCCGCTAGGTTCTATCAATCAATCAGCGTTTTACTTATAGGAGTAGGGTAGGAGTAGTGTAGGAGTAGATTAGGAGTAGGGTAGGAGTAGTGTAGGAGTAGATAAGGAGTAGGGTAGGAGTAGGTATTGAGTGATTTGATTTTAAATTTCCTGTTTCATTTGAGAATTAAGGTTAAAATAACCTCAATTTTCGTCAGTGATTTTTTAACTGGCCCAAAAGTTATCTGTCAAAAAGTCAGTCCTTAGTGACTTATTGAGTAAGAATTTAACCTGAAAAGGTTTTGTTTACACTTTCATCAAATACTTTTGGAACATACTATGTACTGTATGATTGTACTAGCGTGGACCTTTTGAATAGCTTAGTCTATGGACCTACCTAGAAAGCGTTCAAGCATCATATTGGTACCTACACACAGCGCTGTAACAAACTGGATGCAAGCTGCATACATAATGTTCAGTTTGCATGCTATTATTGCCTGTATTACTCGGTCAATAATAAGGAAAGACATGCAACCAGCGAATTTATATGAATTGTTGCTGTGTACTACATTGTGGATGACGTTGGATGTTGGATATAAAATATGGAAATATGTTAAGGGGTTGGTTTCATTATTGTGAAGAAAATATTCCCTTTTGTTATTTTTTTAAAGCACCGTTTTAGATTGGAATGGTCAGATTTTTCATTTTCATCTATTCTGAAGATATTTTGCAAGAAAGATGAGAAAACAATCCCCTATTGAATATACTGCCGGCTGGGCTATGGAACACCTCTGCCCAACTCTTCTTCGAAAACAGGCGTGATGTTCTGTGCAGGTTGTTTCAGTAGTACGAAGACCTCTCAATAAATTTTGATCGTTTTAATCTTTTAAAGGGGTCATTGTACTCATCATTATGAACTACTTTTACTACGGGACCAACCCTGAAATCGTAAAAAAAAAATCAGTTGATCCATAGATTTATGTTCGCATAACTCGACATAATGTAAGGATCAACTGTTTTTTTTTTACATTGGGTACAATGACCCCTTTAAAGTATTAACACGATCAAAATTTAACGGTGTAGATAGCTAGACGGGTTTATAGTACTAACTAGCTTGCGCCCGCGGCATCGCCCGCGTAGTATGTCGATAAAAAGCTATGTCCTCTCTCAGGGATCAAAGTATCTCCATACCAAATTTCATAAAAATCGGTCCGGCCGTTTCGGAGATTAACCAGAACAAACAGCCAGAAACACAGACAACATTGTTTTTAAATTGATTTTTTGTTATAAGTACATACTTTCATCAAATACATTTAGTAAAAAGGTTTTTTTTAACATTGCAAAGAGACACTTCAATTTTATTTATTTGAATGTACCTACAGATGTAAAAAATTTAATGATGTCAAAGTAGAGAACGTCAACGACACACTTGCAAACCGGCATAGCTTACATTTTCGATACCCACATCATTTGTAATATTTAAAACATTGATACACTTACTCCTTCCTACCATTGCTATATTGTTCAAAGTGCTTCTTTATTAGCCTGTAAACATTCTCTGTTAAACCATCTAATATTAAATTCATTCATTAGGTCTCTTTTAAAGCCAACCGCAGGACGAGACATTTTGACCTCATTCCAAGACCACAGGCAGTGTTGCAGGCAACATGTAGCCACATTTAATACACCATAAGTCTGATTTTTCAGTAGCATAACTCTCGCAACGTGTAACATACATAACAATATGAGTTAGCATGCGTAGTGCCTATAACTTAAGACTGGGCAGCCCACACGTAACTTTGATAATAAATTCCACCCACATCTCCAATGTTGTGTACACTCGACAAAGCCGGCTGTGGACCTTCCACCCTTATGCCCTCAGTTATAAGGTTGAAAAGTGGTTAACAGAGAACATTGCCGACTGTACGTCCTATTTCGTGGAGTACTTCTAGTTTTCTTGATTTAAATAAGGTTTGTACGAGAATTCGGGTTGAAGGACTAATAAATTGGCGAGAAAAAGATAATTTGGTTCAAAAAGAAAACTCATTAAGCTTACGAGTATTTGTTAATGGTTTAGTTGTGAACAAGATTTGTTATTTATATCCTTGGAGTTCGTCTTGCCGAACAGATAAGCAACACGATACTGCGCTGTAAAACACAAATCGCAGACGTCACTCAAAATGCAGTCAAGCTCAAATGCCAAGGCAAGTCAATGCCAAACCAAATTAAAATCAAAAATGTTTATTTGTCAGAATATGGGTACAATAGATGTTACAATTTTGGTTCCAGCATATCCTGCCATACTATGACGTACGAATATTTCTATTAAAATGAAGGCTTATTTATTACCCACCACCCAGTATGGGTTCCTGAAAATGTCCAGCGGCATTGCGAAAGACTCAGGCGTAGATGGCGCGACGAACTTGATGCTTATAAGATAGACTGGGGCAAATTGAAACAGGAAAGGGAGGCCTTTGCCTGCACAATACAGGCTGATTATTATATTATATATACTTCAATTTACTCGTACATAAGTTTAAGTTTGTACCTTTCCTAAAACTAAGAACAATCAATGGATGGCTCTCTGTCCCTCATTTGTCTTTGCCTGGTTACAGTCATAGTAGCAAACAAAATGAGCTGTTCCAACTTTTTAATCATTACAAAGTTCAACCTTACCGATTCTCAGCAAGGAAAATACCAAAATTCGTGAATTGTAAAGTACTCTAATAACATCTACAAACGATGATATTAGAAACTCTATTGTATGCAAAAAAACTTCTTTAAGGAATTCATAATAGGTAGCACCAATTCTGTACCTAGTTCTTACATTATTCTGCAGCAGATTGCAGATTGGAAAATTTCTTCACCATTACATAAAGTGGTAACAGGTGGTCTAAGTGAAGTTATATAAATAACAGTACCTTTATCAGAATCCTTTTCTATTGGAATTTCTAAAGGTTAAGGGCAAATAATTGAACTTGGTTCAATGACAGGCCCAGTTTCACCGGCTTCATTATTGTTATTTATTTAGTCTTCTGTTTTTACATCGACTGATCTTTTGCCCTTTATTCTATTGTTCCAGTCACTTAATTTTTCAATGTCGTCGGCAAAGGGCTAAGTCTGGACTTTAACTACTAAAACAGATTTTGTAATCACGTAAGTAATCACATTTTATGATGAAAATAGTAATAAGAGATAGATGTTTTGAAAGATTATGGGTCGTAGTTGAGGCTATTCATTAGAGTATGATAAATAGCGTTATAATGCGATAAACTGGATTCTTTTAAGTCACAGTCTTCAAAAGGAATTGAGTTTGTGGTATTTACTAACGTAAATAAAAAAGAATAATAGCAACATAAGCTTAGAAAATGCAAACAATGAATGTCTGCACACTGAATACAGTGTAAGAGAGTAAAAAAAGCTACCACAAATTGTCCGCTTTTCTTTTAAAATCTACTGCAGTATAAAAGGCTAACTCGTAAATCACGTTTCAAAACCAAAAGAAAAAGGGTAATAACAGAATTTCCCTAAGTTTCCCATATTTTGCACAACTACACAACTAAAACCATATATTTGGAGTGCAGACAATTCATTTTTCAAATAGCGGACCAGTGTGGTTGGGCAAGTTCAGTCTCGAACTTCATAGAAAGTTGTTCATGAACTTTTGATATTCGTAGCCGTTCGTCCAAACCTAGTCTTGGTTAAATTTTATAATTCGACCGCATAAGCCGCTATAAGTTTGGTGGTTTAAATACAGATGGATAACTCTAAAGGTTAAGCTTTATTAGTAGATGAGTAAACAGAAACTTTGAAAATAATATTGGTTTTAGAAATAAACTTCAGACTTATGACTAATTTTCTTCTCACTGAAAAGGCCCGTGTGATATTTCCTGCAATCTCTATAATGCTCACTTGGCATATTACAGCAACAGCTCTTGTTAAAGTTATTAGAAATAAATCAAAACGTCTAACCGTAACTAGTAGTTGTTAAGTTGTAATCGCAATAAATCAAACAATATCGAATTATTACAAATATTGGTACAACATTAATCATTTTGCAATTATACCTATTGATAGTTAAGAGGCAGGTACTCATTACTTTAAAATGTTGTGTGAAACTAAACAAATATCTTCATCATAGATAAAATACTTTATTAGAAACTAAACGAGTAGTACTTTCAATGCAATTTCAACCTTAAATACACATTGAGGACACTTGAAAGAATTAAAGACGCTATCCAATACAACAAATGGCCTTGTTATAGTTCTAACACATGCAAATGACACTGTCATTAATGTTATTCGCTGGTTTCTCGCTTACAAACCCCCTGTATTTTCCACTGGCGACTGTAATCCAATTCCAAGAGAATGTTTCTTACAACCGCAGTGGAAACGGAAGTCAAGGAGGGGTGCAGAGGCTCGCGGTTTGCGGGTGTCTCGCAGGGAGGCATCCTGAGCCCTGGGTCACGTAATATATAATTTGGTTTAATTTAAAGCGTAACATGTGTTTAAAAGATGTTTGTAAATGTTGTGTGAGTAACAGGTGTTAGCGTATTTTTATGTAGGTTTATTAGATAGAAATACTCTTTATTTTGTACACCATAAAAATTTAATTGATTTGACAGTTTTTAGATTTTTTTTTTAATCAAATTGTATTTTTTGCCAAAGAATCAGCATTGCCATACAGCGTGGCAATGCTGCTAGCCTTTTTGGCACGTTTCCTATTTGACAGCGGTGCGGACAAATTTTTTTATGCCCTTTAATTATTTTCCCCTTCTTTTTTATACACTGTTACATATTATTATATTAAGACTGTTAGCTTTTTAAATTATGTAAATATATAAATAATAATAAATCCTAACATGAGATTAAATTGTTATTTAGTTCATTATTTTACATTTATTATGGCTAGTGGAATATCAGTGCGCTAACGTCTACGTATCTACATCATAATTATGTTGGTGATGCATCTTTAATCAATTAAATCCATGTAAATAGTTTTCTTTGAATATAAAAAAAAAATATAGCGTTCATAAAGTAAAGCAGACTCATAACCAAACTTAATTACACTCAAAATTTCAGAGAAAGAAAGCACTTGGCTTTAATTTCATTCAAATGAAGCCAATGATAGTACGATTCAATTCAGTTTACTTAAGTAAGATGCTATTTACTTTACAATTCGCTTTCATTAATATTGCAGTTGAGAATATTTAATTAAACATCAAGTTGTAGGTTGAAAGGAATTGGCCAATCTGCACCCTAATTGCGTAACACACAATTAATCGGAATCGGTTTCATTTTGACAGTTCAACAACATTCATTACGTTATTTACGTGTTGAGCAGACAAATTTTTTGAACTTATAAAGCAATGGATTAGCAATTTGCTTCAAAGTGATTCAGATTACTATTGATTGTGTGTTACGCAATTAGGGTGCTGATTCCGATTGCATAGTGACTCGATGCTCAACTGTTTCTAAAATTTTGCTTGCAACGAAGTAATATAGTGATTTGTGCTATAGCAATTATTTGTTTAGGAACCAGATATAAGGATCGCCTTAACCCAATTTATTTCGGGTCAGCGCAACATGTCGCTTTTCTTCCATACTTCTCTATTGGTCATCGTCTCGGTAGTCATAGGCATCCACACTGTTATAGGCATCCACATTCATACTCAAAACTATCCTCATTCCTCCATCACGGGGCTATTCCGATACATTTTAAAATAATCTTGTCTTAACTTAGAATATATAATCTTTATTTAGGGGACGACCGTCAAACCCTTGGAGCAAATAATTTCGTCATCTGGGTTCAGTAAAATCTAAAATCTCTCTCTCTAGCTTTAAGAAACCATGAAATGATTATAAGTTTAGCTTCTTATACAAAATTAAATAAAACGAGCCTTCTTTTTATTTTCAACCGAAAAAGATTTCTAGACGTAAAGTACCTACATATTAGGTACAATAATTTAACCTTTAAAACAACATCTGCCAACGAAAACCTCAAATTCAAATATCACAGCCAAAACCACTACACACCCAAATCAATTCTTCAACCGAAATTACTCATATAAATCTAACTTGCAATTTAAACACAATCTGTCATCTAAACGTACCTGTACACACAATTTGTGTACACAGACCTGTGTTCTAAAGTACACAGCGGCCCCTTTGAAGATTACACAGCTAATTAGTAGCACACAGTGATGTATTAATTTACGGGTGGACGATTTCTCTAGCTCGCAAGTGAGTTCGAGTGTATAAACTCTCTTGCTTTTGAATCGTGATTTATATTTGTGAAGTCTTGAAATTTTGGTGAAGTTATAGTAAACACATGATTGTGAGATAAATTATGATCTGAAACTTAATAGATTCGTTAACATGTCTAACATTAGGACTAAGTTGAGACTGTTGATTTGGAAACTAACGTTATGCAAACTACAGGAATTAGTTGAATTCTAAACAGTCTATTCGAGATGTCGGTGTACAAAAAAGACAGACCTTTCAAGCTAACATCCATGAGGAAGTTGTAAAGTAATTAGTAACAATGGTACATCTTGAAAGACTGGTGAAAGAAAGACTCTTTCATTCCTCAGATATAATTTTTCATCCATAGATAAGAATGCAAAATGGTTTATTCTGATGGAACCGACTTTGCTATGGGTACAACAATACACGATATAACTAACTAATGACATCAAAACAGTATAGCTACAAGAGTCTGTAAATGACTTTGCAAAACTACAAGAGACTGGAAATGATAATGCAAAACAAAATATTTCAAATACAAAAATGAGCATACCGCAAAAGTAATATGAAACAGAAAACTCTTTCAGGTTGAGAAGACATTAAAACCGTGTTGTTACAAAACACTAGAACCACGAACAAGACAAACTGAAACCAAGTGTACTGGTTAAATTTGAGCACGGAGAATTTTGTACAATGCTGTACAGTTAGGCGCAGATGCTTGTGACCGCATCACTCGTGAAAATAAGACGAATTTTGCGGTAGTTTTAATTTAATTAATGTACAAGTAAGAATTGTGTTGACAAGGGGTTTGTGAGAGATAAATCCAGAAACTATAAATTCCCAGCATAATTTTCACATAAACCTAGGCAAAGATTTGTGTAATCTTTCCCAATTCTTGGTAAAAGAACAAAATAATCAATACCTTTACGTATTCTGCGATTAAATCTCGCTTATGATTAACAATCTAAACGGTTAAAACTAATGGCTTCCTTTCATTCCAATTGCCATGACACAAATACAAAACATCAAGTCGAACATAACTAATTTGAAACGACAAGAATTAAATCATACGAACTTATAAAAACAAAATAACTTTAGAGACACTAAAGACTCCCGATCACGCAACACAGCTTCCTTTTAAACACATAAATATATCATTTAAAACGGGCGATACAGAGTTTAAAGCTAACTAAGACGCATAAACAAGTTGCGGACACAAGTTGCGCGGTGGATAGGTATATTATTTCTCTTGTTTATTGTGCCGACTGTACCCGCAAAGTCTTTTGAAGTACCACGGATGTTTACTGTCCATTCAGTACGAGATCCTGTTTTCATACTGCACAACTTTGTATATTTCAGTTTATTTCAAAATATTTCAGCAGTCATATCTCTAGAAGTTGGATGTTTGTGGATGTTGGCGATGGTATATATGAGGTTTAGATTACTCTAGTTGTTGTTGTTAAGGAGATGTAATGTAAGGTAAGATAAATGAGGAGATTTTCTAATCTTGATGGTGAGATTAAGAAAGTATGCAAAATGAACATCATCATCATCATTTCAGCAGAAAGACGTCCACTGCTGGACATAGGTCTCCCCCAAGGATCGACACTTCGACCAGTTTTGTGCATCTAACCTCCAGCGGATTCCTGCGGCCTTCACCGAGACGAACAGACCTACTCACAAATGCGGAATACAAAAAAATGTCAGGAAAGTACTTCGCCTAATAAACACAAAACAATTCTCCCCGAAGAATTGAGAAAAAATCATCATAATTCTTCCAGGAATCTTGTTTTATAACAAGGTTCCTTATTTCTTGTTAAAGCAATAATATCAAATCTAACAGTTGAGACTTATCAAACAACCTTAGTTATATTAGAATTATAAGGCCTTAAACCCAGCCAGTCATAATAATCAAATTGAAAGGGTACAAGAATTCCCGAAGTTACCCAAATATTTACCTACAGACATCTGATAAAGCTAGATACAAAAGGACGATGTTATCTAGAATTAGTTTCCATTAAACTTGAAGAGAAACTCCATAGGACCCTCTGCGGCCGTCTCAAGAAACAAACAAGTTTCTAAATCAGCGAAACCATGCGAGGAACTTTACCGGATTAATCTGGTTTCGACCAGTCCGTCCCGGTTGTGATCCAGTTTCGTCCGGCCCTAACTGGTTCGCATCGGCTATATCTGATTTGAAATAGCCAAACATTTAGGGGCTCGCTTGTATCGGGAAACGGTAAATTCTGATAAACGGTTTCATTTAACAGATCCTAATAGTTGTTTATATCGGTATCATTAAGAGGTATTAAGATGCCTCAGACAGTATTTTGTGAATTTAGTTATGTTGTAGTGTAATGCAGATTTACTCGGGTAATTTAGTCGACATAGTGAAACAGACGATGAAATTACCCCAGATTTAAATGTAAAATTTTTGGAATTTCCGTACGAACGTGAACCAGAGAAGAACCACAAACCCATATTAACTTCTAACACACTAACAGGTTAAGGCACGAGGTTTTCTCGAGAAATTTTTGCTAAAACGTCTTATTGTGGTGTAGTAAACTGATCTAAGCAAGTTAAGGAGCTGTTAATATTAGTGTAATTCCCGTCGAGTTCGCTCAATGGCTGCAATCCCTTATACTTAAAGCTATTAAGTTGAACCACATTCTCAGCAAGTTTATGTTCTAATGGTACCGACGAACTAATTGGTTGTACCTTATAATTTTCAACGAGCTGGTGGCACGCAGTGTGGTGGTAACATTCTTTTGTTTTCGTATGTACAATGTGAGTTTTCTTTCATTGTGCTTTGTTGTATACTGATTTGTCTAGTGTGCTTTTTTATCGTCTACTGGAATGGTTATATCTTCAAAAGTTAGTCCTATATTATATTTGTTATTGGATGCACTACCCTAACCTGACCCTTTGGGGAATACAGGTATATTATGTTTTGATATGAGTGCAAGAATTTTTTTTTAACAATAACTGACCCTATAAGTGGCCTTAAATAATTTAGAACGAAAATTATTTTAACAATCAATAAGTCAGGGAATGTTGATAAAGATCATAATAATAATAAAGTGGTATTTCACGAGGAAAAGTGTACACCAGCAAAAGATACAATTGTGCTATTATCAAGACAAAATATATACAGAAAAGGTTCAATAGCCAATAAGAATTTTAAAGCTTCATAATATTAAATATATCCTGTTCAAGCAATTTCTGTCTCATAAGATATACTTAGATACTCGTTTTGCTGGCGGAAGCCTAATAACCCTTACCTTTACGAGCCATTGGAGAAATACAAGCTATGGAGATATAATTTATGTAGAAATCGCTATCTGTATCATCCGACGTTATTCCTGTATCAGATTTAAAAGGAAACTAGTTTAAATTACGTTATAATTTCTGTCGCAGGCATCGGGATTTATAAGGGACATTATAAGATTTAGCATAGATAGAGAATGCATTTGCCCAGCAGTGGGACAGTAATATAGGCTAATAAAAACAAAAAAAAAGAGAATGCATCATACAAAATAATTATATATTTTTATAACTGTAGACAGTTTTTTTGTTATTTTAACAGCAGAACTTCTTCATCAACATTAAAGTTTTAATAAATGATAAGCTAACAAGAACTTTCAAATTGAATATGCAAAATTCATTACCGTTGATATTATAAATGTCATTATAGTTATCATTCGAGTACAAGAAATTGTAGATTTAAATAGATTTCAGTAATGACGCCATTTTGAAGTTGAAGTTGTGACAGAAACCCAGATGATTGATTATCGGGAAAATTTATTAACCTACTTACATGTAATTTAGAAATAATTTACCTCACACTCGTTGAATCATTAGCAGAATTAATTTAGAGTTGCAAATTCCATTACACTGAGAAAAACATGTATGAACTTGCAAAAAGCAATTGAAAACCACATTCTGGGAATAACTGGAGACTAGAGATGCCGATGCATTCCACCAGTTTCTATGACAAATATTTTACTGTTCAAGCAGTACGGTTATGGAATGACTTTCCCGTGTCGGTAAGGCGTGCTCAATCTTTGTCTACTTTTAAAATTATGATAAAAAGCACTTCCTCTCTCCTTAAACATCATCGTTATGTTTTCTTTGCTCTTGTTTCATATTTATTATTATATGTATATATTTATTTAGATTAGTAAAATTTACTATATTTATTGTATAAAGTAAATGGTATAGGTACCACAGATTACCTATAGTATTTGTCTCTCCTTAATTTTAATCCATTCAAAGGTTGTCTTTAAAAGATCGCTCTTAGGATTAAGACGAAGATTGCGTCACTGTCACACACACTTCGTAAAATTTATATATTTATGTTCTGTAATTTATATGGTGTACATAATAAAGAGTATTCTATTCTATTCAATTCGACAATTAAATCCTTTTCAGATGGATTGACAGATTGTTATCGAAGACAGACAATTTAATCTCAGTTTTCAACCACTATCTAAACCCATAACCCAAACAGCGGTTGTAAATCCCCCTAGACCTTGCATGCGGGTCTTAACAAAACAGCCATAGAAACCCCGTGGTCTGTTGTTAACTGACCCCAGGAGTATCCTTGCAATGATCACGGCGATAGGATTACTGGATGTGATTGACGTTTGAAAGTTGTTAGGTTGTTAAAGATTAGAAGTGAACTTACTATGGTTATTATTTATTTTGGGGTTTATGTGTTCAGAAAGCAGTTCCATTTCATTGGGTTGGTTTTCACGGTGAATAAGATAAATATAAGGAGAGTTTACAAAGTTTCTAAGCTCGATCTCTTTTAGAACAGCTTATTTTACTAATTTAATGACAAAAAATATTTTACCTACTTCGTACTTCAAACATCCCTTCCGATACTCGTTCCAGGGAACGTTTATATGAATGAAACCAGTGTTCCTCATTCTAAGTGAATAACTGTATTCTGTTTTTGAGAAATAAATGTCTTAAACTATAAATCAAGAATGAAGAGCGTTGCGTGCAGGCCAAATCTCACTTTAAAACTTTCTTGTAAATCTTTGTAACGTAGTAGAAGTTTTGTAAACCAATGACATACTAAAGAAATGAAATGCAAACTTTAAAACAGCGCACATAAGTCCTTAATACAATCAAATACTTAAAACAGAAAGAGAGTTAATACGTCGGGTGATAGAATGCTGGTGTGCCTCAAGGGACCATGCCGAGTGCGTTGATCTGTCTGAGAGCCTGACGTTTGATATTCTTGGAAACAAGTTTATGGTCTGGGAATCGGGTTATTAGTATTGTCTTGAAGACTTCCAGATAGCTATTTTCTGCTTCGTTTGCTTCTAGTTGTGTAGTTCCTGGCGTGATTCTGCCGTCACCATTTTTGTAACTTTTGTGCTTATATATATAAGAAAAAGTACTAGCTACGCTAAAAACTTGCGCGTAAAAAACATACTAGTTATAACAAGCTCACAACTAAACTAGTTAATACCGTAAATCGGAGGTTGAATATAAAAATATAGAAGCTTTATAGGTTTACTCACTAAACTTTTGATAGATATTGCCCCAGAAACAATTTCATCCAATATCCAGGGTGAAACAATGTAACACCAACTGTTCTACTCCTCCAAAAAAGGCAACTAGCGATGGTCGAAACAGACAACGTTCTCAAAACTGGGTCACCAGTTCAAAACAAGAGTCGTGGCGAATTTTACATACAACAAAATTTTCACATGCCATCGAGCTAGCAACATTTTTATTAAACCACTGGCTTTTGTCTGCGTCTACTCTCTAAAACTCAATTTTTTATCGTTCTGGTACGAAAACCTAATAAACTATGCTCTAGTGCATTCGTGGTGGCATGAAATTGGATTGTAGGTTAATCGTATGCATATCATATCGAGTCGAAAAAATTCAATGCTGAAGTGGATATTTTTCGAAAACAATAACGCTCTTATGAAGTTATTGCTAAAATCAGTGTGCTTAGTAATTTCGTTAATGTTATTGATAATCTCGATGCTTCTGCCAATCCTTTAATATATTAGTTATGTACCTTCTAGATAAACCACGGAGAGCTATAGAAAAATCTATTTCTAAGCACATAAAAGACAAAAATCTTCAAGATAAGGAAGAATATGTTTATGAGAATGTTTAGAAACAGCCTGCCTTCAATATTACTACATACATTTAAATAATACATAGAGAAACCTTTGTAAGATGCAACAGGAACTCATATATAGGGAAATTGAACAGTAGAAACTAAAATATAGCTTTTAGTAAAGCTCCAGCCGATACACAAGGCAATAAAAATAAAATAGAGGGTCTGTTCCTACATAGAGTCGTATTGAGTTTTGAATTGGTAAATTCTACCGACATTGAGAGGGTTTTGAGAGGAAATATTTAAGAGAAGAGATCATTCGGAGTTTGTTATGCGATGCCCAACAAATTCCTAGTGTTTAGCTTAAATCTTTGGGATATTTGTTCAAAATGGTTTAGATTTAAGTACATTACGTCACATACTTTTTCTTTCTAGACATCAAACTTACTACCATTCTAATGCTACTAAAATCAACCTTATTATTACATTCTACTTACCTACCGAAATCCTAAAAACATTAGACACTAACATAGATCTTGACACGTTAAAAAGACAAGCCAAGTCGCGCCAAGGCGTCTCTTTTCCAACGAACGGAATTCCCTCGGCAATGCCCGTGAATCGTCGAGACGTGCCGCTATTTCCACAAAATCAATAGGTAAGACATTTGAACCCCTTACACCACTTAAAATAAATCTTGGATGATGGATAAGGCGGTCGAAATTTTGGAATGGAAAGCAAATTCGATTTGGACATGAAATCTTTTGTAATCTATTGGAAACGACGTTTTAAGTTGCGAGTCTTTAAATATTTTGTTAACATAGCTAATAGAGCAAATGAGTTATGAATATTTTAATGACGTTAATTGTTAATCTTTTTGCTGATCAAATAAAAATTTCTTATAGTGACATAATATTTCAATATCAAATTAAACAATAAATGTAACAAGATATATTTTTTTCTTACGATTATTGGAAGTTAAAGCGAGCATAGCAGAATCTTAAGGCACTATAAGTATACTGATATGGTTTCATACTTCAAATATACTACCACCGTAATACCAGCTCCAAAAATATTTTCCTAAATCAAGGTGCACTTCAGAACGCTACTATTCGGATTGCAAGTAAATTCAATACTGGCAAATATAGACTTGAATTTCTCGAGTTAGGAGTTACCATTGGGTAATATAATGACATTATACGATATGGATATGTGGAAATTCAATTTAGCTATTTTCGCCTTTTGGCGTTGGCGAGGTGTGTTATTTTCAGATATTTCTTTTGATTTGGCGTACAATGTAGAACGGGAAAATTTCCTGTGTACGGAATATCTCGATCTAAAATGTTGTATAATATTCTTTTATGGTTTACAGGTTCTGAATGTTATGCGATATACGCTTTATATTTGAATGTCTGTAGTCAATACTGTTGCATTAGCATAATCAGCCTGTAAAGTTGCCACTGCTTGGACACAGGTCTCCTCTCGATGAGAGGGAGTGGGCCGTAATCCACCACGCGGTAAAAGTGCGAGTTGGTAGACGTCACATGTCTTCGAATTGTTGGTTCTAGGACATGCCGGTTTCCACACGATGTTTTCCTTTACCGTTTTGAGAGCAGTGGTGATGAAATTATTAGTAAAGTGCCTGCTTGGGTTCGAAACCCCGACCTACAAGTCGAAGGCGCGGCCGTTACCACTGCGCCACCATTGGTCATAGCAGAGCTACTATTGGATACAGTCGATCTATTTCAGGTCTAAATCAAAATATTAAGGCTTAGGATTGAATCTACTCTTTGAACTTTGAAGTCATTCAAGTATGAATGGGATAGGTTCAATACCGGTGCTCCAGTTTCGACTCAATCGATATCATGATCTGACTGAGAGCCTGCTGGTTCTAATAATAATCAACTTAAATATCATGCTTCTTATTTTATAAGGATAGGCAGAAATTGTGGACAGCCATCCTTACTTTACTCTATATTTATGATTATGACTCTTACAGTTACGACTAGCTTCTGCCCGGGACTTCTTCCGCGTGAATATTCTTGCTCCCTCAATCCACCCCGTCACATCGCATCGCATCACTTGCCAGCGCTATTACTTCGTTTTCGCTTAGCGTTCTTTCTAACTTTTGTTCTTTTTACTCGGCTCCTAAAGGCCATAGCGTGATGTTAAATAGCCTATAGCCTTCCTCAAGAACTGGGCTATCAAACGCAAACATATTTTTTTTTAATCCGACTGGTCGTTCCAGAGATTAGCGCGTTCAAACAAACTCATCATCATCATCTGCCTAGCCTTTTCCCAACTATGTTGGAGTCGGCTTCCAGTCTAACCGGATGCAGCTGAATACCAGTATTTTACATGGAGCGACTGCCTATCTGACCTCCACAACCAAATTACTGGGTAATACGATACCCCTTGGTAAGACTGGTTGTCAGACTTTCGGGCTTCTGACTACCCGTAACGACTGTCAAAGATCCACAAATGACAGCCGGGACCAGAGGCACGGAGGGGTCCCGGTATGTAAAGATGGTCACCCATCCACAGACCAACCGCGGCAAGCGTAGCTTAACCTGACCGATCGAACTGTGCGACTGTTATTATTTAGCCACGGGCCCCCCTCTCTTGCGTTCAAACAAACTCTTCAGCGTTATTATTAGTATAGAAGTTAATGATATAGATTACGACTCTATAGTTACGATTATTGCTACTACATTACAACACAAGATTAAAATGACATCTACATAGTTCCCCTTTTGTAAAATTATTCTAATGTAAGCATTACCTTTCTCTATGCCTTCCGGGTCTACAAGGCATTACTCAGTCCCAGCATGTTAATCACTGCTAACTTAACTACTGGTTGCACGTAGCTCCAGTAGTTCATTTTCGATACGTTAGGTGGCGCCAGTTATGCTCAGTCACAATTTATTACATTCGCGTGGGTTTTCTCAAGTTTCCTTGTGTGTTGTGCAAGATTTAATTTGTGGAGACGCGTTTTGAATGACTGTTAATTTGTATTCATGGTTTTGTTGACTGCCTTTCTGGTTCAAGTGGACAAGCTGATGTTACTTCTATTTCCACCCACCGAGTAGTCTTGAGTGTTTGCTTTGAATAGAAGCAATTTTGTCATCATTAAAAACCAGCTGTATTTCTAAAAACGAAAACCATTAGACAAAGTCTTTCTTGCTCAACAGAAATAGATTGTTAAAGGTTTTTAGCTCAACAAAACACGAAACAAAATAACAAACACAAACGAAATAACTCACCAAAAACCATATCAGTTTTATGAACAGCAATACATTCACTATGAACTGTGTTAACCAAAAATTTTAATATTAATAGCTGACATCAATACATGAGTTTGTAACGTCTGCATCGGAAACTATTTGATGTATTAATGGTGTTTCGAATTCAACCATTTTATTGTTAAATCGTTCAACAAAATGGCCGCTCATAATTCCGTTATGAGTTGGTAATGTCAAATTAAAAGTTGGTGATGATGGATGGCTTGGTACGGATAATATGGATGGATGGGGAGATTAAGCTAAGGGATCCCAAAATATAATAAATAATAATCAGGGGTGTGACCCTGAATGCTTAAGTTAATATCATGGTTAGCGATAAAATGATGCGCTAACCACGAAGCTGTCAAAACTTCAAATGAAGTATGTCAGTGGGTGATTATCGAAACCAAATTAAAAGAGAAATTGAATAACTTCATTTATGGGGGATGCGCTAAGGTGGCTTTGTGGAATGTGTATGGTATTACAGAATTATTACCATTACAATCAGCAATACGACTCCTTAACTTTGAATCGGCCTCAAATGTCATGATTTCATGAAATGGTCATTCAATAGGTTAATGTGAACTTAGAGAGTTGTATTGATGATTCTATGATTATAATTCTATAAATATTTGTTACGGCCTCGACTCATATTTACATCAACATACAGCCAGATACTGACCTGATTTTCATCTTAAACTAAAAAGGGTAGGGTAGGCTAGCACTGGACTGTGATAATCTGAGATAAAATAGAATCACTTATCGACTCGCCATTTACAAAAAGCCCAACTAAGCGACTAGCAAATCCGAATTTAGCCTTTCAGATCCAAAGAGTTCTAGACTAATGTCTAACCCAAAACTATATAATGTTTCCTCGGTTTAATATAGTGGTACAAAACAAAGAGGTTTCTCGTTAGTAAAACAAAAGCAGATGGTTTGAAGCAACTAAGAATAAATAGCCGAATCAACATATTTAGTGTTCTCTCCGAGAGTAATGGTACACTAGAAACGCCACTGCGAATAAGATACGTATCCCATATTATGCAGGGAGCGTTATCTTTGCGTGATTTTCCTTATGGAAAAAGGTTGGAGGTTGGAAAGTGACAGGAAAATAAGGTCAATTGTCTTGTCCTGTTAACTTACACGCATGAGTGGTTAGATTGTAAAAACGAAGTAAATCTTTGACAAAAGGAAGGAAGGATCACCCACTTTATTGTTACGTTTTGTTTACTGTATCTGTACCTTTGCAAATAAGTTTTAGTTCAATTTACCTTGACTTTATTTTACTTAAAAAATTGCGACTGTTTTGAGGCAATAACTGCGACTTTTTAATTCGTTCAAGTGAATTTGGCACCTATTTTCTTTCAGCCTTTAGAAGTAGGATTACAGTTTAAAATAACATGTCGGAACAAGCAATCTTATCTTCGAAGTCAGTGAAAGGCATACGGCAGCCACTCCAAATTAAAAGAAGTTAGTGTCTAGAAGATCTATTTCAGAATAGGCAAGTGCTTTTTTGGGGAATCAACTTATTGTTTTCGGAACTGCGCTCAAAATATCTTTCTATGTTTTCGTTGGTACCTCATCTAGTGACTCAACCCTCTACGTAGGGCCTGTTTGCGTGTTTTCATGCCAAATTAACCAGACAGCTCGCCAGTGCAAGGGTTAAGTCGGCTCCTAAATAGCTAATGTATTTAGTTAGAATCCCGGGGTAAAAGGTTTGAATTCATAATTTCCGGACACATAGTACCGCTTAGACTTATGTAACGCTAATTTAAATGGGTCGTGAGTATATGGTTATTTCGGTAACTTTGTTTTTAATCCGGAATACAATGAAAAATGTAGTGTTTCTGATGGAAAGAACCCGGAATTGAGCATTACAAAGGATTCGGGACCTAAATACTATCTTTATTAACTAAGTATAATTGATTAATTAGGGAAATGTGAGAGTATTTGCGTAACCTTTCATAGAAAACAGGCTTGGTTTCATTTTATGTGCCAGTGGTTTTTGGTTCTGGAAATAGTCAAGGATAAAATAGAAATGAGTTCCTTTCATCTGAGGTTTCATCCTAGGAAATCCGTTGGGAATTATCTAGGAAATTGCCTTGGGCAATTGGGATGAATCTAGGTGATGTTATTATTCCTTAGAAGTTGCCTCTTGCAATGTAGATAGGTCTTGAAAAAATCCGTCTAATTTGAAACCGCCTGTCCGTCCGTCCATTCATTTAAGGGGGATGGTTTTAGCCCACGAAATTCAAATTTTCCTACGTTTTTTTGCAATTTGCAGGTCAGTATCAGGTTCTACATATGTTGATTAAAATAAGGTGCGCGACCGTAACAAATATGACTAACACAATTATAATCTAACTAACACAAATATAATAATAATACACCCTTTTTTTTGGTGGGAAATCATCAAATGACCTCTCCCGCTCTGGCTGGAGCAGAAGGGAGTGTCAGACTCTTACTGACTAAAACCCACCCGTGTTCCTTCCTTAGCCCTTTATGTTCCAGGGCAGCGGTAACCCTTTCGGACGATCCCGCTACCCTGGCAGGCTTCGGCCCTATCGGGCCCCGTCACTTGTGCTGACATCTCTTTGAGTCGCGCGTGGAACACATAGGCGCCGTCCGGAACGGGCCTGATCCTGATCGGACGGTGAGTTACCCATTACTCACCGCCCGCAGGCCCGCGCCTACGGTGGCCGGGAGTCGTAACGCGGCTCCCGACGCCCGGAGCGTCTCCCGCGGCGGCTGAGGCGTGAGGTGTTCCCTCGCCCACCCCGCCACCTCCTTCGCTAGCATGACTGCTTCGCAGAAGGAGGTGACTGCCTCCCACTCCCTCTCGCCCCGGACCATGGCTTGAACCAGGGCCGGACGCGAGAGGTCGCCGTCGCTGCCGATCGCCTCTACGAGGACACGGCGGTGCTCTGCCCAAGCAGGGCAGACCTCCACCGTATGCTCCACCGTGTCCCAAGTTCATATTTCTATTGATTGATAATGTAGTCATTCAACAGGATTATATGAACTTAGAGGGTTGTATTTATGATTTTAATGATTATAATTCTGTAAATACATACTTGTTACGGTCGCGAATCATATTGTGTTCAACATAAAACCTGACACTGACCTATAAATTGCAAAAAACGTAAGAAAATTTAAATTCGCTCCCAATTTTTTTTTTTGGTTTTGTCATCCTCAAATGACCTCTCCCGCTCTGGGCTGAGCGTGCCAGGGCCACGGTATCTCTTTCGAACAACCCGCGGTCCTGGCAGGCATCGGCCCTAGCGGACCCCGTCAATTCGTGCTGACATCTCTTTGAGGCGCGCGTGGAACACAACGCGCCGTCGACCCAATCGCTCCCTTCCTTAGATAACCATCGTTTAGGTAACAAAAGCTGCCAAAAACAAGGAAAAAAATATTCTTACAGTTTCAGTTATGATAATTACTATGAAAATATATTTTTTACGACTAGTGTAATTTACAAGCTTTTCAGTCATTAACTTTTTAAGTAGCGATAAAGTTAAACAAAATTCTTGAAAGAAAAGAAAAAGAAATGAAAATTACGCTTTGCATAAATTAGATTTCACTATCGTCTATACATCGATTTAGTTTTTCAGAGATTTCTTATGTTATCGTGATTAGGCTTAGTTCTAAGGTATGAAAGAATAGCGGGTTTATAAAATGATTTTTATTTATCGCCTCTAAAATCTGAGTCTTAATTTATCGAAGGCTATAATGAAGGTATATTTATGAAGATTGAAAGATGGGTACAGCCCTTACCATCACAAAATTCTCCTGCCCTTGTCGCAATTTATTTGGGGTCATTGCAACATGTCTTTTTCTTCCATACTTCTTTCTTTATTAGACGAAATCTCGGTAGTCACTCCCTTTCTAGCCAGCTATTACAACCAAATAAAAAAAAATTACAATTATTTCAACTTTGCAGGCTAACAAGTGACTACACTGTCGGTAGTGTCGGTATCGGTAAGGGCCTGCCGAGTCACTGAAATTTAAATTTTATTGACATACTATTAAGGTGTACCTACTCATATTCATCGCATAGAAATCCCTTGTCGTGCCATGCCGTCAGTGGACGCAGACCCTAAATAATATAAATTAATAGGTGTACTTAGTTGTCAATTTGCCGTTCATTGTGTAGCTGTCAACCAAGGTAAATTCTCGTATTTTAAAACGCTTAAAATCTAGTGGCAATCTCATCTCAGCGACAATCAATGCCAAAAACTTGTCAAAAATGAAAGTAAATTAGACGTATTTTTGCCAGATTGAGTTTAAGTGTGGATCTACGTCGCAACATGCGAACTTAGCAACACACTGATGTGACGCAAAATCCTGCATCGCGCTTTAGAATGCTAACGTTTTTAATACGAGAATCGCCTTTGTAACAAGACTTCTGTGCATTTTACAGCTCCAAAATCGCTGTCGCTTATCAACAACACCAAGCCCAATTATACTTTACTAAGTTCTAATATTAATGTACCTTTGGCGTGTTCCCGTACACGCTTAAACAGAGATTAAGCGCAACTAACACAGTTATATATAAATACTGAGTATATAAAACTTAAAGAAACATTTGATTTATGAGCGTTGAGATTGCGTACAGCAGGCGATTGTGACTTACAACGCAGATTAGAACTATTGTAGGTTTTTCGGGTAATGTCCGGATTGACCGGGTAATGTGGATATTAGGGGTTGAAGTGAGAAATTTGTGTATTTTATTGCTCTACGACCTATAAGCACGTTACCTACAACACTTTTAAAACCTTATTTCTGTGCTCAAAAAGAGGAAAGCTTTGCGAAGCGCCAGGGTAGGCCGCAACATTCAAATTTTCTAAAGTTCTTTGCAATATGCAGGTCAGTGTCATGTTGAATGTTGATTAAAATATGATTCGTGAGCGTAACAAATATGACTTTACAGAATTCTGTAAGTTCATATAATACTATTGAATGATATTTCATGAAATAGTCATTAATTCATATTTTTTAAATCTCCCTTCAATGGATGCATTGAAGGGAGATTTCATGTTACGAAGATTACTTTGATGTTTTTTCATTGTGATTCAAATGTGGTAATCTAAGTAAAATGCTCATAATTCATCATCATCATCATCATGGCCTACATTAGTCCACTGCTGGACATAGACTTATCCAATAGGTTAGTTGCCTGAGTAAATAAATTATAATTATATTTAGTCCGTCAGTTAGATTATCGAAAAATAATGGACACGTATTTTTTCTTTTATCAATCAAACAAAAAATGACAAAGATAAAGCGCGTCAAAATTTGGGAGTCGGGGATCGTAACGTCACTTGCTTGCAAAAGTGTCGCAAGCAAGTGACGTCACGCGGAACTTTAACGGGCGATATAAAAAAATGATGAAGATCATAATTTTTTTATATAAATGACAAAAGAAAAAATACGGGTTCAATATTTTTTGATAATCTAACTGACGGACTAATTAGAATTTTTTAGGAAAATAGTCTTTTGCACTCCGTTTAGCTCGTTTCTCGGCAACTCTCATCCAGCTGCCACCAGTCACCCTGCGAAGATCGTCGTTCCACCTACCCTGAGGGCGTCCTACCTTACATTTGCCGATTCACCGTCTCCATTTAAGAATACGTCTGGGTAAACGTATTCTTAAATGGAGACCGTGAATCGGCCGGCCATATTAGCCGTAGAACCTATGACCGTTAGGGTTAACGGTCATAGGTTCTACGGCTAATATGGCCGGCCCATTGCCACTTCAACTTGCTTATATTCATCGTAATTATCCAACACTAAAAAAGTGCACACACAAATAATTCAACTGACAGCCACTACCAAACAAAAACGCATCTACCCACAATTCGAGATTCCAATCCCGATTGATACAAAACATTGTTTCACAGAAGACAAGAAGGGGGAGAGTGGGGAAGTAGTAATTAAAATTAATCCCTTTCGACAACCACAGGCAGAGTTGGGGTGAAATTGAAAGGTGTGATTTGAGGGTAACACAAAGAGGTCCGTATTTGTTGAAAGTAGAATTTCAGAAGGCTTTCGGTTCTTTCAAAAACACCTAGGAGAGGCGAATTTTCGCGGGAAAATGTCGGAAACAAAATGGCCTTTTTTGTTTTCTTCCTGATCCTGTTGTCTTTTGTTTTTTAATGAAGTCTAATAAGCATTGACGCTGTTAAATTATTTTTTCGTCATTCAGTGAATTGAGATGTTTTTGTTTAATTTGCGTTTTTCTTTAACAGAAAATTGATTTTATGATTCCTCAATTTTCATGATTGCGGTACCACTGTTTGTCTCTGCATCACCCAAAGGTTGACTGGTAGAAAATGCCTATGGCATTAGGTCCGCCCTGTACATGGAGCGGAAGGGAGTGTCAGACTCTTACTGACTCACCCACCAACCGAAAACCCACCCGTGTTCCTTCCTTAGCCCTTTATGTTCCAGGGCAGCGGTAACCCTTTCGGACGATCCGGCTACCCTACACGTATGTGCTTGAAGTATTAAATAAATAAATAAAATGGTATCTTACTTATTTAATTTCGAGGAAATAAATATTGTTAAAATATTGTTATCGTGCTCGAATATTCTCGCTTCGAATAAAAATAATTATTTAACAAGCTCAACTGTAATTGGAACACCAAATGCAGTGAAAGAAAAAAAAAATACAAGAAAAAAGCTGAATAAAGAAATTGGCTGAAATACAGTAAAAAGTAACATAAAATACACGGGAATTTAAATATAACCATTAATCTGGCTGGTGTACGGAACTGTCACAGCGAGAGGTACGGTCAGCAAAATACTCAACGAAGATCTTAATTAAAATTGTAAAAAAATATGAACAAAAATGTTGAGGTTTTTTCTTTTGCTCGATAAATTCTAGGAAGTATCGCGTAATTGTCTAAACTCTAATTGCTTGAAGGATATTTCTAGGGAAATAACGTTTTCCAAGAAATAATAATACTTTATTAAGTTAATATCGCGAGAATCACAGGAATGTTGAAATAAATACACAGAAACATTTAACAATCAGTAGGTTACTTCAGGCAAGTGTATTTTCATTACACAAATACAAGAAAAATATTTCATATTTCAAGATGTCGTCGGGACATTTAAGAGGACTACAAGAAGGCACTCATCCGTAACAAAATGTTTGCGAAAGACGAAATTCTGCGAAAAAATACAATACACACATCAAAAATAAATTTTCCAAATAACACTCATTAGTTTTGATACTCGAAAAATATGTGAAATGTGTAACATTATGATGTCTCGTTGGTTGAGAGCTTTTAGGCCCGATTCTTGGAGCGATGTGTGAATTATGAATGCTCTGTTATCACTGAATGTACTGTTATTCTCGATTTTTGTCTTTCTTGCGTTTATTTCGCTGATTGCCAATCTTTTGGTAAATATTGCGTGAATGTGGCTTCTTGGTGAAATGTTTACTTAAAGCTTGAGAGAAGAATATTTTATTTTCTGTTCTCAATAACGATTTACCATTTTTATGTAATACTTTCATTCACAGAAGCCTATAAATCAACCCATAACGATAAAACTACTCATAAAAAAAACCACAAAAAATCTAAAAGTTATACACAACATTACACAAATAGCCTATTCTATAGCAATATTAACCTAAAATACGGCTATTATAACAAAAATAACACAAGAACCCTGCTCCCAAGCGATATGAACACGAAATTTTCGCACACAAAAACCTGATCTCAATTTTCATTAAAACAATGATTTCGTTCGCCTTTTACGTTGTCGCTACACCTACCGCTTTCCAAATTAAACTGCCTTATTAATAGATCGGAGATACGTCGCTTTTGTCTCCCCTGCTCGTCTCACAGATTTAATAGAAAATTTAAACAAGCTCCGTGGTACTTCGGCTCCTGATTAAAACGACTAGGCTTCAGTCGCGGCCAAATTAAAATCTTAGAACGCGTGGTTTTGCTGGCGGGACATAGAGGTGACGAGGTGAGGGAGCTATTGAAAGATCCGTTTTGTTGGTGTTCCTGTAGACTTTAGCGTGTTTTCTAAAGGCTTTGTGGTTTTACTGATTTATAGGGAACGAAGTTTTCACGTACACTACCAATCTATTTTTGTAACGTAAGTACAACCACCGTGTGGGACCCGCTGAGGACCAGCGGGTCGAGGACTGTCGGGGGAGCGGTGAATGCTTATGTGAATCCCGCATCCCCCGGCCATATGCAGAGGTGGAACATCGCGGTGGTTTTAGCCGATAAGAGTCCGGTATATTCCTCTGTCACCCCCACGATGGAGGAAGTCCATGAGGAATTCCACCAAGCAAAAAAAAAAAATACAACTTCCACAATAATCCTGGCCTTTACTAAGAAGAAGAACGGAGCCTGAATTTGTGCCCGGTTGATGGCATTAAGCTCGCCCCCTATTTCATGGTACTTAAATCATAACTGGCGAAATGTGGGAGAACTGTAGGTACACCTCTGACTAACCCTTCGGGGAATTGGTACAGGCGTGATGTTATATTATGTATGATAAGAACGGAAAGTGGAGACATGTTTAAATATTGTCTGGAACAAGTCAAAGACCTTTGGAAAAGGTTGTATCTCCTGGACTTAATCTTAGTCAGTTGACAACATGCTGTGAAAATGCGAAGTTATCTTATCTCTGATTGTTCCTACTCTGATAAGAAAAAGTCCAGCTTTCTTGGATTGTGCCCAGTTTTCTTGGAGTTCATTAAAAGTTGATTTATTGATAGCCCTTCAACAAATATAAAGTTTCATAGACTACCATTATAATCAGATTATTTTCCGATCGATTTCTATGTAATTAAGAACCGCTTAGTTTCAACAAAGAGATTTAAATTCGATTTAGGCTTTAATATATAAAATAACAGCAATGTTGAATTAGTTGTTGAAATATCGATATTAAATTGAAATATCAGATTGAATATAACAAAAATGCCATTAAGTGCTGAATACAAATGTGTAAATGTAATTAAATGCGAATTAATATTCTTATGTTCATTGCAAAGTACATTTTGAATGCATGTTCTACTTTAAAAAAAAAAACGTTCAAACGTAAACTCACATGCACAAACAGCCATGCTTTTAATACAACGACTTATTTAGCAGTGTATCAAATTTTTTATTTGGAACTTTCAAGTTTGCATACGATATTATATCGACCGCAAATGAAATATAATGTGCTTCTAGTTTTCGAATAACCGCTTCGAATAATCACTCTTCTGTGATTTATTCGAAGTTTTGTGATTTTACCAACATGAATGCTGAATTTAATTGCAGTATGTCTCACATGTTAATGTTATTTGAATAAGAAGATACTCTGTTTCGTCGTTTAAGTGAGAATCCTGCGGAATCATCGTCTTATTCGAACTCCGGCTCCCTGCAGATTTACGACGTAAAACATTAATTTACATTATGTGCTAGAATTAAATGAACGTAATTATATTTATGATCGACTCACCCTCCGCCGTAAAGATTGCAAGATTATGAGTTTGCTTACCTGAAAAAGAAATAAAATATAATTAATACTTGTTTTATTTATTCTAATACGGCAAATTAATGTTGTTAAGTACTTAATTTATCTCCTTATGTCTAAGACTAGACATGTTATTACTATTAAATAAAATAAATTAATATTATTACAGGATGTGAACAGGAATACCGCAAATAATTATCGTAAATTAAATATGTTGAGCATTAAGTGTGGACTTAACAAGCTGTTAAAATGGTCATTCGTTTGATAAATGCACTGAATATTTTTTATAACACTAATAGGAAATATAAAAGATTAAGCTAAAAAAGAAATCAAACAAATAGACCAAACCGTCGTTCCGAACATAAATAGCGGACACTGGCCGCGCAGCTGCTGAACCAAAGTGGAGCTGGGCTGGCCATATCTGTCTTATGTTGGAGCAGCAATATGCAAAAGCCTCCACTCAGTGGATCCCCAATGGCGGGAAACGACTACGCGGCAGGCCCAGAAAGAGATGGTGGGATGAGCTGGACTCCTCAAAGAGTTGGTCCACAATCGCAGTAGACCGGGAAAAGTGGAAGAAGGGAATGGAGGGCTTTGCCCAGCAGTGGGACAACACTTGCTAATAATAAAAATAAAATATTCTAATGAGATACTCAAAGAAAACGCTAAGCAGAAAATATGACATTGTGTTTAGAGTTCCTAAGAAGGTGAGCATAAAAACCCTCGCTATGTAGACTGTATTAAATACTGTCGTCAGAATCAAACTCTACGTTTAAATGCGGTACTGCTCTCAAAACGGTGAAGGATAACATCGTGAGAAAACCGGCATGTCCTAGAACCAAAAAAATCGAAGACATGTGACATCTACCAGCCCGCAATTGGCCCGCGTGGATTACAGCCCACTCCCTCTCGAAGAAAGGAGGCCTGTGTCCCAGCACTACGAACATATAATGTTCGTAGTGCTGGGACACAGGCCTCCTTTCTTCTGCTGCTGATTATGTATATGCAGTACTACACTTCTGCCTACTCCTGCAAAATTTACAAGCATAACTTTACATTCAAGTAGACCAGAAATCCACCTCCACAATACATTTAATTTCCACAAAGCTACTATAGTAAATCATGGTTATAATCTAAAGTATACATTTATATATCGCTTCGTTTAGGCCGTCTTTCTCTGTGTTTCAGAGCTTTTTCAGCGAGTCCTGAATCCCGTGCGTGCCATCAGAAGTAATATAGAAAATATATCGTACAATATATTTTCTTGGCTTGATGTATGAATGTAGGGCTGAGGGTGAGAACTGTATTTTAAAACTGTCGTTTTTCACTTTTCACGATCTTTGTGTAAAGGGAGAATCGGTAGGAAGGTAAAATGTGCATTTTGGAACTCGTAGAAAAAAGGACATATTTGTTTATCAAGACACAGAGCAAGTGCAGCCGACATTACATTGTCTTCTGTTTTAAAAACAGAGGGGTAATTCTCGTAATTTTAAGAACGTTCACAGTTTGATCTCAGTCTCAATCTGTCAAAAATGCCTCTAATTTCTTCTTCAACTTCGTACAAAAATAACGAAATAATAAGTAAAAATGTAAAATATTAAAAATAAAATCATAACAATTATCTATTGGACACGATTTTATTTCAATTTGAACCCTATAAAGAGGATAAATAAAATTAGGGGCTTAAAAAGGTTTACAACGACACTCGATAGACGGCGTTGTGCATTTATTCCAAATTTCTAAATCGCGGTATGGTTTCGTTACAATACAGGGTTATTTGTAAAACACCAACAACCTCTTAAGAGGTCATTATACTCATCATTATGAATAACTTTTACTATAGGACCAAACCTGAAATCGCGAAAAAAAAAATCAGCTGCTCCCTATATTTTGACAAGTTATGCGAACACAAATGTAGGGAACAGCTGATTTTTTTTTGCGATTTCAGTTTTGGTCCCATAGTAAAAGTTGTTCATAATGATGAGTACAATGACCTCTTAAGAGGTTGCCGGTGTTTTACAAATAACCCTGTATAAGTAAAGTAGAAATGTGTGACTACGGAACCCTGTTCTATGCGTGGCCTGACACGCACTTGGCCGTTTTTTTTATTACGGGAATTGGCCTTCTGATTCCTTTACTTAGCCAACTGAAAAAGAAGGGGTATTTTGCAGTATTATGTTTAATACGACAAGACAGAAGTTGCATTTGCGATGTTAAGTTCTTCTTTGAATAAAAAATAAAGTATTCATAAAGTGTTTATTGGCAAGAGGCGACGGCTAAACGTTACGTCTCAATTTTAAAATCAATAAGCCTTTGTATAATAATTTTGAATGAAATGTCATTATGGCTGGGCTCATAATTAATTCTAAATATTCACCTTACATTATATTAGTTACCCAGTAAATGTTATCAAACAATAACTTAATTACAAAACTAGTCACACTTCACAAACGACCTCAAAATGGCGGCATCATTATTCCAATTAAGATGGCCGCCAGACTCCTTGAGTGGAACGTGCTGTCTGCCTTCAAATTGTTTATTATCTGCATTTACGTAACAAGCATGATGGTAATGAGACATTCCTATGGTTTTTTATTAAATGTCTTATGGGGTGGAATAATTAAATTCTTGGTAGACCTTTGGGAATGAGTGACGAGAATCTTACTAAGATTATGAAGTTGGGGGTCTGTCTATCTGTGCATGTTGCGCTCAAAAACCGTACAGGAATGATTATTATTATTCTTGTCTAAGTTTTTAGCTACATTGAATGCCAAGGTGATCTAGCACAAATCCTAGACATGAGTCGAGTTTAAGTAATATTAAATATATTCAGTAATATTAATATTATTATTTTTTTTAATTATATTTATTATATTGTCTCCAGTATTTCGTTTTAGTTTCGGGTAAGCAAATGTTAAGAAGTGTCCTGGTGTTAAAATTATAAGATGAATATTAACCGCCGCTATTTAATTCCTCTGTAACTTATCGAACTACTTGATTCCTAATAAGCCAACAGAAAGAAAGACAAAAATAATGAATGCACATATAAAATGAAAACGAAATTAAAATAAGCGCGTTTTAATATGCTATATCGACAGCCGGGACCACGTGCTTAACGTGCTTTCCGAGGCACGAAGGTCCATAAGAAAGGAAAGTCCATAAGACTTACAAACATGATAAAATTATGCGTATCATATGACTGGTGTTCTATGAAAAAAAGTAAGCAGGGGAGTCCACTGTTCCATGTTAGTTTTACATTTAAATAATACACAACGTAATTATTGTCAACGTAGTAATGGTGTCTATGTTAATTAATATAATTGGTGTTGTACTGATTTAATTAACAATAAATAAATAAATAGACATTCTTCGCCCGATATTTACAAAGAAAATGATTTAAATATTAACTCATTCTATTGTAAAAGCCAATCAATAGTCCTTAATACTAACACCAGCAACATTTCTATACACAAAACGAACAGTAAGCAGCTCCTTAGCTTCGCAGTCGATCGTCTACGAATACATTTTCCCTAGTCAATACAATCTTCGATTCCGTGGGAAGCGAAACAGCTGACGTATTTATATCTAATATGAAATCTATTACGTATTTTGTGTATTTTTATTTATAGACTAGGTTCTCCCTGCGACTTCTACTGCGTGAAATTTCTTGTTCCGACCCACCCTGTCGCATCGCATTGCCTGCCCGAGCTATAACTTACTTCTATTTTGCTCTACGTTCATTATATTTTATTTTTATTTTTGGTCGGCTGCTGAGGGTCCTAGCGTAATGTTAACTAGCCCATAGCATTCCTTAGGAATTGGGCTATCAAGGCAAAAAATATTTTTTCAAATAAGGCTGGTAGTTCCAGAGATTAGCGCGTTCAAACAAACAAACACTTCAGCTTTATTATTATTATAGACTATAGATTGATATAAAATCTATTACGTATTTGGTGTATGTTTATTTATGAATTTCGTTAAATATTCATAATTATTTGAACTTTTGTAGAACGTGACTCTAGTTTTAGATCGCTAGAATCATGAATGAGGGGTCTCGTGGCTAAGTAAAAACATCTGCACGGATTAATCCATCAGGTTAAGCTACGCTTACCGGGGTAGATCCGTAGACCTTAACATACCGGAGTCCTCCATATTTCGGAAAACACGTTAAGTTGTTGGTCTCGCTGTCATTCGTGGATCCTTGACAGCGGTAATGGGTCGTCAGAAGCCCGAAAGTCTGACAACCAGTCTTACCAAAAGGTATCGTATTACCCAGTTACTGGGTTGTGGAGGTCAGATAGGCAGTCGCTCCATGTATAATACTGGTATACAGCTGCATCATGCACATAGTTGGGCAGGCAGGTAAAGGCCAGGGAGATTGATTTGAATCATGAATGGCGTTGTATTCTACAATGCTTGATTCTTAATCTGTACGAAAATTTGCCTATATCCGGTAAGTAGTAGGAAAATTCTGACTCCTTGTTGAGTATCCGACCGGTAATGTATTGACGAAAGCAATATTGTCATAATCAAAAAGTTTGGAAAACAGGAAACTCACAAGAATGTAATTAATCAAAGTAATTGGGAATACGGCTGTCTATCCGCTTGAGAAAAACCCCAATAATGTATAATCAGCCGATAATATTCCCACTGCCGGGGGCGGGGCGGGCCGTAATCCACCACGCGGGACCAGTGCGGGTTGGTAGAGTCTCACGTCTTCGAATTTTTGGTTGTAGGACATCACGCACATTCCTCACGATGTTTTCCTGGTTCTGAGAGCTGTGGTGATGAAATAAATCACACGAAGTACCTAATGCGCCTGGCTCGGTTCGAACTCGCGACCTACAACTCGTAAGTCGTACCACTGAGCCCCCACTGCTCCTCCACCCAAAAATGTACTTAAGGTAAATTATGCTAAATCAATCGCTGATATATGTACTTCAATAGTAACACATACTCAGAAACAGATAAAACTAATACTTATACATTTTCAACATTTAATAGATAATGAAATTAAATGAAAACATCACACGTATCGGTTCAGTGAAAAAAGGTATTAGAAACACGTTATTTACATGAGCACAAAGACGTTTTAATAGTAGGGTTCGGCGACATAGCCTGTGTTAGTGGTTACCCTATGAATACTTTATAAACGAGGGACTTAAGGCATAAGCAGCATCCAACTACGTGTTTTTTTTTTTTTTACAAAAATTTCTATGATTAAATTTTTTATTTTGTCTTCAATATTATTTTTTAATGCTTTTCGCAGATCATTAACCGGTTGAAAGCCGTAATTACAGAAACAATTAAAAAGCCATTGTATCTCGCGAGCATCCACGTTCCCGAAGGGTTAAAAGAGTTTCTTGGTTTCATGTCTTCAACGTGGACACCTACTGGGCTCAAACGAAATACATAGAACTCAAATCAAATTGCCTTCCGTTGACAAGAAAAGATGAAGAAGAGTGTCTTTTATTGCTTACTAAAAAAGGGCATGCTATGATAGCGAATAACTGTGACCAAGTCAGGCTGCACCAAAAAAGTTAGCGATGTAGCAGGTTATTCTGTCATAACCAATATTTCTACTACTATATTATCTTTATCTCAGGCTGTATTAAGAGAACCTTCAGAAGCATTACCATAGAGAAAAAATATTTATCTATTCCATTTCACCCGGAGAACTCGGCACAGCCGCGCTAATAACCCCACAGGCAGGGTAATCTTTTCATCATTACTTAAGCAATTCTCATACACACCTCACACCATAGAGAAAGAAAGAAGCTCCTCCTTATTTACTGCTCATCGCTTATGCCTTGGACTCAAACAAGGAAAATGGCCGTAGACTTTCCGTTAAATATTAAGCAATGGTTCTGGAATAACGGCTGGTCTTGACAGTGATTGCGTTTCAAATAAAAAAAACAATGGGTTTTGTCTAGGACGGTTTTTTTTTCTGCCTAACTAGCTGGATAAAAGGTAATTCAGGAAATACCCTTTCTGGTTCTTTGATAGGCAAATTCATGTTGAAAGGCTGGAGGAAATGTTACCTATTATATATTTTACATTATCAGCTGGTGGTAGTACCTTACTGGTGATGTTTCAGAAAAGTCAGGTGCGTAGCCACTGGCGTGCTTGTATGACCAGAGGTATAACATCTCAGACATCGATCTACATGGTGTTCATATGATCTGACCAAGATTATCCCTGGACTTTCAAAGAGACTATGACCTCTGAGTTTGTTTCGGCCTTTCTTCTGAGACTAGTCAGATAGGAAACGCCGACCTCATCTAGTTTTAAAATATGATTGACGTGTAAAAGTGTTTGTACAGACGCCAGCAGGTCAAGCTACCCGAAACTGTCAAATTTTCCCAATCAACTTTGAACCTTAATGCTTTAGCGGTAATGTTTAAAATCTATTAAAGAAATTTGACAGATTGTAGTTGCTTGATGTGCTGGCGTCTGTACAAACCTACTTACAAAATAAAATCATTTATCGTTTATGAACATAAACGAGGCATAAAGGGTATGTAAGGATCGTAGCAGGTGTTGTTCTGTAGTTTTTGCCTACCCCCTACCCACATAAACAAATAAACCCACGCTTTCTTGCGTGGGTTTATTTGTTTATGTGCAAAACATTTTTTTTACACACAATAATACATATTAGGCGTCAAAAACGTTTTAGCACAAAAGATGCCTGCAAATAAAATCATTAACAGAAATAAAGGCACTTGTAAGCCATCAACCACTTTTTCGTTGTAAATTGCTGTGAATAACATTTAAACCCCTAAAACCATAACCCTTAGTGAAAAAAATTATACGTTACCACCAAAATATGAAATGATATCTCACACAATAATTGTACGTGTAATAAAATAAAGTCACCCCACAATCAAAGAGGGTAAAAACCAAAATCGAAAATTAATAAAATAATAATTACAGCGCGGCAAAGCAATTCACGCTTTCAAGATTTCATTTGAGATTAATAAAAATTTTACTGTCCGTACCGTCAGACTGGCGGCCATTTTGTTGACGTATTATTAATTCAAGATGGCGGCTATAAAATCCGGTGGTTACGCGGCGATGCCCTTAATGAGGGACGATTAAAATTGCTTCAGGAATGGATATTGGAATGCTATTTTTAGTGGATTAATTTCATATTTTGCATGATATAATTTAATGTGGACCCGATTGGGTTTGTAATTTGTCCGTGATGGCTTTTTCACCATTCATATCTACATGAGTAGCTACAGGTATACCTTACAGTGTTATCTAAATACCCCATTTTGTTTTTCAAACAAATTAAATACGAGCTCATTAAGTTTCTGGCTCGATTTCTTTTGTTCTACCTTGTTACAAGTATTATTAAATGCACGTCGACGGCCATTGACTACTTCATCTTTCCGTCCGTAATTAAATTAGATACTTTATAACGCGAAGCAACAAAAGATACTTATTTATAAACAGGACACAATATCATCGACTACACTTGAAGTTCAAAATGAAATACCTTCCTTTGATATTCCATCATTTTCATTCGCTAATTGAACTTAATAAAAAGGGCCAATATAGCTTAATTGATACTTTATTTAACAAATATTAATTAATTGAATAACAAAATATGCAATTATAAAGATCGTAAAATTCTATCGCCATTCGAAAGTCAGTTAAAGCAGTTTAAACTAATTTCAAATGTAGGTAATCCATTATTAATTGTACGCTTTATGTTTTCTTACGTGTAATTTCAATTAATTTAAGGTCGTTTTGATTATCGGTTCCCATTATTTTAATTTATAGCGTTTTAGAACTTTAATGGGTTTTAATGCATTCTTTCTCTTTACGTACTAATTAATCTGTAGCTTCTTTTATTGTAGTCGTTATAGGGACCAGTTAATTAGATGTATTAGTATTTAGACAATATTACAGCACCCTAATTGCGTAACACAATATCAATCACAATAAATGAATCATTTTGAAAGATATGGCTAATCCATTGAGACATATGTTGGAAAAATTTATCTGATCAACAACGTAAATAACGCAATGAATGTGGTTGAACTGTCAATTTAAAGGTCATTCCTACTGTTTTAGTGTGTTACGTAATGAGCTCGCAGGACAACAGCCCTATGCTCTAAAAGCTAGAAAATCAGTTGATTCAAGATTTCTGATTAGACAGACAGAAAACCTTACAAAGGCATTTGTTAACAATAAATAAAAGGACGGTTTATAATTTAAACAACGCCTACAATCATTTAAATGACATGTAATAACGTAATCCATTAAGTAAACAATTAAATTACATTTACGAGACCTAACCTTTAATAAATATCGACATTAATAACGTAACCGGAGTTTAAAGCTCCAATATATCACGGAAATAAAGTCATCAGTAGAATTAGAGATTTGAATAAAAATTTAAAATGGCGGCGAGTAAAAGAAATAAAATACGTACACACGTGCGACGTGCGCGGGTGGAGATTGATCGCGTTTGTATGAAATATGTTTCGTTTAATAGAAGCTTAGAGTTGGTGGATATGGTATTTTTTTTTCTGTTTTTTTTGAAGCTGTTAAAAGTGGTACAATCCTTCTTGAAAGACACTGAAAATATTAGTTGCGATTTAATTTGTGTGGTGTACAATAAAGAGTATTCTTTTATATTCTATTCTAATGGTATTGTGGTTTAAAAAATATGTAAGTGAAGCTTTGAGTATTATTATTATTAACTTACAAGTTGCAGTTGAGAACCTGACTTTAGAATATTTTACTAGGAGATTTTGTTTTCAGAGAAGTATTATGCAAAGTTCTGAAGATGTGTTTTCATGTAGGTACACCATGAAATATGCCTTCAAGTTTTTGCCTACGCGTTACAGCTTTTACAGCGAACGTTTTACCACGAAATGTCTTACGAATACAACCGGATAGATAGGCAAATCTTTGCCTATCTATCCGGGTGGGTTCGTCACTCACTGGACGCCCGAGGGAGGATATCGCCGTCGAGGTAGACCACAGCGAAGGCGGTGTGACGATCTGAGGGGCAATACTCGTAATTTTAAGAACGTTCACAGTCTGATCTCAGTCTCAATCTGTCAAAAAATACCTCTAATTTCCCTACATTTTGACAAGTTTTTGACATTTTTTTGTCGCTGAGATGAGACTGCGACTAGATTTTGACCGTTTTAAATTACGAGAATTAGCCTTCTGATAACGTTTGCAGGGCCAACATAGCCAGAGAAGACAGGGAGGTTTGGAAGGAGAAAGGGTAGGCCTTTTCCCAGCAGTGGGACACAATATAGGCCAACTAAAAAACTACAAAATAAAAAAAAACATTAGCTCAATCAAAAAAAAAAAATAGCTAAATTATCTAAAAATCAAATCATTCATCATCATCTGCCTAGCCTTTTTTCCCAACTATGTTGGGGTCGGCTTCCAGTCTAACCGGATGCAGCTGAATACCAGTATTTTACATGGAGCGACTGCCTATCTGACCTCCACAACCCAGTTACTGGGTAATACGATACCCCTTGGTAAGACTGGTTGTCAGACTTTCGGGCTTCTGACTACCCGTAACGACTGTCAAAGATCCACGAATGACAGCCGGGACCAACAGCTTAACGTGCTTTCCGAGGCACGGAGGGGTCTCGGTATGTAAAGATGGTCACCCATCCACAGACCAACCGCGGCAAGCGTAGCTTAACCTGACCGATCAACCTGTGCGGCTGTTATTATTTAGCCACGGATTGACTGTTATTATGTTTACTTAAGGTTAAGAAATAAAAGTTACAAAAGAACATGTCATACTTTTCTCTGCTCACATGACGCATCCACATACACCATCCCAGGAACTCTGTCACCAATAAATTAAATACGCCACTAATGAGTTAGATTATGATGGTCCATAACCACAGTAAAATGAGCCGCAATCTTCGTTATTGTGTGTGTGGTCTTCCATTGATTAATTCGTTTTTAAATCCGACCCCCACGAACTTCGTTTAAAATCATTTTGTATTGTTCAGCCATTTTTTATTTGTCGCTTTTGTGATGAGACTGTCATCCATGTTCTTGTAAAAAACTCTGTTAGTTGGATGTTTATTAGTATGTATGCTGATTTTAGTTTATTTTTTAAGTGTTTCGTGGGAGTATCTAAGTAGGTACCTAAGTTTTTGTTAAGAGTTAGTCTAGAACTCTAGTCTGGATAAAGTGTTAATTCTGTTTGGTAATACAGAACTAACACTTGGGCTGGGTGGGCTTAGAAGTTAGATTATTGATTCTACTGAATACACCTCTGTATTAAGTAAAATAATCTGTATTAAGTAATATTGCTATTAAGTAAAAGTGCTTGAATGAATAAAACACACGTGTTACAGTTTAAATGACGATCAATGAAAACTGTACAGGGTGGCAGGGACATCGAAAAATCGGAATAAAAAAAAAACTCTTCTGTTTCATAGAAAAGTGCCCACCGCGCACCGGTCAAAACGTATGGAACAGCAATATTTTTTTTTTAAATAACTGATGTAAAATTTCGACGCTGTTGGGTCTAAACTCACATGCTGAATCCATTGCTACAGTTTGAGCGTCGATGTCCCTGCCACCCTGTATAGAGAACTGAGGAACTGAGTGTCATTTTCTAAGTTTACTAGTTTCTGTTCGTGACTTCGTCCGCTTGAAATTTTTGGTTCCTCCGACCCGACCCATCGCATCGCATCTCCCGCCCGCGCTATGACTTCTATTTCGCTGAGAATTTTTTTTGTGACTGTATTTCTTCTTGCTCGGCTCCTCAGGGTCCTAGCGCGATGTTAAATATCTATAGCCTTCCTCAAGAAATAGACTACTAAACACACAAAATATTTTTATCAAATCCTACTAGTACCTCCAGAGGTTGGAACATTCAAACGAACAAACTAAGTCTTCAGCTTTATTATTAGTATAGATATTATTATTGGGTTGGTTGGTTTATTATTGGTATAGATTAGGACCTGCCTATCCAGCGATACTAGATGGCAATAGTCTGAGTTCATTAATTGAAAATAATTATAGGTAACATTGCAAATATTCATCAGAACTTATCTCTATCCTCCACTAGTTTCTTCACTTCACACGCCATTTAACCAACCAATTAAAAACACTTCCGAAAGTTCTAAACTCCATTCGATCGAACAAAGGATCCGATATTTATATCCGCGAGCTGTCGATTGTTCGCTAAAACTTAAGATGACGTATCAGGCCTAAAAGCTGAACCATGTAGGCTATTTTGAAGGCTATTATAATTGAGAGCCGCAGACTCTGGAAAGTTGGCAGAGAAATATGGCGTATTATTGAGGGTATTTGAGAGCCTAAATAGCTGGATTTGCAATCGATTTGAGAGGCATCTTGGCAATATTGCGCTGTAATTGCTCCACTGCTTTAAGGCTTTGCATAGGGAACGAGAATTGATCAACACACTCGCTCGTTGATGTGATATTTTGATTTCAAACCATGTCTACAGTCTACACATGAATATCATGCAGGAATAATCAGCCTATATTGTTTTCACTGCTGGGACACAGGATTCCTTTCTATAAGAGGGAGCGGGCCGTAATCCACCACGCGAGCCCAGTGCGGGTTGGCAGATGTCACATGTCTTCGAATTTTTGGTTCTAGGACATGCCGGTTTCCTCACGATGTTTTCCCTTCACCGTTTTAAGAGCAGTTTTGTTGAAATAATTCACTCATGAAAGGTAACGCCTGACTGGATTCTTTGATCTTACCCTACCCTTATAGCCATCCACATTCATACTCAAAACTTTCCTCACCACTGTTCTCAAAACGGTGAAGGAAAAAACACATGTGACATCTAGCAACCCGCACTGGGCCCGCGTGGTAGATTACAGCCCAATCGCTCTCGATGAGATGACGCTTGTGTCCCAGCAGTGGGAACATTATAGACTTATCAAGCTACATGCCCATACCATGACAACCGAGTTATAAAATAACAATACAAATCAATAATCTAAACCTTAAAACAGAATCACTAATCTAACGTGCCCACAGAGGCACCAACTTCCCAAAAAATTCGCAGACGGCTAAATCCATCCAAAATAATGGTGTGAAAGTTAAAACTAACTAATTTACGATAACTAACACGATGGTCGTCGAATAATAACGAGGCAGGCTAAAATTGCCTAAACATTGTAAAAGTTTGGCAAGTCTCGATGAGTCCATTAGGCTCGTACCAACGCGTTCTAGTCCGCGGTACAGAGTGGTTTAAAGACAGAGGTTGCAGTAGACATATGCTTGTGTATTTTATTGTGATGTAAAATCTTGAAATGTTATGTTTAGTAGGTTATCTGCATCTTTTTGAGGGATATGGTCATGTCTTTGTATTTGAAGGATAAGCAAGCAAATTCAAGCAATCACTTGAGAACGGCTCGAGCGATTTGGCTGGTTTTTTTTTTATTGCTTTCGTAATTTTCTGGACCTTTGTATGAAACTTTTTTTTTTGGAAATCTATGGGAAATTTCGGAAATTGGGATGGAGATAGAATAGAAGATAGGGCGACGCCGCCCACCAACAGCTAGTTTCCAAGGCAACAAAAGTCGTATGTTATGTTTCAGTTCATTTCAAACCATCTATAAGCCAAAAAATACAGGTTTTTTATCGTTGGCTGCCTCTGAACTAGTCCTACTCTGTGCACCCGAAATAAAACGCGGAAACCAATAATGTTGATAATACTGTGCCGTGCGAACTAACACACGGCGTGAACTTGCACAAAACGAATTAAACCTTTATTTGATACCTAATAACGTACTCCATTTATGTTTAATTAAGTATAACCTGTCCATGATTAATCGGAAAGAAACTTAATTAGAATCGTTTTTCCTTGTATGAAAACACGTGTTAAAAGTTTTCCCTTGTCCAGGATAGTATTTACTCTGGAGTTCGGCTTTTACAAGGCAAATATCACTAAAGTAACCACCTTATTCCCTAAGCTGCCATTAATAGCCATTCAAACTGCCTAGAAACTAGTACAGCAAACATTTACTACTACACTAGCTTTTGCCTGCGACTTCGTCAGAGTTAAATGAATTGTTATAACATAAACCCTTTTTTCGTTTTCGCTTAGCGCTCTTTCTGACTTTTTCTCTATTTGCTCGACTCGTAAGGGTCGTTGCGTGATGTTAAATATCCTATAATTTTCCTCAAGAATTGGATTATCAAATGCAAAAAGAATTGGTCAAATCCGACTGGTAGTTCCAGAGATTAGCGCGTACAAACAAACAACCTCCTCAGCATATTAGTATAGATTCCCACCTTGAAATTGACCACAACAATAATAGCAGATTCGCAACCACCAACTCACCCACTATTTTAAAGTCATAAAAGTTTTCACAGGCTTTCCCCGTAACCCTGCTGATGCCGCAGCTTAAAAATTTAGTTGGAGTGCCACCCTCCCCTGAGGGTGCTTCCCGTATCGTCCGAGATCGGTTTTGGTACAATAAATGTACCAGCGAGTGGGGGGTTACCATTGATTGTATGGGGTAAAATAGGGTAACGCTGTTTTACGATTATTGTACAAGTTTTGTGTTACATTTTATCGCGGGCGGTCATTATTTTAATTGGCAACGTGGTTTGGGGTGAGAGAAAGTTATTTTTTGGTAAAAAAAAGTTTGTTGGAGTAATTATTGAATTAGGTTAACTTCTTGATGTTGAGTTTGTATAGATCGATAAGCTATTAAGGAAAGAGGACTTGATGTTGTTAAAGTACAGACGTTCCATCTTTTACACGTCAGTAAATTACCGTAAAAATAAAAAACCGGAATTACCGGAGTTGTAGGTTCGAACACAGATAGGCGCATTCATTTGTTTAAATTATTACATCGCCACTGCTCTCAAAACTGTGAAGGAAAACATCGTGAGGAAACCGGCATGTCGTAGAACCAAAATTCGAAGTCATGTGACATTTACTAATCCTCGCCCGGCCCGCGTGGTGGATCACCGACAGGAGGCCTGTGTCCCAGCAATGGGAACATTGTAGGCTGATTATGCTTATGCTTAAATTAACGTAGCTTTCAAAACTCCAAATAATTCTTCCTATAAACAACTACACTGCTATTCTAAGCTTAATTGGAGGAGTTCACGTGAATACGTACATAAATTACAAACAAATTTCTGCACTCAAATTAAACCACAATTAGCCCAAACTAACATGCAGCGCTCTCTCGCAACCAATCTAGCAATTACGTAGAAAAACACACAACAAAAAAAAAAACGAAAGCGGCCATCTTCGTCCACATGGACGGTGTGAAGTGGACAACAAACAAAACTCAGTGAAAAAGGCAGAGAACACTCCCGACGGAGCCATTGCAATAAACACGACGTATCGGGGGGAAATGAGAATGTGCGAGTGGGGAACAAACCTAGGTACAACTGACCAGACACATGCACTGTTGTGGTTAGATTAAATGAATATTATCTATACTAATATGATAAAGCTGAAGAGTTTGTTTATTTGTACGCGCTAAAACTACCAGTCGGATTTGAAAAATTCTTTTTGAATTTGATAGCCCAATTCTTGAGAAAGGTTATAGACTATTTAACATCACGCTACGATTCTTAGGAGGCGAGCAAAAATAATAAAGTCAGGAAGAACGGTAAGCGAAAAAGTAACTAGGTAGGTAAATAGCATATAATAAAAATATGACCCCATATACCAATCAAAAGCAAAAGTCACCAAAACCCATGACCATGAAACCGCCAAAAAACATTTATTACGTCCATTAAAATTGGAAAATTCATTAAAAAGACTTTCGAACGCCAAAGGCCGCTATATATAAAGAATCACTGAGCCGTAAATTCGTTCATAACCAATGTACCGAAAAGATTTCACAATGAAAACTCACTTTAGGAAAGAAATAAAGAAAGAAAGGAAGGGAAGAAAAATTCCCATTACTATTTACTGCGTCCTAATTTGCGTTTTTCGTAATTGAATGTTATCAAAATGGAACTCAGAGGAGTATTCTTCACAAAAATTTATGTCCTAGTTTGACAAAGTTTTTTTCTCACAATTACTCGTTTGATTTGAAGGAGAATGACTTCTAACGCTGAGTAATTAAGTCTCAAAGTTGAGTGTAATGCGATTGTATCAGGAAAGTATTTTTTTATTGTCTTTAATTATTCTTTTCTTTAATGGCTGCCCGGATTCCTTGGATTCGTTGGAAACATTATATTTTTATTAATGATTCCTTGTTTAATATCTTTTGTTGTGGATTCAAGAGCTTTTGTTAAGAGGATCAGCAGCCAATCGCTAATGATATTGACTGATCTGGCGTTTATCGTAATGTTAGAGAGGGTGAGGTAGGTAATAGCAGTCGTTCGGGTCGATCGATCAGGTTAAGCTATGCTTGCCGCGTATGGGTGACCATCTTTGAATACCCACTGTGCCTTGGAAAGCACGTTAAGCGGTTGTTGTCGGCTGTCATTCGTAGATCTTTGATAGTCGTTATGGGTAGTCAGAAACCAAGCCAACCAAGAGGTATCGTGCTACCCAGTAAATGGGTTTTGGAGGTCGCTCCATATAAAATACTGGCCTTCAGCTGCATCCGGTTAGACTGGAAGCCGACCCCAACATAGCTGGGAAAAGGCAGCGCAGGCGGCTGGGTTTGACTGAAGAGAAGGCAGTAAGGTACCTACAATAAACTACTATAGAAAGTTTATCACAAGAATTTCCTCAATACCCACTCAAATATTCGAACCTATTAACTCAAAGAGAAGTAAAATATTCCTATTACAAATATCAACAAACCTTTCAATTACTGTACAACCTTTCAATTATTTTACCTTCAGAAATAAACATTCCTATTTTTAGATAAATACTATTCTGAAGAAAACAATGTGGGAGAGCAAATGGAACATTAAGCTTTCCACAAAACAATCAGATAAAGCAAAGTTGAAAACTTCACTCCAGACTTGCAAATAAAGACAGAAATAAAAGCCGCCTATGACGTCATCAAAGGCTGACTCCAAACGAAAAGTCTGTACCCGCCACAATGGTACACAATAGACCATTTCCCAACAAAAAACATTAAAAAAAATCTCAACAAACAGGTGTACCTATTTCACAATGTTATAATATGAGCATTGTTACAATTGTCATGCAAATATGTAGTTGACACAAAAACGGAAAAAACTATGGTAAAGAATGGGGTCACTATGCAATACAGTTCCGACTTCACTCACCATCTGCTATGGGCTAACAAAATGGATGTATAAAAATGAATTTTGAAAACGGACGTTGTGAAACTTGGTGTTCGTGTTATTTGAAGCATCCATCACGGACATAATGGAGGCGGGGAAAATGAAAATATAGTTAAAAATAACTTTCTAGGAGAAACTGTTTTACGTTTATGAAAGTCTTTCATTAATAACCATTTCATCTTCATCATCGTCTCCGCCGGGAATCACCCAGTTCTTTATAAATCTATATTTATACTAATAATAAAGCTGATGAGTTTGTTTAAGCGCGCTAATCTCTGGAACTATGTAGGTACAGTTCGGATTTTTCAAGAACAAATCATTTTGCCGTTCATAGCCCAGGAAGGCTATATGCTATTTAACATCACGCTAGGAGTATAAGGAGCCGAGCAAATAGAAACAAAGTAAGAAAAGAAGGCCAAGCGAAGACGAAGTAATAATGTTGGCAGACAATGCGATGCGACGAGGTATGTCGGGAGTACAAGAAATTTCAAGCAGACGAGTATCGGGAAGAAGTTAGTGATATACGAGTATAATTATTCGAGTTAATAGAAATGATAACAGCCGCACGGATCGATCGCAGGTTATGCTACGCTTGCCGCAGTCGGTTTGTGGATGGGTGACCGTCCAAAATCAAGTCATTAAATCAAATTAGACTGAGGATCAACACATTTCGAACGGCAAAATTACAAAAGACAGTCCCCCAAAAACGCCCGCCCTTCACCACTTCCTAGTGCTAACGCTGGGAAGAAGAAGTGGCGCAACAAACTCCCCAGCAGCACAGCTGTCTGTTCAGTTAGAAAATACTTGATTGTATACAATACTAGGTACCTATGTTAAGTAATTAACATTACAAGACACAGAACATAAAAATACAATACATTACAATATTGAGACCCCTCTGTGCCTCGGAACGCACATTACGCCCAAAAGTCTGACAGCCAGACTTACCAGGGGTATTGCGTTAACCAGTAACTGGGTTGTACAGGTCAGATTGGCGTGTAAAATACTGGTATTCAGCTGCATACTGTTAGACTGGGTTTTTAAGACACACACTGTGCGTGTGTGTCAGTAAAATTGTTTTTATAGAAGTATATTTTCGGCATTCTAAAGATAGATGATGTTTATCCGTTTTCTATTTTTACTCGACCTTTGGAAGATATAATATAATTACCAGAAATATTAGTGATAATTATAGCATTAATAATAAACAGGAGAGAACATCAGGGATAGGAGCAGCCTGCCATTGTGTTGGAACGTGGAAGCTACGCATCGTTTTAAAACCGGTTTATGTTGTTCTGAGTCGTTTTGAAGAATCTATTTAGTTACATACTAACGAAGGTTTATCACGCGGCCGTCTCATTATATTTGTCAGTATTTTTTTTTTTTTTAGTTTATTTTTGCAATATTACTCAACTCACACTATTTGTGTACATATTCGTTATTATTTTTTATTTGTACATATTTATCTTATTTAAGTATGCATACACACTTCACGTTGCAGTTTAAAACTGATTTACATCCGCCACCTCACACATCAGGTTCAGTTGAAAACCAGTGTCAGGCACTATCGTCTGGCATTTTTGCTGAACTGGACCTTTTTGGTGCAGCCGTGAGGCACACTTACCTGCTAATTTCTTGCAACGGTCTTTACACTTTCTATTTGTTTTTTTATTAGTTGTTATCTGATGTATGTATCTGGTGTATTGTGTGTCTTTTGGTCTGTGCTAAATAAATGTTTTTTCTTTCTTTCTTCTGCCACCAATCACATAACTTAACGACTTGTTTCCCCGAGGGTTAGGCAGAGCTGTACATATAGTACACCCAAATTTAGTTATGTTTAAGTACACGTAATAGGGGGCGAGCCTATTGCCTTCAACACTCCAGGCTGCTACTGAGAAAAACCAGATAGAAAATCTTAATAACACATTACCTGACCCGGGAATTGAACCCAGGCTCAGTTGTAGCGCTGGCGACCACTAGACCAACAAGGGAGTTTGCCACCAATACTAAACATAAAAAAGGTCGAGTCGGGTACAGAGTCTGTAGTGTATATTTCCCGTCGCGTGATTCGCTTACATACAACTTCCAGCTTTGAGAAAACTATATTGTTTTTACGAGATTAGTAATGAACTATGTAGCATAAACTTGGTTTCTTTTGCCAGCACATAAAGCAAGTTTTTCCTCTCAGTTGGCTTTTACGACTGCCGCGGAAAGATGAACATTACGATACAATTTTTTCCACTACTTTTTATCATCAATATGCGAAAATCTGTAAGTAAATGCTCCCAGAATGATCGAAACGATATTATATCATGGCGTGTTTAGATCATTTGGTTTTGCAATTGATTCTTCGTTATATTATTTATCAGCTCAACGTTTTCTGGGAAAGAAATCTTACATACCTTTTTCCGCATTTAATGTCGATCGAGCTGTCAGCTTAGTAATGCAAAACATATCAAACGGACACTTAACAAGTCATTTTCGGATTCATAATATGACAAATATTACAAAGAATGGTAGGTTGGTGTGTATGTGTTAACAGAAACTTCTCTTATCGTTCAAATCTATCTATCTAGGGGCTGATTTTTCAATCGACAATTTTTTTTTATCCTGTGATTCTTTATTGATATTCTTTAATTATGGATAAAACCTTTGACTGTATTATGAGTTGACTTTTGTACAACTATAATTTGGCAGCATTGTATTTCTCGGAGAGACGGTACCTTCCAGGGACTACATCAGAAACTACTATTTTAATTCAGCAGCACTGTATTTCTCGGAGGAACCACAGGTAAAGAAAATCCTCGTGGTACCTTCCAGGGACTACTGGAGGGACCGCGGGTGACACACATTAATTTTTATTCGTGGAATAAATTTGACGTCTGACAAATTTTGTATGGAAGAACTGTCAAAAATTCAAAATTATTCCTCGGACAAAATTATCTAGCGTTGGAGAAATCAGCCTTTAGTATACCATTTATCTATATTAATAATAAAGCTGTAGAATTTGTTTGTTTGTTTGAACGCGCTAATCTCTGGGACTACCAGTCGGATTTGATAAAATTGTATTCGATATGCCAATTCTTGAGGAAGACTCATCATCATCATCATCTGCCTATCCTTTTCCCAACTATGTTGGGGTCGGCTTCCAGTCTAACCGGATGCAGCTGAATACCAGTATTTTACATGGAGCGACTGCCTATCTGACCTCCACAACCCAGTTACTGGGTAATACGATACCAATTGGTAAGACTGGTTGTCAGAGTTTCGGGCTTCTGACTACCCGTAACGACTGTCAAAGATCCACGAATGACAGCCGGGACCAACGGCTTAACGTGCTTTCCGAGGCACGGAGGGGTCTTGGTATGTAAAGATGGTCACCCATCCACAGACCAACCGCGGCAAGCGTAGCTTAACCTGATCGATCGACCCGTGCGGCTGTTGAGGAAGACTATTATATGCTATTAAACATCACGACCCTGCAGAACCGAGCGAAAAGAAAAAATAAAAAACGTTAAGTGAAAACGAAGTAATACGAGTACCGCGGGCAGGCGATGCGATGCGACAGGTTGGGTCGGGGGTACAAGATATTTTACGCGGACGAAGTCACCAGCAGAAGTTAGTACTCAAGATAATGGCTTGAATACATACCCCCGTTGGGCTTATTGCTTTTAATAGTTTTAATACAGGGGGGCTTGTGGCTAAGTAATAACAGCCGCACGGGTCGATCGATTAGGTTAAGCAACGCTTGCCGCGGTTGGTCCGTGGATGGGTGACCATCTTTATATACCAAGACCCCTCCGTGCCTCGGAGAGCTCGTTAAGTCGTTGGTCCCGGCTGATATTCGTTGATTTTTGACAGTCGTTATGGGTCGTCAGAAGCCCGACAATCTGACAACCAGTCTTACCAAGGGCTATCGTATTACCCAGTTACTGGGTTGTAGAGGTCAGATAGGCAGTCGCTCCATGTAAAGTATTGATATTCAGCTGTATCTGGTTAGACTGGAAGCCGACCCCAACATAGTTGGGAAAAGGCTAGGCAGATGATGAGTCTTAATACACCTAGTCTTAGCACACAATTTAGTAATATTCTCAAAAAGGTGAAGGATAACATCGTGAGGAAACCGGCATGTCCTAGAACCAAAAATTCGAAGACAATGACATGTGACATCTAACAACCCGCACTGGGCTCGCGTGGTAGTTTACAGCCCACTCCCTCTCGAAGAGAGGAGGCCTGTGTGAGTGGGAACATTATAGTCTGATTATGACTTCTGAGTACACACAATAGGTTTAATACACACTAACGTAAGAGTGGAGAACAGCCCGGCCCCTGACCAGTCTTACTGTGTACTGTGTAGACACGGACTCCCCATAAACCCGAATAACCCCCGAATAAATCAAAACCCGAAGTCAAAAGAAACATTACAGCTCAATCGTGTAGAAACACAAATTCAACAGGATTAAAATTAGCAGAAACTGTATTTTTAATTCCCCGCTAGACATGAAAATCACATTAAAACAGTCTGGGATTTACACCTCTCGGAAAACGGTTCAGTAATTCCAGAGCTAGAAATGTATAGACGGGCAGACGTGCGAAGATAATTCAGTGATAAACGGACAGGAAGACCCTTTCATTAGCGCTGATTGTGAGGACGAACAAGGCTTTTATTTCCTTCTATTTTTGGACGAATTTGAAAAGAAGAAAAAGTTTCTGTATGCATGGAACTTAAAGGAAAAGTTGATTGAATCTTTATAAGGTTTAAAAAACGTCAGGATTTCTAAGTGCTCAAAAGTATTAAGTTTTATTTCATGTCTTTTTCTTGTCGTTGAGATACCATTCCATATATTTGAGAGAAAGAAAAATTGGTTTATTTGCCACAGAAACACGTGTATACAAAAAGATAATTAAAATTCCAATAATAAAAATAAAATAGATCTATAATCACGAGCTGAAAACAGAAATAAGCGACAGTTGTACGTCATGAATGTGACAAGTGGGCTTCCACTCAGCATGATGTTGAGTAACTCACGGCACGGTACTACGTTTTGGATAACTAGGTACATGGGTCAGTTATTAAAAAAAAAAACTACGAATTTCAGAATTCAATGAAACACTCTTTCGTGTTCATTTAATTTGATTCCAGCACCCTAATTGCGTAACACACTATTAATCTATATCTGAATCATTTTGAAAGATATTGCTAATCCATTACTTCATATGTTCGAAAAATGTGTCTGCTGAACAACGTATACAACGCAATGTAAGTTGTTGAACTGTCAAAATGAAACCCATTGCACTGTTAGATTGTTACGCAATTAGCCTGCTGTTATTTGAATTCTTTCAGAAATATTGCATTAATATTTCTAGATAAATAGACACTCCTACACATATTTTGAAGCAGATTTCGGTTTCAAGTCTGGTCTAAGCAAAACATGTTTACTTCCAGTGCGCCCGAGATTGGTTTCCCAAACTCATCTTTTCAACCAATATTTGCTATGTCAGCTTGGAGCTGGAGTCTTCCTCGTAAATATTATGCCAGCACATGAATAAGATTCAGTCTTTATTAACATTTTCTATTTGCTCCTAAGACCCAAAATAGAATTACTTTTGGGCCCATTTCGGCGTAATTTCCAACCGTATAAGGACGACCTTAATGAGCTCTTTCGCAGCGTTAAAGACACGTGCAAGTTAAAAGGTAGAAAATGGCGAACATCAAAATCCACCTTATTTCCATAATCGAATGAAACTCGACAATCAATGACGAAATAAAGGGAAAGAAATATGCTATTAGAAAAAGGGAAGCACTCTTTGTATCGACAAAATAATAATCTTGTTAACGGCACATTTGGAAAATGAGAACTTAAGCCTAAAAAGCTTACATTCCTTTTTTACTAAACGGATAGAGGGTAAACAAGAGAAATGGTTTTCTGAATGAAGACAAAGGGATTCAACTCGAATTGTATAAAAGCAAGCCTGTGAAAAGTGACAAAAATGATATTTGACAACGCGACCAGGATTTGCTTCTCTTTTTTTTATTAAAAAGGTTTTGTGTCGGTTTTGAAGGAAATGTGGACTAGATTATTATGGTCGGATAAAAAGGTTTTTACTGGCATAGTAACATGGGTATTATGAAGCGTTTTGTACTAGCACAACTTGTTGAAAGGCTTGACTTGAATAAGAGCAATAAAGGGTTAAGAATTTTGGGAGTACAAAAGATGTTATGCTTAAGAAAAAAAAAGAAAGATGCTTAAGAAAGATGTTATGATTCTTTGTTGGTGTTGAATTTTAGAAGTAGTAGCTAAGAACAGCTATTTTCTAACTCAAACTCAAACTCAAACTCAAATCATTTATTTCAATTAAACCCTTTCAGGCACTTTTGAATTGTCAAAATTAAATTGTCGGTCAGTTAGTCAGAAAATTGAAGCTAGTTGCCCATTCCAAAACGTAGATCTCTGTGGAGAAGAACGGGCAAGAAACTCCACGGACACTCTTTTAAATCAAGATATTATTACAAAATCCTGGGTACATTATTTTTATTGCTTCTATATGTGAGAACAATGTAAAAAAAACTAAACAATTTAAAATATAAAATTCAAAAATAAGCTCTGGCAGTTAAGAGATGACCAGTCTCAACCGACGGCGCCCGTTCACGAACATGACGCGTGGATCAGCACCATCCAGCTCAACCATTTCGTAGGGAACCGAATGATCCAACACACGCGCCACCACCAGTGAGACATTTAAGTGAGCATGACATATTCTTAACTGCCGAGCTCTGTCAAGTCAACATCAAAATATCGTAAAAAAAAAGAAACGAATCCATGGTTCTTACATTTACAAAATTTAAAAAAATGCTTCTAAATTATACAAAACTATAGTTTGCAATTTATTTAAATATGAGAAAAAAGAAAAAAATACTACCAATCGGGAAGAGGTATATAATATTGAAGTATATTAAGAATTAAAACTTGAATGAATAAAGTATACATTAAGTTCGTAATGTCAAAAATATTTTAAAAAAATAAAACAAAAAGGGGAAGCATCTCTTCCAAATATTGAAATTGCAATCAACTAGCGTACCCAAGTGCCTGTGGAGCAGGACCAGCATTAAGCCAAGCATTTTTATCAACGATATACTCATCCAATTTATAATATGCTTGTCTACATAGTGTGCGTTTAATGCATGTTTTAAATTTCTTCTCATTTAGTTGAAGAATATCGAGTGGTATTTTATTATAACATTTTACACAGTACCCCATAAAAGAAGTTTTTACTTTAGACAATCTGAAACGCGGTTGATCTAGTTTGTTCCTATTCCTAGTGTTAAAATTATGCCTGTCACTTATCTTACTAAAAAGATGTAGATTTTTCCGAATGTACATAATGTTTTCGTATATATATTGACAAGGAACCGTCATGATGTTAATTTTTTTAAACAGTTCCCTTAGAGATTCGCGTCTGCTGAGATTGTAGATGGCTCTGATAGCCCTCTTTTGCAGGATGAAAATAGACTCAATATCTGCAGCCCGTCCCCACAGCAAAATACCGTAAGACATGATGCTATGGAAGTAACTAAAATAGACCAGTCTCGCGGTATCCACGTCTGTTAATTGACGGATTTTCCAAACAGCGTAAGCGGCTGAACTTAGCCGCCCTGCAAGTGATGTTAGGTGAGGACCCCACTGCAGCTTTGAGTCAAGCGTGATCCCCAAGAAAACCGTATTTTCGACGAATTCAAGTATCTCCCTATTCAATACAACGTGACATTCACTACTTCTAACATTCGGTAAAGCGAATCTAATGCATTTAGTTTTTTTCTCATTTAATACTAAATTATTTACAGTAAACCAATTATGGACCATAAGCATAGCGTTATTTACGTCGTCAAGCTCCTGTGCACGTCTGCTTACTTTAAAAATCAGTGATGTGTCATCAGCAAATAACACCATTTGTGGCCGGGTTTTTAGTAAATGAGGTAAATCATTTATATATACTAAAAATAGGAACGGCCCCAATATTGAGCCCTGCGGTACACCCATTTTGACTTTTAAGCCCAATGAGTTCACACCGTTTATTTGAACTTGCTGAAATCTATCATTTAAATATGATTTTAATAAGCTAAGAGCTAGTTTACCCAGTCCGTAATGCTCAAGTTTCAACAGCAGTGTTTCGTAATTCACGCAGTCAAATGCCTTGGATAGGTCGCAAAAGATGCCTATTGCATCTTGTGCCTCTTCCCATGCGTTAAAGATGTGTTTTAATAAGGCGACACCGGCGTCAGTTGTACAACGTCCTTTGGTGAAACCATACTGTTGATCGTGTAGGATGTTGTTACGATTGAAATGATTGAGCATTTGATTTAACATTACTTTTTCAAACACCTTGCTGAAAACCGGCAAAACCGATACGGGTCTATAATTATTTGTGTCTTTACTGTCCCCAGATTTGAAAAGTGGAATAACTTTACTGAACTTCATTAAATCCGGGAATACCCCTTGATCTACACACAAATTAAATATTAGAGCTAAGTAGGGTGCAATTGTCTCAATAATGGATTGACAAACTTTAGTAGACATGCCCCACAGATCTTCGGTAAGTTTAATCTTAAGTTGCTTAAATGCCTTTATAATGACTATAGGGTTAATATGGTTAAATTTAAATTCCACAGTACAGGCTGAGACATTCGCTCTTAATAATTCTATAGCTAGTGCGGGCGAGGAATTTAAAGTTTCTGTAGTTTTAATTGGGATATTGGTAAAGAAAGTTGTAAATTCCTGAGCAACATCGATGTTATCGTTAATGAGACCGCGGGAAGTGTTAAGTGAGAAATCAGTATTACGTGTTTTGTTCCTGTTCGTTTCATTGTTAATAATCTTCCAAACGGTCTTTATTTTATTGTCTGCTGATTTAATCTTGTTACTAATGAATGAAGCTTTAGCTGCTTTGCAGATATTTTTAAAAGTTTTAGAATACGTAGCAACATACTTATTAAAAGTATCCGTGTTAATATACGGCTTAAGGCCATACAGTTCAAATAACCTGTCCCTACTTTTTCTGATTCCTTTAGTTGCCCAGTCACTGAATAAAAACTTAGGGCAAATAGTTTTAGAGTTCTTCTTAAAATAATGATTGAACTCTGTTTGTACTAATGAAAATAATTCTTTATACAAAATATTACCACTAGTCATACTTAGGCCCTGAGCATTTAACTTGCTATTTAAAGTTATATTAAACTTATTCAAATTACTTGATGTTATTGGTCTAGTTTGAATCTGCACTTTTTGTATCGGTGTGTTGGACTTAAAATAAACGGTTTGACCGCTGTGATCAGAAGGGAGATAATTTACAATGGCCTTCTCTAGATATTCGCAGCAACAGAAAACATTATCAATACATGTAGTAGTAGCCGTAGTTATTCGTGTAGGTTCCAAAAACACATTTGACAGATTGAATGATTTAAAGAGGTTTAATAATCTGTTGCTATTTGAATTGATTTCCAAAATATTAATATTAAAGTCACCACAAATAATTACTGATTTATTACCAGTTGCAAGTTTTGCCATGACATCTTCCATTACTGACTCAAAAATAGAGTAGTTTTGATAGTTTGGAGGTCTGTATACGCACACTATAAAATGCTTATCTAGCTCAACACAGGACAACTCGATGCTATGTTCCACCGATAGTTCCACTATGTCTTTACGAGTCTTATATTTTATAGAATTTTTAATTAAAATTAATGAACCTCCACGCAGCATGGATTTTCGGTTAAAGCAACTGCCCACACTGTAGTTCTCGTAATTAATTAGCATTTCATAATCTTTCAACCAGTGTTCAGTTATACAAATAATATCAAACATTGTTTTTTCTAAAAACAATTCAATTTCTAATAATTTGGAAGAAATACCTTGAATATTTTGATGAAACAATTTCAAGGAATTCTGCTTAGCCCCATTTTTACTCTTAACTAATTGAGTGCTAGAAGATACCTTGTTGGAGGTGAGATTAACGATATTGTTATTGGTACCTTCTGTTGTCTTACTGACTAGTTTAAACTATTGTTGCTAACCACCTTAATATTAGTATTATTACTAATTTTTATGGTGCTAATTACATTAGACTTCGACATACTACTTATGTCTGAGTTAATAATAAAAGCTAATAGCCCTGCTATTTGACGTCTAAAACTAATAGGCAGATACGCTGTATCCCTAGTCGATTTGAATGGCTCAACAAAAGTGTTGGTGTCAAAAAATATGAGTTTGTCACTATAGTGATTAACTAATAAATGTATATGGTTATTTAGCATATGAATATAATAATTTTGCCTACTTGATAAGTGCTCAAAGTATGGGAAAGCACACAATATTATTTTCTGACAATTAATCTTCAAGATTTCAGTGACACTGTCAGTGATGTCATTTATTTTTACCTTAGCACTATTACCTACAAGTACAGATATAATGGCATTAGGATCATATTTATAGCTAGTTATTGATGACATTATCTCTTTGTAGGATTTCCCAGGCATACAATAATTAACAGCAGATTGACTCAGGTTATTACTCATTAATTTACCTAACCCTCTCCCTAAACTATCTGAAAACATAACAGAACAACAACAAACCTTACTAGAAGAAGTGACAGCATAAGGCTCTGTGTGTGCTACTTGACATGAACCTTGTGCAACATGTGGTGTATCTTGATCGGGGACACAGTCCCGAGCTCCTCCAGACTGGGACGGGTCCTCCGTTGCCTCAGGTTGGATAGCCTCAAGGTTGGATTCCCTTTGACAAGAACATTGAGTGGTGCTCAGAGTCATCGGGTCCACTCTACCTGCCTCATCATTACGCATTTCCACCAACTCATTTGCAGCAAGGATGTGTTCCTTAATTTGTTTTTGAGAGCTCACATACTTAATATAATGTAAATGTAGTGACTCTTCAAGTACCTCAACTTCAGACTGTAATCGCTGAGTGTCAATGTGATAAATGTTTTTACTATCTTCTAATTTAATTTCATAGTTTTTTAATTTATTTATTAGAAAAACACGTTCCTTCCTTAGTTTAATATTATTGGAATTGTATTTTTGTTGTTTCCTAAATTTATTACATCTATTTATGATTTTATTTAGTTTTGCATATCTTTTTATTTTATTTTGACTTACTGCATAACTGCTACTATTATATTTTAATATAGAATCTTCAGTAAGGTCTATTGTTATTAAGGAATGAGAGTTGCAATTAGAATTAGTTAATTCAGTATACAAGTTATCAGTTTCCTTAGCCTGAGTACATTCTTTTAGTTTCTGTAACTTAGTGATTCGTACATTTGCATGAATTAATTCCTCTTCTAGGTCCCTAACCTTACACAAAGCCTCCTCATATAAGTTACTGCAGTTATTGAAACCATCCGTGACTAACCGCAGTTTGTCCCGTTCATCAACAATGACCAGGTATCTTTGATGAAGTTCTACTAGCTCCTGTTTTAAGCTTGTATTTTTGTAAACAACCTTCTCGACTTCCTTCTCACTATCCTCTATTTCCTGTAACAGCTGATCACATTTACTGTTTGAAGCCTTAAGGTCTTGAGTGGTTGTTTTCAATTTAAGCTCCAAGTCCTGAGCAGTAGCCTTACGGGTCATCACAGGCATGGTTTCAGGAAAAAGTACTGAAAGTGAAATTAAGGAAACGGTAAGAACCAGTAAAACAGCCAAACAGAATAGGAAAGCTAGAAATGAAAGGAAAAGTTGAAGAAGTTAGTGTAGATTTATAGGTAAAATGAAGTAGGGTGAATCTAATTGAAATGCAACCGATATGATTAGATTAAGTACACAGTTACATTGATTATAATGACTTACGACTTAACTTTTTTTTTTTAATGTGGGTAGGATGCCCAGACAGAAAAATCTAGTTTTGCAATTATTGAAAATAACGATAGTTAACGTTATTGTTGTTATGTACAATATAACACTAATAGAATTTCAATATTTTAATAATTCACAATAATAAGTTTCGTTATGATTTACTACAAAGTGACTTAGACCCAGTGCAGGGTGACAAATAAAACAATAATTGGGTTCAATGAATGTGTTACAGAGTTTAAATGACGATTGTGTGCTAATTAAAGATTAAAAGTAAACAATACTCCCCGTTTATATCCGCAGGTTGAACATCAGCTGCACAATCAGCTGTTCGTGAGAGGTTACCGGTAACAGTAGGCAACCAAATACTGTGTTTAACTTTGTAAACTTGCAGGAAAACAATGATCCAGAGTAATTAAGCTGTTATTTTACATTTAGTTAAACTATTACCACTTAAATAGACTTAAAAATTAAATAAAACTAATTTTAAAATACGGAGCAAAATTTTGACATGTCAATCGGGCAGTGTTGCCACTTTAATTTCACTTACTTCTACTTGATAAAACTCGGCAAACAATATTCGCAACCTAACCACAGAGGAATTTATTTTCAAAACATAATATAAACATTTAATTATCCCAAGACATGTTGGAAGTTTCGTTGGTGCCAAGTTGAAACTACTTCATTACATAGTGTCACAAAGTTGGTAATTTTATGTGCCCCAGATATGAACTGGCAGAGTTGACCCACTGAAGTTATTTAACTACTTAAGCGCAGTGAAAACATCGTGGGAACCGCATTTCCATATCAATCCTGCGACGTTTGCCGACACGACCGCCCCGCGACTGGCCCAAAAGCTAAATGACTGTAAGAATCCATCCCAGTTTCAATTTATCACCGAGAGATGGCGTTGAATGTATGAATGAATTGAAAGTTAGATTACACAATTTAAATTCCCCCTTCATGCAAAATAGGGATGGAAAGATGAGGTCTGGGGGGTGTAGAATACATTATACTAGAGAAAGCTGGAGGGGAGGGTGAAATATTTACCTCGCGGGAGTTTGGAAGTGTGTGCGTCGAAGCGGAGCGAAATCTTAATGGATTATGGTATGATTGGACTACTCGGCTTACCTGCAGATATTTTGCAAGTCTTTTTATCCACAATCCGCCTGTAGATTGGTTTCTATAGAGTATTAAACGTATTCCGACGCAATGGGACCTTTTTTATTCGTCCCTTTGAATCGTGGCGAGCAATTAGGGAAAATAACAATTTAATTTTTTCAGGCGCTGTCTACAGCTAATCCAATTTGCTTCGTTTTTTTTCGTATCCGATCGGCTTTGGGAGCCGATCGATTAGCGAGATGAACGTACCGAATTTTGAAAGGGTTGGTCATGTTATCTGTTTTTGATACGTTTTTAAACAAAAATATATTTCGTACGCCATTTAGAATTTGTTGCGCAGAAAGCATGAAAAAATAGCAGAAAAGTGAACAGTAATGGAATGAAATGTTTATTTTTGTAAGTAGATCTTTTAGGACACTTTCACACGTCAAGATTCAGTTGGTCAATATTTTAAAACTAGATGGCGCCGGCATTTTCTAGCCGACTGATCCCTGAGAAGAAACACCGAAGTCAACTCAGAGGTCATGGTCTCTTTTAAAGTCTAAACATTAAATTATTAGGATTTTATGTGAGTCCAACAATGCAGGGCCATGTCTGGAAGAGCCTTAGGAAGTAGTGGATGGTTTTCCTCAAGGTCCTATTCTAGGACCAGACATAACTTGAGAGAATTCTACCGAAATAGATTGAACTGAGCTTACGTAAGTTTGTAGGACAAGATCTCCGACATTTGTTGCCGAAAACAGGCTGAAGTAACATGTAAACTATTAGGAAGACAGCTTTTAGATTTGTCTAAATAGTCACAATTTCTTTTTTTCTCTGCTCGTTGAGGTTTTAGCGATAGACACTAATACTTCGTTGTTGTAATTTTAACATTTAAAAAGTGCTGCTTCTCAGCCTAAATATAAATAAATGACTCGTTATTTTTTATAAGCTTTTATTTAACTTGCAATATTTATATGTATGTTAGTTTGTTTGTCAAATCTTGCAACTGAATTTCAAAACAGTTATCCCCAACCGATTGAGCTGAAATTTTGCATAAACGTTTACATAGTTTGGATGACAATGCATAGTTGGCTAAGTAACGTCATTCTAAATCCAATATGGCGAAAAAGATGGCGGACTAGTTATTTTAATTTTTGTCATCTTGTCCTAACAAAATGAGTTCTTAACATCTAAAACCATGGTCCCTGAAAGTCCTTAACATAGCTACATCATCTCGGCGACAAACAAATTTCAAAAATGTAGGTATTTTTGACAGATTGAGACTAAGATCAGACTGTGAACGTTCTTAAAATTACGAGAATTGCCCCTTTGTAACTATGGCAATAAACTTATCAGAGTTATCAATACTTTTCTATATACCTACTTACTTAGCGGAATGTTATCCACAACTATCGGTACGTTGTTTTAATATCAGATGGTTCAACCTTCCTTGTTATTGTTTCCTCCAGTTTCCAGGGTAAGCCGAGAGATAACTGAAGGTAGGTCAGTGAGTTAAGTGGTTTGCGATGGATTTTCTTGGTATGGTCGTGTTATTGTATTGCTTGGTATGAGGGGCAAACACTAGACCAACGACGCAGTCCTAATTTTTACTCCATCAATATATTAATACAAAATCTTTTACAATACTGACTTGTACAGACGCCAGCAGGTCAAGCTAACCGAAACTGTAAAATTTTCCCAATCAACCTTGAACCTTAATGCTTTAGAGTTAAAGTTGAAAATCTATTAAAGAAATTTGTCAGATTGTAGTAGCTTGATGTGCTGGCGTCTGTACATTCCCCTTTTATTTAAATCGCTAGCAACTTCAGAAGTCGCTACAAGAGGTCCTTGAAAGTCGCAGTCTTGCGAGTTAGTCATTCCTTTACTATTTCTGTATGTATAGCTTAAACATTCACGACTCGCGTCTGTCTATAGGGCTTGGTAGAATTAATTACCTTCGTTTTGTGCGATGTATTTTATTTGTAAGAGGTAATTTACTGAACGGTTTGCTATTTATGCTGAATCTTGTGTGGAAATGTTGCAATTTATTTTGTGTTTACAAATTATTAAAAAATGCTTGTGGCAAAATATATTAGAAAGAAAAAGTATTGAATTACGTAAAGTCGGCAGTGCAGTGATGGCCGAGTAGTAAAGCCGCGACTTGTAAAACACTACATAGTATTCCGCTGCATCCGGTTAAACCCCAACATAGTTGGGAAAACGCTAGGCGATGATGATATAACCATTTATATTTGTTAGCTAAGCAAATTACTAATGTGTGTATAATACAAGGATAAATATTGGCATATAGATACTGGCATTCTGGCGCTAAAATGATTTTTTGCACGTCTTAAACCTCCATTAACCCAAAAATCATCAAAATACCAAGAAATCTGCTAATTCAGTTTAAACTAAAACATGCTAATTGCTAAGCTTACTCATACGAGGTAAATCTTTTGTTCCATAAGTAGGTAAAATTTGTGTTTTCTCAGATCTATGTAGTCGTAAATTCGGAATATGATTACTCACTTTTTTCTTTGTTACTTTTAATTTCATTTGCACTTGTGAATGAGTAAGGATCATAGTCAATATTTGTAGTTATTGTGAATCGTAAATATGATCATTTCGAAAGTTACGGTATTTTGTACGGTTTGGAGCTTTCTCTTGACTTTTGTATTACTCATTTAGTAGCTATTTGTGGTAGGTACTATATATATTCTTAAGTATCCAGCTTAAAATATAGTAGACTAGCGTCCCGCCCCTAATTCGCACGGTTTTTTACAACTCGAAAACACATCGATATTTCTCTATTATTTGTAAGTTCAATGTATTAAACCATGCGGAATAACATGGTCTACATTATGGTGAAAGTTCCATCAAAATCCGATGGGAAGTTTAGAAGAAGTCTTTATTTAATAATAATAAAAAAACACCTCAAATGATAAATAATAAGCTCAATAAATTGAACACATTAAGAAATAATTTTAAACTGTTTTGCTGGAATTGATATCTCGGATAAGCCAATCAGTTTCCTTTATATGAGTATTGAGGCATGTCTAAAGCTTGCACCCACTGGAACTATGAAAGCGAAAAATAACAAAAGATGTCGATGAAAAAAGTGAGACATAAAAAACTTTTCCTTATTTTTTATGCCTTTAAACCAACTAATAGAATCGTGCCAAAAAAACTGTCACCCGCACAAAGGACTACACTAATCGGTTTTTTTTTCACAAAAATTGATAGATTTCGTTAAAGCAATTCCATTCGCAACAGGAGGTGCGCACGCTTCTACAGTGTTGCTAACTTCTTGACCAACAAGTACAACAGTTTGAATGCGTTCAAATTATCTTTTGGGAGTACAATATTTCTATTTTCTAGTAATTTTTGACGTTCAATAGTGCTTTGTAAGCCTATTTGAAATAAATCAGAAGGCCAATTATTCTCGTAATTTAAAACGTTCAAAATCTAGTCGCAGTCTCATCTCGGCGACAAAGAAACGTCAAAAACTTGTTAAAATGTAGGGAAATTAGAGTTATTTTTGACAGACTGAGACTGAGATCAGACTGTGAACGTTATTAAAATTACGAGAATTGCTCCTCAGATTACCACTACTACTCAGTATCTGGCGCACAGCTACGCAACGGCTAAAAAGCAGACACAGCTTCTTGAAATCAACAGCGTCTCTGTCCCCCTCCTACTCACTATCTACCACCAAAGGAGCATCTCCCTACAGGGTGTGACCTCCCATGGTCCACTTGGAAGTCCCTGAACCTTCTTTAGACACAAGTAGGAAGATGTAAGCCCAACCTGGTAAAGTGGGGCTACCTTAACGGAATGGCAGTAGGGTGTGATTGCGGAGCTATGTCGTAAAACACGCTCCTGACAACGCCGTGGAAGTGGCGAAGTTTTAGGCCAACAACATATAAAATACAGACGTGCCAGCGCGAGCGACACGAAGAAGAAAACTTGAAATATATTATTTGAGTTTTTGATGACCAGTGTAAAAAAAGAAGATGCAAATCTCTTAATAATTCAAGGGGGCTGCGCTACGTACCCCGCAAAATTAAAATTTTCTTACGCTTTTTGCAATCTGCAGGTCAGTATCAGGTTGTAGATTGAACAAAATATGATTCCTGAGCGTAACAAGTATGTCTACAGAATTATAATCATCAATACAACACTGTTCATATACTCCTATTTAATGATTATTTCATGAAATATCAATCAATAGTATTATAGGAACCTAGAGGAGGCCTCTGTGCCCTATATACAACTAAATAAAACTATACTGTTGACTTTTCACGTGACCAGAGGGCTTTTATAGCCCAAAGAATCAGCATTGCCATGCTGCCAGCCATTTGGGCACCTATCCCATTGACAGTGATGCGGACGAATTTTTTGATGCCACCTTGTATAATATATACAATATTAGTTTTAGCTAGTAAAAATAGTAATTAATCAGTTAAGATTAACTAAATAAATAGTTAAAAGAGACACTCACCTGAACTCCTGGCGTGCACATTATCAACAATCACTTGAAACACTAATAACAAAAACATGATAGTTTTAAAACTACTAAAGCACCAGTATCCCTTACTAACCCTCTCATTCACTACACTATTTTCTTTACATTTATTGTCATAACTATTACTGCTAATTCTTTCTTTATATCCTCTTCTTTTATACCCTCTATCTTCTAGAAGATATTTGAGGTCTTGTAGACTCTTCTTTTTTGTCGTTATTGGGTTTCCAGAAGGTTCTAGAACCGGGTCTAGGTTTGGGTGGCCAGACATGGTTGGTGGTGGCAGGGTCTTGCTAGAGGTGTAGTGGTTGATTGTGGTCAAATTCCGGGTTCATCTTGGGTTTGCATCTGTAACAAGGAGATAAATATCGTTAGTACCGATAATAATGACAATTGATTTAAGGCTGCTAATAATAGTATTTCGGCTAATCTCAACGGAGACTAGGCATTCGGCACGGGAGATATTATAGTGCACAAGTGTCTGCGCAGATACAGGTGTACTCTCTCTGCCCTCACTCTCATAGTCCAATGGGGCGGCAATCCAACACGACTGGAGAGAGATCAGGCGCAGGACCAACAGCTTAGCGTAAGTTCCTCCAATACTTCCAAACTCCGGGCTGTTCATAAGAAATTTCCTAGTGGAAAAAACCCAGTAGCACATGGCCAGACCTGGGAATCGAACCCAGGACACGACGCTCAGCCATCGCGCTTGCGACCACGAGACCAACAGAACGAAATCTCTTAATCGGAAGATCAGATCATCATTCGAAAGACTTCTGCTGCTGAACATAAGCATCCCATAGAATTACAATTTATATTACAATTTGTAGTAGGTAACATACATTGTCTGATAAATACTTTAAGGTAATACATTCCACAAGCGCGCAAAGAAGAGTTGCAAAAATATGTGTAGAAAGCTTTATTAAAGTGTTAATTTAACGTTCAATGTACGTTCATCATTAAACGCAGGCGCATCTACGCTCACACGAGACGATCGTTATACTATAAATTCTTTACTGTGTAAAATGCAGCACATTTTTATGTTCAATATAACACCATTATGGTAAAGCCCATAAAATATTGGCTGTAAGATTATTAAACCTAAGCGCGGTGATTGGCAATCCATTATTTTTTTATTGCCTGTGCCAGCAACACCGCACCCACACAAACACCAGTTCACCAACACCAAACAAAAACACTAACAACTTAATAGGGTAAACGCACCAACAATCGGCCGCCAATAAATTTCTTACACAAAATAAAAACAGGACGGGATTATTGGGACGAAAATAAGCACGAAACACGAATGCTGCCGACAATCTAATAAGCAATTCATCAAGGGATGTGACAGTATGTGTTATCGTGCGACGTAAGCCGTGGTGCGGGGGGAGGGGGGATGCATTGCAGCCACCTGCGGCCCAATGACGAAGATAAAGACTGAGTAAGATGAACTTGTTTCTTAAAGCCGGATTAAAGGCCGGACCAGTCTAGTCTTCTCTCCTAATGAGTCAGTTTTGTTCGTTCTTCGTCAAGTTTTCGATAACGAAGGGATTATTTTTTTTTTATATTTTTCTTCGCTGATCTCTTGAGCACGTTTGAGCAGAAAGGTGTTAAATTGGATAAGATTTTGTTATTGCTTAGTTTTTACAGCGTGCTAACTTTACTAGAGTCTGAAGATTTATGTCTGGCATCTTCGTAAATGTGGATTGTCACTTTTTTCTTTTCTACTTCTTTTGCTACGCTTTCTACAGGTTAGATTTGTTAACATTCCTGATGTACCTTAGCGTAGTTTTTGCAAGTTTAATGGTATTTAAAGAATTGATGACTCACAACAAATGAATGAAAGTAGACAAAGCTTTTATTTTGATGACCATATTGTCTACTATATAAACTTTTAGGGGTATAATTAAAGTAAAGAGACGTTTAAACGTCAACAATGTATGGTTAATCAGTCGCTAATCATGACTTACAAACTACCTACAGTATTTGTCCTTCCTCCCCCTTTTTAATCCATCCAAAAGTTGTCTTTAAAAGATCGCTCTTAGCGATACGACCGTCCATTGTGTCATCTTTTGTAAAATTTCTATATTTATGTCTGTAATTTATATGGTGTACATAATAAAGAGTATTCTATTCTTAACTTTAAGCAACGTTTATGAATAAAAGGTTTAATGTCTAATGCGTCTGTTGGTTCACCGGCATTAAACAAAACCCCAGATATGTTGTATATAGAAAGAAATAGGTAGTCGTCCCTACTTCCAACATCCACTTACCTTACAATATTTCACAGCAGCACACAGCAATTTCTAAACTAACAACAAAACAAACAGCTCCCTCCACCAATAGTTAAATAACTACTCCCCATATATCTTTAGTACCGTAAAACGTGAAATTCCGAACTGTTTACACACAAAACAATGCACAGCAGAACTGGCCGGTTCAGGTGTGCCAATCCGGGCTCAAAGCTAGCTCATTAATCTTCCCAACTCCTGCTAGTCCACTGTGGTAACGGATAATGGAATATTTCGGTTCCGACGGTATTTGCAAATTATGGAATCTATAATTAATATCATTGGAATTGGTGACGGTATTCAAAATTTCGATGCAATCTAGCTTATTTTATTTTAATATGACGTGTAAAAGTGATTCGAATATCCGGCTTATAGAATAAACAATTTCATTTTGAACATTTTGACGAAAATATTGACAATTTATTTTCTAATTTAAGTTATGGAAAATTTTGTGAAGATCATGAATTTAATTCAGTTGATGAAGTAGATAATAAAGCCTGTTTGTCGGCCAATGGATAATGAAATACTTCGGGTTCGATAGTATTTGCGAATTTTGTTATCTATAATATCATTAGTTGTGGAAATTTTTGAAACCGGTAATGACGATATTTCATTCATGACGGATTGAACTGAGAAGGGAGTAGAGTGATGTGAATGTCTATGGGGGAGATATTTGCCTTGTAGTAATATTAAGTGTCAGTAGTGGAACTGTATAGGTTTAAAAGCATCGATATTAACAATATTGTTGAAGCCACTGCACTGTTCATAATAAATCTGGTAAAGAAAATGAATCGAATTCAAATGATATAGTACATATAGCAGATTTGTCGGCCATATATTCAAAATCGGACTCTTAATATCCTGCATAAGTTATGATAAGTGAAACTATAGTGCCCCTAGGCGAAGTTATTATCATAGCTTTCAAAGTTGCAGAATTGAAACCCAACAAATTATCGCTGCGCTATTTAAGATATTGCCAACCCTAACGCCGCAGGCAATACTATTCATTCAGTAAATACAACGAGCGTGATAATAATGACAGCAGGTCTTAATCTATAATCAAATATTCTTCTTAGTAATGAGCAAATTAAACTAAAGTCAATAAGGATTCGACATAAACAAGCTCCAAATGCTACAATAGAAAAACGTTTATTAAAAAAGGTAAACATAAAAAGGGTTGTAACAGAGTAAATGTCATCATTACACACCATTACAGAAAAATAAAAGGGAATAGCCGATCACGGGATCAATGAGCCAGCGATGAGAATAATTCTCACGTCTCGACGATATTTCTATGCTTTAACGACGGCAGGAAATTCGTTCGGACTTGTCCGACACCCCGGGTCCGTAGATCGTAACTGAAAATTGTTTTAGCCCCCCGGGACATGCTGAAGTTCAGGTGGACTACCCACCCTGAGATCTTTCACAGGTGCTATCATGAGTTATAACACGTTTTATTAGAAAGGAGAATTTTATTGGTTTTCCTACGAGTTTTCTTTAAAGCTCTTGGGGAGTTACAGAAAGTGTATCACTTGCCTATATATATTTTAAATCGTTTCTTGTTCTCTTTTATAAGACATTACTGTTAACAATACTCGTAAATTACTGCCATATTATTTTCTAATTTATCGGTATGCAATACGCAGTTTTATAAATCGTGCTGAAATCACAATTTTTAATTAAAATCATATCATGAACATGGACCACAACTTTCTCGCTCCATCCAATAAAGTTGCTGAAAAATATTTTTTCATAATTCTGTACTCCATCTGGGTTTGTTAGCTCGTTTGAATTTAAAATCATCACAATTTTTTCCCCAACTTTAATTAAATTAAAATACAATGCAAAATTTTTAAATCCGGTAAAACAAGCTTGTTGCGGATCGAATTAAATTTGAATAAGTGGCATCAGACAGGTCTGAAGCGCTAAGAAGAAATATAAACAGTCATTTATCGTAACAATCCTGAGGTCCATTCCTCTTTAGCCCTCTTGAGGGAGGTCGAGCTCAGGTGCGGGGCTGCGGGGGGTGAACGTTTCCCCCTCTTGACTGATTGTTTGTTTTGCCATTCCCGGTTTCACAGTTTGTTTTGCAAAGGAATTTGCAGTTGCAGCGGAGTCGGACTAAAAACTCAACGGGTCATCAATTTTGGTGTAAGTGTTGCTAAGATGTCTCTGTTAAGGATTGTGGAAATCGTTGAATAGTGGTTAGAACAACTGTGTTCGTTTCTGGTGGTGTTTTGCTCGTTACCGGCGCTAAGTGGCTGGATTTGAGTAACAAGAATGTTTAGACATTTGTAAGACCTGACGAGATGGATACAAATCATTACAAAAACGGCCAAGACAGTGCAAGTCGGACTCGCATATGAAGGGTTCCGTGCCACCGCACCGTACAATGTTTTTCAAAAAACAGTGAAAAACGTTTTTTGTATGATTTACTTTATAAGTTGTTTACAACGGCCATAGTAGTACACACTCTGTGAAAATTTCAAGTATCTACCTATAACGGTTCAAAAGATACAGCCCTGTGACAGACGGACGGGTAAACAATAGGGTAACGTTGGCACCCTTTGGGATCGGATAACCTAAAAACGCAAGAATTAATACAATTGATGCTCAATACATTATTCATCAAAACAAATCAGCTAAAGAAATAAAACAGAACAAACGACACAAAACTAAAGAAGCAGCATTAGAAAATGTTACTCAAATAAAAATGAATATTGAACACGACAAAAAGAAAATGGCTGCTCATTTTTCACGTACGCGATTAAACGTTCGTAATAACAACCAAGATGGTCAGTTATTCTTTAAAAGGAACGTTGGTTATGTCCAATCTAAATTTAGAAATGGCCTGAGCGGAATGGTCAGTGCATTCTAGTGGATATGGGCAAAGTTTGTAGAGGAGAGCGGGATAATTAAATAATAATAATTAGTGTTTTGAAAGGCTTTCGAAATAAAGCGAAGTGAAATGTGAAGTTGGGAAACTTGAAACTAATAACGGAGTTGGGATAGTCACTGAGTGGAGTTAAATCTTTTGATAGTCACTTAGTGGATGTTTTTATGCAGACATGGTTATGAACAAGGTTTTATATTTTCCGTGGAAGCAATTTTTGCCACTAACTAAATTACTCAAGCCGCTAAGCTGAAGTGGGACTGGGCTGGCCACGTCTGCCATATACCCAATGAGCTGTGGGCCAAAATAACCGCTACGTGGAGCCCTGACACAGCTAGAAGGCATCGCGGAAGACCTCGTGAAAATGGCGGGACGAGCTGGAGAAACAAAACGGCCAGTGGTCCACTTTAGCCCTGGATCGAAAGAGCTGGAAGTCATAAGAAGAGGCTTTTACCCAGCAGTGGGATAATGCAGGCTAATAGTAACAGTAACATTACTCAAAATTATCATTGATTCTTCAGATATTCTTTACCTTTATCACTTTGATCAAATTCTATATCAATATTGACCCCAATATTACTAATACGTCCATCATCAATTCTCACATAGCTGCCTCTGCCCTTTCAAAAACCTACATCTTCAAGGCAATCAATTACCAAGATCGCATCAGCTAAGCTCTTACACCACACCCCATCTAACCAGTGTTGCGTCGCAGGCGGGGTTAAAATTTCATGGCCTTAAACAGGTCGGGCCTGGTCCTACCCTGTTTACAGGCAGCAGGACCAAGCGCTGTACTTAAAAGAATTTTTCTACTTAATGCTTAGGAAGTCGTTTTTGCATCAAAGCTGGAGAAATGGCTTGTACGATACTTTTAAGAGAATATTTATGGGAATCTATGTTTTGTTTAAGGATTGGAGCGATTTGTAGATAGTTGTCGTTTTTTTTGTTGTTGGTGTTGTTGTCAAGTTTAGTATTGTGTTTAGCATTTGTTTCTGTGACATTATAACACTACCGTTATTAGCTCAAGTTTCTTTAGTATATATACCAACCATCATCATCTGCCTAGCCTTTTTCCAACTATGTTGGGGTCGGCTTTCAGTCTAACCGGATGCAGCTGAATACCAGTGTTTTACATAGAGCGACTGCCACAACCCAGTGACTAGGTAATATGATACCCCTTTGTAAGACTGGTTATTAAACTTTCGGGCTTCTGACCAACTGTAACGATTACTGCTATTGGCTTAGCGTGCTTTCCGAGGCACGGAGGAGGGGTAGGTAGGTATGTGAAGATGGTCTGCGGACCAACCGAAGCAAGCATAGCTCAACCTGATCGATCGAACCCTGCAGTTGTTATGACTTAGTCACAAGCCTCCTCTATACTCCATGTATATACCGACCATAATACTTACAAATTCATGAACTAGTTGAATATTTCTCACGATTATGTTGAATTATCAGATCAGAATAATACTTTACATTAACCCTAACATTTGACTTCCTGAATTCCAAAGCCATTATATTTATACTAGCTGCGCCCCGTGGTTTCACCCGCATAAGTTTCGATCCCGTAGGAATATCGAGATGAAAAGTAACCTATGTGTTATTCCTGGTTATCAACTATCTGTATTTAATCAAAATCCATTCAGTAGTTTTGGCATTAAAGAGTAACAAACATCCATCCATCCATACAAACTTTCACGTTTATAATATTAGTAGGATTAAACAAGCTATGTACACAATAGAATGGTAATGTAACAATTTCGTTGGAAATATTGGCATATTCAAGCCGACAATATTAAGCGTTCTGCGGCACAGTCCCGATTTCCCTAAGTGCGATAAGCATCTAGAATCTAGACCATTTCCCGTCCATTCTAGACTGAAGCAGGAGCTACGAAGGAAATAGACTATTGTGGTTTGCCTGCTATATTCGGTTATATGATATAGTGTTAATGTGTTTGGTATTAATATCTTAGCTATATTAATGATGGATCTAGGATCTCAGTCCTAGATGATGTACAGTATTGTATTTAGTGTAAGATTTATTAATGTTGACTGTACAAGCAACTTGACACCCTACCTCAATTCGCAATTTTACACAACTGTCAAAGAATGACAGTTATAGTCACTTTGTTCAACAATTAATTTCCCAGACTTGACAAGAAACTCTTGAAAAATTAATTTATTAAATCAATAGGATCCCAGCGTTCGGTATTCCTGGGTTACTGTCGTTTTATTGCGGTCCATGTAAGAGGTAAAGATAAACAAAATGAAATGGGTACAAATCAGTGGTTTTCTACTACAATTGAAAAGTAAGCCACAAAACTTTTACCACAAAAATTCAAGATCTAAATAAAACGTTGTGAATAAAACTTCATTCAACTATTCAGTGAGGTGAGACCCCCAGTTGTCGGCATCGTAACTCCGCGTCGGCTACAATTTGGCGAATGCATTCCCCCACTAAATCGCCGTTCAAGTATTGAAGGCGCTGTGAAAATTTCATACGCTAAGTGCCTATTCGCGTGGTGTCTCGTTAAGGAAATACTCCACCTCATGTTAGCCTCAAATCCCTCTTAGTATAAAAGGTCATAAGTGTCGATGGAGTGGTCTATAAAGTTTGCACATTATTGATTTTTACCGGTTTAAGTGTTAACTGTTAAGCTTATGTTCTTTTTATTATAGATCTACGAACTCATGACAATTGTAGATTATAAAAAAGGTATATCACATGCAATCGCTTGGTTTTCGTTGTTGAAAATGGAGAAATAAAAAATGAATTACCTATTTCTACTCGCAGATTAATTTGTGTTAGCCACAAGGATAATAAATTCACAGTTCTGTAATGAAAGCTATCTGTATGTGATGTCCCAAGAGTTCTGCTTCATCTTATTATTCCTAGTTTTGCTTTTGCTACAATTCGACTTGTTTAGTATCCGGTTCTTGTTTCATTAGCAAATACAGAACCAGTTGATTCATCCCAGCTTGTGTTTCTGGTATTACATGAATACACAATACGTCTACCTCCTGAGAATATTCAGATAATCTTACTCTGGAGTTCTCGCTTATCACGGTCTCAGGGGTTATTTTCGGAATCTAGATATATTTTTCCGTCTGGACGAATTTGGATTCGGGCCTCTAAAGACATGTGTCGGTCAGCTGTAAAGTAAGGTTCCCTTTCATCATTATCATCTAGCTTTTCCTAACATTGTCGGGATCGGCTTCTAGTCCGACCAGATGGGACTGAATATCAATACTGGTATGATTTCTTTATGAAAATAGTTCCGCCAAACGAAACAAAATATTACAATCCGCAGAAGTGCCCTTAAATCCGAATATCAAATTAAATCGGTGCAATAAATTATTTTTCTCACAGAAATGAATTTTACCGGGACGTTATCGAGATTAAAACGAAATTAATCGGACCGGGTAGATTAATGACAGCCCAAGTGTAAGGTTCTCAGTTTACAGTTACGTCCGATGATAAGCATTATACGTCGGCCACTTTAAAATTCAATTTACCATGCTCTAGGATTACAACCCTTAATTCTATTACACATAGCTCAGATTTCATCGCATTCAAAATTGTTTTATGACCTTTCTTTTAACCTATGTCATTGGAAAATGAACCTTCTACCTACGCGTTAAAGTCGACATAAGTGTTAGATAGAATGTTATACTTTCTCATTTTATAATGCCGCCAGTATGTGTATATGCTTGATTTATATCCTCCTTTGAAATATTATCAGGAGTGTATTCATCAATCTAATTTTAGAGCGACTTTAAGTAGTTCTTATCTTTATTGTGTTTGACCCATGTTTTATTTGTATCATTAAAATTAAGTTTTAGATTTAGGTTAATTTATAATAGGGATCGATAGAGAGTTGCATCTGGTACAACAAACAGACAGAAAAAATCATTTTAGATGAGTCTGCGATCACGACTATAAATACTGTAAGTTTCGGGAATTGGCTTATATCTGGCTTAAAAAGAGTTTTAAAGAAATATATTGACATAATAAAAAGGAACAAAACATCGCCCTCATAACACCACCATCCATAATAACATGACCAACAAAAACCTACTTGACGCACATTAACAAATTCAACATTAATTACCACAAACGAAGGGAAAATAAAAGAAAAGCTAGACTCATTAACCACTGGTAAACTAATGGGATTTGATGGGAAGGCGAGCAAAAACGCGTACAATCCCCGGAGGCACGGTTAAGCATGATTTATAGTGGCTCCCTGTGTATGAGAGCGAGTGAATTGTAAAATGAAACACACCTGACTCTGTTGATGACAATTGATGATTAATTTTTTGTTTTGCATATTGAATATGGAATGGAAATGAAGTTTTTGATGTAGGAGCTTTCTTTTTCTTTGTGTTTAAAGGTGTGAATTGTTATCATTTTGTGAGTGGCTTGAGATAATTAAGAAAATCGAGGATGATAAATGGCGTAGATAGATCTATTTGCATCCGCATATGGTGAAGATTTACCCGGCTGCGTTCATAAGCGTTGCTATATGTTAAGTAGTGATTAGCGACGATACATTTTCGACGTTTAAACGTAAAGGTAACTGTATCTTTAATAATCGTTTATGAATAAACTCCTAGATGAATTCTAGTACTTAAAAATGTCCACATTCATGTTGTCATCTCATCTGAGCGATAATCAAAGTCGAAAAACTTTCAAATTTGTAAGTAAATTAGCGGTATTGTTGGCAGATTATCTTAAAAATACGGGAATTGCCCGTTTAGTTTAAACATCTTATAAGTAAGTAGATGGTCGTCGTAAAGTATAAAAGCAAAAAGCACTAGTGATTACAAGACCAGTTTCTTTAAGACCGCGACCTTGACGATAACCGAGGAAATACAATTACACGAGCAAGCAGTTGGATGACGAAGACGAAGTGCAAAAGGAAATAATAATTTTACTTTCAGTAGCAGAAGTTTTTATCACGCGGACTTTTACAAGGATAAAATAATAAAAATGTTTCGTTCTAAAATCTAAACAAACAAATAATCTTTCACACGTTTAGGCACTCAGATTAAGCAACAAAGCGTTGCATAAAACAAAACAAAAAAGAAACTAAAAAATGCATACCTACATTACGCCGCAGAGCATAAACCACGAAAAATTTCATATCGTTGTGATAAAAACTAAAATTCATATTTCTGCATCACACTAAACCGCAGTTGTACTAAAACTTTATGCTCACGAACATAAACACATAAATTGTACGTTGTATAGTAAAAACTGGATTGGTATGACGTGGAGAAATGCGGTGTACGGGTGAAACACCTGGGGGCCCGCCGGACAACAATTGTGCCGTTTACCTTAGCGTTCTTGGTCATTTGCGGGACGTTGACGGAAATGGGATTTGTGAAAATATAATCGACGTATTTAGTTGGGACGACAATTGGGACTTTTACCCTTGTTTTTTGTTACGTTTACGTGAAAGGAAAATTGTATTATTTTTTCACTTATTATTATTACACACGGTTTCTATTATTTTTGTTTTCGGACGGATTGTCATGATTTTTTTTTTACAAATTCATACAAAGGAGAAGTGTCTGAAATAAGTATCCCTTCAGACATTGATGCTATAGCTTATTTGTCTACGTTAGAAATTGTGACTAAAATTTGCATGGCCTACAGCTATATTAGTTGGCATATTCAGCATTGGCATATTATAATGTTCCCACTGTTGGGACACAGGCCTCCTCTCGTTGAGAAGGAAAGGCCCAGTGCGGGTTGGTAGTTGTCATACGTCTTCAAATTTTTAGTTCCAAGAGATGCCGGTTTCCTCACGATGTTTTCCTTCACCGTTTTGAGAGCAGTAGTGATGAAATAACAATACACAAAGTAAAGCGCCTGTTTGGATCCGAACCTACAACTCTTAAGTCACGGCCGTTAACACTATTTTAAATCAACATCTGACAAGCCTTTTCCCACCTATGTTGGGGTCGGCTTCCACTCTAACCGGATACAGCTGAATACCAGTATTTTCCATGGAGCGACTGCCTATCTGACCTCCAGAACCCACTTATTGGGTAATACGATACCCCTTGGGAAGACTGGTTGTCAGATTTTCGGGCTTCTGACGATCCACCACCACTATTTAAAATGTCATCAATTATTTAGTAGAACATCTAACATAAAACAGCTGTTATCAAGCCAAACAATTTTCTCTTTAGCACAATATATTTTCGTTTTATCAAACCCAGCCTGTCTAGAATCTACCGCTCCTAATTTTGTAAGCTCATTAATCAACGTAATTTCTTAATGAAACATAGTCAGAGACAGCTAGGCTCCAAGGCTAGTCAAGACTTTATCTTTATTAAGCCTTAGTCAGATCTAAAACGTTCATAATTTTTTTAATTCCCAGATTTGGTGTATCATGAATGGCTGATAGAAAAAAAAGCGTACCACCGTACAATATTTACCACTACCTATATCTTTTAAATACTTTAACTAAAAAAACACTTTTCTTAAACAAGAACCCCTTTCATTTTAACTTTATTTTATTTTTTATTATTTGTTGTTATAGCGGTCATACTCTGTGAAAATTTCAAGTATCTACCTATTACGTTTCAAAAGATATAACCCTGTGACAGACGGACGGACAGCGGAGCCTTAGTAATGGGGTCCCGTTGGTACCCATTGGGTACGGTTCCCTAAAAAAAGCTGTCTGCTGTGACGTCATAATCCAACACGGTGTCTCAGTTCAGTATGTGGGGTGAGGTGAGGCTAAAGCTACCGCTGTCGAAGTAGCCGAATTCTGATCGAAGCTTATTTACCTACTACTGTTACTGTTAGCCTGTATCATCCCTCTGCTGGGCCAAGACCCCTCCCCGTGACTTCCAACTCTTTCAATCCAGAGCTAAAGTTGACCACTGGCCGTTTGTTTTGGTCAGCTCGTCCCGCTGTCTTTTACGAGGATTGTCGCGACGCCTACTAGCTGTGTCAGGGCTCCACATGGTGGTTATTTTGGCCCACAGCTCATTGGGCATACGGCAGACGTGGCTAGCCCAGTTCTATTTCAGCTTAGCGGCTTTTTGATCAACGTCAGTAATCTGTGTTTTGGAGCGCAGTGTGTGTGAAGCTTATTTAAAAAAAAACAAATGCAATCTTGAATACGACGAAGAAGACAAACTTTATAAACAGCACAGAAGTCAAAATGCACTGCCAAAGGATCACCAAATCCCATATGTAGGTACATCAAGTAACAAACTACCCAAAAACTTAATAACATCGCGAAAAAAGGACCACAAATCTCCTTACATCATAAAACATCTACGTGTGCAAAAGAAAAAAATATATACAAACAAAAAAACATGGGAACTCAGCAGTAGAGAAATATTTGAGTCATTTAAATATGTATAAACCTGCCACATCAAACGGATATCATTTTCTCCAGGATCGAAGGTATTACGGGGCTAAAGTCGATATTTTGTGGGACTTTGGGACTGTGGGACGTTCTTGTAAATCATTTTCATTTTAGAAAAGGATTTTTTTCTGGGTAGTCTGTTTTGGTATGTTTTTTTGTACCGAAGGCCCGTTTTTGTAAATCATGCATAGGTTCTGAATATCTGTATGTTTTGCGGTATTCTATTGTTCAAGTTCAGTCTAGGTTTTGACAAAACCCTAGTAGTTCTTATAATGCTACTGGAATCTTGGCTAGTAATCTAGCCTGTATAAAATCGTGACACTTGTGTATCAGTAACACTTAAATTAGACTATAATCGTTACATTTGTGTACCAGTCACTCATACATTAGACTGTAATCGTAACACTGGTGTACCAGCCACGCTTAAATTAGACTGTTTACTGTCTTACCTTACTGCTTCTTCTTATTTGTAAGCAGTCTAATTTAATTGTTACTGGTACACACGTGTTACGATTTCATCCAGGCAAAATTTCTTACTAGCCAAGATCCCAGGAGCTTTACAAGAACTACTAGGGTCTTGGCAAATCTAAACTTCTACAATAGAATATCACAAAACACACAGATCTTCAGAACCTGCATAATTTACAAAAACGGGCCTTCGCGGTACAAAAAACATACATAATGAGTCTAAGTGCAAATTTGATTATGTCCTTTATACAACTACAACTTTCGACTCAAAAATAGTTCAAAGCCAACCAAAAACATGACCTTCCATTAAATGCAAACTTATAAGTCAATCACGAAGTTTAGCAATCAACCAATCAATATTCATGGATGGGACAAAGACCAACTTCTATCGTGAGCCCTATTGGCAAATAAGCTCATGTCGTCATCAAATGGATTTTGTCGAACGAAACGACGAACCTCCTTCTATTGGCGGAGGATGAAAGAAATAATTTAGGTACATTATTTTTTTCTTACGGACAAAATGTCGAGTAATACTTTCTTCCGTTTATTGGTTTTATAGGGAAATTTTCAGAGAAATGCTTAAGCAGTGCCTTGTTTGGTTGTTGTAAGGATCTTATAAATTGGCGATGTAAAGGGTCGTGTAATCAGTTTTTTATTCAATATTGGTTTCACTTGTAACGGTTCTACCTTTAGTAACGAAAAGAGATTTCTTTGTTATAATTGGATATTGATACTCCATCCATCATCGAAGTTAAAAAGATTAACTGTCATTTTCGTATGAAAAGACCACACAGGAAAACCAGTACAGCGCACTCCAACATTACACAAACAGCGTAAAAACGATTCAGCAAAGGTAAAATCAAACAATTCCTCGAAACGCCAAGTAAACTGGAGGTATGTGTGTTTTATATTGAAAAAACACGGCTGTTTGCGCTTTTGGCTACAAACATGAAGAATTGAATGTGTCCCGGCTGCCAACATATGTATATTAAGTTTATATTTGTTCGGTTAGACAGTGTTCGTCGCTTGGTCGTGTTTGCCTAGCAGTGTTAATAAAATCATTGCATATGAGAGCGTATGGTTAAATGAGTTACGCAAGTGAGTTTTAGAAAATTAGCATTTGTTTGTTAATCGTAGGTGTATATATAGAATAATTTGGCAGCTCTTGGAAGGAAATCTTTGATCAATCAGTTACGAAATTTATATTGTTGTAGAAAAATTTTTCAAAGTTACAAGACAAATGATTTATTTGACACGAAATTATGTCAACTTTCTTTCTTTCAAGATTTTTCTACTCCTACGACGTTATTTTATAAAGGACTAATGCCCAAATTAAAGACGCCCTTTAAGAAGGACAAGTTCAATATGAGTCGAAAAACTAAAGATAATAAAATTTCACTATCTAATCGAACTCTGCAACACGTTTTTATATTTGTCAAAAATAATTCAGTAATAAGAAAGATGGTTCTGAAGTACTAAAGCTTAATCTTAGCGGTCTAAGTCTAAAAGCTGCATCTATAAGAATAAACATGGAATGCATATTAATTCAGAATTTAAAACCTAAATCTTTATTTTAGGATTAACTCTAGCGTTTTAAAAATCACTGCAATGCGGGCGGCATTCTGCTAGAGGCTTAACTTAAGCATTTCAGATAAACAGACTTAGATGTTATATATCCCACGATTGAGGCAGCTTTAGCTAAATAACATGCAAAATCAGCCAATAATGTTCCCATTACTGAAACACAGGCCTCCTCTCTTCGGGAGGGAGTGGGTTGTAATCTACTACGCAGGCCTAGTACGGGTTGATGATGTCACATGTCTTCGAATTTTTGGTTCTAGGACATGCCAGTTTCCTCACGATGTTTCCTTCACCGTTTTGAGAGCAGTGGTGATGAAATTAATTACACAAAGGAGCTTGCCTGGGTTCAAACTCACGCTCGATAACATGCAGAAAAACAAAAGAAAAATCAAATGTCAATCAGGCAGAGGGATACAAAAAATGTTATTAATACTAAATGATCTTTTAATAGTCTTTTATTATTAAATGAAGCCAAAACTGGCCCAATATGCTTACACGTGGTATTTTTTTATACCGTCTTCATTTGGAAAATAATCTCTTCGCCTTATTCCGAAATAGTTTCTTTGCTTCTTTATTTTTCTTTTGTTATTATGAATGAAGACACCTTCTTCTTCGCGTCGCTAGCCTGCCTTTTCTCAGAACTTGTTCGCCCAAAACCTCGCCACTTCCACGACGTTGTCGGTGGCAGCGCAGAGGTCACTTTGACTGCAAATTTTGGGACACAGAGGGCAGGATAGGAGATGGAGCATAATTTGCGACATAGCTTCACATCCCCACCCTGCTGCCGTTCGGTCGAGGTAGCACCACTTTAACAGGTTGGACTTACATCGTTTCGTTTTTGGACACACGTGAAGAGATGATTTAGGGAAATGAGGACTCCAAAAACACAGATTTGAAACGCACGAAGCTGTATGAGCAGCCACGAAAATAGAAGAAGCGCAGTGACTACATAAGAATCCTTTGTTACCACAATTCTTTCCAACATTTAAGTCCCAAACTCAATCTGAAAAGTCTTTTAGCCACCACTTTTGTAAACCATTTCAATAAGAACCACAAATCACTATTTCAAAATTCCACCAGCACTCTTATTTAAAAGGCACAATTGAAATTCCCTCGCAAAACTTTTCCAGTATTCCTTGAAAACTGAACACATCTACGTTATCTGAGTGTAATATATGCGCATCCCAGTTGCAAAAGGAATTTATTTCGTTTACTTTTATTTATTGAGAACCGTTTGCAGGTAACACCGTTTCTAATGTTGGAATCTGCGAGCTAAGTAATTTACGTGCAGGATTCATTACGATGCTAGTACGATTTTCTTGTTACGCTGTGTAAATTATGCCGCTTTGTTTCAGTACTTTAGCTTTTGAGTTGATTTTAGTTTGTACCGGAGGACCAGTTTTTAACATCGCATCGTTGCGATTTTTGGTCCTATTTCTACCACCCACACTTAGAACTGTTAATTCTTCATACGAAATAGTGGCAATCGTCTACATTGTTGGTTCTTGATCCTGTTCCTAGTATTCGCAAATTGATTATACATTTTTAGTATGACATACTTAGAACTAATCTGTTATATTAGAACATAATTTTTATAGTTTTGCAGACGAGTCCTGGAATGGAGACCGCGTGTCGGCAAGCTTAGCGTGGGACGCGCCCCGGCTGCGTACTCGTAGATGGACCGACGACCATTAGAAACTGGCTAGGACAGGCTGGATGCGGAAGGCGACGGACAGGGTGTAGTGGTGCAGCCTGGGAGCAGTGGACTAGGCTGAGTTGATTATAGTTTTGAGAGAGAGTGTGTGTCTTGTAATTTATATTAGAATTAGTTGTAAATACTGAAGGGCGGGCGTTTTTGGGGGACTGTTTTTTGTAATTTTGACGTTCGAAAAGTGCTGATTCTCAGCCTAATTTGAATAAATGACTTTTGATTTTGATACTAAAATAAGTAAGTATCTAAGTACGTATTATTAAAGTAAAACTAATTTGCATGCCCTAATCAGGCAAAATATGAACTGTGCATAAACTACCAATTTTCACATCTGATAAAATCTGTATTTTTAGCAAATAATCTTATTCCTCTACATATCTGAATTTCTTCGTCTTACCATCAAGATTGTTTATTCTGGGTGCCAGGCAGCTAAGTTTCGAGTTACGAAACAGAACTTTATACATTGGTCAGCACATAGTTAGTACATATTCGTGCACAAGTGCTATATTCCAATTTGATAGGAGTACAAACGTCTTAGTTGTGGAAATAGTGCACAAAAATACATGGTACGAGTGTCAGCTGTTTTTTGCTCGTGAGAAGTATTATAACAATCTCACTACCAAATTAACACAATTTAAAGAATGAAGAGTTACTTCAACAGTAAGAAACTCCATAAGTAATAGGCAATCTCCACGCGTCACGATCCAACACTTCTGTTCACGACTGTCCCAATCCCAAGTCAAATAAGGAACAAAGTATCTCGCAACCCCGTGTAAATTAGAAAGGTAAGTGCCAACAAAACCGATTTAGTTTTCAAGCAAAACTCACCTTTAAGAGCCAACGTAGGGCAATAAATTCTGCGTTAACGTCCCACGTTCAACGTAAGAAACGGTTGCTTTATAGAAGAAAAAAATAAACGATTTGCTACACCCTCGAGCGTCTTCGAAAATTTTTACGCGAATATAAAGTTCACTCGTTACTTCGTGTAAAAACATTTTGCGTTGTGAAAAGGACGTTGTAAATGCAAACGCTATTCATCTTTGAATAGTACTCTTTATGTAATCATTCGGTGAATTAGTGTTGTGCTTGTTAGTCGATTAGGATGGCTGACTATTGTCGGTTAGTCGAACAGTGAAGTGTGTTAAATGCCGTGAGTACATATTTTCATTATGAAGTTAGCAAATGATCACTGCATTTTTTTTTTTTTTTGTTATATTTCACATAATACATAATCAGCCTATAACGTTCCCACAGCTGGGACACAGGCCTCCTCACTGTAAGAGGGAGATATTTAACGGGCGCGAATTTGAATAATGAAACTCATGACTTCATGAGGTATACCAATATTTTCTTCCATAAAAACGTTTTCTTTTCTAAAACAGTGCAACAGTCATGACTTTCCCAGTCATGTTGAAATAAGCTATGAATCAGTATTTTACGAGAAGCATACACCAGACCATCCTTAATAATTTCTAAGCAATACCAACGACTTTAGGTTGAGTCTTGGCAAAAAGAATGGTGACCAATCCACAGACTGTCCGCAGCAAGTTCAGTTTACCCTCGACATAACAAACACGTGGTAGCTATTTAACAACGACCCCAATTTCTATTATACTTCGTGCGCATAAGACCCACCGTACCTCACCTACTTAAAAATTTGCAAAATTCATTAATTCTTTGAAATGTTTCATAAAGCGTTCCCGGGGGATGGCAAACTTTTGCGTACAGGTCGTTTAATAACGTAACGTGCAGTTTTATCGCTTCCAACTTTACTTACAAAATAAACTTTCTAATTATTATTATGAAAACCTCCTCCGAAATCTGTTGAACGTTTCTTGAGTTTGACGGGTTCATTTGACAGGATCGACATGTCAAATATTGTTTTTGTCTAAACATTATTAATTTTTTTATAGTATGGGCATGTGATGCGGAGATGTTGTCAGGAAAGTTTTGAGTATGAATGTGGATGGCTATATGAGTAGGAGAAGACTAAAGAAACGATGGATGGGCTGTGTGAAAGATGATATGGATAGAAAAGGAGTGACTACCGAGATGACGACTAACAGAATGTAAGAAGTTTCAGTATGGAAGAAAAAGACATGTTGCAGCTGACCCCAAATAAAATGGAATAACGACAGGAGAATGATGATTATATTTTTTATGGGTTTAGTTTTTTATTAAGTAGATAAATGTAGCTCTTTATTTTGTTATACATATATATACTTATACTTCTTCTAACTACTAATACAATTAAATTAATGTACGTAACAGCAGTTTCAGTCCACAAAATTTTGTTTCGTAATCGACTAAAAAAAATTGAAGTTGTCAGTCACATCACTAAAGTCATTTCTGAATTCAAATGGATGAAACGTAATGGACATTTTAACGTGCAGGTGGATTTATGACAGGACAAAACCTAGTCACTTTTTGAATATACAATGTCACTATGAAAATATCAAAGTCTACAAAATACTGTATCCCAATTGGATTATTCACTTAAAACCATGTCTCTCTCCCCAACAAAACAAAGACATAACGAAAAATGACGTTACAAAGCTGACAAGATACATTCAAATGCAAAAATAACATTCTCGGCTCATCCCTGTAACCTCACAGTATAACGTAATGACAGCCCTTACATGACAATTCCATTCGCGCAGGGCTGTCACTCATTAGCATATGTACATAAAGAGTCGCTCATTGGCTGGGCCGCGGTACGCCATGTTTGAATTGCAGAAATTCCAGCCGCCATTTTATTAATTAAAATGTCCCGCGTTTTTTCTCATGCCACAATTATTGTTTGTGAAGTTATCTTAATGTTTACTGTGTAGATTTGACAGGGTAGTTGATATATACAATGATATTTAAGATGGTTTTTTAGTAATATTAGAGCAAGAATAATGACATAGAGAGGTGTAAATTTGCTGTATTTTATAACAAAACATTGTTATCATTGTGAATTTGTCCTTTGTTGTAAAAAATTACGTGTGCTCGCATGTCATGAAAGCTTTTAAGTATGTAGTTGAAACTTCGGTCAGTACCTACCTATTTGTTTCAGAAAAATCGAATGACCTTTTTCTACACCTTCGCATGTGAGGTTTTCCCTACTATCAATACTGCATGACGACTAAGTTATCTGTTATTACAAAAATCTTTTAAATCTTCTTAACTATTAACGATTTTTTTATTGCGAGTTCATGTTGTAATATTATGGGAACGTTAATAGTTGTGGGTGGTCTATAAGTATAAAATAAACTTCTAAAGCGAACGTTTAAAACTTGAAGATGAGTTTCTTTGTCAAATTAATGTTGGCGATTTATATTGAACATAAGTTTTTATTAACTGCATCATTTCTCACACAAAAGCACTTCAAATGATATAAAAACCATGGCGTTTTAACATCCCACATAAGAAAAGCATTCCATTGTATAACATTTTAAATATCGAACATTTCCTCTTGGTAACGTTCCGTTTTTAAAATATGCGCAATTTTTTTCATGTCTGGTGCTTTCGTAAAATTTTAAATTTTCTAAAAAAGAACGTTAAAGAATAGAGATGTGACGCAAAATAACGTATTCCACGGTCGTTTTACGTCCGCGAGACGGTAGAACGTAGTGAACGCGCGAAAGCTTTTCCTTTCAAGTAAATAAAAATAGTCGAATATATTGAAGTCCCGCGGGATGGCCAATAACTTCACTTGGATTTGGCTCTGTGTACGTATGGAAATTCGGCGCACCGGGTGCGTTTAGACGGATCCCGGGATGGCCATCGATAGTTTGGGTGCCAACTCTAGCCATCAATCGAGAATGGATCGTATCGTTGTAAGTATTGCTTTTTTAATTAGAGTTAAAATGTTTTTACGGCTTCAATTGAAGTAGATTTTTATACTTATTGCAAAAAAGTTTTGATAAGAATTTTAAGTTCACTGATCTATGAAATCGTTTAACTAACGAATACTTTTAATGTAGGTACCTGAAAGTTATTTACTCTAAACGCGAGCATTTTTAACTTGATGCATTAATTACTATTAAAAGTTTATGAACACAAAGGCAAAAATAACTTACTAAAATACTTTTCTACTTAAAAGAAAACGCTATAAAACTCAAAAATTGTCTTTAAATATAATCGCAATAACAACACTGATCAGTCAATACAACGACTTACAATTTTCTCTATCGATAAAAATGCTAATGTCCCATCCCTTCGCGGGGGGATCTCGGGAGGTCCTAGAGGAGGTCCAAAGTGATTGCATTGGATGCCTCCAAGTCTCCAGTAAGTAGATTCAGATACTGGTGCTTGAACAATGGCGCTTTCTTGACTTTATTCTGAATTTTGAAGTATGAACTCCTTTAAGATTTGCAAAGAATTCGAAGATATTTTAAGAAAAAATGTTGAAATATTTTTGGGCATTCCGGTATGAAAATATTTCGGAAGGCGTCAAGTTTTTAACATAACTTTTGGAATGATTGAAGGAATTACTGATGCCATGGAAAGTGAATAAACAAAGGATACCTACAACCGTTTAACCAATAGCAATAGAACATAAAACATTATGTCCTTTCGACGGATACCAATAAACAAAACGTATGAATCACAAACAAACAATAAATAAACCATCTTGAAAAAACAACACGCAAAGAAACACTTAAAACACGAAACTTTTAACAAATGCGAAAAAACAGCGAAAAAAATTAAGCAAATGTTACCCGTAACTTGTTAACTTGCAGATCGATCGCATTATTGAAATAACGCTCTAGTGGCCCATCATGGCCCTTTCTAAACGGAGGAGATGGCGTTGATCAAGGATTATACCTGGGATTAAGGGCTCAGGAAACTCAAAGTTATGATAATGTGAACCCTTGGAAGCTCAACGCAGCTTTAAGCTGATCCTGGATTTGCTGAATCCAGGTAAAGTTGTAAGTGTAAGTTTGAAGTGTTTTCCGTGAACTTGATTAAGTTGTAAATGTGAGAGAAATGTTTGGGGAAATTGTGTTTATAATATGGTGTGTTAAAAATAAATCATATCTACTTGTAGCGTATCCATAACTATTGCAGCGTGTAGCGAAAACCAAATAATTAACAATATTCGGATTAAAAGAAGTTACCATAATTCCAATTTCATTATTTATAGGTAAAACAATTCGATTATCAACATCTAATAAACGAAAACTATAAGGATATATCGCATTAGAGGAAATATATATGAATCAAATTCAATATTGAAAAACCAACATGATAGTGTGACCAAATATCATTTACAAGCAACATTTAGATCTGATAAAGAATATCAGATAGCAAATGGGTTAATGATAAAGGACGACGCATATGAAACAGAAAACTACACATGCAAAAATCCTGTAGAGATCAAATTATTGACATGCAAGAACAGGTAGTCAAGCAAGAACCTGTTCGCCCCATAGCAACAGCTCCCCTCCGAAAAGTTTTACAACTTGGCAAACAGGCACCATGTTTTTCACTCCCCAATCCCTGCATCCCTTATATAGAAACCTATCCTAAAGTACATAGCCCAGAATTTCGCCTTAGTCATTATAGTACAAAAGTTTCATAAACCTCATATTTAAGTTCATAAAAGAGCTTTTCGTACGTATTTTCCAAGGAGCTTCCATTACACCCAAAATTATCTAGCATAACAAAATTATAACCTCCATCGATGAAAGACCTAGCATTGATTACATTAGCGAGTGAAGCGAAAACATAAAATTGGTAAAGTCACTGACAACAGAATATGCATAGCAAGGTAATATATGCTAAATAGTAAAAGTACGATAAGTAGTGTATATCACGCGAACCCGACATTTTGTTAGCATTTATATAAGGCTGGGAACACTGCTAGTGAAAACGAAACATCCTATATCCACACCAAGTGTCTGTCAAAACAGGACTTGCTCCCCTCACCCTAGGGTTGAATATGGACTGAACATGGAAGTGATAAAAGATGTTTTGTGGATGGTAGAGGTTCTTTAGCTAATAGTAACGAATGATGGGTCAAGGGTGAAAGTAGACGACGAAAGAATCAAAGAAGAAAATTAGGACTATATAACGAATGGTTCAGAATAACTGCTTACAGTTGTATTGTTGGTGTATTATTAGCCGACTTGGATTTATTTCCTTTGAGGTTTTTTATCGGTTATTTGATTTAGCCAAGTTCAAAGCTAATGTACGAATGTGGAAATCTTAAAAAGAAGGGGAAGACTAAAGAAACAATGGATAGATTGTGAAAGGTGATGTGTATGTAATCATAGCATAATCAGCCTATAATTTTCCCATTGCTGGGACACAGGCCTCAATTCTGTGAGAGTGAGTGGGCGCTACGCGGGCCCTGTGCGGGCTGGGAGATGTCACATGTCTTCGAATTTTGATTCTAGGACATGTCGGTTTCGTCACGATGTTTTCCTTCACCGTTTTGAGAGCAGTAGTGTTGAAATAATTTACACAAAGTAATAGCTAAGTATTGCAGCCGTTACCACTGGGCCACCCCTGCTCTGCAATAAGGTATATGAAAAACAAATTGGAGAAAACCTACTTAAGCATTAGATGGTTTGGATAAGAGAAAGCAATATACTTGAAGAAGTTCTCCTGCCTAGAATACGAATGAAGTTGCAGGCAACAAGCTGGTATCCCTATTATAGACATAACAAGTTATACATATGGGTAAAACATACCTGTAAGTACCCACTGTCAGCCATCAACCCAAAACCTTTTAATTTCAGAGTAAAATGCAAACGAATATCTCGCGTTCTGATTTAATTTCGGGTTTCGGCAGAATCACTGCACCGAACCATAGCTTCTGGCGATTTAAGTGTACTTAAAGCGACCTATTTGAATAAAAACATTTCGATATTGAATTCGTTTCCATTCCTGCTACAAGAGGTTTTTTAATAATGAAATGTTTCATTATTCCAAAGGGATCGCGTATCATTTGTTGCGGGTTTAAGTAATTATGTATTTATTTATATAACAGTTGCTTACTGCTCTTACACTGATTTCGTACATCTTTATCTTGGACAGTCGTTAATCGTCGTCTTGGGTAATCAGAAATCTAAAATACCAAGGGGTTTGTGTTATCCTGTAACTGGGTTGTGGAGGTCAGGAGACCAATTCCCGGAATTAAAAACGTTCAAAATCTAGTCGCAATTCATGTCAGCGACAATGAATGTCAAAAACTTGTCAAAAATGTACGGAAATCAGAGGTATTTTGGACAGATGAGATCAGACTGTGAACGTTCTTAAAATTACAAGAATTGCCCCTCTGACAGGCAGTCTCTCCTTGTACAATTCAGCTGCATCCGGTTAGACTGGAAGCCGACCCCAACTAGTTGGTAAAAGACTAGGCAGATAGTTATTTGCTTGCTGCCCTTACAGTATACACCAAAGCATGCATCAAGCCAACAATATAACATTCAAGTAAAAAAGTTCATGCAAACATTTGACATAGATTTACTTGCTATACATAAATATGTCGAAATCCGGCTCCTGGGCAATAAGGGCGTTCAGCAGATTGATGTTGGGATGTGCTTGTGGGTGTGCTAATTAAGATATAGTCACAAGATATTTGAGAGACTTGTGTGGGTGTATTTTGTAAATATTTGGTCAGGTAGGTTTAATTCCACTGTGGGTGTCATACTAAGCTTCTTGAAATTTTATAGGTCCTTCTGTGAGGTAACCAATATAATAAAGGCAATATTTGGAAAGACGAAGTTATTTTGGGACTCACGACCTGTAGTGGCCTTTTATCAGTTAAGATTTACTTTGCATTTTGAAACATACAATACAAGAAAATATTGTTAGAACAATTCCAGTGCGCACAAGGGGACTGTTCTCTACCAGCTTCTGTAAATCCAATGCTGATGTGCATACCGGTTGGCATTTTTTATCATCTGGACAAAAACAGGCTACTTTTAAAAGGTGTACGGAGCAGATGCCTATACAGGGTGGCAGGGACATCGAAGTGTAACCTGTTACCATGGATTCAGCACATGGTTCTAAACACCCTCAAGTCGATAGATTTCATCGGTTATTAAAATAAAAAAGTTAGCTGTTCTATACATTTTGACCGCGTAGGTATTGCACTTTCCTATGAAACAGCAGATTCTTTTTTGATAGCCGACAAAAAATTTCTACCCTAAGGGGTCTACCAGGTTATATTTATTGGTAAGTTACTTCAAATTATTTTTTAATATACGACTGTTTGATTTCCCTCACAAAAGAAAAATTATAAAAAAAAAAAACTTCCAAATAATTTAGCAAGAAAAGTATGGTTATTTCAGATACATATATAAGGCCTCCGCTACACGACATAAGTAATTAACGGTGTCCAAAAGGAAGTTAAAGTGGAAAGTTAAATTTTAAACTGACATTAAATTATCTAGGGGTTGTTATTTGAAAGAGTTAAAGGAGCCAAGGTGAAACTTAGCAAGTTAATACTTAATTGGTTTAAAATTTTGATTGATTTGACTTCTAACTTTTGATCTGCTTATTATTTGGGTCAAAGTTTTGATTTAGGCAATTATGATTAATTGGAGGCGATTATTCTTGGATGAGGGACTTACTTACGGAACATTTGACACTTTCTGTTGTAATTTGGGAGTGCAAAATCAAAAGTCATTTATTCAAACTAAGCTGAAGATCAGCAATTTTCGGCAGTCACAGTTACATAAGACAGTCCCCCAAAACGCCACTTCCTAGTGCTTCAGCTGGGAAGAATAAGTGGCGCAACAAACTCCCCAGCCCCAGCAGAGCTGTCTGTTCAGTAAAGAACTTGATGATGAATGCGAAAAGAGAGAATAGTGTATTTGCTTTTCCCATGGATTATTCTTTGTGTGTATTTAAATTTCCGCTGTAAAATGTGCCTTATTTGGGAAATTTGCTATAAACTCAAAATCTTTCAGGTTGATTTGATTGCCACAATACATCATTGTGGTCACGGTTGGTCCGTGGATAGGTGACCATTTCTACATATCGACATCCCTCTGTGCCTCGGAAAGCAAGTTAATCCGTTGGTCCCGGCAGCCATTTTGGATATTTGACAGTCGTTACGGGTCGAAAATCTGACAACCAGTCCTACCAAGGGGCATCGTATTACCCAACAACTGGGTTGTGGAGGTCTGATAGGCAGTCGCTCCAAGTAAAATACTGGTATTCAGCTGAATACCTTCTCTCCATCCTTTACTCTAAGTTTACTCTATCGTTTTCCCACATTGGGAAAAGGAAAGAGTCAGATGATGGTCTTAAAACCACGCCTGATGAATCGAATACTAATTGAAATCATAGAGACAGGACAGGACACACACTCACTAGATACAGTGTGCCTTTCCCATACGGATTCTCACGAAAATGCTAATAAAGTTTTTCCTAAACTCATAACACATGCCTAGTTTTATCCAAACATTTATTTAACGGTCAGAAGCGCAGCATATTTGCCTTTCCCTAAAACGCTTGAGTCGCCATCTGGTGGAAGGCCGCACTTGACAACTATTATGCAATATCATCAGTCCGTGGATAAGATAGGGAGTGGTCAAGATGCGAACAGAAACGTTTTTTTGGAAATAGTCCATCTCCACTCCAGTTTGACTCCAGATCAGACGGTTGCGTGTTCAGACTTCAGATCACGTCGGGGTCACCAGCATAGAGGTATGAGGAACATGGAGTTAAGTTCACTCATACTCTATAGAAAAGGGCGGATCCTCCAACCAGAAGGGTGTCGGTGTCTGGCGGGCAACTGCCCGCTGATTCATGTTGGGCCGTTGTATATATGCCAGTTGCGCGGTTAACTCTGCTTGCGAGATGCAGGATTTTGTGTGACGTGTATGACGCGTAGTTTGCGTGTGGCGTTTCTAGATACCGCTACAACTCGATACAAATAAATCAAATTAAAGCATATACGGTACTTAGAACAAAAGAAACAGTTTTTAAAATGTTTGTTTGTTTGTTCCGGCTAATATCCGAAATGTCTGGACTGATTTTTGTGAAATTTTGTATGGGGATACTTTAACTCCGGGGAAAGGACACTCATTAGGCTACCTATCTACCAAGGCTTTTTTGCAAAGTTTGCCAGAGCTGTGTTGATAGCGTGAAAAGATGACGAAGGGCTCATGTAAAGAAGACACGAGGGTCTAGAATCATGTGCTGAATTCATTGTTACAGTTTGCGCGTCGAAGTCCCTGCCACCCTGCATTATCACTATCAAAGTTATCATCCATCCTCCAATCTCCATCCAAATCTACCCAGATCTAAATGTTACTAAACTTAAGCAGTTCTAACCTTGCTAATCTCCTGTGCCTTGTACCAAAGTCTAAGTTACTACATTTGCATATAAGATTTACTTAGCCCTTCGCGTTGATGGTAAGTTTAAGTTTATATCAGCGATATTACAGACTATTTGACTGTAATAACTTAGTAGCAATCGTGGGTAGAAGGGTTAGAGTTTACGTTAGTTGGCGTTACGGTTATAGGTAGGTACGTGGAGGGCTCGGCCAGGCATGTGCTCGCAGAAGTTTTAAAAAGATAGTGTGTTTTGTTTTTATGCACGTTCGATGGCTGAAGGTGATCCCCACAGCTTTGAATTTGACCAACTGCCGATCGATTCTGTAAAAATCTCACCGTGAAAAGTTAGGTGAAGTGAGCTTAGAGTGAGCTGTCAATCGTGTCAATCCCTAGTATTAGTTGGAATGACAGCTCACTCCACACTCACTTCACCTAAGTTTTCACGGTGAGATGGTTACAGAATCGCACTGCTGATTTTGTTTTTTCAATGTAAGGGTTGTTATTTCCTAATTTATGTAGTTGCAACCTGGAGAGGCCCGTGGTTAAATAATAACAGTTGCACAGATCGATCGGTCAGGTTAAGCTACGCTTGCCGCGGTTGGTCTGTAGATGGGTGACCATCTTTACATACCGAGACCCCTCCGTGCTTCGGACAGCACGTTAAGCCGTTGGTCCCGGCTGTTATTCGTGGATCTTTGACAGTCGTTACGGGTAGTCAGAAGCCCGAAAGTCTGACAATCAGTCTTACCAAGGGGTATCATATTACCCAGTAACTAGGTTGTGGAGGTCAGATAGGCAGTCGCTCCATGTAAAATACTGGTATTCAGCTGCATCCGGTTAGACTGGAAGCCGACCCCAACATAGTTGGGAAAAGGCTTGGCAGATGATGTAGTTGTAACCTATTTTAGGGCGGGTTGTTTCACGTCCACTTGACGCACGCGTATACGTCAAAAATGGCGCTAACAATCGTCAAATCCAAAAAAGTGTTGTTTCAAGTTACAATTACAAAATGATGGGCGTACGTGAAATAATAACGAGTACGTAATCGTTATTACTTTACGTACGTACGTTACATCAACCAACCGTTTGAAACAACCGGCCCTTAGTTGTGAAAAAAAAAACAAATAGTATTAAGTCCATATTAACCCTATTGAACGACAATCTCAAGAAATCATGACATTTGAAGCCAATTCTAACTCAACGAGTAGGTAGTATTGCTGATTCTAATGATTATAATTCTGTAAAGTCATATTTGTTTCGGTCGCAAATCATATTTAGATCATCATACAACCCGACCTGACCTGCAAATTGCAAAAAACGTAAGAAAATTTGGATTTCCCTATTTTTTTTTTATTCCTAACAGCCTCCTTAACTTATATAAAACCAAATGCTACGATTAGTATAGAAAATTATGTTTCATTGCAGATAAGTAGCAAGGCGCTTGAGGCAAGAAGGCTGTGATCATGAATTCTAGGTATGAGTAAAAACAATTTCCCCCAAAAGCTTAATATTCAGCCCTCAAAAGACAAGAAACCTAAAAACCTATCTAAACTAAAACCCTAACATAGTCTAACCAGGCTCTAAACAAAACATTCATCTAAATAAAACTACCAACATTTGAACATAACGCACTACTGGGACCCATATACTTGGACTGAGAAGTACAACGAAAGCCTTTCTCGGTCTAAAATCTAGGTAACCGAGCTTACGACCTAGAACTAGGACCTAGGTAACCATAAATAGCCAAGATAAGATTATCGTGGCACAATGGGCACTTATCTAGAATTTTAGCTCGGAAAGGTGTTCTTAAATAGAATGTTATCTAACTCACGGTTTTCCCTAAAGAGGGTTGGCAGAGGTGGGACTTATGGCATGGGATTCGATTGCGTTTGAAGTACTTAAAGTATGCTAAGTTATAGAGGGAATTGTGTCGGAGAGATCAATGGTTGGACTCGACCAGGGTTTGGAACCGGTAGCAAAAGTACAGGTCCTTCTTAGAGGGAAGGCGCAGTATTCCCCCACACGGGCCCAGTGCGGATTGGTAAATGTCATATGTCTTCGAATTTTTGGTTCTAGGGCATGCCGGTTTTCTCACGATATTTTCCTTCACCGTTTTGGGAGCAGTGGTGATGAAATTATCTACGTAAAGTAAAGCGCCTGTCTGGGTTCGAACCTACGACCTACAACTCGTAAGTCAGGGCTGTTACCACTGGGCCACAAATGCTTCCTCTGCATTGAGAAGAGTAAGGCTCAATTTACACTGAAAGTGTAACGCACATATTAGATACACAAGTACGCACAAGTCGCGCATCTTCTGGAGAATTATCGCGCATTCTCGGGAATTCCGGCAGTAATAAGCTCGTACCTAGTTTGTACGCTATACAATTGACATAAAGTTCATTTTGCTATGTACGAAAACTCGCTTCCACTCCGTTCCGCAGTCGTGTAAATTGAGCCTAATTTTCCCTAAGCTGTGACGGTTACTTGTTGGTTTTTTTCGCGATTTTACCAGATTTTGCCAGAGTTAAAGTTGTTCATAATGAGAAATAGGCCCAATAAACATTTTTCAGTTTCAAGGTATACCAAACCTAAGCATGTATTTTTATTTGTGAGAACTAAAAGTCTAAAACTATTATTCACACGGATAAATCTCAGCTATGCTTAGGGAAATCAAGCTAGCAGCATGCAGCTTGAAACTAATCAGTTTAAAGCTGGGTGCATTAATAATAATCTAGGTTACGTGATACAACAGGGAAACAACGATAAAGTAAGTAAGACTACCTTTTCCCCGCGACTTCCACACTAAATCAACTACTTACCCCATAAAACATATCCTATGGCACTCGGCAACAGTGTAGTTTTCTATCAGCGAAAGATTTGTTCTAATCGGATCAGTACTTCCAGAGATTATCAGCAGCATCCTGAGTATACCAAGTACAAACAAACAATTTTACCTCATCATCATCTACATAATCCTTTCCCAACTATGTTGGGGTCAACTTCCAGTCTAACCAGATGCAGCTAACCAGTATTTTACATGGAGTGACTGCCTATCTGGCCTCCAAAACCCAGTTACTGGGTAGCACGATACCTCTTGGTTGGCTTGGTTTCTGACTACCAGTAACGACTATCAAAGGTCTACGAATGATAGTAGAGAACAACCGCTTAACATGCTAAAAACCCAGTTACTGGGCAACACACTTACTGGGGTCCAGTTACTGGGCTCTTGGCATATTAAGATGGTCACCCATCCATGGACCAACCGCGGCAAGCATAGCTTAACCTGATCGATCCCGGATATCATTCATGGATCTTTGACAGTCAATACGGCTCGTCAGAAGCCCGAAAGTCTGACAACCAGTCTTACCAAGGGGTATCGTATTACCAAGTAACTAAGTAGGTTGTGGAGGTCAAATAGGCAGTTGCTCCATGTAAAATACATATTACTATTCAGCTGCTCCGGTAAGACTGGTAGCCGACCCCAACATAGTTGGGAAAAGGCTAGGCAGATGATGATGAGAGATTATTGAATAATATTGACGAGTTTTATGAAGGTGTTAGCGGAGAAGATCGAAAAACATGTCACTAAAATGTTACGTGCCTTCATTTAATTGTGGCAAGGAAACAGAATATATTGTTCTCAACCTCAACACGCATTAACGGAATTTAACCGAACCAAAATACAATTGAGGCCATCTGTCACTAACAATAAAGCTCAAACTTGGGTGTCTGTCTATCTATACTAGAGAAGATTTAATATCGTATAGAAGCGTAACTTGTTAACTTAAACTCTGTTACTATCTGAGGCCCTAGCACGAACACGCAGAAACGTAACGTAAAATAAAATAAAAAAAATAATAAACAAACGAAAACTACAACAAAAAAATAACCAACAACCACAAGAATACAACGAAAACAATTGAAAACAAGTACAATAAAAAAACAACCGAGTACAATGGAAAATACAACTATTTTAAGCATTTTGGTTTAAAATTATGCGGGAATCATAATTAGAATCACCCATAGATATGAATAAAAATCAAATTTACGTTACGTTCACATTGCGCGTTCGTGCTAGATCCACTGCAAACGCACAAGCCAAGTCAGTGATGTCAAATCATGTTAACAATCTTCGCAGTGTTCCACGCGCGCCACTCGAGACTGGGTGCGGGCATCTGGGACCCGCTGAGGAACAGCAGGTCAAGGCCTGTCGGGGGAGCGGTGAATGCTTCTGCGAATCCCGCACCCCCGGCCATAAGCAGAGGTGGAACGCCGCGGTGGTTTTAGCCGGTAAGAGTCCGTCACCCCCACGATGGAGGAAGTCCATGCGGATTTCCACCGCGAAACCAAAACAAAAGGGTGGCTGGTAGCAAGCAGCTGGATGCAAGTAGCCGAGAACCGACTTAAATGGCGTGCAATTCAAGAGGCTTATGACCAGTCTTGGAGTGTTATAATAGTCACGCTGTGGATGCAGTTTCCTAGAAGAGCGAAGGCCGTTAAATTAAAGCAGCCGCCATGAAAATCTGTCAGCAGTATTTCACATTAAGGTGTGAAAAAACACTGTGTTTGACAGCCATTATGTGACCATTCACCGCTTTCTAATGAAACTAAAGCTTAATTCGCGTTTATAATCATCGACATTAACCTATGATTGGCTGATGGTAAGCGCGGTGTGGTCGTAGGTTCGAACCCAGACAGGCGCTTTACTCTGTGTAAATTATTTAATCACTCTGTTCTGGAAACGGTGAAGGACAAGATTGTGAGGAAACCGGCATGTCCCAGAATCAAAAAATCGAAGACATGTGACATCCACCAACCCGCACTGGGCCCGCGTGGTTGATTACAGTCCACTTCATCTCACCGAGAGGAAGCCTGTGTCCCAGCAGTGGGAACATTATAGGCTGATCATGCTAAGTGCGGTGTACTGACACAACCCTGACTGCCGTGAGCGTATCTTACGCCTTAAACAGTAGGCATTCCGAATGCGTTCAGAAGTATTCCTCTTCTACGTTGTTATTCTGTGTCTATATACAGAAAACAGGCCAGCCACCGTGGTTCACAAAACACTCAAGGTGTGAATGTGATTAACATAAATTTTACATTTAAATTATTCGGGGAAATTCTCTCGCTGAAGCAAAATAGTTGTACCAAGGTACGTGTTGCTAGGAAATTGTACATAGGTGCTAAGATTTTGCTGGCAACTAAAGGAAATGGAAATTGACTTAAAAAATATGTCTTAAATAAATGGTACAAGTTCCTATCAAAATTAGCACTTCAATCTACCTAGGCTATTCCCAAATATGTTAAGGTCGGCTTCTAGTCTAACCTGATGCAGCTGAATACCAGTATTTTACATGTAGCGACTGCCTATCTGACTGTACTATAAGTGTAGTACTTCTGCCTTACCCTTCCTTTTGAGAATACCTGCGTGATGTTAATCATTAACTATCAAAAACCTCACCATAAAAAAGATCCAAACACAGTTTAGCTTCAGCCTTTAAATTGATTTCAGCCAATACCTGAAACAAAAAAAAAAACAACTATAAATAAACAAACGCCAGTGCAAACACACCAATCGACCATAAACGCAAATATTGGCCCCAAACTATCAAACATTTGAACACACATTGGGTATAATTAAAAATGTTTTTTTTTTTGCAATGTAAACACCATTAACTATCACTTCAAAGGGTTATTTTTGTGAAGCACCCTTAGTACTGTCGGCATAATAATATTAGTAGGGTTTTATTTGCGAAAAAGATAACTATTATACGATGATATTGCACAAAGAATAATTTTGGAATAGTAATGCAACATTGCGTAATAGCTATACTATATTGCTTTTTCTACATTAAATTTTCGAATATATTTTTTTATAAAAAAAAAACATTAAAAAATAAAACAAAAAATAGTAGCCCAGTGGCATCGGCAAGCTGCCGATGAAGAGGAACCGCCTCACAACGCGTTCCGTGTCCAGGAGAACCGCTGTCTGAATTAAGTCCTTGACCCAGCCGCAGTATGAGAGCTTCCTCAGGTCGAGGCTCTCCGCTATTATGCCAATAACTGTAACGATTATCGGTAAAATGCTTGCAGAGCCCACGTCCCAGATGTCGACAACCTCGTGTGCTAAGAAGATACTTGATTTTTTTAACATTAATAATTGATAGACATAATTATAATTATATTTCTAAACATTTACCTACTTTTTTAACATTTCTCAACTTTTAAAACTACTTGACATTTTCGGTACTCATTAAACGTCAAACTCCTATCTTGCTAGTTAACTTCTGTACTAATTACTTCATTTCTACCTACAGCAATTTAACTCAATAAAAGAATTAAAAACCACATCATTACAACTGCTTCTTTGATCTGACGGTACATGATTCCTTTTATAAAATAAAAAGCCTATACGAGTACAGACTCTGACGCGTGACAAAATCTCCCTATAATAACCCTAGAATGCATTATCATTATATTCATGGGGTCTTTAATGCAAAAAGAAATCCACCAGAAACCCAAATCGTGGGTCTTTTGAACGACTTCAAAGTTAAATAACCCCTACGTTAGGTTGACGGGAATCGGGAACAAACACATTCAATTTCAATCTTTAAAACCGAAAACACAGAGTTGCTTTCAGCTTGCGTTAAACACAATTGAAGAAACAAATGTGCACCCGTGCAATTTAGACTGTATTTCCGGTAACATGGGTTACATTTTAAGTTAACAAATATTTAAATTTATTCATCGTTGCGAGCATATAAAAATCGACTTTAATGCTTTATTTTAAAGTTTGAAACGTTTTGTTTGTTGACGGTACACGCTAGGGGTCGGACAGAACGGCGCGATTTTTCACTGAGTTGCTGAATGACGTTTGTATATTTTACTAGTTAAGTGACAGATGCGTTAGTGTTGCCAACTATTTATTGTGCGATTACGGCTTGCTTGCCAGATACAGGGTTGGCTAGTCCCTGACAGATCAGGATTACCCTCTAACAGATTATCATACAATAGTACATCTATCTATCTATCCGTCTGCTTCCACGGGGTGGCGTTATTGCTATTTTATTCGCTGCGTATTGACGGACCGAAAAGCAATTTATTTTTATTGTTCCGACCCCGGTATAAAATTCAATCTATTTATGATGAACGTAAACATGAAAAGTTGTGACAATTCTATTGGAAGATTAAGTTTTTAGGGTTATATTATTGTTATGTTGTCTTAGTGTTTTGGTAGATAGCGAAAAATTTGATCACAGGACATTAGAAAGATTTATCAGATCTCTGTCAAAAATGTATTTATAGTTTTAAACTTTTACAGCAGGCAGAAGAATTGTATATGTTTATTTGTTGTATGTTGTTATTAGCATGAAGATGATGCCTTTGCTCGTCATCTTGACTGACTACATCTTTTATTCCTTCTTGTTAAGCTACCCAACGATCTATTTCTGTAATGAATATCTGGTCATCATCACCATCGTTATCATCCCAATTTATTTGAGGTCTGTATTACATATCACACATAATCAGCCTATAATGTTCCCACTGCTGGGACACAGGCCACCTCTCTGTGAGAGGGAGTGGGCCGTGTTCCACCACGCGGGCCCAGTGCGGGTTGGTAGATGTCACATGTTTTCCAATTTTTGGTTCTAAGACGTATCCTTACGATGATTTCCTTCACTATTTTGGAAGCGGTGGTGATGAAATAATGGACACTAAGTGCCTGCCGGGGTTCGAGCCCTCGTCCTGCCAGTTACGATTCGTAAGTCGGGGCCATTACCGCTGTGCCGCCAGTGCTCCTATCCGCTCATAATTATAATGATTTAATTACGAAAACATCACAAACAATAACAGGCTCATTAGTACGCACGATACGATCTCCTCTCGTGGTAATATTTGTAAATGTCAATAATGACAAGAGTATTGATATCACCATGGTTTTATAATTGAATGATATAATTGATACAGGTGCTGCAATTTGATTGCGTGCTGACTGTTCGCCAGCTTTTCATAACGCACTTGGTTTTAAAACAGCATTCCAATGTCTCCTATAACATTTAAATTACTAATAAGAGACGGAATGATATTATATGTGAGTCAAATGCATCCTCTAAATTTGTCTTTGTAAACAGATTGTATACATTTTTAGGCCCATTTCTATAAAATAAATTAAATAGGAAATTAAGTATCTATAAATTAAATAATTAATTACGACTGTAAAAAGGTTATTCTGCAATTTTTACTTAGCATATCATACAGTGAAACAGAGGATTTACTCGTTGTCTGTAAATAAAACATGTTAGTTTTTTAAGGTAATATTAGTTTTTAAGTAATATAAATATTAGTCTTCTCATTTTTTAATTATATATTTTAAAATTCTAAGCACCTTTCTAGCCTGAAACACAGGTCTCCACCTAGTTCAGGCAAATGAGCAACTGTGTCATCTATAATTTGTAAGATAAGTTATTGTAAATCTGCACCATTTTTATAAATAAACGTTATTATTATTATTGTTGATTCATGTGTCGATTTAGTTGTGTTTGAAATTAGTAATGCTTTTGTGATAGGTGGAGAGAAAATAGCAGAAGAACAAGAATACAACAGAATACTCTTTTATACGCACGCAATAAAATTTTAAACAATAACACATATCAATTGTATGGATTAACAGGCAGTTGAAAAGACAATACTGCAGGTAGTCTGCAGTATAACAAGATGAAGGAATGGACGATGAATAAGATAAATGATGATGGATACTGTAAGGGAGTAGTCATCACAGACGTCTGAGGCGCGCGCTCAGAACGCTGCGTTTCGGACGCTCTATAAAATTGTATGAATTTTTATGCAACGAATTACAACTAGCGCTGCCGTCTGTAGGGCGTGCACCCGAAACGCGGCGTTCTGAGCGCGCGCCTCGGACGTCTGTTATGACTATTCCCTAAGAGCACTGTTAATAAAGTTAACCAAATCTGCGACCTAAAAGACTGCTCTACCACCACCTGTAAAAAAATCCTAACTACAGCTCTTTTAAAATTATCATACGACACCACTGAAGCTTTGATATAGCACCTGCACGCACATACACACACCCCTACAAACACACATACAAACACGCACACACTCAGTCAAACACACACACACACACCATAGTACAAGCCTAGGATAAACCAATACCTAAATATTTTATTTTGTGATCAGAATCGCACGAATGTTTTATTTATTTTAACACTTATCTTTTTTTTATTTTTGTAACTATCTAACATCCTCAAACTGTAATGTTTAATATTGTAAAATTGCACTCCAGAGCCACAAGATACAAGCGATGCTTAGTTTGTGGCTCACCGAATCCGTCACATTGTATTTTTACTTTTTGAAGAATAAACTTTATTATTATTATTATTACTGACCAAAACGAATGTGGAATACAAGTCACAGAAGGAGGAAAAAAAACACATTTTGAGTCGCCAATTGATCGGACTAAGTAAATAAAAATATTTGGCGTAATCACTATTAAAGTTGGTAAAAGTCAGTCTGACTTTAGTCAGGTGCTTTTTTCATAGATGATCAGTGTGACTAAAATTGTTCAATATTAATTATGTTTACAACAAAAGTTTAAACTACAGGTGTATTGTAACTACGTAGGTGTTTATATAACAATACGGTTCATTGTTCAGTACATAACAATCGTGTTACATCTGTAGTTAATGTAAAGCCTGGCTGCTTTCATGAATTATGTGACAGGTAATTATCTGTAATTATGCATATTGTTATATTATCATTATAATAACTAATTAAGCTTTTTTGAAGTGTATAGCAATTAGCCCTACCGATGCTATTAAGATTAACTTGAATGCCGTAATGACAGAAACAATTAAAAAGCCATTGTTTTTCGCGTGGATCCATGTTCTAGATCGACCACGAACGACGAAGACGAAGTGTCCTTTAGGTAATCTCAATAGGTCTAGCAACATATTTAGGTCAAGAAATATGATAATTTTAGTCCAGACAACTAGGTATATAACAAACGGCAATATAAACATTAAAACTAATCTTTTCATCACCAGCAACCTTTTAGAGTCTACAGCTAGTCATATTAAATCTAAAACAAATGATGAAAAGACCAAAAGAACTAAAAAAAAAAGAAATGAACAAACAAAATGCTCAACAATTTCTAATCACCATCGCTCCAATGAATTTCCCCCACCCACCAAAAACAATCGAAGCAGTCATTAAAAAGAAAAGAAAAAAAGATAGCAATATGTTTCTATCCCACCGACTATCTTATTCAAATTCTAACAAACGTAAGCAAATTCCCCCTTTTGTATACACTCAAGTAAATGCAAATACTTGGCTGGGAAAGAAATGTACTCTCGAAGAATCAGGAGAGATTGCTTCTGGCCAAATCAATTGAAAGCCACTGTGAGCCCTGATGCTGGTGCAAGGAATTGTGGACTTAGTTGTAAAGAGATAGAGGTCGTATTTGTTTTTGTGGGAAGTGGAGCTTTGAAGGCCGCGGATGGTGTGGCTGATGAAGTTGATGTCATTGTTTCAAATGATATCGATGTAGATGATCAAAATGTAACGGTAAGCGACGTGCAGTTATTGTTCTAATGATTGCTATTACAGATGTGAATTCAGGCGGTTCGTTCTAATTCGAAAACCATCAGTGTCTGCACGACAGCGTGAAATATTAATAGTCTAAGCTTTCATCTAAGCAACTTGTAAGTGCTATGAAACCACAAGCTTACAGATTTAACAAAACCTAGCTCAAGAGAGAAGTAAAGGAGAATGGGACAACATAGGCTAAAATAACAACATTTTATACCGCCCCGCGGTTTCACCCGCATAAGTTTCGATCCGGTAAGAATATCGGGATAAAAAGTATCCTTTATGTTAATCCTGGTTATAAACCTTCTGTGTGCCTTTCATCCAAATCCGTTCAGTAGTTTCTGCGATAAAGAGTAACAAACATCCATCCATACAAACTTTCACGTTTATAATATTAGTAGGAAACAGGATACGCATGAACTACAAATATTTTTATATTAAACAACAAAACTTGGGGGAAAAGTGAAGTTTTCGACTTACAGAAGATACAATTTCGATTAGTAAAGATTTTTTTACAAGGTTTGCAGATGAACCATCTAATTTTAAGCTACATTTTAATGCTAAGTGGTCATTCTTGTCTCAATGCCGCTTAACCGAAAAAATTGCCTTTTTTTTTTGAGGATGGGAAATCATCAAATGACCCCTTCCGCTCTGGGTGGAGCGGAAGGGAGTGTCAGACTCTTACTGACTTAAACCCACCCGTGTTCCTTCCTTAGCCCTTTATGTTCCAGGGCAGCGGTAACCCTTTCGGACGATCCCGCTACCCTGGCAGGCTAACCGAAAAAATTGCCTTGAAACTATCATCCCTTTTATACTTCACAGACCTTCTTTACCAAAGCGCTAAATCGCTAAACCGCTCCCCGCTATCTCTACCGCTGTTTTCAGACCCTCCTCCCTATTCTGTTGGCTACTATCAGTTCCGAATGAGTGCCCACCATGTCATTACCTCAGCACCCTGGCATTCATTAATTTGACGACCAGTTTGACAGTTGCAGATACGTTTGTTCCGAAGCTATTAATGTTCTTCTTAATGTAATTATTTCTACACCATTTAAGGTATACGAAAATGGATAGAAAATAACAAATGAAAACTGGAATGGTGCTTATTGGGAAAGAATGGTGTGATGTTTTATTGTTTGACTAGCTGTGCCCGCGACTTCCTTCGAAAGCATGTCGGAAAACAAACTGGATTCATGTTTTTTTTTCCAATATATTCTTAGTTATTTCTAATAACATTAGCTAACTGCCGTGAGAGTCCCGTCAAAATCGGTCCAGCCGTTTCTGAGATTAGCCGGAATAAACAGACAGACAAACCATTTATAAATTGTTAGGTATTTTGTTATAAGTACCGTATATACTTTCATATGCATTTAATAAAAAAACTGTTTTGACATTACAAATAGACATCTCAATTTTATTTATTTGTATTGTAGATATAGGGAATGACACAAAGATGGCGTCAGTGTCGTGATTTGTTCTTGTATAGATGCAATATATGGGTTTAGGAACGCTAGATAGTTATTTTAAAGACAAGACTACATAACTGTACAATCTAACATACAAAGAAACGAATAAATTACCTAGAAAGCGATAAAAATCTTTGCAATGAGACATTCTTTAAATTAAATCGGTTTTCGCGCCACAAGAAGCAGGCGTGGACATCGCAAGCGAATCCTTGCTTTTAATCTGATTCGTCGGAATCCTGTAAAGCGTGTATGCGTGCACACGAACACCTACCTAGACATAATTACGTTGCCTCATTAAGCAAGGTTTTAAATCAATTTCAATATAAAAATAAAATTATGAAACCATAATTTTAATTTAACAGAAAATACTTAAATGTGATACTTAGTTAAAATATAAATACGCAGGTAAATTATTTATTTTCATATTCAACGAACTTTCATAACAGTTATTAAAAAGGTCTGTTTTTTACAGAAATATTTGTAAAAAGCAAACCTGCCTTTTACTATATTTTTTTTTCTCGGAACCAAATTTATTAAGCCTCGTTGTTCAGAATTATTCAAGGAAAATAAGGGAAAATAAAGCTCTTTCTCTCGAACCAATTCGACGAATTTTAAATAAAATCTTCCGCAATAAACTATAAAAAACCTTTCATAATTAAAAGAGGAATTATTTCTCTTCATCAGTTTTAATAAAAAAAATATTTCGCACGAGCGGCCGTACCTGTGAAATTCAGGTTCGTTCAATAAACAATTTCGATGAAGCCTGAAGACATAATTTTATAATTAAAGGGGACTGCGTAACAACGAAAACTATAATATGAACACTGATGACAGAACCATAAGTCAATCAAACTGCCTAGCATTTTCCCAACTATGAAGGGGTACGCTTCCAGTGTAACAGGATGCATATATTTTACATGGATCGACTGTCTATCTGACCTCAACAACACAGCTACTGGGTAACACGATAACCCCTTGGTAAGACTGGTTGTCAGACTTTCGGGCTTCTGACTACACGCAACGACTGTCAAAGATTTACGAATGATAGCCGGGAACAACGGATTAACGTGCTTTCCGAGGCACGGAGGGTTCTTGATATGTTATGGACGGTTTCACCCATCCACGAAAGCGGCAAGTGCCCCTTAACCTTCGAGCGACCGGTGCGGCTGTTATTATTTAGCCACGGGCTGTACAACAGAACTATACTTAAGTCATTGACCCATTTATTTATTTCCTCATCATCATCAGCCTACAGCAGTCCACTGCTGGACATAGGTCTCTCCTATTGCACGCCATTTAACTCTCTCGGCAACTCTCATCCAGCTGCTACCAGCCATCCTGCAAAGATCGTCACTCCACCTAGCCTGAGGGCGTCCTAACTGACGTTTACCGATTCGCGGTCTCCATTCAAGAAAACATCTACCCCAACGGTCATCGGTTCTATGGCTAAGTGGCCGGCCCATTGCCACGTCAGCTTGCTTATTCTGTGAGCTATGTCGATAACTGCCGGATCAACTCGTGAATTTATTTCCTAGCCTCACCAAATTAAGTAATTTAATCAAAGTAATCAAATCTAGTGTCTATTCATAGGGTTCTAAAGTTGTCGCATTCAAATTAAGGGATAGATTAATTAATCAAAATAACAGTAAAGGGGTATCAATGAATAGGATAAGCCTTTGGCTTTGAATTTGTGTGAAAACCAACCACAATTATTTGAGGGCTTTTCAAAACTAGTTCTGGAAATATGATTTATTGGCTTCAACGTGTTTTCTGGGTCAATTTGTTCGAATTGTTATATCTCTCTGTGGTATAGTAATTTCTTGAATAGTTAATGAAGTAAATACCCGTTTGATATAAATATTTTTGTTACTATTATGCGAATTTAATGAAAAAGAAATATTAATAAATTCACTATCACATAAGAATCAAATTAAGTCTAAAATAATAATACATATGTACAAGTGAAAAAAAAAAGAATCATAGGGCATCAAAAAATTCGTCCGCATCGCTGTCAACAGGAACAGTGCCCAAAAGGCTGGCAGCATTGCCACGTTGTATGGCGATGCTAATTCTTTGGCCAAGAAACAGGCCAGCCCTCTGGTCACGTGAAGAGTCAACTAACCGCTTGGCGATATCTCGAAACACCAAGTGGGCACTCGGACCCCATGGCCCTAGTGTTTCAACCCCAAACGGCTCGAAGATATAACTCCCAATCAGGCTGGAATATTTTCGCCGTTTGAGGTTTTCTGCACCAGCAGCAGCCGCTCCAGCACAGCCCACCGTGTTAGGAAGATGGGATGGCGCAAGGGTGTCGACACATGTTGCATCCCACACCAAAGGTCTGCCTAACTTCCAGGGCATTATGGTCATTCCATCTGGTCTCTTCCCATCGTCGCGTGCCAGGCCGTTGGGTTCTAAAACAGCTGGCACCCCGGCGGTGACAAGAGCACGACGGATGATGTCGTTAATGCTGGCGTGCCGTGCTATCCGACCTGCGCTCCTACTGCATGATAGGCCATGGTGTCCGAGGCAGTCGACAGCTTCACCGCACTGACAGCGATGCGGAGCCCCGCAAGGAGCACCCAAACGCAGACAGGTAGCGAGCCGGAAGGTGGTGTCACCCAGCATAGTGCCTATGTTGGGTGAAGGGAGTGCTTGGAGCCACAGCCCCGACTCCCACTCACCCACAGCCAGCAGGCGGGCACGCTCAGCAGTATTGGTGGACGTATTGATAAGTTTATTCCGTACCAACCTGCAGAGCGGCTCATCCCACTGTCTCTGGGAAGATGGGTTTACGGGCCGATCTGTATCCGGGCAAGCCGCTTTCCAGGCGTTCACCGCGTCGATCAAGCAAGGCACTTCAGAGTCAACCAGGCAGGGGGCTAAAATTTTCCCGGTCAACTTTTCGGTGCTGTGGACAGAGGACAGGAACGCCGGTAAGCTAATACTGGTAATTTTGCGGACGCCGAGGCCACCAAAACGGATGGGTAGTGTGGCTTGAAGCCACGCTCGGTCGTCCAAGGCCACATTTAAAATGGTTGTTAATGTGCTACGGATAATATGGTCAATTTTGTCCAACAGATGTGGTTGCTTCCATAAAGGGGAAGAACGTAGAAAATATATAAAATTTGGACCAAAACAACAGTATCTAATTAGGGTGAATGCCGAATGTAAATTAATTTTGGACAGTCTGTCCGAAATGTCGTTGAAATTTTTGATTTTTTCATCGATGAAAGGTGAAAAACTGTCTTCTAAAATTGGGGAACCTAGGAGGTGTAGTGAACTTTTGTCTAAAATTTTGATTTGTGGGGCAATTGCATTAAATTTATCTAGAGTCAATTGTCTGTCGGTAATGTCAGAAAGGTAAAGTTCACATTTTGAGGGGTTAAGGTCCAAACCAATACATTGAAATTCCTGTTTGAGTAGTTGTAAATCTTCCAAAACAGTGTCTACATCACCTCCTAGCGTTCCATCGTCCAAATACCACACATTAAATTTTGAATTTAGTTTCTGTAAAATTGGATGAATAGCTAAACTGAAAATGACTGGCCCGAGAGGGTCACCTTGTTGGCATCCAACTGCAGATTCTAAAACATTGTCCTTGTATAATAATTTGGAGGGGTGCCTGTAGCACTGCCACATGAAACCATAAATTTCGGGTAGTTCCTTTTTGACTTCAGCCAACAAAGTGTCCCTGTTCACAGAGTTAAAGGCGTTCTTAACGTCAACCTTGAGGATGACCTCACCTTTGTTGGACTTTAAAAAGGTAGAAAGGGCATGCACGGCAGCCTCACAGCCCCCTTTCGAGCCAAAACCAAGCTGCAGGGGCTGAAACTTAGCTGTAAGCGATTCACTGTACAGCTTACAGCATATTTTGGCTGCCGTACGCCTGTAGGTGCACCCAACGGCGATGGGACGAATACCGCCATCCTTCTTACGCAGGGCACACAGATTGGCCCCGTACAAGACATCGACGACGGCCTCGTTCACACCGCCGGTAAGCATGAGGTTAATCATGGCCGCAAGCTCCTTCAAAAGCGACTCACCAGCTTCCCCGGCGCCTGAACTCAATAGATCCTTTAGGTGTTGTGGAGTCAGGCCGTCGAGGCCGCCGGCGGAACCACTTCGGAAGGAGCTCACGGCTGCAAACAACTGGGGAGCCGAAACGTTGAGAAAAGTTGAATTTAGGTCGGGAGGGTTGGGGGGATCGGGGAAGGTGAGACCATCCGCAGGCGCTGGATGTTTACTCTCTAGAGCTGTTAGTGTTTCGGGAGAGTAAGGCGCCACCACATCGCTGCTGAAAAGTATCCTGGCCGCACCCCTGATGTCACCTTCACTTAATTTAGATTCCACATGTGAACATAATCCTTTTTGGGAAAGTTTATGAAAAGCAGGTAATTTTGGATCTAAAATTAGGGCCGAATTGTTACAATTGTCTTTAATTTGGTTCGTTAATGTTTTTTTAGATGCCAAATTTTTTTGGACATGCAAAATCCTATAAGGGAAGGTAAGTAATTGCTCCCAGGCACTTTGTGAGTTCTCCTGGGTCGCAAGACGGATACATTGCGCCAAACTCGCTGCAACAGATCGTCTCGCGCCCCGGGGAACTCTCTTTAATACAGGTGTAGAATTTTTTAATTTTGCTAGTATTTTCCAAAAACTTTGTACTGGTGGTGTTGATGTTGGGGATGCGGCTGGGGGACACAATGGTACACTATGCGATTTGTGGATCTTGCCATAGTGTATCTTCAGCCCCCGTTCGCCTTTAAAAAAGCGTGCCTGTGAGCAATGTGGACATCTCACCAGCTGAACATCAAGCGATGTGGCAGGTTGACTAGCACAGTTTCCGGCGTCGCTACAGCCGGCATTGGACATGTATAAAAAAACACAGACTTACAATAAAACTTACCTAAAAAATAATAATTAATAAACTATAATACACGCACTTAAAAAAAATAAACTAAAAACACTATTTCTATTATTTACAAAATGAAATTGTCACTATGAAATTGTCACAACAGTTGACGACTGGGGCGCAGTCGCGCACGGAGCCTGGGGCGCTGCGCATGCAGGGCGCAGCCTTCACACCCGTTGCCTTGGCTGCAGGCGTCGCGTCTTCGTCGAGGGAAATGAGTTAAAAATTGTAGATATAAACTTGAAGCAAAGGTCCATAAATTTCTTAAAACGTCAATTAAAACTTATATGACTTGGGCTCTCCTGCATAAAGTGATAATGACCTGGTTTGGTTTTAGGGTCCGAGTGATATTATTAATAATGTATTTTTGCAGTTGGCCATTATTGAAAGCTGGTCAAATAATAATTTGTTAGTAATAATTTCTATTAATAAATATTTTGTTACTATTAATTTATTAGCCTGTCCCCATAATGATTTTGTTCGAACTATTTATCAGCCTTATCATCAAAAAATTAATCAATTCTTTAGATGTTGATGACTTGTCTTGTTGTTGTTGACTTGATTGAAAACATAATAGTGTTTTTTTGTTATTAATCTTATCATATCAAATCAAATCAAACGTTTAAAACGTACGTTCGTACATTCGTTCGTAACGTACGTTTACGTTATAATTATTAATATACTGTTCAACAAAAGCTTATGACATATTATAGCATATTCAGCCTATTGATCCCACTGCTGAGACTTGTTGCGAGTGGGCCGTAATTCACTACGCGGACCCGGTGGCGGATGTCACATGTCATCGATTTTTTGGTTCTAGGACATGCCGGTTTCCTCACGATGATTTCATTCGCCATCCGTTTTAAGAGCATTGGTGACGAAATATGTAATTTATTCAAAATAAAGCGCCTGTCTAAGTTCGAACCTACGACCTACAGCTCCTAAGTCGCGGCCGTTAGCACTGCTCTTGACATAGGATAAGGCTACCTGAATAGTTCCTCTTACTGCTCAAGTTATTTTCTTTTTAAGAAAACATAATACGACTCCTCAATTACCTAATATAAATTCTCATATTTTCTTTAATTAAAATAACATCTTCATTTTCCAATACCGAAGCCTCGTTATAAGCTCTTCAAGCTTCACTATTCCCGTTAATATAAGCGCTATTACGAGAACTATACCTATGTTTCTGAGTATTGCCTCGCCTCTGAGTGTGTTAAACTAATTAAAACTAATAGTACCTACCAAGATCATTCTAGAACATATATCTATTAATGTTCTCTCAAAAGGATTATGTGTGATTGTATTACTAAGGGTTCTGCCTTAATGGAAATTTAATAGTTTTGATTTGAAACGGGCTTAGACTTGGCTGTAATTTGTTTTCTTGTTGTCTACCTCGTGGTTATAAGATGTCTGAGACTATGTTCTAAATCTAGAAGGGTTCGTGGTTTGTCACCAGCAAGGAAGAATAGACCATGTTTTTCTTAAAGCTAATCTCCAGCCAGAAAGGTATGAGTATAATCAGCTTAAAACGTTCCCACTGCTGGGACACAGGTCTCTTCTCTGAGTGGGACTGGGCTGTAATCTACCACGCGGGCCCAGTGCGGGTTGGTAGATGTCACATATCTTTGATATTTTTGTTTTTCAAGATGTTTTCCTTCACCGTTTTAAGGTAGCCTGCTTTTTTTTATTGTCCATGTTGATCTGTAAGTCTTAGTCTAAGTATTATTCTGGTGGAGGCACAATTTAATTTTCTTGAAAATATTAATTAAAAATGTTATAGCTTCAGTTTAATTTTGGTTGTCCTGTTTATGTCATTTTTGTGGCCGACTCCCTCAATTTACGGACAGTTATTGGGTAAAATTAAGACTCTTGTATCGTTACCAATAATGAAGCAAATACCTCATAGCTTTGCATAGTAGAAGCTCCCATATGGAAGTAGCTATCACACAAAAAATTAGCTTACGAATCTTTTTATATGACCAGTTTGGCAATACAAAATTTTACCATTAGTAAGCAAAACGATTCGGATTTGTAGGAATCTAGCATAAGTATAATTTTCGTTAAACGTTTTTAGGATTAACTTCAATTTACATCAAATATTCATGACAGAGCAGACAGTCGATTAACTTAAATCGTCATTCGTCATGTCATTTTAATAGATCCTTCATACTTTAATGTCCTAAAATTATCTATCAAGTCGTTACACGATTCTCATAGCAAGTTCAGTCAATGGGCCGAAACAATTTATTTATATTTAAAATCTTAGGAAATCAAGTTTGAAGGCAGTCATTTGGGGGAAACGATAAAGGGGAAATCTTAATCCCCCCTCCCTCCCTCCTGCAACAGCCAATCAGCGAAAACGCACATCTACGGCATACTAATTATTGCAAAATACATTTGCAGTTCTCAAAAACCTATTTTTTTAAGAAATAGGGTGCATTTTTGTCTAGCACAGTGAGAGAGAGGATATAGATTAGATAATGTTAGTGGAAAAGTCAGTCGGTGTGACATTCGGAGTCCCAAAATGTTTACAACTCGGTCCCTTTAAGATTCAGCGTGAATATTTATGTTGTACACGCTTGTAGTGGCTGGAGATAGTGATAATTAATTTAATTTATTAAAATCTTATTAGGTTGGTGGTTTATCTAATCCTAATGATCTTGCGGTACCTATTACTTGAATAAAAGATCAAATTGTTGAGCTGCAGTTTATTTATAGGTACTCCTGATAATGGAGAAGATGGCGCGTTGAGCTGGAGAAAAAAAACGACCAGTGTTCCACTTTAACCCTGGATAGAAAGGGCTGAAAGTAATGGCTTTTGGACACCAGTAGGCTCTGAGAATAGCCCGCTTTAGCTCTATTTGAAAATGTATTACTTTTTTTTGCAATAAATGCAGCTTAGAGAATTTCTTATAGCAAACAACTCATTTACATCACGCACAATGGTCCACCTGAAGGACTAAGTGCGGAAACCAAACCCGTAACATACAACATAGAACTAATTTAGATTATATTTTCTCATCTTCATAATTGTTGATCTTCATAACGAATTCAAACTCACGCTAAATAAACATAAAACCAGTATAAAATCCCTCAAAATATCCATTTAACCTAACAATTAAAAACCCTTTAAAACCCATACATCATGATCCATTTCCGCTACCCGTACAAGCGACGGTTTTGAAATTCGCACATAATAAGGCCCACCTTACACTGAACAAAGGGTATAAGGGTAGGTTCACATTTACGGATCCGTAACCGTCCTTTCCGGATGCCATGTTTCAGCCGTTAAACTACGCACGTGAATTCACTTGGATCCGTTTCCGGTACGATGTAACCGTTATAAATTGTGCAGTCGAATAGCAGAATTTGACAAGTAAGATGGCGCCGAAAAAATTATTTGTTTTGTGATTGGATTTTGTTTTTGGTTCGTTTGGGCAGGTTGTGTGGGCCAAAACCTGTTCATGCATTTTGTGATACTGAACTACTAGCATTTACAGGGTTATTGGTAAAACATAAACAACATTGCAGGACTGGATTACAAACATCATAAATAACAACTTTTGTTCTCTGACTTTTTACAAAACATAATACATCATCATTCATCATCATTCTCCTGCCCTTATCCCAATTTATTTGGGGTCGGCGCAACATGTCTTTTTCTTCCACACTTCTATTATCAAAAACAAACCTTTAAGATTTCGTTGTTCTATCTAACCCCGCTCCCCTCCACTGCATTTTGTACCAGACAAGGCAGTTTGTTTACCTAACTAGCGCTTTCTTTTGCTTCGCGTAGAGTTTTTAACAGAAAATCGAATATTTCAATTCGATATATTTAAATATTATTATTTTTGTATGAAAGAAGAAAGAAAATGCATTTATTTGCGGCAAACATGGCGCATAAAAAATGAAAAAAAAAAAAAAACAAATCGGGGGTAAACAAAAAAAAAAGGAAGGGAAAGGAGGAGGAAAAGTCTGATGAATTAAAATCTGATGAATAAATAAAAGTTATAGAACAAAAGTTGTTGTTTCTGATGTAAGTAATATAGTCATGAGAGGTTGTTCATGTTTTACTAATAACCCTGTATAATCAGCAGTGATAGGAATAGGTAGTGCCTATTTGCCTAAACTTCGAAGAACAGAGACAAGAAACGGAGACTTCCTTAGGACTAAATTTTTTCTTGGACATCTGTCCCGAAATTCGGGACAACACTTTTGAATACATTAAAAAAATATGTTATTTGGAATAAGTATTTCGTCTATATTTACCAAGTTTGCAACTAGACATAACATTTATAATTTATAACGCCATAATAATAACTTATCCTTTATGGGCTCTAAAAGAAAAATAAAACACATAGAATATTGTTGTAAGTTACAACAATATTCTATGTGTTTTTTTTCGGGACAAGTGTCCCGGAAAAAATTTAGTCCTAAGGAAGTCTCCGTTTCTTGTCTCTGTTCTTCGAAGTTTAGGCAAATAGGCACTACCTATTCCTATCACTGATAATCAGCCTACGATGTTCCCACTGCTGGAACACAGACTTCCTCTCTTCAAGAGGGGATACTTGAACTTGGAACTTGCATCCTCATCATCATCTTCCTGCCTTTATCCCATGTTACTTGGGGTCGGCGCAACACATTTAACTTAGAACTTGCATACTTGTAGAAAATATGTTTGTACTGGGTAGTTAACTTTTCGACTTTATTAAAGACGGTACCTAATAGTTATACTTATATTCTCATGTTCACTTTGTGATTAACAAATGTAAACTTTCTTCTATTTGGGTTTTTGAGAGAAATTATTCCTTGCGTTAGTTCCGATCCACAATGACACAAAAAAGTAATTAATGTGTTCTTACAGAATCCGATGATTCGCTCCCATTTTTTGGTAATTGATTATCATTATTATAATCACTAGCTGCGCCCCGCGGTTTCACCCGCTTAAGTTTCGATCCCGTGGAAATATCAGGGTAAAAAGTATCCTATGTGTTAATCCTGGTTATAAGCTGTGTGCCAAATTTCATCCAAATCCGTTCAGTGGTTTTTGCGTGAAAGAGTAACAAACACCCATCCAACCAAACTTTCACGTTTATAATATTAGTAGAATTGGTAGAATGTCATTAGTTAATTAAATCCATCGAAGTGTTAAAACTGCATTTCCCACCAAACACAGCACATTGACCCAAAAAATAAATGTTGTTGTCAAAGACAAAAAGCGCTACACTGTAATAGTTTTATGTATGAGGGAGCTTACATTTTTATCGCCAAGATGGCCGACATGCCAGTTACCTTCAGATCCGCGGATTATATTTGATATCTACCCTCCAGGGCACATCCAGGGTAGCGCAGGCTACCTGTCAAGGGTTCCGTTTTTATGTTCAGTGAGCAAATAGGTCCGCTGATTTGTGAATTGTAGGGAAAAGTATTCTTTTGGGAAAATAATTTCGAAGTTATTGTGATGTTGCTTGTTAGATTTAGAGATTGGTTTTGTTGAGAGCTTAAAAACTTAGTGGGAAATGGGTTGATTAATAAGAAGTCATTGAAAATAAGCCCTATTAATTGTACCCTCTCTTCCCTAGCCTTTTCTGAATTATATTTGGGTCTGCTTCCAGTCTAACCTAGCATAATCAGCCTATAAATTAGTTCGTAAGTTAATATAGGTAGTTAATTAATCAAAACGCCACAGGTAGGTACAAATCGACCTTAATTTGCACCTGTGACAAACTAAACGGTGATAAACAATCCTAATTCCTACTAATATTATAAATGTGAAAGTTTGTATGGATGGATGGATTGTTGCGTGGATGGATGTTTGTTACCCTTTTACGTAATAACTACTGAACGGATTTGAATGAAATTTTGCACACAGATAGTTTATAACCAGGATTAACAACACATAGGATATTTTTATCCCGATATTCCCACGGGATCGAGACTTATGTAGGTGAAACCGCGGGGCGTAGCTAGTCAATGATAAAACCTCCAATTTCAACACGATGACTACATTATTGAAGTTAGATCAGAACCCCACGTTCTGATCTAACGATATTTCTTTCTGATTGAATCTAGCTAAGGTTAGGGAAGCATTTCAACAAAGAAGTTCATTCAAGCTTTTATCAAGACACATTCAAATTCGAACTAACCGTGCATCTTATCTTATCTTTGAAAGTCACAAATGTAATAAGCGATAAAAACAAACTAAAAATCTAGAAATTCAAGCTGAAACTAAAACATTGCTATCTCCTAATGCTATGCAAATGTCGGGATCAATCTTCCAGACTCCTGCTAGACGGACACGTGCCTTAGCACGAATGCTACAAATAGTTGGGGAAACGAGGATTTTATTCAGCCAGAGTGAAATATTATTCCTAAGATTTAGTGGCTTATGATAAGATTTTTTGGAATGATAAGAGTCGAAAATGGATGGGATACTGGAACAGGATTTTCGAGAAAATTTCCTCGAAAGAACGAACGAATTTAGAAAAATCGTTCGGGAAAATGTATGTCAAATGCTTAGCAATAATATATATGTCGGAGTCATTCATTTGACTATTCGGAACGTTAGCGCCATCTCGTGGCGCTAGACAGAGTCTAACCTGAGTTCGTGGAGGTAGACGGAGAGCTACACCTACAAGAACGGTGTAAGCAGAGCTCTCGGGATAATCGAATCATTGGACATCGTTCGAACAACATGTGCTCAGAAACTGTCAGCGTTCCGTATCGATGAATGTGTACCTATAGTGCGTGATTCGCTAGTGTGACTAACTTGTTCGTAAATTATAATCTGATTTGAAGTGCAAACCGTTTTTCTATTGTGTTATAACCAACACTACCCATAGTACGCCCACAGTAATTAAAATATGCCTGATGCTAACGAGAGACAGACATACCATCTCCGACATATATAATAATAATAAAATACATTTTTTATTTTGCGAACCTTATACCACTGCACTTTTTGCTTTGTTATATTAATGTACATATATTCTCGAATCTCGAAAGTCTTGCAAATGGTACTACTTATAATAATAATTTGACTGATAGTTTGACCTATAGATTAAAGAGACCGTGATCTCAGAAGGCCAATTCTCGTAATTAAAAATGTTTAAAATCTGTCGCAATCTCTTCTCAGTGACAATCGATGGCGAAAACTTGTCAAAACGTAGGGAATTTATAGGTATTTTTGACAGATTGAGACTGAAATCGGACTGTAAACATTCTAAAAATTACGAGAATTATTCCTCTGAGTTTGTTTCGGCATTTCTTCTTTGGTATCAGTCAGTTACGAAATGCCGGCGCCATCTATTTTTAAAATAGTATAAAACAACAAAATATTGACGTGTAAAAGTGTCATAAGCTCTATTTACATTTCATTTAATTTCATAAAAGTATTCTAAAATTTCAATACTCTTTAAGAATTTACGACCCTTGTTTAACATGGCAGCTTCTGACAGAAAAATCTATACTATTAAAAAACCATACGTCCTATCAGATCAAGTGCCTTATAACTCATCCAAATCCGTTTAAAACACTTAATAAAACGAGCCATGTGCACGAGCCACCCCATTTCTCTGGGGGGCTAGAAGTGGCTAAGGGTTAAAATCACATGCATAGGCGAATGCAGCCACATGTACACTTGTAACTATGAAAACTTTCGTCCCTAAGGGCTTGAGCACACCCTCGACTTAACATTTTGCATACCAATGACAGTTGCGCAGTTTTGTGATTGTCTGCGCTAACTCTAAAGGCTTAGACACACAGGCCCGACTTGGAGACATCGTGATTTCTTTTTCACTCACAGCGAGAGCCACTAATCGCACCTGTGGATAGAGTAGCCGGTGACTTCTTAGAGAATGTAGCATCGCAAAGTCGTGTCGCAAAGTCGCGTCGCGCCTATGTGTCTTCCCCCTTAAAAATACTCGAACTCATTTCAACCAAAATAAATACATCCACTATTGTCCACCACACAATGTGAACCATAAATCATACTTTCACTAAAGGTCCAAGGTTCATTCCCGACCCTCAGAAATGAATACTAAAGAATCAGCATAATAAATTTCAAATTTTAGTTACACCTTCGTCTATGAGTACCGTTGAAATGATAATCAAAATGGTTACCTTTACAAGTTAAATTAAACTTTACCACGTTGGTTAAGGGTCGAGTTTCGCTTGTTTAATTTAACAAAGGAAGGTCAGTGAACCCCCTCCCTTGTATAGGGGTGAGAATCTATTGTTTCGGGGGTTTAGTATCGGTGTTAAAATTATATTTTGTGGAGATAGTTGTATTGATTAGTCTTGTTATAAAAACATTACTAGTACTTGTTGGATGGCAATAACAGCCGGGATGTATTTGATCAGAGCACCTGACAAGACTTCCCATGGATTTTAATATAGCTGCCATAGCATATCTGTTTGTTAAACGTAGCATGTATTGTCAAAAACGTAGATCTCTATGAAGAAGAACGGGCAAGAAACTCCAAGGACACTCTTTTAAATCAAGATATTACAAAATCCTGGGTACAGACGCCAGCAGGTCAAGCTACCCGAAACTGTCAAATTTTCCCAATCAACCTTGAACCTTAATGCATTAGCGATAAAGTTGAAAATCTATTAAAGAAATTTGACAGATTGTAGTAGCTTAATGTGCTGGCGTCTGTACATTATTCTAGTTGCTACTTGGAATGACAAAATTTACATTCCCTTCCACATTTAACCCTTCAGCCTTCAAAGGAAGAGTGAACAGGCATCTTCTTGTCACGCTCGTTCCATCATAGATCTCAACCAAGTCAACCATCGTGTTCCACCAGGCGTGATCGAGGTCAAGAGCAAGCCCATTTTTTTTTATTTTTATTTTATTTTATTTATTGGTCTATCTACAATTGTTACACTGTTTATCCTTAAAATACAAGCAATATGAGAATACAAGCATAGTGTACAATATGATACGATAAACACAGCATGCAAAAACAAAATATAACATATAACATCAATAAAATTGTAATAATTGTGCAGTTATAACGCTTACAGCTGAGTACTAGTGGGTAGTTTTGGAAAACATGACAAGGAAAAAAATAATACAAACAATACAAAATGAAGAAAGGAAAAAAAAAACAGTCAATTGTGTTGGTTACTTTTTATGGACTTGGCCCATTCAACAATAAAAAATAATACTTTTATCAGCCTGCAATGTTCACACAGGCCTCGTCTCTATCAGAAGGAGTGGGCCATAATCTACCATGCGGGTCCAGTACGGGTGGGTGGATGTCACATGTATCCGAATTTTTATTTCTAGGACAACGGAATGACATTCATTTGCTTTAATTTAGAGCCCACGAAGCCAGGCTTGACTGACCATTGCAGATTCGCAGGGTATATAGGGTATACTGGAAAAAGAAACAAAATGATTACCCACATACGACTGTAATAGTAATCTTATCATCATCTGCCTAGCCTTTTCCCACCTATGTTGGGGTCGGCTTCCAGTCTAACCGGATGCAGCTGAATACCAGTATTTTACATGGACCGACTGCCTATCTGACCTTCACAACCCAGTTATTGAGTAATACGATACCCGTTGATAGGACTGTTCGTCAGACTTTCGGGCTTCTGACGACCCGTAATGGCTGTCAAAGATCGGGAATGACAGCCGGGACCAACGGCTTAATATAACTATAGTAAATTATAGTAAATTATAGTAATCTTATACATATAGGCCCCTGAACACGTCTATACATCAAATTACAATTCAATGCCATACTTGGAATCACAAAGAACTTTCACTTTACATCTTTCGAAGAATGAAACATTACAATTTGTAAATCAGCTATACAGGGGAGACTCTTGAATATCTCTTGATTAGTAATATATGAAAATTTTGACGTATTTCTAATGAACATTATTTTATTTGTAAGTATCGCTTTTTCTAAACTAATATTGTAGAGACTTTCTTTTTTATTTTTGTTTGTTACGCTTTCACGCCAAAACGGCTGAACGGATTTGGATGAAATTTGGCACAAGGGTAGACCATGATCTGGATTAGGTCGTAGAATACTTTTTATCCCGATATTGCCAAGGAATCGAGACTGATGTGGGTGAAACCACAGCCAGTACTTTAATAAATTCGTAAATGTTATGACAGATCCTTTGACATGCATTTCATTAGTTATCAAAATAGAACCGAATTTATGATATTCAGTGAATGCTTCATCATTTAAAAGTTGACGAGATATAGCAGTTTTATTAGTTAGTCAATTTTATTAATTATTAGCACATAACTAACGATATTTATTTACCATTGATCAATTTGTCTAACTAATTATAATCAACTAATTTTGACATACCAACATCGAATATTCAATTTTGTGTATTTGTTCACACAGGACTATACACAGAGTAACACACACATACACACAGGTATGCAGAACCCAGGTATTCGATACGTCTGGTCTGAGCAAGCCTGTCACAAAATATTTTACTGAATTCCTACTCCCGGTACGCGCTGCCCCATTGAATGTTTACACACATGCAGTACGTTTACGATACGATAATCCTCGTCGAATACCTTTGAACAATTCTGAATGGCATTTGGTCTCAATTAGTATGTAATCACACTGATTTCGGGTTTGTTTCGCAATTAACCATGCGAAATTAGTCAATGGTGCGGATTTACAAATGTAGGTATTACGCTTTTACTAACTGATACTAATATTAGCAATGGGCCGGCCAAATTAGGCCATATTAGATGGGGTAGACATGTTCTTGAATGGATACCGCGAATCGGCAAACGTAAGGACGCCCCCGGGCCAGGTAGAGTTCGCAAGAAGTCTCGTAGCAGGTGGATGAGAGGTGCCGAGAATCGAGCTGAATTCAGTGATTGGCGTGGCTGAATGGCGTGAAAATGGAGAGGCCTCCGTCCAGCACTGGACTGCTGTAGGCTGATGATGAAAAATATTAGTTTTGTCACTTGATCCAGGACAAGATAAAACCTCATTTAGTAATACTGGTCTGAATATTTCCACTTCAGCGCAAATGCCTCTTTTGATACAAAGAATGGCTCACTACGTTTGCTCACTGAGTGTTATAATTTATAATTGAATCAAAACGTATCTTGGATTTAACTAAGAAAGATAAATGCCTGAACAGACGGGCCTCAAGTAAACCGTTAAATTCATCGTCCATTTTGACACTAAACACGAAAGCATTCATGACAAAGTAAGCTTCACCTTTTTACTCATTTACAAACACTCTAAGCTAACGGTACAGCAAAGGTTCACAAGTGTCAAACCCGTCGGCATCCCAGAGCCCGTTCAACAGTCTGAATAAAACACAAAATAACATAAAACGTAATGCAACAATCCAAGGAAAGCAGTAAAATAGCTTATTTCAATTGATTCCAACAACTTGTGAAAGCAGACAAACATTCAGAATCGCCTTTATGAGCCTTAACGGGTTAACAGAAGGGTCAAAGTAGTACTTTGAGTGTTAAGTGTAACTTTGAAGGGTTAGAACTTGGCTGAAATGCAGTTTTTAGAAAACTTGGAACCGAGTGGTCACTTGCTCCACTGTAGTATTAAAAGCTACAGCCCAATGTGAATTTTCTATTTGAGAGTCTCATTGGGAACAGTTTTAGCACAAACGGGGTTGCTACCGTAGTACCGCCTTACGAGTTAAATGTCGTAAGTACGAACCCAGACAGGCACTTTGTGTATTTAATTTCATCACCAGTGCTGTCAAAACGGTGAACGTAATACACTACCAATCACAATCTTAATCATTTAGAAGGGTATCGCTAATCCATTGCTTCATGTTTGATGAATTTGTCTGCTTATCAACGTAAATAACACAGTGAATGTTGTCAAAATGAAAGCCATTCCTTATACTGATAATGTTTTACGCGATTACCCCCGCCAGAGATTTTTGATGTCCAAAAATTTCATTTAAATACATTTTTAAAACTAGTTTTCAGATTACAAAATAAAGGCTATTTCGAATGGAGATTGAATTGAGTTTCTTCCCCAAACACCAAAGATTCTAATCCTAATCAAACAAACCATGATTAACCTTGAAAACCCATCGAATCAATAACAGTAGCCAACGAAATGAGGTCGAATACAAAATTATATTCAACCAGTAAGGAATAGATTGCATTAATATAATATACATCGTGAAACAATGCCGTATCCATAAGGGATATTATCATTAACCCATGGTAGGCAGTGTGAGAGGAAATTTGCCTCTGATACACGTAATTGCACCCTCGGGGCATCGAACTGGCTACCGTACGGTATATCATTGCTTAGTGAAGCCATTGGCTATATCAATATTCTGGATTATAGAGAATATGGAATGTTATACCGTGCTGTAGCATAGGATCAAGTAAGTTAGGTTTAAGTTACTAAAGATGTTACAAACTATCCAGTTTTCATAATTTTAAAAGCTTAAAAAAGGGGGTTTATTTATAAATGTTGATTCAAGATAAGAGGTAATGGTTAAACAGTCGCTTATCATTACTGAACTTTAAACAACGTTTATAAATAAAGGGCAATATGTACAAGTATATAAAAAGGCTGGCAGCATTGCCATGTTGTATGGCAATGTTGATTCTTTTTTATTTCTTAAGAAAAAAAAAACAGAAACGTTTTACAGATTCAAAAAAAATGTTTATCCAAAACTGTTTTTATATAGGTACTTATATCTCAAAAAAATCTAAACGCAAACTCAACCGAACTCTAAAATGTTGTCTTAAGCCCTATAAAAATATGTAGATACAAACAAAAAAGGCTCACACTCCATCTTCAACATTTATAAAGGTATTTTTATCGACACACAAGTATCGTGCACAAATCAATAGCGCGACAACCCTAGCGACATGTCGGCGCGCTTTGATGTTTCACCGAGCGCTGAATTTGACGCCAATTGCTTGAGCTAGGGATGCCCCACATGCGTTATTTATTCAAATACATTTATTTGCTCGTTTTCAATTGATTGGAGGGACCTCAACTAGCAAGTTGCATGAGGCAGCGAATTTTTATTTACTGTCGGTAGCAAGTATAAAGTTGGGGTAATGTAATGACAGGTGAATATATTTCCAGTGGTAGATTTTATAAAGTTCCGTATAAAATCCACTGCTGGAAATATAATTTTAACCCTGTTAAAAAAAATAGGTTAAAATAATCATTCAGTAACTGGCTTAACCATTTATTAAGCGTGGTTATATTATACTAGCTGCTGAACACGACTTCGTTCGCGGCAAATTTCTTGTTTTTACGTAAAAAGTATCCTATAGCATCGCATCGCTCGCCCGCGCTATTACCTACTCATTTTCAATTAACGTTCCTTGTACTTTTTCTTTTTTCTGATGTTAAATAGCCTATAACATTTCTCAAGAATTGGGCTATCAAATGCAAAAATAGCTCTTCAAATCCAACTGGTAATTCCAGAGATTAGCGCGTCCAAACAAACAAACTCTTAAGCTTTATTATATTAGTCATCTGTTAATAACAAAATAAATACTTTGATACTTGCTTTCCCATGAAAATTAAACACAACAAAAACTCTCAATGAAATATGACACTTAACCTCATGACCACAAATATTAAAATTGAACACCAAAACATTTTACTAACAGCATAATCACAGTCGACAATTTTGTTCTCTTTTTACATGTGTTTTGTTTAAAAATAACGGTCTTAAAAGGGACGCATGTCCTAGCTATTAAAGTTAACTTTTTTTAGTCTTTGCCTGCCTCTTAAATTGGCCGCAACGTCTCCTGACGCACAGACAAACTTACTTTTTACCATCGTTTTTTAAACCAAGGGAATTACAACCCTGTATTTAGCAAGGTAGAGTTTATTTTTCATTCACCGTTGTGCACAAAAAGATTGACATATGGGGCTGTTTTGTTTTTTTTTTTTGTGGTCATTTTCCTGGCAATCTATATTCTGCCAGGGTAATGAGGTGGATTAAAATGTTTGAAGACGGATTGCAGGAGTTTGAATACAATAAACTTATTGGCTGGCTTAAGTACGACAGGGGTTATTTATTTTATGTATAATTAAGACGTGCTTTGTGGGATCAGAAGGAGTTATGGCCAGAATACACAAAATTGATGTAAAATTTAACCAAGCAGTCGAATAACGGAATTTTATAATAAACGGTACCTTTGTGAAAGTTTATTTAACAAAACACTAACTGATTATCAAAATAAGCCGTCTGGCCCACTGCTATCCTTCGGTACTGTAGAGGTTTTAGCCAACATGGCTTTCTTTTTTCTCCATAGAAATCTTTATGAGTTGATACCATGCCTTATTATATGAGAACCCATGGAAATAAAGATATTTTTCCACCCACGATTTTTTAGACTTTCTAGTTTTTTAGGCTTAAGAGCTTTTTTACCCGACTCCAAATCACACAACAAGACAATTCTAAAGAGAGTATATTAGTTAATTAACTACTGACAAAGAAAACATGCGGGCACTAACAATTAAAAAAAAAACCGTGTCATCCCGATGAAGATTAATTTTGATATGAGGGCGTGAAAGTGAGTTTTCACGACCATGTATAAATTGGGTACAGGCAGAACTAACTGGAGAGCTCTTCATTAAGACATGAGGATGTTAAAGACAGCTGTCATCTTGTCTTGTACAATGACACTTAAGTTGGGTGAATTTGATTCGCTTTTCAATATTTAGGTTATTTTAAATGGGTTCTTGATTTTGGTGGGGGTTAGATTATACATATACAGGGTGGCAGGGGCATCGACGCGCATACTGTTACCATGGATTCAGCACATGATTCTGAACCACCCTGCTGTTTAAATGTTACGTTTTGGAGGCATGAGGAACAGGGTGTAAAGTTCACTCAACCTCCATAAAGTCAAAGTCAAAGTCAAATCATTTAATTCAAATAGGCACATAAAAGGCACTTTTGAACGTCAAAATTAAAATTAAATTGATTCTAGTCGCCCCTTCCAAAAGGTAGTTTTCGTATGGAGAAGAATGGGCAAGAAACTCCACCGTTACTCTTTTAAAATGTTTTACAATATTTTGCATACATTCATTATATAATTATATGTGAAGACGATGCACCTAAACATAAAATTACTATACCACAATAGGTAAAAAAAAAATTAAAATGAATTAATGAAACCATGACATATAAATTGACTATGTGATAGGTACATGGTGCTCACATATTTACAAACATTCCAAAAGTAGACTATTTTCATAAATAAATAATAAGGAGTAATAAGTCCGGATGACTTTAGAAATTACAGAATGTAAATCAATGTCAAAGAGAATACAAAAAAAAAAGAATAAATTATACAATTACATTTGCAACCAGTTTGATTTTGTCTAGACTCTAGAGATTGTCCTATGGAGCAGGACCAGCATGTTTCCAAGCATTCTTATCTTGGATATAATCCTCTAATTTGTAATATCCTTGCTTACAAAGTGTAATTTTAATATAAGTTTTAAATTTTCTTTCATTTAATTGCAATATTTCACAAGGTATTTTGTTGTAACATTTAACACAGTACCCCATAAAAGATGTATGTACTTTAGATAATCTGAAAAAAGGTTGATCTAATTTATCTTTATTTCTAGTATTAAAATTATGTCTATCACTTATTTTATTAAAAAGATGTTGATTTTTTCTTACATACATAATATTTTCATAAATGAATTGGCAAGGTACCGTCATAATATTAACCCTTTTAAATAGTTCCCTAAGAGATTCGCGGCGACGTAGATTGTAAATGGCATAGAAAAGGGAGGATCCTCCGACCAGACAGGTGTTTGTGTCTGGCGGGCAATTGCCCAACGATTGATGTTGGGAAATTGTATCTACGCTAAGTGCGCGGTAAACTCTGCTTGCGAGATGCAGGATTTGCGTGACGTCAGTATGACGCGTTGTTCGCATGTGGCGTTGTAGATACCGCTACAACGTAAATAAATAATAAAAAAAAAACAAAATTGAAAATAGTCTTCTTCCTCAAGTTTCTTGTTTTTCTCCATAGAAAACCACTAAGCTTTGACATGGACAACTAGGTGTATAGACCGATTTCTTGACAATTCAAAAGTGTCTATAAATCTATACTTATAATAAATCTGTAGAAGTGAAAATTCTGTACATTGAAAATATCAAAAAAATAAATGGCAAGGGGTGTTACTAGACCGACAACGAACCCAAAAATGTGATTAAAAAATTTTTTGTCTGTCTGTCTGTCGGTCTGTCTGTCTGTCTGTCTGTCTGTCTGTCTGTCTGTCTGTTTGTTCAGGCATCACGCAAAAACTACCGGTTCGATTACGTTGAAACTTGGTATAATTATTCTTTAATATCCTGGGCACCACACTGGGTACTTTTTATCCCGGAAAAGTATATACAATAAAAAACAAACTTAATTTTGCGGTTCGATCCCTAGACCCGATTACTGCACCAACCGCAAATAATAAGTTTGTCGTAGGTTAAGTCACCCGCAATGGAGTTCATTTTTATTCCTTTTAGTTTTTAGAGTTATTTAGGTTTATTTTTATATAAGTTGTAGGTATAGATTTTAATTTTAAAGTATAGGTAGTATATTTGATAGTGTACGTAGTGACCGTAGGTTATTTTATAATACTGTTAGGTAGGATTAGTCATTCGTATAGATATTAGTTTTGAGGGATTTTGCTTATTTATTGAGTTTAGATTAGTTATCATCAGAAATAGGTTTATTTAGGTAGGTAGGTATTTAATTTTCTGTTATTGAGTTTTTTTTTTTAAAATTAGGTAGGTACTTAGGTAAAGATATCATATAGGTACCCTCTTAATCACCACTAATGAGACACAATTAGTTTTCGATTGTAATTAGCCACAAAGGGCCCGCAAGATAGATGGCATTCTGGGGAAGCACATAGGTACATTTTATCCTGTTAGCACGTTCCCGTGGGATAATTTCCGACATCCACGCGGGCGAAGCCGCGGGCAGAAGCTAGTATTTAAATAAATGCTTTGAGTCCGAGATTAAATGGTTTGCTTGTCATAAAACCTTTTTATAACATACATTAGTTCATCGTAACTGGCCACTTTTCGGAGGTACCTATAATTGTGACCCTCGAAGGGTTAGATTATTAATACAAAATCCAGTTTTCATAATTCACCTGCCCTTAACCCAATTAATTTGGAACTTAACTTACTTTTAAGCCACAATTCTGCTCACCCACGAAAAATACAAGGGTAAACATACGACATAACATATCTTCAATCAAACTAACTTACATTAACGTCCTATTGTAGGAAAGTATCAGAACTGACCTTCACGACCTCAATACAACCATGATTGAGAAATATCACCATAGACGAGACGAATCAATGGTAATTGTTACAAATGGCATCATGGCTTTTTAGGGTAAGAGCCCCCATAGAAATTGTGGAAGCGATATATTTTTTGGCCTTGAGATTTCGGTAGGCATGGATAAACTCATATGTGACATGATGTAACTTATAGAATAACTATATCGAAATTCGCTCAGCGAGCTTTGGAACGGGCTATACTTGGAGTCTCTCTGAGGGATCGAATCCGCAACCATGTGATCCGGCAGAGAACCAAAGTTGTCGACATAGCTCACAGAATAAGCAAGCTAAAGTGGCAATGGGCTGGCCATATTAGCCGTAGACGATGACTGTTGGGGTAGACGTGTTCTTGACTGGAGACCGCGAATCGGTAAACGTAAGGTAGGACGCCCTCGGCTAGGTGGAGCGACGATCTTCGCAGGATGGCTGGTAGCAGCTGGATGAGAGTTGCCGAAAATCGAGTTGAATGGCGTGCAATAGGAGAGGCCTATGTCCAGCAGTGGACTGCTGTAGGCTGATGATGATATCGAAATTGGAACGTTAAAAAATCTCTCGCGTTAAGGTTTTTTGCGATTTGCAAGTCAGTCTCAGGTTGTAAGTTGAACAAAATTTGATTCGCGACCGTAACAAATATGGCTTTACAGAATTATTATCATTAAAATCATCAATACAACCCTCTAAGTTCATAATTATAATCCTATTGAATGACTATTTCATGAAATATCAATCATCCTATATATGAACTTACAGGGGCGCTTCTCGGTAAGAGGGCGTGGGCCGTAATGCACCTCGCGGGCCCAGTGCAAGCTGGCGGATGTCACATGTCTTCGAATGTTTAGTTCTAGGACATGTCGGTTTTCTCACGATGTTTTCCTTTACCGGTTTGAGAGCAGTATATACCGTAATTATGAAAAAAATATTAGGCAGGTACCAATAATATATAACTGGCCAGTTTCCAACCTTTACCGAATTATTTACAATGATTTCATGCCTTTGATGTCGAGGAACATTAAATTAATATAATAAAGTTTAATTTCGAAGCTGTCATTCTGTTTTGGAGTACCTAGACTGAAATGTTTCCATTTCCGATAAATTTTGCCGTGTCTGTACAGCCAATTGATGTTTAAAAACTGTTTTTCGTCTGTCATTGGAATGTGACAATTCATTTTCAATGGGAAATTGATTTTCTGATTCTACAGCAGTAGGTGTGGATGGACTTTATCAATATTTTATACCTAACATTATACCTGTTTTCTCCGAAGAGTTAACCAGAGGTGTACCTAAAGTATCTACCTGCACCCACATTTCGGCAGTTAATTATTTATTTATCCTCACACTGGAACGCCATACAGCAATTACACCAACGGAAAAAAAAATCACTTCATGAGCTGCTTTCCATCCATTCTGTGCACGTGGACATCGAACGAGTGCCACGCTCACGCAGCGTTCAAGTGCAGCATTTCTCCATAGCCCCATCACTCCTTCCATATTGCGCACATTCATTGCGGATTTTTGTAACTCAATGATTTTTCAAAGTTATGTTTAGTTAGTCCCATGTAATATGGAGAGAACCTATTACCAGCAGACTCCGGGCGCTATTAAGAAAGTCCAAATGGAAAACCCAATAATATTTCTTGCCCTTTTTTTTTTTTTTTGAGGATGGGAAATCATCAAATGACTCCTCCCGCTCTGGGTGGAGCAGGAGGGAGTGTAAGACTCTTACTGACTAAAATCCTTCCTTAGCCCTTTATGTTCCAGGGCAGCGGTAACCCTTTCGGACGATCCCGCTAGCCTGGCAGGCTTCGGCCCTATTGGGCCCCGTCACTCATGCTGACATCTCTTTGAGGCGCGCATGGAACACATACACGCCGTCCGGCACGAGCCTGGTCCTGATCGGACGGTGAGTTACCCATTACTCTCTGCCCGCAGGCCCGCGCCTACGGTGGCCGGGAGTCGTCACGCGGCTCCCGACGCCCGGAGCGTCTCCCGCGGCGGCTGAGGCGTGAGGTGCGTTCCCTCGCCCACCCCGGCACCTCCTTCGCTAGCATAACTGCTTCGCAGAAGGAGGTGACTGCCTCCCACTCCCTCTCGCCCCGGACCATGGCTTGAACCAAGGCCGGACGCGAGAGGTCGCCGCATATTTCTTGCCCTGGGAATAGAACCCAGGATCTCACGCTCAGCAGTAACGCTAGCGACAACTAGATCAAAGAGGCAAGAAATCGGCATTTATATAGTGTATATGTAGTTCAATCAAGTATCAAGTATTTTCGAACAGACAGCTGTGCTGCTGGGGAGTTTACTGCGCCCCTTCATCTTCCCAGCGATAGCACTAGGAAGTGGTGAAGGGCGGGCGTTTTTGGGGGACTGTCTTTTGTAATTTTGACGTTCGAAAACTGCTGATTCTCAGCCTAATTTGAATAAATGACTTTTGATTTCGATTTTGAGTTATATATGTATAATTACATATGTGATTAATATTTAAAATATAGGTTTGTTTGCTTACTGTTTCTTTGTAAGAACTGATGCGTCGAAACTCAGAACATACCTGAAAAAAATAAAACAAATCATTAGTTTATTGGCATACAATAATATACTGCATTTTACAGAACAGCTTATTTAGCTGCAAGAATAACAGTTAATATTCCAACGCTAAAATTCTACCATTAAAATCTTGAAAAATTATAATTATTTTATTAAAAGCTTGCAATGTCCCACTGGAGGGTATAGGCTTCCACGCTCTTTCCACTTTTCTCTATTTAAAGCTGATAACGACCAGCTCTGGTTGAAGGAGTCCAGCTCTGGTTGAAGGAGTCCAGCTCATCCCGCCATCTCCGTCTGGGCCTGCCGCGGTGGCGACATGAGTCCAAACTGACCCACCTATTGGTCGTCTGACATGCGGCCGATGTATCCAACCCAATTAAGCAATTGGTCACTTTCAAAATAAGAAAAATTACTAACCGCGTATTTTTAAAGTCCCATTAAACATCGCGCGCGACCAGGAAATGCATGCTACGCGTCAGAGCCCGTCTACAATTACGTTATTAAAATGTAATGTGTTGCAATTTTTCCGATCCTGCCTCGTCTGGGAGCTAATGCATTGTAATCATGCCGCGATTATGTAATTACTCAGCTTATTAGTAATGACTTACGGTTGGATAAAGGGAATTGTTTGAATTGCACAATGCAGATGTCACTTTTTTATGATGTGTAATTATTACATTCTTGTCTTCAGTACCTACGTTCCTACTTTTAGACGTCCTTATGAAGGTAGCCGTTGAATATTTTGTTAAGTACTTTGATGGAACGTCGGCTATTTTCTTTTCTTACTTCTACCAATTAAGCACATAGATATTCGTAAGTTGACTTAATAGTATTTTACTGCTTTTACAGGTTTTCAAATAGGTAAATCTGCCATTTATTTAAACTTCTAGTATATAAGCATAGTTATTGCCATATTTCTCCTGCTTACTTATCCCAAAGCAAAATTACGGATAGTGTAGCCATCAGCATCATTGTCTTGCCCTTATCCCAACTAATTTAGGATCGTCGCAAATAAATTGGGATAAGATAACATGTCTAGGATCGTCGCAAATAAATTGGGATAACATAACATGTCTTTTTCGTTCATATTTCTCTATTAGTCGTCATTTCGGCACTCACCCCCTTTCTAACCATATCATCAATCACACAGTCCATCCATCGTTTCATTGGTATTCTCCTACTCTTAAGATGCAGGAGTGGCCAAAAAAGCAAAATACATTTTTTCAAGTGAAACATTGACCTACTCGGTATATGGTGAATACCGTCAAACCTGAAAGGGTTAGACACAAAACACGCATGAAAGAAAATATTACCCACAACCTTATAAGGATTCCAACCACGGATCCATTGACATCCAATAGTTATTTAACAAACCACAAAGTTTCAGTAACGTTATGATCCTCTTAGTTTGGCCCTCACCGTAAGACGTTTACTTAACTTGGCTTTTCACGTTTAATTCGACAAAGTTCGCGTTTCATGCCTTGTGGTTTACAAGCTGGGGCTTTGACTATACGCTGCGCGACAAAATGTTGTCATTTCTTATATCGCGCGTCAAAAAAAAAAGTCACTATTTCCGCATAGTCCTATCTCGTTACAGCGCGAGGTCGTGCTACGACAAAATTTTCTTGCGTCCGATGTATCGAAACCGAAGGACATGTTAAAGATTGGAGTTGCGTTGTAATTAGGTAGGAAGTTTTAGAAGTTTTGTGGGTCATTTGTGAAGTTTGGTCTAGTTTCTAGGAAGGTTCTGTTTGTTGATAGATGTTCTGTAATTAAACTAATTAGTAAGAGACTTGATTTATGAGAGCGCTTAGTTAATTGGATCCTCACTAAAATGTAATCATCTGAAAATATAGACCGTTGATTTTTTACCTACATCTGTAACAAGTAATGAAAATACCTACTTGAACGGCGCCCATTTTTTTATTAGTGTTTCAAAATCCATTCAACCGAAAAAATCGTTTTCAACAATATACATAACAAAAAATAAAACTAAAACTTATAATAACAGAGTTGATGGAATAAAAAACTACTTTCATTGAACAAACAGCATTAAAAAACAAATTACCGTAAGCAAATTTACAAAATACGGATATGAAAAACGTCAATACGCGAGACGGGTCATATTTTAAACGTGTTCAAACAAAAAGGAGCTAGGTGTTTATAGGGTTACCATCAACAAGGTTTTTATCCCCGGTAGGTAAGCAGTGAAAAGGAAGATTTACCAAAATTTCTGATTTAAATTGCCTACAATGATAAATTTGCATCATGTTTTGTATTCTACAAGTATCGACACGGCTCGCATTGTTAGGAGGTTCCTCTGGAGCCCTGATTGTAGCTTGAACCCACCGGTATCAGGAACAGCCTGATACCGGTGGGCTACTTTTTATATTTACAAAATTTATTTTTCATGTTTTGTTTATAAAAAATGTATAAAATGGTATAAAAGAGATAATAATGTTCAGTATTTCTACATCTTCATCATCATCTTGTCATTCTTTTACATGACGGACAGAGAGAGATAGAAGGAGAGCAGGGAGACCTTTGCCCAGCAGTGGGACATTAAAGGCTAAAAAAAATTAAAAAAAACTTATTATGCGAACACGTGAACTCACAAAGGATATAGACAAATCACCTCGTTCATTATAATTCCTTAACAGACAGAATATCATATATACATAATACTCAAGCCATAATTCACAAACGGCCCGTTCGGATGAAATTAAAGGGGTTTCAATTACCACGTGCCGGGCTAATGATTTAGCCAACCCTAGGTATAGACAGCAATGTTGGAGCACCGGTAAGTTCCGGCTATCCATCATTGGTACGGTTCCTGAACGTAATCGCAGGGGGGGGGGGGTAATGCGCTGGAATGGGGTACGTTTCCCATTGTACGTTGTATTGACAACCGTTACGTTTCTCAACGCTCTAAATTACTGAAGTAGAATCGTGTGATTTTTATTTTTTTGTTCTTTGCTGTGTTTGCGTGAAATGTTGTGAGTTGTTTTTGTTTTTTAAATGTTATGAGTCTGTTTACTGGGTAGTGTTTCCTTATTGGTCGAGTTAGATTGTCTCATTGGTCTAGCGACTGACGAAATGGGGATTGGTTTCCGACATGCAAAATGCGACCATAACACATTATAGTTCATTACCAAGTCCTTTAGAGGTACAGGTGTGATGTTATGTATTCAGTTAAAAGGGCTACGCGATTTTATTAGTAGTCATTCATTTTTTTTATAATTTCTAAGACACTGATCGCAGTCCGCGTGTTTATTTGATTTATTTTAGTTTTTGTGGTTTACTAAAATACAGTTCGGCTTTCTAGAGAATGCGTTCTTGACAGCAGTCAGTTTCATACAAACGAATACGTGTTTTGCGAATTTGATATCTATTAGTTACTAGAATTGTCGTACTGACAGGTGTTAGGAACGCATGCTTGCCACAGCCGGACTGTAGTTCTTATGTACTTACTAACACAAATATGCGATGATCTGAAATAAAGTTATTATATGTATAAATCTGACACAAGACCTATGTTCCTACAAATAGAGACCTCAATTTAATAAATTAAGATAACAACTAAGTATATCTGAGTGCATAATTATGAATTAGTGACTTCACGGCCCATATTTGTTTATCAAACTAATCACTCTCCGAGTCTTCGTCTATCTTGAAGTCAAAGGACACATCTTCAAAGTATAAATTCATTCATGATCTTAACTTAATATTATAAATGCGAAAGTTGATTTGTTTGTTACGCTTTCACGCTAAAACGGCTGAACGGATTTGGATGATAATTTGGCAGATAGTAGCTCTGGGACCTGGAGAAGGACATAGGCTACCTTTCATCCTGGGTCGCAGACGAAATTGCGGACAACAGTTAGTCATACAAATGAATCTTTTTCAATACGAAAGGTCCTACCACAATGCCTTTCTCTGCCGTCAAGCAGTGTTGTTATGTTTCAAGTTGAAGTGAGATGAGTGCCAGTGTAATTATAGGCACATAAGACATTGCATAACCAGTGGTAGATCAGTGGTAACGGGCTCCGACTTACGAGTAGTAGGTCACAGGCTCGAACCCAGACAAGCACTTTACTTTGTGTAAATTATTTCATCACCACTGCTCTCAAAACGGTGAAGGAAAACATCGTGAGGAAACAGGCATGTCCTAGAACCAAAAATTCGAAGACATGTTGACATCTACTCAACCGCGCTGGGTCCGCGTTGTGGATGACGACCGACTCCCTCTCACAGAGAGGAGGCCTGTTTCCCAGCAGTGGGAACATTATAGGCTGATTATGCTATTTAAAAGTAATAAAAGCTCCGAAGAAAAATTAAAATAGGAGCATACTCAAAATATGAAGTTTACTGCTTTAAATACTAACTTTTCGACAACTTATCAGCGAATAAAAATAAAGAAACGACCAAATAACATACTGAAAATTCCGAAAAATTAATACAATATTTGCTGACGTAGTATTTTTCCACCAGCTTAAATTGCGTTTTACCGAAATCTACAGGTAGTATTTTTGTCGTAACTTACCTATTTTATAAATTTAAAATTAACCTTACACATTTTATAATTTACTTACATTTATACTTTTTTACTTTTTTTTTTTTTTTTTTTACTTTTTTTTTTTATTTACATTTTTTTCGGATAGGCAGTCGCTCCATGTAAAATACTGGTATTCAGCTGCATCCGGTTAGACTGGAAGCCGACCCCAACATAGTTGGGAAAAGGCTAGGCAGATGATGATGATGATGATGATGACATTTTATAATTTACTGTGTTTACATTCAAAAATATGTTTCTGGCACTCGCCGGCCGCTGCCGCGGCACCGCTCGCTTCGATCGCTCAGCTCGTGCGTTGTGTGGTCACAGTTCTACCATAACTGTTTCGATTTAAAAAAAGTATTTTTTTCGGAAGTATTTGGAAATTTAGTTTATTATTTGGAAGTACATATACATTATTTTTCGTAGAATTATAATTTGAATAAGTTTCATGTTTGTTTGTTAAATACAACATTTTTTGTCGGTTAATTTTGTATGAATTTTTCGGTTTCACAGCTTGGTTAGTATTACAGTCAACCACAGATCGCTGGAAGTTAATTTGTTTTTCAGAAGCTTTATTATTTCCCGTTTTAAAATAGTTTTAGGCCATACAAAATTTAGTCTGGATCCCACAATTTCTAAGAAAGATTTGAATATTTTCCTACAGTCCCTTATACTAACAAAAACGGTGTTCCACCATTACAGAATTAACGTAAAACAAAGCCATATTTCAGAGCTACATTTCACGTAGCTACCAAGGTAATTCCATAAGATTTATGTTAGCATGCATCCGCAGTCGACATTTAATTACCATGTGATTATAGCCTTTGTTAGTTGATGATGCAGCCGACTGTACAGATCATGATTGATGATGCTGACTGTACTGTATTTAGTATTGGCAAATTAGCTGGCGCGAATTTTGGGAGGATAGCAAATGATTTATTTGTAGGAAATATATTTTAAGATTCGTATTTTGTGGGCGTTCTGAGTCTTTTCTCTGGTATTGACACAAGCTTATGACATTAGTTAAGAAGGCTATGACCATTCTAGAATTAATTACTGGGAAGGACTTTTACAATTCACATTACACATGATAATGTGTTATGTGTTTCACATAACACATTATTATGTGTTATGTGAAAGTCCTTCACGTCATGTTTTCCCGAAAGGTTGGACAGGTGGTGAGAAATTCTAGATAGAAAAACCCACTAACACTTTGCCCAACCTGGGAATCGAATCCAGCGCCTCATGCTGAGCGGTAGTGCTTGCGACCAACGAGGCAGACTACTTGTAGTTTATTCATCCAAACTAATATTATAATTGCGAATATATCTTGGTCTGCCACTACTAGTAGTTGTCACACCATAACGGCTGAACGGATTTGCATGAAATTTTGCACGACGATAGACCATATCCTGGATTGGGGGGACCTAGGATACCTTTCCTACCTAAAATCCTATAAATTACTTAATTTAGTTGAAATTATTCTCTCTCAATTCCACGTAAGGTGTCAAGACGGAAAAAAGCTAAACTCTAAAGTCGTTCATAATTTGCCTATTGGTCCTTTTAGTGAGAATACAACCAAATTAACTAATACTGACATAGTAGAACAAGCCTTTTTATAAGATATCATTTTGTAAAGGTATCTAATTCTCAACACAATGATGCGTTACGATGCATTTTATTTGTTAAGGCAAGGTGTGACGCCATATTAGTTTGTATTTAGGTTTTTTTCTTTTTCTTATAGTCTTTTTTTATTGAAAAATATTAAATTAATCAAGATAATATTTACAAAATATAAGCTAACATTTAACATAATAATAATATGTATGTGTATAGGAAAAAATAGGTACAACAATCATAGGACATCAAAAAATTCGTCCGCGTCGCTGTCAACAGGAACAATGCCCAAAAGGCTGGCAGCATATAGTTATATTTTGTGTATGCACGCCTACACATCAACCAGTATAAGCTGACTTCTGATTGTACGAAAAACCTATCCGATGCGAGGTCAGCTAAAACTGGAAATTTATAGCTTGATGTGTAACCCTGTGTACTAGTTGTAGGGTCACACTTTTATCATTTTTACTCACCAAAGTTAAAAAAAGGCTTTTATCTATATGATTAAAAGTTTCGGTATTTTAAATTTTAAAATACAGTCGTGCCAGCGATACGATAAAGAAGAAAGTTTCAGTAGGTCAAAATTAAATGAGAGAGAGATTAGAATTCACGACATTAGTCCCGTCTGAACTCTAGCTTTTTTTTTCTTCTAAAAAGCGTAGGTTCATATCCTGTGAACTTTTTTAACGTTTTACCTTTTAAAATATGGGCCGGTGAGGTCGCAACTTTGGCAAAACCACACGAAACTCAGCAACAGACAATGGTTCACCTCTCATCTTGCACCGCATGGCCTGTCACCTGCACACGTCACGTGCACATGCTACCCGCGTTGCTGAATTTTGGACTAAACAAATTTAAAAAAAACGGTATTTTTGCGATTGACACGCTAAGTAGAAGCAAATTTTAAATCTCAAAGGGAACTCCTCTCCCTTAAACAATGATCCCACAATGAACTATTATAATTATAACACAGATTTATCTATGAATATGAGCCTACAATTTATAATCATTATGTCTTATTATATGTCGATATCTATAGTATGGATAATTGACAATTATTAACTTGATCTATTCACAGTTCTGACTCGGCTGTTTTATGGATGACTTGTATCAATTTGACAGGGTAATGTGCGACTAGAAAATTAGAATTTAACACTTAGAAAATTCCTTATGAGGATTAATAAGAGATAATGTAAGAGTATTATGGTGAATAAGTGGTTTTATTAATACATATATACAAGAGCATGTTATTCAAAGATGACAATTGTTTTTATACATCATAAATATTTTATTTCAGATCAAATTACAAGATCCATATGTTGTTACTAAAGGTCTTAACCTAACGTTAGGAAAAACCACAGACAGGTGACACACACTGACAGGTGTCAGTCGTTTCAATTTTGTATATAGAGTGTAGTTTTTCCGCGTGCAGCCGTATCCAGTGAGCCAGCATGGGGCTGTCCCATCTATCACACAATACACTCAAGATGCTGTGCGAGATGCACGCATTCTCCTCCTTCATAGGTGTCTCGAATAAAATCTTTCTAATCTAACCAGCCTGTTTTATTCCACTGTAGAACAAAGGCCTCCTTCTCCCTACACGGTGGAGCACGGTGTGTTCCACGCGCGCCTCAAAGAGATGTCAGCACGAACTGACGGGGCCCGCTAGGGCCGATGCCGCCAGGGCTGCGGGTTGTTCAAAAGAGATACCGTGTCCCTTGGCACAGGTAACTGAAGGAACACCGGTGGATTTTAGTCAGTAAAAGTCTGACACTCCCGCTCCGCCCAGAGCAGGAGGAGTCATTTGATGATTTCCCACCCAAAAAAAAGGCCTCCTTCTCCCTTTTCCACACAATTCTGTCTTTTACTAGCCAGCCAGTCCTTTCTGTAGGAGTCAAGCCCGTCCCGCCATATTCGTCTCGGCCTGCCGTGATGGCGTTATGCGTTTAGTGGGAACCAATTGCTGGTTCTCTTCATTTGTCATCTGACATGCGGTAGACATGTCCGGCCCAGTCCCAGGTCGATATTATTTGTTTGGCTGAAAAAGCTGGATTACGATGGCACTGAGCAAATATTGTTCATTCCTTCCTAATCATTTACTCCAAGTGCGATGGATCCAGTGCACACACGCATACTCACTACACACAACATACACATCTTGTCTCGCATATTATCATGAGCTTACTCTCGATTACCCACAAGACTAAGACAAGTACACCGTACACTCACACACTTCTCACGACACGCACAACACACCACACACGTACACGCACCTCAATACAGATAAACAAACCTATTTGCATGATATTATTATTTAGCAATTACTTTAACCTATTTTTCTTTACTTCTCTTCCATAGAAGTTACAAAATGTTTGTTAATTGTCCTAAAACGTGTGCAATGTAAGTACAGCATCTAAACACTGTGGTGGGCCTGGAGACCTGTAACACAGGGTTTCCCTAGCACGGACTCCAGTCTCTCGCAAAGGAGCTTTTGTCTTATACTTATTGTTTAGTCCTAAGATGTTATTTATAAGCTAACCTTTGTGGAGAGAGAAATAAACTATTATTATTATTATATTATTATTATTTGTGTCAGTCCAGGATATGATTCATATGTATATATATGTATGTCAAATTTCATTAAAATACTACCAGCCGTTTAGGCGTGATTTAGTGACAAACATCTTCAGAAGCTTTCACATTAAGTACTTGTATGAAAAACTGCCAAATATAAAGATATCCGGGAGGCAATTCCCGTAATTTTAAGAACGCATTCTATTCTTAGTCTGCATCAGTCAAAATTACCTCTAATTTACTACATTTTCAACAAGTTTTTGACATAGATTGTCGCTGAGATGAGACTGCGACTAGATTGGAACGATTTACATTTCAGGAATTGGCTCTCAGATATCTTCATCAGCCCTTAGAGGGATAGAATAGAATAGAATAGAATTCTCTTTATTGTACACCATACAAATTACAGAACATAAATATATACAATTTTACAAAGGGTGACACAATGGGCGGTCTTATCGCTAAGAGCGATCTTTTAAAGACAACCTTTGGATGGATTAAAATTAAGGACAGACAAATATGGGTGTACAGACAAAAGGTGATGTACCACTTAGGTACATTATACAATTAATATATACATACAGTATATTTTACTCATCTAAATAAATATATACAAACATGAAACAAGAGCAAAGAAAAAAAAAAATATTGATGATGTTCAAGGAGAGAGGAAGTGCTTTTTTATCATAATTTTAAAAGTGGGCAAAGATTGAGCACGCCTTACCGACACGGGCAAGTCATTCCATAACCGTACTGCTTGAATAGTAAAAGATTTGTCAAAGAAACGTGGAATGCATCGGCATCTCTAGTCGCAGGTTTTCCGATGACCTCAGATATCTATTAATAATGAGGATAATGGAATGTTCCAAAAAAAAACACAATCGCAAATTCTTAGTTCCAGTTATTTGAGTCAAAGATAAACTTTGCTTGACATAAGTCAATTGTAAATAGCCCGTGATAAATAAATGGCAGATGTATAATTATTTGTCCCCATTTATCATTTCGAGCCAATCGTAACTGTCTTCGAGGAAATGGGTTGGCTGTCGTTAAGTAGAGGAGACTGTCAACACGCACTTAATTATATTTTATTGCACTTACTTATGACTTTGTAAATGTTGCAATTTGTATCAAAAAATATAATAATGCACCCTAATTGACATGATCACTACAATAACATCTATACTGCATACTAATAATAAATCTGAAGAGTTTGTCGGTTTTTTTTTTTTGCTTTTGTAGCCTAATTCTCAAGGAAGGCTATAGGCTATTTAACATCACGCTAAGACCAATAGTAGCCGAGCAAAAAGAGAAAATAAGGAACGCTAAGCGAAGACGAAGTAATATCGAAAGTGAGTATTATAAAAATGTGGCTGAAATGTTAGTATAGGCATTTTGTATATTACGACTTCCACGTGAACGACATCGCCGGCAGAAGCTAGTATTGTTGCGCACCACAATTAATGCCTGGTTGGTGACATTAATTACCACTAGCGCCATCTAGTATCGAATAGCAGAACTAATAGAGTCAAGATCCTTCTAGAAATTTCGATGCTAAAACTTTCTAGAACTATCGACTGATCGAACATCGATCGATCGAACTATCTGGTCAGTCGGGGCCGGTATGTACTCGAACCTTCTAGATGTTTCTACAATAGAAGGTTTCAGAACTAAGGCCGGGGTGGGCTACTACGACCGAGTGAGAGCTGGATAAGCGATACAAGCGAATACATCGAAAGCGATCTTCAAGTGCGATTTAAGTGCAATTGTGTTTTATAATTAGTGTGTTTGAGTTGTTATTAGTGTTGTTAAATTAACGTGTATGAAAGTGTAATTTTTGGTAATTTATATCGGCAGTTTTAATTGTCACGAACTCCGAAGCTCGTAACAGTATTATTATATATCAAACAAATTCCAGCACCCTGATTGCGTAACACACTACCAATGACAATCTGAATAATTTTGAAGTATATTGCTAAACCATTGCTTCATATGTTCAAAAATGTGTCTTCCCAGCTATGTAAACAACGCAATGAATGTTGTTGAACTGTCAAAATGAAAGCCGTTGCTACTAATACTGTATTAGGCAATTAGAACCCGCTGGTTGGACTAGTTGGGAAAAAGCTGGGCATACTGATATATAACTTAATATCGTTGGTGATGGATCGTGGATAGGTGACCATCGCTAACACATCAAGACCCCCTCCATGCCTCGGAAAGCATGTTAAGCCGTTGGTCCCGGCTGTTATTCGTGGTTCTTTGGCAGTCGTTATGGGTTGTCAGAAGCCTGAAATTCTGACGACCAGTCTAACCAAGGAGTATCGCTGTTACTGAGTAACTGGGTTGTGGAAGTCAGGTAGGCAGTCGTTCCATGTAAGACACTGGTATTCGGCTGCGTCCAGTTAGACTGGAAGCCGTCCCCAACATAGTTGGGCAAAGGCTAGATTGATATATAACTTAATATCTTCTCACATTATACCACTTACTCATCAAATTATTTTATCCTTTTACTCGACATTTTACCCGGAACCGGCTTTCCTTATACAGCTGAACATATTTACACATAATCCCCACACCCTGTATAGAGAGACGTAAAAATAAAGGCATGACGTCATGAGCACACTAATGATACAAGATGGCTGCCCTTAATTATGTAAATGTAAGCTCTACGGACGTGACGTCACTTAGACGTACGTATAAGAATATTTAATAAACTACCCTCTTTTGGTCAGTTGTTTTTGGTACTTAGGTGGGTAAGTATTGGTCAAAAAATTTGGGGTTTAAGAGGGTATGATGTTATGTCCCGTCTGGTTGGAAGTGAATGACGTCATAAGGTCCTTGTTTTGGGTAGAAAGATGGAGATCAGTGTTTCTTTTGTTTTAAAATATGTTTTTAGTGTTCCGTACCCAAAGGATGCCAACGAAACCCTATAACTAAGACTCCGCTGTTCGTCCGTCTGTTTGTCAGAGGGCTGTATCTCATAAACCGTAATAGGTAGATAGTTGAAATTTTCTCAGTGTGAATTTCTTTTGGTGCTATAACAACATATAAACAGAATAAAATTAGTAAAAAATAAAGGGACAAGACAAGAAACGTGTGTTTTTCAGCGTTTTTTTGCCTTATGGTACGGAATCGTTCGCGTGCGAATCCGACTCGCACTTGGCCGGTTTTTTTAAATTGCTGCAGATATAGGCTAGCTCTTGACTGTGTTTGACGAATAGCTGTTTCAAAAACCCACGTGGCAATTCAATGTAACTTAATTAATAACCTAATTAAAATTATCGAAAGGATTCTTCAGTTGGTTTTATGTTTGCTATAAAAGAAAAACAGTAAATTATCAGTTCTTTTATTTATTTGATGAATACGAGGCTTTTTGCTAGTTTCTATTGGTGTATGTATTTAATGACTTCTATTGTTATGTGCGTCTTGTTTGTGCAGAATAAACAATTTTACTTTCTTTATTTAATTCTAAAATATTCACAGTTAGAAATCATGACCATCACATAAAAGGTTACCGTTAGCCTGCATAGTCCCACTGCTGGACAAAGGTGGGCTAAAGTGGACCACATGAAAGGTACTTAAGTATTGTAATTTAAGTAATGTGATGAGCAAATTTAAACCAACTGTTCCTTCTATTCAAAATAAAAATAAGATGCTATTTTTTTAAAACTACAATAATATTTTAGTTGGAGAGTAATACTTTATGAAATTGCTATTGACTTGCCTTCAAGAATCGATATGTAATAGTAAACCAACTTTTTCCTTTTACCTGCAACATTGTAAAAAATGTATGTCTACTAACTTAGACGGCACGGTTGGCGCAGTGGTTAAGCGATTGACTGCTGCGCTGCGTGTCGCGGGTTCGATTCCCGCACGGAACAAATATTTGTATGACCTACATGTATTTGTTCCGAGTCTGGGTGTTTTTCTATCTATAATATGTATGTATTTACAAAAAAAAATGTATATAAGTAGTTTATCAGCCATCTTGTTACCATAACACAAGCATTAGGTTGCTTAGCTTGGGACTAGATGGCGCTGTGTGAAATGTCCAGGGATATTATTATTATATTATTATTATAACTAATTTATTTACGAATACCTACCTTCACCAATTAAGTAATTCTTATATTTAGTTTTAAGATTACCTTGTATTTCCCATATTAAGTGAATTGTATTCTTATTTGAGAAATAAATGTCTTAAACCGTATGAAGTATGTTTACGAACAAGAGAGCATAAATATCTCTATCAACGCCACATCCACTTCAGTCTAAAACCATCTATAATAAAGTATCAGGCCAAACTGTCAAGTTGTCGCACCATCATGTATGTATAATGTTAGCTTGATGCTGGGTCCCAGGTGGAACCCGACCGCACTTAATACAGCCGGGTACATCACCCTGTATTATCGTCTAATACCTTTTATATGTACATGCTTGAATTAAGTAAAAAGGAACACAAGTTTGCTGGTAAAGGTTCGGAAGTAGGTGTGGAATTTGGGCAAATCTATCTAATGTTTTCTTAAAACGAGGTAATCTTTATTCTAACCAATGTCCAGTGACTTATGCCCAGCAATGGAAAAAACATCAGTCTGTATTTTGTTTTTTTTAATCTACCAACCGACCTGACCAACCACCAACCTGTATTGCTGACGTCCATTTCTAAGATATCTTGATGTGGAAGACGACCCAATTAATTATAACGTCTGTTTAAGATGAAATTGTTTTGTTCAATTACGGTAGTATTGTACCGTGGGAAGTAAAGTGAAATAGTAATGAAATCAGATATGCCAATAACTTTGATAGAATTTCATTAAACGGCTTCGTTCAGGTAATTTTACATTTGCACGGTTTAAAAATGGTTATTTGAGAGACTCGATTCTTCTGATGTTATCAAGTCTGAGGCACTTATCAAACTATGTAAATATTTCTTTATATACGCTGTTTATATGTTTATACACACTGCCTTTTTTAATCGTAAGGCTCAATTTACATTGCCGCGGAACGGCGTGGAAGCGAGTGTTCGTAGCGATATTATACATATATAGCAAAATGAACTTTATGTCAATTATTGTCTAACGTACAAACTAAAACGTAACGTTAACGTATAAACTAAATAGATACGAGCTTGTTACTGCGGGAATTCCCGAGAATGCGCGATAATTCTCCAGAAGATGCGCGACCTGTGCGTATGTGTATATCTAATTTGTGCGTTACACTATTGACTAGTTCATTATGCTTTGTACAAAAAAAATCGCTTCCATTTCGTTCCACGGCAATATAAATTGAGCCTAATGTTTTGGTGGTTAATTAATTTTCTCTATGATTTTATGATCGTGTTAAAAAAAAATGAGGTACATGTGTTATGTTAAAAACTATTTTTCCATTTACAAATTAATTAAGCTCCAACTTTGTTTTTACTTGAGTAAAGGTTCGATAGAAAAGTGTGGTTTCTCCAGACAACCTTGAAAACGTATTTGTTGCTAAATACGTGAAAGTTTATTTCTGCAAAATCTTATCTTACTTTGGAAACTTACAAAAACCTACTGACCTAGTTTAGACTCCCTGACTCCCGTGGAATTATCATAAGAATTATTTGATCTACAGATAGAACAAATACTTCTTTAAAATCTTTTTTTCATAAAGATCTGTAGTAGATCATTGGCAATTGTTACGCCCGAAAGTCCAAAAACCAGTCTTACCAATACCAAGGGATATCGTGTTACCTAGTAACTAGGTTGTGGAGGTCCGATAGCCAATTGCTCCATGTAAAATACTGGTATTCAGCTGCATCCGGTTAGACTGGAAGCCGACCCCAACATAGTTGAGAAAAAGCAGATGATGATGGCATATAAGGATAATTTCCAAAATTCAAGATAATGGCCTATTTATTTTATCACATCTGATACTACTATTTTCATTCATGTTTCAGTATAAACCTCTATAAATAAGATAATTTACTAAAATTTTATGCAAAGCAATTCTACTATGTCTACAAATTAACCTCAAAGGTTAATTCAAACTTAAGTAATTAGTGAATGAACCAAAGATTTTCAGTAATTTATTTATAGACTCTGGAATTTTTTCTCAAGAATGTCTTGGACAAAAAAAGGCTGAAATCTTGCAAGAGATGTCGTGATCTTTTAGTTTATTTTGGTATTCTTTTGAAAATAATGCGATTTTTAAATAAAAAGCAACTATGCGTGCAATGTATGGTTCATCAAATATAGAAAAATGTCACCTACAAATACATTGAAAACCTATTCTTTTTCTTTCGTGGCGGACACTGGTAAACTCATAAAATGGTGAAAAGCTTAAAGCCGGGAACGTTGGTAGAGGGGTATGACTGCTATCCTAGAGTACAATACATTATTTGTAAAGAGTATGTATGAATTTGTAGTAGGTGGCATTCTGTAATTTCTGCCTACCTGAGTGGTAGGAACGCAAGTTTTTATGTATACGTTACGTTAGCTAAACTATCTAAAAACACATAGGTACAAATACTACAGTAAAAACGTCACAATTCCCTAAAACTACAGTGCAAAATACACATGCCAGTATCCATAATGATCGTACACCAACGTATCCAGGTTGTCAGCTTGACAAATGGCCGGGGAAGCTGCATCTTTGTTGTTGAGATAAAACTGGACAGCACAGCGTATACAGCTTGTACACAGCTATCGGATACCACCATTTATCTCGTCCTAAATGATGTCAAGTAAGATGTATTGTTCGAAATGTGTTTGGAATTTGATGCTGGTTTTTTTATTTCCAATCCAGGATTCTGTGTTGCTTACTCAGAAAGAAAGTTATGGTAAAAACCTTCGGTAAGCATCATAAAAGAGAACAGTGCTGGCCAAGTGGTAACGGCCGCGACTTACGAGTCGAAGTGTCGCTTTGTGTAAATTATTGCACGCCACTCTCAAAACGGTGAAGGAAAATATCGTGAGGAAACAGGCATGTCCTAGAACTAAAAATTCGAAGACATGTGACATCTACCAACCAGCACTGGGCACGCATGGTGGATTATGGGCCACTCCTTTCTCATCGAGAGGAGTCCTATGTCTCAGCAGTGAAAACATTATAGACTATGCTATGAAGCATGTTAAAGTACTTATAACCTACTTCACTTGGAACCTCATGCAAGGCATCGAGTTGGGGAAACCACAAAGCAGGCCGCGATGTATCGCAGTGAGATATCCCTCGGTGCGTGAGTGTCTATTACATGGAGGTGACATCGAGGTAGCGAGCTAAACTGCGACCGCGAGGTATCGCAGTGAAGCATCTTCGGCATGTAATTACCCTTACTTTTGAGTTTTTTTTTTTAAGGTGTGCCAAAGAGAAGTATTCTAGTTAAACCTTCATTTGTTTATAATTGAAGTATTTCTATTAGAAGTCTCCTATTGGGAAGTTTTTTAGAGAGAAGCTTAGGTACTTCTAAAAAATGTAACTTAGAATTTACGTCTGGCGCGAAAAAGACGATTTTTTCTCTTTAATGTCCACCCTCGCAAAATTAGTAAAATATAAAAAAATTACTTTATTAAAAAAAGGTTTGGAAATTCGATTTAATTTATATTTATTTTTTGTTTGACAAGTCACTAAACTTAGTCAAAGAGAGAGAGAGACCTTTCAGTATTGATAATGTTTATTGAATTGAATACATCTAATGTTTTTTCGATGGACATTTAAAAGATCAAACGACAAACTTGTTAAGATATTAATAGTAGATTATGCACCGAGGGGCTAAAGTTGTGTCTTATGTCACGGGCGTCATATTGAATCTCGAGCGCAATGAAGGATTCGGGATTTAACTCCCGAGCGCAGCGAGGGAGTTAATACAAGAATCCTGAATGCAGCGAGGGATTCAAGCTAGCCCAAGGCAAAGACACCTTTAGCCCAGAGGAGGATACTCTACTTTTTACACCTACTGTGAGAAAATAATAGCCATAGTACGAAAAACAAAGTATTTATTAAATAAACAAACAGTAAGAATAACATATTTAGAACTAGTTAGTTATATGCACTTACATATTTACTCACAAAATCCACAGCAATCTTTGCGCAGTTTACTTAAAATAAATTAACTAATGTTACAGCCAATTACTATTACGGTATTACGGCGCGGTACGGTATTTGTTATTATTAATGCCAGTTTTAATGTATAGATAACTACGAACCATTTTTTAAAAGGGATGGAATACCATTCCTTTTAAAAAATGGTTCGTAGTTATCTAATTATCCTTACAATATTAATATGTCTTCGAAAACATGGCAACGATATGAAGAAGCAGTCGTTATGATTTTGTAGGAAATCGAGAATATCATCCACGTGTAGTAAGAGTATCGAGAATAGCTTTCCTCTTTCTGGCACCAAAGGGTGTTTGAAAGTACTATACTGCCAATTTAGCTGAGCATGTGAGATTCCAAATTCAAATCACATTATTGACCAGCGGGTCATAATGAAATCCAGTACAACATTATTGACCGGCTGTGCCCCCGGCCACTAATGACTCACTTTAGGTTAAGGTTGCTTGACATATAATTTGACATTTTCGAGCAGGTGGTGTGAAAAGAAATTTATAACTTCTGTTATTTTACTTCGTAATTTAAGGCAATTTGGAAAAGGATTGGTCAATGTTTATCTAACTAACTAAGCTTAATAATAAATATAACTAAATTAAAGGCTAATTTGTCAATAGTCAGATAACTTTTATCTGAAGAATAAATATGACAATTTGACATATTTTCTATATTAAAAGCTGTCAAACGACAGCATTTACTCTTCAGTCAAAAGAGATTTGACTATTACCTGCTTCGTTCGTCTCGTGGTTGCAAGCGCGACTGCTGAGCGTGGGGGTCCTGGTTTCGATTCCCAGGTTGGACAAAGTGTTATGGAGTTTCCATTCGGTGTAGTAACAGTCCGGAATTTGGAAGTTGGCGGTGTAATACCCCCCTGACTCGGAAAGCGCGTAAAGCCGTTGGTCCTGCGCCTGATCTCTTCCCGGTCGTGTCGGATTGCTGTCCCATCGGACTATGAGAGTAAAGGAACAGAGAGTGCGCACTATAATATCTCCTGCGTACCTGGCTAATGTCCGTTGAGATTGGCTACCGTGACCGAACTCGGTCGGGAGGCTACTATCTGACTATTGACAAGGAGCTTCCATTAAACAAAAGACAATAGCAAATTCCAATGTCAAACAAAAAATATTGAAATTACGTTAGTAACCAACAATATATTTCTATTTATTAATTACATTTTATTTAGGTTTCTGTTTAAACTTGATCGGTTCTAGGCTACTTTCCTAAAAACTTCGAATTAGTCCGTCAGTTAGATTATCAAAAAATATTGAACCCGTATTTTTTCTTTTGTCAATTATATAAAAAATGATGAAGATATCGCCCGTTAAAGTTCCGCGTGACGTCACTTGCTTGCGACACTTTTACAAGCAAGTGACGTCACGACCCCCACTCCCAAATTTTGACGCGCTTTATAGTCATTTTTTGTTTGATTGACAAAAGAAAAAACGAAGTCATTATTTTTCGATAATCTAACTGACGGATTAAATATAATTATTTTTTTTTACCCAGGCAAATATAAACCCTATTGTTTATTTTATAAACATTTCACAACATTTGCGACCTTTCCGTACACAAACCTTTGGTCCATTAAACCATACATAAGCAAACGACAATATAGGGTGGCAGGAACCTCGACAAATATACTGTAACCATAATTTCAGCACATGGTTCTAGACCCCGATCTCAGCGTAGAAATTTTTCGTAGGGCATCAAAAAAAAATCCGCTGTTCATAAGAGTGCAATACCTACGCGGTCAAAATGTATGGAACGCTACTTTTTTTGGTCTGAATCATGTACCGAATCCATGTTAAATACTGGTACTCAGCTACATCCGGTTAGACTGGAAGCCGACCCCAACATAGTTGGGGAAAAGTTAGGATGATGAATTGAACTAAACTAAAACCTGAACTAAACTAAAAACTGAACCCATGGTAACAGGTTGCGCGTCGATGTCCCTGGCAAGTAAAAGACCAGCCTGAACTTTCAGCGAAAATCAAACATGGCTTCCCTATAAATAACTTCCACGTATAAACTTTACATCTCCATATTCAAAGGACTTCCAGAGACGTTTATTAAGCGGTTTCTACCAACTTCCCGTACACAAAACTTCGAACCAAATGCTCTGTCAAAATATCAAATACACAATACGAGTCCAAACAACCTCCCTGGAAACTTTTATTGAGAAATTTAAACATCCATTCAAAGTAATAGCAAAAGTTTTCACCCCCCCACCACCCCCCACCTTCCGTATAAAGGTAACATTAATCACACGGGTGTACAAAAACTCACTAATTCAACAAAAGTTTAAAATTACATGAATTTTACACGCCCAGTGTGGCGGGGACTATAGTAGTTGGCCAAAAAACTGACGTTCCGGTCAGCCCGTAAATTTCCGAACTTGTTCTATTCCAGACATCTGTTGTCTCTCTCTGACTGCCCCGATTTATAATTCCGTCTCTCGCTCAAGTTTTTCCGAGGGAGAAAATGCTGAGACTGCAAGCTAAGCTGCATGCTCTTGTTGAATCATAAAAACGTTTGTCAGGTTGAAACATTGTACTACTCGAACATTTTTTGGAACAGCAATAAACAGCAAGATATTTTTGTTCTGCAACTTTCGAGAACAAACGTAATATTTTTCTTTTTGACAAAGTAAAGGCAATTTAATTTATTTTTTACGATTGGACTTGTGTTTGTTTGTAAGAATGGCGATTCGTAGTTGCGTTAGGTTACAAATAAAACAAAAACTAAGTCCCTAGAGCGCAGTTTCTTGGAAATGCACTCTTGGTAGTGGACGCAGGTGACAATGGTTCGCGAAACGTGATTTCTTCAGTTTGAACTTTTGTCGAGTGTCGTTACTCCTTCGTACCACTTTGCAGTTTCACGTACGTGTTGTTGGTTTTCGTTTAAATGGAAATATTTTAGATTTAGTTTTTGTGTTACGGATACCTGTGGGTTGGAGCAGTGTGCACTTTGAGGTAATGAAAAAAGTTGATGGATACGGAAGAGAAGCAATGGCTGACCTAGATTAGACGATCATAGCTGAGCCTGCTAGTAGGTTGAAGTAAAGTAAAATTCTTATTACAGACAAACATAACATAACGCCTGTATACCGCGAAGGGTTAAGCAGAGCTGTACCTATAGTACCACCATCATTTCGCCAGCTATGTGTAAGTCCCATGTAATAGGGGGGGGGGGGGTGGGGTGGAGAGGCAATCTTATTGCCATCAAGCGGGCAGACATCCGGATTCCGTTCTGCAGCTGCGGAATTCCAGATGGAAAAAGCCAATAACACTGCCCGATTCGGGAATCGTACCCAGGACCTCATGCTCAGCAGTACCGCTAGAAGAAAGAAAGAAAGAAAAAGTATTTATTGGGACTCGCACAGGATAATTATAATTAGCATAATCAGCCTATAATGTTCCCACTGCTGGGACACAAGGCTTCTCTCTGTGAGAGGAAATGGGCCGTAATCCACCACGCGGGCCCAGTGCGGGTTGGTAGATGTCTTGTCTTCGAATTTTTTAGTTCTAAGACATGCCGGTTTCCTCACGATGTTTTCCTTCATCGTTTTGAGAGCAGTGGTGATAAAACCATTTACACAAAGTAAAGCGCCTGTCTGGATTCGAACCTACGACTTAGAATCTTTAAGTCGCGCCAATTATCACTGCTCAGAGACAGATTATTACAGAGAAAATTTATACAAAATGCCGTAACAGTTCTGAATACAAAGTTACATCTAAGTTAAGCAGACATTTTCACAAAATGACAGGAAGCGACAAAACTTATAATTGTTGTCAACGCAACTTAGATTGGCTTGACGAAGCAAAACATCTACAACAATAACTTAGAATATCGAATTAGTTGCAGAGGAATTGTCAAGTTAAATTATAATAATTGAATTTGTATCAATCTCCCTTTCCCAACTATGTTGGGGTCAGCTTCAATTCTAAACCGATGCAGCTGAATACCAGCATTTGAAATAGAGCGACTGCCTATCTGACATCTACAACCCAGTTACTTGGTAACACGATGGCTCTTGGCAAGACGGTTGTCAGGCTTTAGGGCTTCGAAGCAGCTGCATACCAGTATTTTACATGGAGCGACTGCTTATCTGACCTCCACAACCCAGTTACTGGTTAACACGATACCCCTTGGTAAGACTGGTTGTCAGATTTTCGGGCTTCTGACGACCCGTAACGACTGTCAGGAAAACAAGAGAACTGACAAACCGGCGTGTCTGTGACCGCGCGCCATCTTCTTTTTTGTATCTACGGTCCAAGAATAGAATAGAATACTCTTTATTAAAGACAAAGAAGAAGAAAAAGAAAGAAGAAGAAAGAGAAGAAGATCTATGAATGACAGCTGGGACCAATGGCTTAACGTGCTTTCCGACGTACGGAAGGGTCTCGATATGTAATGGAAGGTCACCCATCCACGAAATGACCGTGGCAAGCGTAGCTAAACCTTCGATCGACCTGTGCGGCTGTTGTCATTTAGCCACGAGTCCGTAATTGAATTTGTCAGTAATCAGTAACGGAATCAATAAAATTGTTTCATTGCGCAGTTTCATTCCTAGTTTTTCTAGCTTACTGCGTAATAGAGAAAATATAGGCCATTTTAATAAGAAATAAATTGTAGTGGTTTGTCATACTAACTTGGTTTGAAATTGTAATTGTTGGCTATCGTGTGGTACTGCTTAAGTGGAGCTATGAAGAATATTGAATTGTTGACGTACCTGTAAATAAATAAGACAATGGGTTAGTTATTAGAATTTAGATCTAGGGCTGAGGGATTAGGGAATTTGACTCGAAAATGAACATGGGTGAGATTAAAAACGACTTAGGGCGGGTTGTTTCACGTCCAGTAGACGCATGTTAAAAATGGCGCTAAGTATCGTCAAACCGAAAAATGCGTTGTTTCAAATTACAATTACAAAATTATGGCCTTGCCGTACGTCACATAATAACGAATACGTAATCGTTATTATTTGACGTATGTATGTATGTTACGTTAACGAACTGTTTGAAAGAACCGGCCCTTATAAGCACAAACTTGTAGTAAATGACATGCAATGTAAGTTAAACAAGTAAATGAATATATTTGAATGATAAAAATTTAGATAATTTTCAAGTTACGGTAAATAATCTGAGATTATGAACATTGTTACAGGTGGCATGGCTGCACTGTGACGTCATCGCCGGGCACCTCTCAAAAGTGTCAAAGTGCCCGTATTTTCTTCAGTCGTGACTGAATGATAAACGAATGATGTACGTGTTTATATTCATCAAAATGGAAGCCCTCTAGTCAAAGTGGCGTCAACTGCAACTGGTGACGTGATTTCATTGATTTGGATTTAGCACTTAAAATAATTACTTATTAAAGTATTACACTACTTTAAATATTAAAAAAAATGCTTTTACAGAAAATGTCAGTACTCAAGCTGTTGATTTACGAATTGCGAGTGTTGCCACTTTCAGACTTCTTGACAGACAATCGCAGTGGTGCCAAACGTAAAAATATTACCCCATCTTATAATTATTATGGCATTGTTTTTTTTATGGGTAACGAATGAGAATTTACTTGTTGAAAGTGTGAAAGATGTTCCGCAGTATATTTTCCCATTGCTTCGTGCCAAACTTTTATGGTAAATACATAATTTTGTTTTAAGGCCATTCTTTATACGTTCTTAATTTTTGTGGAAGTTATGCTGGTTTATTGTTCTGCAGATGTTTTAAGTTGTGGTACGCTGACTTACTGATTTGACAAATAGGGTGAAATTGTATTGTTGAAATGAATGTGAGTTTGTGGTAACGATGTTGGTTAAGAATTTAGTATGTCATGTCTTAGGTGATTACTGTGATAAAATCTACTAGTTAGATACAGAAATTGCTAATGAGAAGAAGTGATTTCAAAGAAATGGGACAGTAAAATGTCGGTATTAATTAATGATACCTAGTATTTAATCTACTTATCGTGTGCTTTTTCACTGTTCTACACATAAAAAACCGGCAAACTACGAGTCGAATTCGCATACGAAGGGTTTCGTTTATAGCATTTTTATTAGAAATACACACTGTGAAAATTTAAAGTGTGTACCTATTAAGTACGGTTCAAAAGATACAGCCCTGTGACAGTCAGACGTACGCACGGTCAGCGGAGGCTTAGTAATAGGGTTCCGTTTGCACCCTTTAGGTACGGATCCCTAAAAAGGATGAAATGAAACCCACTCAGTATAATAAAAGCTTGTATAACAACTTTAACAGGTAGTATAAACCCCAGTTAACAATATAAACTTCGTAAATGATGTTTCTAGTGTCAATGCAATTAAATTTAACTCATATTGTTGAGTACAGGCGTTAACTTTTCATCTATTTACACTCACTGTAATAGATGAATGAATCGGGTATGTTTTAGCACATAAACTGAACTTTTGCTATGAAACTGTGCTGTCATTGGGTCAGAGATTATATAAATGAAACGTGAGGTTCTAATGTTTGAGAAAATAATCTCAAAACAGTTTGTTTTTGATACCTTCAGCAGGGGTCAGCGGGGTGCCCCTAAATGGTAGAACGTCGCTAATCATTATCTGCCTATAATGCTGGGATACAGGCATCCTCTCTGTGAGAGGGAGTGGGCCGTAATCCACCATTTTGATTAGCACTGGCCATTCCTTTCTATCCGGAAAAGAACCGGAGTTACCGACATAGCTTGCAGAGTAAGCAAACTGAAGTGGCAGTGGGCTGGCCATGTTTGTCGAAGGACTGATGGCCGCTGGAGCAGATGAGTCCTGGAGTGGAGACCGCGTATCGGCAAGTGTACTGTCCAGCTAGATGGACGGACGACCTAAAGAAGGTGGCTGGGACAGACTGTATGCGGAAGGCGGAGAAGAGGGTGTTGTGGCGCAGCCTGGGAGAGGCCTGTGTCCAACAGTGGACTGCAATAGGCTGAATTGATTGATTGGCCAGTGAAAGACGTTTGACAAAAATATGAAAAAGATGTTAGAGAGGTCAACTATAAACCTAATGAATTAGGTACTTTAAACTACTATTAACAGCAAAACAGTTACAAAAACAAAACCAGTTATATTTTCAACACACTAATAAACAAAATTGCGCGGAATGAAAGCAACAAGATTTATTCGTTTCTATGTGGCAGAGAGCAATAAAATTGAAAACGAGCACAGGCAATAAAATACTAATTTAGTGAGGCGAGCAAGAGGGCAACACTGAGATATTTATTTGCACCTCGAGAAAGAATTAGACAAGGTGTTTAACGAGGGTTTAGTTTTTGAGCAATTTATTGCTCAATATCGTGGTGAAATTACTAGTAATCTGGAGGTATTTAGTTTTATGTAGAAATTATCGATCTTTACTTCTTTTTATGTTCAAACTAGCGACCAGTCCCTGCTTCGCACGGTTTTTAAGACTTAACATCGAGGTTTTTCTATTATAATATGTTAGATATAATGTTAGTTTGATAATAATGTATTATACACATAAACCTATTATACTCTTAATGATGATAAAAACGGCATCAAAATTTGTTGAACAGTTGCGAAGAACACAGTCACACAGACAGACACAAAAGCGACTTTATTTTATGTATTATAGATGAATTATCCGTTTCTGTTTCGAGCATATTTTGTCATTTAGATCATTCAAAATGATGAATTTAAATACGATTTTACCTATTTATGCACTGTCTGACAAATCTATCTATGTATATATAAATAAAAATGGATCTTCGAAATGTATGTACGCCCATAACTTTCGAACGACTGCACCAAATTGGATAATTCTTTTTTTTTGTGTTCGTTATTGTCAGGACAAGGTTTGTATACATAATTGGACCCGGTAGGTGGCGCTGCTTTTTCGGGTGGGATGACGTCTGCCGGGTCCGCTAGGTTCTATCAATCAATCAGCGTTTTACTTATAGGAGTAGGGTAGGAGTAGTGTAGGAGTAGGTTAGGAGTAGAGTAGGAGTAGGGTAGGAGTAGGTTAGGAGTAGGGTAGAAGTAGGGTAGGAGTAGTGTAGGAGTAGGTTAGGAGTAGAGTAGGAGTAGGGTAGGAGTAGGGTAGGAGTAGGTTAGGAGTAGGGTAGGAGTAGGGCAGGAGTAGGGTAGGGGTAGTGTAGGAGTAGGGTAGGAGTAGGGCAGGAGTAGGGTAGGGGTAGTGTAGGAGTAGGGTAGGAGTAGGGTAGGAGTAGTGTAGGAGTAGGGTAGGAGTAGTGTAGGAGTAGGTTAGGAGTAGAGTAGGAGTAGGGTAGGAGTAGGTTAGGAGTAGGGTAGAAGTAGGGTAGGAGTAGTGTAGGAGTAGGTTAGGAGTAGAGTAGGAGTAGGGTAGGAGTAGGGTAGGAGTAGGTTAGGAGTAGGGTAGGAGTAGGGCAGGAGTAGGGTAGGGGTAGTGTAGGAGTAGGGTAGGAGTAGGGCAGGAGTAGGGTAGGGGTAGTGTAGGAGTAGGGTAGGAGTAGGGTAGGAGTAGTGTAGGAGTAGGGTAGGAGTAGTGTAGGAGTAGGGTAGGAGTAGTGTAGGAGTACGGTAGGAGTAGGTAGGGGTAGGGTAGGGGGTAGGACACCACGCGAACGAAGTAGCGCCGGGCAGCTAGAAATAATTTATGTGGCAAAACAACGTTTGCCGGGTCAGCTGGTAAATGAATAAAATGCCATCTAGTGTCAAACAATTCCCTACGCAGAGCGAATCCAGGGTACCTACGTCCTTTTGCACAGTTATGTTAAGTACTATTAATTTTGAATCACTGTCAAAATCGTAGAGATCTTTATGCTCATCGGAATAAGGCAGCTGTTGGGAGTGCTGTCACTGACAAGTGACATGTCCGTTAAAATCACAGTGATCTTTAGCCTCGTTACAATAAGGTTGCTGTTGGGTTGCTGCTGTCTGAGGTCAAATGACTGTAAAAGGACTACTACGCCGATTTCTTTTTGAGAACTTCTTACTTCCTCTGTGAATCTGTAAAGGAGCTCTATATCTTTATTTTAACTCTTGGCAAAACACTAAGAAGTTTTCGCACCTTCGTAGTGTGAATATCAATATATATATATATAATATATATATGGCTTATTTTGCATTTTACACGCGATTTTATGACACTGAAGACTAATTCAGTTTACTACCTTTTCGCTGTTAACTTATTATTCTATAAAAGTATAATAAATTAACAACGAAAAAAATTTTTTGTACTTTTATTGAATTCTGTTTCATGAACAATGCGGGCTTGATTTTTTATTAAATTAGTCATTCATTTAATAGTAAATAGCTTTAATTTTATTGCATCAATAATTTGAAATCAACACATGTTATTAGGATCATAATTTAAATAAGTAAATCACTTAGGTATTAAAACATTCTGTACATAAAAACACTAGTACGGGTACTAGGTACTTAAGCAGTAGGTATGCAAAACCAATTTTTTTAAGAGTAACTATGAAGGTTATTGACAACTAGAATCAATCATTTTTCTTTCAAAAGACGTTCAAATATGCCTTATAATAGTTATAATGATCTAATTGACAATGATAAAACGACCTGACTGTGTCTTAACAGAGGGGCAATTCTCATAATTTTAATAACGTTCACAGTCTGATCTGTCTCAATCTGTCAAAAATACCACTCATTTCCCTACATTTTTGTCAAGTTTTTGACATTGATGTAGGGAAAGGTTGTCTTTAAAAGATCGCGCTTAACAATAAGATCGCCCATCGTGTCACACATTGTAAAATGCATATATGTACTTATGTTCTGTAATTTATAGGGTGTACATAATAAAGAGTAATCTGTTTTATTGATTGTCGCCGAGATGAGATTGCGACTATATTTTGAACGTTTTAAATTACGAGAATTGGTCTTCTGGTCTCAGACCTGTCGCATCTAAACTATTCGAAACACATAATCTATGTCGTCTGTCCACCAAACTGTCGCCACTTCGTTACCAAGCAGATTAATATTTCGCAACAGTAAATACTAAATACGTTATTCGCTGGACACCAACCCAACTTGCAGCAACCAAATTGTGGAAGTTGGCAGCCCTGGGGACTCGTACAGACCGTTACAGGGCTGTACAATTAAAAAATTAATTAATTCGATTCGATTAAGTAGTGCGCGCTAATTGGCTGAAGTACATAGTTTTAAAATGATAAAAGTTAATCATTTTAATTTGGTTATGTTTTTATGTTCGGGTTTTAATTTTGTAGTGATGTGTGAATTTTGTTGTGTTTTGTTTACACGTCTATTTGGTCATGTAAGGATCGTTAATAGTTTTCGATTTTGTGAAAAAAAAAAATAGTTTAGATACTTTTTTTTTATTACGTAGAGCAAAAGACTTCTTAGGCTAAGCGCGCACTGCTATTCGATTCTTTTTATCGAATGTTCATACTAAATAAAATCGCAAACGCAAATAATTTTTCAAACGAATTCTGAAACGATTTTTAAATTGGTATTGTTTACAGATTATCCGCAACGGTTAAAATACCTACGTAGTGTGCTAGCCTTACGTCTTCATCGTGTAAATCCGTTAATCCGTTAGTCCGGATCTTACATAACGTAATTAAATTAATTAAACATTATCAGCGTCTCTCTGTCAATAGTAACATCAAACTAGATACCACAAAGCGCTGACAATCAAATATTTGACTAGTTGATTGAACCATATAAGCTATGCACCCTTTATCACATAATTACCATGTATATTTCTCTATAGCAACCCATATTAAATTTTCGTCGAAACAAGGTAACATTATTTTGCTCAAAGATTCCTCAAAACCACACACCACCCGCACTGAGATATAGGGGTTTAATTATAAACGATGATTAAAGTTAAGTGACGATTAAAAACGTCAAAATATATGGTTTAACAGTCGCTAATAACTATTCAACTTTAAGCAACGTTTATGAATAAAGGGATATATGATGACCAATTTAGTTACCCAACATAGTAGTCGACCAGCAATGTGTTTGACCAGCAATTTATTTGCCTAGCAACTGAATTGACCATCAAATTTCGCAAACATTACGCGACAGCCCTTCAAAAGACTAGCTAGGGTTGTTCCTGACGCGTAACACGTCGGGGCTGATCCGAAATTAATTCACAGGTAAATCGCCACTTCCGGGGCGCTAACAATGTATGAAACTTAATTAATAAACATCGACAGCTGAGGGTAGTCGGATATTTCAGACGTGTCGATCGACGGCACCTCTGTTTATTTCCTTTTATGGGATTTTGAAAGGTTTTTTATGGAGGAACTTGACGTGTATGTGCGTGATTTTGTTTTAATAAAGTTGCTAAGCCTACTATGAATGGGAAGGGATTGTGAAGAAAAGCGACTTTGGGTATGCATCCTTTCGTAATTCTATTGAAAGAGATTTTGACTTTAGAGCTGCACCCTAATAGCGAAACACAATATTAATCTCAATCTGAATGATTTTGAAGGATATTCATATGTTCGAAAAATTTGTCTGCTCTGCAACGTACATAACGCAAAGAATGTTGAACTGTCAAAATGAAAGCCATTCCTACTGTTGGCGTGTTACGCAAGCACTCCGCAGGTATACCAACAATAGTTTGTAGGTGATTGGTGCCTTTATCTCTCGTGTGAAAACCATATGAATTTCCTCCGGCGTTGATCGGGCAGGGGTCTGACAGTCTTACTGCCGCAGACCACAGTGTACCCTTGAAATTGTATGATCTATCATTTTTTCACTATGTAAGAATCAGTTTTCAGTAACCATAATTTTGCGGTTAAATCCAAAATTAATCTCAAACGAGTTTTAGGTCACTGATAAACTGCACATAGCTTATTGTCTAAATTCAATCTAGCGTTAATTTCAACATAAACTGAGCTTTCAAAATATATACTAACTCGTTATTGAATCTACGCGAATCCATTTATATTACGTCCCTAACATCAATAGTTTTATACAAATATGTTTCTGAAAGCATTAATTTACCTCAAATACCTATTATATAACAAATATTTACTAAAATCTTCTGCCTAGCATTTTCCCAACTATGAGCCGGTATTTTACATGAAGCGACTGCCTATCTACAACCCAAACTGGGTAGCACGATACTTTGGCCAGACTGGCTGTCAGGCTTTTGGGCTTCTGATTACCCGTAACGACTGACAAAGATTTATGTACAGACGCCAGCAGGTCAAGCTACCCGAAACTGTCAAATTTTCCCAATCAATCTTGAACTTTAATGCTTTAACGATAAAGTTGAAAATCTATTAAAGAAATTTGACAGATTGTAGTAGCTTGATGAGCTGGCGTCTGTACGAATGACAGCCGAGACCAAAGGCTTAACGTGTTCTCCGAGACACGAAGCGGTCTTGATGTGCAATAGACGGTTACCCATCCAGGAACCGACCACAGCAAGCGTAGCTTAACTTTCGATCGACCAGTGCGGCTGATATTATTTAGCCACGAGCCCCCCCTACTGCGACTATGTACTAAAATATAATAAATAATTATTATAGCCAGGTTCCTGTAATTTTCATGAATGCTTTGCAAATATTATTATTTTGTTAATCCGCTCGTTAAAATAAGGATTATGTTTGTATGATTTTAATTTATGTGTTCGTGACGGTTCGGCTAATTCGTTGCCGCCATTTTGGATTTTGTCGTGTAAGGTGCTATTGCGTCCCGGCTGTCATTCGTGGATCTTTGACAGTCGTTACGGGTAGTCAGAAGCCCGAAAGTCTGACAACCAGTCTTACCAACAGGTATTGTATTACCCAGTAACTGGGTTGTGGAGGTCAGATAGGCAGTCGCTCCATGTAAAATACTGGTATTCAGCTGCATCCGGTTAGACTGGAAGCCGACCCCAACATAGTTGGGAAAAGGCTAGGCAGATGATGAAGGTGCTATTGCGCCTGTTATCTTTCGATAAGTATCTTATCTCATCATCATTTCAGCCGAAACACGTCCACTGCTGGACATAGGCCTCCCCCAAGCACCTCCACTTCGACTGTTCTGTGCTTCTCGCATCCAACGGGTTCCTACGGACTTCACAAGGTCGTCGGTCCACGTTGTGGGAGGTCTTCCAACGCTACGTCTTCCGGTACGCGGTCGCCACTCCAGAACCTTTCGGCCCCGTCGGCCACCTGTTCTGCGAGCAATGTGCCCTGCCCACTGCTACTTAAGTTTGGCAATTCTTCGGGCTATGTCGGTTGCCTTGGTTCTCCTGCGGATCGCTTCTTCTTTTTTTTAATATAATTTTTTTTTTGTTATTTCTAACTGTGTTTAGTTTAGTTTGTGATATTCCAGTACGAGTCACAATAAATACTTTTTCTTTCTTACTTTCCAGTCTGACTGAACATACGTACATTTTAGTGTCACTAGGTACTCAAAAAGGCTATATTTTAAAATTCTTATTAGCTTTCACCATTAACCTGCGAGAATCCTGCAGTTATGAGAAACCCTCATTTCCTCATAAGCAGCTGACATAATTAAAAACCCACTTTAAACAAGAATACTGCCTTTCTTTGCAAATGATCCTAAATCATATGGATTCACAAACCATGATTAGTGCAGGAAACAATAACTCAACTGAAATGAGGTGCAAGTAGGCAATAGTCTAAGAGTCTGCTTTAATTTATGTCGTGTAGTAGCGACTTATAGGCGGGGAGCCCACCACATAAATCAAGTAAGAGAATATCATTATTAAAATTTATATATGGAGTAAATTTTAACGTTATGTGAGGTTAACTCCTATAATTCTTAAGCCCGTAAGTTCTATTGTTTGGTAAATGCTTGCCTCTTTATGGTATAATTTATTTCTGTGAAAACGAAGAGTAATGCCTTAATAATAGTTATTCGTCATTCTGTTCGATTATCCTGTCAATAACTTAGACTATGGCGCTTTCTTATCTCTGCTGCCAGAAGTTTTAGTACCGAGGTCTTTAAGGGGTATGCGATAAGGGATGAGGGAGGGATACAAATTTATTTACGTTTTCTGCAATTTGCAGGACAGTGTCAGACTGTATGTTGATTAAAATGTGACTCGCAAACGTAACAAATATGGCTTTACAGAATTATAGTCATTAGAATCAATAATAAAACTCCTTTTTAGAATTGGCCTCAAATGTCATGATTTCATGAAACAGTCATTCAATATGGTAACATGAACTAAGCTAACAAGAGAGATGTATTGATTATAATTCTATGAAAAAATATTTGTTACGGCCGCAAATCATATTTACAGCAACACACAACCTGATACTGACCCGCAAATTGCAAAAAGCCTAATATAAAATGGAGTACGCGAACTAACCTGACGCTTCCGCCTTAAGTTGGTCGTACCAATCACAGCTTAGTCATAATCTTCAAAAGTGTCAGGTTAGCTTTAAAACTGTATAACAAGAAACGCAACTAAATGCTTGTCTACTGACACCACAAAACGAATTCACATACTCAACTACAGGACCGACCAAAATAACTTGACATTTGACGGCGGCGCCACTATCAACGCGAACTGTCAAATATCAGTACAATTTCAAAGTTAGTTCCAATTTTCGCCGCGTGTGTATATAAAATGGTGACATTTACCATTTCTTTGAACACGATCTTACTGATTCAGTGTTACGAAGAATGATTAGTCGTTTCGTAATTAAAAACAATGTTATTACGGACCACCCATTGTATTAGTAATGCATTATATCGGATTTCGTAATGTTTGATGAAGTCATGGAGTGTTATGAGCGGGAATTTGCAATGAGTGTTGATTTTCTTGTGGGTGTGAATGTGTTTGTTTTAGTTGATTACAGTATAGGTAGGGTTCTGCCTTGATTCATCATACGGTGAAGCTATACTTTATTTATTTATTTAACCATTTATGTACACACAAATAAACAGACGAGAAGAACAGAACGGAAAATTACGTACAGACGCCAGCAGGTCAAGCTACCCGAAACTGTCAAATTTTCCCAATCAATTTTGAACCTTAACGCTATAGCGGTAATGTTGAAAATCTATTAAAGAAATTTGACAGATTGTAGTAGCTTGATGTGCTGGCGTCTGTACAAAGGTGATGCTTATTTCTAAAGAAATTTATTTTAGCATACCTGCGATAGGAGAGTGGATAAAAGAGATGTAGGCAACGTGTGTAAGAGCATAACAACAACAACACGACAACAACAACACAACTCACAACAATTCTCTAATTTAAATATAAACGTCCTTTATGAGCATATTCTTAATAAAACAGGCAAAACGCAGTTATGGAGTCACCAACAATTCTACAGACACCAGTATCTAGACCACAACAGGTCTCTTTTCATGGTTAGACTTAATTAGACACGTTTTGAATATTCGGAATTTATGTAAATCGATAAACTCACGATTGATGTCCAAAACAGAAACTGCAGAATCTACAGAACGATACCTGCGGGGTAGTTTCGTAACACACTACCAGTAGCAATGGCTTTGTCATTTTGTCAGTTCAACAACATTTATTGTGTTAATTACGTTGTTGAGCAGACAAAGTTTTTGAACATATAAAGCAACTAGCTTCTGCCCGCGACTTCGTCCGCGTAGATTTCGGATTTGTGAAAATAACCCATAAAGATACAAAATATTAAAAAAAAAAATTGAAGTAAGAAGATGATTTTTTTAAACTTTGCGAAAAAGGAAATGAAAATAACCCATAAAGATACATAATATTTTTTTTTTTAAATAAATAGAAGTAAGAAGATGAATTTTTTAAACTTTGCGAAAATTCTGAAAACTTTATAACACTATACAGATCATGGATGTGATGTAAATAGTTATATTATGACTTGATTTTTGATTTTGTAAACTTATTCCTGCACGTGCACGGCCTTGGTGACGCCCACTTCGCAACGGGCCGTGCAGCAGAAATCGTAATATTTTAATTTCGCCATAACTTCAAAACCAAACGTCCAATTTTAATCATTTAAAGACCAAATATTATCTACATAAACAGTACTTACTGATGAAATAATTTATTTTGATAAGGATTAATATCATGAGTAAAATAAATGCGTTTAAATGTAGCCCAAAAAAAATCAAGAGTTTTTAAATTAAAAAATGGTTGTTGTGCCTCACTCGACATAGATAGGTATAGTAAAGCAATGGATTAGCAATATCCTTCAAAATGATTCAAATTGAGATTTATAGTGTGTTACGCAGTTAGGGTGCTGCTACGATCCTAACATACCCTTTACAACAACATAAAGATGAATAAAATCGAAATAGAAAACCTTCTACTTTATACCAACGCCCAACATGCCTTTGTACTCAAATTATAATTATGCCAGATCCCTATGTATTGTGTGTGTTGATGTGTACATAAATAATAAAATAAATAAATATCTACAGCTACACCAATCAGATCCACAACTTTGTGACGGATTCTCATTAGGTACCCAAAGACGAATCGATCATTCCATTTACCATTTTCTCTTTTTTCCGTTTCCAAAGAGTAGGGATACCCCATCAAAAGCCTTGGGGAATACAAAAGGGAAGTCCATCCACCTGTGACCGGAAACTTCATAATGCAATCAGCATTCGTTCTTGCCAAGTGTATTGGATTTGGCAATATTCACCAATTATTGTCTGAAAAGACTTTGAAGGGTGGAATTAAGCCTGTATTTAGTGTACGTCGGACACTTGTGTCTGCAAGATGTTGAAACAAAGTAGGGCACGGACACTTAGGATGAATGCAGCATTGTGCCCATTACATACATGGTTATTGGAACGAAGTTCCTTATCGCGCGTTGCGAAAGGGGGCTAGACGGAAAAAATTAAGACCAATAGTTGGAACGACACTTTTTGCTATAGTTGTAATCCGTGCGGCGTGCGCGTGTTTCTCTGTCTGCCTCTCTCTCTCTCTCTTATAGAAAGCAAGCCAGTTATTTTCGTTTCGTCTTTCTATTTCGCATTAAACAGTGTGGTGTCGCGATGATTATTTTTTTCACTAATTAATCGAAAACTTCGTTCCATCTATGTCCCTTGACACCTCTCAAGTTTTTACAGTATTTTTTAGTAAGACTTGTCCTGGGATATTTTGTAGTGGCAACGAAATGAAACACACACGGTTCAATGAAAGGGAAATTGCTTAGATTTCCTGCGTATTCCTTTTCTTGAAAATCGTAAAAAAATTTAACTTCGACCGTTAAGATCGGCAACTTTTTTTTTAACGCTTTTTGTAGGGTCTCTATATTACGCATTAATAACATTCCAAAAATTTCTGTTTTTCTATAGCATTTACCAATGTTTATGACCAGTACGCACGGTAATTACAACAGGAGAAATTAAACCTTTTTTTCGTTCCTTTAAATTTGTCTATGAGTGTAGATACTAAGACATGTTCTACGTCCATTTATTTACATTCTCAGCCAATCACAGACTGTTATTTACCCAGGAATCCTAATTATGTCATCAATGTAAAGCACAATACGACGACCTTTCTCATACCTCAACCTGTTTCTCAAACCTTTTCCTAACGCTAACTTATGTTAAACACGGTCCAACTTTCCCATCCCAAACCCAACCTTGCAGGCACCGCACCCTAATATACAGCGCACATAAACTGGAGAAAAGTCTAGCCCGAAAATCATATTTACGGCAGGCATTCACACCCAAAAAACGTTTTTATAAATCATATGTAAGCAGAATACAGGTAGAACAAGGGAATGCAATATTATTCTCGCGGCGTACTAAATCAAACACCTCTGCCGACCCGCGTGGTAGCCCTGGATTTATGTGTGAAACAACATACGTGTATGTAGGGCTGTCAGATTCCTTTTTTCTGTACGCTAGATGTGTTTTTGCGTTCGGTAATTCCGTTTTTTTTTTTCGTCGCTTTTTTTGGGTTTGTACGGTCACCAAAGAGGATAAGTAACCAGGGTCGTCGGGTATAAATGAAGTTTAGTAAGAAACCGATGTATGTTTTCGAATAAAATTTAGTTTAATTAACAGAAAAGAAACAGTTCATTCATCGAATTAAATTTCGTTAGAAAATATCCATCGGTTTCTTAGCAAACTTCAACTATAAACGGTGACCCTGGTTACTTATCTCTTTTGGTGACTGTACATGATAATAAATGGGAGTTTTTGTAAGGTACAGACGCCAGCAGGTCAAGCTACCCGAAACTGTCAAATTTTCCCAATCAACCCTGAACCTTAATGCTTTAGCGATAAAATTGAAAACCTATCAAAGAAATCTGACAGATTGTAGTAGCTTGATGTGCTGGCGTCTGTACATTACTACTGATAAGTAATGTCTGGTTAGAATTTTTAATTAGTAATTAAAAGGAAATTATAGAAGCGTATCTAAGTAGTAATAAAAAGCAATAAAGCTGTTTAATCATTTGCAATCACGAAGTTCTAGGCTGTATAATTAGATATGACATGGCTAATGACTGGTACAAAAAATGTAATTAACCATAGAAAAGGAAGCGCTCTTGTAATAAACTAGACATTTTATTAAACTTCTTTATCAATCAGAATCAAGGATACATAATCTTGAAACAATACTGCATGAAGAGTGCATTACTTTGTTACAAGTGCACTTTTTTCCTTCCTTTTTTCCTAGGATAAAAAATATGTGATATAAAAGCCATTTTTATTCCTAGAATACAGGTTGGTCAAAAAAATTATGTTCAAGAAAGAAAGAAAGAAAATACGTATATTTGCGGTAAACATGACTAAGAGAAAGAATACAAACACAAAAAAAAAAAAAAACTATTCACAAACCCAATATACAGTGTATTAAAAAAACTTTTTTTTTTTCTTTGAAAATACTAATTAATACAGTGCGTTTATACAAAATAAAAATTTTCTCTCGTACCAGCCCTACAAGTAACGCAGAAGCTTATAGGAGCAAAGGCAGTGGAGTGTGGCGTCTACACAATGCTAGGAAGCGAAGGAGGGCAAACGAACCCAGGCGGCTTACATTAGCGATAATGTTATGAAATATTGCTATTACAATGACACGGTGTGTGTGTGTGTGTGTTTGTGCAGTTTTTGTCTTTTGGTTGGCTTTTGAACTTGAAGACTGTAGCGGTAGCTTTATTTATCTATCCGTTGCAAAAACATACGACTAGAGCAATGGCTTAGAGCATGAATGCTGCTACAAATCGTGGGTTCAAATCCCGCAAGTTACTTTAAAACAAAAACTGTATAGTTACCGTTGATATACATGTTAATGTTTGTGCTTATGGTATTCGATTTCCATATATTTGTCTGTAAATATTCAATGAACGGCTGATTTTTCAATCGATACATAATTTTTATTCGTGGAATAAAATTGACGTCTGACAGATTTTGTATGGAAAAACTATCAACAATTCAAAATTATACCTCGGATAGAAATTATCTGGCGTTGGAAAAATCAGCCCTAAATATCATTTGGAAATTTGGACGTTCAAATATAAATTACTATCAAACTACAGCCAAAATAGCTAATGGAAACAGTATTAGTGGCAACGTAAATTTTCAATAAACGTAATTAAATGCAAAACAATCAAACTGAAATCAATTAGGTATGCACATTCAAACATGGCGCCTAGATTACAAACGTTGGAGAAATTCAAACAATTTCAATGGTATTTGTCGTAACGGTTCGGTACCGTCAGCGACAAACGTTGATGATCTTAATAAAGCCTTCACGAGAGGAAATATTCCGAAAATTCAAAGACATGTGACATCTACCAACCCGTACTGGGCCGGCGTGGTGGATTATGTATCACTCCCTCTCACTGAGAGGCGGCTTGTGTCCCAGCAGGTGGGAACATAATAGTCTCATTATGCTTATGCTATTATGATATTTCGGCACCTTCTATTCATATAGTTTAACCACGACAAATTCTCTAATAGTTAGTGCCAAAACGACAGTAGAATTTCGGAATTTTAAAATGTGGATGTCTGTGATGCCGATACCAGAGTAGTACTATTGGTCCCGGTACCAGACGTAGTACCTCTACTTTTGGTATTTCTAATCAGTAGCGGTACTGTACCGGTACTAAAACCTGTACCAAACATATGTTTCCGTAAGTTAGAATGAGAAAAATAGTTGGTTAAAAGGACACTTAATAGGGATTAGAAAAATAACTTCAAGGTACAAAATACGTGATTTGTGGTAGGCAGCGCTTACCTGAATTTGGCACCAGTACTTGTTAGGTGGAGTACTGGTACCAGTCTGGAACTGATACACAGGTACCGAAATGGCAAAAACCGCTAAGTACCAGTACATAACCAGTACTTTTGGTACCGGTTCCATGCCCTGGGCACATAATGTGTCAGAACACATTATGTACTTATGCTCCTGTCTGTACTACCGGTATAAGCCGTTTGTGTTAGAATGCTGTGTGTTGCGGATTTCCGATAGTCAGAGTCAATAGTGTATTTTGGTAATGGTATTGTAACAATGGAGGTTTAGTTTTCAGGCTTCTATTGTACCGAATGTTTGGGCTAAATGTAATTAGTGTTACGTTTTGCATAAAGTGAAGTATAGAAACTATATGAATATTTCTAAATAGTCGAGATACGAAGACGTACGAAGGTTTGCGATATCGGAAAGCGTATCCGTAAGCGTTTTTTCGGAACCCAACTGGAGTTGGCAGGACACCTGGTATGGCGCTGTGATGACAGATGGAGTAAGGCTGTGACAGAGTGGCGTCCAAGGACTGGAAGACGAGATGACGGTCGTCCAGCGGCGAGATGGGCAGACGACATTGTTGCCATCGCGGGCAAAATCTGGATGAGGCTGGCACAGGAGCGTGGTGATTGCCACAATAAAAGAGAGGCTTATGTCCAGCCAGCAGTGGTAGAAGTCGGGCTGGGGATAATGATGTGAGTTTCAAAGGCAAGAGTAGGTGAAGACCAAAGAAACGATGGATGGACTGTTGTGTGTATGATGATATGGTTAGAAAGGGAGTGACTACCGAGATGACGACTGATAGAGAAGTATGGAAGAAAAAGACATGTTGCGCAGACCCTAAATAAATTGGGATAAAGAAGAAGAACGACGGTGAGTTTAAAAAGCAAAAAGTCAGTAAGAAAAACGAACTTGCAAAAAGGACTGAAAACTCTTTCGGGAGCAATATATTCAAGATATTTAATTAAGTAAATTTAAACCCCAACAAATTATCTTAGAGTTATATTTTTCTTTCGAAATTCCTCTCCCGAGAGTCTAGGCATGCCTAAAACTAACCAGCTCTCGCGAGATTAACGCCTGAGGTTTATGTTACCTCTGCTCCGATACTAAATCTAACATTTAACCATTAAACTTAGAAAGGTTGCATATTTCTAAACATCCAACTAGGTACAGCTTCAGACTATAAAATGATTTTAACACTACAAAATGCTTTGTAGGGTTACCATCCTTCCGGATAATTACATTACATCATCATCCCTCCACGAACCTCCACGAACGTTAAGGCAGAGGTGTATCTACTTCACCCACATTTCACCAATGTTTAACTCACAACTTAATAGGCGGTGAGCCTATTGCCATCATCCGGTCACAAATTCAGACTCCAAGCTGCTACTAAAAAATTCCAGACGAAAAACCAAATAGCACTGTCCGACCTGGTAATCGAACCCAGGAGCTCATGCTCAGTAGTAGCGCTTACGACCACTAAACCAACAAGGCAGCTCGTACCGGATTTATCCGGAAATATCCCGTATTTTTGACGAACCATCGAAACTCTGCCAGAACTTTTAATTTCTGCAGATTTATCGACCAAATTAGATCATACCGGCATTTACTAGAACCAAAAATTCTAAGACATGTCATCTATCAAACCGCACTTAGCCTGCGTGGTGGATTACGGCCCACTCTCTCTCACCGAGAAGAGGCCTATGTCCCAGCAGTGGGAACATTATAGGCATATTATGAAATGATATTATCGACCAAAAGTCTTGACTTTTTGCATGACTTTTCAAATTTCAAAATGGTAGGTAACCCTAGTTATGGGGAAACAATTCCCTCACACACACATAGGCGGGCAATATGGCCATACCGAAGCGTTTCGGTCTAATTGCCTATCGTAGCCGTATTTATGGGCCCCGCGAATAGCCCATACTTCATAAGACCCTTTAATGAGCAATAAATAGCTATTAACAATAGTTGATTAAAGACCCATTGTTGGCTTGGAAAGATTTAGAAATTTTAGATTGTTTTTGAAACGACGTGAAAATTAAGTGTGGTTTGTTCCTATGTTTTATTGTGTAGGTCATTAATGGAAGGTGTAATTAAAACTAGGAGACGTTTCATTGGCTTTTCTATTATTTAGTACTGTAGTATTTTTAGGGTTTCATACCCTATACTGTGGTACCGCTGTCCTGCCGTCAAAAGGCTGTCTCGTATCTTTTGAACCGTAATAGGTAGACGCTTGAAATTTGCACAGAATGTGTACTACAGTATGGCAGGTACAACATCAAATAAAGTTAAAAGATAGTCCCCACCCCCATGTAAGAAACGTGTTAAAGAAATATGTAGTGTAAAATACCCTTCGTGTACGAGTGGGGGCTGATGGCTAAGTAATAACAGGCGCACAGGTCGATCGATCAGGTTAAGCTACGCTTGCCGTCTTTGGTCCGTAGATAGGTGACCATCTTCACATACCAAGAAACCCTCCGTGCCTTGGAAAGCACGTTAAGCCGTTGGTCCCGGCTGTCATTTGTGGATCTTTAACAGTCGTTACGGGTCGTCAGAAGCCAGAAAGTCTGACAATCAGTCTTACCAAGGGGTATCGTATTACCCAGTAACTGGGTTGTGGCGGTCAGATAGGCAGTCGCTCCATGTAAAATACTGGTATCCAGCTGTATCCGGTTAGACCGGAAGCCGACCCCAACATAGTTGGAAAAAGGCTAGGCAGATTTATAAGGACCTTTCGTGTGCGAATCCAACGCGCACGTCTCCGCTCTCTCCGTCAGACACAGACAACCGGACGGCACGGTTGGCGCAGTGGTTAAGCGATTGACTGCTGCGCTGCGTGTCGCGAGTTCGATTCCCGCACGGAACAAATATTTGTATGACCTACAAGTAGTTGTTCCGGATCTGGCTGTTTTTGTATGTGAGTTTAAATGTTTGTAAACGCACTCACGATACAGGAAAAATTCCTAGTGTGGGGCAACGTTAAAAAAAAAAAACCTACATAAAAAAATACCTGTATATTATAATATTTTTATTCGAGTAGGCATACCATTTTCTTCAAAAAGTTTTCGCCTAATTATGTAAGTTTTATAAACAAACTTGGAATTTCTGATCAAATAACACAAAAGTAGATATTTTTGTATTTTTTTGATACAAATATCAAATATTTCTGACACATGTCTCGCTAACGAGCTCTAATTATGACCTTCGTATCTATTCAATACAATGTTTTAATAACAGAAAGTTCGAAATATGTAAGTGTATTATGGAACGTTTGAATAGAAAAACTCATTAGAAATACATTTTTGGTAAAGGTATATTAATGGACGAAAAACCATAATAAATTGAATATTTCCAGTGGAGATGGCGGGATGAGCTGGACTTCTTTGATAAAAATTGGTCCTTGGCAGCACTGGATAAAGAGAGTAGAAAAAGAAGAAAAAAAAAAGAAAAAAAATATTTTCTATCTTTTTCTTTCCCATCTTTTATAGTAGGGAGGCTTTTGCCCAGCAATGGGACAGTAAAGTTGCCTCACGATTTTTCAAACTCAAACTCAAAATTTTCCTTCACCGTTTTGAGAGCAGTGGTGTTGAAATAAAATACACAAAGTAAAGCGCCTGGCTAGGTTCGAACCCATTACCTACAACTCGTAAGTCGGGGCCACTGAAGCTCCAGAAAGCAAGGAATTTGATAAAAATGCTAGTAAAGAAACAGTTCATTAAATAGACACAAATATTATCAAAATCGAACCAACAGATTCTGTGCCAAACTTGGTTTCAATTTGAGCTGAGGCGTTGCCAAAGGAAGCAACGCAACACAAGCTTTAAGTTCTACGCAAGTCAAAACACTTCCATATTTCACACACTATAAAAAAAACCGTAAAAAATAATTAAAAAACAAGTTTTCTTATTACGGCAAACTTTTCTATCGTTTGTGTTGAAAAACTCGTAAAAGTAGGCTATAGGCTATCAGTTAAATAAATTGATTATGCAGAACACAATAAGTGCATAACTCAGGACTGATTGCGAAATCAATTATAGCCTTTAAAATCGTAAAACTGTACTGGTGTATAGAAAAGTCAGTAAAACACGATTATTTTTTATGTGTAGTTGTGTTGTAACAATACATTACATGTGTACACCCACATTTTGCCATGGGACTTATCCCATGTGGGTAAGTGTTGTCCATGGTTTGGTAGTCTTTCTAGTTAATTGGTCTCCGTAACCATTGGTAACCGCACTGTGCTATTTGTTAGGTTAGGTCGATTATTTTCTAGATTATATTTTTTACTTGAAGGTGACTGTGTGTTTTATGATGATGTATTTTATTTATTTATATTGATTTGTACCTTAAACTTTTTCCAATCATACTCTCTTTATATCAAACATACCAAAACAAAAAAAAACTCACATTGGCTGAAGACCCGTGACAAATAAATACATATAAATTAAACCAATCAATCAAACCACTTTTCTCCTCAACCGTACCGTACCGATATATCGAAAACAACAGGTTTTTATCGATAAAAACGTTTTCGAGTCGTAAAAACTAAGAATTAAACGAACGAGTACTTAAACTTAAGAAACGGACCGTTGATTTGGTAACGAAGTTAAATTACCATTGACAGCTACCTGTGAAAGTCGGTAATGGTCGGTAAATGACGGTAACGGATGGTAACTATTAAGAAGAAACACTTCCTATGCTTTTTGTTCGGGTTCCGTACCCAAAGGGTACCAACGGGACCCTGTCACTAAGGCCTCTGTCTGTTCCTTTGTACAGACAAAACGATATATATCTTTTGTACCGTAATAGGTACTATCGCCAAAATCTATATCTGACCACCGTAAGGACTATTCCTGCTTGCAGCGCAAATTATTAGCCGACCAAAAGGATCCTCTTTTGTTTTACTTACGGACGCAGCTGTGGTCATCATGTGCACGGGATTTTGTTTTCAAGATTATCATTTTTTTTCCATTTTTTTGCGATAGGACACATTTGAAATTTTCACAGATGTATTAGTATACATCTAAAAATGGATAAATGATAGTAAATAGGGGGTCGGTCATAGTAGTCTATGACCGACCCCCTATTTACTATCTATTATACCAGTATCTTTAGACCCGTAATTATGTAATGCAGACAGTTGAAATTTTTACAGTGTGTCTGGCCGCAATAACAACAAATAATAAAGTTAAAATTAAATAATTTCCCATACAAGACACGAGATTTTTTCGGCGTTCTTTTACTAAAGTATTTTTTTAAATGTACTTAGTTTTAAATATTGTACGGTGGTACGGAACCCTTCGTGTGCGAGCCCAAATCGCACTTGGCAGCTTTTTTTAAGTAGGAAGGTACTCGTGATGGGTAACTGGGTGTGATTTCACGTCTGGGTACTGTGTTGTTTTACTTTGAGTTAATCGGTTTTTGTTCTGTATAAAATAAACTAACTTTACGTGTAGTGTGTAGTGTTTAACATTTATTTTGTCAGACAAAAAAGGCTTAAATATTGTGACTGAGTTATCGAAAGTAGCAAATAAAAGGGGAATTTTGTAACCATACTTTTAAATAAAACTTCTTTGACAGTCCAAAAACATTAACAACCCGTATTTTTCTAACTAGTGTTTGCCCGCGACTACGTCCGTGTGAAATTTCTTGTTCCCTTGACCCATCTCGTCGCATTGCATCGCCTGCCCTTGCTATTACTGTGTTCTTTGTTTCTGTTCGGCTAATAAGTGTCTTAGCGTGATGTTAAGTAGCCTATTGCCTTTCTCAAGAATTGGGTTATCAAATGTAAAATGAATTTTTCAAATCCGACTGGTACAGTCAGCAACAAAAGTCAATTAACACTGTTACTTTTACAAATCATCTAAATTGATACAAAATGATGCGATACATTGGTTTTCTCTATTTCATGTAATAGCAAAGAGTTAATTATTCTTAAATATTCTATTACTATATGTTTTTTAAGAATATTTTGCTCAATAATTAAGATTGAAACAACTAAAGTGTTAACCGACTTTTGTTGCTGACCGTACTTCCGGAGATTAGCGCGTTCAAACAAACAAACTTTTCAGCTTTATTATTAGTATAGATTAAAGATGGAGACTAATGTGCCTCAATAAATGTAGTAACTTTTAATATGCCTTTAATAAATGATCTAAAAACCTGTGCCGTTTTAAATTCACCGTTCTTTTACAAAATCATTTACGCCAAACTTGAAGCAACGTTATCAACTAATTTCACACTTCAAAAACACCTAAGCAACGTCGTCATCAACCCATTAGGCACGGTCTACACTACCTGCAAACTAACACGAAAATTACGAAACTAGCGAAATCGATTCCCGGCCAAACAGTCGACTATCGATTACCTTACGAGAATCGAATACAAAAGAATCGCTCACAAAGCTTGTCAATGACAAATGAAATTCGACGTCCGACCATAAATTGTGACTAGGTATAATAAAAGATTATCTATCTCTGAAATAAATACAGGGGGAGGACAATACGGCCTTTATTAAGGGATGTATAGACTTTCCCCCTGTGGGGCTGCTCCTTGGACGCGTATGATTCGCATCTGTTCAGTTATTGTTTTACATGGTTAATTCGATTTTGGTTTGAGTACGAGTACGATGAAATTAGTTTTTGGAACTTAATTTGGATTTTGTTTGTATGGCTTTTTGTTCATGTAAAATGCGAACTAAAGATCATCTCATAATTTTCACGTAATATTATTTTTAACCGACTTCTAAAAAAGGAGGAGGTTTTCAATTCGGAAGTTTGTATTTTTTTTTAGCTTCATCATAATCAGCCTAAGTATATTGTTCCCACTGCTGGGACACAGGCCTCCTCTCTTCGAGAGGGCTTCATCATTATTATTAAAAGCCTGTGAACTCCCTACTCCCTTTCTACTTATCTCTGCTTAAGACTGCTAAGGACCAGTTCTGGTTAGAGGAGTCCAGCTCATTTCGCAATCTCCGTCTGGGCTTGCCAAGATGTAAGTTGCCGTAAGTTTAGCCCATTGGTCGAAAGACATGCGGCTTTATCAAAATACTTTAAAAATACTTAAGAATTTATATCAATATATTATAGCTATAATATAAATAAATGAACATAACAGAGAACTTACTTATAATTCCCTTAGTTCCAAACTTCACATACATAAAAAAAACAGACCACTTCACAACAATATGGACTAGATCTAAATCTCATTTCGATCCAAAGGACAATGCCAATAATTCACTAGCCATCACTAAAAATATAATCTAATAGAAAATAAACGGATATAGACGATTACTCGCATTATAGCTAAGTTCTGATTCAATGGTTCTGACGCCAAAAAAATGGCAATAGCTGTTGGTAATATAAACAGTCCGTGCGAACCATGCGTTCATAAGTCGCGTGTCAGGGTTGTCACTATTGCGTTTTATGTTATACTAGCGCCCCGCGGTTTCACCCGCATAAGATTCGATCCCGTCGGAATATCACGATAAAAAGTATCCTATGTGTTAATCCTGGTTATATACCAGCTGTGTGCCAAATTTCATCCAAATCCGTTCAGTAGTGTTTTTCATCCATCCTCACAAACTTTCGCGTTTTATGTAAGTAGGATTTAGTTGTTTTTTTTTTTTGTTAATTTTGACAGTAGGCTTTTATGGACGCCGATGAATTTTGTTGTTTGAAAATTATCTTTATTTGTACAGCTATCACAGTCGTAATGGACATCGACATATCACCTTTTTAAAACTATAGAGGCCGCTGGAGATGACATACACACTTATGAAAACGACCATGATTTCTATACCCATCAGTCTTACTAATATTATAAACGTGAAAGTTTGTATGGATGGATGGATGGATGGTTGTTTGTTACTCTTTCACGCAAAAACTACTGAACCGATTTTGGGTGAATTTGGCACACAGATGGTTTATAACCAGGATTAACATATACGATACATTTTATCCCGATATTCCCACGGGATCGAAACTTATGCGAGTGAAAACGCGGGGCGCTGCTAGTATGTTACAAAGATTAAAGAAACAAACATACACACGGTTTATAAAAATATACTAATTACGTGGTAAATTAATAATAGCGACATCAACTGAAGTTTTATATCCATAATAATGATAATATTTCGATTCCCAATTAATTCATAAAATTACCAATTAAAAAAAGTTATAGTTATGTCTTTCTTAAAACGAACGAAGCGTATTAAAATAATTGGTAATTAATTATGCATAATAGATTAATATTAATTATGGATATTAGATGTCCGTCTGTATCTTTCTACCATTGACCTCTAAATATAATTATCGTAATATTTAAGATATTTTAATAGTGCTTAAGAAGATGTGCATATTTTGCATATTGGTAATAAAAATTCTCTGGTCTATAAAAGCACATAATTTAAAAACTTTATTGAAAATATCTACCGAGCTTGACATTTGACTCCATTATAATAAAGCATGAAAAAAATGCGTTAATTGGTTTTTTAATAATTTTCATGTTTTTGTTAAACCGAAATGCCTTTTCATTTCTTGACTATACTTATTTTTACGCCTGCTTTCAGCGTCATTTATCTAAATACTTATACATACTTTATTGTACATAAGAAAATACGTATGTATTATAAAAAAAAAATACATTTAACACTACAAAACACAATGGGCGGCCTTTCTATGTGTACATATGTCAATGAATGTATGTTGTCTTTAGTCCCTGGCCACGACATCAAGCAATGGACAAAATTGACAAGTTTTTATCTGTACGAGGCTTTTGGCTACGTTGTATGTGTATATTTTATGTCGTTTTTTATTTGTAATGTGCGTTTTGTTTGTGCAAAATAAACAATTTTTCTTATTTTCTTTCTTGGCATTAAACATTTTGATTCTCAAAATAACTTTCTTCTTCTATATATTTTCCTTCAGCACAGCCCTAAAGCAGTCCCCTGCCAGATCGATAGAACATTTTATTTCTCTCTATTATAAATCCGAGGGGAACATTATAAGGAGTGTCGCGTGCGTGCAGTTACCGCCACTGTGCCATTAACGACTGCTGGCAACTGGCAACTTTCTATGCAACTTTTTTTTTGGGCCAGTTCAAATATTATGTTTGGATTTCGTTTTGGATGGGAACCGTGTCATAGAGACAATTGAAATAGAAAGCGCTATAAAAATGTAAATCCGACGATTAAATTCATGGATAAAGATTATGTTCATGACTTAATAATAATAATAATAATAATAATTTATTTTATTTAATTTGACAACATTGGTCCTATGGTTAGTACAACAATAACTTATTAACTAAGGGTTAGTAATATTAATTAATTAATTAAATTTAATTATATTAAGTTACAGTAAATCATATCAAAATAAAAATATCAAAATAAAAATAAAAAAATTCTATTTATTCTGCCGCACGAGCAACCGGACAGCATGTCTTATTACTGGTGCATCATGTTTTTCGGCTAGGGTTTTCAGTATGCTGTTGGTGCTAGCCCTCATTCTGCTTATTAAGGATGCGCTCTTTTTCCTCCGAATGGCAAAGAAGTCGTCGATTCGCGCTACAGCAAACATGCCAGACGCGCTGCAGAATCGGGGCAACCTCAACAGCACCCTGAAACCATTATTATATTGCACCCGCAGGGCATCTAGTGTTAGTCTAGTGAATAAAGGATTGTATAAAATTACAGTCTCTTAGATTATAATTGTTGTTGTTGTGTCTTGAAGAAAATAATTTCATACCTTCAGCCATTTTGAATGACGTCATCTTTGACATTTTCTAGATCGATTATTTATGTGCCTGTTTCAGTCATGTTTGTGATGCTTAATAACATGGAACACTTTGCTAAGAAGTGTGCATACCTATATATAAAAAAAAACATAATTTCAGAGTTACATCTTTTCTGCCCTTTTATACTTTTTATAAAATCGCACATGTCACCATTCAAATAAAAAACAAAGATTCAATAATTAAATTGCCTCCAGACCTAGCATTAGTTAATAAGCTCCACTTTCGTGATTAAACGGATTCATATTACATCATTAGAGACACAGTAGGAGGCAGAACAAGGGCTTGCGCATCGTAAAAAAAAATATATATATATAAACAGAGATAATCGGATTTAATGATAATAAGAGTGCAAAAGAAATCTATACAGTGATTTACGATCTTTTGTGATTATTATTGATATTGTACTTGAATATGAAAGAATTGGCTTCTATCCTTTTTTATTCTAGTATCTAAAATATACATGGTCTTCATATGATCTGACCAAGATTATGTCTGGACTTTAAAAGAGACTGTGACGTCTGACTTTGTTTCGGCCTTTCTTCTCAGACTAGTCAGATAGGAAACGCCGACCTCATCTAGTTTTAAAATATGATTGACGTGTAAAAGTGTTTGTACAAACCTACTTACAAAATAAAATCATTTATCATTTATCAGCCTCTAGCTTCAGGGTCTAGCTTTTCTACGTTAAAAGAAATTGGCTTTTATGATATTCTACTATCTAAAATAAATATATGGTTCTGGTGTGAATTTTACCAAGCTTTGTAATTTCGTGTTCTTCGTTTGTACTTTTGTTCTGAATGACCTTGTTTCAGCTATAAAACACAGTAAAATAATGTGTTATCAATTCATGTGTGTAGCACAGTAATTTTATTTTTATGATGATTCTAGACTCCGTTCCTTTGCTAGTCACGGCAGGTAATACAACAGACTATTTTGATTATTAATTATTAATGATGCCCGATTCTTAATGTCAAACAACTTCATTTGTGTGTTTTCCAATATTTAAGCGTAATTTTTAGGCCGAATAGAGTTTACTCACGTTGCCAGTAAAATTGCCTCAGATTTTTTTGTTTTGGTAAACATTTCTATCTACGACTTAAGTAAGCAAAAATCAAAATTATACGGTTTTAGGGATTTAGAAATCAAGCATAAACTCCTAACCAATTTTTTTTTTGTTTTTTACTCAAATATAGAAGACGTCGTGTTAACCAGTAACTGTGTGGTGGAGGTGAAAAAGACAGTCGCTCCATGTAAAATACTGGTATTCAGCTGCATCTGGTTAGACCGGAAACCGACCCCAACGTAGTAGGGAAAAGGCTAGGCAGAATTGATTTAAAACACACTCACACTTTAACATAAATATCCCATATAATTCTATAAAAACACACAAGACCGATTCTTCCTACTACCTACAAAGAACAATAGGTACTAATAATGTTATTCTACATCAGAAGAAGTCTACAATTTCAAAGCGGTGTCCTGTCTGTAGCTAAAGAACATAATAACCGGAAAATAAATGGAGTTGCACTGCGAATAAAAGTAACAAAGAGAAAGTTACATCTCAACTTGTAGTTGTAAACATTTTACGAGATGTATTTGTTGTCAGTTCTGTCTACGCTTTTGTAAACGTAGTTTTGATCTTTGAGATTAAGTTGAAATAGTTCGTGGTGACAAAATAAATGTACATAATTGTATTGGAAACACTCTGTTTAATTTACATATCTACCTTTCTCAAGTTCTTCACATAATCCTTAAATCTCTGTGCAAGCCTGTAAATAAATAAGATAAGCATGCCCGTTTTTTGCCCTTAAATAGTATATAGTAAAAACAACTTACAATCCCACAGCCAAAACTTGATTAAATTGAAATAACAAATACATCATAACTCAATTTAATAAAGCATTTACCCATCCCTACCACATCAAGTTCAAAAACCAGTAAAGTATGAAAATCCTGTGAGCACTCCATTTTCGCGAAACACCTCATACAATCCAATTAACCTAAAAAAAAGTGGGGCGGGCAAAAACAGTTTGCAGCAATCGTGAATAAAAACAAAGTTGTACCTTCTCATGGTGCCGAGTAGCTCTGGCTCCTGACCCAGTTTCCTTCCACCCATTGTGGCACTGGAGTCATATTTTCTGGAGTGGCTGTGTCATTGCATACGCTTTTCACACAATGCCCTTTTTAAAGTGGTGTTCTTCTCTAAATATCTCATTTTGGCATTCGAACGGTGTCAAGCGGCCATGATTTATATTTAAAAACAAATGAGTTTTCATTCGAATTGTGTAACAACTATAAAACGACTGAATGTGAAAAGCTCGATCGAGACTGGGAATCTTACTAGGAGATCTTTTACTCAATAGTGGGATAAAAAAAAAACTAGATTTGAGATACGTTTTATAAAACTATGAAAGCACGAAGTGTGTAAAGTCATATACATTTTCACCCAATGGCCTTTTAATCCTGCAATAGTTGTAGTCACACTTCAGTCTAACCATCACTTCGAAGTTCTAACAGAGTCGAGATCAGCGGGGTAATTGGGTAACACTCTAACAGTAGCAATGGCTTTAATTTTGACAGTTCAACAACATTCATTGCGTTATTTACTTTGTGGAGCGCACAAATTTTTCGAACATACGAAGCAATGGATTAGGAATATCCTTCAAAATGATTCAGATTGTGATTGATATTGTGTTACGCAATTAGGGTGCTAAACACAATCTTCAAAAGCAAATGATTTCGCTTTCGAATTTCGTACGGTCACCTTTGTGAGATTCGAAGTGAACTTTATTTTATAGAAAGGAATTGCTGTGATTCAGAATAAGCTCCCCTTTTTGAAAACGTATTTTTATAAACTAGGTCAATGGAGATGGAGACATGTAGAGGGTGCGCGTTAGTCCTTACTGTAGGTCGCATTTTTGAGCTAGATTGAATGGAAAAGAAATTAGGTCAAATGGCACATGGATTTATTACTAAGCATACTGACTTTAATGCATCGTAAAAAAGAATAATAGTAGGTATGACTTGAGCAAACTAAATGTTTATGGCACCACGGTTTTAGGAGACTGAACTATTTATATAACATTTTAAAATAAAATAAAATGGGACTAACTGGGTGCACTACAGGTACATCTCAGCCTTACCCTTCGGGGATTACAAATTACAGCGTGATTTTATGTTTCCGTTATGTTAAAATTAACTGAGACTGTTTTAGAACCCAATGGCTTGGCACGCGACGATGCAAAGAGGCCAGATGGAATGACCATAATGCCTTGGAAGTTGGGTAGGCCTTTGGTGTGGGATGCAACCTGTGTCTACACCCTCGCACCATCCCATCTTCTTAGCACGGTGGGCTGTGCTGGGGCAGCTGCTGCAGGAGCAGAAAACCTCAAACGGCGCAAATATAACAACCTTATTGGGAGCTATATTATTATGTTTGAGCTGTTTGGGGTTGAAACACTTAGGGCCTTGGGGTCCGAGTGCTCATCGAATTTTTCGGGACATCGCCAAGCGGTTGGTTGACTCTTCACGTGACCAGAGGGCTGGCCTATCATTAGCCCAAAGAATCAGCATTGCCATCCAACGTGGTAATGCTGCCAGCCTTTTGGGCACTTATCCCATTGACAGGAATGCGGACGAATTTTTTGATGCCCAATGAGCTCCTGTCTTTTATTATATACTTGTATATAATATATATATATAGAAGTATATTAATGTCGATGGCTATAAGAGTAGGGGAAGACCAAAGAAACGATGGATGGAATGTGTGAATGATGATATGGTTAGAAAGGGGGTGACTACCGAGATGACGACTAATAGAGAAGTATGGAAGAAAAAGACATGTTGCGCCGACCCCAAATAAATTGGGATGAGGGCAGGAGAATGATGATGATATAGAAGTATATTATGTTAGCTTGTAGTAATTAAGACTTTAACCACTTTTGAAAGAGGTATTTAGATTTTAAACGCATAAGACAGGACACAAATGATTAAAAAGCTTTAAAAGTCCACAAAATACATGCCTGAAAGATACACTTTTGACTCCGACAAAGCTCGTTTAGTCAGAACTATCCCATATCTTTTCTACTCCCAAAAACTAGTCCAAAATACGAAACTAGAGCATTATAATGTAATTTATCTAATAGTTAACTAAACTAAAGTCAATTACCAACATTAATTTCGTACAAGCGTATTCCGAGCTGCATCCATGTACTATGCGCCAACTATGACCTAATTCTGAACCGTCATGCGAGACTGAACCAAACAATACAAAGCCATTACTAAAAAGGTTTTTATTACTGGTCTTGTTTGTGGAAATTAAGTGTTATTTTATGGAGTTTTCTGGGCGCTAGTCTTTGCCCTTTTTTTGTTAAAGCTAGGGTTTGTGTTAGGGGGATAGTTTATTTTAATTTATAAACTAGCGACGCACGGTGTTTGCGACTTGACAAAACATGGCGATTTCTTTGTATGTGAGTTTAATAATATTAATGCACTATCTGACTCGACAGACCTTATCCTGTCCAATACAAAAATCTCGTAGAAAAAGGGAGGTCCAGTTTTTACCGAATTTAAACATTTCCCTGAAAACTTTTCAATGTTATCTTTCCATAGAAACCTTATTCGTACATTTTGCGCTGTTTGTGATGAGCTTACCAACGAACAACGTTTCATTTTTACCTATACACACAAACACACATAAATCTTTCGGAATAAATTCTCTAAATGATGGTGAAAATCGCATCAAAACCTGTTGTATATTTTAGAAGAACAATGAGGTCACACAGACAGACACGGAGAGCGACTTAAATATTATGTATGTATTGATATAGACGTAGAAGACTGCTTTGTTAAAATATAGGAAAGGGTTTCAGAAACAAATGGCTGTTGAGTGTTGGATGGTTGATGAGTTAATTTGCCTAACTATCTTGTTTCCCGAAATGAACAATAGCATCGTTTTAAGTTGTAAAATACCTGTCTTACAACTACAAAGAACTCTTTCACACGCTGTCTACATTTCTCTATCTATTGTCCTATCGCAGGTATGCTGGAAGAGATTTCTTAGGAAATAAGCATCACATTTGTACCTATTTTTCTGTTTTGTTTTTTTCTTGTCTGTTTATATATGTGTGTACATAAATAGTAAAATAAAATAAAAAAATAAATAAAGAAAGAAAGAAAATAGTTTGAGAGAGATTATTTCTGACTAGCTGTGCCCGCAACTTCATTCGCGTGGATATCGGAACTATGTAATACGGAATAACGTGTCTCTTTACTAATTCTGTTTCTTTTTCTACATTAAAATCACCTATCTTCCAGTGAAAGTACCGCCGAAATCGGTTCAGCCGTTTCGGAGATTATATGTATTGTTTTTTTTTGTTATAAGTACCATATATACTTTCATATGCATTTAGTAAAAAGCTGTTATTTTGACATTACTACAAACAGACATTTCAATTTTCACAGCTTTTGCATTGCTACCACGAAAAAAAATGTACAGTCGAGTTTTTTCTGTATGGGAATAGAGATTTCTCCTACACATTACTTACTCGGCCATCGCACAAAACCAAAAGGAGCACAAGAACTGTCAACTTGATAGCGCCATTAACCTATATTTCTAGTTTAAAAAGCTAATGAGTATACTTTAGCGCCATTATAATCCTCCATATTCTAGCATTTCGCAGGATTAAAGATATGACGTTAACTGAACCAGTATTAGCATAATAGACACAGCGGTAAGTTTAGAGGTATGAAATATAAACTGCGGTATATAATTGTGTACCATTACCCACCCCTTCTTACTAAAGTTGTGAAATAATGGAGGATTTAATACTTGTGCCATTAATGTAGTAAGCGTTGCGTGGAATTTTGCGGTTTTATTTGCTTTATTTCACAAGTGAGAATTATACAGGGTGGCCATACACTGACGCGCAAACTGAAACCATGAACTCAGCAAACGATTCTAGATTCCCCCTAGCGTAGAAATTATTCGTCGATAGTGTTAATGTATGGAACAACATTTTTTTTAAATAACCGACGAAAAAGTCTCTCAAACTCAGGGGTGTTCAGAATCATATACTGATGAATCCTTGGTAACTGTATCTCCTTCATAATATTCCTATTCGTATTCGAATCAACATCGTCATCGACATAAGCTTTCCCATTCTTATTAAGATGTTAAAGAAAATTATACCTTTCATCTTTTTGCATCATGAACGCCATTTTTGTAAAAGACATTTTATCGTGTAGACACCAATCGGTTAAGGGAAAGCCCCAGGGTAGCCCGCGAAATTTATTTCCTACGTTTTTTGCAATTTGCAAGTCAGTGCCATGTTGAATGTTGATAAAAAACGATTCGTGAGCGTAACAAATAATCACTTTACAGAATTATAATAATTAAAATCATCAAAACAACCCTCTAAGTTCATATAATCCTATTATATGACTCAATGGGATTATATGAACTGTGCCGTTTCCCCCTTCAAGATTTTCGCGTATCAAAACTCCCTTATTTCGTAACAAAACTTTAACTTATAAAAAAAATCACTACCAATTCTTTAGAATTTAGCCATGTGAAGGATTTATTATAAAAATAATTACCGGTACAAAAAAAGTATTAACAAAACTTGCACGATTTTTTATTCCACCATTCAAAGCAAAGATTGTTTACCATCAATATAGCAGAAACTAATATATTGGTCACGTTCGGATTTCTGTATATATTCTCATTGCTAACTCCGTAACGTATATACCTCCATGTTTATAAAACAATGCCAATGTTCCACCAAGTACTTCCATTGATTTATGACTGAATATGCCTTTGACAGCTGGGTGTTGCCATTCAAAAAATATGTATTTATTTTTGTTACGTTTTATAGGGCAATAATTTTGAGGGAATAGTCGTAAAATTTGCTTTAGACTTTATGGTATTGTTTGTGTATGAAAACAGGGTTTAATTTTTATTTTTTTGATAGCTTTATTTGAAATTTTCATTGGCAATATTTTTCTTTGAATAAATAACCATTAAGATGTTTATTGTTTCTAAAATAATTCCTTCTATGCGACAGCACCTTTATCTGACGTTGTAAACGTTTACAGATGGCTTAAGATAGATTACAGGAACAACGATTCAAGTCATATTCAAACTGCACATAAATGTAATTTATCTGACGACACCGAAATCGCAGGATACAGAACGATAGATTGGAAACTGTATTTCGGTTCCAAGGACCAAAATCACTTTTAATAAGTAAACGGATTAGAAGTTTTTATAACAATCACTTTTAAATTCAGGTCGCTCAGCGAACTATGGATCGGACTATGCTTGGAGTCTCTCTGAGGGAACGAATCCACAACGATCCGGCAGACAACCAAAGTTGTCGACATAGCTCACAGAATAAGCAAGCTGAAGTGGCAATGGGCCGGCCATATTAGCCGTAGAACCGATGACCGTTAGGGTAAACGTGTTCTTGAGTGGAGACCGCGAACCAGTAAACGTAAGGTGGGACGCCCTCAGGCTAGGTGGAGCAACGATCTTCGCAGGATGGCTGGTAGCAGCAGGATGAGAGTTGCCGAAAATCGAGTTTAATGGCGTGCAATAGGGGAGGCCCATGTCCAGCAGTGGACTGCTATAGGCTGATGGTGATGATGACAATCACTTTCATGCTAACAAGTTCACAATAGCCATAGCTAACATTGACTTTTGTTAATTTGTCTATGAAAGCGATTTTCATGAGGACTGCGTCTGGCGTGGGGTAATTCCTAATTCACCTTTTATCTTTTACGACATCATATAACGGAGAAACGGTGGCATACTCGTAACCACAAGCCACATGTAACAAGTTTAATAATCTTCAATTTAAAGAACACCTAAACGTTTCTTTAAACTTTCTTCACAGACTCCTACAATCCACAACTCGTGGTACTAACTTGTAAACTTACGGAATACACCGCTAGATGGCGCCTGTGAACTTCTTTTGTTGCCAGTGTTGCCACTGTTAAATTTACTGCAGTGGAGTGGAGAACTTTGTTGATTACCGCACTTGTGGAAGGAGTACGTACCTGAAAAAAAAAAGTTGCAGTTAGTTACGTGCACAATAAGTAAAGTTATTTTAAAGCTAGATGTAGCTCACGGGAACAGCGTGAAGTTATAAGTTTTTCGGGATTAATAATGCCCTGCCTTACTACTGATACTGTCAGACTGCATCAGCCCACTGATGGACAAAGGCCCCATGACTTTCAGCTCTTTCGATCCAACGCTAAAGTGGACCCCTGGTCGTTGGTTTTCTCCAGTTCGTCCCGTCAACCGTCATCGCTATACTAGCTTTGTCAGGGCTCCACGTGGTTATTTTGGCCCATAGCTCAATGGACATACGGCAGACAGACGTGGCCAGCCCAGTCCCACTTCAGCTTAGCGGCTTTATAAGAAACGTCATTGACTGGGTAATATGATACCCTTTGGTAGAGTTGTTAGAGGGTTGTTAGAGTTTCGGGCTTCTGACAATAATCCAAGAACGACAGCCGGAATCAACGGCGTGTATTCTGTCTGTCTATTCGTTAGAAATTCCGCTAGTAGTCGAAATGCGTTTGGTGTAGTTTCGGCCGAATTCTGAGACACACAAAACTCAATTTTAAATGTTAAAATGACACTGATGTATATTGTAGTGTCAAAACATCGTCGTTCTAAAGTGTCGTTTTGCGAATTCGGTAGTAAATATGAAATAAAAAATATGCATTGGTATTGCTTGATACTTTGAATTGAAACAATAATCCTTACTGACAATCAAGCAAAGCCGCAGGGCACAGCTTGTAATAACATATGTACTTTGATACTACTCTGACATCCAATTTTCAGGATAAGCTGGGAAAAATAGCTGCTTCAATGACAGCACAGAATTACAGTGACTGATGGTTTTTTTTTCATAAATATTTTCCTAACTTAGGTACGTGGTAAATTAGTATTTAAAGATATCATTTCCATTTTCCAATAAAATAAACGCTGTAAATTATATAAGCTAACATTTAAAATAATAATATGTACTTGTGAAAAAATAAGCAAAAGAATCATAGTGCATCAAAAAATTCGTCCGTATCGCTGTCAACAGGAAATTAATTAGGAATTAGCACGTCAAAACCAGGTTTTGTGCTACGTGGGAATTAGTAACGCTAGATGGGTATCAATTAGCGTTTTCGCACTAATTTAATCAGACTACCAAGATAATCGTAGCCTAATAATACCCGACTTAGCCTTTCTAGGAGGTAATGTACTTTAGAAACGTGATATGTTCGTGATTAATTATGTTTGCCACGTGGTAACGGCCGCGACTTACAAGTTGTAGGTCGTAGGTTAGAACCCAGGAAAGCACTTTACTTTGTGTAAATTATCACATCACCACCTGCTTTTAAAACGGTAAAGGAAAAAATCGTAAGGAAACAGTCATGTCCTAGAACCAAAGGAAAAAATCGAAGACATGTGACATCTACTGATATTTCAATTGACACCACAATGCTGTCAATGACCCCACAAAAAAAAAAAACATTTTTTACGTCCTTTTGATTTCGTTACCGATCACGTCTGTGGAGTTTCACTAGATAGTTTAATTTGACCCTGTCTATTTTAAGAGCATAGCCGATATGGCGACAACAAAAATTTTGCATTTAAAATTGGTATAACGTTCATATTGCAAAGATTTAAAAAAAAGTAAAATATATTTCGTTGAACATAAGTACAGTCAAGCACATCAAAATAAAGATACGTTACCTTCATCAATCATTCCTTTCATCTAATCCAAAAAAAAAGTCGTAAAGGATAAAATCCATACATTCCCCACCACTGTACTAGTTATTAGGAACCACTTGAATTATTCATTGGATGAGGGCAGGCGAAAATCTTAACTTTTAACAGCAACTTTCAACTTTAACGGGTAGAAAATTAAGTCCAATTTGGAATGGTAACTTCGTCTGAGTGTTCAATCTTCGGATTTCAATCAGAACATTTAAATAGAGACGAGGTCTTAACTGTAGACTATTGGTTTTTGCGGGACAAAGTTTGGTCAAGTAGTTTCTTGGTCCTTTGATCTTTTTAGTCTGTATGTAACCTCAATGTTTTGAGGGTTTCGGGCAGCTAGATTCCCAGAGATATGTTAGAATTTAAATGATTTGATTACATTTGAATCCTCACATATCTAACGATGATACCCATATCTGATGCTCTCATTTAATGATTGCATTTAAATGCTTCACATATCTCTTGGATACTAAACTATAGTCAAAAACATTTGATTAAAAACAAGTCATTTTGGTCTTATATTTTATATTATGCTTGCTTCATTTACTTGGGCAACATTATTTGTCTCAGTAGGTCTACCTACTCAGACCAAAAAACTTAATGGTTCGACATGAGGGTGTACTTTGCATTACCCTTTGAGTATTACAGACGTGATGTTATATTTTTTATGTTAATACCTACTGTGTGTAAGTAAGTATGTATGTACTTCAAACTAGATGTAGAATGTAATAATAACCGACGTGCGTAAGCTTCTTAGATATTGAAACATCTTAAATATTCTATTATTTTCTTTAAATTACTTTTTTTATTAATGTCTAAAACGTTATAAGAACAAGAAAGTTTTTAAGAATTACGTAAGCGCTTGGCTATTATTTTCAGTCTTCGAAACTAAAATATTATTTCTAGAAAATCCACTTAGAAATGAAAATTTTGCGTTAGTCTTAAAATAATGTCTTAAGGATTTCAATTGAACAAAAGATAATGGATGAATGATTTAATTTTTATGAGAAATGACCATACTGTTATGACTATTCATTCATTCACTGTCTATGATTTGTGAAGAAATAAGATTGAAAAATGACCGAAGAATAAATGTAATTGAAATAGGGGGGACGTTTCATTTCGTTTCAATCTTGATAGCCATTGAAAAAATCATCCATCTTAAGAATAAATTGTATCTTTTCCTTCTTTTTTTACAGTTATAAGATTCTAATTAGGTTTTAAAGATTTACATTAATGATATAAAACTCGAAAACATTTTCAAGACTTCCCCAGAAGGGTAAAAGTAAAACTCGTCTTACACCGGGAGTTAATTCGAATTAAGTTTTTATGCGGTCATAAAAAACCCAGAGTCCACGTTAACGTTTAGCATAAATCTGCAATATTTAAGGAAGTTGCCCATCGGGAGGACAGTTTAAAGTGTTCGAATAATATATTTATGCTCGGTGTGTTTCTCCCCTTATCTGGGAACTTTGGCTCTGTCATAATGTTTCATTATTATACTAATAATTGTGTAGGGGACGACTTTATTGAAGGTTGAAATTTTGACAAGATTTTTATTGAGTTTATGAAAAATGCTTGGGATTTTTGCTTTTTATATTTCTATTTCATTGGAAATGGTACCAAATCATTTTGTAACTGTCCCTCTGTCTCTTCAATTTCATTTCTACAATTTAAAAAGAAATGTTATTCTAATGAGTTAGGTTTAGCTTTTCAAGCATTTGTTTTGTGGAGAACAATTAAGTTGTAACAACTAAAATTCATGAGAACAAGACCATAAATTTTATTTTCAAAGCCGAATATGTAATTTGAATAAATTTGTGTACACACAAAGTTCCAACACATACAAATACATGTTTTGTTTCAATCTTCATTACGAATTACTATATTTTATGTCTTTGCTCAAAAATAAAGCGAAACACGCATATTTTACGAACAAAACAAGCTCAAGTTAATGTATGCAGACTTAAAATATCAAAAGACAAGAAAATTTATTCAAACATGAACATTACCAGAAAATAAGGCGTTCTGACAACTAACATTAGCATTCTACCTAGTGTTAAATACAAATTAGTTATAAATGGTTATTATTAAATGATCAAAAATCGATTTGAACCAAATTATTTCGCCGATTCAGAACCTTAATAGACTAATTACATTACCATAAATGTTCAATTTAATTTATTTACAAGACATTTAAATACTTCCTAAGTATTAAATAAAAATCGGAAGACGATATTTAAAATTGAATCGAACATTTCGTCGCTAACTGTACTTTAAAGGACAATGGGCTTAAAATGGCGCTTTGAATAGAAATTTGGAAAAGGGTGATTCTGATTTTCTTATTAAAATATTATTAAGTGACGGGGGATCGATTCTGTTCAGACAAAGGACCAATTGGGGGAAAAGGGGGAGAGTAAAATTCCCTTTTAACTTGTTTGAGGATTTGGTTTGTTGACACATTATGCTGTTGTTTAGACGGCCGATTATTAAATTCTTAATATCGGGAGTGTAGATGATCAAAGAGTTGTTTAATGGGGAGTGGGTACCGATTTGGGGGAGTTGTTTTGAAGTGACACTTAGTGGGTTTTTGACTGAATAAACTGGCTGTCTATCAATTTAACTCTGCTTTTCTTCTGTTTCCGACATGCGAATAACGGCTTTTAGTTTTAAGGGTTGCACGAAGATTACAGTGAATTTCAATTGGTTTTGACTTTAATTTCAGCTGTCATAATTTTTGGGTTTAAATTACTTAGACACACTTTTTTCTTGACATATCCGGCTTTTTAACCTACCGTCCAAACTTTTCCTGAACTTTTAATGTGTGCAAACTTATATCGATCAAAAGGGGATTTTTGTATTAAATATCCCAATATCGATGGGGAAGACCAAAGAAACGAAGGATTGACTGTGTGAATGATGACATGGTAAAAATGGGGGTGACGACCGAGATGACGACTAATAGAGAAGTATGGAAGAAAAAGACATGTTGCACCGACCCCAAATAAATTGGGATGAGGGCAGGAGAATGATGTAATATCCTCATACAAATATACAATGAATCTACCTGGCCTTTTTTCCCCAACTATGTTGGGGTCAGCTTCCAGTCTAACCGGATGCAGCTGAGTACCAGTATTTTACATGAAGAGACTGCCTATCTGACCCCCACAACCCAGATACCCTTTGGTAAGACTGGTTGTCAGACTTTCGGGCTTTTAACGACCCATAACGATTGTCAAAGATCTACAAATGACAGCCGGGACCAACAGCTTAACGTGCTTTCCAAGGCACGGAGGGTCTTGGTATGTAAAGATGGTCGCCCATGGATCGGCAAGCGTAGCTTAGCCTGATCGGTCGATAGTCCGGCTGTTATTACTTAGCCACAAATAAATATAGATAAAAAGCATGAAAGTGTCCGATAACTCCCTTGGGTAACAAAACTGAGCATCATGGATAAACATAACACAATAAGCGTCTGAAGTACCGAAGGGATACCGACGCAGTACTAATTAAAAATTAACATTTTGAAAGGATGTTTTAATTCATTATTAAAATTTTGCGGTTTGAGTTGCTTCAACGCGAATAATTCACATAATTCATGTCAAATAACGCATTATTATTCGGTATACATGGCAGGGTTGCCAGCATTGTACTTAGATACAATTAAAATTGAAATAAATTGCAGTTTTAGAAGTGTTGTCTAGCTAAATAAAAGAATAACTTTCAGAGGGTGTTAAAATTAAATTAAATTACGACAAGAAGACAATATTACGAGCATTCATCATCATCTGCCTAGCCTTTTCCCAACTATGTTGGGGTCGGCTTCCAGTCTAACCGGATGCAGCTGAATACCAGTATTTTACATGGAGCGACTGCCTATCAGACCTCCACAACCCAGTTACTGGGTAATACGATACCCCTTGGTAAGACTGGTTGTACAATATTACGAGTATTATCCAGTTGAAAACCAGCGTCAGGCATTCGTTGTCTAATATTTAATTTAATAGAACTGGGCCTATTTGACGCAGCCGTGAGGCACACCATTCTAGTTTATGTTTTTTTTTAAATATTGTATGCCTTACTTAACCTGTGTCAAAAAATATATTTTATTTCTTCCTTTCTTTCTTTATCACCACAACAATCGGCCAAAATTAAATCAGCAAATTCAACAAAAACGGGTCTTAAAATAAATTTATTGTTTCTCTCATTTTCACAGTGACTCACAGTCACAAACCTTAATTTAATCTGTGATAATAATTATGTATGTTGGCCACATTTGGCTGAGATCATCTTCCGATACAAAATATGCGTATCCGCGGTCGTAAATATGTGCTACCTGGGTCCTAATGGCTCGAAGGACCAAATTAATAAGTTCTTGTATTCAATGTCTTTGTTTTAAAAAAAACTAATGTATACCGGTTGTTTTCTTGTTTTAGAATACGCGCACACTGCGATGTGATTTTTTTATCGCATATTCATCTATACCAACATTATGATAAAGAGGTAAAATTTGTTTGTTTGTATGTATATATGAGGTAATCTCTGGAACTACCGAATGGAAAAACCGAATTTGAAAAAATCTTTTTGCATTTGATAGCGCTATTCTTGGGGAAGGCTATGTAGGCTATATAACATCACGCTAGAACCATAAGGAGCCGAGCAAAAATAAAAAAAAGGTCAGAAAGAACGCGGCAGACGATGCGATGCGACGGGGTGGGTATGAGAACAACAAATTTCACGCAGGAGAAGTTGCGGACTCTAGAATATTGGTATTGTTAACAAATTAGCGATTATTATCCGCAACGATTAAAATTCGTAGTGCACGCTTAGCCTTAATTTAAATTCTAAAGCATTTTTCAAAACTTGTTCCTCACAGCCCTAGCTTCGAACGGGGTTCCGTTGGTGGCCATTGTTTTATTATGTAAACGGCCCGAAAAAGGTCTTTTGTCCTTAATTCTTTGGATGGAATCTTTTCTAACTTTCATCCTAAATTATGGTGTTCAGCCGTAATCACTTTCGACCCCCGACACTTAGTGAAAAGGCAAATTATTTTGTGTTATTTTTTTTTCATTGTATGTCGTTGGGTTATGTTTTAAAAACGCTAATTACTTTTTTAAAACAAGGATACCAGTGTGTTGACCTCTAAAAGGGCTGCCTTGTTAAGTGTAAAGGATTGTGACATTGAAGTGAAAATAAAATTTAACGCCAAATATTTCATTTTTATAAACTACTAAATGCTGTTGTCTTCGTTGTGACGATGTTATTTTATAGCGATATTTTTAATACCAAATGTCATTTTAATGCCTGTATAATTACAGGGTGGCAGGGACATCGACGCGTAACCTATTAACATGAACTCAGTATATGATTCTGATTACCCCTGCGTACAAATAATATTTAGGTCGGTTATTAAAAAAAAAATGGCTGTTTCATACATTTTGACCGCGTAGGTAATGCTTTTTTTTGATAACCGACGAAAAATGTATTCGCTAGAATCGTGGATTATTGGAGCTGCTGAACATTGGAAAAAAACTGTCTTTGCATTGTATAAATTAAATTGCTTAGTATTGTATAATTGCATAGCACACGTGTGAGCACTATGTACTTTCTATACAGCTACCATTTACTGGGTACGTCGTTCATTGACTTGAACGTGCCCTGGCGGCTGTGAGTATGTCATGCTCACTCTAATGTCTCGCTGGTGGTGGCGTGTGTGTTGGATCATTAAGTTCCCTCCAAAATGGTTGAGCTGAATGGTGCTGATCCATACGTCATGTTCGTGAACGGGCGCCGTTAGTAGGGACTGGTCATCTCTTAGCTGCCACGGCTTATTTTAATTTCTGAATTGTTTTAATTTTTTCTATAACGGACGCTTTTAACGTGCACGTATTTCTACATCGTTCTCACATGGTTAATTTGAATGATGTAATCAAATATTTTGTAACAATTTTATGATTTAAAAGAGTGTCCATGGAGTTTCTTGCCCGTTCTTCTCCATAGGTACCTACGCTTTGGAATGGGCAACTAGCTTCATCTTTCTGACTGACCGACCCTTTGACAATTCAAAAGTGCCTGTAATTGGTTTAGTTGAATTAAATGATTTGACTTGGAGTTTATCAATCTCAATACGAATCATTTTGAAACATATTGCTAATCCATTGCTTCATATGTTCAAAAATGTGTCTCCTCAACAACGTAAATACGCAATGAATGTTGTTGAACTGTCAAAATGAAACCTATTGCTACGGATAGTTTATTACACAATTACCCCGCTGTATAGTTTGAAATGTTAACTTAACTTTTGAGTAGATGTGTGTCTAATTTTACTGAAATACTAGCTTTGTTTAGTCTAGAGCTATGATCCATAAAAGTATCATTTTAACTACTTTAAGCTCACTAATTACCAGTCACACTAAATTAACATTACACTAACAATGTCCTAAGAAAAGCGAAACTTAATTGCCCATTGTTTTCAAGTCTAAAAATAAGTCTTCCCCCTCTTCGTTCGTTCCTTATAGATTTTTGCTGGAGAAGCTCGAATTCTGATTCTGAGACCCTTCATAATTATTCCAGACCAAGATTTTATGAGGTTGAAAGTTATAATTTCCGATTTTATATTCACATTCTGTACTGTTAATAAAGCTGTTAATGAATGTAGATTGGAGTCTGAACAAGAAATCGATAGTCTTTCGATTTAATTCTACCCTACTGACAGTCAACACTGAGGGACTAAACACCCACAGGTGTAATAACAATAGAATTTTTTATCGTGTCTCGTTCAGTGTATTATTATAGTGTGTCCTTCGACCGATGAACTAGTACTTTGATCATATTACAAAATATTATTTCCAGTTCTTTACCCAAACGTAAACCGTCAAACATTGGTCCTTGTAGTTTCGAGAAAAAACTCCAGAATCAAAGGACCACTTTTTTTTCGGACAGCGAAATGTATGTAGTAACAAAATTAATTCTGATGACATAATTTCACCAGTGATGAGCAGGGGTGGCCCAGTGATAACGGCCGTGACTCGGAAAGGTGTTTTTCTCTCAGAACGGCCAAGGAAAACATCGGAAGAAAACCAGCGTGTCCTAGAACCAAAATTTCAAACACATGTGTCATATACCAACCCGCACTGGGCCCGCGTGGTGGAGGAGGTCTGTGTCCCAGCAGTGGGAACATTATAGGCTGATTCATCATCTGCCTAGCCTTTTCCCAACTATGTTGGGGTCGGCTTCCAGTCTAACCGGATGCAGCTGAATACCAGTATTTTACACACACACTTATTCACTTACATTCTAGGCTGATTATGCTACAAAATGTCTCCCTAACAGTAGGCATATTGCCTATTCTATGCTTACACCTAAAAGCCGATAAAACAACAGACTACATATTTTAATTTCCCCGTAACATTGTATTCGGGGTTCACTGACCAGACACACCATTGACGCCAGGAAAAGTTTTCAATAAAAAAAAAGTGATGGCTACATTGGCTACCCATCGGCGAGTTGAAACCCGGCAATATTAATATCGGAATGAAAGCTTACGCGGCCTATTGTCAAAATGGCGGAATCTTATCGCGCGCGAAATATAGCGAGCGGTTTCGAAATCATAGCCGGTCCCAGATGGTTCGAGTTTTTGTTGTACTCGTTTTAGAGGTAAATATTTGATGTTGGTATTTGTAGTTTTAACACAGAAATAGGTAGGTTTGCTGTAGTGATTAACGATTGGATGTGATTATATGAAGTTGCTGAGAATTTTGGTCCTAAATTCCGAACGGAATACGATGTTGTGGGAAAGTGGTGCCCGACTAATTTGTGTTTTAACACACATATTTGGGGGCTACTGTGGGGGTCTTTATTACCAGTAACATAAATATATCTATACTAATAATAAAGCTGAAGAATTTATTTATTTAAACGCGCTAATCTATGGAACAACCAGTTGGATTTAAGAAATTCTGTTTGCATTTGTTAGCCCATTTCTCGAGGAAGGTAATATATTATTTTAGGTTCGCGTTACAATGTTTCAATCCATAAAAGGAAAATGATGCCGATTGAAGTCATTAGCATAGCATAATCAGTCTATAATGTTCCCACTGCTGGGACAAAGGCCTCCTCTCTTGGAGAAGGAGTGGGCTGTAACGCATGTCTTTGAATTATGAATTCTAGGACATGCCGGTTTCCTCATGATGTTTTCCTTCACAGTTTTTAGAGCAGTCATTAGCTTCATCATCATTTCAGCCGAAAGACGTCCACTGCTGGACATAGGCCTCCCCCAAGCACTTCCACTTCGACCGGTTCTGTGCCGACCGCATCCAGCGGGTTCATGCGGGCCGAAAATGAAAGTTCTGCATTAAAATTTCGAACTTACCTTTCTACAAAACCAATCCTCTATTTCATATAGCAGTAATTTCAATTTTCCAAGAGCGAGCGGTTATGAAAATCGGGGTATAAAGGCTTACCCCCACTTGTTAGGGATTAAGGTATCCTTTGTGAAAAATATTGCTGAATGTACGTTTAATCTGGAGTGGGGGCCATGCTTCGGTAGGTTTTTTGTAAAGCCTTTTTTTTTATTCTTTCTCATGATTATCTAGGAGCAATTTTACTGGAGGTCTCAGTATAAGCATCTCTTTCTCATGCTACGTTGCAATTTACCCCATTTGTGTATAGCTAAATGATAGTTTAATGGCAGTGAAGTGTGTCTGTGTTTACATGAGATTTTTATGTTTTTGCGCCGGATTACTTTTTTATTTATTGGTCCTTTTATACGGGGTTCGTTGATGAGCTTTTTCTTTCTAGATTAAATAAATACATGCTATATCATAAACGTAATATGATACTGATTTGTCCTAATTTTTAATGCACAAGACGATGATTTCGCATCGACAAAATTGGCGAACTTCCATGCAAACTTTCACCCTCCATTTAACCCCGTTAGGTGGTGAATTTTCAGAAATCCTTCCTTGGTGCTCACTTTCGCTATAACAGGAACTCTTGTGCAAAATTTCATGCTTCTAAACCCTGTGGGGCCTGTGCATTGTCTCTCAGAGAATGAATTAAAGTTTTTTTTAGATGATTTAAAAGTAACTTGTAACTGCCTTAGTCTGCTGTAAGATACGATTTGTATCAATACATATATTGATTTCTCATCAATTATATTTCCAACTTCAAATTCTGCTCACCCCACAAACAATGTAACAGCAAGCATAACAGTCGACTGATTAGGTATTTGTCATTTATCTCAACGTTGGCAGAACGGAACTTAATCACCTGAGCTTGTCATCCGGCGATGTACAATACGATATACATTATATATACGTATACATCCTGAGACGGATGTGTATGTATTTATGTAAATTGATTGTGGTATGTCATGTGGGTGTTAAGGAATTAATAAATCGCTTAAATGTATTGCTTCTTTACGATAAGGTATTGATTATGTATGTTGTCGCTTGTCTCTCTGGAAGGCTTTACAAATTGATAATATTATCATTACTAAACTATGTAAAAATAAATTTAACGTAAAAAAGATAATTGTCTAACTCCCAGTTTGCAATACATAATTGCTACAACCGGAATTGTTACTTAAAAAAACTGAGAGACTGAAATTGAGACAGATCAGACTGTGAACGTTCTTAAAATTACGAGAATTGTCCCAGGTGGCGTCCTGTAGTTTCTGTCTCATGAGAAGGTGTGAGCTTATGTATTTTTAACCGACTTCTAAAAAAGGAGGAGGTTCTCAATTCGGATGTTTGTATTTTTTTTAAATGTTTTTCGCGCATAACTCCGTCGCTTGCCAACCGACTTGAAAAAATCTTTTTTGTTGGAAAGGGTATACTTCCCAAATGGTCCCATAGAAATTTCATCAAAAACGGCTCAGCAGTTTGGTTTTTAAACCAAAATTACTGTTAAAAATTATAACTTAAAAGTGAAAAATAAAAACTTTTTTGCAAAAAAAAGACAACCGACTTCCAAAAACGACACTACAAAGTGAAAAATAACTTTAATTTCGGAAGTCGGTGTCGTTGGGTTCACATTTTTGTTGTTTACCACCGACTTCCGAAATTAAAGTTATTTTTCACTTTGTAGTGTCGTTTTTTGAAGTCGGTTGCTTTTTTTTGCAAAAAGGTTTTTATTATTGTATGAATTATTGAAATTTGACAGAACAACATGTATTGGGTCAGCTAGTAATTTAATGAAGACCCTTATTGTCTGAAAATGTTGGTCTAGCAACTCGACAAAGTTTCAACGAACCGAATCATATTTCCGACAAGTCTATGAAAAGTATAATAAGTAGCACAATAAAGTCGGGTCCTCACTGTCGTTCACCGGCTACGAAAATCTGGTCTGAATAATGTATTATACCACGAACAGGGATCGATTTTACTTGAAGAAATAAATTCGCTATCATAAAGGATATGAAATTCTGTGGAACGTTAGGGCTTTCCCTTCTAAAGGGTGTATTTTTCAATATATCATGTGTTTAGGGGTTTTCTTATGGTATATTTTGTCAAATATGTTTGATGGAAGAATTGATGATGTGAGGTAAATGGTTGTGTATCGGAATTGCTGTGTGAAACTGATAGTGGGCTTAGTTTGTTTGATAAAATGTTTTTGTTAGATGGTGATCTTGCTCTAAGCGGTGAAATGGATTGAGGTTTATTTAGAAAATTTGTGCTTCAATAGTAATTTCAGTGTTTTTTTCGAAAGTGTTCTACTAGAGTCGCGTCGCGCCTGTCTGCGGGAGCCTCAATGCTTTTTGGCTTTCGTTCTCCTTTATATTCTTAAACCTTTTGTACTTAACCTGTCGTGGTTTGAATTTCATCAAAATCCGTTTAGTAGTTTTTGCGTGAAAGAGTAACAAACATCCATCCATCCATACAAACTTTCGCGTTTATAATATTAGTAGGATAGGATACGATATGTAATTCATGATCTTCGCTATCGGCGAAAAACTAAGATTAGGAAAATCAATTACGATTTAATACATTACTCCAATAGGTACCTTTACAGCCTATGCACTATCACACAGGCGGATTGACACACACAGATGGCTATAGATGGCTATAGATGGCTATAGATGGCTATAGATGGCTATAGACGGCTATAGACGGCTATAGGCCCCGTCTATTGACGCAGTCCCGTCAAGCGTACCTGTCGACGAGATAAGACGGCAGTTAGGGCTGGCCCAAAACAAAAAATAAACCTTTTTTTTGTAATTCTTTTTTTTTTGCGTTGAAACCTTCTTGCAGCTTTTGTTGATTTAAACGTGATATCAGAAGGCCAATTCTCGTAATTTAAAACGTTCAAAATCTAGCCGCACTCTCATCTCGGCGACAAACAAATGTCAAAAACTTGTCAAAATGGAGGGAAATTAGAGGTATTTTTGACAGATTGAGAATGAGATCAGACTGAACGTTCTTAAAATTACGAGAATTGCCCCTCTGATATTGTTTGTGGGTTGTTTTTATCAATATTAGTTTCTGGCTAGCGTGGTGATTTGTGTTTATTTAATTATTCCAATATTTAAAAGCTTATCGGTAAAATAATGGCAAAACCCGGACGCATGATTAAATTCTAGTATGGAAACCTTTAAATCCGAATTGCAATTTAAAAAAACTATTTCACAAAAAAAAAACAGTTAACATATTTCCGGTAATCCAGCTACAAAACATATCTAAAAAACTGCTGAAAATTGAATCATTGAAATGCAATGGCAAAGGTTCACAAAAAAAAAAAATGTATGTAGTAAATCCACGCACAAAAATAAATATTGGATCCGTCACGGCCACAGGAATAACAAATGTGTTCGGTGTAAGAGTGATGAAACGTGTTTCGGGTTTTTGTTGCTTTATAAATTCAGTTACAGATAATATAATGGCAACAAATAAATATAACAACCTTTCAATATAATACTATTTTCATTCGCAATCATGGTTTAGTTGTTTTTTTTTTTTTTCATTTGCTCTTATACAAATTGGTAGCCCTAGTAATAATTTCGTCCATTAGCAGGCACGGACCTTTTCAAATGCAGGAAAAAAATTTGCTTTGCACCACAATTCGTCAACCTAATTGCGTAACTTATTTACAATCAGAATCTGAATGATATTGCTAAACCATTACTTCATAAGTCAGAAAAATTTGTCTGCTCAACAACGTAAATAACACAATGATGTTAAAATTTCAGCTGTAGGGTCCAGAATCATGTACTGGTTCCATGGTAACAGTTGACGCGTCAATGAGGGGACATTGACGCGTCAACTGTTACCATGGAACCAGTCCAGAGAGCCATGCAAAGAGTTATCATCATCATCTGCTAGCCTTTTCCCAACTATGTTGGGGTCGGCTTCCAGTCTAACCGGATGCAGCTGAATACCAGTATTTTACATGAAGCGACTGCCTATCTGACCTCCACAACCCAGTTACTGGGTAATACGATACCCCTTGGTGAGACTGGTTGTCAGACTTTCGGGCTTCTGACTACGCGTAACGACTGTCAAAGAGTATATCGAGAAATAGACCTATTTCAATCGTATCAATCGATACTGCCAACCCTAAATAGCAATCTAGGCGACCGTCTCGAATCCTGAGACGTGCTCACGTGCTCAGGCAGCGCCGACATGTGCTCAAATTTCGTATTTACTACTATCTCCTTAGGCTCAAATTTTGAGGAATAACATCTTATTGGAATTATTATGTTCTTGTAAACACAGTATCCTAAATAGGATACAATAATTTGAGTTCTTGAATTTTTTAAACGCGAAATCTGACCGCCGATTACAAAAACTCGTCTTTTAAAAACTTTTTGCAAAAAAAAAACAACCGACTTCCAAAACCGACACTACAAAGTGGAAAATAACTTTAATTTCGGAAGTCGGTGTCGTTGGGTTCGCATTTTCGTTGTTTGCCACCGATTTCCGAAATTAAAGTCACACCATTTTCGTCATAAGACGTTAATTAGGTAATTAGTTATACATTTATTTGGCATCTATAAACACTGTCTGTCATAATATATAGGTAAATTTTTGCAACCAATCTTCTTCAAACGCGAAAGCAATCTAAAGACGAGACAGATCACAGAAAATCAAAAATAAAAAAAACATGTGCCACCCCTGCATTAAAATCTAGGACGAGTCACATCTCCGAGACGCCGAGTAAGCTCAACGTATGTTCAAGCCTATGTTCTACTATGTAGTCGAGTCGAATTTTGAGGGATGATTTTGCTCAATGAACATTTACAGACAAAAACCTTGTATTTTTTACGTAAGTGAGAAAAAAGAATATGCAAGGAATGATTGACTATAATAATTCGAGGGGTTTAGCCACTGAAGAGTTCCACTATTCACCTCCTGACTCCATCATCAGATCAACTCCAAGATACCTAATTATAGTGTTGTCATCTGAACTACATGAACATACAAAGTTTCATTTCGATACGACAATTATAAGTAGGTTAAAATTGACTTCTAAGATTTGATTTGTTATTAGCAGTGATAGGAATAGGTAGTGCCTATTTGCCTAAACTTCGAAGAACAGAGACAAGAAACGGAGACTTCCTTAGGACTAAATTTTTTCCGGGACATCTGTCCCGAAATTTGGGACAACACTTTTAAATACATTAAAAAAATATGTTATTTGGAATAAGTAATTCGTCTATATTTACCTAAAGTGTGCGACTAGACAAAACATTAATAATTTATAACTCCGTAATAATAACTTATCCTGTATGGGCTCTAAAGGAAAAATAAAACACATTGAATATTGTTGTAAGTTATAACAATATTCTATGTGTTCTTTTCGGGACAGATGTCCCGGAAAAAAATTAGTCCTAAGGAAGTCTCCGTTTCTTGTATCTGTTCTTCGAAGTTTAGGCAAATAGGCACTACCTATTCCTATCACTGGTTATTAGTTAGTTACAAGTGAAGCTTATAACAGCGTGTTAAAATACCAGCCTATTTGTACCACTGCTGGGCAAAGACTCTCCTCATACAGAGAAGGCACGAACATTAATCACCACGCTTGTTCAAGACGGGTTGGCGATTTCAGACTTATATTAAGTACAAGTTCAGCACCCTGATTGCGCACACTAACGCACTCAATCTCAATCTGAATCATTTTGAAGGATATTACTAATCCATTGCTTCATATGTTCGAGAAATGTGTCTGCTCAACAACGTAAATAACGCAATGAATGATGTTGAACTCTCAAAATGAAACCCAATTTTTACGCAATTACCCCGCAGATTCCAAATATTGTTGGTGCTTTACGAATAAAATTACAGCGTCTACCTTAGTGAGAAAAGTTCAAGAAAACATACAAAATACGCATACGTCTGCAAAATGTAACAAAAATAATGAAAGTTTCTTAACTTAATACAAGTTTCTTACAAAGAAAATGAACTTTCCCAAAAACTACTCTCACGCGAGCCAAAAATATAACTAAACTAAGAATGCCCTAAATAAATAATAACACATTTTCGCAAACATCGAAAGCATATTTTTTCAATACATAGTTATAAACAAAAAGAAAATAAATGCTTACATGAAAAACCTACCATGCTTTTACCGCACAGATATACAAGTAAAATGTATATGTTTCCATAATAATATATCTATATAATTTTTATGATACATGCGAATACTTTTTGTTCGTCAAATTTTTTCGATTAACTTTTGGGTTCGTTCTCGAATTCCATTAGAAAAGTTTTCGAGGTACTGCGAAGCTACCTGGACTCTAGTTCGGAATTGATGTTATGTTTCTTTTCGAAAAAGTAGAAATTATACCGGTCTTACTGCCAAAAATAATCTTATTGAGAGGTAAGAGCGATGTAATATTATCTACCTTTACAAATAATAAAGCTGAAGAGTTTGTTTGTTTGGCAAACAAACTCGTCGGATTTGAAAAATTCTTCTTGCAATTGGTAGCCCAATTCTTGAAGAAGGCTACTTCACGCTGCGACCCTTAGGGGCCGAGCAAAACGAAGAAAAATTCAGAAAGAACGCTAAGCGAAAACGAAGTAACAGCGCTGGCAGGCGATGCGATGCGATGCGGGAGGGTCGAGGGCCGACATTTCACGCGGACGAAGTCGCCGGCTGAAGCTAATATCATCATGTAATATTAGGTTTTAGTAGCTACTTCATTCAACTTCAATTGAATCTACCTTCAGGCTTACTTAAATATTAATAGACTCATCGTTATAATAATTTTCCTTTTTCCACGAAAACCACAATTCAATTACCCGCTGAAAGAAAAGTTCTTACAGAGGATCCTCTCTGCTAGTACTTTCCAACTAACAAATATATAATAAAATATAAAGCATAATCAGCCTATAATGTTCCCAGAGGTCAGTGGCAGTGTCGGTGAGAGGGAGAGGGCCGTAATCCACCACGCGGACCCAGCGCGGGTTGGTAGATGTCACATCATGTCATCGATTTTTGGTTTCCAGGACCTGCCGGTTTCCTCACGATGTTTTCCTTCGCGGTTTTGAAAGCGGTGGTGATGAACTAATTTACACAAAGTAAAGCGCCTATCCGGGTTCGAACCTACGATCTACGTCACGTAAGTCACGGCCGTTACCACTACTCTCTAAATAAAATATAAGTTTTTTTTTAATAACCGACTAAATAATTCTGCTCTGAGGGATCTAGAGCCATTGGGAACGCCACAATTGCGGCGATAAGTCCCCTCTTTGAGGAGTGCTTAGAGAGGCGCCACGGTGCCCTCACCTTCCACCTGACGCAAGTTCTCACCGGACACGGTTGTTTCGGGAGGTTCCTGTTCAGGACAAGGCGGGAGGAAACGCCAGGGTGTCACCACTGTGTCGATCGCCCGGAGGACACGGTGGAGCATACGGTGGAGGTCTGCCCGGCTTGGGCGGAGCACCGCCGTGTCCTCGTGGCGGCGATCGGCGGCGGCGATCTCTCGCGTCCGGCCCTGGTATAGCCCATGGTACGGAGCGAGAGTGCATTGGAAGCCTTCACCTCCTTCTGCGAAGCAGTAATGCTCGTAAAGGAGGAGTCGGAGCGCGTGAGGGAGAGACAATCTCTGCGCCCTCACGCCCCTGACCGCCGCAGGAGACGCCCTGGAGCAGCTCGCCGCCCGGTAAGGACCAGGCCCGGGTCGACGGCGCGTTGTGTTCCACGCGCGCCTCAAACGAAGTGATGGGGTCCGCTAGGGCCGATGCCTGCCAGAGCCGCGGGTTGTTCGAAAGAGATACCATGGCCCCTGGCATAGGCAACTGAAGGAGCACGGGTGAGTTTTAGTCAGTAAACGTCTTACACGCCCTCCCGCTCCGCCTAGAGCGGGAGACGTCATTTTATAAAATCCCACCCAAAAAAAAAATAGTTTAGAGTCATGAGCTGAATTCATGGTTATAGTTTGCGCGTCGATGCCAACCTGTATAATCTCAAATACAAAATCACCATTTTCTAATCACCACCAACACAACCAGTTCCAAAATATCCAATTTTCAGTCAATTATGTTTGTGGATATTTAGTCCTTTTGCCCTTAAACGAGTGCCCAATAAAATCGAGTCAATATGAGAGCTGCGCCCCAAATTGGCATCGGCCCTCGGAAACAATGTCTTTTGGTGATATTTCATTGTCTCTATTCGAGCGGAAACCCTGGACCCATTGTGATTTGGATATGTTAAAGTCGTTTAGAAGAAAATACCCTGGAGACTGAAGACTGGTTTTGACGGCCATTTGATTCTGATTTGATTATTCATGTCAACAAAATCGACTTAAATACTGCAATATGTTTGTGATTTTGTTTCTGTTAGTAAATTTGTACAAACACTTTTACATATCAATCATATTTTAAAAACTAGATGAGTTCGGCGTTTCCTATCTGACTACTCTGAGAAGAAAGGCCGAAACAAACTTAGAGGTCTTCTTAGAGGTCAGTCTCTTGTAAAGTCCAGACATAATCTTGGTCAGATCAAGGGAAGACCATGCAGATTGACCTCTGAAATGGTCTTTTGAGGAAAGAACCACCCAGATTAAGTGGACCAGTCCAGTCAGTGCACGCATTTGTCAGCAATCGTGCAGCTCAAGTCAAAACATAAGGAGCTAATTGATCTTGCTAGATAAAGAGAATTTCACATATGAGGATCAAATTTTCTGGTCCTTCGATCCGAAGCGAGCAAATATTTACAAAGCCATGTAGCAGGCTTTGTAAATGTTTACTCGCTTCATACTTTAGTATTAAATACTATATAATCAATTTCATACTTTAGTAATATAATACTTTAGTATGAAATTGTTGACATAATGTCGAAACACTATCCCATACCAACAGATGTTATTAGTATCACCGATAAATTGAAGCCTACTTACAACATCGGCATCCACAGAACGGCCGCAGCGACAGGTGCGCGCCATGTCACGTTTGGCAAGCCCGTTTGGATACGTTCACTAAGATATAAGATATTTAAACACCCGGCACTACCTGTGCTAAGAGCTAGTTTGTGTGTCAGCGTATGAGTTAAGACGTGTACTTTACATATTAGAAGGGGTACAATTTTTATGCATGGTGGCAGGGATATCGACGCACACCCTGTTACCATGGATTCAGTACATGATTCTGAACTTCCCTTCGTTGACATTATTTGTCAATTATAAAAAAAAAATTGCTGTTCTGTTCGATTTTTTTTTTCTAGGAAACAGCAGATTTTTTTTATAAGTTTTGGAAATATACCTGAAATTTTGTCCTTTTCGCAGACTGAAATTAGGTCTCACGAGGTTCTGAATTGCTAAGAGCAAACGTTCTTGCAGTTTTTATAGACATAAACACTGATAGAACGTTTGCTCTTATGTATTATATTGAATACTTAAATTAATGCCTTCATACGCAGTCATAAAATGGCCTGAAACACTCACGTTTTATTTAGACGAAAACGTATTAAAATCTCAGAGCCATTGACACTATCGCAATCTCTAAAACAAATTGAGTTCTGCCTGCCCTTCAAGTTACCAAAGTTACGAGGGGTGAAAGTCCCAATAACCGTCAGAGTCATTTCCGTGCAAAATTGTACATCTTTGTAACAGAAGTAATGAGAGCTAGCCCACTCGTTACATCGCCGCTTTGTGCGTCTATTTCCGTTTTCATGCCTTTGAGAAGTTTTTTTTTTTATCTTGGGAAATATCCTCAAGTGTAAATGTCCGACATGATTTTTTGTTTAAATAAATGTTAGGCATTTTTTCTTTTTTGTTTGTGTTTATTAAAATATCACACATAACTCACAAAATAAACAGCAAAAACCGTTTTAAAAAATCCACCGGAAAATCTCTTCATCCACAATTTCCATTTTATATAGGCATTTAAACGCTTCATCTTAACTTTTATGCCTCAATAACAATTTCATAACGACGACAAAAAACGGGAATAAACGACGTAAATATTTACCTAAGAAAATCGATATTTACTGAAGTACTTCTCCCCTCTTTAAATCATCCAAGATCGGAGGGGGCGAGGGGCGTTATTGGCGTAAATGATTTCCGTCTTACCGGCGAGGATTGAGACGTGTCTGCGGTATAGTGCCATCGAATATATTTACGCCACTTTACACAGGCAACGTCGAATGTGTAGGTATTATTTTAAGGTTAGGAAACCCTATTAGCGAAGGCCTTTTTGAGAATCGGTATAAGGGACAGATAAATCGATCGAGATGAAATGACTAGTTTATGTAAAATAGTGTCCCTTTTCTTCGATGATAGTCTGTTTTGTAGGGACACAAATGTAGCTAAATTAACTTATATCATTTGAAGATCAAAGGACCAGAAATACTTGGCCCTTTAATTACTTTACTTAAGCGCTAAAACAAACTAACAAATCACCCCACAAATCATTCTAGAAAGACAACTCGAACAAACCCTTTTTAACAATTTAATAATAGCTAGTTTTCCTCTATACAGAGAGAGTGCTAGTTGTTTAACAAAATGAAAAAAACTATGGCCGCCGTCAGTCAATCACCGGCCAGAAAAGTGACGCGACGTAAATCCAGCGGCCAATAATTGGCGTCCACGTTCCACGCTCCATTGCATACTGAACTGCACGGAGGAGCAGATGATTTTGTTTTTGTTTTATCTTCCAGAGGATGCGTTTCTTTCATACCGATATGTATTTGTTTTCTGTTTGGCCTTTCGATACGGATTGTGAGCTTGCGTTTTTGGTTTATCGGTTGTACCTTTGACTTTGACGGTGGATTTGTCGTTTCTTTTTCTATTTTCTGTGAAAGATAAAACTGCTGTTTGAGACTGATATGGAACTACAAACAAATAGTCACAAATATGAAACTAGATATTCCACCGAGACAAAAACTATAGTTGAAATTGATAAGGAATGATTTATTTATTTAGACTAGTACTACTACTACACATTTAGATAGAATCGGTGCCTTAATTTAGTGACGACAATCAACAGTAAATTAATCAACTGGGATTACCCTTACACGCGCCAACTACAGTAGAGTTGTGAGTCAAATCAACACCTGAGTGGATAAACAAAAAACCCTTCGAACAAAGGGTAGTGAAATGCAATTTGCACATCGGACACGCCCATGGGCCTCTGCAGCTGACTCCTAACTGGGTAGGCTTTTGCAGTTTTCGGGTCAAAGCTTTGACTGTTTTTGAAGACGAAAATAGGGTAGATGTGAAATGCCGAAATGGCATTTTTGAATTTGGAGCTTAGGCGAAGATATTAAAAAAAAACATGGAGTTGGTTAACATTGTTTTTATTTTTTTGTTTCGCGTGGGCCTCGGGATATTCTGTACGAGAATAATAATATGGTAATTATTATTCTTCGCGTAATCTTACCACGTGCAAACAACGTACGGTTGCCAAGGTTCGTATTGTGACAGTTCAAACCACGCCAACTTCGCGTTCATTTCCCGCGGTTTCGTTCATTGTGTCATAGAGAATACGTTATTAGCAGATGTCGTGATTAGCTAAGGAATTGATGTGGTTTCGGAGTAAGGAATGATGAAGTGGTCATAGTGAATTAGAGCCCTGCAATATAGTCCTGGATTCCTACTGTTACGGGTTTTGTTTTGTCAATACGATAGAATGAGTCGTTTTTTACGAGAGGTCCTAAATTTCTTTGTAAAAACTTTGTATCTTTCTAGGCCATCGAACAAATCTTTCCTGTTTAAGTAACAACGTTCTCTTTATGTTGTTGAAGAGTGTTTTTTACCAATGTTTTGAGAATGATGTATTGAATAACGTGTTAGAAAAAACCTGATACGCACCCGGTATGAACGCACGATATCACGATTACTCGTTACTGTCTGATTCCCCTTATTTCATGGTTAGTTATGCCTATACCCGAATCGCTTTAGCGTGCAATAGCGGTCATTGACCCCCTACATTCTTTATTTAAAAAACTGAAATATAGTCCGTTAACATCCTGAGTCGATATCTATCGTGATCTTCAACATGTTCCAATAACGAAAAATCATACATAGTTTATAGTTTGGGTTCCTACGGAGAGATATTAGGGAAAGAGCAATGACCGCTATTGCCATGCTAAAGCGATTCGGGTATATCAAGTTTTTTTCCTTTATCCAATTATTTTGTAGTTTCCATAGAGATAAAACCCTTTGCCAAAACCTTCGGTTAATCCCTTGGTTGTAGGAACTCATTAGGATCATAATATAACACATTGTTCGTAACAATACTGCGGTGCAAAAGTGTGACATTGGCACATGACACCTAAAAGTATAGGGTACCGAAGGCCCAATTTAGCTGGTCCTCCCATCCCCTCTTTTGTTCAATTAACAAAAGAAAAAAAACATTATGCTATGAAAGCTCAGGGGTCTTTATAATTTGGTCAGCGCTTGTGGCTAATAATGTAAACACGTGCTGGCCACGTGTGTGACACTGATTGCAGATAATGTTGGAAAGGGAAGCAGTCGTCGGAATTGGCTGTGTACAGAATTATCCGAATTCAGCGTTTACTGCGACATGTGGCTTTAAGATCGCTGACAAAGTATCAGACTGATATGGTTTTTCCGAGAGCCGTTTTATAATAAAATTATAGGGACATAAATTGGTAATTACTTGCTAAAATCCGAAGTCTCCAGTGAATACTTTTTATTTCTTTAGTACATTACCAGTCGACAGCGATGGGGATGAATTTATTGACGCTATATTTTAGTTTGTGAATAGTTTTAGTTAAGATATAATTTTGTTATCTTTATTAATAAATTAGGTACTTATTCTTTGTGAGATGAATCAAATAATGTTAAAAGTTTTATTTATGAAAAAACGACGATATTTTATATATTGATAGATGCTGACCTAAACGTTTAACTAAGGACATCAGTAGCAATGGCTTTCATTTTGACAGTTCAACAACATTCATTGCGTTATTTACGTTGTTGAGCAGATTTTTTTTTTTACAATATATGACGCAATAGAGACCCTTCAAAATGATTAGGGAGCAGGTTGATGAAGCTCTTCATTAAAACAAGCAATGTGATAACAATACAAATTCTTAATCATGTCATTAAAGTCTTTTCTCCTACATTATTTCGAGTATTACTAAGGGTTCTACCCACCCCGTAAAACGTAAAGATATTTTCGGAATTGTGTGTCTGTGTCTCCCACCTGTATATTTTTGGCATATTATTTCTGTTACCCTTGTTTTTTGCGGTTGGATAACGAAACAATTTAACTTTTCATGGCATCCCATCTCGGAATCATTGGTCGGTCTGTACCCTTGTTACAGTTGTCCTTGTTTTAAATAGATATTATTTATATAAACACGTGGAATATTAAAGTAAAGGACCAAAAATTGGGACCAGAAACTCTCACAACAAAATACCGACTATATTCGTCCATTTTCAAAACCTTGCACCCTATTGTTTGTAATATACCTACTATCAATTTCAATCTGAATCATTTCGAAGGATACTGCTAATCCATTGCTTCATATGTTCGAAAAAGTTGTCTGCTCAACAACGTAAATAACGCAATGAATGTTGTTGAACTGTCAAAATGGAAGCCATTGCTACTTCTAGTGTGTTACGCTACTACCCCGCAGTTCCCAAAGTTAACACAACAAAAGACCAACTATTTTTCGTTCGTTCTTAAAACCCGATCAAATAAACTGTTGAAATATGTATTGTCAAAGCTCCTTTAAAACCCGCAAAGTATAAGATACCAATCCCGGTTTCTCCCCTCAGAAGTCAAATAAATATCCTTCCACAGGGGGCTAAGGGAGCTTACAAAACGGAAGATGATATCTAAATCACTCATGCAGATTCCCAATAAACCATTCCCTTGTATCTCTGCTGTCCCGACAGTACCTGACTGTAAATCTGACTTATTTTGCTTTACGGTCCCCAAGCCCATCCTATTTGGGGGACGACATCTAAAATTGTCGAAAGAAATAAAGCATTTGCTAGATATTGTTCCAGTTTGATTAAAGTTGGGGTTTCAGAGTATGTAGCCAGGTAAGACTGTTTGTGAGGGTTAGATTCTTTTTTGTTTTCGTTGAGTAATGGGTACGAGTTTTGGAACTGACTGACGACTGACTGACTGACACAGGAATACGGACAGAGCCTTCTAAGCCTAGAGGCGTTGTCTAGAACCTTAATCCTGAGATTACTTAAATGCACATTAGGTACGACCATAACAAATGGCTTTACAGAATTATAATCATTAGAGTCAGCAATGCACTTCCTTTAGTTAGAATTTGTCTCAAATGTCAAGATTTCATGAAATAGTCAAAGAATTGTTTATTAATTTCTTTATCATCTCTCCAAGTTAATATAACCATATGAACACAGCGAGTATTGAGTTAATAAATAATTGTTACGGTCGCGAATCATATTTAAATAAACATACAACCTGATGCTTTTTTTTTTTTGGAGGAAATCATCAAATAACTTCTCCCGCTCTGGGCGGAGCGGGAGGGCATGTCAGGCTTTTACTGATTAAAACCCACCCGTGTTCCTTCAGTTGCCTGTGCCAGGGGACACGGTAACTCTTTCGAACAACCCGCAGCCCTGGCAGGATGCAAACTGATACTGGCCAGCAAATTGCTAAAAATGCAAAAAAATTACCCACGGTAATCTTTATGACTATGATTAAAACCCGATATTTGTTGTTCTAATACAAAATATACCTTCTAAAGACTCTGTAAATGTCAGGCTTTTAGTTAAAACAGAAATAACAAAACAGACAACCCAATATGAAAACTAATAAACCCGCGCCAGGCCAGGCGATGATAAAATTATAACAAAAGACCCCTGGAAATTGAATGTTCACAAAAATTCCATTATTATTAATAATAAAGACAACAATAAAACCAATTGTTTTGATTAAATTTTAGAACTTGGATGGAATCACAATACGCAAATTCATTTCCAAAACGAAATGCAGAGGAATATTAAATATCTCCCGAGTTCGTAGGACTTCCCGGGATTCTTAGTAATATTTCAACTAGAAGAAAGGAGAGTTATTACGAAAATATATTTCGATTACTATTATCCTTGGATTAAATTAGAATTGGATTCTGAATTCTGGATCTTAGAGAGTATTAAGTCCCTTAGGTTTTGGGCTTGAGTTGGTCGGAATGGCATCGCTAAATCTAAATTGTAATCCTAATTCTAATACATTGATTTAATTTCGTATATTAATTGGAAATGGTTCTATGTACCGGGTCAAATTAAATTAGCTAGCGAAACGCTGCCGACCGACGTGATGGATATGGTCATCTAAACACGATCATTTAAATTAAAAATAGATTGATGTTGTTTTTTGGGGTCAACGACCGCTGTTATTTGAAGTGTGAGTTGAGAAAATCTGTTTTCTTTTGTTTTATCGTTTTAAGATATCTGCAGTGCGATTCTGTAACCATCTCACCGTGAAGACTTAGGTGAAGTGAGCGTGGAGTGAGCTGTCATTCCAACTAATGCTAGGGATTGACACTATTGACAGCTCACTCTAAGCTCACTTCACCTAACTTTTCACGGTGAGATTTTTACAGAACGATCGGCTGTGCCTTTCACGCCGGTGAAGTTTACACAAAAAAAAAAAACTGATAAGTACTTCGAGTTTCGCTAGCTGAGTTCATTTGACCCTATATAGAAATCTAGAAACAAATCCTAACACGGACTTATCAGCAAATAGCAATAAAGAAACATTAAACAAAGTCAGCACAATGTAGGCTATTTCAACATTAGTTAAACCGTGCAATGTTGGTCCCAGAAGCGTCATTACTCATATCTACAATTTCCATAAAGCAACATTTACAGTGACGTCATTTAAAACTGCATTCAACGTTTTTGAAAATATAATTAAGACAGTACCTTCACAAGCGGAGGTCGTCTATCCATCTGACAAAACCCCTCAGTCTTCTTTCACGATACCCGAGGGATGTTCGAGAGACATATTAGAATAATTTCCGTCAGAAACTTGAGCAGTATAATTATTAAAACCAACATCTAAGTTAGGTTGGAACTGAGCAAATACGTGGGATAAACTAGACACTCCATCCCACAAGGGTAAAATAGACTAAAGCGTAGATATAGGTACAGTCAACTAAAACAACGACACCGCAATACAAAAATACAGAGTATTTAACCAAAAGACCCTTAGTTCTTTGGCCAAACAATAGAGCATCCGTAGGGACGCGCAAAAAGGGCACCATATTTGCACACACATGGCTAGTGTTTGCTTTACTACGATTCCCCGTTCGTCCTGTGGTTAATCCGAGGGTAGAATGAAAATAAACTCGACGAGACTTTCGTTTTCATTATGAGGCGTTGTCGTAAAGTGGTAACTTGGCAACACTTACTTTGTGCTTACCTTTTAAAGTTGTACATTGTTTTTTAGGAATAATTTCGACAAAATTTTATGTAGACGACTGCATAATGTGTTTGGACTTTTAGGGCCAAGATGAATATTAAAAACTCTTTTGGAGTTGTTTCTTTTTTTTGTAAAAAGTTTTTATTTTTCACTTTTTTGTTGTATCTACATACAAATTCGTATGACACTACTTGCTATGTAAATATCAGTGACAGGAAGTTATTAAAACATCATCAATATGCACTAAATGGAAAAAATAGGTATTATTGAAGATAACTTTAAAACTATCTAAGCAAAGTTAATAAAATGTATATGAGACCACCCCTGGGGCATACTCATCCTAGCGGGATCGTCCGAAAGGGTTACCGCTGCCCTGGAACATAAAGGGCTAAGGAAGGAACACGGGTGGGTTTTAGTCAGTAAGAGTCTGACACTCCCTTCCGCTCCACCCAGAGCGGGAGGGGTCATTTGATGATTTCCCATCCTCAAAAAAAAAGGATTACCCATCCATTGAAAAAAGAATTTTGGACATCGATCCAGAATTGCCAGAGATATCGCGTAACATACATACAAAAAAATACAGTCGAATTGAGAACCTCCACCTTTTTGAAGTCGGTTAAAAAGTAACTTATGTTAATTTTTGGAGTGTGTCTGTTGAATCATATTTGAGGGTAGGTACAGTTGAATCGATAAATATGTATTTTATCGTTGTGAAAATAGGTCGTATTTGCACATGAATGCTGTAATAAGTTATGCACATTTAAGCAGCTTTAATGCTGAGGCACTTTTGGCGGAGTGAGAGTTGAATATCCCGAAGTTTTGATTTTTGGTACCAACAAGAATTATAATTATGCAACCCATTTTCGATAGCAATTTTTCTGACGAGCCATTTTTTCCACACGTTAAATTGTCATGAAAAATGATGTAGTATCATTTTTGTAGCGACGAAACCTGATCAATTTTTTATATGGGCTTGAGTGGTTGGTCGCGTCTGGTCAAACTTTAAGCCGACCACTAAATAAAAGAGAAAATATGAAAAGGTAAGTTGATGATGCATGTTTACCCCAACTTGTTATTTTTTTTTTTTTGTGTTTATGTTCTTTTTTAAGCGCCATGTTTGCCGCAAATAAATGCATTTCTTCTTTTCTTTATGATGATGATCGTATGAAAAAGTGTTAAGGGGATTCCCTTCCCTCTCTCGGTAGGTAGCCCGCGACTTGTCTCACGTTTTTTACAATTTGATACTGATATTTCATGACATAGTAATTCAATAGGATTATATTTACTTAGAGTGTAGTATTAATGTAAGTAGTATAAATTCTGTATATATTTGTTACGGTCGCAAATCATATTTTAATCAACATTCAACGAATGTTGAATTTCGCGGCTACCCTGGTACTTCTCCCTTAATAATAGGCATAAAATACTCCTAAACCTCATAAGCAACTTTCATGAAAACAGGATATATAGGAAAAAAATAAATCACACTTGAACACACAATAGTAATTAATTACCCATGTAAGTTAATTAAGAATCCGAAATAGGATTGTAATTACCAACAAGCCGCCGAAGAAACCCTTATTCCAAACCGATGATTATTTCCTTAATAACAGGTTTCTTGCTTGGGTCAGAAATAAATATCCAAAAATAAGTAAATGGTTGTCGCACTGTCGGGTAAAGAGACTAAAGAGCGTTTATGTTAGATTCTAAAAAGACCACTTTAAGCAATACCTCAGAAAGCTATTCATTTCCTGAATTCCCAGCAGATCATTCCTCTAATTTTCGTAAAATTTTATTTCATATTGCCGCATGAAAAAAATAAAAACCGTAATTTTATCGGTAAATTTTTCATTACAGTTTTTATTAATCAAATTGTTTTTTTATTTTTCATTTCTACAGTTTAAATGTGATATGAGTTGCACACAGAATATTAGGAATTCTGAGTTTGTGACCATTTTACGATTTTTAATATGATTCATATTGTTATCCTATTATGATTCTGCCAAAGTGGCCTTTTTAGGCCCCCTGAAAAAGAATATTGTCTTGCAGCTTTTTAGCGATTTAGTCACCTGCATCCGTCAAAGGTATGATTCTACACGTGTCATTCTAAACAACTTTCACTATGAAACTCATACCCGAATCAAAACAAAATTGCAAACATGCATCGAAATAGTCTGTGTTGTATGTGGAATTTGATTTTTTTTATGGTTAAAATGACTTGTAGAATCACCCCCTTGACGGATGCAGGTGACTAAATCGCCAACCTGTATAATATAAGGGTAACTTATAAGTTATTCATGACAATTTTGGACGGGTTTATTGTAGTTTGATTAATACGAAGGCCTAGACCACACCCATTTTAGTTTAGTATGGTGCGACCAACCGGATATTAGACCCTACCAAGTTGCGTCGCTAACGGATTAGATTCGATCTTTACTATCATTATTCCTTCCCTTGGAGATAGCATTTGATTTATAATAGAAAAACCACTTAAAACTTATTCTAGATATTTAAGAACCAACATCATTTCACACGCTAAACAGTTAAAACAAAAAACATAATCCCAAAAAATTACGTCGACAACGGTCCAAATTCGCCATTGCCCATTATCTCCCTCCGAAACAAATATAAAAAATAAGTATAAATACCTCTAAATTGGGCACGTAATCCAAACAAGTTTAGGTAAAGTCCGGACGGGACCGGACAGGGCCGGACAGACATCGTTACGATACGGAAGGGTGCTCCGGGACTCACAACGAATTTAATATATTTTCCGATACTAACTAGATGATGTTAACATTCACTGGAAGTGTCTGTGCGTAGTTTTGTCTGTCAGTATGTTTGGTGCAGTTTGACCGATAATTAATTAATAAATACGGGTTTTAGTAGATTTTTAACCGGGGTTAAATCATACATGCACAGTTTCTGAAGATACTTTATCGGAGTTAATGTATTACACTCAATTAAAGAATAATTTAGCTAACGTGGTGCAATCAATATTTATTGAGGGTTTTCTCATAATCTCATAAAATTTATGAGACTATCAAATCCTCAATAAATGTTGAATATCAAGAAAACTTACTAGTTTTTCTTATGAGCTTTTCGATTTGTTTCATTTTGATGCGATTAGAGTCGATAAAATAGCACTTACAATCTTGGCAATCTTTTGTACTTAAAACACGTCGAATAAACTCCTCTTATTTTTCATCGAAACAAATATATAATAACAATTTCTTATGACCGCTGAGTATCATAAAAAGAATACAGTTAATATCATACCATATTTGTATGTACCTTTTGTCTGTTTTCAGCGGTTTTACACGCGTCTAGGGAAAGAAAGCCTTTCATTTAATCAAGACAATATAAACGCATAAATGAACGATTAAAAAATGATGATAGCTATTCTCTGTATTAGATAAATACAATACTCAATGAATGACAATACAATCTCGAACAGAATCTCGAACAATACTCGCAATTTGCCGTAACATTATATAGACGTAAAAAACGCCTTCCAAAGCTCAGTCTTTTACTTCAAGGGTGTAATTAAGTTTCATAATATATAATATCATATTATTTTGGTGTGGTAAATAATACATCATAGATGATAGTCATCTTAAATTAACTTAACAGAGCATGTTTCCTGTATAAAACATTGCCTTTCACAAAGCTTTTACATGGTTTTGATTCGGTATCATTTACTTTTTATTAAGATGCGAAAATAAAACCATAAAATGAACGCTTGGCTTTTTAACTTAGCTGTTATTATAATCTTACATCGATATGAAAACCAAGACAAAACCCCAGATTTCTGAGTTCCTTAGTTAAACATACAATAGCTATTGATTTGATAAAATTATCCACTCTTCACCACTGCTCTCAAAACATGACATGTGACATCTACCAACCCGCACTGGGCTCGCGTGGTAGATTACAGCCTACTCCTTCTCACAGAGAGGAGGCCTGTGTCCTAGCAGTAGGAACAGTATAGGCTGATTATGTCGCATGCTTAATGGAATACTGACTAACTCAAAAAAGACGATTTTTGGAAAATCGCAAAAGAAGATCTTGCTATGAGGACTTATCCTACTTGTTGATACATAAAAATAAAACTGATTTATAGTAATCATGAATGCTTGTATTTTGAACGTCTATGATTAACTATTGATGAGATCTGAGTAAAAAAAAAAACGCAAGTCATTTTTGACCTATCTAATATTGGGTCAATGTTCCATTAAGCATGCGATGTATTTATTAAAGAACAAGCCCTGCCTTTAAGAAATATAACAATACTATTTAGGTACCTACAAATAATGTTATTTTAACCGTCGTATCCAGTCTATACTCGTATCAACGATCATAAGAGATTTAAAGGGCTGGGACAGGCGACAAAATTTTCAAAATAAATTCCGTACGCAAAAGGCGTGTTACACACTTATTGACAACCCCTCGTCATTTTTATTGGACTTATTTTTACTATAGGCCGTTTATTCATATTTTATTTTATAAACGCTATCGAAAGTATGTAATTTTGAGCCCCTGTTTAACGGTGATAATGTTAGATATTTTGTGTGGTAAATTTTATGGTAAATTAGTATTGTTGTATATAAATCAATACGATTGGTGGCGTTTTAGGGAATTTATCGTATTGTCTGGTTTGGAAGCTGCCAAAAAAAAATTAGGTATGTCAAAATGGCGGAGGACTGTGTGTTGTGGCGTAGCCTGGGAGAGGTCTATGTCCAGCAGTGGACTGCGATAGGCTGAGTTAATTGCTTGATGTCAAAATTACGTGGAAACAGTGGGAGTCAAAATTGTAGGTATATTTCATGTTGGCTTTGTTACAAAACACAACACCACGTCTATACGGGAAAGGCAGAGAGAGAGAGAGAGATATACCTACGGGTTTTGTTAGGCTCCCATTTTGTCAGCAGCGTTTGAGGACAGTCTTTTGTCATTAAAACCGAGCACAAATCTAAGCTTGGCACTAAGAAATTCACAACACATAACATTACATCACGCTTCGTTGCCCCGAAGGGTTGGACAGAGTACCTGTACTACACCTAATTTTGCCAGTTATGTTTAAGTCCCGTGTAATAGGGAGCGAGCCTATTGTCATCAACCGGGAACAGTTCCATATTCCAAGCTGCTACTGAGAAATTCCAGATAGAACAATTCAATAAGGCTCAATTTACACTGCCGCGGAACGGAGTGGATGCGAGTTTTCGTAGCGATTATTATACATAGCAAAATGAACTTTATGTCAATTGTCTAACGTACAGACGCCAGCACATCAAGCTACTACAATCTGTCAAATTTCTTTAGTCGATTTTCAACTTTATCGCTAAATATTAAGGTTCAAAGTTGATTGGGAAAATTTGACAGTTTCGGGTAGCTTGACCTGCTGGCGTCTGTACAAACTAGATACGAGCTTATTACTGCCGGTATTCCCAAGAATGCGCGATAATTCTCCAGAAGATGCGCGACCTGTGCATATGTGTGTATCTAATTTGTGCGTTACTCTTTTGACATAAAGGTCATTATACTTTGTACAAAAAAAAGCGCTTCCACTCCGTTCCACGGCAGTGTAAATTGAGCCTAACACTTAGCCCGACCTGGGAATGGAACCCAGGACCTCATGCTAAGCAGTAGCGCTTGCGACCAACGAGTCAGACCAGTCTGAGTCAGAAATTCGTGACGGAAAAACTTAATAAAATTCCAGCCGACCTGGGATTCTAACCCAGGATCCCTTGCTTTAGCAACCACGTTCACAACCACTAGCACAACGAGACATTTATGTTTTTTAGTCTGCAAACACACGCGCAGAACTGCAGCCGTCGACACCTGTCGATGCCTGTTTGCTGCAGTCGCCTCTACCGTTGACGCGTGTCGCTCGTGTGTATGAAGCAGTTATACAAATTTTACCGCAACCACACGCTGATTTTACCCACTATTTCATACAAATACCCTTTGTATTATACAATCTAGGTCCCACCACTGATCAATCTACACAGTATGCTAATATCCCTTTGACAAAGAACATCTAAACCAAAATCAAAGTATTTTATGCAAAGTTCACGCATAATCTGACGTCTTACTATAGACGGCGCGGCGTATTGAAATTACACCTTTACGTCTCGTGGTACGCCGGAGTACGCCAGTACGCCTTTCAACTCAGCCCCGCCCTACATGCCTTGCCAAGGTGATTTGGCCTTTGACAAATATTGGTAGAACGGTATATATTGGTAATATTGGCTGTAAGACGGATTTAGCGTTTTATTGGAATTCGGATGGAACGCGGGTTTTGTGTTTCTGCTATGTGCTGAGGTGAGATTATGAAGAGGATATTTTTACGATGATAATCATCTTATACAGGATACATTTTTAATCAGTGCACAAACTGTGGCTATGAATTCAATACATGATTTTAAAATTTCAACGCAAAGATTTTTTTTTCCTCTTCGATACATTTTGACCGCGTAGGTTTGTTTGATTGCACTTTGCTATGAAAGAGCTGTTTTAATTTTTATTATCTGCGAAAAATGTCTACGCTAGGGGTTTAGAATCATATGCTGAATTCATGGTTACAGTTTGCGCACTAGTTAAAAATTTATCCTGTATAAATAAAAATGAAATGCTGCACTCGAGAACGCCTGGACTGATTTGGCTTTTGTTTTAAAATGTTCATAAATAGTTCCTAGTTATGTTTTTTTATGCAAAGAGAAATGACCAAGACCTTGCCATGACCCAAGGGCTGGCTTTTACCTTGGCCAGAGGCTAAGCATTGCCATACAACGTGGCAATGCCGCCCGTGTCTTGGGTACATTACCAGTCGACAGCGAGGGCGATGAATTTTTCGACGCTATATTTTAGTTTGTAAATAGTTTTATTTAATTTAGGATATTATTTTGTGATTTTAGTGTTATCTTATAAACAAATAATTAAAGAGAAATTGGAAAATTTCTCAAATTCGAGTAAAAGTGACCCTTCTTTTTTTCTATGAGATTGTAATATTCGGACAGGGGCTGTATTATGAATATCATCATTCTTCCATTGAAAAAAAAAGAGATGGTTCTATCGGCATTCTATAGCTCCGTCTCTCTCTCACATTGGAAAAATGGTGGCATTAGTACCTCATTAGGTAATACGGCCACAGGACGTCATGACCCGACTGACGTGAATAATAAATACATCTATTTGGCAGTTCCCTACAATATTAGAAGATAAGGTATTCTTTAATCGAGTGCCAAATGTACTGATTTTATCAGTTTTTTTTTTTTTAATTTCTAGTACCTATCATTTTGGCACATAGTTGTTTCATTTACCTAGTCTCTTAGAGGACCAAATGCAAGAGATGTACTCATGTCAATTTATATGATTGTGTCACAGGTGTGTCTGTCTCTCAATATTTAACAATGTAATAGTCTGCGTTCAAGAGATGGATCATCGAGTCATCGACGTCGTGTATGAATAAAAAATAACATGTTCTTGACGAGAATGCAACGTTTCAATATTTTTCCAGTATGATTGGAAATGTAGTTTTTAAGGGTTAAGACCAATCCAAGATTCGATTTTGAGCATTACTGTCTATCTATACTAATAATAAATTTTGTTTGTTTGTACGCGCTAGTCTCTGGAAGATTTAGATTTGAAAAAATACCTTTTGCATTTGATAGCCTAATTTTTGAGGAGGAAGGTTCTAGGCTGAGGATATATTTAACATAACGCTAGGACCCTAAGGAGCCGATCAAAAAGCAAAAAATCAGAAAGAACCGGTTGAACTGTTTTCAAAGGAATCGATTCCAAGAACAATTCGCGTTCTTCAGGATACTTTTAGTCACTCACACGTATTCGTATGACACAAAAAACGTACATATTATGAAAACAAGACAAGTAAACGTTCATTTTATTGTCAAAGAGTAGGCTGGGCTGATTCCGTACCGAAGGGGAGAAGGGGGCATATTATCACGTAACAAATTGGTTTCTGCTACCTTTGTCAGTAGCGAGCCCTTGCGTTGGCGAGACGAATGGGGGTACCGCTAGCAGGATAAACTGGGTACGTTGATTTTGAAGTGTGTATGAAGGTCTAGCATGTGTATCCACTAGTTTAAAATGTGGGTTGACGTTTGTAATATATTCACCCGACAAATGTCAAATGTCGTGTCAACCAGCGATTGTTCATAAGATAAAAACTTTTTTGCAAAAAAATACAACCGACTTCCAAAAACGACACTAGAAAGTGAAAAATAACTTTAATTTCGGAAGTCGGTGTCGTTGGGTTCGCATTTCGTTGTTTGCCACCGACTTCCGAAAATAAAGTTATTTTTCACTTTCTAGTGTCGGTTTTGGAAGTCGGTTGTATTTTTTTGCAAAAAAGTTTTTATTTTTCACTTTTTAGTTGTAATTTTTACCAGTAATTTTGGTTTAAAAACCAAACTACTGAACCGTTTTTGATGAAATTTCTATGGGACCATTTGGGAAGTATGCCCTTTTCAACAAAAAAAGAATTTTTGAAATCGGTTGGCAAGCGACGAAGTTATGCGCGAACAAACATAAAAAAAAAAAAAAATACAAACATCCGAATTGAGAACCTCCTCCTTTTTTAGAAGTCGGTTAAAAATACAATCGAAACGACGATAAATATAATCGTGAAAATCGGTGAGCGCTTATATGCAAATTTTGTTGAACTGCCAAAATGAAACCCTTTACTGCTGATAGTGTGGTACGCCATTACCCCGCATAAAAAAGGAGGAGGTTCTCAATTCGGATGTTTTTTTTATGTTTGTTCGCGCATAACTCCGTCGCTTGCCAAACGATTTGAAAAATTCTTTTTTGTTGAAAAGGGTATACTTTCCAAATGGTCCCATAGAAATTTCATCAAAAACGGTTCAGTAGTTTGGTTTTTAAATCAAAATTACTGGTAAAAATTACAACTTAAAAGTGAAAAATAAAAACTTTTTTGCGAAAAAAAAAAAACCAACTTCCAAAAACGACACTACAAAGTGAAAAATAACTTTAATTTCGGAAGTCGGTGGCAAACAACGAAAATGCGAACTCTACGACACCGACTTCCGCAATTACAGTCATTTTTCACTTTGTAGTGTCGTTTTTGGAAGTCGGTTGTTTTATTTTGCAAAAAAGTTTTTACAGAATAGCTCATCCGGAGTAAACAGGATTAAAAGTTTAATGCGGAAGATCGTGAATTCGATTCCCGCTTCGGTCGAGAAATGTATCGCCTAAAGATATTTTTGAGTCTAAAGATGAAGTAAGATTTATATTTATACCCAGATGGTAAAGTAATTAACCTACTTTAGCACGACATTAATTACAAGTAAATGGATAATGTAATGCAGTTAGCCTCATAAACAATTCGCCAACAACTTACAATCCAATACCGTTGACCCGGAATGAATACCTCCAGTTCAATATAACGGAAATTCCGTACCTGTAACAAAAAAGAAAAACATAATTAGCAGAACAAAAGTAAGAAACATTCCATAAAACAAACATAAAACAACGCAATCTTAACTTTGCCTGCTGACGGTACATATCTAAAAACCTCTCTACTTAACATGGGAGAAGAAAAAGATTCTTTTGTAAGGAGCATTTCGAATGTAATACCTATTGAGACGGGAGTTCCCGGGGTAAATACACCCTTTTTTGTGCAGTAGGTACGTACTACAGTCACAGGAAAAATACGTTTGTCACCTTAAGGTCTATATTTGTTTACTTTTTGCATGATAGAGTATGTCGGATTACTCTGTAAGTCCGTCAACGACAATACGGGCCCGTCCGAAAGAAGTTGATCCGTCAAAATAAGCGCCATATTATTATCCAATTTTTTGGACGGGCATATACGCATCGGTATTAGGAACAACTCGTATTGTCATTCATTCTTAGATCGGACTCCGAACTAATCATGTTTAGGTAAGTGATACGGAATAGGACGCCCGTTACTTTGGCCGAAGTTACGGATTTCGTGCTTAGGAAGTAGACCAGTTTCCATTATGTCAATGACTTGGAATGATACTCTCAGTTAATTATTGAAGATTTAAGGCTGATTTTTCAAATAGTCTTTTTTTTTTAGTTTGACATATTTTCTATACAAAAGCTGTCAAACCGCTATATTTACTCTTCAGTTAAAAGATATCTGAGTCTGACTATTGACAAGTCAAACCTAAATAAAACAGACTTGATGTATATTAAAAAAATCATAAAAAAACCAGTCTAAAAATGCTTTAAATCGATGTCAACTGCATATTCGTCAAAGGTTCATGCTATTTTGACCTTTGTTATCATGTAGAGCAGTGGTAGCCCAGTGGTAACGACCGCCACTTATGAGTTGAAGGTCGTAGGTTCGAACCCAGACAGGCGCTTTACTTTTGTAAATTATTTCATCACCACTGCTCTCAAATCGATGAAGGAAAACATCGTGAGGAAACTGGCATGTCCTAGTACCAAAAATTCGAGGACATGTGACATCTACCAACCCGCACTGGGCCCGCGTGGTGGATAACGGCCTCCTCTCACAGAGAGGAGGCCTGTGTCCCAGCAGTGGGAACATTATAGGCTGTTTATGCAGATAGATTAGTAGTTTTCTATGCAGCAGTCACCCGAAGTAGGTATCAAATTTCAAAATGTAAGGTTAATAAATTAATGAATTTGAAAACTAAGATTTTATTATCTCGACTGTACTATGTTACCGTGTTAATTAGTGTTAGGGGGAAAATGGCTTCTGGTCCGCGGCCCACATTACACGGAGTAGGAACAGTACTGGAAAAGTCGGCCCAATGCGTGGGCCATAATACCATAGGAAAAAAGTATCGTAGTTAAATCGACCCATTGAGATTTAATGTCATTAAAATGAAAAAAAGGTGCGAAATAAAACCGTAAAACGTAAATATCAGAACATGTATACTTTATTATATATATCTATGTTCGTACTATACGAGCGTTCAACTTTTTTCTAACGAGTGAGTCAAAAATTGACACCGTTATATTTATCAGAGGTTGTAAACTTTTTTTTAGAGTTACAGGATGTGGAAGATAATTGGTCTATGGACGAAGGTTTTTTTTTTAAAAAAAATTAGACTATGATAGTTGTTAATGGCAATTATGTGGTTGTGTGTGGTCCTTTTCCCGTTGTTTGCGTGAGAGCTCATAAATACATAGGTAACATGCTTCATTCCAGAGTTGTTTCTATAATTTCTTTAGTACACACGGCTACACATCAAGCTATACATTTCCAGTTTTAGCAGACCTCGCATTGTATAGGTTTTTCGTACAATCAGAAGTCAGCTTATACTGGTTATGTTATGTGTTAGTTTGGTATGAAACTGATTTGGTTTAAACTACATCACTTTGTAAACGATGACACTAACTACAATTTTTTTGTGCGTTTTTGCCTTATACAAGTTATTAAAAATACTTGTGTCTACGTTACCCTATAACGATTAACCAGTCATGCGAAGACACCTAAAAAGTTAACATAAGCACACTGAGAGCCTCCCACTGGCCCACCCCTGAAAACCAAACGCTAAAAAATCAACTCCAAAAAACTCGTTCAACAAAAAAAAATTAACACTATCCACTGCTCCCCTTTACGTCTATTTAAGCATTCCAAATAAGTAGTCATTCAAAGCTTTGTTCTACCCTCAATTGGCTACCATTCCGCCGGGATCGGCTCGAGCAAATAAATCAGCCGTTCACTCGTTCACTCATTCACTCGTTCGTTCACGGATTACTTGGCCCGTGGACGCTGACCTGTTACATGGTTTATTTTAAAAATTAGCATTAGATAGAATTTTAATTTGTGGTTTTTTGGGTTGGTTTTTAAGATTTAACAGGTATTGTGTGCTGACATTATGCCTAGCTGAGGCGCCTTTGGCAATTTAATCTTTGTTTTCTGTTTTATAGTTTTAAGCTTTATTTATTTTGCTGTACCTAATGCCAATAAACGCATTTGACTTTCTTTTACAGGGTACAGGGTGTTTTATAAGTTGTATTTGTTTGTTTGTTTTAATTTGTCATCATTCCATTTTATACTCGTGACTGAACTAGAACTTGACTTATAAAACTGGCAGGATTAATTGTCAATGAATTAATGTATGTAAAGTCACGAGCAAAAGTATGTATACACTCGGCTTTATTTAAAAGCGATTTACTCCTTTATTTTTGAATGAAATTTTATGTTGTTACGAACATAGCATTTTCGAACCCATAGTTTTATGTAATGTATCGTATTTCAATGTTGCATTCGTTATTTCACGAAAAAATCGAAATTTTGAGTTACCAAGCGTTGACATATTGGTCCTCGTGACTGTACAACCAAAACGGCGTTGATGAACGCTGCTTCGTAAAGCGTCCAGTTCCTTGTATCGTCTTTTATGTAGAGTGGTTGGCAATCATTCAACAGTAAAACCTCTGAGGTAAACGTCAATAAATCAAGTCGTCAACACCAGTGACGGGCACTTACAACAGCCAATTACATTAGCCATTTAAATAACCTAAACAGAAGATTTCATTTTGACTTTTATTCTTCAGGAAACATAAATCTAGTCATATACAAGGATATCCTGTTATAATTTATATCTTAGCCCGTCCAGGATAAACTCAGAAACGACTAATCGAATGTTTAAACATCGTAAGTTCGAATGACCGCACTTATCCCGGTCACTTCCAACAGAGCGTGCGTAATCATTCACCCGGTCACTCGTTCACAGCTCGTCCATTCTTTCACTTTGATGTCGTTCATCGTTGCACGCACTTTACGCTGAATGCACATTGTTACTCGTATAACCGTATTATGAAATTACTTTCGCGTTTACAGGGTTAGTTTTAAAAATATAAATCAGTCTAGTGTATTTTTATTTTGCGTAAAATGTAGGTTAAAAAAGAAAATAGTGGAAAATTATGTCACTTTAAAAAGTTATTTGAGTTGGCTGAGCATAACTTAGCCTTATCAGCTATTTATGTAAAAGTCTGCATAAATATTTACCCTTTCTTTGCTCAGCATAGTCGGGTAAAATTATAAAATGTCTCGCAATGTAATCGTCCTAACGTAATCTGTGATAAGCATTTAAAAAATCTGTCTTTGAAATCTTAGTGTTATTATTAAACAGACGGACTGTCAAACTCAAACATTGATTTCTATCATATCATTTACATGCATTTTTGAATCGTCAAAAAGTCGGTCAGTTAGTCAGAAAGTTGAAGCTAGTTGCCCATTCCAAAACATAGATCTCTATGGAGAAGAACGGGTAAGAAACTCCAAGGACACTCCTTTAAATCGAAATATTACAAAATCCTGGGCACATTATTCTTGTTGCTTTTATGTGAGAACAATTTTTAAAAAATCAATGAAGAAACAATTCAAAATATAAGATTAAAAATAAGCCGTTAAGAGGCGACCAGTCTCAACCAACGGCGCCCATTCACGAACATGACGCGTGGATCAGCACCATCCAGCTCAACCATTTTGTAGGGAACCGAATGATCCAACACACGCGCCACCATCAGTGAGTCATTTTTTTTTTGTGTTGTGTTCTTTTTCTGCGTCATGCAAATAATATAAATAGTTTTATTTTCCTTCTTATTTTTTTTTTATTTAAGTGAGCATGACTGCATGACAGAATATCTCAACTGCCATGCTCTTTCAAAACAAAATACACCATATTAATACAAAGTGTGCAGAAACAGACTATTTATAATCCTATTATGTCAATAGATAAAAATAATCCTGCTTCTGTAATTCATAATGCAACAACTATTATTAGCGTATTACCCAATGTCATTATATTTATGTTGATGACTGCTTGTTCATGGCTCAATTCAACTATGGCACAAGTTACAAGTTTTCTGTGCTCATCATGAATGAATGAATGAAATGCACCGACCCCAGAGAGGTTAAACTAGACTCAACTAATCGAATGAACCCCAAGATTCGCTCTAGGCCCTGTAGCCTCATGTTCATGGTGCTACAGCGACCATAGCATATCAAGGAGTAGACCGGGGGACGCGGCAATGGTAGGGAAGACGTGCCCGTAGGATAGGGAAGGATTTAAGAGCCATACTGAATATGCATCCTAGCATTGGACTAGTGTAGAGATGGGTGATTATTATCTATGGATGGGCATCACAGATATTATATCATTACAACAATAGACAAGTTTTCTGTGTTCATCATCATTATCATTTCAGCCGAAAGATGTCCACTGCTGGACATAGACCTTCCTCAAGCACCGCCACTTTGACCAGTCCTGTGTTTCGCACATCCAGTGGATTCCTGCGGCCTTCACAGAGTCCTCGGTCCACCTTGTGGGAGCCTGGCCTGGCTTTCCAACGCTACGTCTTGTCATCGTCGCCACTCTAGAACCTTTCGACCCCATCGGCCATCTGGTCTGCGAGCAATGTGCCCTGTCCAATGCCTGCTTTCTATATTATTGGAAGGTGGTTCACCTGATGGTAAGTGTTCAGATGACCATCTGCAATACGAGAGCCATCGCAAGAGCCATCCCAGAGACAAGAACGTCTCATAGTTTTTTTATCAATTAAAAGCGCTCTAGGAAATAAATAATATTATAATACAAGGTTACTTTAAAATTTTTAGCTAAACTCCTTAGACGCGGTGGGTATCAATATCTAAACTCGATAAACCATAAAAAAAAACAACCGAATTGAGAACCTGCTCCTTTTTTTTTAAAGTCGGTTTAAACGTCATTGTCAACGAAACACATACATGAACATCTTTTGACGTGGTCGCGAATCTAACGATTTAAATCTTTGGGCCAAAACAATTGACAATCCCGCTCTCTCTTCAAACTTGTACCACCACCACTCATAATACCAATTTAGATACGGGTGAAATCACAGGTTGCCGTATGACTTGCTCCTGTAAATAATGTATTTTTAGTTTCTTTTCACACGATATCATGTAAATATGCTTTTAGGAATGAAGAGATCCGTAGGAGAATCAAGGTAACCGGCATAGCCCGAAGAATTGCCAAACATAAGTGGCAGTGGGCAGGGCACTTTGCTCGCAGAATAGATGGTGGATGGGGCCGTAATATTCTGGAGTGGCGACCGCGTACCGGAAAAAGAAGCGTTGGAAGACCCACAAGGTGGACCGACGACCTTGTGAATGCCGCAGGAACCCGTTGGATACGAGAAGCACAGAACCGGTCGAAGAGGAGGTGCTTGGGGGAGGCCTATGTCCAACAGTGGACGTCTTTCGGCTGAAATGATGATGATGCTTTTCCGCGTGGTGGATTACAGCCTATTTCCTCTTATAGATCGAGGAGGCCTGGGTCCCAGCAGTGGGGAACATTATAGTTTGATTATGTTAATCACAATAATGGCAGACATGCCTTTGGATCATAAGCTCTTACGTCAAAATATCCAAATACATATTTTCAAAACATTTAGTATGCAGACTTCTGAGCACCAGCACATTTATTTGAATTGCAAAGTTATGTTAGGTTATGCATATTATGAATTATACAAATCCTGTATTAAATTAAATATTCAAAAGTATCAATATTCATGAATATCTAACCCTTCATTTGGAATTAAACTTTAAGATCATAAATTGCATTCTCTATTCACGACAAGAAAATGTATTTTGTAAAATCTTATTTCCTTACCCGACTAGGAAGTAAGGGTTATTTGTATGACATTATACGTCATCATCATCAGCCGTGATCATCAGTCTCCTGGCCTTATTCCAATTTATTTGGGGTCATGTATGTTTAAAAAAATATGTAGTTAATCAGCCTATAATGTTCCCACCACTGCTGGGACACAGTCCTCTCGGCGAGAGGGAGTGGGCTGTAATCCACCTCGCGGGCCCTGGTGCGGGTTGGTATCGTCAGACATGACATCATTTTTTTTCCTTTTGTAATGTAATAAAGCTGTTAAGGACCAGTTCTTGTTGAAGGAGTCCAGCTCATCCCGCCATCTCCGTCTGGGCCTGCCGCGATGTCGCTTGCCATTAAGAGGGACCCATTGGGTCGTAAGTTTGGAAGAAGAGAGAAGTGGAAGGAGAGTAGGGAGGCCTTTGCCCAGCAGTGGGACATCACAGGCTTTTAATAATTAATAATAATAATAATGTAATAGCTACACTTTCTTAAAATTTAAAAAACTAAGAACTGATTTTACCACAGTCAGATATCTTTTATCCGTGCAAAAAAACTGACCTCTTGAAAGTTCTAGTATGGAAAAACTGTCAAAAATTCAAAATTTATTCTCAGGATAAAACTTATTCTATTATCTATTACTTATAAACGAGAATTTTTTTGTAAGGATGGATGAATGGATGTTTGTTACTCTTTCACACAAACTACTGAACGGATTTTGATGAAACTTTACAGTAACATAGCTTATACATTAGAATAACACATAGGATAGTTTTTATCCAAATATTCCCACGGGATCGACACTTATGCGGGTAAAACCGCGGGGCGCTGCTAGTTCTAGGTATAAAAGTTTGTGAAATTCGCCCCTAAACCAAATACAAGAAAATCTTAACAAAAATTTATGACCCTATCAACCGGCGTCGCCCGTGTAAACTACCCTTCTTTAAAATAATAGTAAGCAGTACATAGTCGTAGGTATAACAGAGTACAACTTCCGGTGGGGTGGTTAATTAGCTAACTAGAAGTAAAATTAGTCGTGTACAGCCATTGATATAATATATCAATGTGTACAGCAGAGTTTATAGTTGATAACGGTATATTTTATAAAATAATGTAGAAGTGCAATAAAAAGGAGTAACTTATCTGTAAGTACCTGTATATTAAATATACCCTTAGATAGGTACCCGGTAAAAAATAAATAAAATTGTAAAATAGGGGGGGAGGGGAGGGGGGTTGTATCTCGTCAAAATTAAAATGTAGGTAGGTACAGTCACGAGCAAAAGTATGTATACACTAGGCTTTATTCAAAAGCGATATACTCCTTTATTTTTTAATGAAATTTTATGCTGTTACGAACATAGCATTTTCGAACCCATAGGTTTAGGTAATGTGTCGTATTTCAACGTTGCATTCGTTATTTCACGAAAAAATCGAAATTGAAAGTTGATAAGTGCTGACATATTGGTGCTTGTGACTGTACTTCTCAAGACTTATAACTCACTTACTAATTTCTTAGTACCAGCCTTTTTTTTTTTTTTTTGAGGATGGGAAATCATCAAATGACTCCTCCCGCTCTGGGTGGAGCAGAAGGGAGTGTCAGACTCTTACTGACTAAAACCCACCCGTGTTCCTATTCCTTAGCCCTTTATGTTCCAGGGCAGCGGTAACCCTTTCGGACGATCCCGCTACACTTAGTACCAGCCTGGACTCTGGATTGGTGCCTGGTTGATGGCAATAGGCTTGCCCCCCATTACATGGGACTTAATTACTTAAACATAACTGGAGAAATGTGGGAGTACTATACATAGGTACACCTCTGCTGAATCCTGCTCAGAATGCAGGCGATGATATCCTACTTCCTACTAATATTATAAACGTGAAAGTTTGTATGGATGGATGGATGTTTGTTACTCTTTCACACAAAAACTACTGAACGGATTTGGATGAAATTTTTCACACAGATGGTTTAAAACCAGGATTAACATATAGGATACGTTTTATCCCGATATGCCCACGGGATCGAAACTTATGCGGGTGAAACAGCGGGGCGTAGCTAGTGTATGTTACAAAATAATGTTGTGAATTATGCTTAAGTGCATTAAAAATGAGTAACTTATCAGTAAGTACCTGGGTATGTTATAAATACCTAAATAAAAAATATTAAATGGTAGAAAGGGAAATCTTGTCATAAATCAATGTGTTGATGACTTCATCAGTCATGAAAGGTATTTTATTATGAGTTACTTATCAGTAAGTACCTGGGTATGTTATGAATACCTAAATAAAAAATATAAAATGGTAGAAAGGCAAATCTGGTCATAAATCAATGTGTTGATGACTTTGTTACGTAACCAATTTGATAGTTAATTTAGATAGATAGATAACACGTTTATTTAGTGCAAAAAAAGACACAATACAAGCAATTAAAAGAAAAAACATCAAAAAAAGGTGAAACGTAAAAAAAACCAAAGATTAAAAAACTAAATTGACCCATAGACACATAGTACAAGTAAATATAAGGGTCGATCACTCTGGCAAATTTAAGGCTCTACAGACATTTTTATTAGTAAGCAAATTCCTGCAAACCTGCTAACTAGCGCCTCAGTGTGAACCTACTGTAAATATCACTGCTACTGTGGTTAAAAATATAGCCAATTACTGACCGAACAGCAATTTATTATTAACTGGCACTTCCATGGTACTTGACAGTAAAACAATAACTGTAATTATGTGAGCGGTTTAATTTACAATTGATATTTCGTACCGTTACAATAATTTCACTCATTCGAGGTTTGCAGGGCGAAAAAAATCAGCCGAGTCCTCGTAAAAGCAACGAAGAACATCATAACATCACGCCTTATTTGCCCAAAAGGTCGGGCAGAGGTGTAATATAGTACACCCATATTTTGTCAGTTATGTTGTTGTCTATTGTCATCAATCGGACAAAAGTTCACACTCCGGGCTGCTACTAAGAAATTCCAGATGGTAAAACACAATATCACTTTGCCCGACCCGGGGATTGAACCCAGAACCTCATGCATAGCTTTTGCCTGTGACTTCGTTCACGTAGAAGTTAATAGAAGATATGCTATGGCTCTCAGCAATAGTGCAGCTTGCTATCAGTGAATTTTTTTTTTGTTATAAGATCAGTTCTATCAGGAATTATAAATAAACAATCATTTTAACTTCTTTATAATTTTAGGAGATAGAAAAATTTATAAAACGTGAACAAATCCGCAGTAAACAGCTTAGTTTATAAAGGACGTTTGATATTACGCCTATTCAGTTCAAACGTTATTTCAATCTTGATAATAAATAATAGTTTAACAGATTGGTAGTAAGAATACATTTAATAATATTTGCGTGTTCGAGTCGCGTGGTTTGTTACAAATGTACAGGAAATTCCTTTATTTATTACTGCTAATAGGTAATCCTTGACGTTTATTAAACAAATGAGCTTACACCCTGTATGTGCACGACCGCGTTTGTATGGAAAAAAAATCAAAAATATAAATGACGGGACACGCGATTTTGTTTTTTTTCTAATGACTACTTACTATTATTATTTATTTAAAGGTTCTGTCCCTAAATAGTGCTCAAATATTTTGCTTATCCAAAGATATCTGCAGGCCAATGTAATTAAAAACGTTTAAAATCTACTCGCAATCTCATCTCAGCGACAATCAATGTCAAAAATGTAGTGAAATTAGAGGTATTTTTGACAGATTGAGACTGAAATCAGACCTTACTTAAAATTACGAGAATTGCCCTTCTGATTGTTAGTTTGAAGTTTATGTGTCACTTTCAAACTCAAAGCAACTATTTCAAATAAACCAATTACAGGCACTTTTGACTTGTCAAGGGTCAGTCAGAAAGATGAAACTAGTTGCCCATTCCAAAGCGTAGTAGGTTCCTATGGATAACATTGGGTCAGAAACTCTTAAATCTTAAGAGCTTTTAACCTCAGTACTGGATTGGTTAAAGATGGACAACATTTCCGTTAATAGTGTGCAATTAATTGAAGACACCGAAAACCTTGTTCTACATGCCCTGATATCTGCAGGTTTCGAGAATTAATGGCCGATATAGACAATGCTAAATTCGTAGCTACGTTCAAGCCTTCCACAATTTAGATTACCATCGACAATGGCTTATTCATCTTCGCCTTAAATTTAAGAAAAAAGTACACAATTCAAAATATTTTACGCGATGACTTCCGAGCGCAAAATTTTTCAAAATTTTCCAATTGCCTAATACATAATTCTGGAGTTGGCGATTGGCCCACAAATAATTTAATTTCATGTGAGTCGCCTACAGAAAAAAAATATATTCAAAAGTATCGATTCACCCGTTTCGGGCGAGTCGCCTTGCGAATCGACTATTCGACTTAGCCTGGATAATTCGACATCCTAAGTAAATAACAGATTATGCCGTGGTAATAAAAGGGCCAATCTGATTAAGGTCGGTAAAACCTAGCGGTACAAATTCAAAGCTGAACGAATCTGCCCACGGAGCGTGATAAAAGCATTATAAATATTGACAATCATGCAACAAAAACTAATCCCACGTGGAATCGAAAGTCTGCGAAACCACCGACCATGACTAGAATTGATAAAGGAAGTAATAAATATAATAAAAAGTATAGCGTTTAGAACCATTTTATTCTTAAGTACTGTCCTCCTGGATAAATCTATATTAATATTACAAAGAGGTAAAATTTGTTTGTTTGTATGTACAGAGTAAATGTTGGGCCACAAAAGGGATGAATGAAAGGCAATTGCATGCAGCTGAGATGAGAATGCTGAGGGATGTGTGGTGTTACACGAATGGATAGAATAAGAAATGAGTATATAAGAGGAAGTCTGAAAGCCAATTCTCGTAATTTAAAACGCTTAAAATCTAGTCGCAGCCTCATCTCAGCGACAAACAAATGTCAAAAACCTGTTAAAATGTAGGGAAATTAGAGTATTTTTTTACAGATTGAGACTGAGATCAGACTGTGAACGTTCTTAAAATTACGAGAATTGCCCCTCTGTTGTCATGGTACGGGCATGTGTTACGGAGAAATGAGAAAAATGTCGTTAAGAAAAATATTGAGTATGAATGTCGATGGCTATAAGACTAGAAGACCAAAGAAACGATGCATGGACTGTGTGAATGATGATATGGTTAGAAAGGGGGTGACTGTCGAGATGGCGGCTAATAGAGGAGTATGGAAGTGAAAGACATTTTGCGCAGACCACAACCATCGGACAGGCAGTAGAATGATGTATGCACAGGGTAATCTCTGGAACTACCAGTCGGATTTGAAAAAATATTTTTGTAGTTAAAGAATCTTTATTTACTCAAAAGAAATTTACTACAAATTTCACTTAATGAGAAATATTCTAACCAACTATATAATAATGATGACATTCATGAGCGTACGGACACACAAAATATTAAAAGAAGACAACAATTATTAACGTACTATATACATAACAAGACATTGAAGGTAGCAGCAAAGGATTCATGCGAAACAAAAGTCAAATTGTTGTGGGTAAATTAAAGACACAAGCCAGGGCCGGATTTAAATTTTGTCAATAATAAAAGATTTTAACTGGGTTTTAAATATTGGTAAACTTTTAGAGGTTTTTATTTCTCGTAGCAGTTTGTTGAACATCTGTGCCCCTTCGTATGTAATACTTTTCTTTCCGTAATTTGTACGTGTTCTCGCGAGACAAATATCATTTGCGCTACGGAGAGGTCTTAACCCTTCTTCGGTGTTAGTTTTAAAAATTAGTTCAGAGTGTAGCTTTTTTTGCATTTGATAGCTCAATTCTTAAGGAAGGCTATAGGCTATGTAACATAACGCTATGACCCTTAAAACCCTAGCAAAACCAAAAAAAAAAGTGAGAAAGAACTCAGTAATAGCTCGGGCAGGCGATGCGACGGAATCGGTCGAAGGAACTAAAAAATTCACGCGGACATAGTTGCAGGTAGAAGTTAGTGGTTAAATATTACGAAGGGATATCTATGAACAGAACATAACACCATTGCTGTAGGTATTGGTAGAAGGTGGAAAGTGCACCCTCAATTCATAATCTTTAAGATGTAAGTTATAGTGGGCGTGCCTATGCCATCAACTGGGAAAGAACCCAGACTCTAGGCTGTTAGTGAAGAATTCCTAATGGAGAACATCAATACCTAACACTTTGCTCGACCAGGGAATTGCACTCAAGGCCCACATAGCGCATACCCAGCAGTGGCGCTTGCGAACCAGAACAGCATAGCTATTGACAACCACTTGATACCCTTCCATACCGTATCGAACATCAATTAATGTTATCGTAGAGGTATTCTAAACGCTGTTCGCAAGTCCAAAACCCGAAAATATTGCCAGTTTAAATCAAATCGACGACCGCTATTCTTCCGACAGCTGTTAGCTGTCGGGGTTAAGGCAAATCAGGATATCGAAATGTGTCATTTTCGATACGATAGCCTGTCGGATGGTTGTGAATGGCTATGCTGAACCAGTCTAACATAGTCACATAAACTATAGCAATTGAATTGAAATCTTAGTAAACGGCGAAATATTTCGAAATAAAATCTATTAGTATGAAACAAACAATTAAACACTAAATCACTTAAACAACACAACACCACGATTCAGTCAAACGCTCAAGTTAAATAGCCTTCAAGCACACTGTTACAAATCATACGTTCACTGCACAGTGGTATAAATCTCAAAGTGCTCTGGACAAAATTACAACACATAAATTATACAATTATTTCTTCAAACCATTGCCTTGCCTCGGGAGGCATAAAAACTGTTCACAATGCCCCATAAATATTTTACAAGTAATTATAATGAAAAATTGCTTTAACAAAAACACTAAACGTTTCCGGATGAAGTTTTGAATATACATAAATATTAAATTGTTATTTTGTGATGGTAAGGTTTCGAATCAATTGGTCTATTGTTGGGCGAGTGATTTAAGTTGTAACGATGTTTGAACCCCGATATTTGGAAACCCAAAGTATTAAGAGGGAAGAAATATAAATCAAAGTTGTTTCAAAGTCATAATCTAGGAAATATCATTTAAGTTTCTTAACGAACAATCGATTGCTGCCAGTGAGTACTCTTTACAAAGGAGCCTTAAATCAATTTTACTATTTTGCTGGCTAATCAAGCCTTTACCAAACCACTTCTGAAAATCAATTTGACATTTATCTGACACCAAAAGACGTTTTCACTTTAAAATACGAAAACAAGTCTATCAAGCGAAACTTTTCCAACAATTTCATTCCGACCCCGCCAATCTAATTCAACTCCAACTTGCTCTAAATATAAATCACATTTTTTGTCCACCGTTCATCGCACAGTGCGGTTGGACAATAATAAATAGCGGCATTGTTCTACCTGTACTATAAACTAGTGTCACAGGACGACCCCGTCCGAACATGTTAGCAGGTTGTCATCGTAACTTCACTTGGAGAGTAGCACAGAATAGATAGGCTACAGAAGGTTGGCTCTATACAGCGAGCACAAACGCACACACACATAGACACGCGTCATGTACAGCGAGTGCAAGTGCACTTGCGACCGCCACTGTCGTTTGTTTGAGTTGCGCAAAATGCACCGATGACTGAAAATTTGTGTGGTACCAGTGAAAATGGTTGTCATGGTATGGGCATGTGGAGAAATGAGGAAAACGTCGGGAGGTAAGTTTTGGGTGTGACTGTGGATGGCTATAGGAGTAGGGGGAATGAACGCGGATGGACTGTGTGAAAGATGATATGGCTAGAAAGGGAGTGAACTACTGAGATGATGACGAGAAGTATGGAAGAAGATGACATGTTGCGCTGACCCCAAATAAATTGGGATAAGGGCAAGAAAATTATATGTTTGAGATGCGCCGCAAGAACGCGTCTACATGTGCATACGTTTTCGTTCTCGGTGTATGGAGCCAGCCTTCTGTATCCATCTATTTTCTGGTAGCTATCTGTTATAAATCTCGTGGGATTCTCGTACTGGCCTTTGAATTCAATTGTTGGGTGTATAAACTGTGGTCGATATTGCGGTGTTTTTGTTGAGACCACATGATTGGTTTTTGACCACGTTTTGGTCAGCTGTTTTGCTGATTTTAAATGAATTAAAATATGGTCGTGATATTAAATTTAATTGTTGGCTAGCTCTTGATTTATTGGCCACTAGCTGCGCCTGGCGGTTTTGCCCGCATAAGTTTCGATCCCGTGGGAAAATCGGGGTAAAAGTATCCTATGTGTTAATCCTGGTTATAAACTATCTATGTGCCAAATTTCATCCAAATCCGTGTAGTATGCGTGAAAGAGTAACAAACATCCATCCATCCATCCATACAAACTTTTGCATTTATAATATTAGTAGGAAGTAGGATAAACAGCTTTATCCGTGAGCTTGATGGGATTTCACATTGGCCAAAATATTGAACAACTTTCATTATCTATTTATCCTCTTTAGGTTTATGAATGTTCAAACGCACTAAGGAAGGATTTTTGAACATTCATGAACCTATCATGACTGTTCAAAAGTCCTTACTTAGTGCTCAAAAGGACAACGCCAGATACACTATTGAACTTTGCCCCATTCAATAAAATTCATGTGCAACCATGCAATATGCAGCATCTTATTGCTTTTGTATTACTGATAACTAAAAATTTGTTCTAATACCTGGAGAACTTGCTTCTAAACCTAGCGGTGTAGGCTAAGCGCTGTCTGTCAATGTATGAATGAATTTTGAGTACATATTATTGCCAAATTGTGTGTAACTTAGTGCTAAGATTTTTTGGAGACAGTAAATTATTATTATTTAAGTGGAAGTATTTTCTTTTAAGTAGAAGTTTGGTGTGCCTCTTTTTCCAACTTTACAGAAATTATCACACACTACACATTCTACGAAACTGATAGGCCCTGCAGATGCGTTCTTGCAAGATACTTTAAATAAATTGCACTACCAATCTGAGCGAATTAAAATACCCTACAATTCAAGCCAACTAAGACTGACGCACCATGACTATCAAGCGCTGCAATCGCTCCAAATATGAACCCTCATTCGCCACTCTATCAATTTAATCTCAACACCTCGAAATTAAGTCCTCCATCCATAACCCGGCGAAATCGAGAAGCTCCTTCATCCATCCATAATCCTGCCAACTCCTGTACTCCTTAACTGGTGGTCGTTCTACGTCTAATTGGCTCCAATTGGCTGTACATGGCTGGGAGATAGGAGTAATTAATACGATGGCCAAAGGCCTACGTCGATGCGACGCATACAATAGTAAGCTATTATCTCAAGATGCTTCCAATTTTGGTGCTTGGTGCTAAAGCTGGGCCAAATGGTTGGTGGCGTCTTGTTGATATTAATATGTTCATGATAATCTGGCAAGTTGTGATGCAATGACGATGGCTATACGAGTAGGGGACGACCAAAGAAACGATGGATGGATTGATGACGACCTCAAATAAATTGGGACAGGAGAGTGATAATGATGAATCTGGCAAGTTCTGACATTGCTTCAGTAAATTGTGAAGATAAAAAAATGTTAGACGGAGAAAGTGACGTTTAAGTCCGTTTTCCACGATGCTGGTTGGTTTGCAGCACTGTGCATTAAGAAGCTGTAGGAGATCTGTTTTTTTTTGTTATATAAGAATATACAGTAAACAAAACAAAAACACTAATTTATGCACTGTTTTATCAACAGTAGAATCTAATAATTATAATGTAATTGAATATACAAAACAGTCTGACTCCAACCTTATAGGATTACGGTTGTCAGACACGAAAACATTTTGTACCAAGTACTGTTTACAGCAAATTGGTCTAACAATGATAAGAAGTTAATTAAAAGTTAAATTAAAATCTACGTCGAGATTGTATCTTAATGATAACTTAGAACTTCGTTCTTAATGTTCACATCCGTGTAATTCAATAAAAACTATTACGAACTTAAACCTAACATAAATTAAAGTCTCTTTTCGTGACTGTCTGTGTGGTGACCACGCTGTTCCTCTAAACTATGAAACGGATTTTGATGCGTTTTTCACTATCATCATCTGTCCAGCCATTTCCCACCTATGTTGGGGTCGGCTTCCAGTCTAGCCGGATGTAGCTAAATTCCAGTATTTTATATGGAGCGACTGCCTATCTGACCTCCACAACCCATCAGTCACTGGGTAATACGATACCCCTTGGTAAGACTGGTTGTCAGACTTTCAGGCCACTGACGACCCGTAACGACTGTCAAAGATTCACGAATGATAGCCGGGAGCCCGGGACCAACGGCTTGACGTGCTTTCCAAGGCACGGAAGGGTCTTAGTATGTTAAGATTGTCACCCATCCATGGACAAACCGCGGCAAGCGTAGCTTAACCTGATCCATCGACCCGTGCGGCTGTTTTTACTTTACCGCTCCTTTCATTTAGAGAATTTATTCCAGAATGTTTTCGTGTATAATACATGAAGATTAAACTAAAATATAATAAATAAAACTATATTTTGTTAAGTCGTAAAACCGTGCAAAGCAGGGGAGCGGGCGCTAGTTTGGAAATAATACAAAGCAAAAAGGCCTACCTACCGCCTTTAATTTTTTACTAACTTTTTTGTTGTTATAGCGGCAATAGAAATACGCACACTGAAAATTTCAACTTTTTACCTATTATGGCGCGTTCCCACTATGTCGTGACGAATAATTTATCGTTCGACGGCTGTCGTATCTAGCTGTTCCCATTATATCGACTGTTTATCGCCACTGTGTCGTCGAAATATTTTATCGTTGAACGATTGTCGCATCCAGCTGTTCCCATTGGAACGTGACGACATTTTTACTGTTCACGGCAGTCGCCTTGTCGTTTGCACATCAGTTGCCTCTACGTTCTTTTGGTAGCTACGATACATAGTCGCAATAACGACACATCATTTGCCGTCATTTTCTTTTTATCGTTTAATAACTGTCGTGCTAGCCGTTCATATTGACTTGACAATCTGTCGTCACTGCAAAAACAATCGCGGACGATAGTTAATCGTGTCGTCCTATATGTGAACACCTCCATTTAAACATATAAGCCACGACACTTAAAACTACACGATTATCTGTCGTCACGACAAAGTGGGACTACCAATCTATGGATCTCTTTAGTTGTTCGATTTTTTTTTTTTTAAGTACTTATTTATCGCTGCAAGCCAAGGCGAAGATGATGGGACGAGCTTAACTCCTATCGAAAGGACTAGGACTCGTAATAAATGGAGGTAAAAAAGTACACCTATCCCAGCGTGGTTTGATCAGAGTTTATTAATCGAATGAACTCCAAGATTCGCACTAGCTCCTGTAGCCTCATGTTCATAGTGGTACAGAGGACATTGCATGTCAAGGAGTAGACCGGCGCGGTAATGTGCCCGTAGAATAGGGAAGGATTTAAGAGCCATACTGGATATGCATCCTAGAGGAAGCATTGGACTAGTGGAGAGATGGGTGATAATTATCTATGGATCATCTTTTAACGACGTCGCCGCTCGGTTGGTTCAGGTCGAGCTTCACCGGTGTATCTTTTGGCGGGGTTCTACTGCTTTCTGGCTCTTTTGTATGTCATTGTTCTGCTGTGTTAAAGCCTATTCTAGACGGATGTAATCCAGGGTCCCAACCAAGGTGACCTTCCCCGTTGCCATCCATCTAGACGATGGATGTAATCCAAATTTTGATTTGACCTTCAAAGTCCTTGGATTACGGGCGCGTGTTTCCATCCGCGGTTAGAGCGCGTGGATGACAACCGTTTGGCCGGCGGATTACATCCAACCAAAGACAGTTGCACTGTTGCAGTCGGCGGTTGCGCACGTATGCGTGTAAAAAATGTTGTCCGAAGACCAGTTATGAATATCATTAAAGTCCCATAACTTCAATAAGTATGAATGGCTGAGAATCATTCGCTCTTTTAACCAACGCTTTATCCACTTTCTCTTTTTTTGTTGTTTTTCGTCGTCTATTGCACACTCTAAAATAGGCAAGATGTTGCTGTTTTCAATGTCATCGTCGGAGAAAGGACAAGCCGGCTTTCATAAAACTCAAAATTATAGATGTTCAATTGTTTTTCAAGACATTGCCAAGCGGTTCGTCGAGTCTTCACATGACCAGAGGGCTGGCTAGTTTTTGGCCCAAGAATCAGCATTGCCATACAACGCGGCAATTCTACCAGCCTTTTGGGCACTTTTCTAGTTGACAACTATGCGGACGAATTTTTTAATAATTATTCTTTTCCCTTCCTTTTTTATGTACTTGTACATATTATTATTTAATAAGACTACCCTATTACTTCATTCATAATTATCATAGTACAATATGTAGGACAAAACCAAGTTTCGTCCAATATAATCGTCATAAGCCTAGGGCCCCACAGCGTTGCTAAAGTGAAGCGAATCGATTGCAGCAAATTGTGCTAAGTTTTATCGTCGAGTCGAATCGGTGTGCGCCCTGTGCGTTCGCGAGTTTGTTTTAGAGTCAGGTCTGTTTTTTAACCGACTTAAAAAAGTAGGAAGTTCTCAATTTGACTTAAAGTTTTTTTTTTTTTTTTCAGAAAAACTGACTGATTTTGTTGGGAGCAGGACTATAAAATAAATGTTTCTTTATTTTTTTTCCAAAAAAAAAAAATCAACAGTAATTTATATATTTATTTTAAATAAGGTACTTTTGTAACATATTCGTGTCTACACCGCATCCTGAGTATTAAAGTAGCCCCCACGAGAATAGATACCTAAATAAATACCTTGGTCTTACGACATATTCAAAAGCGATTTTCTTCTAATAGATATTTCATGGTGTTGCGAACATAGTATTTTTAAAACAATAAAAATATTCTTATTCCAAAGGCATTTGTTTTTTTTTTTTTAATAAAAATATTTGAAACGAAATCTCCAAACATCACTGTACCGAATAAAACCTGTTTTCGATTGGACTGTCAAAACATACATGACATCAAAAGCAAGTCGTCTTCACTTTTCTCTTTATTTCGAATTTTCCATTAAATTCACGGATATTAGGTTACTTTGTTACAGTCACGAACTTAATGGGAAATGATAATAATATATGTTACTAAGTTAACGCGTACCGCGAGGGCTGGTTCGGGGTGAAGAATTGAAGAAGAAGTGAAGAATTCCTGGTAGGATTTGGGGGACGCCATTGCCCAGCAGTGGGATAGAATAGGCTAGCAAAAAAAAAAATGTATAATGATAAGAGCCTGTATATTATACCTTGTAGACTGTACCGTACGATGCATTGGAAAAGGACTTATACATTATTAATTAGGTTTTGTAACTACAAAGGGCCGCACAGGTCGATCGGTCAGGTTAAGCTACGCTTGCCGCGGTTGGTCTGTGGATGGGTGACCATCTTTACATACCGAGATCCCTCCGTGCTTAAGCCGTTGGTCCCGGCTGTCATTCGTGGATCTTTGACAGTCGTTACGGGTAGTCAGAAGCCCGAAAGTCTGACAACCAGTCTTACCAAGGGGTATCGTATTACCCAGTAACTGGGTTGTGGAGGTCAGATAGGCAGTCGCTCCATGTAAAATACTGGTATTCAGCTGCATCCGGTTAGACTGGAAACCGACCCCAACATAGTTGGGAAAAGGCTAGGCAGAAGATGAACTACAAAGACAGACAATACAGTACTACTATTCTATACTTTATGCTTGAAAATAAAGGGACGCAAAAGCAACTCGATTTGCACGGAAAGTTTCGTTACATAAATATTTTTCACAGATAAAAAATATTATCGCAACTTAGTACCAAAGTCTAAATAAAGATTTACTACTATTTAATTACGAAAATAAAACAAAATTATCAGCGATAAAAATAAAACACATGAAAAATTATGAAGTCCTCAAAACACAATTTAAATCACACTCCGCACAGTGCAACAAATCACGTCTCACAAAAATATTTCCCCAAGTTACGTCAACTTAACTTGAGGTAACACTTTTAAAACTCCATTTTAACGAGTGTAATAAGAAAAAGGGCGTTTTCTAGTCCTTCACATGAGTCCACGTTCCTCTCATAACGAAAGAAAATGACTCCTCCCATCCTCCCTCCAGCTACTTAAGTTAATTAAAAAGTCTTAGGAACACCGGTTTTACAGAAATTATTGAACGTGGTGGCGAAAACACTATATTTTATGTAATTTCGAGAAATAATGCCCGAAGTTTAGTTGTATAATTAAATATGATTGAAGTTTAAGTTAGCGCGTGTGCTAAGTTAACTTTAAGTTAAGTTTGACAGTGCCTAATGATTACTTTAAATATTGTGTTGTTAACTTTGCCAATTAAAGCCATTCTGTCTGCTTTATATGGTAATTGGAGTTCAAGAAAATCAAGACAAAATTAAGAAATGATTTTGGAAGTTACTGAAGTTACAGCAGCCTTTGAATACTTAAGTTTATTGTTCTAATCCCAATTCACAGCTAAGTTAAGATCAACAACAAACCATCCTGCCTGTTTTCTCCGAAGGGTTAAGCAGAGAGTCCCATGTAATAGGGGGCGAGCCTATTGCCTTCAACCAAGCACAAATCTGGACTCCGGGCTGCTATGGAGGAATTCCAAGTGGAAAAACCATTAACTCTTTACCCGACCCCAGAATCGAACCCAGGATGTCATGCTCAGTAGTAGTGTTTACGACCACTAAATCAGCGAGGCAGTCAATCGGAATTTATAGTACCTATCATCCTCATCATCAGCCTATAGCAGTCCACTGCTGGACATAGGAATCTCTTATTGCACGCCATTCAACTCGATTGTAAAATTGTAAAAATCGCCATACAGTACCTATATGACGTAAATAAACATTACAATATAGGTTTGTTTTCTTACCGTGTCTTTGTGTAAAAATGTAGATGATGTATTGAAAAATTACCTGAAAAAAATAAAACAAATCATTAGCTTACTAGTAAAGTAAGTAAGTTAGTCAAAAACCCCAGTTTACATGACATGTCCTCATAAATATACACCCAAAACAAAATACAAATCTCCATTGCCCCCATACAGCTGTTTATTTCTATTTCCTATCCGATTTTTCAGAAAAATATCTACCTTATCCTTTCGTAATACTTAAGTTTATTGTTTATATCCAAATTCTGACAGCTAAGTTAAGATTAAGTTATTCAAAAGAACAAGTCTACGTGAAATGTCCTCAAAAACACTTTTATTAAGACAGACACCCAAAAATAAAATACCAAACTCCGTTGCCCCCAAACAGCTGTTTATCTCTATTTCCTATCCGATTTTGCCGGAAAAATATCTACGTAATCCCTTCGTAATTAATTCCGTGCCCTCGCCCCAAAAATAAATACACCACGTGACCAACTTGTTCTGACGTGCCGTCCATCGAATTCAGTCACGTATACCGTAAACTCTGGCTGACAAACGCCTCAAGCTTCGCTAATTAACCCTGTAATTGCACCATTACGGTTTTATGCTCAAGTTTTATGACTGACCAAGTTGCCGCTTTAGTTGGCATCGAATTGTAAGGATGTTAAAGCGTTTGTGGGAAATTTTGAATAGACTGAGGTTTAGTGGGGTCTAAATTGTTGTGGCGGTTAATCGGAATGTTCCTATGTTTCTTACAGTACAAACTAGGAAATATTCTCCCAATTATGTAGCGCGATGCAAGAGGTTTTATATCTTACCACTGCATCAGCGCAGACGCATTGCTGATACATATTTGTTTAAAATCGCAAAAATACTATAATTGTATAAAGATTAAATAGATTGCCCTGAGCTGTTAGGCAGTTTAGGATTAGTTACAAACTGCAAAATGTTTCGCAAACCTAGCTTGTTGCGTGTCACTCATTCCAAATCCGCGTACAGGCAGAATTCGTACGGAGGGGTATCGGTATGTAAAGATGGTCACTCATCCACGGACCAACCGCGGCAAGCGTAACTTAACCTGATCGATCGACCCGTGCGGCTGACATTACTTAAATGTAGGTCAGTATTTTTAAATCACGCTGGCTTTTGTGCTACAATTACTCAAACTATTATGTTCAACTAACGCAAAAATACATTTGAGTTTAACCCTCTTACGACCATTTTATATTCCCGCCGCCATTATTATTAAAGAGAACTATTATAATATCAGTTTATTACAGTTTCTCATTAAATTGTTCGCGTTAACAGCCAAGGAAGGGGTAAAATGGCGAAAAAACGACGTTCACGACTGACTGCCGCGACTATTTTTACGTTTTACGTACAAAAATTAAAGATTCTCAATTAATACCTCGTAATTTATTTAACGATCCTTTTACATTTAATGTTTATACATAAAAAAGTATAACGAATGAATAAATCTGTGGTTAGCGGAGAAAAAAAATGTTATGGCCATGTAACATCACTATTCGGCCCACTGTGCGGTCGGACACGCATTTTGGTTGTCTTGAACACATTCATTTGTACCCTGGTGTCACGTTACACGGGTTTATAAAAATTGATGGCGTGTAATAAATGTTTTTTGGCTGCACCGATCTTGTCTCGCGATCACCGGGTTAAAAAGTATTGCAATCTCTTTTTTATTGCGTACGAGTGAAAGAGACGGGTGTAAAAGACTGTGATTGTTTCTTACATTTTTAATACCCGTGTCGATTTGTATTACGGCGTGTCCAATAAGGAGTATAATACAGTTGTTGCAAACAATGTGTGTATGTTTGTGTGGTTCATAGCAATGTCAGTAGCGTTAGATGCTTGTCTGATTGAGTTAGGATACGTGGGAACAAACAACTTTTGTTTTTTTTTTCTCGCGGTTTATTTAAACTAACAATTCAGGTTATAGCTATTATGTATTGCAGACAGGGAGTTAGACAATTATCTTTTTGTGCTAAAGTTATTTTTACATAGTTTACCATTACCTGCAACCGTGCTGGCCCAAAGGTTGACCTCGACCAATGAGATTGGAAGTCGATGACGTTTCGAATCCAGACAGGCGCTTTACTTTGTGTACATCATTTCCTCACCACTGCTCTCAAAACGGTGAAGGAAAACATCGTGAGGAAACCGGCATGACCTAGAACCGAAAAAAAGCAAAGACATCTGACATCTACCAACCCGTACTGGGCCCGCATGGTGGATTACGGTCCAGCAGTGGTACAGACGCCAGCAGGTCAAGCTACTCGAAACTGTCAAATTTTCCCAATCAACCTTGAACCGTAATACTTTAGCGATAAAGTTGAAAATCTATTAAAGAAATTTGACAGATTGTAGTAGCTTGATGTGCTGGCGTCTGAACATTATAAGCTGATCTGGCTGATCATGCTTATGCGTATTTCTTCACGTGTTTCCTCAGTAAATTTTGAGAAGGTTAGTACTCGAATCACAATCAGTAAAAAGGTACACAAATAATAAATTCCAACCCACTCGAAAGCAATGAAAGGCAAATTATCGGAACACTAAATTGTACCCTAATCGGCCATTACAAGATAAACAGCAAATATATTGTGTCTTCAATTTCCAAATAAAATAAAAACGTATAGGAACAACAGGTTGCTCGTTTTCCTTAAAACTTGAGGTTTCCTAAGTAATATTCTACGGGGGCAAATTAAATTAGCTAGCAAAACTCCGTAGATGTAATGAGTATTGAAAGTGAGTTTGTTTGGTTTTTTACGCTTTCACGCTAAAACGCCTGATGATCTTTTGGATACCAATTTTATTTTAATGTAATTTTTGACGTTCAAAAGTTCCTTTTATGTGCCTATTTGAAATAAATGATTTGACTTTGACTTTGAACGGATTTGGATGAAATTTGTCACATAGGACCATTACCTGGAGAAGGACATAGGCCACTTTTCATCTTGTATCGTAGACGAAGTCGCTAAATACGCGATTCGACCGACTGGAGCCGAGTTATCCGCGTCACCGACCGGAGCGTGATGGTTCAGTTTCGTTCTCTGTTCATAAAGAGTGAAAAGTGCTCTTAAAGAAATTTTCACTTTCAAATATAAAGGGTCAGATTAAATTAGCTAGCGAAACTCTTTAGACGTGATAGGTATCGATCGATATCTAATCATGATTCGAAGAAACTACGCTACCAGCGGTCGTTTTATAACGGCCACGGCACCTGACTACGGGATTATTCCCGTAGTCAGATGTAGTTAAGTACTTGAAATGAAGAGTTTAGAATTATACTTTTTCTGATTTATCGTCGTTAGATACCCATTGTGTCTGCGGCGTTTCGCTAGATAATTTAATTCGACCCTAAATATTCACGATTACAGAAACATCAAGCTAAGCTTCTTGGGAATTCAAGTCACGTAAAACATCTCATTTATAGCCTTTCGTGAATCTTTCTCTACACATCAAAACTTTATTATTTTACACCTCTCGAGATCTCGATGCAAAATCGTCAAATTCCATACAAAGCTGGTTTAAAAGTCTTTCCTTGTACCGTCCTACGATCGGAAACAACAATCGACAGTAAACATTGCAATATTAGCTAGCAAGACGCCGAACAATAAAACCCTGCGCGAATCGGTAACGATAAAATATAATGCACAGTGTACCTTAATCGCAACACTTGGGAAAAAACAATTCTATTCATGTTCTGGTGTTGTATATTGTTTTTGACTACAATGCTACATAAAATAGAAATGATAGATAATTTGGGTTTTAGAAGGGTTATTCTTGTTAGATATTTACTACCTGATGTCTTTTTTTTATAAATTAGTGGTCAGATAGGCAGTGGCTTCATGTAACACACTGATATTCAGCTACATCCGGTTAGACTGGAAGCCGACCCCCAAATAGTTGGGAAAACGAGCACGCTCCTCCATGCCTCTTGGTATGTAAAGGTGGTCATCCATCCACGGACAAACCGCGGCAAACGAAGCTTAACCTATTCGATCGATCATTATTTAAAAGTCTGTTTCAAATAGGTATTTTTTTGCTAGCCCATCCTGCCCTACTGCTGGGCAAGGCCTCCCCAAAATCCCTCCAGGAACTCTTTTCCCGCGCCACCTCGAACTACCCCTAGCAGTACGTGTCCAGGTCGTCTCTCCATCTCCATCTGGGCCGGCCTCGACAACGCCGTCCATCTTCAGGCACTCATTGTGTTGCGCTGGGGCTGTCTCGTAAAGTCTTTGCATTATGCTGGGCAATGGCCGTTTTGCGTGGATGTGACGCATGTTTTCCCCCCACTTGTTATATTTTTGTGTTTGTGTTCTTTTTATGCGTCATGTTTACCGCAAATTAAAGTATTTTCTTTCTTTCTAAATTAAAGATATTAATTTCCTAAGAACGATTCTTGACTTAACGATAACTGACAACCATCTCAGACAGCATAGGAACACAATATTACAATTTATACTCACATTAAAACTAATATGCAGTTGTCACAGACCATTATTTGGCATTAGCTGTTAACTAGTTTATTTATAGTTCATGCAGCTCATAATTTTAATGGCACTGTGTTAAAACAAAATATATCCCGACGATAATAGTGCTGTTAACTGAACTTCTCGTTTTATTTATGTGCCCCTCGTTCCTATTTGAGTGAACAGTTATAGCTAGTTTAAATCGTAATAGGCGAATTGGTGTCAGCAGGACTAGCGGTCGAAACGAGCTGTTTTAGGAGTAATAAATAAAATGGCTGACGAATGTGGCAGGTCCTTGTCGGAATAAGTTTTTTTTTGACATAACATCACGCATTTAAGCCCCAAAGGGTCAGGCAGAAGTGTATCTGCAGTACACCCACATTTTGCAAGTAATGTTTAAGTTCCATGGAATAAGAGGCAAGGCTATTGCCATCATCATACTACAGCAGTCCACTGCTGCACGCCATTCTGCTGGATTCTCAGCTACTTTCATCGAGCAGCTCTCAGCCACTGCGAAGTTTGCGATAAATCGGGCACAAACCTAGAAGTTTCTTTTGTTTGGCAAAAATCTGTGTTTGTAAATCAATCACGTCGCGAAAACTAAATTAAATGATACACTCAGACTTTCCTAATCCTATGAAGGTCAACTCGGGATCTCTTCTCTTTAAGATAACATCTAATACGTAGCTACAGTAAGCCCCACGCCCCACCAATAACCTAAATCGACCATACACAGTGGGCCATTCTACCAAAAATATAATTTTATGGACAAAATTATATTGCGTCTCATGAATTTTAAATAAAATCACAATTGTTCTGCGTGGCAACGTGTACTGGGTTTAAACACCATGCTATATGATGGCACGGCTAAAGAGTGGGTGAAAAAAATTTGCTGTTACGCGCCGAGTATGTTAAGGAGGTCATTGACCCATGTTCTGGAAGATTTGGCCTGCTTTTTCGAGATAAATGGTAGTATTTAGATGCAAGATAAGTTTTTTGGAAGGATATTTTCATAGATTTACGATAAAGCTGACGTTAAGTTGCATATCAAATTCCTTTTCTAAGATTTTGTGCGCGATATGTTTCGTTTAAAATTGTCTGGTTACAGAGAAACAGCTAGAGGCGTTGAAGGAGCAATAATCAAGATTTTTCGAGGAAAGTTTTAGCAGAATACAATTCCTAAAATTAACTCGAACGTCGAGAAACTTCCTTTTAGGAGTTCCAGTTTAGGGCTTCAATTTCTGGAGTCTAGATTCTGGAAACTTTTCGCGGCAGCACCTATAAGCCACAGCCAAATAGTTCCGCTGAAATAGGAAGCAATTTCTGCAACAAATATATTATAATACTAAGCTGCAACCCGCGGTTTCACCCGAATAAATCTCGATCCGGTCGGAATATCGGGATAAAAAGTAACCTATATCTACTCCAGGCCATGTGCCAAATTTCATCCCGAAAAAAATCCGTTGAGCCATTTTAGCGTATTAGCGTAACGAATATACCAAAAAAAAAACTAATCTTTTCTCTTTAAAATATGTATAGTTTAGATAAAAACTGAGTTTCAAATACCAAAATATGAAGCTCAGAAACAGGTGAGAATATTAAAAAAAAAATATCTTTCCCTAAAAATCTTTCGACCAGAATATAAGGGTACAAAACAAAAGTATGGCTAAATGGATCAGTGTGTTGATGTCATTACTGGCTAATGTGATTACAGTCAATTGTATTACGACATAGAAGGAAGTCGGAATAACAGGATCTGAGATATTATGTGTTATGTGGCCACTGACTGAGTTGTGGACGTGTCGAATGCTTTGCTTGTCTGTGGTGAGAAAAATAGAGATAATTATATTGTTGTATAGTGAGTGATTTGATGGGTATTTAAGCCTTGGAATCAGAGTAGTTCCAGTCTAGTTAAAAAAGAGATGAGCGTTTTTGAATTAAATGTTTCGTGGTTTTTTGTTTTTAAGGGACTTGTGGCGTAATTGCAGCCGCACGGGTCGATCGATCAGGTTAAGCTACGCTTGCCCCCTCCGTGTCTTGGAAAGCACGTTATGCCGTTGATCCCGGTTGTCATTCGTGGATATTTGGCAGTCGTTACGGGTCGTCAGAAGCTCGAAAGTCTGACCACCAGTCTTACCAAGGAGTATCTTATTACCCAGTTGAATTTGACTAGATTGTGGAGGTCAGATCAGCAGTCACTTCATGTAAAATACTGGTACTCAGCTGCATCCGGTTAGACTGGAAACCGACCCCAACATAGTTGGGAAAAGGCTAGGCAGATGATGATTCTTGAATGAACTATTTCTTCGTCCTAAAAGTGTGTTTGTTCGGCTTTTGTTTCAAAAAGATTTATTTAAGTGATTATATCCCTTTGGTATTAAAACAAGATTCTCTTAAGTATACCAAAACGTTGTTATATTAAACCATTAAAGAATTTAAGAGAGAAGTAAAAAACAAAATCCAAGTCATATATCTTTTAAAACATCCGAAATATACAGGTAAGACAAGCATTAATGGATTTAACGACACAACGTTAGCGATAACGTTATTAAATAAAACTCCCGGTATAAATAACCCTATCTGGGGGCCGTAAAACTGCCGAATTTGGCCGTAACCTCGCGTGTTCGGGGCTTTTTAAATCCGGAATAACTTGAGATTCATGCCACAACACCATCTCAAAAAGACACCAAAAAACATCCACCGCGATTTACTTTCGCAATGTTTTCCTGTAAATTGTAACGTTTTTTACAAACAAACAAACTGCAATTTAAAGGCTTCAAAGCAATATTTATTCGCATCAGTGATGCTAAAGACGTGTATGAGAGCATAAATCTACCGATCTCATGATACTAAACAGGACCAACTGCATATCTAGTTCCCAACTCGGATGCCACACAAATCACAATAAGCGCTCTTCATTATCCGCATTTCAGTCTGGTGGGGCCCGTATCTATCGGAATGCGCCCACAAAGGAGTATCCATACACCGAGTTACTAAGTCGCTACACTTTGTCCAACCGGCTTCGGTTCAAACCAGTCCGACTCGGGCCGGTCGCACACCTCCAAAGGCAAAACGGCCTAAACACCAGTTGACTGACACCTAAATGCCACTTAGGAGTTCTTGTTCAAAATTTTATTGGTACTAAGTAACCTCGACGTTTTTTGTCCGTGGCCAGTAGGCCCGACACAATGTCTGTTGACCTCTCTCATTCATAGAAACAAAAGGTTGCTTGGAACTCTCAAAGGTTTCGTCTCAATGCTTCGTATTTAATTATCTCCTCAAACTAGTTAGTGTAACTATGAAACTATGAAAAGTTTCTTAACAGCGGCGCAGTGTGCACGGCCGCGGTTCATTAAGGCGAATACAGTTGATAATCGCTCGCCGCCTAGTGGCACTTACGCTCGAGTTGCGCGGACAAAATTCCAAGTAAGCGACGGGATATTTTAACTCTGGTATACGCTATACAGTAATTACAGATGTGCCATCGAGGTAAATAGCCTGAGTTCCCTCTCACTCGCTCCTTACATCGACTCATTCCTGTCATTTGCCCTGTGAAGAACACTTTACTCCAGTAAATATTGAGGGGCTCGCCCGGTACATTTGTGGTAGATCCTTTTATGAGATTACGCCAACCAATGACCATAATGTTCGATGCTAATAGCTTATACCTAGTAATTTCTGTAATAATACGGCCATCGTGAAGACTTCGATAGATCTGGCGAAGTGGGGTTATATAATTTAATGTCTTTATCATACCAATCTAGTTTTATCCGATAGTAAATAACGATTAACATATCTTGAAATCAAGAATTATTTGTTTAACAAAACGTTATGAGTTGGCTACATATTAAAGTTATTTGTCAGGCAGCTCGTTATGTTTACTTAATTAGGCAGTTAATGTCACATCTATATTCTGAATTTCCGCTTTAAATTGTAGCCATTTCAGCGTTAAATATTTTAGGGATTTGAACAAACAGATATTTGGGTCACAAATTAATGTAACACGGAGAAAACAAGTAAGACCAGAATAGAATACTCTTTATTATGTACACCAGAACAGTGGTGGGTGGCCCAGTGGCAAAGGCGACTTACGAGTTGTAGGTTGTGGGTTCGAACCCAGGCAGGCGCTTTAGATTAGAAGCGCGAAAGTTTGTGAGGATGGATGGATGGATGTTTGTTACTCTTTCACGCAAAAACCACTGAACGGATTTGAATGAAATTTGGCACACAGATAGTTAATAACCGGGATTAACACATAGGATACTTTTTATCCCGATATTCCCACGGGATCTAAACTTATGCGGTTGAAAACGCGGGGCGCTGCTAGTATAACAATAATCATGAAAAAGGAGCAAAGAAAAACAAATGATGATAATTAAGGAGAGGAACTGTTAGCCTTGTGTGTTATTAGCCTTTAGTTGTATCCCTCTCTTCCATTCGTGTTTGGCCGTGATGTATGCCGAAGATATGAGACGGCCCAACAAAGAAGTGGCGTGCCTCACGTATATTCCATTTTTCTGAAATATAAACCCCCTGAAAAGGCGCCCGTAGGAAAATAGTAATTACAAGTTCTCCTTTCTCGCGGCGTGCCATTGTGTGTCGGCCACAATGCGGTGGAATCTTTTTGTCCGCGCTATCGGCTGTTTGCACCCACAGTGCGCCCAGTAGCACGGAGACATATATATTATATATAGAAGATTAAAGTCCCACTTGTCGTCATTGACTTGAATCATGGGTAAACATTTCCGTTACTAAAAAAAACAAAAATCTCCTTCCACTTAACCCAACTTTCAAAACAAGAGTCCCTTATAGTCCAACTACTCCATCATCGTCCACCATAGACCTCACTCATAGCTTTTAGACGATACTATTTTAAGTTTTTTTTTTTCTTAACCTGCGTCATAAAAACATTATTTTCTTTCTTTTTTCATCAGGCATGATGGACTCTTGGTGGAGTATGATGGACTCTTGCTTTGAAGGAATCAAGAATCCATTATACTCCTAAATAGTCCATCATAGACCTCATCCATCGCTTTTAGACAATACTATTTTAAGTTTTTTTTTTTTTGTTTTGTGTAAATATTGTGTTACTTAACTGGGTCAAATACCTAAACATTATTTTCTTTTTAACCGACTTCAAAAAAGGAGGAGGTTCTCAATTAGGATGCTTTTTTTTCTTTTCATCAGGCGTGATCGAGGTCAAGGATCAAGAGCAGGACCATTCAGCATCTTTTTTTAAATACCTAATTTTTGCTGTAAATACTAAACAGTTAAATTTTTAAATTTTCCGTTCATTAAAACTGCGCCCTAAATACAGTTCATTCTTAGCCCCTTTGTTAAAATAATCAGGTATCCCGAACCAATGCAGCTTCACTTTTGTTACTTTATCGGGCGCTTGCAATTTCTTCTTAAAGTGACATTTTTTAAGTACACAGACTTGTTTTAAATTAGCTAGCTTAACTCCGCAGACGCGATGTGTATCGATATCTGAACACGATAAAACATAAGAAAACAGTTTTTCTCAATTCACACTTAAAGTAACAACACTAATAGCGGTCGTTGATCTCTCAAAAATAAAACATCATATCATTGTATTTTTCCAGTTATGTACTCTATCACCAAAATCTATATCTGACCACCGTAAGGACAATCCCTGCTTGCAGAGTATATTATTAGTCGACCTAAAAAGGATCCTCTTTTGTTTTACTTACGGACGCAGCTGTGGTCATCATGTGCACGTTTTCAAAATGGTCAGATGTATGTTTTGGCGATAGTATACGTATATAAACACACATAAAGAAAGGAACAGAAAAATACGTACAAAGGTGATTCTGCTTTTAATTTAAAATAACCCTGTAGGTATAATTAAAAAAATGTCACTTCTCGGTGTACATTAACGGTTAACGTTTACGTGTAACGTGTATTTTATCTACTAAGCTAAAATTCTTACGAAACTTTCGTCAGCGAAACTCCAAACAATTCAGAAACAAGCAGTTTTATTAACGCAACTTGTTCTCTTGTTTAATCATTCACCGTGTAACGTGGAGAAGTTTCCAAATAAATTTCGCACTGAGTAGCCAAAGTAATTTAGTTAGAGTGCCTTAGATAACCAACCTGTGTCTGCCGTGGGCCGTGGGGCAAGTTCGACCCCCAAATTAACTTCAACACAGACGCAAAATTATTTTGTCTACACATAGCTAATGGTTGAGACCACTGTGCAATTGAATTATAGAAACCTGAGTCAATAATGATATCAGATACGTTCGGGCCAAATTAGAGAGACTGGAAATTACACAAATTAGTAGGTATGTTGAAGTTGGTATTCGATGTGTTATTTATTAGCTATTTCAGTACATAATGACTTCATAATTCGATTTAACAGTTGTTTAAATGTATCAATGAAGATTGATAGGTAATCATCACATCATGTTTTCGGATAGATTTAAAAGTTTTTAGCTTTACTTTGTGTATATAATTTCATCACCACTGCTCTCAAAATGGTGAAGGAAAACATCGTGAGGAATCCGGCATGTCCTAGACCAAAATATTCGAAGACATGTGACATCTACCAACCCGTACTGGGCTCGAGTGGTGGATTCTAGCTCACTCCCTCTCACAGAGAGAGGCCTGTGTCCCAGCAGTGGTAACTTTGTTGGCTGATCATGCTGAAGCTGTTCTAATACTAAATAAAATTTTGTTTGCAAAAAGTTATTAACAATTTTTTGTTAATAGATTAGATGTCAAAATGCATTGGATATTTATAACGAGTTGATGTTTTTATTGAAATTTGTCGACATCCATTTGTGAAAGTGAAAGAACCATTAAAAACAGTTTAATAGTTTTTGTGTAACACGCTCGTGACGCTCGTTCAGACAGAAAATGATTTTTTGCCCCTAATGGTTTCTAAAACCATATTTTTTTCTGACAGTAGACGTAATATACACGTTGTAGTTATAATATCAAAAAGCATAGACTAACAGAATTAAAGGTCATTGGGCATATTTGACCCGGTTCATGAAAGGCTGCGTACAAAAACCAAATGTGTTTTACATTAATGAGCTTGGTCTCACATTTCATTCAATATAAGTAGTTTTTTTTAAATGGCCGGGAGAAAAGATATATTTAACATTTAATAATAAATGTTTGTTACTTTTATTCGGTAATAAAACACAAAAGTAAATGAGTTTTAGTTGCAGTGTACCATGCCATCCTGCGGCGCAAGCTATGCCGTGTGACTAGCACAGCGGTATATCTCTCTTTCCCTCAGACATGCAGACAAAAATGTTCACCTTAATTATTTTTATTTTATTGATTACTTAAATGGTCATGGATCTTTGACAGTCGTTAAGGGTAGTCAGAGGCCCGAAAGTTTAACAACCAGTCTTACCGAGGGGTATCGTATTACCCAGTAACTGGGATGTGGAGGTCAGATAGGCTCGCTCGAGTCGCTCCATGTAAGATACTGGTATTCAGCGGCATCCGGTTAGACTGGAAGCCGACCCCAACAGAGTTGGGAAAAGGCAAGCAGATGACTTAAATGATCATGGCCTAGTTGGTCTAGTGGTCGCAAGCGCTACTGCTGAACATAAGGGTTCGATTCACGGGTTGAGCAAAGTGTTATTGGGTATTATCATCTGGAATTTCTCAGTAATCTGGATTTGTTTCCGGTTAATGGCCATAGACTCGTCCTCTCTGTTACATGGGAATTAATTATACATTGCGAAATGTGGGCGTGCTATAGGTACACCCCTGCCTAACCCTTCAGGGATTACATGCGTGATGTTATGTACTTAAATAGTATGTACATAGTTTCGTTATTTCACATTTCCTACTCAAAATGTCAAAAATCTAATCGAAATACTTCCTACCGTACCCTCATTGTCACCAAATCAAAGCCCATAAAACCCTCCATGACTACAACACATCTATATATAAAATAATCCCATCCTTCACAAACGGCAATTTTGTCCAGCCCAGCGCAATGTGTCCCACTGTGTTAAATCGATAAACGAACAAAGCGCCCATTGTTGATATATCGAAGTGTGAGGCTTGTATATCTGCTATATCTAGCTTAGTTCACGCCACGGAATAGGTAGGTGCAGAAGGTCAGCTGGGACAAATTGAATTAGTTAGCGAAACTCCGCAGACGTGATAGGTACCTATCGATATCTAAAAATGATCAAACAAAAAATTTATTAATTTGATGAGTTTTTTGTTTGGGTCATCCACCACAGTGTTCTGTGTCACTTGAAATCCTATCCTACTAATATTATAAACGTGAAAGTTTGTATGGATGGATGGATGTTTGTTACTCTTTCACGCAAAAACTACTGAACGGATTTGGATGAAATTTGGCACACAGACGGTTTATAATCAGGATTAACATATAGGATACTTTTTATCCCGATATTCTCACGGGATCGAAACTTATGCTGGTGAAACCGCGGGGCGCAGCTAGTATCAGTATAAAAATCAGTTTTATTTGTGTAAACTTCACAGAAGGTTAAAACAAAAAAATCACACAGTAGCAACACACAAAGGCCGTTGACCCCAAAAAAAACCTCAATGTTTTATTTTTGTTTATTTTGTCATGTTTAGGTATCGACATTACGTCTGCAGAGTTTTGCCAGCTTATTTAATTAGTAATTTTTTTATACCTATAGTTGAGCTCCCTAAAATAGGGTTGTTGAGCTACACGATGACTGATGCATGCATGTCATCTACTGGGACAGGTCAACAACTCAAAGCTGCACAGTACTTTCTTCAAAAGGCACTTACAGACATGGTCCTGTATTGTTAGACTCACATAAAATCCTAATAATATACTGTTTGGACTTCAAATTAAGATCATGACCTCTGAGTTTGTTTCAGAATTTCTCCTCAGGGATCAGTCAGCTAAGAAATTCAGGCGCCATCGAGTTTTTATAATATTGATCAACAAAATATCGACGTGTAAAAGTGTCTTAAAAGGTCTACTTATATAAATAAACATTTCGTTTAATTTCGTACAACGAGCGAAAACGCACGCACACATAAACACGATTCACATACGGCGAGTGCAAGTGCACTCGCGACTGGCATTTGTTTGAGGTCGCCGCGCGCCGTACGTACCCTCTGTACTGTGTCTATTCTGTGTTCACACTAATGCATGGTCAGAGTTGTAGATCAGCCAATCGATTCTGTAAAAATCTCACCGTGAAAAGTTAGGTGAAGTAAGCTTAGAGTGAACTGTGTGGTACCGCCAGTCTCGCTATGTGGTGCCACTCTAAACAGAGTCAAACAGTTCAAGTACCTTGGTCACTGGGTTGCAGAGGATGGCACTGATAACTGTGATATTGAGAGGGGGGAGCGTAGGGCATAGGCCGTAAGATGCAACATGCTGGCCCGCAGATTTGCAAAGTGCGACAGCAATCTCAAGATAACTCTGTTTAGGGCTTATTGCCAGACCTTTTATACTTGCAGTCTGTGGATCAGATACACGCAGAAAACGTTTAATGCCCTGCGTGTGCAATACAACAATGCGTTTAGGATATTGCTGGCGCTACCTCGTTTCTGTAGCGCATCAGGGATGTTCGCAGCAGCGCGTACAGATGACTTCTTTGCGATTATTCGTAAAAGATCCGCTTCACTGCTGCGTCGGATGCGGGGTGGCGACAACAGTCTCCTGAGCGTTGTTGCTAGTAAGTCTGATGGCCGCCTTATGGGGCACCTGTGCGCAGTGCATGTACTGTTGCCTGGTGTAGCCGTGAGGTGGCGAAATTAAGTATTATTAGTTGTGTGTAAATTCTATTATACTAACATAGGTTAAGGAATACTAACAAATTTATGGGTTCTACCTGAATTAAAGATAAATAAATAAATAATGTCAATCCCTAGCATTTAGTTTGGAATGACAGCTCACTCCACGCTCACTTCACCTAAGTTTTCACGGTGAGACGGTTACAGAATCACACTGCTGATGTTTGTGTAGTGAAGTGATTCGGTATCATGTATTTTCTATTTTGATTACCAAGTGTAATAAAGTGGTGATATTATATCTCAATTGAAACCGTCTGCGGTCGGGTTAGTGACCTGTTTGTTTACATTTTTGGTCAATACTATCGAGATAGTTTTGACCAAAAATATCCAAGTATCTTTTATACCTAAAAAAAATTCTGAAAAAGAATTCTCGTTTTTTTTTTTAAGTCATTTCATGTCAACCACATCAAATATGATTGAAAATTGGTCGCGGCTATTGGTTTTACACTCAATCACAACAGCTTTGAATGAAGATTAACTGACCAAGCTTTCAGAATTTGGGGTCTGGTCTAAGCAATTCGTTTCTGTACGCACGGCGACATATCAAGCTATACATTTCCAGTAGAAGCTGACTTCTCATTGTACAAAAAACCTATACAATGCGAGGTCAGTTAAAACTAGAAATGTATAGCTTGATGTGTCGCCGTGTGTACCATTGTTAATGGGAATAAAAGAATCAGGCTCATACATTTCACAAGCTTTAGATCGTTTGTTGTATCTAGCTATGCCATACTTTTTGAGTACCTACTTACACAAGCAAAAAAAAAATTAAGTAATTTCGCCGCGTTTATAGGGTCCTTGTTGGACTAAACGTTGATAGGTAAACCGGCTGTGCGCACCTGAGTGGCCTGATCTTCGATCATGCCTCTAAAACATCAATTTTGTTCAAGAGGAACGCTTCAGCAAATTCGTTTTAACACCCTCCAGGAGTAATTTACATCTTCTTATCTGTAATAGCGCAGGAGGGTTTTTTTTTTAGGGTTCCGTCTACGGAAGGACCTTTAATTCCCTTCATGGTACTGTGTAGCTTTTTTCCTGGTTTAAACTTTATGCTTTTTTATTGGTGGTTTAAAGAGGGGAGCGTTGTGCCCTGCGGTGGTCGTCATAATTCATGGGCTACTAAATTTTAAGTGGGGGAAAATGAAAATGCGGAAAATTTCTGAGCAAGTAAAAATTTTGAACGTATTTTACAGTTTTTTAAATAATTCGATGGACGCATCATTGCTATTTGCAAATAGAAAATGTACACGAGACTTTACTGTCTCGAAAAACTTAAACATCTGTACTTACATTGTAGCATTGTTTACTGTTAGACTATAAGTATTCCTGTCGCAAAATAATATTAACATACAATACATAAAGAACATTTTTGTATTGAAATTAAAATACACAATTTAACTCCAACAAAAATATGACTAGAACATAACACGTTGCCAATTTCTAACACAAAAAAAAAAAAACAAACAAAAACTTTAAAACCACAATTAAATAAATTAATAAAAATATATCCTAACTTAACTAAAACTATTCACAAACCAAAATATAGCATCGAAAAATTCATAAGCATGGCTGTCGACTGGTAATGCAGCACCCAAGGGACTAAATATGTATAAAATATATAATACTATTAAATTAATACGGAACCACGTCGTTACTAGAGGAGCTCATACTTAATTTTTTACACAACCAATGGAAGCACTTTGATAGCGCTATGATAGATTCAGTGAGGGTGGCGGTGACACCTGGCGGACCATTGTGCATAGATAGACGAGTTCTGTGTTTAATGATGCTATATTTTATCGCTCCTCCACGTCGTAGCTTGCAATGGTTGAAAAACTTTTAAAGTGTTTTACTTAGTATGATTTATGTAACGTATTTTAGCTGTTTTTTTGGTTTGTAACGTTGATTTTGAGTAGAATAAGCTTTTGACGACGACTTCGTCCGCGTGAAATTTCTGGTTCCCCCGACCCAGTCCCTCGCATCGCATCGTCTGCCCACGCTACTACCTCCTTGTCTTTTTGCCTTTTTTTATTTTTGCTCGCCTTCTAGGGGTCGTAGAGTGATGTAAAGCCTATAAGCCTTCCTGAAGAATCGGGCTATTAAATGCAAAAAGCATTTTTCAAATCCGACTGGTAGTTCCAGAGATCACCGAAGTCCAAACAAACAAACTCTTCAACTTTATTATTAGTAGAATAGATTCTTAAAAACAAAAGTTGTTTAGTCTGTTCTACCTAAATAGGTCACTGAACTGTCAACTGTCACTAGATTAAGATACAACAGATATTGATAAGTAACTGAGGGTTACTGCCATGTTATCATTCAGCAGATGGTGTCGACGAGTGGCCAACCACCCCACACATCGGTAGATAACAAGATAAGCCACGTAACGATACAGTAGACTGATTGTTGATAACACAAGTAGGTACAAATTCATAGGACAAATTCGATTTATGATAGATAGGGTGATAACTCGAATTTGTCCTGTTATATTTCTGAGAGCACTGGTGGCGCCGTGGTATCGGACCCGACTTACGATTTGTAGATAGTGAGTTCATACCCAGGTAGGCCATTTACTTTGTGTATTTAATTTCATTACAACTGCTCTCAAAACGGTGAAGGAAAACATCGTGAGGGAACCGGCATGTCTTAGAACCAGAAAATTGAAGACATATGACATCCACCAACCCGCACTGGGCCCGCGTGGTGGATTTTGGCCCACTCCCTCTGATAGAGACGAGGTCTGGGTCCCAGTTGTGGGAAAATTTATAGGCTGTTTGTGACGCGTTGTTCGCATGTTGCGTTGTAGATACCGATACACGGGAATTGGTCTTCTGTAGTTCTGCTTCTTTCTTGAAATACATTTTGAACGTTGCCTATATACGTAAGGTTGTTCTGATACATTATATTTTATATTTCGGTATATTTTTTTTTTTTAACTTTAGGTACAGACGCCAGCAGGTCAAGCTAACCGAAACTGTTAAATTCGCCCAATCAATCTTGATGCTTTAGCGATAAAGTTGAAAATCTAATAAAGAAATTTGATAGATTGTAGTAGCATGATGTGCTGGCGTCTGTACCTAGGCACTGGATTCATGAATTGGCTAGACAATAAAGGCACGGTGTATATTCAAGACCTATGCCAAAGGTATGCAATCACAATTTATTTTAAATTCCGAGCCACGTCCGTTCGTGTGCTTGCTTACCTGTCCGTCAATTTGCATGTGCTCATCTCAAAAACGATTTTCAGACGTTTTAATTATTGTTTTGTTTATAGTTTATCTATTGTCTTGTCCAATGAGATACGTGATAATGGGTTTTCTATTGTTTTGTTATTTTTGTCTTTTTTTTTTGTGGACCTCCCATGATTTTATGTGGCCTTGGTATGTCATCATGACTGTATTATAAGAATCACTTGACCTATCACCTGTGTCTGCGCGCGCACACACTTGCGCACTATAACATCTCCGGCGTAGAAGGCTGGTCTCCGCTGAGATTGGCTACCATGGTTAAAATTCGGGCTGGGCGACTATTTTCTATTAAAAGAATTTCAAGTCTTCACAAGACGAGGCCTGGGTCGACGACGCGTTGTGTTTCACGCGCGCCTCAAAGAGATGTCAGCACGAACTGACGGGGTCCGCTAGGGCCGATGCCTGCCAGGGCCGCGGATTGTTCGAAAGAGTTACCGTGGCCCCTGGCACAGGCAACTGAAGGAACACGGGTGGGTTTTAGTCAGTAAAAGTCCGACACACCCTTCCGCTCAGCCCAGAGCGGGCGAAGTCATTTGATGATTTCCCACCCCAAAAAAAAAGTCTTCACTTAGGTACCTTAGTAGGCAACAATACAAATTGTATATACATCACAGGCTGTGATGTATACAATTTCATGCTTTTAAGAAGAGAAACCCTGTATTTTTGGTGTAGAAAAGCGAGAAAGCCATTCTTTGACTGACTTGAGAGTTGAACCTGGACCCTCCGCTAGCAATACTACTAGACTATATCTTGATAGGGTCATGGTAACACAACAAGTCTTCATTACCAAAAATAAACTAAGTTGCCAATATTAAAATTAATATATTCATGCCTCAGGTAGACCTTTAAACTTAATTGATACAGAGGTAGATTACCAAGCGTCTATCTTTAGTTATTAAATGGAATATTCATAAAAGTGTAGACCATTTTTCAATATGAAAATTACTTTTGCATCTTAGATAATATATAACAACCGATTTCCATCATACTTGTCAAAGAGAAATAGAGCTTTTAATTCGTTACTATAAAAAACTTTTTTGCAAAAAAAAACAACCGACTTCCAAAAACAAGTCGGGGTTCCAAGTCGGTGGCAAACAACGAAAATGCGAACCCAACGACACCGACTTCCGAAATTAAAGTTATTTTTCACTTTGTAGTGTCGTTTTTGGAAGTCGGTTGTTTTTTTTTTTTGCAAAAGTTTTTATTTTTCACTTTTAAGTTGTAATTTTTACCAGTAATTTTGGTTTAAAAACCAAACTACTGAAACGTTTTTGGTGAAATTTCTATGGGACCACTTAAGAAGTATCTCCTTTCGAACAAAAAAAGAATTTTGAAAATCTGTCCACAATTGGCGGAGCGTAACAAACACACAAAAAAAAACACCGTCGAATTGAGAACCTCCTCCTTTTTTGAAGTCGGTTAAAAATGAGCAATGTAATTCTATTTATTGATTAAGAACAAGTTTTCTCATTCCCGATCTACACATGACTACTAAATGTAATTGTTGCGTAGGCAATGTTTACTAGAAATGACATCGAAATAAAATTGCCTGAAACTGGGCTACACCGCCGTAGGGATAGTAATTAAAGTAATGAAGTCTTTATAACGTGGGTACGTGGGTTTGGCGCCGTGTCGGGCTCATAACGGTCAGTCCTTATCTCTTTAAGATCTTCTAAGCCCACTCTTACAACCGGATTTGAACACGGTTACCTGAGTTGCATAGATAGATGGGTTTGCGCATTTTTTTAAAGCGAATATTGTTGTTTTTGTTTCGTATGTAATTTCAAAAACTCAGAGGAAACTGGAGCGGATAAAGTAGTCGAGTTGCCAAGCATGGTGATTCTGTCGAAGATTAATGTCAATTTTTTTTTTTTTTGGGAATGCCATTTCGCATTTCAACCTATGAGGTTGTCGTGTACTTAACTGGGCTTGCCTGTCGATACCTCAATACATTAAGGCCTCCAGGCAGGGCTTAAAAAAAACTTAAAAACTGAGCGAATACATGCTAAGGGCACCCCCTGTGGGGAACGGATCTCGGCTTAGGGCGTTACTGGGAGAGGGGAGCAAGGGACAGGCTGGATCGGAATTAGATTGATAACAATAAATATTCATAAAACATAAATAGATAAAACAAAGGATACGAAATGGCCAGACATAAAAACAGTAGGTTTTAATAGAGTAGGAGAAAACCAAAGAAACGATGGATGGACTGTGTGAATAATGATGTGGCTAGAAAGGGGGTGACTACCGAGATGACGACTAATAGAGAAGTATGGAAGAAAAAGACATGTTACGCCGACCGCAAATAAATTGGAATAAAGCTTCGGCCAAACTTGCGCGACCAAAGCGACTGCGAAGCGGCAGCGTCAGTCGCGCGGCAAACGCTGCGCGTATTTATCTACGGCGCCTTGCAGACCTACGCGACCGCTGTAGTCGCGCAGGTGTTCACGTTTAGTTTAGCGTTGTTGTCGCTTTGGTCGCGCAGGTTTGGCCGAAGCTCAGAGGCTGGAGAATGATGAAGATGATTCAGAATCTTAGAATTCACATCGACATCAATTGCAAAATAATACATAGTTACTCATATAGTAGGCAAGTTAAAATTAAACAATGTAGGCCCTCGCAACACTTTAAAAACGATTTGCAAATTACTTACTCATCTCTTAGAAAAGAAACTCCAACCAAACATGCGAACGTACCTGCAACAAAAACAATACAAATAAGTAGTTATTCAAAACAATTATAAACTAAAAACATCCATTATAAACGGGAACACAAAACATTGTCATAATCCCGAAATCCCCTCAAAAGCTCAGAAACAAACCTTCCCAAAAAGACAATGCACAGTGTGCCGAAATCGAAACGTCACTAGACAAAACGAAATACGAAAGTCCCCTGAGAGCGACGACGGTAAAGTCCGTTTTGACATGTATTAATGGTGGCTACAGAGACGACATGGAGAGATAAATAGCCCTCAGCCATTAATGAGATAAAAAAACGTGACGAACATTATTTTCCGTTATTCTCTTGGTATTTAGTTCGGGGATAATGAAGCATTTAACTCAAGTTTCGAATTGATTGTGGCTCGATTTGGATCACTGTGTGTCGGAGTTCTGGTTGATAGTTTTGTTAATTATTTCTTGTTATGGTACTGTTATCTAAATAGAAAAAGATCGTGGGACTTAATAGCCGATTCACTGTTATTTTTCCTTTTCCATAGGTGACTCGCACGTAGTTCATTTATTTGTCAATTTAATGCAATGAAGTTAAGAAAATGTACAGCCAATTTTCGCAATCAACCTTGAACCTTAAAGCTTTAGCGATAAAGTTGAACATCTATTAAAGAAATTTGACACATTGTAGTAGCTTGATGTGCTGGCGTCTGTACACATTGTTGTCGTCTCGCCTACAAATAAATTAAGTCACCTATAGAAAAAATAATATTATTTAAAATGGACGCACTTTTCGGGCAAGTAAATTCGGGCCAATCCACGGTGATCCAAGCCCTACAAGCGCGGTCATAAATATCTTACTTTATTAAATGAGATTCTTCAGAAGGGTAAATAATAAAAAATACTTCACAAATGTACATTAATGCTTTATTTACATAATTTAACACATAATATACAATAAACTGTACAATATGTACTATTTATATATAAATTTAAATAGTCAATGTTTGAGATTTATTGTCCTTCGTTCGGAAATAAATCTGAATATGATATTAATACTATTCATGAAGAGGATATAATGTAGTTAAATATGTATTCTTTTATATATTATTATACATATTATATACAACAAAAAGCAAGAAAACTAAAACTACAATCTATTTACAAACGTAATCATAACCACAACTAAGTTAAAATAATCACAACAACCAACCTAATTCCAATTTAAACTAAATTCGTAATAAATGTAAAACCTGCCTCGACATAACGCTTTTTTTCTTACGGGAAAGTTTTCGAAGACTAGTAATGAATGGCTCTGAGCTGAGTAAGTCTGTTATGTAAGTCCGTATTCGTAAGTACTCGCGTCATTTTTCTCGTGTGATCCGCCTGAAGGCCTTATAATGTTTGTTGTTAGATTCTGCTGCCTCTTTGAATAATTCCCCGATAGATAATAGAGCATACTGTGTCACTTCAGTTCCATGGATGAGGACTTTGTAAACGGAAGCTGGGAGATTATACCACGGATATTTTTGAATTAAAAGTCGCGCGGTTTCCAAAGCATATTCATGAAATTTATCCGAATCAATATTAAAACCCGAAAAAAAAGACAAGGGCTAAAGGCTTGTAAAATAATTGTAGATCAATTTCAACAACAACAACAACCGTCCGCGTTCGCAAGATAGCCCGGGCTGGTTCGCGTTTTCTTGAATGCACTGCTCATAATTTCTTACTAATTCGACACTAATTCAATTTCATTTAACCAATACGAGTACTTATGCAAAAATTTTGATTTATTTCTAGAGAAAATTTTCCAAAATCTATCAAGACTTTTACATAAACTGAGTATCTTACTACCTGAGTTCCTAATGTCTAGATTCTCACCAGTGAAGCTAAAATAGTTTCCAACACGTGTTGATGTTTCTGAGGAACACTTCCAGTTACAGCAGACCAAATCTCAAAGAAATGCATCCTTGAGAAAGTACATTTAATCAAAGCACGTGAAAAAAAAAATATTTTACGTATGTTTCGTAGACCGTGCTACGCTTGAGCCTACGCAGTTGTAGAGGCTATATAGCAACTAAAGTCGCAAAAGGACGCAAAAAAACCTTTTATATTTTCAAAATAGACAGTTCATTAATTAATTTAAGATATGTGAGAGTATTCGACTATGGTTGAAATTAGTTGTAAGGTTATGTGAAGTCAACAATATGTTAAATATTTGGTAGAAATCCTGTGTGGCGTAGCACTTAAAAACACGTCATAATAAGTCAAATAAAATTTAAAAAATATAACTAAATAGTAAGAACATACCTTGATCTTGGAAATCGATGTCACAAACACCACTCAAAAACAAAATGTGCTAGTGAGTTACTGATACGTCGAGCGCAACGTAATGATGTGTTCACTTCGGAGGTCGAAAACTAAGTGATAATTAGGTAAAATGGGTGACATATTTATATTTTTGGGTAGCATGTTTATCGGTAAATCGTTAGAAGTAATTAAAGTGGGGGTAATTGATGATGAAATTTTGCATTTATGACCTAAGGCCACGCTAATATTATCTATACAGTATTGTAAACTCGGCCGTATCTTTGGAATAAATGCCTACAGCCGCGCGGTACGTAAGAAGTGATTAATAAAAATGCGTGTTATTTTTTGATTCGTAGATTTAATTAAAAAACCATGTTTATGTTTATCACACATGCCCCGAGGTTTTAACACAAGCGTACCTACCGTAACATGATTCATGAACCGCCTATAACTACCTATTTCACTCGTGTCAATCACTTTCCTTTATTCACTTTATTTATTAATCCAGACATCTTTTTTTCGGGAGATAAAAGGAAATACTTATCCATTAAAAAGACACATTATGTACCTACCTACTAGTAAGTAAAATTATTTTATAGTCTTACCTTTCAGTTTCCAGGTACCTAATCTAAAAAAGTTATCTTTGGATGCGTTATTGATGAATTCATGCAACCAAAACCAGCACAATATATCCTACTTGTCATATTAAATATGTACTTTTACTTATTTTTAGTGAAAAAACCGCGCGGTTATTGTTAAAAAAACAACACACCGTCCGTTCGTCACTGCGGCACAGTCGCGACTGCATGTCGAGCGCATACCGAGATCGAGGCGCGTAGGCCTAGCTCGCGCTTCGTCCGTTTATATGAAGTTGGAATACTGTATAGATAATATTACCGTGCTAAGGCGGTACCACCGTGCAATCGACTAATAAGCCGAACGTGGGTACCTCGATACAGTAGCACAATAATCGATAAAAACAAACACCGCTTTATTCTTACATTAAATTCCAAAACAAAACAATTCTCCTCCAATTTCAGCAATACATCTCAAAAAGAAAAATCCCGCTGAAAAGAAAAGTTAAAATGGACACCGTGAAAAAAGTTTCTAATTTTAATTACAAATCCAAATAGCTCCAAGTTACGAAACAGACACTTAATAGTTGAAAGGGAAAGTAATCTACTTAGTCTTAAGCATTTTTTTAATGTCACAAGGTCGTGAAAACCCTCAATTTTGCAACAGAGAACATCTATTGAGGCGAAATGGAATGGCTACACGATTTCTGCCATTAGAGGTTTCATTAAAACGGTGGTTAGTTTTTGTCCACGATGACCGTCGTTCTGCCCATTGGGGATTAGTTTTCGCAGTTTTTGTTAGGTTTTCACATCATCTGTGGCGAATTTAAATGTTTTATGAAATTGTGATGGCAGTTTTTATTTCGCTCTTAACGAAAGAAGTAGCAGATTTGTAGCAAAAAAAAAATTAAACTTTCTGGAATTAATAATTATGTAAAAATGCTAAGGCGGGCTTATATTCATCACGGACTGTTTATGCGCCCAAAAAATGGTGATGGTTTTTTCAAAACCCTATTTGCTAAAATTCTCACAGCCAAATTGACCATCATTACGACCGTTTACGCAAGCGCATGGCCAAAAATGTGACAGCAGAATTATCCTCAAATAACGAAATTGGTGTAAAAAAAAAATTGGTGGCTGTGAAAACACATTCGTCCAATGTTTGAGTTGCACTTAAAGCGGGGACAAAAAACCCTTGCATCCGGCGATCCTGCATGCTGGCGAAAAAGCGGTCAAAAGACCAAACCGAATTTGGACGCAAACATGTAAACAGATTGGACCACTGGCAACGTTTTCCCCTTATAAAAAGTGCAAACAAATTATTGAATAACACAGTCTTTTTAATAACGTCGGCGCGATGAGTTATATTTTAGTATAGCTTTGAAGTTACTTACTCCTTTAAGGCTTAATACACTTCGACATTTCTATTTGTACCACTGACTGGACTGGTCCACTCAAATCTGTGTGGTACTTTCCTTAAAAAACCATTTCAAACACCAATCTACATGGTCTTCACATGATCTGACCAAGATTATGTCTGGACTTTAAAAGAGACTGACCTCTAAGCTTGTTTCGGCCTTTATTATTTAGCCTAGCTTATTTTTTATATAAACATGTAACATGTAAAACTGATTCCGATATTCTATACAATATGTCCCGGAATTAACGCACACCACCAGACACCCCAATTAGAATATTATGTTATAATCATAATACATACACTGAATTTTCATTATTATGTATAAAACACTGTTTTTTTATAAATCAGTTGTACAGATTTTAGGAGAAAATTATAGTCACATTACAAATCTACACATGCACACAGTCGCACTTGTATAAGGGTCTAGCGTAGTAGGTATTTCATCCATTTTGGTTTGATTTGACTGTACAGCGGAAGTGTAACAGCAGTTTACGTAGTTTTAATTATTTTTGGGATAAAATATTACCTATATTAAAAATTACAAAAATCGATTCAGTAAACGATTCTGAACAATTTTCATAGTGTGCATTAATTCTGTTACACATTGTATAAAGAATAAACAATTTCATTTCATATATAAAACAACAATAATTTAGAAAAAGTTACATTAAAAAGCAAAGACCTAAAATGACAACTAACATTTTAAAAACAGAATCATAATATGACTGGCCATTAACAAACTCTATGTCCAAACCCAACTTTTTTTTTCATCTGTTTTCGTTGCGACCCAAACATATAATTTGGTTGTAACAGGTGGACGCCATTCTTTTAAAAAACACGCGCGCCATGTTTTTATTGAAATTAAAACGGAATTAGAGAAAATCGTTTCGGTTAACCGCAAAAGCTTTGAAATAGCCACGGACGATGTTATTGGATGTATTATAGCTCTTGTGATTGCTTCATTCAATACACTGTTTGGTATAAATAGTTTTCATTGATAATTTTGATTGTAAGCTGATTTTGATGGGCAAAACATTGGTATTAGTGATTTTAAATTGACATAGACGTCAAATCGCAGTTGGCAAAAGGTATCTAAAGTATACCTAGGTTTTATGGAGGAGTCAGCATAAGTTGAACTGTGTTGTTTTGTATTTTAAACACGTTAAAGAACGCTGGTGATTTAGAAACGAGGTCGTGTTACTTTTAGAATGTGAATAAATGAAAATAACTAATAAATTCAACTAACACGCTGCCATATCTCATGTAAAGAGGGAAGCGTAATTCAAATTTTCTTATAATTTGCAGGTCAGTGTCAGGCTGTATGTTGAACAAAATATGATTCGCGACCGTAACAAATATGTATTTACAGAATTATAATCATTAAATCATCAATTCAAAAAACTATTTCATGAAATATCAATCAATAGGATTCATATATGTGTGCTGTTATATTTGTATTGTGTGTATAGCCCGAAGCAGAACATTCAAGCTACTATTTCACGGCACTAGTTACCAATGTAAGCCCCGCTTTATCATTCACATTTTTTTTTTTCAGTCCATAGATTAATTTACCGTGGATGGGTGACCATCTTGACATACCAAGACCCGTGCGACGTGTGACCGTGCCTCGTAAAGCACGTTAAGCCGTTGGTCCCGGCTGTCATTCGTGGATCTTTGACAGTCGTTACGGGTCGTCAGAAGCCAAGTCTGACAACCATTCTTACCAAGGGGTATTGTATTACCCAGTAACTGGGTTGTGGAGGTCAGATAGGCAGTCGCTCCATTTAAAATACTAGTATTCAGCTGCATCCGGTTAGATTGGAAGCCGACCCCAACATAGTTGGGAAAAGGCTAGGCAGATGAGACTAATTAAAAAAATTGCATTCTTTCCATTATCAAAAAGCTCAATAATATCACAAAGGTGAAGCACAAAGGGAACCTACAAAGACGATAGAGCACCATCCAGTTTTTCGTCGAAGAACTATTCATTAAAGTTTGGTGCCAACTTTCTTTACGGCCACTCATTAAGTCTAGACTTCTGATGCGATACTCTTAGCCTTGAGGGAAAGCCTATCAGACTAAGTTGAAGAGTCCATTTTGTTTCAGAAGTGGTCTTGCCGTTTGATTTTGAATCGAGTACTAAAAGCACTTTGTTTCGAGTGTGGATCCATGCAGATTTTTCGCTTTGAAGATTTAAGAAAAATATTACAAATGGACTGCGCAATCTAGATTTTTGCTATTTAAATGACAATTCCATGAAAACCAAGTCCATTCCATGTAATTTCAGATACAATTTATTGTTCATGAATAAATGACTAATAACTAATTATCATTTCAGCCGAAAGACGTCCACTGCTGAACAAAGGATTCCCCTAAGCACCGCCACTTCGACCGATTCTGTTCTTCTCGCATCTAGCGGACTCCTACGGACTTCACAAGGTCATCGGTCAACTTTGTGGGAGGCCTTCCAACGCTACGTCTTCCGGTACGCGGTCGCCACTCCAGGCCCAGCAGTCTCGACATTCATAGCGATCGCTTTACGACCGAATTCGGTCGCAAAGTCCCGAATTGACAGGTGAAATGTATGTAGTGACAGGACTTTGCGACTGAATTCGGTCGTAAAGCGATCGCTATGAATGTCGAGACTGCTGGGGCAGAACCTTTCGGCTCCATCGGCAATCGTAACGCAGCAAACTTAAGTTTGGCAATTTTTCGGGCTATGTTGGTACCTTGGTTCTCCAGCGGATCTCTTCAATTCTGATTTGATCATTTGGGAAACTCCAAGCCCTCTTGGCCCTTTGGGTAACTTTTATCCTTCTAATAAGGCCCATTGTGAGCGACTACCATTTTTTAAATGACATAAGTAATATACTTCATTCTCCATTCTTCTTCATTCCAACCTGTCATCATCCTCTATTACATCACTAGTCCTTAGTCTATGGCCAATCAAAATTACGTTCCTTGAAACAAAACAAAAAAACTACCTTGAAAAGAAATGTAATCATGGTAACCTTCCTCCCTTAAATCTTACTTATCCCAATTTGCGTGGGTGATAAACAGCTGATTTATTTAGATCGTGTAATCCTGGCTAAGATTAGACCGCCCCATATTTCCGTAGGCGGTATGGGAGCAAAATTATAAGTAAAATAAGCAACCGATTTTGAATTAAATATCATTGTTGGTTGGTTGGTGGTTGGTCTGTGGATGGGTGACCATCTTTACATACCAAGACCCCTCCGTGCCTCGGAAAGCACATTAAGCCGTTGCGTTGGTTCAGATTTCCACACAATTTTTTTTTCCAATGGTGTTTCGCAATTGAACCTAGGAGGTTGTCGACTGCTTAACCGGACTTTCATGCGAATGCCTTAATAAATTAAGGCCAGCCAGTATTATATACAGCCCGGCAATATTATTCCTTAACGATATCTAAAATTATCAAGTAATTCTAGCCTCATATTCTAGTTTAAAAACTAGATCAAAACCTACCCACTCCAACCTACCCATAACTCGTTCAGGGCAGTATTCTAAAAATAACCCCGGACACAATACTCCAGAAATACCTCCTCATATATCCATTTACCATATTTATTATGCAGTAACGTACAGCCCTAAGGAAATATACCTAAATATGAAGGACGAAGGTTTTAACTTATTCATAATGGTTTATTATAGTGATCATGTTACCTGTAGAAAAGAGGGTATTTTTTATTTAGGTGTGTCGGCACTTGTTTTGGCCTGAGGCCAGGGAGCATACGTAGATTTTCTGTTGTTTTGGGGGTATTTTAAAGATGTCTGGGTTCAATTAAGATGTCAAATTATGTGTAGGTTGATTTTGGACTGCCAATAAGGTGTGATGGTATAAAGCGCTTTAACTAAGTTAGAAACAGTAATATGTTAAATACCATATATAACATCACTCCTGCCGATCGATTCTGTAAAAATCAGACCGTGAAAAGTTAGGTGAAGTGAGCTTGGAGTGAGCTGTCAATAGTATCAATCCCTAGCATTAGTTGAAATGACAGCTCACTCCACGCTCACTTCACCTAAGTTTTCACGGTGAGATCGTTACAGAATCGCACTGCTGTATCGGAGGATTAGGCAAAGGTGCCTATTATTTTTTGTTTCTCGTAAATAAAAACGATGTTTGCCTCCAGAACCTACAGAGCCCCAATATTGTATGATAATTAGTATTCCCAGCGTTATCTTAGCGCGTGCAAATCACGTATAGCCTAAAAGCCCGTGAACCCCGGACCTTCGTTATTCTATAAAAGCTGAAAGTTTGTCAGCGCATGCTCAACAGAGGTAAGAACGATGGAACATTATGAAGTTTGGGTTACCATGGCTTTGGCAGGTAAACGGTACTAAATGTGTGTTAAATACCGATCTGAATTCATCGAATAATAAAGTGTGATTTTTTGGTATTACTTTCAGAATATTATTAAAAATCACGTCATTCATTGCCAGACACTTAACATCGTGGTAAATAAACCCTTGCCAGACACCCTCAATGTTCATGAAATTATAATTCCACTTACGTTATAGTATAAAAGCTGATTTTTGTATATAATACTTGGGTAATAATTACATGATGATGATTTGTTTTCTAGTACGGTAGTACTGTTGTCATGCGTGGTATTTTGACAATTCAAACCACGCCAACTTTGCGTTTTTTCGCGCGGTTTCGTTCATTGTGTCAAAGAGAATATTATTTGTTATTATCAGATGTCGTGATTAGCAAAGGAATTGATGTGGTTTCGAAGTAAGGAATCATTACGTTGTCTTAGTGAATTAGGGCTTAGATTAGGAGGAGAATCTTGCGCTTGTAACAGGTATTTTACCTAGCGCAGAATTAAGGGCTTTACTTTGTGTATATATATATTTTATACCAATAAATAATTTATTAATGTACTAGCTGCACCCCGCAGTTTCATCCGCATAAGTTTCGATCCTGTGGGAATGTTGGGATAAAAAGTATCCTATATGTTAATCCTGGTTATAAACCATCTGTGTGCCAAATTTCATCCAAATCCGTTCAGGAGTTTTTGCGTGAAAGAGTAACAAACATCCATCCATCCATCCAAACTTTTACGTTTATAATATTAAATAGGATTATTGTACACCCACAATTCGCCAGTTACCAGAACTTCGTAATAAAACACTGGCTTACCCAGAGGTACACACGGCTACACGTCAAGCTATACAAAACCAGTTTGTCTTGGCCTCACTTTGTATGATATTTTCTCACAATGAACGGTCAGCCAATACTGGTTTTGCATAGAAAGAAGAAAGAAAAGACGTTTATTTGCGGTAAACATGACGCAAAACAGATAGCTTGATGTGTAGCCGTGTGTACCTCTCTCCAGGCCGAGTCGAGTTGCTCGAACTAATACAGAGCCCAACATTATCTTACTAGTTTTGCTAGATAATGGTGTCAACTGTCACGCCATTCAATAAACAAAACAAGTTCACTTCTTTGATAACTTTAGCATTCTAATTCAAAACGTCAATTTCACGATAAACTCTCAAATCAGTTAATTACGCATTTTAAAGAAAAAACAAACGTTGTTTTCAAATTTTGATTGAACTCGTAAATTAAACTTGACATTTTAATCAAAATATAATCTTAATAAAACAAGTGATTTACTATAGAAAAAAAACTACTACAAATTCCATTTTTTTTATATATCGAAGACAGCCGACGGACCATAAATAATATAGTTGTCGGTTCCATAAATGATGCTTTAGTAAAGCGTTAAGATTTGAATAGAACTTGATTTGCATTGAAAGAAACAAATTGACATCACGTATACCAAACAGATAGTTTATCTTTGCAGTCTATGCCTTATATAGGGTGAGCAGAGCTCTAAGTGTCAGTGAAGTGGGACTGCAGGTTTTAAAAAGAGCGCGAATTTGTAATTGTTACGGTTAAGTGTATCGAAATAATCAATTTTAAACGACTTAGGTTAAAATTGTTTATTTCGATACATAAACTAATAATAAATCTGAAGAGTTTGTTTGTTTGAGATCGCGCTACACTGGAACTACTGTCGGATTTGATAAATTCTTCTTGCATTTGATAGCCCAATTCTAGTAAGGCTATATGCTATTTAACATCACGATAGAATTCTTAAGAGCCGAGCAAACCGAAAAAAAGTAAGAAGGAACGTTTAGCGAAAACGAAGAAGAAGAAAAGCGGGCCGCACTGGGCCCGCGTGGTGGTTTACGGGCCAGGCCCTCTTATAGAGAGGAGACCTGTGTACCAGCAGTGGAAACCTTATAGGCTGATGCGTATTCTAAAAATAACGACAGTTTCCACAAAAGAACCATTAACACGACAAGAAGTAACTTTTCATCATCGACAAACAAAAAACAACCTAAATCAAACATCTTTTAAAAAAAATATTCAGTTAAAGCATTTCATATTGCGAAATCAGTCGCATAATTACATAGAAAACGGAGAGAATAATTAAATTACGATACTTGAAAACTTGAGGGACTTCAAGTAGCCTTCAAAATTCCGACCTCCGTATATTAACATTAATGGTTATCCAACTGATGGAGAATTCAGGAATTGTAATTTTCCTCGAGTATTTTCCGAAGTGCTTTCTGTAATGATTTGACGGAGTACCACCAGGGTTGAGTCGAAAATTGACTTGAAGTAATTAGGGTAGCGAATATTTTTGGAATGATTATCCATTGTTGTTCATACAGGGTGGGGCAAATATGTGCCATAATTTTTGCTATATCCTGTTCATTAGGTAAACCGTCTTTTGACAGATGGAACTAGTGATTGCAGCAACACACAATACATTGATTGATACACATACGGTATTGTAATGTAATTAAGAAGCCATAAATAAGATAATTCAAAAAGATAAGGCAGTTAATATATTTATTTTATTACGCATTTTAAAGTTAACTTTTACGTAATCTGGAGTATGTACGTTCTAAGACAGCTGTCAAAAAACGGTTAAATTAATGGACAGGTTAAAGTGGCGTTGTAATGTCATTGTGATTTGATAAATATGTTGTGTAGACAGATAGAGAATTTGTTGACAATGCAATGGAGCGATACACACAGTCACACAGCTCATGTAACGATGGAGATTTTGAAAAACCAATTTCGGGTCGTGTGATCTCCCGTTTTGGCGGTTTGAACTGGTCGGCCAGATCACCAGATCTGACGGTGCCAGACTTCTTTCTTTGGGGCTTTTTGAAATCTCGCGTTTACCACAACAAACCACAGGATTTGCAAGTCTTGAAAGCCAAATTTGAAGATTAAATCACCAATTTAGAGGATGTTTTGCGAACAATAGTTCAAATTGCCGTAAAACGAGCACAAATGTACTTACGTGGTCGTTTGACCGATATCATTTTTTCGACTTAATGTTATAAATTATACACCTTTAAATAAACTTTCCGTGAAAACAGAGCCCATTTTTTTCCTTTTTGCCACCAAATGGCAGGCAATTTACATTATGACACATGTTAAAACTTAGGTAATGCTGGAGTCTATTATATTACCTTCAGTTTCCCGTCAGTACCTACCTACCCCTCATCAGATTGGGGATAGGTAATGATAGGGTCTTATAGACCGAAAATGTAGGCGTTGAAACAAGAAAATTTATTAGACTCATTCGTCGAAGAAATATTTTTTAGAGTATCCTAAATTCGTATCGCGTCCTGTTTTTAACGTTATTTCTATACCAGTAATTACCATCTAATGCTCTTCAAACAAGTACATTTCTCTGTGAAATAATGGGCTTAAACAAATCCTATTACAAGGTACTAAGGCTCGACTAACATCAGGATTCTTTCGCAGAAACGTAAATACAGATTGTAAAGCTTTGTGCATGCCCATGTTAACGGGCTTACATACTCGTACTGTTTAAAGGAGAATAATGGGAAACTGTATTTTCTAATATTATGTTATTATCTATACAAATGAATAAAACTGAAGTGTCTGTTTGTAATGTCAAAATAACAGCTTTTCACTAAATGCAAAATTATGAAAGTATAACAAAAAAATGTTTTTTTTTTGTCTGTTTGTTTGTTCCGACTAATCTTCAAAACTACTGGACCGATTTTGATGAAATTTGTTATGGGTGATACTTTGAGCCCTGGGTAAGGACACAGGCTTCTTTTTATCGACATACCACGCGGGCAAAACCGCGGGCGGAAGCTAGTAACCTAATCGGAAAAGAATCTCGAAAGATTCTTCATAATTATTTGCCTTTCCCGCCTAAAATTCAAACACAAACGCAAAATATCCAAAGAAAATTCAAGGTTAAATATCTGACAACACGAGACACGAGACCTTCAATTCATCTCGACCCCAGCTTTGTCACAAGATCAGATAACAGCGTCATTCTTCTTAACAGTCGGCCTACAGACATATTTCATTTTTACGACATCCTTTTTATTCCAACTAGGAGTTATTAAAGTTCCACATAAGTATATTAATGTGTTCACTTGTCTTCTTATGGAAGACATCAATAAACGTTGATATGGGTGTAAATCTCTTCTACATCTGTTTTTTTCCTAGTGTTTTTGACGTTTTCATCTGCAGTTTTAAACAACTATATGAGCTCTGTAAACTTCGACTAAACATATGCTATCCCCTGAAAGTGCCGTAAAAGGAAAAAATATGGATTAAGTGGAAGATGTTGCAGCATCTTCTAGTGATCAAGTGCTCTAGTTGCTCTAATTCCAGCTACACGCTGCTAGTATTATAACCAGCCTATAATGTGCCCGCTTCTGGGAAACAGGCCTCCTCTCGGTGTGAGGGAGTGGGCCGTAATACACCACGCAGGCCCAGTGCGGTTAGTAGATGTCGCATGTCTTCGAATTTTGGGCTACTGGTCCCACAAGAGATAATTGAGTTTTGTCCATCGCATCCTTGCCAGTAGCCTTACCATCTCGAATTCTTTTGTTTTTATTCCAGGTAGAGCTGTCTTCAAACCCAGGGGAAAAATATATGGTGATGTGTCAATGTTGAGATAGAATGAGATACTAAAGGACCAGGGGGTAATTGCGTCAGTAGAAATGGGTTTCATTTTGACAGTTCTGCAACATTCATAGCGTTATTTACGTTGTTGTTCAGACACATTTTTCGAACATAGGAAGCAATGGATTAGCAATATCTTTCAAAATGAATCAGATTGAGATTGATAGTGTGCTAATAAGGGGGCAGGCAAATCATTTTAAAGCGTAAGTAATCAGTTTAACATTGATTATGTTAAACTTAATAATTATAGGAGAAACAGTAACAGTGCATCATTAAAACCCCGAAACATTACATTTATTATAAAACCAACAATTCGTATACAAAGAGCAAACAACACATTGTCTCCCTTTCCCTTTTTCAGAACGAGTTTAGATCTCATAAAAGGTCTAATCTATTCCGCTTCACAAACCTCAACTTCGCAGTACAACATTAAAGAGTCGTTAAACTCAGTTTAAACATTCGTTCTCTTTTGCTGTTTCACTGTGCCCTAGCTAAACTGGGAAACATTTCGCGCTAAGTTTTTGACTTAATCTTTCGTTTGACGTGAGCTAAAGTTGGTATTGATTGGTTAACTGTAGTATGGTGCGATCGGCCAAAAAGTTCAACGGGGTAATCGATGGCAATACCATTTATTTTGACAGTTCAACCACGTCCATTGCGTTATTTACGTTGTTGAGCAGTCGAATGTTTCAACCATAAGAAGCAATGGATTAGGTTACCTTCAAAACCCTCAGATTGTAATTGGAAGTGGGTCGCAATTAAAGTGCTGTTCTATGAATTTTACTAAGAGTTTTAAAGAAATTGAATAATAAATAACCTCTTCGAGTTTACAGTGTAACGATTAAATTCTTTGTATTAGCGGCCGTTTTTTTTTAAACTGTTTTAGTTTCATGGTAAATGTCTATAAATATTTTGAAACATCGTTCAAACGAATGAAAATTGTTGTTTTGGCATCTACTGTTTTACTAACTACGAAATAATTTAACAATAATATACAAAGCGATTAATATTTCGTAAATGTTTAGATAGGTGTTTCTCAAAAATTAAAACTTATCTTAGTTTATTTTATGTTCGTTTGACTCCCATTTTATTTTAGAGAATGAAGATCGACAGTAAGTTTATGAAATTGAGGACATTAGAACATCCCGTGCTTGTGACTATTGAGGCTCCCGCATATTGGCACGACGTGACTCTAGTTAAACAATTTCTATGAAGCCATCACCGAAATCGTTCTACCAGAATCGCGGCGTACAGTCGCGTCGCATCTGTCTGCGGGAGCCTTTACTGACACTGTTGACAGACTCCCAAGGGTCAAGATTGGTCACGAAATAGTGGACCAGTATGATCGTTTGTTGACTGTGACAATATCAACGTTGTTTTGTTTTTTCTTCTATTTATAGATGACCCTTTGCCATTTGCGCTTCGGAAATTATCGTCTATCTTCGGAAATACGAACGCGTGATGCTGATGAATGATGAGATCTAATATAGAGCTGTGGAAGTACTTGTCTACATTGTATTGCCATGGTTACAAGATGACAGATTAACAACTTAATTCCAAAAAACTTTTGAGTTACAGATGACGATCTGCCAGAGTGTAGGTATTCCAACAGAGAGGAAACTAAATAAACGCGCAGTGACAGCCGTGACAGATTTTCTACTACAAAGTGCGGCAGTAGTAGCCGTGAGGCACACTTTCCTGCTAATTTCTTACATCGAACTTATCATTTTTTATTAAAAAAATCTTATTAACTTTGCTTCTGGGGGGAAACCACCTGGTCTGCGAACCACTCTATGGCGTGATGTTCGTGCTAATTCAGAAATACGAATGTTAACGAAGTGCATATCTTTTCTGGTGTAACTGTATGTGTAGTGTATACTAAAGTGCTTCTTTCCATCTCTTTCTAAGTTTTTAGGTTTAGGCTATTAAATTAATTTGTAAGAACGGCAACGTAGCCTAGTGTCTAGAGTAGGATTTATAGCCCTTTTAATCTGGGGAAGATTTATGGTCTTTTCGTACCCAAAATGAAATACTTTTCACTGTTTGTGAATTCTTATCAAAACCTATTGCTTGATATTCACGCAGCGGATTTTATATTTTACCAGTAAAAATAATTAAATTAAAAAAAAAAGTTAGCGCTACAGAACAATGGTGTTACTAGATTTCTTCGTGGAACTCCAAAACAGACTTACTGATCAGCCTCTAATATTTCCACTGTTGGGACACAGGCCTCCTTTCTTCGAGAGAGAGTAGGCTGTAATCTACCACGCGAGCCCAGTGCGGGTTGATAGATGTCACATGTCTTCGAATTTTTGGTTCTAGGACATGCCGGTTTCTTCACGATGTTTTCCTTCACCGTTTTTAAGAGCAGTGGTGATGAAATAATTTACACAAAGTAAAGCGCCTGTCTGTGTTACCACTGGGCCACCACTGCTCGCCAAAACTGACTTGGAAGCCGCATATACGACAGTTAGCAGTTTACGTAATAACAGTACGAATTCACAATACCCACATTACCGCATAACAGCCAAACTACAGAACTCCGAAATCAATACTAAATAGTGATTTTAGTTAAATAGGAGCGCTTCGTTACACACGGGGGAGCATTTGGAAAGTTGCGCGGGGATTAGTTCGTGGGTTCCTGCCGAGTTGGATGGTAGCCGGCCATAAACAGCTTTTCAACTAGTGTGGGCTGCACCGCTGAGTGTACGGTTTTTGAGCAAATGTTTAGCGTATGATGGCTTGATATCTAGTAATTATGTGTGTGGAAAGTGTAAATTGCATCGTTATGAAACTCAAAATCGTTTATACGAATTTTAATTGGCGACTCTGGATTTTGTAAAGGTTGCAGGTTGTTGTTGGTTTGTTGTAACCTGCGGTTCAATTGCATAATACACTCGACAATTGCAATTTCATTTTGGCAGTTCGACATTATTCATTGCGTTGTTTACGCTGTCGAGCAGACGAGTTTTTAGACATGGAGCAATGGATTAGGAATTTCTTTCGGATTGTGAAAGAAAGTATTACGCAATTGGGGTGCTGTTTTGTGAAGTCCCAGGTTGGACACAGCTGGATCTATATTCTGTAAAAAACTATAATAAAGTGAGTTTGCAGTGAGTTGTCAATAGTGTCAATGTCTATGTCATCAGGTTGACAGCTCATTTAAAACTCACTTAGCTTCAGTTTTCACGGTGAGATTTTTACAAATTGACCAGCGGCTGGCGTCCTAATTAACCTTCAAAACTACATACAGATAATTCATGGACTTTGACAGTAACGTGACACTTCTATAAAAGAACAGTAAATAATAGATAAGCTCTTTTAAAAACAAAACGTGCTTGTTCAATGAACTATTTACTCCTATTAAAGATAACCTTATTTTAATTTGAGCCAACAAACTAATTTCTGCACATAACAACGCTTCCGCAACCTAAGCAACACTTTCCGAGGTCGGTCCGTGGATGGATGACCATCCATAAAATACCGAAACCCATCCGTTTCTCGGAAAGCACGTGAAGCAGTTAGTCCTGGCTATCACTTGTTGATCTTTGACAGTTGTTACGGGTAGTCAGAAGCCCGAAAGTCTGACAACCAGTCTTGCCAAGGGTGTCGCGTTACTTAGTAACTGTTGTACTACGAACTGGGTTGTGGAGGTCAGTTAAGCAGTCATGTAAAATACTGGTATCCGGCTGTATCCGGTCAGACTGGAAGCTGTAGTTGCAAAAAGGCTAGGCAGATTAAACAAATGGTCACTGTTTCAACCATTCGACAAACCTTTTAATTTGTATCAATCAATCAATCAATCAATCAACTCAGCCTGTCGCAGTCCACTGCTGGACATAGGCCTCTCCCAAGCTGCGCCACAACACCCTCTTCTCCGCCTTCCGCATCCAGTCTGTCCCAGCCACCTTCTTTAGGTCGTCCATCCATCTAGCTGAGGGACGCCCCCCAGCTAGATGGACGACCTAAAGACACTACGCTTGCCGATTCGCGATTTAACTTGTATAATAAAAGCAAAATCAACCACAAAATACCAATTCCGATCATCACTTCCACCACAAAAACGAATTCCTACCAAAGCCTATATATCACAAAAAAGATTCCGTTGACAATAAACGATTAGCCAAATGCCCGGAAACGGATATGGGGTGTAGGTCGAAGACGACTACTGAGAATGGTCGCCGTAAAAGTTGCCCGACGATGTTACCGCGCTTGAATGTTTTCTCACTAGCTGTGGGGCTAGGAAAACAGTGAGTCATTAGAGGTAGCGGAGCGGGTAAGAAAGAAAGAGAGAAAATACGTTTATTTGCGGTAAACATGACGCAAAAAAGAACATAAAACACGAAAAAAAAAAGAAATGGTTGGGGGAAACATGCGTCACATACACGCAAAAAGGCTATCGCTCAGTATTATGTTGCGACAATATGCAAGACAGAGCCCCAGGCGCTGGTTTTCAGCGACAGAATATCTCTAATCTCGAAAGACGGAGGACAATGCTTGCACGTTGGCCCTCCAACATTGATCCTGAGAGCCATTCGCAAATAGCTCATGTCATGGTTAGTCAGACAGCAATATTGCTAGTGTTCGAAATGCCAAGAGTCCGCCAACAAAAGTAAGTCATTCATGAGTTCAAAAGCCAGAAACAAGACACTGGAATCTGAGTTTCGCAGTCCGACCCCTTGACAATTCAAAAGTGCCTGTAATTGGTTTATTTGAAATAAATGCTTCGAGTTTGAGTTTATTAATAGCTTTGAAAGAACTGTTGTCAATATTATCTAAAGAGTGGCAACAACATTCGTTGCGTTATTTACGTGTTGAGCAGACAAATTTTTCGAACTTATGAAGCAATGGATTAGCAATTTGGTTCAAAATGATTCTGATTCCGATTGTTGTGTGTTACGCAATTAGGGTGCTGATTCTTTTTATTTTTCGTAAATAAAACAGTTTTTGTTTCCCGCTGGTTTCATAGCCCAACATAGCGCTGGCAACTATTATTCCTTACTAAAAAGTTTTCCAATAAACGACTTTTTTGTGTGGAAATCCAAATCCTTCCACCAATAGCTTAGTTTTCTTGTGTTTATTCACAGAAGTGTGTTTGAACCATGATTCTTATGCAAAGACTTTCCGTTCGGAAAGACATATCCACTCGTAACTTCAAGTAATTTGGGTAAATATTTTTGCTCTTCGTCGGAAAGTTCACCTTTTGTTCGTAAAACATTTTTACTATTTCGTATGTTTTGTCATCTATAGTAGAAATCCAGAGTAACATTATAAAATACGAAAGTAACTTAATTAGCCTATATTGTTCCCACTGCTGGGACACAGGCCTCCTTTCTTCGAGAGGGAGTGGGCTATAATCTCCCGCGTGGTAGATTATAGTCCACTCCCACAATGTCTTCAAATTTTTGGTTCTAGGAACTCTGTATGTATGTTACCTTATCACGCCTAAACCACTGAACGGATATCGATAAAATTTGTCAAGGAAATAGATGGCATCCTAGAGAAGGACATGGCTAATTTTTGTCACGTGAGATAATTGCAGACAGCCACGAAAGCGAAGCCGCAGGCAAAATATAATAACTAGTATTGAATAATTACGAAAATAATAAATAGAATTTTCAAAATCAAATGTAAATATGGAAATAACATTAAAATTGTAATAAAACAAAAGCAATTAGACATCAAAAGTACAATCACGAACAAAACCGTCTATAATAAATTATTTTTCCGGTAATATATTCCATTTAATATGATAACGAATGATTTCCCATGAGGTCGTATCGATATTAAATAGCAATTTAATCGATACACGACAAATCCGATTCATAATTCATATTGAATTTGATAAATTAAACTCATAAAAATGTAAATATATATCGTTTTGAATGTGGGTCGTTTGGGAGCAATATTTTTTTTTGTATTACGTAATTTTACACGTGGCATATCATCACGCTTTCTTTACTCGAAGGGTTAAGCAGAGGTGTTCTGATAGTACATCCATTTCGCCAGATATGTTTATTGTCCCATGTAATAGAGGGCGAGCCTATTGCCATCAGACGGGCACAGACTTCGAGCTATTACTAAGAAATTCCAGATAGAAAAACCCAATAAAACTGTCCGACCTGGGAATAGAATCCAGGACGTCATACTCAGCAGTAGTGACGTAATTTTGTCGTAAACATTGCAATCATTCTGATTTTCTCCTAGATTTTTGTAGAATAAACATACTCTTTTAGCAAAGAGAAGAAAATAATGGAAGATTGAGTGGCTAGCTAGACTGGCCACATCTGGCAATAGTCACGCTATCGCCACGAGGAACAAGTTTTATTAAAGTACTAGCGGTGCGCCGCGATTTCGCTCGAGTGAAGTTTTAAATTTTTAAGGCGATTAAGTGTGATTTTCAGAAAGCAAGCTACATCTTGCTACATTTGATCAAACTCGTTTAGTAGCTAAGCCATGTAACAAATAAATAGAAATATAGATAATCATATCGTGGTTACATAGTACCAATGTAACATGGTAATGTACTTTCGAAGTTAATCTTGAACTTCATTGACATCGGCGAAGGAAAATATCGTGTGAAAGGACTTATAGATGTCTTTTTTTTTTTTAATGTTGCCCCACCCCAGGAATTTCTCCTGTATCGTGGGTGCGTTTACAAACCTTTAAACTCACATACACAAACAGCCAGACCCGGAACAACTACTTGTAAGTCATACATATATTTGTTCCGTGCGGGAATCGAACTCGCGACACGCAGCGCAGCAGTCAATCGCTTAACCACTGCGCCAACCGTGCCGTCTATAGTTGATATAAGTCTGAAATCGCCAACCCGTCTTGAGCAAGCGTGGCGATCAATGCTAGTGCCTTCTCTCTATGAGAAGAAGCAGTGACAATAACAGGCTGGTATTATTTAAATCGCATTTTATATTATTATTACCTACAACTGTATCATTTTGTTTAAGTTTTAAACAAGTACCCAAGTTATTTGGTATTTAGTTAGGCATCAAGAATATCCAAATAAGGTTGGGTTTAATATGTAAATGTGAATATTTCAATCAAAATCCTGCAATTATCACAGCGGCCATTTTACAAAGCCTAACTTATTGATTCGAATAATATCTTAATAAGTTAGATATCTAAGTAATTACCTAGATTCGATAGATAAACTAAAACCGTGATATTAGGGTAATAATTCTGTATTTACGACTCGGATATAAAAGATTTATTGACTAGTAACGCCATTTACACTGATTTACAGAATTCCGAAACTAAATGGCAGTATTTAAAGTCACATACTAAGAAATTTCAATTAAAATGGCGGTATAAACGGCTTTGAAGATCCGTGGCATAACTTCTGTTGCGCCATTTTGAAAATGGCCACGCATGAGACCTATATAATCTGTGACGCAATCATCAACTTTGAACATTAATATCTCGGAAACCTGCCGCTTTACGGGGTTTGGTCTTATTATGTTTTCTGTGTGCATTGATGTCAGTTATCGAATTTATATAGGGGTCCTGCGTGGCCGCCATTTTTAAAATGGCGCAAAAGTAGGTAGGTATACCAGGCTCCATTTAAAAATGTTCAAACCTAAAGGGGTTTGAACATTTATCAAACTTTTTAAAGTATCATTTTTTTATACTTAAATATAATTTGCAGCTTTCCTGACGCATTATAAAGTGTCAAAAAAAAAAAAATACTCGATTTAATACAGCATTATTTCAAAAGTGCGGATCAGTCGTAAATTGAAATTCAATTACGTTAAGGGTCCGAAATGACCTTAATATCATTCTTATTGACTACTAAAGTTACGAGGAGTTTTATGTACGGATTTTTATAGTGTGGGACCGTTTAATAGCGATGAGCGGGCCATCAATTTTAATATATCAATTATATATTAAGTATAAAGTTTGTGTGCGTAGCTGTACTTCTTTGGGAAGTTGATAAACTTAATGGAAATGAGATTTTGCGGGATATTTCGGTGTCTCACCATCATTTAAGTTACAACATATTATGTACAACATACTGTATTTTCTGACGGGAAACTTTTAGCACACTGAATAATAGATTGTTTTAAAAATAAAATGTGCGTTAGAAGTCAATCTTTATTTTTCTTAATTTTTTTTTTTTCGATGCTGACGATTTCTTTTTGTTTTTGTATTTATTTTTATAAGTAGCCAGTTGTGTTAAATTGTCTTTGGTGTCCCTTTGATGTCCCTGACATCAAGCAATGGAAAAAAGTGTCAACTTTTTATTTGAGTACGAGGCTTTTTGCTACTTTATCGTATGTGTATATTTTATGTCATTTTGTTGTTATGTGCGTTTTGTTTGTGCAAAATAGACAATATTTCTTCCCTTCTCTTTCTTAAATATTTTAAAAGAAATAAATATAATCTCTTCAAGGCGAGAGTGAATAGGCTTCTTCTGGGCAAGCTCGTTCCACCGTAGATCTCATCCCTGCCTCTGGGCTGGATTGAGGTCAAGAGTGAGCCCAATGTCAATAAAAAAAAAATTATAATAAAAGACAACGAAATAGATCAGATATAAAGCCGTAATTCGTCACTAACATCACCATGCACATGTTTTAACATCAAACCTTTCCGCCACCAATCTTACTTTTTGATCCAGCTCTTAATTCTACTCTACGTCATCATCAGTCATCTGCCCTTGTCCCAACTTATTAGGGATTGGTGCAGCATTTACTTTCCTTCCTCTATGAGTCTTAATTTCCTCCATCACAAAATTTAAAACATAATCACCGAAGCTTACAGCACATAATTCAAAAAATTACACCAATTCATAAGAAAAACAACCAAACGCCATACGGCTACCAAAATGGGCCAAGGAAACTAAAATTAAACCAACCAACAGAAGCCATAACCAACGATGTTTTCCCACTTTTACAATTTATAGCCTCACTTACTGCTTACTTGTGGCTAAGTAATAACAGCCGCACGGGGCGATCGATTAGGTTAAGCTACACTTGCCGCGGTCGGTCCGTGGATGGGCAACCATCTTTATACACCAAGACCCCTCCGTGTTTCGGAAAGCACGTTAAGCCGTTGGTCCCGGCTGTCGTTCGTGGATCTTTGACAGTCGTTACGGGTCGTCAGAAGCCCGAAAGTTTGGCAACCAGTCTTACCAAGGAGCTTCGTATTACCCAGTTTATGGGGTTGTGGAGGTCAGATAGGCAGTCGCTTCATAAAATACTGAAACTCGGCTGCATCCGGTTAGGCTGGAAACCGACCCCAACATAGTTCGGAAAAGGCTAGGCAGATGATGAATCAGCGTAGCTTACAGCACATAATTAACAAAAAAAAATACCCCAATCCATAAGAACAACAAACAAACGCCATACGGCTACCAAAACGGGCTAAGAAAACTAAAACAGTAGCCATAGCCCACGACGTTTCCCCACTTTTACAATTTATAGCCTCACTTACCTACTGCTTACTCGAATTTCTTGCACACACTTAAAAATCTTTCCCTTACATGGAGCTAAGCTATGGTGTAAACAAAAAGTTGTTTTTAACACATTCAAAGAAAGCATTTGTTGAAAGCAGTGTACTTTTGTTTTAAACTTTTAAGAAAGTATTGCTCCGTTTCTTAACCAAAACTAATTCTTTAGGTACTTGCTTAAAACTATTTTGTTGCTGTAAGTTTTGCTTAAATTTCTAATTTTACCCGTAAAAACTTGTAATCTAGAGTAGGAATGGTTCTGCTTTGCTGATACAGTGAAACATGTACGTTGATATGTATTTTTTGCGATGGGAACACTAACAGATAAGAAAAAAACGGTAGATAATAACAGGAATAAGACATGTACATTGTACAGTCACGACCAAAAGTATGTATACACTCGGCTTTATTCAAAAGCGATTTACTCCTTTACTTTTGAATGAAATTTTATGTTGTTACGAACAAAGCATTTGCGAACCCATAGGTTTTTGTAATGTGTCGTATTTCAACGTTGCATTTGTTATTTCACGAAAAAATCGTAATTGAAAGTTGCTAAGTGTTGACATATTGGTGCTCGTGACTGTAATTAGACAATATTTGCACTGTAACTGCTTATAACTCGAAATAAACGTATTTTATTTCTTTCTTTCTTCAAATAAAGGTACAGACAACCAAAGGCAAGGCAGCAATTAATTGTGCAACCATGAGATGTTAAGTAGGTAGGTATACCAATCATGAGATGTCAAATAGGCACCTACGTGTTTACACCTCGGTAGGTTCCCAAGACTTACACATAACGCTTTCACTGTTAAAAAGTTATCAAATCTAATGAATAGCCAAGCCCCTACTACCCTTAGAATTAACTCTACAAACCTTATATCTCGGTCAAAATGTATGGTTTGGCCATTCAATTGAACTATGTGACTTGATTTCTTACCATAAGCCCATAGGAGTGTATGTGCGACGGCCGCGACATGGCCTAGCCGTACATTTTGGCCAAGATGTAAGGTTATTAGAGTTAGAGGCTTGGCTCTACATTAGATCTGATAACTTTTTAACAGTGAAAGCATTACGTAAGTCTTTCTTGTACTTTACATGAAATGCTGTGGTGGGATTATGATAATTTCTACGAAAAGCCAGAAGCTAAGAAAGTTTTTACCGAAAATAATCGTACAATATTTTCTAAAAACGCATAAGTATTCGCTCCATCAACGTCATTCATCTCTGACGCAAGAGAACGCAATAAAAACGTAACAAAAGTGGAACATATAATACTTTTACGTCCACCTTGCTGCGAACTTTAAAACGTTACAAAGTTGCTATGACACCAGAGCTTTGGAAAATGCAGCTACAGTATTCGGGTATACAGTATATACTGTTCACTCTGTATACTACACAGGGTGGATGAAATAAACGCCACTTGGGGAGAACGTACCTTTAATATTTAAGATAGTGTAAATACAAAACTGGCTCCCGCAACACAGTTATAAACTAGCGCAGGAGTCAGAGAATTCTATTATTTGTTTGTACATCTTGTTTTAATATGACAATAAATAATATTTGTATTTTGTATACAACATGAGATTTTTTATTTCGACGGAGAAAATCGGATTTTTACAATCTATTCGTTTTTTTATCGAAGTTTAAAAGCGGGTTTTTAATGAAAGATCAAGCCACTTTTGTTAAATATGTGTTGTTGTGATTAACTAACAGAAAAAACTAAAACAAACAATTACATCGAGGCAAGATAGTGACCACAGATCAAATTTTTGAGGTTGTCGGAGATCTGGAGACACCAACACAAATAAAAAAAAATCAGATGGTAAAAACTTTAAAACGGCGCATTCACGATCAAATTTGAATGACGTTTATAGTACGTCATCTCATTGTTATACAGTTTAAATTAGAATAATTGCAATGAGTTTGATAAAATTCTCGGCAATTATTCTAATTTACACCCTACATCACCGAGATAAGGAGAATAAAAAAAAGAAATTTTATTTGCTCAAACGTGTATGTACAGAATTAAAATAATACATGCATGCAAGATCTTACAAATAAGAGAGTGGCTCACGACATGTCTGCCGTTTCTTTGGGCGTGCAAATATCTTAGTTAGGTACAATTATATTAATAATTTTTTTGTGTAGGTAATACGCATATATTGGGTATATATTTTAGTTTTTCATTCATTACAATACAACACACACACACATAAATGTATGTCACGACATTTTTATTTGATTTTGCATGAGCTTTTCAATAATTTCTAGCATTTAAATGAATTCTCTCAATTTATTATAACGGACACACACTTCCCTATGTGTTTGTTATTCCAGCATATGGCACTCATGGGTTGCAGCTGAAAATCAGCGTCAGGTGGTACACTTGTGTTGTCATCTGACATTATGCTGAGCTGAGGCCCTTTTGGGCTTATAATCTTAGTTTTCTGTTTTTATAGTTTTAAGGTGTATTCATTTTGTGTAATGCCAATAAACGCATTTTTCTTTGTTTCTTTCTTTCTAATTATTATTCTTAAATCAATGATATTAACTTTTAGACTATTATACATTAAATATCAGTCACAGTTAAACACATTTATTATATTTAATCATTTATATTAGTCAATTATTTATTTTCTTCGTCCAATATTACAGATTACAATTATAACAATGACTGTTTACATCACGTTTAATAGACATTCCATTATTTATAATATTGCCTATATTATAAATATTTGAGTTCTCCACTACTACATGTCCATAATTACCTACTATATCGTTAGTTATATTTATTTATAATAATCACCATGCATGAGTCGTTTAAAAATTCTGTAATACTATAATATGCTTTTTGTGCCAAAATTTCAATGTGTGTTTAAGTTTTGGTATAATTTGCTCTTTCCAACTTTTGGGCAATTTCTTGTAGATAGTTGGTGCCATGCAAAAAAAAAAATTTTGCACACAAGTGCAGTTTTCGATGTATGAACACACAGTTTGGCATCATCACGTCTATTTCTTGGAAATTTGTCTGCCATACGAGGAAACAAATGTGGATTTGCTTTTACGAACATTGCCATTTCTAATATATAAAGTGAAGGTAATGTTACTATGATATTTAGTGAAATAATTTTTACAGCTATCGGTAGTTTTGAGGTTGAACATAGATCTTCAGCAGCACTTTTGCCTTTTAAAGATGATATCCCTATCGGTTGAGTTACGAAGATAACACCATATCTAATGCCGGATTCAACCAAACCATAGTAGGTCGTTAATATATATATAATATATATATTTCTATATATTTTAGAGTACGTGATAATTTATATAACGCATATGCACCACTACTTATTCATTTGGCTAGAGCCTCAATATGTGATTTCCTATTTAAGTTTCTGTTGATTGTTAGGCCTAAAAATTTTGTAGTAAGTATGAGCTGTTTGTATTTTATTGTCCAGACTAGAAAATAATGATGATCGTTGGCTAAAGTGCATAACCAAAGTTTTATTTATATTAATTTTCAAATTATTATTATTCAGCCACGTTACCGCTTCAATTAATGTATTTTTTATGTCAGTTTCATATGTATTCTTATTATGGCATGGTATAGTTATCGTACTGTCATCCGCAAACAGTGGCATGGGATGTTTAATGGATTTAGGGAATCATTAACATAGAGTGTAAACAGGGGCGGTCCGAGTTACATTGCAATGTCTTAGGAGTTACATTGCAATGTCTTAGTAGTAGTTTTACGTCGATCGTGAATGTAGGAAGACGTCTTAGCAGTCACGAAACTGCATTCTATCATGAAATGTGCATTTGAAAGTTAAATTCAACCGTAAACCTTTAAAACCTTTTAGAACAACGAAAGTAGAACTCGGCTAAAGAAATTGCAGCTAGATTTTTACCGCCATTCCATCCTACATTGTAGCATTTAAATCGTTGCAATGTAACACGAAACTTCTCACTCTACTTTGGTATACACAGGTTGTTTCGAAAGAATGTGAGCTGAAATTCAAGCTCGCAAAAAGCTTTGGTGTTTAATTAATTTAAATCGCGAAAAGGGAGGTGACTTCGTTTGCTTTGTTTTGTTCCGCCATCTTAGATTACCTTTTGTTTCGTCTTTTGTTTTTTTTTAGTACAGTAGTTTTGCTGTAGTACCTAGTTACTTGACAGCTTATAAAGGTTCACATTTTTATGTTATTTTTTGGCATTTAAGCTCTTCTTGTTAGGCATCTCCTCACCGTTCAAAATCAAAAGTAATTTATTCAAATTAGGCTGAGAATCAGCACGTTTTGCACGTCAAAATTATATAAGACAGTCTCCCGGCACGTCCTGTGCTTTAGCTGGGAAGAAAAAGTGGCGCAGCAAACTCCCCAGCAACTGTCTGTTCAGTTAGAATATGGACATCTGTAAAAGTAGAGACTTTCACTGAAAATTACTCCTATTGATTAAGATATCCTTTGTATATTTGTTGCCTCCTCTCTTCGAGAGGGAGTAGGTACGGGCCTCAGTTGGTAAATGTCACAAATCTTCGAATTTTTGGTTCTAGGACATCCAGGTTTCTACACCGTTTTAAGAGCAGTGGTGATAAATTATTTATTTACACAATGTAAAGCGCCTGTTTGGGTTCGAACGGCCCGGACTTACGAGTGGTAGATCGAGGCAGTTATCACTAGGCCACCATTGCTATCTCAAATTATTTAAAAACAATAGGTACCTACTATCGACTCATTTTTTTATTTTACTAAGTAGCCTTGATCCTAAGTCAATAAATCAATCATTAAGCTTATCAAGCACTTAGCTTACATAGTTGCAAAACTACTTAATACTGTACAAGAAAGCTCTTGTTCCACAAAAAGTTACTTTGTATCGTTAATGTGATCCAAAACCGGTTTATCGTGGAGATAAGGAAGAAGGTCATATGTCAATATATGCCCAAATGCGATCGAATTCTATAACCATTTATTTTAAGCACTGTTCTATGAAAGAGTGCGTTTGTGACCGTGATACGCCATTTTGTTGCAAATTATTTTAATGCTTGTGTGTTTACGATGTTTTATTCGTTTAGTGATTTATTTTCCTAATTTCGACTCAAATTTACGAAAAGCAAAGAGCAATGTTCTACAAATATTTACACAACATACTCATGCCTTTTCCCATGGGGCTAGGCAGAATCAAAAGAACGCCACTTGTAACCCACGATCTAACGATCCCAAATAATTTGTTGGTATCGTTAGCGTGGCGTGTGCTGCTAGGAAGTTTGTTGCGCCATTTCTTCTTCCCTGTGAAAGCACTAGGAAGTGACCGTCTTATGTAATTGTGACGTTTGAAAAGTGCTGTTGCTCCATGTAAAATACTGGTATTCAGCTATATCTGGTTAGACTGGAAGTCGCAATATAGTTGGGAAAAGGCTAGGCAGATTCTTAATGACGACGTTGGAAAAGTGCTGATACTCAGCCTAATTTGAATAAATTGACTTTTGATTTTGGTAAACATTACCTCACCTAATAGTTTACTGATAAACAGACGTGCTCTAACACGCTTTTTAAATCGAAATTAATTAAATCGAAATTTAATTAAAAAAGTTTAATTATTAGCTTGAGAAAGCATGAAAAGTACATTTGAGGTTTTGACAACATAAAAAAATGGCGCCCAAATTAAAACACAAAACGCACTTCTCTCTTAGCATTTAAAACACAATTAGCCCCTCCATATCTCCTAATAACATACATTTGGGTGTATGCTAATGTGTCCACGTTTTAAGTGGGATTCCTTTATTTCTTTACATAATACATATGTTAATATGTAAGATAAAGTCATATAAATAATGTGCTTAGTATAATGGATTTCATTTCGTCAGGGTCGATAAGATGTGTGCATAAATATTGTTTTATTTTGTTCTGCATATTTTTATGTGCGAATGGCTTGGGTTAACGGCTGATCAAGGTAAAAATGTAAATAGAGGTGTGCCTATAACTTGGCTTAATATATTTAGCGGTGCAGGATAGCCTTTACCAGAAATGGTCATCGTATTAATAGTGCAGCACCTTTAGTCTTATCAGGATTGTGGTGGAATATAGCAGTTCGTCGTAGACGTGGTACGACAGCGGCTCCTTTGATATCATCTGACAGCGGCCACGCAACCATCGATGCGACGCTCTGCTAAAGTGACTATCACCAGCCAGTGTCACTCTTATCCGACTTTTTCGGTGATTTCTAGTCTTCATAACAAAACAAGATGGCGCCACTTGCAGCGCCATCATATTTTTTACACAACGTATTTATTTTTCCCGTCATTGTAACTACTAAACAAAATAAGTACAATAATTATGCTAAAAGAAGTAGCTTTCTTTACTGTTAGCCTGTATCATTCCACTGCTGGGAAAAAGCCCCTCCCCCATGACTTCCAGCGTTTGCGGTCCAGTGCTAATGTGGTCCACCACTGGTTGTTTGTTTTGTCCAACTCGTACCGCCAAGCCGCTAAGTTGAAGTGGGACTGGGCTGACCAAATCTGTCGCATGCCCAATGAGCTCTGGGCCAAAATAACCACCCACCAACCACCATGTGGAGCCCCGAGACAACTAAAAGGCATCGCGGCAGGCTCTGTAGAAAACGACTCACTACGAGCGCTAACGTTAAGAGCCTGCGCGCACTAGCGATTTTAAGTTAGCCGATAGTTTGATCGGTCACAGGATCAGTATAGTTATATGGCAGTTTGTGCACTTGAAGATTAACAGTTTTACGACTATTACAATTGCGACTAAACTATCGGCCAACTTAAATCGCTAGTGCGCGCAGCAGGCTCTAAAGTAGACTGACATCAAACAAACCGGTTTTAAGGTTTCAACAATTTGTCGTATCACAGCTCTACATAAAAAGTCGCAAACGCAAAGAACGCGCCTAAATCTAGTGCGTATCTTGCCTAAAATCTGTCTACAAACGCTACAAAATAAGACATTGTTAAAATATACAAGAGCGAACGCACACAGAATTAGTTCCTCTAGATTTTGCATAAAAAACCGTTCTATAGGCCGAGTTGCCATCTTATTTATAGGCAAGTGGAAGTCACATCAACGGCGTCGAATAAAGAATGACGGAAATATGTTAATACTTTACGTTTCTGTTCGCTAATTTGTGTATATATATGTTTGAGGCTGATTTACATTGGTTTATGCACTTAAGTTTATGTTTAGAATTTTGAATAAGCTATTTGTGTTTAATCGTTTATAGAATGGCCGTCAAAGCTTTGTTCAAAAGTGTTCCGCGATCATCATCTACCTAGTATTTTCCCAACTATGTTGGAGTCAGCTTCCAGTCTAACCAGCCAGTATTTTACACGAACCTACTGCCTATCTGACCTCTACAATCCAGTCATTGGGTAACACCATATCCCTTCAAGTCTTCCACGATAATTTACCTAACTGACAACTCTGCAAGCACGTTAAGCCGTTGCTTCCGGCTGTCATTCGTGCATCTCTGACAGTCGTTACGGGTCGTCAGAGGCCCAAAAAGTCTGACAACAAGTCTTACCAAGAGGTATCGTACTACCCAGTAAATGGGTTGTATAGGTCAGATAGGCAGTCGGTCCATGTAAAATTCTGGTATTCAGCTGCATTCTGTGACTGGAAGCCGACCCTCTGTAGATAAAACTATAGTATGTAGTAATTATAAACACAGACACAGCGTTATTTATGATATTCACTGCGCGTGCTCAAATTTTGCCCGGAATATTTATTTAGTTTGCCGATTTGAAATTCATAAGGATCCTTTTTCGTTTGTGACTTACAAAAAGACTGGACTCTTTGGTGGAACTCCTTTGTTGATATAATGAATTAATGATTTTGATTTTTAAGATTTCGGTCGTGGTTTTGTTGTCCATCGACTAATAATTCAAAGTCAAACTGTTGCTGTCCTGTACTTACAGAGAATAGAAGAGTGGGATAGAAGAAATCAGTCTTTTTTATTTCCGAATGTAAAGTTATACTAATGTCTGATGTTTAGATGCTCCCTTTTTCATTGGTAATGAAGTCAGCTACTAATTGTAGGTAATTACTATACTTTTAACAAGTTTTACCAGTGACCTACAGAACTTGTACGTGCCTGCCAACTGAGTGGTCATAATTAACACGTATTAGAACCAAAAATAGTAAGAATCAGTTAAAAATTCCAAGGCATACACAATCATCCTATAATGTTCCCAATACTAGGACACAGGCCCCCTCTCTGTGAGAAGGAGTGGGCCATAATCCACCACTCAGGCACAGAGCGGATTGGTAGATGTCACATATCTTCGAATTTTTGGTTCTAGGACATGCCTGTTTCCTCCCGATGTTCTCCTTCACCATTTTGAGAGCAGTGGTGATGACGTTATTTACACAAAATAAAGCGCCTGCCCGGATTCGAACCTACGACCTACAATTCGTAAGTCCAGGCCATTACCACTGGGCTACCACTGCTCTCAAGGCAAACACGATACCCCTTGGTGAGACTGGTTGGCAGAATTTCGGGCTTCTGACGACCAGTAACGACTGTCAAAAAACCACGAATGACAGCCGGGACCAACAGCTTAACATCTTTTCCGAGGTACGGAGGGGTCTTGGTATGTAAAGATGGTCACCCATCCATGGACCAACCGCGGCAAGCGTAGCTTAACCGCGACAAATATAATAATTAACCATTGACAGAGAAACAATAACTATCTAATAGCAATCATAAGCGTCCAGACGTAAATCCCATTCCAGACAAACGCCTATTGCGAAAACACTAACACATTCAACCGGCGTCCCAGATTCATCCATCGCTAGTGGCCACTAAATCTAAAACAACAATGTTTCACACGACTCGACAATCTATAACAGACTGGTACATAAAACACGAAATAATGACGAGCGTAACTCCGTGGAATTTGAAAGACATCGGCGTCTGTAAAGTCTATAAGGTCGTATAAATTCGTCGTGTCTCTTCTTGCACGTACGCATGGACGTGTAGGTTGACTGTCGGTTTTGTAGTTATAACACTTTAAGGATTCAACGGAACAACGGACGTACAACGTTGCGCACGGGTTGGTTGAAGGTTAAGCTTGCCGCGGTCGGTTCGTGGATATCTACCTCTCAGTGCTTCGGAAAGCACGTTAAGCCGTTAGTACTGGCTGTCATTCGCAGATCTTTGACAGTCGTTACAGGTAGAAGCCTAAATCCGGCAACTAGTCTTACTAAGGAGTATCGTGTTACTCAGTAACTGGGTTGTGCAGGGAGTCGCTCCTAGTAAAACACTGATATTCAGTTGCATTCAGTTAGAATAGAAACAGACTCTAACATAGTTGGGAAAAGCCAAAGCAGATTAATTTGTTTTTTTTTTACCGTATCTGTAGTTTTATGCAAGCCATGTAAACTATATTTCTTTATTTTTTAGATTTCTAGTTTTAAGTAGTACTCAATATAGCTATTCCACGAAAATATGAACAAAGCTGTATCTGTTTTCAGTCGTATGTATACATGGCACACCTGCCCATACTTCAGCCCCATATGCAATAAATTACAGGAAATTTCATGGAGGGATTTGCATTACTTATCTTTACGACGATGTTTAGATACCGTGAAAAAGTTTTATAGTTTCAACAAAACTTCAACATATGTTTAACAAGTGAACTAACGTTTTATCTTTTTAGTTTTATCTACATATAAAGGTATGCCGTGTCAACCGTACCTGTCATTTTTTTATTATTATGGGTCACCCCTAATAAAAGGATTCATATAAAATATTAGTAAAGACACGCATACAAGGCTAGCGGCCATCAAATATATTTAGATTTCTAGTTGTAGCACTAAATTCAGATCGAGGCTAAAAGTATTGTATTACAATAACATTTAAATAAAAATGCGCCTTTATGCTTTTAAGTATAAGTGGTTTTTAGAAATATAAATCGGGAATCATTTGAATCGAGACTAACGCTTTTCATACATGTACTAGCGACCCGCGCCTGTTTCGCGCGTTTTTTACAACATATTATACACATAAACCTTTCGAAAGAAATTATCTAAATGATGATGAAAACCGAATCTTAATTCGTTCCGTAGTTTAGAAGAACATCGCGGTCATACAGACAGATACAAAAAACGACTTTAATTTATAATATTTATGTATTGATAATTAATTGTTTCAATTTGTTATAGATTGTTTACCTCTAAATCAAGGCAAGGTTTAAAATTACGAAATTTATCGTAAACGGTTAACCGAATTCAGTTCAACGAGCCTAAAACTAAAATGCACTAGTTCAGTGACCTCTGAAAGCGTACACGAAAATTCTAATAAATCTGGACCACTTTTGAGCCAAAACTTTTCAGTATGTTCCCCAAAAAAACATTTCGTTTGGCTTTTGAAAATTTGCTCTTTCAGTCGTTTTTTTACACGAAACTAAATTAAATGGCATTTGCTTTTGAGAATCACCTACCATGTGAATTAGCAATGACTCAATATAGAACGCATTTCTTTTTTCTAGTTTTCATCTACCAACCTGCATTGGGCCCGCGTGGTGGATTACGGCGCACTCCACAGAGAGGAAGCCTGTGTCCCAGCAGTGGGAACATTATAGGCTGATTATGCTATACTGTCCAGTGACTGTCCAACTATGCATAGTAAACTCCTCTTCTCATAGAGAAAAAACACAAGCATTGATTTATCCTGCTCATCAGACTCGTTCATTGTATGCTGTATTGTTTACGAGTATTAGATTAAGCATAACATAACGCCTTGTTCCTTTGAAGGGTTGGGCAGTGGTGTTAATATAGTACACCCACATTTCGACAATTATGTTTGTTGTGTTTGTTTGTTTTGTTTTGCTGAACTGGGCCTTTTTGGTGCAGCCGTGAGGCACACTTACCTGCTAATTTCTTACATCGGTCTCTATACTTTCTATTTGTGTTTTTATTAGTTGTTATCTGATGTATGTATCATGATGGTGTATTGATGTATGTATCTGGTCTTTTAGTCTGTGCTAAATAATGATTTTTCTTTCTTTCTTGTCTTTCTTTCTTTAAGTCCCATTTAATAGGGGGAGAGCCTATTGCCTTCAACCAGGCACAAAATCAGACTTAGGGCTGCTCATGAGAAAAACCAGATAAAAAAATAAGAATAAGACTTTGCTCGTCCTGGGGATCTAATCCAGAACCCCCTGCTCAGCAGTAGCGCTTGCGACACTTAATCATAGGTACTTCTTATTCAAGAATGAAAATCATAGTCCAAACATTCTTTCAAATCCCGATGGTCCCCAAAACTACTCAAATTATGGCCACTACAATCTAAGGAAGTGTAAAGGAGCCTTCATACGCAAACTCGCCGGTGTGTCGACGTCCCAACAAAGATGGTGGTGTGCTAAAACAAATATTTGCCGGCACTTCATCTTTCACAATACCAATTATGCCGATTTATAACGGATTGCCCGTGTCAGGCGGCCTTGTAGACTTTAGATTGATTGAGGTTTATGTTCGGTTCTTATAAACAAAAACGAATCGTTTTGCTTACCAAAGTCGGCGGGACGAGCTTGACTCCTACCGTAAGGACTGGCCGGAACTAGCAAAAGACGGAATCGGATGGAACAAACTGGGCATATAAATAGATTTGTAAGCTAATTTTAACTGTGATAGCTACTTCCATATGGGAGGGTCTACTGTGCAAAGCTACCAGAGGGGCAATTCTCGTAATTTTAAGATCGTTCACAGTCTGATCTCAGTCGCAATCTGTCAAAAATACCTCTAATTTCCCTACATTTTGACATGCTTTTGACATTTGTTTGTCTCTGAGATGAGACTGCAACTAGATTTTGAACGTTTTAAATTACGAGAATTGGCTTTGAGGTCTTAGCTTCATTAAAGGATACAGGAGTCTTAATTTTAAGCAATAATGGTCTGTAAATTTTAGGAATCGGCAATCAGGGGAGTAATTTCTTAGCACACGTAGCAATGTGTTTCATTTTGACAGTTCAACAACATTCATCGCTTTGTTTACGTTGTTGAGCAGACACATTTTTCAAACATATGACGCAATGGATTAGCAATATCCTTCAACATTATTCAGTTTGAGTTTGATAGTGTTTTACGCAATTAAGGTGCTGTTCTAAGTGGGATATTTTTTTCGACTGATTTCTGATAGTTATTGGTCTTTTAGCTACGAGATCTCTGCTTGGGTCCAGTCCAGGGTCATTTGGTGAGATCAAGAAGTTAAAAAAACCGGCCAAGTGCGAGTCAGACTCGCCCATGAAGGGTTCCGTTACGTTACGATTTATGACGTATTAAAAAAAACTACTCACTAGATCTCGTTCAAACCAATTTTCGGTGGAAGTTTATATGGTAATGTACATCATATATTTTTTTTAGTTTTATCATTCTCTTATTTTAGAAGTTACAGGGGGACACACACATTTTACCACTTTGGAAGTGTCTCTCGCGCAAACTATTCAGTTTAGAAAAAAATGATATTAGAAACCTCAATATCATTTTTGAAGACCTATCCATAGATACCCCACACGTATGGGTTTGATGAAAAAAAAAAATTTTGAGTTTCAGTTCTAAGTATGGGGACCCCCAAAATTTATTGTTTTTTGTCTATTTTTGTGTGAAAATCTTAATGCGGTTCACAGAATACATCTACTTACCAAGTTTCAACAGTATAGCTCTTATAGTTTCGGAAAAAAGCGGCTGTGACATACGGACGGACAGACAGACAGACAGACATGACGAATCCATAAGGGTTCCGTTGCCATTTGGCTACGGAACCCTAAAAACAGTCTTGGATCTCGATGCTGTCACTCTTTTGCCGAATCCCGACGAGATGGATTCAAAAACCAACAAACTGTCAAGTTCTTTGGTCACCCTTCCATAAATCACCAATCAGACACAGCTCTTTACCATCACTCAACCAATAAGGAGCCTCCTAAGCTCAGTAACGTTCACCGATTGGTTAAATCACATGTCACTTGCGTAACATGGTTAGTTGCTGCCGTGCGAACAGCCCTTAGTGATTGTACCTACTTGATTATACCTAACTATTGGGCTAGGAAATGGATGTTAGGGCTTATACTGCATCTGCAAATTTATTTGCCAAAAAATGTGACATATAAGTTCATGGATAAATAACTTTATTTCCTACACGATTAAGTTCAGTTTACGCTACAGCTTCAAAATTTTTTTTAACTTTTTCAGTAGTGCTAGTCACTGAAATCAAAATCAAAAGTCATTTGTTCAAATTAGGCTGAGAAGCAGCACTTTTCGAACGTCAAAATTACAAAAAATCAACTTAGTTTCCATTAAAATAAAGTTGTTATTTATTTAACTTGAAATAACATCAATTTGAAATATAAATTTGAATAGACTTTAAGTTGTACGTTTTGTCCAGCAGTGGGTTCTACAGGCTCAAATTAGATTTAGCTAACGATATGATGGGTACCCCTCATGTTAAATTATCAAATTAATTCCTTCTTTTTTGTTTTATCATGTTTAAATATCGATACCCACGTCTGCGGAGTTTCGCTAGATCATTTTTTTTCACCCTGCACCCTAATTGCGTATCTCAATCTGAATAATTTTGAAGGATATCTGTATCCATTGCTTCATAAATGATAACCGATAAATGATTTTATTTTGTAAGTAGGTTTGTACAAACACTTTTACACGTCAATCATATTTTAAAACTAGATGAGGTCGGCGTTTCCTATCTGACTAGTCTGAGAAGAAAGGCCGAAACAAACTCAGACGTCACAGTCTCTTTTAAAGTCCAGACATAATCTTGGTCAGATCATATGAAGACCATGTAGGTCGATGTCTGAGATGGTCTTTTGAGGAAAGAACCACACAGATTGAGAGGACCTGTCCAGTCAGTGCACGCATATGTCAGAAATCGTGCAGCTCAACTCAAAACTTAAGGAGCTCAACGGTTCGACGAACAATACCAAAGAAAGGACATTTGGGTAGGCCACATTAATTACTCAAACTGCCAGACCATGACAAAAACTAACAGAACAGAGAGAACAATAAAAAATAAAATGACCCACATAGTCTTCACATTCACAAAATTTAAAATAATAGAATACTTTACAAAGTAAGCAAATGTCATAGTATATATCAAATTCATTAATGTCAAAATGTATATAAAAAAAAAAACAACAACAAAACAAAATAAAAACATTCAATATGTAAAAATTGGAAGCAGCTTAATCCCAAGCCTTTTTGTCCTCGATATAAGCCTTAACGGTATAAAAGGCTTTCTGGCACAACTTACGTTTAATGAATGATTTGAATTTATTAAGGCTTAGATCTTGAACGGGGCTTGGAACTTTGTTGTAGAAGCGTATACATTGGCATCTGAACGAGCCACCTATTTTCTTGAGCCTTGTTGTAGGTACAACAAATTTGTGTTTGTTTCTAGTATTTATATCATGTATATCACTGTACTTTTTAAACAATTTTATATTTTTATGGGCATATAAAAGATTTTCATAAATATACTGAGAAGGCACAGTCATAACATTAATTTCTTTAAATTTTTCTCTGAGCGAGTGTCTCGGACTCAATTTATAGATTGATCGAACAGCTCGCTTCTGTAAAACAAAGATAGTCTGAATATCAGCGGCATTTCCCCACAATAGAATACCGTACGACATTACACTATGAAAATAGCTAAAGTACACTAAACGGGCTGTTTCTATATCAGTTAAATTACGAATTTTTCTAACCGCGTATGCTGCGGAGCTTAGCTTTTTTGATAATTTATCTATATGTGGACCCCACTGAAGCTTAGCATCCAAAGTTATGCCCAAGAATACTGTGCTGTCTTCAGGATTCAATTCTTCGCCCTTTATCAACACATTGGTTTTCACCTGCCTAACGTGAGGTAGCGTAAACTTAATGCATTTGGTTTTTTTCTCGTTTAAAAGTAAATTATTAACATTGAACCAGTGGACTACTTTAGAGATCGCGGTATTTACATCGTCAGTAACCTGCTGCTGACGTTTAAGTTTAAACAAAAGTGAAGTGTCATCCGCAAACAGCACTATATCATGATTATCCTTTATGATATGGTCGAAACATTTGTCTGCTCAACAACGTAAATAACGCAATGAATGTTGTTGAACTGTCAAAATGAAAGCCATTGCTACTGTAGTGTATTAGGCAATTACCCCGCGCTGTATTGAACGTTGGTCGTTGTACTAAACATTTTCAAGAATTGAATTTCTTTTAATTTGTGATAAAAATTGAGCTATCCTCAATTTTTATCACAAACTAAAAGAAATTGCAGTACTTACAGATTTTTCACAATTTTTTTTTTTTAATTTCCAATTGAAAGTTAGATATTCCTTTGAGAACAGAAATAAGCTATTTCTTTTTTAAGATCGCAATCAAACTTTTAAAAACCTTATCATGCCACAAAAATAGAAACGAACTTTTATCATGCAAACACGAGTTTTAGAAACCTTCCTGGAATCGCTCTCGTCGCTTACTTTACAACCTTAATTCCACTTTTGAACTCACCAGAAAAAAAAAACAACCATACCGGTTTCGATGCCTTTCCCATCCCTACGTTTCCGGGAGCACTTGCCATTTGAATTTGTACTTAATCCCCTGAAGATTAAAATCCAAATTTGGCTGTCTGGTGATTTACTCCTAGAGATTCTTAGTGCGTATTATTAGGCACATTGAGTCTAATATGGCACAGCTTAAGATACAAAGGAATACCGCGCGGGTGGTAGAGTTAGTGTAATACGTTTCTGATGTGTTTTTAATTCGGTGTTCGTGTGAACTCCTGCGCACTAATAGACACATTACCGTGATTGTTCGTTGAATAGCTCTTTTTAGTTGTTGTCACCTGTTAATTATGATCTTGTTGCTGTTGTTAACGTTTAATTGTGCGTACGAGTTCATTCAGTAAAATAAAAAATATTTACATCGTAATTTTTTGTGTTGTTACCTTAATCTCCTAAAGGAATGTTGTTGACTTCACAAAGCATTTTGAACAGTTCGTAGCATTTACCTGAAACAAAAAAAAAACAACAAATAAGTACCTACGGTTCATCATAAAAACAGCTTTCAATCGACTTAACCCAGTTTCTTCGCTTAAAATGCAAATAAAACACTTTTATAACTCCCGAAAACAAATGGGCTTTTATCTCATAAATAACTGAACATTGGACAAGCCGATTTACGGAGAACAGGCCCTAAGTTCGGACATAGGGACGGCTAAAATCAAGGATAACTCCCGTCAAAGTGTCTATAAACGTAGCAACACTTGTCTTAGATACGGATGCACATAATGGTTAACAAATTGATATATGCGAAATCCAATTTAAGTTTTTCTATTCTACAGAAAAAAAATCCACCACACAGCTAGAGATTACTTCAATATCTAACTCAACAAAGGCAACATTTTCTAAACGGCTGATTAATAAAACTCCTACTACCCTCCGTATCGCCTCGCTTCGGAACTCATCCCATAGAAATCCACTTTCCGTAGAGGATTAAAAATTCTTTCAGCGTCTCCTCAAACACTATGATTAGCAGTTGACCTACTTTTGAAGATATAAAACCTTTTTAAATTAAAAATGGGTTCTTTTAAGTAGATTTAATCAATCTGCGATTGAGTATTGACTTTGTTGATGGGATTTGAGTATTTAATTAGTGTGATTATAATGATAATACATAGGTACAGATGCCAGCAGGTCAAGCTACCCGAAACTGACAAATTTTCCCAATCAACCTTGAATCTAATGCTTTAGCGATAAAGTTGAAAATCTATTACAGAAATTTGTCAGATTGTAGTAGCTTAATGTGATGGCGTCTGTACCAGAGTTATCCAAAAATAAATAACGTTTTGGGAAAGCACGTTTCTTTTCCTTTGCCTTTTTTGCCATGAATAACACACTCCAGCCTATTAATTTGCAGTTTTCATAGATTTCTTTAAATGAATGAAAGAAATGAAGAAGAAATATTATAAACTATCATCTCGTCATAATAATTTACCAAAGTGACGCTATAATCAATCCATTTTTCTATTTTTAGCAAGGAAGTCGATAGACACGCGAAGAAGAAGAAACAAAGAAGTAAAATCTTAACCAAGAAAAGAAATACCACTAGGTACTAAATTAAATGACTTAGGGCTCATTTTTCACCGACCGATAAATTTATCGGAGGAATAATTTCGAATTTTTGACAGTTCTTCCATACAAAACCTGTCAGACGTCAATTTTATTCCACGAATAAAAATTATCCGTCGATCGAAAAACCAGCCTGAGTCACTAACTATACAAATACATAAATACAAAAACAAAAGAACAATTAGGCGTCGAAGTACTTATCCGCATCGCTGTCATCCGGAAACGTGCCCAAAAGACTGGCAGCATTGCCACATTGAAAGGCTAATTCTTTGGCCAAAGAACGACCCAGCCCTAATAAAACCAAGCATGCTCCCCGAACTTCCCACCAGTATGTCACCCGTCACACGACTCATTCCAACCAATCAATTGATAGCGAACTCAGCGTCACAATGCAGTGACAATCAGCTGAGTGGTCTCAGACTAAACGGGTTAGTTTCACACGACCGGCAGCTTGATATTAAATCGATACTGGCTACTCGATTCAACACAGGTATCGAGTGAGAAAGTTTTTTGTTAAAAATAATAGAGTAGAAATACTCTTTATTATGTACACCATAATATAAATTCTTATAAATGGTGCATAATTAATGTATGATTTTCAATTTTAATGTATTGCGTTTCAAATTTTCAATTGTATAATTAAAGTGGGTTCGCATATAATTATATTTTTTAAATGAGTAACGGTGGAGGTTCTTGCCTATTCTTCTCCATACGAAAAGTACCTTTTGGATGAGGGTGACTAGAATCAATTCTATTTTATTGTAATTTTTTTATTGAAAAAAAAAAATATTGAAGTTAATTTTTGATATTGCTTAGGCAAGCAAAAACTGTATTTGAAACTTGACCGTAATGATAGACAAAAAAAGCGAAATAAAAAGAAAATTATTTTGATAGTAAAAACATGCAAAATTACTATGATAACTTCTCAACGCTAAACTGAAACTTTTCAATAATCTTCAACTTTTAAGTCTTTTAAAGCTTTTTCAATTCTTGGAAGCTTCGAAAGAGGAAAACCATTTCATTTTAAAATATGAAATCCAACTTCAATAAATAATCTACACAAATAAATAAAATTGAAGCATCTGTTTGTATTGTGAAAATAACAGTTTTTTTACTAAATGCATATAAAAGTATATACGGTACTTATATAACAATAAAACTATTTTAAAATTGTTGTCTGTCTATCTGTTTCTTCTGGCTAATCTCCGAAACGGCTGTACCGATTTTGGCGGGACTTTCAGTGACATATAGCCGATGTTATAAAGAGAAACTTAGGCTACTTTTATTTGAGAAAAGAATTAGAATTTTCGCGCAAAAAAATTAAAACCCACGAAATCCAATTTATTTTCCGACATGCACGAAACAAAGTCGCGGGCATAGCAAGTTCAATCTATAAATCCATAACTCACAACCAATATCACAATCTCCACTACTTAACACACATTCGGGACCTCTGACCACACCCTAAGACCTCAGGAAGTCCTCTGAGCAGAGATAAGATAACACGACACAACAGGATTAAATGCGCCCACACACGTTGCATATCAAATGGTCTATAGGGGTCTTACGACAGACGTTGACAAGCTTTCTATGGGATGCTGATTTATTGGTCCTGGCTTAGAGTAGAGGACCAATTTTTGACTTTAGGTTCTTTCTTGGGAGACTTCGAATACTGTGGAGGCTAGGCAGGTATTCGAAAGTCTTATTTAGTTTTTTTGGGAAGGCATATTTGCGGCCGCGACTTACAAGTCGTGAGTTCGAACCCACGCAGGCGCTTTACTTTGTGTAATTACTTCATCAAACCTGTCAAAACGGTAAAGGAAACGGCATGTCCTATAACCAAAAAATTTCAAGACATGGGACATCTACCAACCCGCACTGGACACTCCTGGGTACGCCCTCTAGCCTAGAAGCCTAGGTTCGAATCTACGACCCCCAACTCGTAAGTCGCGGTCGTTTCCACTAGGCCAACACTGGTCAATCCTAACGTCGAAAGGAGTTACGGTATACTTCCCTTCAAAAAATTCTCTACCCCAAAAATTAAATTAATTTTGTTGTCCATAATGTCAAGTGACGACGTACTCAATACCAATAACGGACATTGTCGAAATGTGGGTGTAATAACACCTTTACCTGACCCTTTTAAAGGATCACTGGACCTGTCACCGTGAAGACTCATGTTTAATGATAGTAGCCACTTAAGGGGGATGTGCTAGGCAGCCCTCGGAATTAAATTTTTCTTACGTTTTTTTTTTTTGAAGTTTGCAGGTCAGTGTCATGTTGAATGTTGATTAAAATATGATTTGCGAGCGTAACAAATATGACTTTACAGAATTATACATAATCATTTGTATGGTTCACCACTACCACATAGAAAAACATTCAAATCAATACAACCCTCTAAGTTCATATAGTTCTATTGAAAGGCTATTTCATGAAATAGTCAATCAAAATCACTGCGCCACTTATTCCCAGCGAAAGCACTAGGAAATGCTGAATGGCGGGCCTTTTGGGAGACTGCCTCTTGTAATTTTGACGTTCGAAAAGCGCTGATTCTCAGCCTAATTTGAATAAATGACTTTTGATTTTGAAAAAAGAATATAATTTCGCAGGTTAAAGTAAGTGGCTACTATTATTAAACCTGGCGTTTCCCCTTTAAAGCGAAAACAAGATGGCGTTATCAACAGACAGATAGGTGCAATGTTAGTCCCGGTTATCAACCGATATATTGCCATTCCAAGAAGTAATGTCATTTATATTTCCAATGAGTGAGTACCATATTGTATTACAGAGTATAAAATGGATCGTAACTCGATATAATATTCTAGGTATCGATTTTAAAGTTCTTGGTAAAGATGCAGGAAGAATTAGTTTGAGAATTTAATATGGCTTAACTGTTTTTGATTTAGAGTTCCAATGAAAGAGAGGTATCCCAGAGAATGAAAGAGGAAGACCATTTCAAAGATGGGAGGATGACTTGAAAAGTACTGCGGGATGGACACGGAGGAGAAATACTCACGATTGTGAGCTATGGAAAAGCGCGGGACAGGCCTATGCTAAAAAGCAAAGCAATCTAGAAATTTATGATGTCTAAACCTTTAATTTAAATAAATTGTTAAACGCGTTTAAAAATTGTTTTTAAAGAGAAATTGAGATAGAGTTCCAATGCACCGAGGCCGTACACACGTTTTTCTTACCGCGAAAAACTACGATTTATTCGCCATGTGTAGGCACGGTGATCAGTGTTGTATGGATCACTTTGGAACCATGTTGACAGACATGTTTTTTCTACTGCGCGGTTTATACGCCGCGCCGTAAAGAAACCGTGCCGTGTACAAAGGACCTTACGAATTTTAGTGTAGAATCAAATGAAATTAGAAATAATTATAACATCAGTCATGATTGCACTGAATGGCAAACGCCTCTTCTCCTACAGAGAAGGTACGAACATTGATCACCACGCTTGCTCAAGACGGGCTGGCGATTTCGAACTTATATTACGTAAGTATACATCCAGCCCCAGCAGTCTCGACATTCATAGCGATCGCTTTACGACCGAATTCGGTCGCAAAGTCCCGAATTGACAGGTGAAATGTATGGAGTGACAGGAGTTTGCGACCGAATTCGGTCGTAAAGGGATCGCTATGAATGTCGAGACTGCTGGGGCTGGGGCTACAGTCTCGACATTCATAGCGATCGCTTTATTACCGAATTGGGTCGTAAAGTCCCGGATTGACAGGTGTAATATATGGAGTGACAGGACTTTGCGACCGAATTCGGTCGTAAAGCGATCGCTATGAATGTCGAGACTGCTGGGGCTGGTTTCTTTACGACGTTTTCCTGCACCGATACCAGTAATTAATCTCGATACCATTTTATTGTTGTTAATTATATCTAGTCTAGACTCTAGAAGCAATAAAATATGAGGAATTGCAATAAGCTGAAATTTAACTAAAACACTTTTACAGCGTATTTAACCGAATAGTTTTGAAATTGAGTTTCCACATTTAAATCGGTTTTGAAAACCGGTTTCTTTTCCTTATGCCGCCTAATTACTACAGCTGAACATTAAACCAACATATCCTACCCACGCCCAACGCGTGATAGCGCCACTTTACCCTCTGCCCCACGAGTCCACGTGCCAGGAGCGCCATAATCCCCCAATCGCGAGGGTAAACACCAGTGTTTACCCACCACTCAGCGTTTACCTGTTACAGTGTTACCCAACCTTATCGCACATAAACATACCTTTATTTTTTTAAGGATAACTTCATAATACATATATACGGGGTAACCGTTTTGAGTTTTTTTTGTTTAATTAATTTTTATTGGTTATTAGTTTCAAAATATTATTACAGTACCTCTAATCAAAATATTTTATTTCACATAAACCTACATGGGTACTTTTGAAATGTCAGTAGCTTGGTGCAGAGTTTCAATTGGTCGTTTCCTATGGAGGAGAGCTGACAAGAAACTTCGAATGTGTCACTTCGGAGTATACCTCCTGGTTTCGGTCGAGTAATGTGTGTTTTCCATCTGGAATTTCTCTTGTGCCCGGCTGATGGCTATAAGCTCCCCCCTATTACATGTAATACTTAAATATAACTGGTGAAATGTGGGTGTACCTGCAAAGGTACACCTCTGCCAACTCTTCGGGATATACAGGCTTAATGTTACGGTTTGTTATATCAGATACAAGAATTCCTATTTTGCAGTTCTTAAACAATCTTTTTTCCCTTAGAAATAATCGATTTATGATAGAAAATCAACCACTGAGGATTTGAAGTGGAATATTGTCATTGATACTGCACAATAAACTAAACATTGACTCTTACAAATCTCAATGAATCATTGACTCAACACAGCCCGATCAAAACTCAACCCAGCACTCGAGTATCGATATACCCGACGATTTAAACGTAATTATGAGGGTATTAAGAAATTTTCATAATTATTCGCCATTCCATCGGCTAACGAAGCACTCAAATGAAGAATTCGTTCCGGAATTTGGGAAGGAAGCCTTAACCTGATTTCAGGAGGCTCCTCCCAAGTTGGAGGTACTGTGTTGACCTGTACGTAATAAAATAATGAAAATCTAACGAATATTTTTCTGTTATAAAAATATTCTTATTAAGAGGGAAGAGTCAGTCAACTTGTGAACTTTAAAATTTGTTACGCTTTTTCCAATTTGCAGGTCAGGGGGCCTAAAAAGGCCACTTTAAGCAACACCTCTAAAAGGCCCCCTGGTTGTATGTTAATCAAAATATGATTCGCGACCGTAACAAGTATATTACAGACTTATAAAAATTAAAATCATCAATGCAACCAGCTAAGTTCATATAACCTTATTGATTGATATTTCATGAAGTAGTCGTTATTACAGGTAAATATTTAAAAAGTGGTTGATATTCCTAAATCTGTGGAATCTGCTGTCAACCTTTTTTATATACTTACCTTGAAGAGGAAAGAGTTTTAGAGGCTAGACTAAAACCTTATTCTACCTTATTCTCCTCCTGTGTTTAGTTTCCTTTGTAATTTTCCTGTACGAGTCGCATTAAATACTTTTCTTTCTTTCTTTATTTATCCAGCACATTATTTGAAATACTTAACATGAGAAAATGTTCTTTTACCGCAACCACCTAGATAATAATTATTTACTCAATAAACAGTGAATTACGCATCATTAATCATATTAAACAAATAATAAACGTTATTTCGACTGTCACCTCCCCAGTTAACCGAAAACAGCCAGTAATTATAAATAATTGCGGCAAAATAAACAATTTTGATTAATGACATTATGACTCGACGAAAAACGGCGTAACTCCGAAATAGACAAATCGGTCACGGCCGCAAAAATACGGTTATTTTCACGATCAAAAAAAAAATAGTAGAAACGGTTTTGTTTGTTTATTTAAACGCAGGTGCTAAACTTTACTCTGGTTTAGTTGGATTTCGTAAAACCATGAAGGTTGATAACGTAAAGCATAATTGTAGTTGTTTTCTTTTCACATAAACAGCCATTATATCTGGATATACATACAGTCTAATAATAAAAAATAGTGAAGTCTATTTAATTGGGGTAAATTAAATAGACTTCACTATTGGAAACACCTAAATGACACTTGGATTGGTATCTATCTGAGATAGTAGCGACCAAAGTATTAATGCCAAAAGAGATAGGCAAAAAATATTAAGCTCTTTTCTGCAACATCCATGAACATTGAAAGGTGGTCGATTTTTTGTTAAAACCATAAGGACCTAACTATAGGAAACACAAATCTTTGTTAAATGTAACCCTGCCGCAATTCGCTCACTGATTAAGACATTATTCTCCCCAAGATCATTTTCCAACGCAGCGATCGATCGCGAAATTCGCGAACCAAAGTCTAGCGGAATAAAGTCGTATGTGTGTGTGTTTGTGTTACGGCTATATTACATGTCAGGTTGTGTACACAACCTGACATGTAATAGCCGTAACATAAAACATACTTACATCAGGTACCAGCTTATTTTCGAATTTTGAACACCACTGTCGTCTACTAAAAGCTAAGAGATGAATTACGACGCTTTTCGACGTTAAGATGTGATAGAATTTTAAAGGAATTTTCACGTGCGATGGTTTGCGAATGGCTTGTCAAAATTATTTTCAAATTTGGAATTTTTGTGTTATGACGTTGTTCACTTAACGTAGACGGATAAATAATATGTTATAGTACAAAATAGGATTGCAATTTGCTAATAATACTATTACTTAATTAATTTGATTAAAATCATATGTTCATATTAACAAAGACAATATTTATCACAGAAAACAAGATGAAAAGATAAAAAGAATAATCACTAAGCGTCTAAGCCTTAGTAGATAGACGACATACTCCTATTGGGGGTGTCAGGGGTGGAAAAGGGGAGGCATTACCACTTTAGCAAATTACTTTGTCCCTACAGAATACCCAGCTTTGTCGCGGATTCGATTTTATCAAACAATAACGGCACTTACAGAAAATTCATCTTTGTCCGAAAAGTACAAAAAAGTCGGATACCTCTTTACTTTCGGATCGAATAAACAAAAAAACAAAAAAAAAAAAAATCAACTCAAACTTTAATACTGTCGTTAAAAACACCGTTCGAAATTCAAAAAATTACAATAAACATTCCGCAAAAGGCTGCGAATTTTGCCAGTGAATTGAGCCATCCAAACGTCTGTGCACCGCCAAAACCGTAGCATACAGGATGCCAAATAAAAACCGACGGGCGACAGTACAACCCATAATTTTTGCCTTAAAACAAGGGACCCGTGTTGGCAGTGGTTCTCAACGTTCGAAAGAGGGGGCGAGGGGCGTAAGCGATTTGTAAGAACCGATGAAAGCTCTTCAGATATTGGAGTACAGGGTTGTCAACGTGCCTAATGGATATAACGGTATTTTATTTTTAGTTCCAATAAGAACGTAATTAAAGTGAACGTTTTCTCCGGACGGAGTTATGAGGTTCTTAAAAACGTGATGATGATGATACAAAAAGCTACTTAGTGAGGAGAGCAAATAGAAGAGTTTTTAGCTGTTTAGAAATAGCTTGGAGTAAATATCTGTAGTTTTTAGAAGGAAGGTGGTACAAGATTCATTGACTTATTTTTAGATTTTTTTTATCCAAAAGACATACAAAACGATAACTACGAGTGATTTTATCAACCACAAATGTTGAGTTACGTCGTTATTACAGTGCCGATAACACTTTTTGGGATGTTGGAAGTTCAAGCTAAAGCGGAAGGAAACCGGCATGTCCTAGAACCAAAACAATCGAAGACATGTCACATCTACCAAGCCACTTTGGGCCCGCTTCTCAAAGACAGGAGGCCTTTCTCCTAGAGAATGAGAATGAGAACAATATAGGCTGATGATGTTTATGAAAGCTATAGCACTAAAACAAAGCTGTTTCTCCATCAACAAAAAAACCAGTTCTCTCTATAAATTTATTCCCACCAGCTTAGATCCTAAGTGGTGGAGGATTAGAAGATTTTTTCCTATATATCGTGCGTGTGCGCCTGGGTTTGTTTAGGATCAAAACGGATGATTGAATCTATTCGTGTTGATTGACACTTGATCCGTCCTGATGGGTTTATACGTTTGTTTTGTGCGGTAACTAAACATGGGATTATTATAGAAAATTGCAAGGTGGGTGGGTCGTGGGTTGCGAAATTTGATTTTTTAGTCTAATTTTTTCTTGCAGATGGGCGTCATGATTTTGGATTTTAGATCGTGTCTTTAAGACAGGAAGGTCTTAATCTATGAAGCTGGATTCAGTGATTCTGACAGACAGACAGGTAAAAAACACGGAACACAGTATTTGATACCATATAGATATAATTGCTCTTATAGAGGAGCTTGAGGTTAAGTTAAAACAGCCGCACCGGTCAGTCGATCCTTTTTTAACAACAATTTTTCTAACCGAGATGTGGTCTTGATTTTGGATTTTAGATCGTGATTTTAAGACGGTAAGGACTAAATCTATAAAGCTGGATTCAGTGATTCTGACAAGGATGAAGTTTACGACAAAAAAAAATACGCAATACTGAATTTGACACCATAAGTATAGAAACAATATAATAACGCGTGCGAACACTTGTTCGGGGTGGCGCGGGAAAACAGTTCTTGGAAGGCCTTTGCCCACCTGTATCACAGTATAAACAAAAGTATATATAAACAATTGCTCTTCAGTGGAATGAGAAAAGTATTGTTCTAAAAATTATACTGTTTGAGGTAAGTGTCTAGCCAGTGATCTCCGAAGGGTGTGCAGAGGTGTATGACCCTCTTCAATTCTCTGAGAGGTATTAGGTCCCATGTGGTAGGTCCCACGGGTAAACTGCGTGATAGGGGACGAGAGGAAAGACAATGGTGTAGAGATTATTAGATTTGTGTTACAATTGTTTGGTATGTGAAGTTGTTATTTATGCTTTTAAGCGTAACGCTTCTTCTACGGAAAACCTCTGTCGGCGCTGCAAATCGTTGAAAATTTAATAGTGCGCTTTAATTTAAGTGTCACTAGTAATTAGTTGAAACTGTTATAAGTCTTCAATGGCAAAATCAAACTTCCTTCAGCTCTCTTGCTCTCTCTCTCTCTCTCTGTGCCTACCTAGCCTTATCCCATTTCATTTGGGGTCGGCTCTCCTCGTCATTCTTCGCCAAACTTCATTCGACTAATGAAAAAATATGGTTTGCTCCTTCTATTTTCATCGTTTAACCCGACAATATTGTAATGTCATCAAAACTACACGTGTATACGAAATTCTAACGAAACAGGATTATGGGATGTGGGTGTAAAATCGATCACCAGATTTGACCCGTAGAACAGATATAATAATAATATATAATAGATAATAATAAATAATAAAATATAATAGATAAATAATAATAGATATGAAATAGAATTAATCCGTTTAAAATTAGATCAAAACTGGAATTCAAACCTAAAAACACGTTTTATTTGTATGTACTTAAGTATTTATATCTTTTTAATATATACATATATAAAATTGTTTATATACAACCTTCCTTGGCCTTGTTCCCGTAAGGGGTAGGCAGAAACTACAGAGCGCTACCTGCTTTCCGATCTAATCTTTACATACACTTCTTTTAAAATTGTTTGAAAACTTTGACTTTGACTTTAAGCTCTCGCGAACAATTCATTACAATCCTTGTAGCTGTTCCACCACAAAATAATACCGTAGAAGCAAAATCTAAGCACATTTCCAAAGATTAATACACGAAATGCTTCAGAAACGTTATTCAAACTGGCAGAGCTGTCATGGGGTCGCCAGAATCAGGTCAAGGCTGCTAACTAATCAATCCTTGCTGCTGTTGGATATTCATTTAGGTTTGCCGTTTGTGGTTCAGCGTTGAAAGATAGGAATGTTATAATCTACTGCTGTTCTAATACCACTGCTAACAATAATAAAGTTGAGGAGTTTGTTTGTTTGAACATGCTAATGTCTGGAAGTACCGATGGGATTTGAAAAAAAAATTTTATCAAACATCTTTTTTTTAATTATGTATATATATATATATACTAGGCTATAGGCTATTTAACATAACGATAGGAATCTTAGAATCCAAGCAAACAGATAAGTCAGTAAAAATCGCGAAAAGGAAGTTAAAGGGCGGGTTATACAAGGAAGAACGTAAATACTGCAATGAATATTGTTGAATTGTCATAATGAAAGGCGTTGTATTTGTAAGTGTGTTGTGATTACTTTTGTATTGTTGTTATCTCCTCCTCCTCTCCTCTCTAATAGTTAGTAGCTCTATATAGTTCTAATCTTTTGTTGCAATCTCTGTGACGATGGCAGAAAGTGCACTGTATAGCCAAGTCGGGTAGATGTATACGTGAAGACTAATCTAAATTACTGATGATCTCACCGGTCAGTTAAAGTTCGTTAAAATATTGCAAGAATTACGTGAGTCACAAATTCTTAGTAAGATCACATCGCATTATTTTATTAAAAATCAGCTGCATTATAAAAAAATGCACCTCATTCAACTATGTCCAAAGTTCCAAACACACAAGATACAGAGCCGACATTATTTTGAGTAACTAGGTCAGTACTTGCCACTACAAAAAAAAAATAACAATATTATTCTTCAGGGCTAGGTGCTACACAAAATCCGCTTAGCAAAAAAACAAATAGGTTGGCAACCCTCAATACAAGAGGACTTGGAACTCGCTGCGGTTGCAAAATTCCCGCTCCAAAGGTCACTCACCCCCACTCATTAGGCGTTAGCCGTGACGTCATACTTGTCACGTTTTTTTCTATTTATATTGTCTTTTAAAGTATTTTAGTGTTAGTTCGATAGTCTGGGGACATGAATGGGTTTAATTTATTTCTAGAATTATTTCTTCTGAGTTTTGGGAGACTGTACATATCTGAGATTTGTGTTAGGTAAATATAGCTAAGGAAATGGAGGATAGGGGTTGTCTTAGCATCAGCCACTAGCAACTTTAGCAATCCATAGACAACTGTGCTGTTTATGTTTTGGAAAACTTTTCCTACAATTTTTAAGATTGCCGGTTCTTATGAGTGCAGTAGATGGGGGAGTGAAATCGTCCAGCAAGAGTTCACATAAATTATGTTTCTATCTATCGGTTACTCGCCCCTTATCCACAAACCGAAAACGTAAAAAATCAGCAAACTAGCTAAGTAATTACTTACTATAATAGTATATTTTGTTTATGTTTGTAATTTAAAGAAAAAAAAATTCAAGCCCACATTTTTGTTTGTGATGTTTTACAAGCAATAACTTATTTAAACATTTATAATCCCTACGAATTATAAATTAACCCATCGTTTTCGGCAGACACTAAAACATTATTACAGTTTAAAATTCACTAAATCATAAACAACATCAGCAGTTAAAACGGTTGAAACATGTCATCTATAAAAAAAGTTCCAAACGCTTACGACATTCATCTTGACCAAAAAATCTTGACAGACGGCGAAATATGGAACTAAAAAATAATGTACTGAATCTGACAGGTGTTTGACGTTTTCCTTAGCAAGCAGCGCCGCTGTGAACTGGAAAGTTATACTGGGCGTTCGGAATATAAAAAAACATTTGATTGTTTATGTTCATCGTTCTACATACGGTTTATTTGGAGATATTATGTTGGACGTCTTGTCGTTGAGCAGTATATTGACTTCATATCCTTCTCAAATCTACTATTTAGTTGATAATAAATTGTCATTTGAATAGAATATTATTTAAAAAAAGCTCTATATTCTACATTAATGATGTAACTAATATTTTGCAACAATATAATTTAGAGGAGTGTCCATGGAGTTTGTTGTTCGTTCTTCTCCATAGGTACTACGGAGAATTCAAAAGTGCCTGTAAATGGTTTAATTGAAATAAATTCTTTGAGTTTGAGGTCAATCCCATGTTTTCTTGAGCTAACACCTCTTCTACAAAAGCCCAATGGAAATAAAGGGTCGGCCAAATCACGTTCCAGGAACCAATATTTTAAAGCCCGGAAACGTGTAATAAATTTTATTTCCCAAATCATATTTTCTTGAACGTCAATTCAACAACTAAAGGAACTCCATATCCTAGTTGGGATATTAATTACAAAGCTTAGCGCACACGCGGGGGCCACAACTGTAAAACTATTAGCGGGGCTGTCCGAATAGTTGGAAATAGTTTCCTTGGCTTGCCGCCAGGCGCGCTAGTGATAGATCGCGTCGCCTTGCATTTGACATGTTGTAAACAAAAATAATAAATAAAAAGTGTACAGTACAACATGTTTTGATATATGTGTATTTCGTTTTGGGTTATAGCTTGAGTTTTATTGGTTTCACGGCAAGATTAGAAATGACGTGACGTTTTTATGGGAACGGGCCGACGTTTATGTTGATTGCCAATTTCTGGTGTGATTTTTTTAGGTTATCCCTGGAGATTGACAGCGTAATTATTGTATTAGGGACGCTGGAGCGGGTTAAACTGTTTTTTTAGTTGATCTGTTTTAAGTAAAGTAACCTAAAAAACTTACGTGAAGAACGCTCCAAAAAAAAATGAAGAATCTTTACTCCAGATTAATAAAAATAAAGCAAAAATTCTCTAAAAACTCAAGCCAAAACGTAACCAAACTCCTAAAACAGCAGCTAAACGTGAAAAACACCAAGAAATTACTTTTTAAAATGAAACACCACCATCAAAACATTATGAGCGCGAACTCAACGCGCATTGAGCGTCCCGACACAAAGTTTGCAATTTACAACTTTAGTTCTCTGACAAGTACTTACAAGACTTAATATCTCGCCGCTATGTACTCAGCTTTATTTGGACGAGTATTTAGAAGTATTCCTTGAGGAATCGTTTGAGTTAAAGCGAGACGGCGGTAGCGAAGCGAAAGAGACGCAGGTTTTTTTTTTAATGTATTTAAATCTTGCCATCTTTATAACTCCTCAAAGCATCTTATTTAAAAAAGTTCCATAAAGAATTTAAAGGCTTCATCAGACAGTCGCGACGCGACTCTAGTAGAACAATTTCCATTAAATTTGTATAGAAATTTTTCTACTAAAATCGCGTAGCGGTTGTCTGCGGGAGCCTTTTAAAACGTCTAAAAATATCGACTCCGCTTTTGCAAAACTAGCCGCGCCGCTTTTTTTGTGCCGCGTACCTTACCAAGTCCTAAGGGAAAAAAGTTCTTTAATGTTGGTAGTTCAGTTAGTCGGGTCAGTACTAGAAGCGGCTGAGTGGTAATTATGTAAGGCCAAAGAAAGGGAGAAAGCGTTTAACGTAAATAAGTTCCTCTCATATTTATGTCTGGGCTCGTCGAGTACTGTAGGCAAAGTTAACGCTTGTTCTTTTCTATTTTTGCGAAGACATTTTTTTAAATGCAAACTGTACTTTTTTATTTTTGTGAACATGTTTGTTCGTCCAACACGTAGTAGTAACAGCTCGACGGATTTGGATGATATTTGACACGAAGATAGACTTGGTACTGAATTAAAATATAGGGTTTAGGGGTAGTTTTTATCTAGGTACTTCAAGAAGTTTCCTTAAAATTCCAGTGAAACAAGAGCTGTATGTTTGGTGGATAAAGGACTAACCACACTTATTCAGCTCTGTTCAGCTTTTTTTTGTCCATAGAAAACATCGATTTTGTATGGAAGGTATACGCATCCGTTCAGCTTTACGACCGCGTACGCATTCCATACAAAATCGTTGTTTTCTATGGACAAAATCTTAACAGAGCTGAATAAGCGTGGTTAGTCCCTAACGTGACAAATATGATGTGTAAAAGGTGCTCAGATAAAAAAATTACAGTAGCATAGTAACTTGAGGTCTTTAACTCGCTAAAATAGCTTTGGCTGTGTTAAAAATTTGAACAGAAAAAGACCATCTTTTTCCCGTTAAAACCATTACCAAAAACGGGTCATAAATAAATAAAAAATTAGGCCCACGTTTACACCCACCGACATTAAGTATCGACCAGCTAAATGAAGGGTAAGCTCTTAAATTTTTAATAATTTCATGTCCACGCGGTACGTGCCGATTTTCAGCCTCTGAGGTTGCAATATACTGTGATTAAATACAATTTGGGCCGCTCCCGAGTGCCCTCTAGCACTTCCGGGAAGCCTAGCGACTTCCGCCGCCCGACTTCCGGTAGGATACCGCGCGTTATTTCGTACTTTTTTTTTCAAGTGGCTCTTGTGGGCGAGTGCCTTTTTGTCATGAAATAAAGTTTTTTCGCCGAAAAAATATAAAAATGTAGGTAGGTGTACATTATGTATTTTTATGGGGTGTCGTATTTATAAAAAGGAATGGTGGTTGTAAATGATGGCGTCGGAGTTTGTGGACCGGGGCTTTAATAATGGTCTTTAGGAACATTCTCTCACGCTTTTGCGCTTGCGCTACAGGATAAACAGGTTTCCAGGTAAGCTTATTAAAGTTCGTTTTTTAATTAATATTTAAATACGTACTTTATCCTACAGCCAGCATTCCCGATCTCATGTTAAATTCAGTCCCTCGTTTGAAGTTATTTTGAAACGATCACGTAGAATAACAGACATGAAGCTTGTTACCAAAAACCGCTGATAGATTAATAACAAACGAAAAATAATAAGTATAAAAAAAATCTTACACCCCAACTATTTTGTTCGGGTGTTTCTTGTCAGTCAGTATGCAAACAACAGGGCTATTACAACATTAAAATAACACCCCCAAAAATACCTTAACAACTTTAAAACAACGCAATAAAGACCAAATTCAAACTTTAGAACACCAGACAAGCAGCAAATTCAAGCTTGCCAAACAGCACAATTCAATTTGACAAGTACGAACAAACAATTTTAAACTTTATTGGAACGTCGTAAACGTCAATTTTGATCGTAAACATCCAAGATGGCGACCACATGGTAGTCTAGTTAACAAAATATATGAAGAGGATTGTTTATGGTGCATCCTGTTGATAGACATTAAGAGGTTTTGTCTCAAAACGGGATGCACAAGTAACTAACTATAACAAATTGAGGACAAAAGTGTATCTCGGACTAAATGGTACTAGGGTGAGAGAACATGGTGAGAGATGCTTGACGACTGTTAGATGGTGATATTTTCGGATTTCAAAGCTATTAATTTCTAACTTTCGAAGAATTTTCGCAGTAGCTGCCAATGGGTCGAAAAAAAAATCGGCCAAATGCGAGTCGGACTCGCACAGTACCTAAGGGTTCCGTACCATCGTATAATATTTAACATTACATTTTTTTTTTAAACACGTTTCTAGTATGGGGACTCCCTTTATTTTTTTAAATTATTATTTGCTGTATAGCGACAATAGAAATATACACGCTGAGAAAATTCCAACTATGTACCTACCCGTTATGATTGATGAGATACAGCCCGCTGACATACAGACGGACGGACAGCGGAGTCTTAGTAATCGGGTTTCGTTGGCACCCTTTAGGTACGAAACCCTAAAAAATAAGTACTCATTCAGTTAAGTATTTCAGCAATATTCGAATATAATTAGGTATATGTATGAAAAGCTTAATTACTGAGGCAATAACTAATTAGAAACTATTATTCCTTTAGTTTAAGACACCCTTCAAAATTCCAAGAAATTCAAATCAAGTATAATGCGAATCTAACCTGTGTTTACTAGCAAATAAATTAGTCAGGTACCCAAGTAGATATTAAAACCACTTAATTGGAACTAAATACAAGTGTTGACACTCCCACTGAACAAGTAATAATTTAGCCGCTGTCAGTAAATCGTGACAAAGCACTAAATATATATATGCAGTACCTAATTTAGTTCATTATTGTAAAATGTCAGGGAACGAAATAAGGCATAGAGCGCTTTGAGAAACGTATAACCTATAATTAAATTAACACGTGCAAGAGTCGTAGGTTAGATATGCAAGAACTAATAAAAACAATTACTAGATTCTAGGCAGTGCGAGTTCCTAGATTCCATTTAGTTTGAACAAAGTATTATTACGAGGAACTGTCAGGGAAATTCTGGATAAATCACGATCGTCATGAATTGAAAGTCGTTGCTAGCACATCTTTTCTCAAAATATACCTAGTTTTATTTCAAGAAAAGGCGTGTACAACAATTTTCATTTTTCCGGGAAATGCGAAATCAACATAACATGAATTCCTCCTACTTGATCATGCTATGAACATTTTTAAAATATCAGCAGCACATCGAACAGTAAATCGGCAATTTCAATAAGACTAGTCTGACTACTGACTACACATATGAAACAACAGCATTATAATCATTAGAATCAACTCTCAAATTGAATTTCGCAGGCCACCCTAGCGCATTCACATGAAACCTTGTCCTTGTCTTATTCATACTCAAAAAGCAAACTAACTAATTGGTATAATACTAAAACCTAAGCCTAACGATTGGTCCCAATCAAGATATCCACCAGACCATAAATTCACCTAATTTTATTTCTTATTTTCTAAACACTGAAGTTCCAAATTGGGACCGAATTCAAATTGTTTTTTCCTGTTCAAAAAAAGTTTTATGCGACAGCAAATATTTTTAATTAAGAATGGCGTGATACAATTTGCTAATGAAGACTTTTCGACAGCAGCGGTATGCTTTAAGGATTTTGGTTTTTAAAGCTTCAAGGTGTCGTTGTAATGAGGACATAATTAGTTGAGAAACAGGTATCAAGAAAAAATTAACTTTCGATTAATTAATTTGGTACTTAAAATACTTTTTCGGAGGTGTGATTCCGGTTAGAGAATAAGTCCCCAGTAGTCTGCTGTCTGAAGGTGGACTGACGATCTAATCATATTTGCTGGGCCAATACGGCCCGAGATCTAAAGATCGGACATAAAAGTGAGGTACATATAAAGAAAAAGGAGAGGCCCTTACTCAGCAGGCCAGCAGTGGGACACAACAAAGGCCAACAAAAAAAAGTCTGCCATCTCCCTCTGGTAAGAGGGCACCAGTGTAACTTTTTGCCGATCGTGGTGACTTCTGAGTACTCAACATAAATCGCGCCAGTTTTCACCGAAGGGTTAGGCAGAGCTCTATTTATATAGTGCACCCACATTTCGCCAATTATGTCTAAGTCACATGTGGTAGGTGTATCTGTTCTGCGAGCAATGTGCCCTGCCCACTGCAAAGTAAGTTTGACAATTCTTCCGGCATTGGTTCTCCTACGGATTTCTTCATTTCTGATTCGATCACGTAGGGAAACTTTAAGCATAACAAGGCTTATGCTTAGAGAGTTTCCCTACGTATAAATCGACCTAAATTTTAATTTAACAGTTTGTGTCCTTACATAAACTCTTAAATTAAAATTTGGGTCGATTTATAGTCGGTCCAATTCCAAATACAAGAAAACAGCTGAGTTCAGCTTGCGAAAAAAGCAGTTGCCTCTATAATATTACCTGGGATATTTCCATTAAATTGCTACGGTAGGTAGCAATTTTAATATACTATACAACAGCATAATTTGGACCGGGGATTATTGGTGCTACCGCTGAAACTTTCAAGACCGGACTCCCGAAATTGAAGCCCTAAAACTCGGGCACCTGAAAGCAATTTCGAGTCGCTTGGAGCTGATTTTACGAAATGTGTTTTGTTGCAATATAACGCTGCGATGACGTAAGTTTCTATTGCCAGTATACGAGTTTGAAACCGACGGTGTTTTGCTTCATGTAGTTTCAGATTCTAAAATATCATCATAATAAAACAGTCAACATAATCTGCGTTCGCTATTTAATTGCCAAAAATGTAAGCAAATATGATGGAATGGAAAAATAACTTTAATTACTACACAATAAAGATCAGTATATGCTACAACTTCAAACATTTTTATAACTTTTTCAATACTGCTAGTCACTCTGAAATCAACTTAGCGCCATTGAAATAAAGTGGATATTGGTTTAACTAGAAATAACAACAGTTGCCAACATACTTTACGTAAATTGACGATCTTTTCTTCAATTAATAACTTAGGGTGAATACTTTCATCTATTATAATTGCCATTTTCCAACCATGTTTGGGGCCATGTTCGGCTTCCAGTCCAACCGGATGCAGCTGACTATCAGTATTTTACATGGAGTGACTGCCTATCTGACCTCCACAACCCAATCAACACGATAACGCTTGGTAAGACTGGTTGTCAGACTTTCGGGCTTCTGACTAACCGTAACGACTGAAAAAATGGAAATATCTACAAATGACAGCCGGGACGAACTACTCAAAACATGCGTTCCGAGTCACGGAGGAGTCTCGGTATGTAAAGATGGTCATCCATCCACGAACCGACCTCAGCAAGCATTGCTTAACCTTTGACGAACCGTGCGTGCGGCCACGAGCCCCTTCCTAAATGTGAAAACATATAAACATCTAATCTAAATGCCATAGACAAAACAAGAGGACTAAGCAGTTTCATGAACTAGCTTCCGTACTAGACATAATACTTATGCAAATAAGGCAGACGCTGGCTAAATACTAAAGCTGAGTGCACATGAAGCCTGAACAGTACTAAAATACGGAACACTCCGGAAAAGTTTTAATTTTTCTATGTATTATTTCGTCATATCAATTTAATTCAGTGGGCTGGCCATGTCTGTTAAAGGACCAATGGCCGGCGGAGCAGACTAGTCATGGAGTGGAGACCGCGTATCGGCAAGCTTAGTATGGGACGCCCCAGCTAGATGGCCTGACCACTTTAAGAAGGTGGTTGGGACAGACTGGATACGGAAAGCGGGGGACAGGGTGTTATAGCGCATCCTGGGGGAAGCATAGGCCTCTCCAGCAGTGGACTGCGATAGGATGAGTTGATATCAATTCGTCCATTCATAATGGCCGATATTGGACAGCAGTCTCTAGACCACCAATGGCATGGCCACGGGGATATTTCCATAACCACTATGTTTTGCAAAAGGATTACTGTAGGTTATTATAAGAGGCAGACAGGAAGGTGTTCCTCCTGAATATCTTGACTAAATCCCTTAGTTATTTTTTACGACGCCTGTGAGTCATGAGGGATAACAAGACCACGCAGGATTTTTCTCATTACTCATTAATTTAGTGCTAAACTTTATATTTAGTGCACTAAAACTCTTGATAATGTGTACGCCGCTTTATTCCGTCTTGTAGAGCCATCGACGTGAAAGATTAGGGTTGCAACTCAAGGATTTAACTTCTAAGATGAGGTGTATTAAGTTGACAGGGCTGCCAGAACATTGTGTTGTTTTAAGTTGGTACTACTGCTTATAATTGTAAGTTCGTTCGGTTGGTAGGGATTGAAGTCTTAAGTGGGAGTGTTGCTTGTTAATTTTGCTAATCGTACGGGAATATTGAGACACGACAATCGTCGATCTTTTTCGCAATTTAGTGATATAATATACATACTAGCTTTTGCCTGCGAATTCACCCGATGTTGCAAAATATCCCACGGGAACCCCACCGGGATTAAAAGTACCCTACGTGTTAATCCAGGTAAACGATAGGTATATTATATCCGTATTAAATTGTTTTCAGAAAACTCAATTGGTTTAGAAAGAAAGAAATACATTTATTTAGCACAGACTAAATGACGCACAGTACACCAGAGACACATCAGATATAAACAAATAAAAAAGTGTAAAGTTCGATTTAAGAAATTAGCAAGAATGTTTGCCTCACGGCTGCGCCAAAAAGGCACAGTTCAGCAAAAATGCCAGACAACTAGTGCCTGACGCTGGTTTTCAATTGGACCTGATGTGTGAGGTATCATCTTCAACAATCATCATCATATTTATGCCTTATTTCATCCAATTCACACAAAACCTTTATGAATAATACACCTAAACCTTCCTCATGAATCACACCGTCCTTAGGTGAAAAACCGTATGAAACTCCGAAAATCTAATCCCGTGAGTAACGCAGATATATTTTTAATTAATTCCTCAAACAATATCCAATTCAACCCTTCAAATCTCACCTGACAATCTGAATAAACAAAAACAAAATTTCAATTTGCGAACCAACCCTTCGCCTGCCGAGTTCTGTACGGATCTCGGCGCAAATCCCACTTTGATCGACTTCCCAAGTCCTTCAAGCGATACCCTTAGTTTTGCGTGGGGTTAGGCGTTTGAGGTCCATTTCGGGGCGGATTCATTATTGTATAAGTAATGGTCGGCCATGATGGGCATGTCAGCTTCGATGGCTGGCTTTCGTTTTTATTTTTATTCGTGGCCAGTTTTGTCGTGGTGTCCTAAATTTAAAAGGATATGTGGCCTCGTTGGTGACAATTTGGTCTTCGATTTAAAAAGATCCTATCAGTACTTTTATTTGATATGCTTTGGATACGTTTAAGTACCCATCATAACTTCATACGAACTTCGCAAGATGGCGTGCAATAGGAGAGGCCTATGTCCAGCAGTGGACTGCTATAGGCTGATGATGATGATGACTGTTTAATTTTTTTTTGTTACTTTTTTTTAATATAATTTTGATTTTTATTTTTGATTGTGGTATAGCTTATTTTTATGATCTTCCTGTACGAGTTGCAATAAATACTTTTTCTTTCTTTCTTTATGATTATGAATTTTATATAATGTTTAATTTGTTACATTATAAAAATTCAAAGTAATATTTACATTATAATTTTTCTAAAATTGGCAAGCATGAAACAGAAAAATACTCTTGTTCCTCCAAGTGCTACCAAATTAGATTCCAAGTTACTATGTACTTAAAATCTTAAGCCATAGTTACAAACAGCACAATCTTTACAACAATTATGAACCACTAGCAACGCCCCGCGGTTTCACCCGCATAAGTTTCGATCCCGTGGAAATATCAGGATAAAAAGTATCATATATGTTAATCCTGATTATAAACCATCTGTGTGCCAAATTTCATCCAAATCCGCTGAGTAGTTTTTGCGTGAAAGAGTAATAAACATCCATCCATCCTCAAAAACTTTCGCGTTTATAATATTAGTAGGAAAAACTAGCCGCAAACTGAATGTTCAGTGATATTGACATTTCCAGAAACCTTACTCTACACTAGCGCCTCTAATGGCGAATGCAAGCGCGATAGCCCTCATTATGGCAAAAGAGCCTCTGCAAGATACCTACGTCGGGATAACCCTGTGCTTTCGGCCGCGATGCCGGCTACTCCCATAATTTCATTACTGCCACTTAATGCCACGATTTGAGGAAAGAAAGAAAAGAAAAAGGCAAGAAAATAATTACTTAACAAAACATAACATCACGACTGTAATCCCCGAAGGGTTAGGCAGAGCTGCACCTATAGTAGGTACACTCACATTTCGCAATAATAATTACTTTTTAATTTTGAGGGGCTTGTGGCTAAGTAATAACAGCCGCGCGGGTCGATTGATCAGGTTAAGCTACGCTGGCTGCGGTTGGTCCGTGAATGGGTGACCATCTTCACATACCAAGACCCCTCCGTGCCTCGGAAAGCACGTTAAGCCGTTGCTCCCGGCTGTCATTCGCAGATCTTTGACAGTCGTTACGGGTAGTCAGAGGCCCGAAAGTCTGACAACCAATCTTAACAAGGGGTGTCGTATTACACAGTAACTGGGTTATGGAGGTCAGATAGGCAGTCGCTCCATGTAAAATACTGGTATTCAGCTGCATCCGGTTAGACTGGAAGCCGACCCCAACATGGGACATGGCGGGAAGATCATGAATTACTTGTTAATTTTATTTAGGTATTTAGGTTAAGCAGTCTGATTCAGATTGTGGTCTCCACCACTCATGTATTATTGAACAGTTTTCGGTTAAAGTGGACAGTTTTAAATCACACAATGGAAACCTATTTCTTTGCATCACTCTTTTGTTAGTCATGGCTGGTAAAACCTGACTTGCAAAGTGTTTACTACTAACTCACATGATACCTCATCATTTACCATAGTAGGTACCTATAGTATAATAAGTGACTTATAAAGAATTTTGTAAAAAAAAGACTATGTACTTATGACACGATACACGTGAAAACTTACGAATGGAGCCGAGTATACCCGATTTCTGACATATGCGTGCACTGACTGGACAGGTCCTCTCAATCTGTGTGGTTCTTTCCTCAAAAGACCATCTCAGACATCGACCTACATGGTCTTCATATGATCTGACCAAGATTATGTCTGGACTTTAAAAGAGACTGTGACGTCTGAGTTTGTTTCGGCCTTTCTTCTCAGACTAGTCAGATAGGAAACGCCGACCTCATCTAGTTTTAAAATATGATTGACGTGTAAAAGTGTTTGTACAAACCTACTTGCAAAATAAAATCATTTATCATGATGGATGGTCACCCATCCACGAACCGACCGCGGTAAGCTTAGCTTATCATTCTATCTACCATTGCGGCTGTTATTAAGAAGAAACACGATTTAAAACAAAATATCTCAAGAAACACAGAAATCAGGACATAACCTGTTAAAACGTAACACACGATCCTACGTCCTATGATAACTGCACCATATAGGTTGAAACGACCCATAAACCACAAAAGTACTATAAACCCAGTATTGGGTATCGGTGTAAAATAACGCCATAAGATAATATAAGACGTTACAAGAGTTTAATATAGTGGGGTATCGTGTTTCACGGTGTGGAGTAGAATTATAATGAGGTCTGACGAATAAGGAATACGTCATATTATGTCATAGACAAGATGTCCCAATCTTGTGCCAGAGACAAGACTGAATGCAGTGAATAGTCTTGATTGTACAAGATGGGGCAGACAGAAATGATCAAAGCAGTTTTAAAACACAAATGCCAATCTAGAAATAAAAAACAACAGCGAATTGGGCGGTCAAATATATAACTATTTCCCACATCTAATTTATGGTGACATAAGCATAAACAATACGTAAAATCCACAGACAATCTAATAATCTCATTCAAACCACTATCCCGTTCTATTTTCAAATCTCCACTCGTTTGTCTAAAGTTTTATCTCCACGTTCCATTTTTCCAACTTCGAATTTTAAATTTTCTAACCCGGAACCGCGCGGCACGATCCAACACACCAATTATGGTTGCCGGGGCCCATTCGACCAGCCTTCACTCTTACTCATTACATTTCCATTAACAAAAGCAGGGTTGCCCAACCATTCCGAGCCACATTTAAAAAGATCGCCAACCTTTAACCTGTAAACGTTTTGTGGGCGGGTCCGTACCGCCATTGTAACACTTCTGAGCTATTTCAAGTGTCAAATTAATGATTCGAAACAGTGAGGAGCTAGAGACCGCGCTGTGTTGCCAGCTCAACTTTTTTTGTTTGGTGCAAGCCACGATAAATAAGATTAATTTAATTAAAAGCTGCGCGTGTTAATAAATGATAGCGCATGCACCAGTTTAACATGTTTTTTTTTTATGTTATTTAAAAGGAATTATCTAAACTAATGTTATAAAGAGACAAATTTGATTTTTTGTTTGTTTGTAACGCTTTCACGCTAAAACGGCATGAAATTTGGGACATGGATAGACCATGACCTGGATTAGGACATAGGATACTTTTTATCTCGATATTCCCAGGAAATCGAGACTTATGCGAATGAAACCGCGGGATAAAATCGAACTACGTGCGAAGTTACCATGTCGAAAAACTCGACAGCAAAAACATTTTTACGCAATATTAAGAAAGGCTTGACAGTTCTATTTAGTAATTAACACCTAACCTTAATTGGCAATTCTTCCAACTAGGTGATAACTTCATAAACCTCATACCCCTTGGGCCCTACCAGAATACCAGCACTGCGGTATTTATTATTGAAATAACGCAGCATTATGTTGAGATAGGAGCCTTTTTGTCCTCAAACTGTTCTTTTTTTTTGGTTTATTTACTTTTTTGGTAGTTTTTAATGTAACTTTGTTAGTCTTAAATGCTCCTTTTTTAGGGTTCCGTACCTCAGAAGGAAAAACGGAATCCTTATAAGATCACTTCGTTGTTCGTCGGTTTACTATTTGTATTTCCTGTGCGTGTAAAAAATAAAATATTTTTCTTTATAAAGCCGTTACCCAACCCACCGCTCATAACTTACACCACACCACGCCACTAACGCCACACACACTCGCTATTCAAAATTGCGCAAGAACTCGAATCTTATCGTAACATCTGAACTTTTGCACATCCCCATGATTACGAGATCAGTACAATACACATCTTTACTGTTTCTCTAGCTTTCTACACTCAAATAGTTTCTATACACTTGCATAATTAACTTCGTAGTCATTAATCTTTGTCTGGGTAGTGGAATTTGTGTGCAATGCAATTTTAAGACGTCAGTCTCGTGATGTTCCGTTTGACCTAGTTCGGAACTAAGCGCTTCGGAACAAGGATTCTGGATGGGCCATTCGACGGCGGAATAGAAGCCTAAGTAAACTGAAACTACCGTGTGTAGTTTACATTAAATGGGAGGCTTTTCAAAGAGCTTAACTTGCTTAAAAAGTTTTGTAAAATAATTGAACTGAATTAGGTAACCTATTAACCGTCACCATGTTAATGTCGACTACTTAATACGATACTATTAAAGGGTTTCCTAATGTTAACAGACTTTAATAAGAGCGTTTACAACGTACGGCATTTCATACAAAATTTCAAGTCCTTGTTTTTCGAAATGCATGAACCGATTTTAATGAAACTTCCTACGCATAAGCAGGATACATACTCGTAGGTCTAAAAAATTGAGAACATTTTCCAAAAATAGTTTTACAGCTAACTTTAACCGATTTTAAATTTTCCATAGAAACAGAGATTTCCAATTATTTTTTTTAAATAAGACATTTCTAAAATGTTCTTTACTAACTTTTTAGACCTATGTGTCCTGCTTATACGTATGAAGTTTCATTAAAATCGGTTCATGCATTTCGAAAAACAAGGACTTTGTATGAAATGCCGTACGTTGTAAACGCTCTTAAATAGTAGAATAATCAACACGAATGGCAAACGGATTACTGATCGCATGATTAATAAATGCGTCGTAATAATCGTGAGTATCTTTCACAAAACCCACAGCACGAAAAGGGTTACCCTGTTAAGAAAACACAAGCGTCTAAGCACACCTCAATGCAATAAATCAATAAAATTATTCAAATGCAAATGCTTTAGAAATCGCACTAAATAACGTTCGAATAACTTGTTTCATGTTTCCAAGTAAAATACTTAGTACAAGTTATTGTTATCAGATTTATTCTCGTGTTTGGCAGATCCGTAGACTCGAGATAGGTTGGGCGAAATAGCACGCTCGACCTAATTTCTAAATCTGCCCACGGTAGGTTGGATTACAACACCTTTCAATTTGATACTGTACATATTTGTAATAGCGTGGTTCCAGGAAAAATGGGGGGGAACTCTTCCAACTCTTTCGTGGGGTGACTGGGGACAGGGTATTAAGGGATTATGTGGAGAGAGTGGGTGGGACCTCCTGGGTGTTTGTTTAATATGCTGTGGTCAGCAGGTTAGCCAGGCGGTCACAATGGCGTATTAATTTCAGAATGCAGGCGACTATTTAAAAACGTAGGTTACTTACATTAGCATTACTTACAGGCTACCTAATATTTTAATATTTACATATACCAATATTAATCGCCTTTATTTCTTAGAATAAAAATATATACACTAATTACAACTTACTAATACTAAACAAACTATTAAAAAATATATATAATATCCAAACCTAACTAAAACTATTAAGAAACGAAAATATGCAAATTTTAATTATATGAAAAAAAGGGTAAGCCCTTTTTGGGTTGACCTTAATACAAAAAAATCGATGACTACCCTATTTTCAATAACTTCAGTTTTTGTTTTGCTTGCTCGGCTTTTCAACAAGTAAAATAAGCTCATTTAATTTAACCTTTTATTCATACGAAACCCAACGTTTAGAACGTGAAATCTTTGACAGAATGATTCACTAGTCTCAGTCGATTTCAACAACTTCGTGTTTATCTTATCTAAAGGACACCGGGCGGCGTATCTTTTTGCGTCGGCGCAAACGATCAATGCGAATTGACTACAAAGATTTATGTCTCCACCACTAAAAGCTGCGTGAATTATGCCTATACGCCCGTCTCTTTCACACGTAGCGGTTGAATAAAGCCGGAGCGAGACAGACGCTATTTAGTAGTACTTTGGTTTGAACTTTGTGAAAGTTCCAGGAATTTCACGGGGTGTGGAATGGAATCCACACTAGAGTAGCAATAAATAGCTAAAGTCGTTTATAATTGTTGTGGCTCGTAGATAAGGAAGTTTTGGTATGCGAATTGCGAATACAAATTTATGCGTGTTAGAAGGAATTTTATTTTCTGTTATAAACACTTTTATACCTTTAACTGTTTAACCTATAACTGTTTCGTGTTTTGACACTGGCCGCAAATTTATGTATTTACTAGCTGTGCCCCGCGGTTTCACCTGCATAAGTTTTGATCCCGTAGGAATATCGGGATAAAAAATATCCTATGTGTTAATCCTGTTTATAAACCATCTTTGTGCCAAATTTCATCTAAATCCGTTCAGTAGTTTTTGCGTGAAGGAGTAACAAACAAACATCCATCCATAAAAACTTTCGCGATTATAATATTAGTTGGATTTTTAGCCTATGTTGTCCCACTTCAGGGCAAAAGCCTCACCTACTCCTTTCCACTCCTCTGTCTTGAGCAAGTGTGGACAAATCCTGCCTGCCTGTAGAAAATTCTTTAAAAAAAAAACAGGTATTATTTTAAATGTTCCTCGCGCCCTTTTTTAATCATAAACTTTCCAAGCATCTTACTCCAAGATATACTATTTTTATAGCATTAGCCTTATTAAAATCGTGCATTAACCTACATTCGGAACATCTGCATTTGAACGAGATTTTATTTCAATCTAAATCCATCCGCTTTCATTGAGTAAGATCCACAGATATTAAAAATTTAATGGACACGTTTAAATGTAAGGTTATTTAAACTATCGTTATTTTTGCAATAACGTTACTCATAAAAAACACCTGTTTATTTGAGTTTTATGTTTTGTCCTATTTACGCCAAGGAAGGGTTACCCGGCTTAAAATTCCACCAGCAAAATCAATTTGTACGGTATTTGGTTTTTTCTTTTTTTGTCTTTTTAATCGGATCCAGCGTGATGTTAAATAGCCTATAACATTCCTCAAGAATTGGGCTATCAAATACAAGAAGAATTTTCAAATCCGACTCGTAGTTGTAGAGATGAGCGCGTTCAAACAAGATCTTCAGTTTTTATTTAGATTTAAGTATGCCATAGTAGACAGTACATTTTTGCCAAAAACAATTCCCTTTATTAAACTCATTTTGACTACAAATCTGTACTAGTGTTCAATTATTAACATCGATATTTTCCTGAAGCAACCACAAGGAAAGTGGAAGTTGCTAGGAATGATCTCATTTCACGTGACTCATCTGTCATGAATATCCGATCGTCACAAATTACTAGCACGTACAGTCCAGCAATTGGATGAATTATATTTTAGTAATTAAGAAGAAATAATATACCGTTATTATTTCTACTTTCTTACTAAAATACAATTTTTATTTATTAATTTTTTTATTTATAACCAATAATAACTGGTACTTTACCAGTCGACAGCGATGGCGATGAATTTTTCGACGCTATATTTTAGTTTGTAAATAGTTTTATTTAATTTAGGATATTATTTTAGTCATATCATAGAGATTAGATTAGATTTCTTTATTTGATTAAACATTTAAAAATAACCTAATCTAGAGTGCCATCATTGCCATTCAACCTGACAGTGCTGCCAGCCTTTAGTCACTTTTCCTATTGACAGCGATGTGGATAAATTTTTTGATGCCCAATGAATTCTTCGCCCCTTAATACTTGTACATAATTCTACAATACACGGCACGGCACGGCAATTTTTTCTATATGACAACGTAAACGCGATCTTATTAAAAATGTAACTTTGCAAAAATCATAATAGAATATGGTTTTTTTTTAATGATATAAACTAGTGCTTGACTGCGATCCCGCATGATGGCAAAAAGGTCTTGATGATTCAAAAAAGTAGCATACTATTTTGCTCAATTTGAATAGAACCATAATTAAAGTAGTTAAATTATTTGCTAATTGTAGGAATTTTAGATAATACTTCTGTATAAGCACTTAAGTCCCTCCCTCTCACAGAGAGGAGGCCTGTGTCCCAGCAGTGGGAACATTAAAGGCTGATTATGTTATGTAAGCACTTGTGTGAGATACCTGAGATACAGCAGTGCGATTCTGTAACCATCTCACCGTGAAAACTTAGGTGAAGTGAGCGTCGAGTGAGCTGTCATTCCAACTAATGCTAGGGACTGACACTATTCACAGCTCACTCTAAGCTCACTTCACCTAACTTTTCACGGTGATATTTTTGCAGAATCAATCGGCAGGTTCATTCCTAGTTCAGGGAGAATCCAATTATTTCTTACCTACCTCTAGTTTGTAAATATTTATTTAAATCAATTATTTCAGTAAACGATTTCAATTTCAGCTTATTTCAATACCAATCATAATTTAAACTTGTCTACTTTTTGAAGGTGACTTAGTACCGATAACTTTAACAAAGACGGACACAATTGAAGGACATAATATGGGTACCTACTACATATCTAAGTGTCATCTCTTATGTATGAGTCATACGCATCATATTATTGACAATCGCACATTGTACTTGAGAATTATAAATGCAGTGCTGCATGTAAACAATTGGTTAAAAAAAAGCGGCCAAGTTGGAGTCTGACTCGCACACAAAGGGTTCCGAATAACCCGCAAGAGTTAACTTGAGACTTCGCTAGGATGACGTAAGCGCGTGGTACTGAGGCGTCGATGGCGAGAGCGGTACTCGTAACAGCGCGGGGGTTGGAGGGGCCGATCGGATCTCTAGTTAACCCTTGCGGGTTGTACCATATTTAACACTACATATTTTAATTTTTTGTAGGTATAGCGCACTGTAAAAATTTTTAGTGTCTACCCACTACGGTTCAAAAGATATAGGCGGACAGCGAAGCCTTAGTAAAAGGGTCCCGTTAGCACATGAGTAAGTATATCCCATTGGGTACCGTGCGGGGTTACTTGCCCATTCTTTTCCATACGAAAACTACCTTTGGCGACTAGAATCAATTCTGTTTTATTTATTGCAATTTTTGACGTTCAAAAGTGCTAACTTTTATGTGCCTATTTGAAATAAATTATTTGACTTTGACTACGGAACCCTAAAACTATAGGTGAGCATTTAATATGGCCGCCTCAATTGGTAAGACGATAGAGTTTTATATAAATGTTTATAGGTGAAACAATTACATAGGTACAGTTTTCAAGGTCGTTCGGATACATAGTATAGTACATAGTTTTAAAGTTTTGCAAATAATATTGAATAGCCTTGCTGAGAAACAAGGCTGCAAATCTATGTACACAATTTAAAGTTATTTCCCTAGTAAAATTACAAATTTTGGAAGATATAACTCTAGTTTCTATAAATAAAATCGCAGTTTTTAGGCTTTTTCGCTAAGATGGGAAACCCTTTGTGCCTTAAAATAAATCCGGAATGAAGGTATCTCTTAAACCTCGAAAAATACAACGTTAATCCTAAAATTGATACTTATTGGGACTAGATGGCGCTGTGTGAAATGTCCAGGGATATTATTATTATTATTATTATTGGTGTAACTTTATGTCAGTTTTATTATTAAGGGGTATAACAAAACATCACGTATGATTTCCCCGAAGGGTTAGGCAGAGATGCAACTATAGTTAGTCCTAGGTTCCGCATAATGAGGCACAAGTTTAGAAGTCTAAAATATTGACACATTACTCGTTTCGCCACCTTCCGCGTTCAGTCTACCTAGGCTGACTCTTCCAGGTCATAATGTCATCTCACTAGGGGGCCTAACACGCTACGTTTTCCTATTTGAGGGGACTCATAATAAGGAACCAGTAGTTTTCACATTTGGTGGACCATTGACATACGTACAACGTAACAGGTATTTTTACTACAGCGATTTTTTGGCGCTTGAATGACATTGACAGAAAGGCGCTGTTACTAACCATTTGTGTTTTGATTTTGTGAAAAACAAGATGGCGACATTCCTTCTAACTTTGGCGACGGACGCGCCAAAATATCCTAGTACCTACATTTTTAAAGACCTCTCCTTGATAGGTAGATTTTTTTCCTGTGATAAAATTATAATTAGCAAGTAAACTATGTATTAAATAGGCATTTACAAACCAAGTGTCAGTTACCCCGTATTTTAATGTGTTTTATTTCAAATTATTGACATAATAGCGTATTTAGCATGACATTTGAGACTTTGACATTTAATAATATCGTCATCTTAACAGGAGTCAAGTATCAATGTCAAAGTTCAACGTAATCAAGAATATTGTTAGCAATTTATGAGATATTAAACGACATGTGACATGAATATGATTTCAAAGACAGAGATAATGATAAAGTGGTACTGTGGAATATTTTGTTATTTTTTTTTTTGTAAATTTTTGTGGTTTATTGCTTTATTATATAATATAAAAAACTCATTTATTGGGTCGCTAATTTCTTGATTAAATTACCCCTTTAATAGCCATTTTTACAGTAATATCTTTTAATATTTTCTTTAGTACTTACAATAAAAAAATCAAGCCTTTTATTTTTGATACCCCACATGTTCATGTAACATTTTTTTTTTCAAGACTACTTACTGTCGTCTTAAATCCGCCATTTTATTCTTTTATAAAAATAAAACCGAGAGGTGTCCCTCATGTATTAAAATTCATCCAACCGTTAGTATGCTTCAAAGTTTATGGAATCCCACACACAAAGATTTGCATGAAAAACATAACCCTGTCTTTGCTGTCGCGTATTCGCGTAATAAAAAGACCATTCAACTATTTACTCTTTATGTTATGGTTCAACAGTACAAATTATTCCAATGAAGATGTTTCAAACGAGGATTACTCAACTCTTAACTTCTATTACGAAACAGAATAATAATAGAACAGAAAATGTCTTATCTGAGAATCGAAGCGGGCCTTTTGTGTAGATAGAAGAATACTTTCGGTTGTGCAATTGTTCCGAGTGCATAGATCGAAACTAATTGTCTATGGTAACATTGGTAACAGCTTGGCGCTCTCTATGTTCTGTGCAGTTTTTTTTTCGGCACATTTTGATATATTTACTTTGACGGTACGAAATGATACGGTACGTGGCCATTACGTAGTTAAAACATAGAAATAATGTTTATAATATCACCTACTGCTTAATTTTAAATTCAGACTTCTATTTTAAGAGCCCATTAAATATTTAGGGATGTTTTCGTAAAGGTTACCGAGCGCTGACCCTTCAGTCGCGCTCGCGACCATCTTCATGTGAATCGGGTGGTTTATTTCTATTTTTACCCCTATAAAAAATATTTTAACTATTTGAAAAATACTACTGATGGTGATGGATGATGCCGGCGTCGATACTTGTATGGGTGACCATTATCGAGACCCCTCCGTGCCTCTGAAAGCACGTCCCTACCGTTGGTCCCGGCTGTAATTTGTAGATCTTTAACAGTCGTAACGGGTACTCAGAAGTCAGAAGCCCGAAATTCCGTCAAGCAGTCTTACCATGGGGTATAGTGTTACCCAGTAAGTAAGGTCAGATAGGCAGTCACTCCATGTAAAATACTGGTATTCAGCTGCATCCGGTTAGACTGGAAGTTGACCCCAACAACGTTGAGAAAAGGCTAGGCAGATATAAGAATACTGCTGATGCAACTCAAAAATTGTACCAGAACAAATCACGGGCGTTATTACGTTTCATTCGGCAAAGGGACTTTTTTATTTCAAATTCTGTTCCAATACGTCATCTCGCTCGACGCCAATGCTTCCCAAAAGATAAAACTGCAGTAACAATCGTAACGCTTAGCAAAAGGCAGCGGGGACAAAGCGTCGTCGGACGCCATCGTAAGGTGCGCTGAGTCAGCTGTGAGTGCTAGCACCCGCCATGTTGGATTTTTATTTTTTTAAACTGCGCGCATAGACAAACGATTCGATTGAGTTCGGATACAATTTGTTTTTATTGCATTAGCTATTGGGATATTTGGAAGTTGTTTTGAATTTTCTTCGGGTTGATGGCTTGTTTGTTGCTTATTTAGATTTGTTTAACGTGTTCGGGTGTTGTGTATATTGTACGATGATTATTGTCGGGTATTCCCGATGATGTGGGACTTATATTATTATTACGGTAGGTACCTACTAATGAGATTACTCAGTCTGTTTATTTAAGGGCCGATTTTTCAATCGCCAGATAACTTTTACTCGAGGAATAAAATTGACGCTTGGCAGTTTTTATATGAAATTACTGTCAAAATTTCAATTTCAATTCCTCGAATAAATTTATCAGATGATTGAAAAATCTGACCTTAGAATAAAAAATCTATCAAACGTTCAATGGTAAACTGTAATAAATATTAAGTATGTAATTTTTTCCGTCATCATACAAAAATAATGGTCTATTAAAAGGAATACCTCATCATCATTATCAACATTCCATGCCTACGAAAAACGTCCACGCGTCATTAAATAACAAAGCTTCACAATAGTAATGTATTATTAAGTAATTAATATTGAATCTAGGTTCCTACAAATTAAATCGCTCTTTACGTCAAAACTATTTTATTCGTGAAGCCACTCAAGCAGCCTAGTTCGAGTCGACTACCCACGTTACATTTGATATTCATAACATTATGAATTCACGTTAACATAACAATACAATGCCGAAACCCTTTTCGTTTACAGTAGTAAGTAATTTATATTTAATTAAAATACTAATCACATTTGGAATACAGGTCCACGTACAAAACATGCTTAGGTCATAAATCAACGTCACACCGGGTTCTGGATAAGCTTTAAAACAAAATAAAAATTCGCCAAAAAATCCGCAGCACAGTGTAAAAATCACCGCGAAAATTACGCCACGAACTTTTTTAATAACGCTACGGATTCAATCTCAATCGAAAAATACGTAACAAAAAAAATCCTCTACACAACAGTAAGAAAAATGTATAAACATGTCAGGGGACCGGTTCAGGTAGGTACGCCATTTTTTATTGAATTGAACACCTATGCCCGAAAGGGACGCTCGTTTCCCTACCTTTTCATGCGCAGCAAAAACCACAAGACGCAAGCGGGACACACACATCGTCCCATCTCTCTCCCGCGGCCGCTGCATTCATGAGGACAAAGAATAAGTAGTCATAAAGACGTGACATTCGTGCAGATGGTTGATAAAACTTAATACTTGGCAGTTTGTTCGCTCTTGGGCTATTAAAAGGCAACGGACAGATACGTTGTTACACGCTCTTTAGTTCTCGAGACTCATGAAAACATTAAAGGAAACGGTTCTCTCCGGCGAGGTCGTATATCGCTTCCATGTTGGTGGTATCGGAGAGCCTTTTTACTTTAGCTATTGGCGCGAAATTGGAGGGAAAAGAAAATGGCAAACATTCAATGTCTCAATTTAACTCCGAAGCAGTGAAGGCGAACTTGATTGCGTTCAAAGTATCTCAAATGTTCGAAGTTACGAGCCAAATAAAAGAGTTCAATTATTTTAGGCGCGCCTAATTTTTATCGTTGGGCCGAGCGTTTGGATTCCACTCGAACGTTTTTAAATGACAAATGCTTTGGTGATCCATCTGTTTCGGCTTTCTCGGGCTCGAGTTATTCTGTCCTACCGAACCAATTAATGAAAGAGAGAACCGATATCCCCTTTCCGATCTGAAGGGCCAAGTTCGGCCTTCAATTTTTACCTGATGTTACTAGCGTTGACAGTGGTATTACAAGGGTCGCCAATGTGTGCGACACTTTTGAAATATCCTTAATGTTATTATGCTCTGATGACTCTTTAAAGGATTTTATGAATGACATCCACTCAAAATACGTTCTCACAGGCGATAATTCTATAAAATAAAAGGTTGCGTCAATGTTTTGACCGTATAATATGTGATCGGATTACATCTCGAAGTAGCAATTTCAGCTTTGATGAATAATGAATAACCCTGTAACTAGAGTTTTTATAGCTTTAATACGACAAAGCAAAGGAATACGTCTTATGACGCCCGGATTTCCACTTTTGATGACGCCAAACTTCTCGAATGAGTTCTGGAAAACTGCCTCGGAGCCGATTGGGACTCATACGAAACTCGTAAAACCCTAGCGAGAGACTTGACTCACCGCCATTCAGTAATCTAACATAAATGAACGATCCTGTCGCTGTTATCGTTACATTTCTCCTCCAACACGCAAATCCCGTCGAATTTATAAAGGAAAAACTCAGTACGTAGCAGGTTTCTGGGTGTGCAGACTCGACGGCTTGTTACTATACAGTGTTGGTGGGGAGGAACTCGTAACGTGGCGTAACATAAATCGATCGTTTGTTCAGCTGATTGCTAGATTGAAAACCTCGCTTTTTGCTCTGTAATCTCATCAGCTTACAGTCTACACAACCGAATTCTAGCAATTTCCGCATACTTTTTATGACTCCGTTCTATCATGCAATGCTGTAAGGTTATTTGATTGACAATAGACTCCAACGACGTCAATAATTCTGAAACAATTTCGGTCCACAATAAACTTTCAACTTGAGAACCTAACGGCAACCGAAATTATTTCCAAGGCGAGCCTTCGAGACAGTAAAATAGCTTTCTTATAACCATACCGCCTTGGGGCTATTCCGTAATGTGCGTAACTTCCTTACGCGCTCCGCCAAAGCCAGAGAGCAATAAAACAATAAAATGTTGCAAAACTCCTTGGATTACTGTTCTTAACATCGTAAGGTGTAGAAAAAAAATAAACTTCATCTGCTTGGACAGCTATAACTTAAGTCCAAGGCTAGGTAATGCAGTTAAGTATAGTTGACGAGGCTTATAGCAAGTTTGCCCGCCGCTCCGAGGGACACACAAGTGATTTAATGAGCCTACTATTATAATATTGATTGTTACAGTAATCAAGGGTAATATCCGAAGCGATTTACTAATGCTAGACCAGAAAACTTGCAGACTGCACTTGCAAATGAGGTTCTGATATTAAATTCTAGCTGCAGCCCGCGGTTTCACCTGCATAAGTCTCGATCCCGAGAGAATATCGAGATAAAAGTATCCTATGTCCTAAATCAGGTCATAGTCTACCTATATGCCAAATTTCATCCAAATTCGTTCAGCCGTTTTAGCGTAACAAACAAACATACAAAAAAAAATCAAAAGTTTTCTCTTTATAAGTTTCGTTTACCTACATTTTGAAATAGTCTCTCTGGCAGCCATTTTAACCTGACTCGCCATTGAACGCCATGCCATTAGTGTTTAAATACTATTATTAACCGACTATAAAGAGGACATTTTAACGGCTTAGTTAAAATAGAGTCTCTTTAATTTCTTAAAGCCACATGAAAAAGGAATTTATGCACTAAATTAAGTTTTATGTTGTGGTTTTTAAACTCGCTTCTGAAGAGGCCATTTTGAAAATCTTTGAAATAAAAAGGGTGACTGAAGTGAACATCAAAAAGTAGATTATAGTAAAAACTAAAAGCTTTCAGTGGATTTAGTTTACTTAATTACGAACGCTTGATTTCTTAATGGATGTTTGGAACACACACACTTTTGAACACGTATAAAATAAAGAAAAAAAAACATCGTAGGGAAACCGGCATGTCCTAGAATAAGAAAAATCGAAGACATGTGACATCCACTGACCCGCACTGGGCCCGCGTGGTGGATTACGAGAATTATAATAATTATTATGAGAAACATAAAATTCTCACGAGGCATTGAAATGCGATAAGTTTTAAAACGCAATTTCCTTCGTCATCGTCAATTATCAAGTTATAGAAAATCTTAATCAATCAACGAGAATAAAAGAAGGAAAATACGTTTATTTGCGGCAAACATGACGCATAAAAAGAACACAAACACAAAAAAAAATAACAAGTTGGGGGGATAACATGCGTCTCATCCACGCGAAACGGCTATAGCTCAGCATAATGCTGAGACCCTATATTTTCAGCAACAGCCGTCTTTCGCAGTCTGCTGTTAAAAATGAGATGATGATGTCTCTTAGGAAAATCTTAGTATTGACCTTTTAATACCACCTGTATTAATATAATCTAAGTACAAGTAATCAACCCCTATTAATATAATCTAAGTACCTCAATCATCAAAAACTTTAAGTATTAAGCTTGGCTGCTCTGGACAGAGAGTTGGAAAGAGAGTATAGGCTTTTGCCCGGCAGTGGGACATTAACGGCTAATAAAAAAATTAATAATAATAAATTTATTTATTTCGGGTAACTAGGCCCATAGGAGACAATTTACACAACATTTCACATTAATAATATGATAATATAAAATAAAATAATAATAAAAGATAAAAATAAAATAAATTCATAATAAATGTCAAAAATTCAAAATGTCAAAATGTGCTAGCATTCAGATTAAAATTTTAAAATTACGATACTTTAAATACATAGGTACATTAAATACATACAAAGACACACACATTAATAACGCCTGCTAAACGGCTTTGCCTGAACATGCCTGCTGCAGCAATGCAGCATTAAGCCAATTGCATATTGTAGAAGCAAAACTCAATAACGAAGCTAAAATCTATGAAATTGTACGAAATCCCAAGAATTCTTTATAACTAAATACTGACCAAAAGCCACTTTACTACATTTGAATGACGTACAAGCCAGGATTTTAAAGAAAGCTACATTTTCAGGCAAAACCCTTAGAAAATATTACGTAAAAGGCTGTACATAAGGCTGAAAATCGTATGAAATTCCATTTACAGGCACTTCAATGCATCGCCGTTACTCCCAACAGAATGGATTCTCAGTAAAGCCTTTTCAATATTGTACAGTCAAACGCACATCAGTCGTAACTCAACTTGCACTACGAAAATCACCCTAAAGGTTCCGACATACAACACATGACATGTCAACTTTTTTAACAGCGCGTAATATTTTATTTTTTATTTTATTTTTAAGTTCAGTTTTTCCCCATGTCACTAATGCCTAACATGGCGTCTGAATGTATTTGATACTTACTGCTTGTTTTTAATTCATTTTATTTGTAATTTTATCGTGCTTGCTACTTAGTTGTTAGTGATCCTAAGATTTCTATTACCTTCTCTGTGTCTACTCGTGAGAACCTGTAATTGGCTCTGTGTCGCTACAATATTGTTATTAATTTGGTTTAGCTGTTGGTTCTCCTCACAGTTCTCCTACTTTTAAATAAATAAATAACGCTGCCGTCAATGTTAAGTTGTAACCACTTATACCTGTTTAAAAAAAAAATGGTTTTTACTTCGATAGAAGAAGTCGATTAGTACAGCATACAACAATTCAACACTTAAAGATACTTTTGACCAACCCATTACGACCGTTTCAACTTCAGTCTCTCTTTTAGGTTTAAAAGCTTTCTAAAACGTGTACATTAAAAACAGGATAAACTAATAGCAGGAAACACAGATAGCCAGCCGTGTAGCTATTAACTAATAAAATCATTGACAGATGTGTCGTAACTGACATGACGCGTTAATCTGGATGACTTAATCTACATCAATCAACAGTGGATCTAATCATCTAATTTCACGTGTTATTAGTAGGTAGGCTAATAATTGGGCGTAACATTAGATTGAATTTGTATGACTGTTTAGCTATTAAGCTGTACGGTTTGTTTACAAAATGTAACATGGAAGAAAAAGCACACTACACTTGGAACACTGTCAATTTGACAGCTCATTCTTTAACAATTATGGCTACAGAAGGGACATTCCACGATTCCAATTCAAAATTTAGCCATAAACATCAACAAACCCATAAACAATGTGCTCTCAAAACTATCAATCCATTCCGATCACGCGAAATTGACAACCGACTTGACTCCAAACACGTCTGATTGATCTATGGTCATAAAACATGGCGTATGCGCTAAACGACGCGAGATTACGACTCATTGGCCCCGCACTAACAGTATTTCTCGTCATGATGCCATGTCACAATGACCTGTCAAATTTAATTAATCCGTTGAGATCAAACATGGCGACGGACCTCTTATTATCTATGGTCGCACTTACTGACCGTATAACGGTAAGCGTTGGTCCAGAATTTTTTACTGTTAAATGTCGATGATAACTTGATGGTTTATTTAGATTTGTAAGTGCCCACGCGCATTATGGTGGGTTGTTTTTGTTAAGGACAGTGGTTATTGGGAGAAATTATGATAAATATGTCATGGTTTTTACTGTTCTAAACAATGACGTCATTTTAAACAAAAGGCATTCTGGATAAAAGGAGATTATGCTCTTAGCCGACTTAAAAATAAGCAGGTGTTGTATTCGACGAGTTTTTTTTAAACTCACACAAGAAATTTAGTAGATTTTTGTAAGAAGAAAAATCTACATTCAAGATATGCGATATTTAGATACCAACAAAACAACACCAACAAGACATGGCTGTGGTAGAGTATAAGTACATTATATCGTCAAAAAATATTTGGACTAGTATCATTAACTACGGAGCAAAGGATTATTCAGGAATACATTAATATGGAATTAACATCGTTACCGCGTTTCCTCTAACTAAACAATTCACTATACAATAAAACTTTTTTGCAAAAAAAAACTAATTCTAATTTCGGAAGTCGGTGGCAAACAACGAAAATGCGAACCCAACGACACCGACTTCCGAAATTAAAGTTATTTTTCACTTTGTAGTGTCGTTTTTGGAAGCCGGTTGTTTTTTTTTTTTTTTGCAAAAAAGTTTTTATTTTTCACTTTTTAGTTGTAATTTTTACCTGTAATTTTGGTTTAAAAACCAAACTACTAAACCGTTTTTGATGAAATTTCTATGGGACCATTTGGGAAGTATACCTTTTCCAACAAAAAAGAATTTTTCAAATCGGTTGGCAAGCGACGGAGTTATGCGCGAACAGACATAAAAAAAAATACAAACATCCGAATTGAGAACCTCCTCCTTTTTTAGAAGTCGGTTATAAAAAACAAATATGAATAGTTATCCACTATACTAAGTAAGTAAGTAATAAAAAAATCATAATGAAATACTATCGATAAAACCCCTCCATTGACTATTATCAATCAACATTGAACTTCATCGATAGCAGTAAACCAATAGGTATTCGATAAAATTCGACAACTGACTTACTTTCTACATACAACATACAACCAATAATTACGACATTGATGTAGGTTCGTTCGTTATCAAACAATAGACAAGTAATGTCAATGATAATGCCAATCGATTTACAATTACAAGAAAAGTAGGTAGGTAGGTAATTGATTACATAGACAAGTTCGAAAAAGGTGCTGTGTTTTTTTTATATCTGCAAAAAGGGAATTAGTGACACATTCATCTGTATTTAAAAGGTTTCAACTTTATTTCTGGCCACGTTTTCCCATAATTACTCAATTGTAATTGAAAAATTATCGACGAAAATTGAGATCATAAAATTAACCTCAAATGTCGAATGAATATCATCTTAAAGGTGATTTTCAGAATTTCGGGTTTAAGTATTCAAATAAGCACTCAATTTCTTCTAAACTAAGTGGTACAACAAATAAGCATTCACGGGAGTGTTTTCTGATCGAAGTAATTGTTTACATTTTCATGAAATAGTTTTGGAACTGACTATAGGAACGTGCATGACTAGTGGGGATGAGTTGTAAAAATACGTTATTATTATTTTTTTTGTAATAAAAATTTTCTACGGTTTCGCTTAGCGATACCGTAGAAAACATATCAATCACTTAAAACTTCTAAAGCAAAATAAGTACTTACCTACTAAAAAATAAAATCGAGAGTCGAAACAACCATCTGCAAATTACATGAAGCATCCCCATTGAGACTTATTTTCCTTTTCTCGTTGGCACAGAATCAAAACGAGCAATAAGCAATACAATTACAGAAAATGAGTCATTTAAAATGTACAATCCTACTAAGCACATGATTCTTCTGAGTCGTGTAGGTACTTACATAATGACAACTGAATTATAATAACGTCACTACAAAAAATACATGTTCCTCATTCGACCGCTAGACGCCAAAGTAATTTTTATATAACGCCAATTTCAAAAAAGAAAATTCTTATAAATCAAAAACGCACCCAATTGAACAGTCGTAAATTTTAACACCATCGCGTTATTAGATTAAAAAGTAAAAGATTAAGTTCTGAATAATATAGAAAAATATTTTCAGTGAATTTTCAATGAAAATGAAAGCGTGCAAATTTTCTTGGAAAATTGATGTTTTTAAATAAAATGGGAGTAAATTAGGGTAATGAAAAGAAAATTCAATTTCAGTAAATATATTAAAGTTTTTTCTCCCACCTAATAACTTTAACGTTTGATTTTTGACCTCATAAACACAATGATAACACAAAAATACCAGAGACATTTTTGCATTTTATTTTGTCGCTGCTCGTCCTGCACATTTATGTCCGTCCAAAAATAGTACCATTGCCGAATATAGAAACATTCCAGTACGATTTACATCCAAAAATAAAAGCCGATAAATCAAAAAGGACATGGAAAAAAACAGTCAAGTCCCATAACGCATCAATCGTATTCCCGCGCAAACGTAGGATGATGGAACCACAGAGAATATGAAACCAGCTCACGTTTTTTCCCTAGTCAATTAGCTCACGGCAGCGCACCATACAGCCAGGCGACACATGTCAACATCTGTTCTACTACTACCGATGTGACACGCACGTTTCCGGACTAAGATTTTTTATGCGGTAAATTAACGCTTGAAGGCATAAACTCGAAAAAACCACGCGACACGTGCGTTCTAACACCCTAAATGAACAGTAATAAATCCATCTGCTTTGTTTTTGATTACGAGTGTATTGTGTGACTAGAAACAATGTTGAGTTGGGTTTCGTAACTTGATAATAAAAACATAGGAATGCGAAATTCCTTATTGACTTTTTGATAGCTTTCTTTTTCATTTAGTGTTATTTAATCATCGTTCAGGTATGTTCTTAACTTGCATTTTTTTGCGATATTTGCCAAAACACGTCGCCAACGCGTTGTAAAGTTTGATTCCAGCTTCCGTTCTCAAATGCAATAACATTTTACACATTCCAATTTCCATACTTTGATTGTTTTCCCGAGCTATATTTACTATCATTGAATATCCACAACTTTATCTTGCATACGACCGCCATCAATACTGCCTTTACGACTCGTTTTACGACTAAATCAACGGTTTCATCTTGTAAATTGTAACCCTTAAATTGTCTATAAAATTGAGTTATCCGATGTAAGTATTCAAAGTTGGATAATAAAACTGAATCTGAGACCACTGTTGCTTGTAAAAACCTACGAAACGATGAAGTTTTTGAGATTCCCACTACCAGCCTGCTCGATTAAGTAAGTTCATAAGCACTTCACTGAATTATCGCTACATCTCTATGGGATGACAAATGGCATAAAATTCCCGCGGATTTAAATGTCAAAATTCATTTTTCTCTCCAATCTGTGTGTAATGCGGAGCCCGAAGCGATTAAAATAATCGAAATGATTAAAATCGGTGCTTAATCAATAACTTATTTTGCATAATTTGTTTAAACAATCATTTATTATCCACGGAAAGTTTAATGGCTTGTTTGTGATGTAAATTACGTGCTGTTTTAATGTCGAAACGTGAAATTAGTGTTCAAAATGTTTGTGATTGCTGTTTCAGTGAAATCTGGTTAACAAAGCTATCTACTATGTTGTTTCGTATAATTAGCAGTTAAGATTCGCTCCAAAAACGTTAGAGCGTGCCTAAAGTGGTCTAAGCTCATGTTTAATTTGTTTTGCCACAAGTGACGCCATCTAACGGGCGGGTTAATGGAAACTATCTTACAACATTCAAAATTCTGCGAATTTGAAGAAGCGGGGTGTTGTTTTTTTTTTACTTATTGGTTTTGTGTCTCACCATCTGCATAGAAAAGCTGTCACAAGTTACTAGAAAACGTTGTAAAAAGGATTCAACTTAATGCTAAGCACCTAATGTATTTTGTTTCTAAGTTTTTTTTTTCTGATACTGAACCTACCGCCTGCTTACTTATAAATGTAAATTACAACACTTCAATACCATTCATGTGATCATTTCGACATTAAGCTTTCATGTTCCTTCGACTAAAAAGCTCGGTCACCGTAACTAATCTTATCTATCAGTAATCTGTCGGTGTAACTATTCATAATGTTCATTCGACCATAAAAAATTCGTTATTAACACAATTATAATCGAATCGACGAAAATCCAACAACAAAAGTTATCAAATGATCGTTAAGTGGTGCCGGGTGGCGGTACCATCAAGTTGTACCGTTACACCAAGTCGCCTAATTAATACTCGCCCACTCGAGCCTCGGCCGGACTCGAACCCGTTCGCAGGGCCGCAATGTTTACTGCACATTGCACGCCGCGCGCATCTACAATGCAAATCCACAAACACCATCCACAATCTGCGATTCAATATCGACGCATTACAAACTGAGTTTCCTCACTCGCATACGAAACCGAATCAAGACTATCGATTTAACTCTACACGAGGGTCGTAGAAAGAATTCCTTACAACAATGAGCCGGTGTAACAATAAATACCTTAATGATATCCCGAGATCGGAGAGAAAAGGCGTCCGGCGGCGGCAGGCGGAACCCGTTCCACAGTTTTCAAGAGAAATCCTCCACTATAACACTCCAACAGGCAACATCACAATATGAAATGGCACAATCTCACACGAGCACTATTATAATAGGAATCCACAGCACTGGTTTGGTTTTGGTACAAAAGATGTTTTTCGTAACACAGCGCGGCGAATACACTCTCCGCGAGATAACCGACGCGCACGGCAGCCGGGCACGAACTGAACTGGTTTTACTGGGGACGCGGGGTCGCGGGGAGGGGTGGACGGGTGCGTTTGGTTCGGTTTTATGAAAATATTTCGTGAGTAATGCACGTGTTATGTCGGCGAGTGCGTCGGCCTAGAGCGGCCTCGGATCTTTGATTGAAGTGCAGTGTACGCTCAGATAGATAAAGATAGTAAAAATCCCAACGTGTCACAGTGGACTAGCTTCCCAGCGACACGAGATGTGAGGTCTTTGTCTCCTACGCTTTCCATTCGATAAAGGCTGAACTGAACTCACCCGGGCTTAGAGCACGCTGCATTTCTATCTACAATCAAATTTACAACGGATTGCTACTCGTTCGATATTACATTTCGTATCGTACCTTCATTATTGTATCTTTGAAAGCATATTGCATCTATAATTCAGTTGATCAGAGCATTGCCCTAACTAGCCAGGTCGCGGGTTAGGTTTTGTTGGTGGCGACTATTTACAATTCTGTTTTATTGGAATAACGTCGACGGACTTTCAGAATTGTCTATTTGTCTTCGTAATTGTTCTATAATAGGCAGTGGGTTCTACCAGACCTATGGATACATTTTTATTTACGTTCGTAACAGGATTTAGAATACCAATCGTGTTACAACTGTACTCACTATGACAAGGACTCTTAGATTGGAAATTAGAATTGAAGGAAAATAAACCGTAACAACTTTGCAAAGTGCAACATAATTCTTCTGTTTAATCAGTAAATTTGTTCGTTGTGCAATCAAGTTGAATTACAATCTCTAATCAAGATCCACTATCCTCATTCGCGAAGATTTCTGCTGACGCCGCATGCAAGCCAGGAATAAACCCTATACGCGATGAACGTTAATTTAAAAGCAAAATGCCCGCTTAAGGCCAGCTAGGAGTTTTACGATATTAATAAACCCCTATTAGTAGACAAGATGGCGCTTGGTGGTAATTCTGAATTATGGTCCAGCGTTTACTCGACATTTTAAATTGCTACCAATAGGTCGGCAACGAAAATAGAAAAAATAGGCTCGAGCAACCGGACCAAATCCTTCAAATGAATGCAACAGCAGAGCGGTTAGCATACAATAAAAACATAAGTTTATACATGGCCAAGTCTAATGGAATTGGAAATAAAACTGCCATTATTGACACTGGTGAAAAATAAGTAATTTATGGATAAAATATTAACAATAGCACAGCGTTGGAGCATGATTGAAACGTGAAACATTTACCGACGTTATTTATATTCGTTGTATTCAGGATATAAGCCTTATTTCATGTTCCACCTTTGTGGTGTTCGCTGTGTCGACGTAAAGTATTTAAATACTGCACATGTAGGTACGCTATTTATTACAAGCCTCCCCGACAGGTGCTCTGTACACGTTGTTAAATTAAAATATTGGTTTTGAGTTCCGATTACTGCGAAATGCAAATGCTTTTCGTTTCGGCCTGTCTTTGCTTCTCACAATATCTTGTTTGATATGCGTTATTTGTTGGAAATTGTAGTTTCATTATGACTTCACAAAGGGTTCTCAACTTCTTACGAGTCGGTTAACACTTCTCGAAATTGTCTCCGCTTGATGGAGTTATCCATTTCAAGTCGTTCGGCAATTTGCAAACGAAAGAATTCGCCAACAATAAAATGATTGGAGACACACGCCCACCTGCTTACGAAATCTTGTAAGCGCTTTACGATAATGACTTTCTTTCAAGTGTCTTTACGACTTTTATCCCATGAAATGACCTACCTCCTGAAACAGGATCGGCTGATCTGCTGAAATTCAGCTCCCCACAATCCGCTGACAAAATCTTTGTAGTCAAAGCCGGTATTTCTATAAAAACGCATTTTCTGAATCGCCGTGTGGCCCTTTGAAGTTAATCCCTGGATTTGGGTTTACCGTTACAGGAGATACCTCCTCGCGTTCACTGAGTGTGTTTGTATGTAAATGTTTACCGTGAACAATTTGAGCGTACTTTCTCGGCTGGATTACTTGGAGCTCCAAGCGTCGGTGGCGCTGCGAGTGTGTGGGTAAGGGTCGGAGGGGTCAGGTAGCGTTGGTTGCGTGATGGTGTTGCTGTGTTGTCGCGCAACTAGCGCCGCCTCTCGGACTGGCGTGTAATTACAACTGGCGTGGTGAAGTGACGTCGGCGCGTCGAGACGACGTCGAGTGGGTCGTCAAAAAATCGAATTGGTTCGTTCGTTAATAATTTTGTTCGTTATTGCAGACGCGAGTTCTACGGTTTATGTTTCTATATTCACGCTCTATGGTCTGTTACAATGTGCTACTTAGTTGTTTTTAAAGTATGGTCGATGTTGGAACTAATTTAAGAGGTGGAGCATAACTTAACATTTAAAATGCTGATTTAATCTCTCGTATTTAATTCTCTTATTGCGTTACCGCAGTTTATGTTTGTGCTTCACCACAATTTCTGTCTTCAGCATTAACTAGTACAGCAACAGTGTTATCCGCATGAAGATGTTACTTTATTAAGATTTTATTATAGCGAAGTTAGCTTTAATTTTAAATTAACCCCAATGCTCGATTACATCCAGTTCACTTGAACTTTTTTTTTATGAAATCATTACTTAAGTTTTATTCTATTTTATTTTATTCGTCCCCAAATTAGGGACACGAACAAAGCTCATCCAGTAATAATAAAATAGGGACTTAATATAATTTCACTTGGCAAAGTCAATTTCATTTTAGTGTTCCAAGTCTTTATTCAGAATTAAAAGTTCGGGCGTTTGCTTTGTCATAAACTTTCAGTGTGGACCGAAAAATGTCGTAAAAAATACCATACAATGTTCTGTAACAACAAAGGGAACACGCAATGTCGATATGTTGGCATACTTTTCCGGATAAAAAGGATGAACGGGTTCCTAGAGAGAGGGATGTAAATATTATCTTGATATATTTTATGTCTTAAGAATTCTATCGTTTGATGGCTCCTGTGAAGAATGGTTCTTGTAGACTTCAACGTCTATAAGTTTACAGGTCGGTACTTATTTTTCTCTCTCCATAAATCTAAGCAGATACAGGCGCCGATTCCCTTGTTCACAAACTAAACAGAATTTAAGTTCAGTGCATCTTTTTTTTTCTATTTTATTAAGAAGAGGACAGAAGATAAAACTTAGTTTAGTCCTGTCAAATTAAGTAGACAGCGTCTGACGTAAATTGATGTATTTTTAGTAATCACATTTAAACTTGCTATGGAGTATCTAAATTTATAGTTTGTGAACAAGGGAATCGGTGCCAATGACTTGCTACGTTTATTTGTAATATATCGAGGTTTTGTAACGCGTTACAGTAGTCAGTGCAGGTCATCAAATATCGTTATGTTTTTTTCTTCTTCCAATAACAATAACTAAATAAAATTAATGAAGCACACACAACCTCGTTTCACGTTCGCCCCCGCCATTCTGAATAAAAATGGAGCGCGCTTGTGTCAAGTGCTCGAAGCGAACGTTCGCAAAGTTTAGTGAATTGTTGTGTTGTAATAAGAAATGGATGTGCTCGAAGCGAGCGTTCGCTGCGTCTTGTGTATCACCGTTTTGTAACCAAGCTCACCTTAAATGATACATTACAAACAAACTTTACAAGTCAGTCTCCGCCTTTTGGACTTAGGTACTTAATCAGTACCGTTCTCAGATCTGCCATTGTTCTTCCCTTGACAATTAAATTATAACACTATCTTCGTCTTTCTTTGTGTGGGGGTCAGTCAATTTAGTCTTAAGTAGTCTACTGCGGGACCAAAGCTATTTTCGAGTTGCGTCAAACTTTTCAACCCTCTATTACTAGTATATGCTACTCTAGTATTCTGGTCTGCCTATATAAATTGTAAGTAATAACAGTCGCACGGGTCGATCGATCAGGTTAAGCTACGCTTGCCGCGGTTGGTCCGAGGATGGGTGACCATTTTCACATACCAAGACTCCTCCGTGCCTCGGAAAACACGTTAAGCCGTTAGTCCCGGCTGTCATTCATGGATCTTTGACAGTCGTTATGAGGCGTCAGTAGCCCGAAAGTCTGACAACCAGTCTTACCAAGGGGTATCGTATTACCCAGTAACGGGGTTGTGGAGGTCAGATAGGCAGTTGCTCCATGTAAAATACTGATATTCAGCTGCATCCGGTTACACTGGAGGCCGACCCCAACATAGTTGGGAAAAGGCAAGGTAGATGATGATGATGCCTATATAAATTGCTAAGCCTAGAATTAATCCACATTGCTTGACAGATATAGCCATATTGGCCACGTCATGGAATATAATCAAAACTATAAAATATAACGTGAGTATTATATTATTAAAAGTAGCAGCTACTTTATAAGTTTTATGCCCTGACTAGGGGCCTTTTTTTCTTTTTTCTCTCTGCCAGCGTCTGTGTTCCCCTTTCACATTTAACTCATCAGCCTTCAAATCGTGAGCGAACGAAACTTCAAAAGTGAACAGGCATCTTCTGGGCACGTTCGTTCCATCATAGACCTTATCCATCGGTTTCCACCAGGCGAGAATGAGATCAAGAGCAGGCCCATTCAGCAATAAATAAGACATCAGCAGAATAGCCGACCACCTCCTAGGTTGACCTACGAGCTGATGATGATGAGATGATGACCTGTAGAAATAGAAACTTCTTCGATATTCAGTAATCCAAGAAAACAAAATAAACGAAGGTATTTTAAGAAACGGAGCAAAAACAAGCCTCACAGAAAAGTTTTACCAAAAAACCGTTTTCCGGACCGCCAAAATGAAATTCAATATCAGCCAATAAGAGTAAATCGTAAAGCGTCGATATTACTTTAATATCGTGACTTTGGACCTAGACTCGTTGACACGGAAAACTGATAAACTTGTGATCTATGGGTTTACACCTACTTCACTTAGATTTATCCAACTTCCTGGTTTAGGCTTGGATAAACATTTATTTTTCCATTTGAGGAAGGATGTTATCTGAATTCTGGAGTTACTTTTACGTGTTCCCGAAGGTCTCATATTTTCTTAACTTGTTTTTCTTCTTAATCTGACACTCTCCTAGCTATCTATACTAATAATATCTATAGGTTTTAATTTAAAATTAATTTTAATTACTATACTAATAATAAAGCTGAAGAGTTTGTTTGTTTGAACTCGCTGATCTCTGGAACTACCAGTCAGATTTGAAAAATTATTTTTGCATTTGGTAGCCCAATTCTTGATGGAGGCTATAGGCTACTACACGTGCGTTTTACTACACTTAGGAGCCGTGAAAAAGAAAAAACTCAGAAAGGACACAGTTATAGCGCGGACTGGCGATGCGATGCGACGGAGTGGATGGGAAAAAGAAATTCACGGCGGGCAAGGCATATTATAAACCCTTCTTTTTCGTGTGGAAATCTTCAAGGAAGGTTTCTTCTGCGGAAGACCTATTGTTATTTCAGACTTCTACAAACTAGAACCACACGGTAGCTAGTTATACAGAACTTGCGGATTTCTGGATCTTCAGAAGATCCAGAAATCCTAAAAACTTGAAATGTGCTGCCCGGAAAACTTATTTCGTTTTTGGTTTGGTTTTTTAGCTTTGCTAACCACCATTAGCCACTCAGCAAGACTAGCTAATAATTATGGACGTTATCCTATAGCTTGTGCCGACATGATAGAAGGAACTCATCTAAGTTGGTCTTAAATCGGTTATTAGGTTACATATTAGACTAATCTAATGCAAGTGTCTGGAACAACTTATACGACCATAGATAAGCGTATTACAAATCTAGATAATATTGATATTATAGACTTTAGAACAGCTTATGGCTAAGTAATAATAGCCGCGCGGGTCGATCGATCTGCGGTTGGTCCGTGGATGGGTGACCTGCGGTTGGTCCGTGGATGGGTGACCATATTTACTTATCAAGACCCCTCCGTGCCTCGGAAAGCACGTTAAGCCGTTGGTCCCCGCTGTAATTCGCCGATCTTTGGCAGTCGTTAGAAGCCCGAAAGTCTGACAACGTATCGTATTACCCAGTACCTGGGTTGTGGAGGTTAAATAGGTAGTACTCAGATCAGTTAGGTAAATACTGGTATTCATCCGGTTAGACTGGAAGCCGATTGATTATGATATTATAGACTTTACACGACTAGGTATTGATAACATGAATAACTAGAAATATCGTAAGGGTGCACGTGTATTGTGCGTAGGTTACGTAGTAGATTATATTTACTATGAATAAATATGAGGGACACAACTTCATGTCTCGCTGATGGTGTTCCCCTTCAAAAAGGGTTGAGCTAAATGGTGCTGTAGCGGGATTGTCCGAAAGGGTTACCGCTGCCCTGGAACATAAAGGGCTAAGGAAGGAACACGGGTGGGTTTTAGTCAGTAAGAGTCTGACACTCCCTCCTGCTCCACCCAGAGCGGGAAGAGTCATTTGATGATTTCCCATCCTCAAAAAAAAAAAAAAAAAAAGCTAAATGGTGCTGAGTATAGAAATGTAAAAAATATATCTATAGAGCTGATCTATGCGTCATGTTCGTGAATGGGCGCCGTCAGTTGAAAGTGGTCATCTCTTACCTGCCATGGCTTATTAATTTTCTAATATTGTTTACTATGATCACTTTTAACGTGCCAGCCTTTCTGCATAGTACTCACATGTATAACTTGATTCAACTTGAATGATGTAACTAATATTTATTTTGATTTAAAAGAGTTGAAATGGGCTACTAACTTCATCTTTCTGGCTGACCGACACCTCGACAATTCAAAAGTGCCTGTACCTAATCGGATTAATTGAAATGCCTTGTTTTTCGAATATCCCGTTGAAGTAAAACGTCGGGTGGGGTTATCCTCAAGCAAATCATAGTTAGAAATGAAAATATGGATTAGAACTAACTAGAAGAACCACTCAATTGAGATGGTCGGTACGGTCAGCGACACAAATCTTTACTTTTTTTTTTCTTTGTTAATAAGAACTAAAGTTCTTAGTAATTGATTACAATCTAGCCTAATAGACTAATAAGTAATATTTAACTATAGCTTAATATTTTACGAGATAGATTTTGTTATAACTAAGAATAGTGTCAATTTGCACTTTTACACAGTTTCGTAGCACACAAATCTTTACTGCTACTTTTACTCTTCACCTAAATTGACACAAAACTATTCAATACATTATAGATACATACATATTTTAGCAATCTATATAATATTAATAGCTAAGAGTCAATATTTTTTTAATTATATATAGGTTTCGATTTTAATTAAATATTTGTCGACTTTTGTCGCGGACTGTACAAGCAGAGGTTTATTATCAACTTCTTAGACTGAAAAAAATATGTTAAAGCGTAAAAGGACTAAAAGAAGACAAAAATACTAAATAAAATCCAGCTGTGAACTACATAAAGGCCGAATTAATTAAATAAATTGTTGTTTTGGACCCTAATCAAAGTAAAAGATCGCGCAATTTATACTAAGCTAGGCACGACGAAAAAACTAAAAGATTTCAACGGGAATCTTCACAAAGGTACGTTTGTAATCAAATAAAATTATATTGTTGGGGTCATATATTTAATTGTAATAAAGGGGTATTACAATTTAATTTAATGGCTAAGTAGGAGACCGTTTTATAATTTTCAGCTATTATAGTGAATCCTCTAGGGAAAATTACACTAGTTCGATTTTCGTAGTACGGTTGGTCGCTTACCAAATCGCCACCCCATTTACACAGGTTGATAAAAATCGCAGGTGACTATTTCACCTTCAAGTGGTAGGCGATCGCCTGCGACTGCGCATTTTCACGATCGATTTTAGTCACTCGCCGCATGCGACCTGTCGCCGCACGACAAAAGTCCAAACTTACTTTGGGACTTGCGATCTTAGCCACCTGTGGCCTAGCCGAATTGCGGGTATGGTCAATTGTGTAACGCCTGAATTATGTAGTACTAGGTGCGCCTCGCGGTTTCACCCGCACATGTTTCGATCCCGTGGGAATATCGGGATAAAAAGTATTCTATATGTTAATCCTGGTTATAAACCATTTGTGTGCCAAATTTCATCCAAATCCGTTCTGTAGTTTTTGCGTGAAAGAGTAACAAACATCCATCCATCCATCCATACAAACTTTCACATTTATAATATTAGTAGGATGCCTAAGCATAATCGGCCTATAATGTTCCCAATGTTGGGACACAGGCCTCTTCTCGGAGCGAGAGAGTGGGCTGTAATCCACCACGGGGGCCCAGTGCGGGTTGATGAAAGAAAGAAAGAAAGAAAAACCATTTATTTAGCACAGACTAAAAGACACAATACACCAGATACATACATCAGATAACAACTAATAAAAAAACAAATAGAAAGTATATAGACCGATGTAAGAAATTAGCAGGTAAGTGTGCCTCACGGCTGCACCAAAAAGGCCCAGTTCAGCAAAAATGCCAGACAATAGTGCCTGACTAGTGCTGGTGGATGTCACATGTCTTCGAATGTTTGGTTCTAGGACTTGCCTGTTTCATCGCGATCTTTTAGTGTTAAGTAAGTATAGTGCGATCGTAATACAATTTATCATCATCATCATCACCAGCCTAGAGCAGTCCACTACTGGTTATAGGCCCCTTCAATTGCACGCGATTCAGCTCGATTCTCGGCAACTCTCATCCAGCCGCGACCACCCTGTGAAGATCGTTGCTAGCACCTAGCTTGCGGGCATCCTACCTTACCTTTGTCGATTCACGGTCTCCACTCAAGAACACGTCTACCCCAACGAACATGGGCTCGGCTTATTGGAATGGTCGGTCCATTGCAACTTCAGTTTGCATATTCTGCGAGCTATGGCACCAACTTACTAATGGTATTTATTTTAGTTTTTCATTAATCACAATACAACACACACACATGTATGTCACAACATTTTATTTGATTTTGTATGAGCTTTTCTATATTATCACATTTAATTAATTCTCTTAATTCATTATAACGGACATACACTTCCCTATGTGTTTGTTATTCCAGGGTATGGCACTCGTGGGTTGCAGTTGAAATTCAGCTTCAACTTCTACTTCTAAAAAAGGAGGAGGTTGTCAATTCGGATGTTTGTATTTTTTTTTTTAATGTTTGTTCGCGCATAACTCCGCTGCTTGCCAACCGATTTGAAAAATTCTTTTTTAGTTGGAAAGGGTATACTTCTCAAATGGTCCCATAGAAATTTCATCAGAAACGGTTCAGTGTTTTGGTTTTTAAACCAAAATTACTGGTAAAAATTACAACTTAAAAGTGAAAAATAAGAATTTTTTGAAAATAAAAAACAACTGACTTCCAAAAACGACACTACAAAGTGAAAAATAACTTTGATTTCGGAAGTCGGTAGCAAACAACGAAAATGCGAACCCAACGACACCGACTTCCGAAATTAAAGTTATTTTTCACTTTGTAGTGTCGTTTTTTAAACATATAAAGCAATGGATTATCCTTGAAAACGATTCAGATTGAGATTCGTGTGTTAAGTAATGAGGGTGAAGGTTTAATTATATGTTCTACCCTGGCCTAGTACCTAGTTTATTTCCATGGCCAAGATACTCAAGCGTTTGGATTATTCATTCAATAACAATCTGTGTATTTAGCTATAAACATTTATATGAATAATTATTAATTTATGAGGTTTCCTTATTCGCCGATAGAATTCTATCAATCAGGTGCCTATTCAGTAGATTCAATATAATTTAATCTTATTGCGGTTACTATGCGTTATTAGCATAGTTGGTTGATAAATAATTAATATTGCTATTGTGTAATTCTCAAGGTTAATTTAATAGATATTGTATTAATATGAGGGACTCGTGGCTAAACTATGCTACGCTTGTGGACTGGTTGTCAGACTTTCGGGCTTCTGAGTATCCGTAACGACTGTCAAAGATCTACGAATGACAGCCGGGACCAACGGCATAACGTGCTTTCCGAGGCACGGAGGGGTTTCGACATGCAATGGTTGGGCACCCATCCACGTACCAATCCTGGTAAACGTAGCTTAACTTTCGATCGACCCGTGCGGCTGTTATTATTTAGCCACGAAACGTTTCACGAAAGTTTTCACGAGAACTTGCAAAAGCAACATTGATCACAACTAATCAAGCTAAGTTCTATTTGTGTAACTACCCTCAAATAGCCATTATTCTCCAGAATTCCGATTATAAATCTTGACACCTACTGTCGAAGTTAATTAATATTGAATACACGTTTATCAAACTCTGAAACTTTTGAAGATGGAGAATTATGATTTGTTAATACAATTTTGATATTCATGTTTTGGTTTCATTCAAGTTGTAATGTCTCGATTATCATATTTTTAGTTAGATTTAAAATCTATAATTAGTTTCGAATAACTTAGTCCATCATTCGACTGCCGGGCATAAGCTGTTGTCCTCATTCTTCATTTCTATCAACAATCAACTCAGCCTATCGCAGTCCACTGCTGGACATAGGCCTCTCCCAGGCTGCGCCACAACACCCTGTCCTCCGCCTTCCGCATCCAGTCTGTCCCAGCTACCTTTATGAGGTCGTCCATCTAGCTGGGAGGCGTCCCACACTACGCTTCCCGGTACGAGGTCTCCAATCCAGGACTTGTCTGCTCTACCGGCCATCGGTTCTTTGGCAAACATGGCACTTCAGCTTGCCTACTCTGCAAGCTTAGTCGGTAACTCCGGTTCTTTTCTGGATAGCTTCGTTTCTGATTCTATCCTTCAAAGACACTCTGAGCATAGCGCGATTCTAGATTTAGTAAGACGCAAAAGAGACTATACAAAATACTAGAAAATAATAAAATAGAATAGAATACTCTTTATTATGTGCGAGGGGCCCGTGGCTAAATAATAACAGCTGCACAGGTCGATCGGTCAGGTTAAGCTACGCTTGCCGCGGTTGGTCTGTGGATGGGTGACCATCTTTACATACCGTCTCGGTATGTAAAGATGGTCGGCTTTACGTGCTTTCCGAGGCACGGAGGGGTCTCCCTCCGTGCCTCGGAAAGCACGTAAAGCCGTTGGTCCCGGCTGTCATTTGTGGATCTTTGACAGTCGTTAGGGGTAGTCAAAAGCCCGAAAGTCTGACAACCAGAAGGCCTACTCCGAAGTGACACATTCGAATGATCGGATCCGACCGACACATGGCCGAACCGAATATTGTTGTCTTACTACGAAAAAAGTTCGGATCGGCGCAGTTGGGTCGGAACCATAGTCAATATTCGGAAGAGTGTAGGACCGAACGAAATGTAGTGCCAGAGGTGAACGTTTTATCGATATGTTTTTATTAGTCATTATTATTCATGTCGATACAATTAAACTATTGAATTACTGGGTAAAATTATTTTTTACAGTAACAAAATAGAACTTTGCTTTTATTTCAATATTTATACCTAGGAACATTGTAATATTTATCGAAAAAACAATATATTTGTAGCTGGCATGCAGATGGCATTGCCGATTGTCAAAAACAAAAAAACGATAAACGTCAAAGGAGGATGACAAGTAAACAAACAATTGGATAGATTGAGATTTTTATTATTGCAAAATTGAGGAAAAAGCTGGAAAAAGTATAAACTCAAACCAAATCTCGTCTGTCTCTATCGTTATGGCAATAAGCGTATTTCGGTCGTTTATCATCAAGTGCTGACTGAAGTGTAAAGTGAAGTTATGAGATGTATACAAAAAACAAGCTAAATATACTATAAACTACATATTATATTATTCACTTTACGCGTGATAAAGTGCCCCTTGGGTTTATCGTTTTCACATGTTCGTGTTTTGGAAGCTTGGAAATGAAAGTTATGAACAAACATTCTGCAAGAAGAAGTCACCATGTCCAGACCGACAGCGGCACAAATTGATGCTCTCCTTAATTTCCGTGTAGAGCATCGAGATTTGGCTCATGGAAACTTGAGAAGCATCGACAGTCGTACGCTGAATCATCGATTGTGGGAAGAAATTTGCACCACGCTGAATGCTATATTATTTTTACTTTTAGCAAAGTGAAGATTAGTTCTAGTTGTTTAGTATTGTTAAAAATAAATTTTACTCATTATTTTCTAATGATTGTCTTGTCTTTCCCTCTCTCTTTGTCTCCTCAAAGCATCTATGGCAGATGTAGCTGGCTAATATGTGACCTGCCGGGAGTTCTCCGATTCAAAATCATCTTGAGTGGTACACCACAGACTACCTACTATATTTGTCACTCCTTAATTTTTAATCCATCCAAAGTTTGTCTTTAAAAGACAAAGACAAGTTTGTCTTTAATTGTAATTATTCATTAAATTCGATACTTACGATGCTCAAACGTTAGCTATTTTGCTGTCGTGTATTTTGACATTAATTTGACGCTGTAACTCTTGTCAAAATCAAATTATCGGTAGGTCTTTTCTCGTTCAGAGTAGGGTTTACGATACAACAAATGTCAAAATGAAGTTCGGTCGGATCGGACCGGTTCGGTCGCGACCGACCGAAACAAATAGTAACTTCGTAGTAGGAAATGGCCGAACATTCGGCCGATCCGATAAATTTACCACTTCGGAGTAGACCCTCAGTTGTTTCGGTTTGAAAGCTATTCCGAATCATTCTAATTAGTATGTTTGTTCAGCATAGTTCGGCTAAAACATGAAATATATTACAAAGTGACGGTATATATACCCACTAATATAGGAATGTATACAGAAGGCCTACTCCGAAGTGACACATTCGAATGATCGGATCCGACCGACACATGGCCGAACCGAATATTGTTATCTTACTACGAAAAAAGTTCGGATCGGCGCAGTTGGGTCGGAACCATAGTCAATATTCGGAAGAGTGTAGGACCGAACGAAATGTAGTGCCAGAGGTGAACGTTTTATCGATATGTTTTTATTAGTCATTATTATTCATGTCGATACAATTAAACTATTGAATTACTGGGTAAAATTATTTTTTATAGTAACAAAATAGAACTTTGCTTTTATTTCAATATTTATACCTAGGAACATTGTAATATTTATCGAAAAAACAATATATTTGTAGCTGGCATGCAGATGGCATTGCCGATTGTCAAAAACAAAAAAAAACGATAAACGTCAAAGGAGGATGACAAGTAAACAAACAATTGGATAGATTGAGATTTTTATTATTGCAAAATTGAGAAAAAAGCTGGAAAAAGTATAAACTCAAACCAAATCTCGTCTGTCTCTATCGTTATGGCAATAAGCGTATTTCGGTCGTTTATCATCAAGTGCTGACTGAAGTGTAAAGTGAAGTTATGAGATGTATACAAAAAACAAGCTAAATATACTATAAACTACATATTATATTATTCACTTTACGCGTGATAAAGTGCCCCTTGGGTTTATCGTTTTCACATGTTCGTGTTTTGGAAGCTTGGAAATGAAAGTTATGAACAAACATTCTGCAAGAAGAAGTCACCATGTCCAGACCGACAGCGGCACAAATTGATGCTCTCCTTAATTTCCGTGTAGAGCATCGAGATTTGGCTCATGGAAACTTGAGGAGCATCGACAGTCGTACGCTGAATCATCGATTGTGGGAAGAAATTTGCACCACGCTGAATGCTATATTATTTTTACTTTTAGCAAAGTGAAGATTAGTTCTAGTTGTTTAGTATTGTTAAAAATAAATTTTACTCATTATTTTCTAATGATTGTCTTGTCTTTCCCTCTCTCTTTGTCTCCTCAAAGCATCTATGGCAGATGTAGCTGGCTAATATGTGACCTGCCGGGAGTTCTCCGATTCAAAATCATCTTGAGTGGTACACCACAGACTACCTACTATATTTGTCACTCCTTAATTTTTAATCCATCCAAAGTTTGTCTTTAAAAGACAAAGACAAGTTTGTCTTTAATTGTAATTATTCATTAAATTCGATACTTACGATGCTCAAACGATAGCTATTTTGCTGTCGTGTATTTTGACATTAATTTGATGCTGTAACTCTTGTCAAAATCAAATTATCGGTAGGTCTTTTCTCGTTCAGAGTAGGGTTTACGATACAACAAATGTCAAAATGAAGTTCGGTCGGATCGGACCGGTTCGGTCGCGACCGACCGAACCAAATAGTAACTTCGTAGTAGGAAATGGCCGAACATTCGGCCGATCCGATAAATTTACCACTTCGGAGTAGACCCCCTGGGTACATTTTTAACCAGTTCGCAAACTAACCATGAATTCAGCACAATTCTAGACCCTCCTAAAGTAGAAATTTTTCTTCAATTATCAAAAAAAAACTGCTTTGTCATAGAAAAGTGCAATACCTATGCAGTCAAAATGTATGGCTGAGATTTTTTTTTATAAATGACGTAAAATTTCAACGTAGGTTCAAAATCATGTATTGAAGGCATGGTTATAGTTTGCGCACAGCGGGGTAATTACACACCAGCAGTAGCGATGGGTTTCATTTTGACAGTTGCACAACATTCATTGCCTTGTTGAGCAGACCTATTTTTCAAACATATGAAGCAATGGATTAGTAAGATTGATAGTATGTTACGCATATAAGGTGCTAGTTAAAAATTGATTCTGTATTGTCGTAGCAAAGAGACTAATCCATTTACGGCTGATAGTTATTAAGATTCCACTTGGCAGTCATTATTATTTTATTTAAATTATTATTGAAGCCTTTTATTTCCCAATTCATTTAAAATTAATTACAATGTTATCATAAAATAATCAATTCTCATTCCTAATTAAAACCGAATGTGAAATTAAAATAGAATAATAAATGAATCATGCATTTTAACAAACACTCGTAAATAAATAAGAATTGATTTTATAAATTGAACAATATAACATAACATAAATAATTCTTGTTCAATTAGTATGGTGCCCATTTAAGGGTGAAGGCCTCCTCCATCTTTCGCCATTCCTCTCTGTCTTGAGTCATTCTAGTCCAGGTGGGGCCGGACGCGGCCATAATATCATCGCACCACCGGCGCCTGGGTCTGCCTTTCGTGCGTGGTGCCTCGCGGGGGTACCAATAGAGGACCCTCTCACTCCATCGTGGCATTCTATAATATAATAAATAAATAAATGTCAGACAAGCCCATAAAAGTCAACAGGTGCACATATACGACTACAATTAAACAGTCATTAAGAAATATCATAATAATCTCACCACACTTGGCAAACTCTTTGTTAACGCAAAGACGGAAGCTCTATTTCCACGGCATATCTAGTCATCTTTTACAAGGATCACATAATTATATTCTCCCGACCGATTTCAGTCACGGTGGCCAATCTCAACGGTGATTGGCCAGATACGCAGGAGATATTGTATATAGTGTATAAGTGTATGCGCGGCATGTTTGCCTTTTTTCTCTCATCTTAATTATATTGCAAACTATAGTTTTGTATAATTTAGAAGCATTTTTGAAAATTTTGTAAATGTAAGAACCGTTTTTTATGATATTTTGATGTTGACTTGAAAGAGCATGGCAGTTGAGAATATGTCATGCTCACTTAAATGTCTCACTGGTGGTAGCGCGTGTGTTGGATCATTCGGTTCCCTACGAAATGGTTGAGCTGGGTGGTGCTGATCCACGCGTCATGTTCGTGAACGGGCGCCATCAGTTGAGACTGGTCATCTCTTAACTGCCAAGGCTTATTTTTAATTTTAAATTTTATATTTTAATTTGTTTTTTTTACATTGTTCTCACATATAGAAGCAATAAGAATAATGTAACCAGGATTTTGTAAAAATGTCTTGATTTAAAAGAGTGTCCATGGAGTTTCTTGCCCGTTCTTCTCCATAGAGATCTACGCTTTGGAATGGGCAACTAGCTTCAACTTTCTGACTAACTGACCGACTATTTAATTTTGACAATTCAAAAGTGCCTGTAAATGGTTTAATTGAAATAAATGATTTGAGTTTTTGAGTTTGAGAGTTTGAATAAATGTATTTTTTGTCTTTCCGTATTCCCGTTGTCCCCGTAACCTGCGTCCCCGTCACGGGACAACAGAACATCATATAATTCGTACCGTTGTCTCCCTGTCTTACCAAGGCGTGTTACCCAGTAACTGGCTTGTGGAGGTCACTTGTAGATTGGAAGCCGACCCTAACGTAGTTGGGAAAAGGCTAGGCATATTATTGTTTTTTTTTTTTTTGTATGTAATAGGTAATACGGGCTGGTATCCGCAAATCCACGTCAATATCTACAATGTTTGTCAACGTATAATTGGGTTCTATTTTAATTAATCTAATTAGTGTTGTATCGTTTTAATCCTTCTATCCTACTAATATTATAAACGTGAAAGTTTGTATGGATGGATGGATGTTTGTTACTCTTTCACGCAAAAACTACTGAACGGATTTGGATGAAATTTGGCACACAGATGGTTTACAACCAGGATTAACATATAGGATTTTACTTTTTATCCCGATATTTCCACGGGATCGAAACTTACGCGGGTGAATCCACGGGGTGCAGCTAGTTAACTATAAATAAATAAATAAGAGAAACCTCTTCTTTCATAGGATACAAAGTTCAAAGTTTTTTTTTTTGTATTTTAGCATAATACAAAAAAAAAACTGATGATGTATGAACGTAAACGAGGCAAAAGTATGTAAGGATCGCAGCAGGTAGCGTTCTGCCTACCCCCAGGGAAGAAGGTGAGAGTGTTTTAATGTATGTATGCGTATAAAAACAATAAGCCCGCGACAAGGCCGCCCATTGTATATTTTTAGAGATCGATCATTTTTTTTTTGTTATGTGTTTTGTAGTGTTACCAAGGGGTATCGTATTACCCAGTAACTGGGTTGTGGAGGTCAGATAGGCAGTCGCTCCATGTAAAATACTGGTATTCAGCTGCATCCGGTTAGACTGGAAGCCGACCCCAACATAGTTGGGAAAAGGCTAGGCAGATGATGGTGATGTGTTTTGTAATGTTTGTTGTAATAAAGTATGAATGTATGATCAATAAATAGATAAAAAACGACAACTAGATAACTGAAAATACAAACTTGAAATTAAAACAGTCAACAGCCTCAAAGCTTCAAACCATCTCGTTACTCGCAAAACGCTATCGTATTTCATTTTCCTAGTTACTAAAGCTGTTGCTTCCAGACACAGATAGATAAATAAAATGAAGTGTCTGTCAATATTTGCAGTCATTAGCGGCTAAACGTCAATCCGCTCCGCCCACGCTCTCAAACCCGGCTAGGACCCGGCACTTCCAGTACCTGTGGGTGAAATATATCTTTGTACGCCTGTAGGTATAATTAATTGAAATGTTACTTAGATATTGGATGTTTTATGTGGCGGTCTAAGTTTTGTAAATTAATTAAGGAAATATTGTTTGTGGGGCTAAGTGAACAGCCGCTCGGATCGATTGACCAGGTTAAGCAACGCTCACCGCGGTTGTTCCGTGGATGGGAACGAGGCTGCAGCGGCTGCGGCGTGGCGTGCCCGCGGTGGCGTGGTCTTTACTGATGCCTCTATGCCTGTGTGGGGGTCAGTCAATTTAGTCTTCAGTAGTCCACTGCGGGACGTAAGCTATTTTCGAGTTGCGTCAAACTTTTTAACCCTCTATTACTAGTATATGCTACTCTAGTATTCTGGTCTATATGCCTATATAAATTGTAAGTAATAACAGCCGCACGGGTCGATTGATCGGGTTAAGCTACTTTTGCCGCGGTTGGTCCGTGGATGGGTGACCATTTTCACATACCAAGACCCCTCCGTGCCTGGGAAAGCACGTTAAGCCGTAACTGAATACCAGTATTTTACATAGAGGGATTGTCTACGTATTTCAACTCCACACCCCAGTTACTAGGTAACACGATACCCCGCCACGACTTCTTGTGTTGAGTGCATTTCAGTCCGTGCTAAATAAATGTATTTTCTTTCATTCTTTCTTACTGCGAACGAGCTTTTTCCCTAACATTATACTGCGGTGTATCGCGAGCAGACTGGACTGCTTGTGTGTGAATCGCTGCTGCATACTTTCCACATCGGTGTTGAGCTTGTAGAAGGGATGCCCATTATCTATATCATAATCAGCCTATAATGTTCCCACTGCTGGGACACAGGCGTCCTCTCAGTGACAGGGAGTGGGCCGTAATCCATCACGCGGGCCCAGTGCGGGTTGGTAGATGTCTTCGAATTTTTGGTTCTAGGACATGCCTGTTTCCTCACGATGTTTTCCTTCACCGTTTTGAGAGCAGTGGTAATGAAATAATTTACACAAAGTAAAGCGCCTGTCTGGGTTCGAACCTATGACCTACAACTCGTAAGTCGTGTGTTACCACTGGGCCACCACTGCTCATTATCTCTGTGGCATTGTTAAATTAAGTTTACTCACATAGTGTTACTAACATATTTGAGTCCACTGTTATTTTATATTAAATATAAATCAATAAAGAACTCTAAGGGCTGATTTTTCCAGCGCCAGTTAATTTTATCCGAGGAATAATTTTGATTTTTTGACAGATCTTCCATACAAAATCTGTCAGTCATCAATTTTATTCCACGAATAAAAATTATCTGTCAAAAAACTCAAAAACTCAATATATTTATTTCAATTAAACCATTACAGGCACTTTTGAATTGTCAAGGGGTCGGTCAGTCAGAAAAATGAAGCTAGTTGCCCATTCCAAAGCGTATGTACCTATGGAGAAGAACGGGCAAGAAACTCCTGTCGATTGAAAAATCAGCCCTAAAACTACTAAACTTATTTTTTGCCCAGCATCGGCCCTATATAAACTCCGATAAATTGCAACTTGCAAACTTCAACCACTTAAAAAACAATTACCTACCAAGCTTCTACAACAATAACTTCGTGATCATTCAACAAATAATTAAAAGCTGAAGCTTACCTATCTGTTCTAGACGAGTTGGTCTCCCACGTCGGTCGTGACCGGTCCATCGCATTGATCGTCGCGTGCGCCGATAAATCATCGCTGTTCGAAGTTTGAACTGACCGGAACTTCACTTGGATGTCAGTTAAATTGATGTGGCTTGTGACGTTGTGTTTGTAACTGTGCTCCTGAAATTATTGTGAGGTTTCTAATTAATCTATAAATTACATTCTTTTTGGTTTTTATACTTCTGTTTGAGATCTCGAGATTTTTGCGAAATAAATCTGGAATGACATGCGAATGGAGCTACGGGAGCTAAGTTTTCTATAACTCATTTTGTGTCCTCAATCAACAAAAAAACCGGCCAAGTGCGAGGCGGACTCGCGCACCGAGGCTTCCGTACAATTTAAAATTATTAAAAATATTTTTATTATATGATGTAACTAAAAATTTACGGTTTTCGCAATTATTCCTTTATCTGTGCTATAAGATGTTGCTTCGTACCAAATTTTAAGATTCTGAGTTCACGGGAAGTACCCTGTAGGTTTTGATTCCCTTGCGAGTGTCGAAAATTTGCAGCATAAACGGCTGTATCGTTTGATTGCGTTGGCTTAGAAGTTTGATTTTTTCAAAGGTCCAAGGGTCTGTAGACCTGAGTATTTGATATGAATTCCAGCTTGATACCTCCACGCGTTCCTGAGAAAAAGGGTCTTGACAGACAGACAGACGGACGGACGGACAACAAAGTGATCCTATAAGGGTTCCGTTTTTTTCCTTTCGAGGTACGGAACCCTAAAAAAAGAATCACTCCGATATCTGCCGGTTTATTCAGTAAAAATAACACGGTGAAAACTTAGGTATGAGCTGTCATTCCATCTGATGCTAAGGATTAAAACTAATGACAGCTCACTTCACCTATGTTTTCACGGTGACATTCTTCCAGAATACGCTGGCTGGCTGGCTGTTCGTCTATCGCCGTCAATTTTCGCTGACGGACAATTTTGTTTGGTAGGTCAACAAGGATAGATCGTGGTGACCTTATTGCAGACGTAAAGCTAAAACGCAGTACATTACCAGGTTGCTACTAAGAAATTCCTAATCGAAAATCCAAAAACACTGCCCAAGTGAGAATCGAACCCAGTATCTCATTCTCAGCAGTAGCGCTGGCGACCACTAGATCAACGAGGCCATTAGAGTAGGTAAACAAACTAAAAACAAAGTCAAAAATAAAAAACCAAATTACATTTTTAAAAAACCGGCCAAGTGCGAGTTGGACTCGCACACGAAGGGTTCCGTACCATTATCTATAAAAATCACGTCTGTTGTATGGGAGCCCCCTTAAATATTTATTTTATTTTGTTTTTAGTATTTGTTGTTATAGCGGCAACAGAAATACATAATTTGTGAAAATTTTAACTGTCTAGCTATCGCGGTTCTTGAGGTACTGGTGATAGACAGACGGACGGACAGACAGCGAAGTCTTGTAATAGGGTCCCGTTTTTACCCTTTGGTCACGGAACCCTAAGAAGTAATAAAAATGAAACAGTCCTATACGAGGCCAAAAGACTCCTATCGCTTTTTTAATCATTTCCAGTCTATTTACATCTACGGTACTACAGAATGACATCAGTATCATAAAGGTGATACATAACAAATGTCCTGCACAAATTAGCCGCATTCGGATTATATGTTATTTATCGGTTCTGTTTGATAGTTTACGAAAAAATGTATTAATACACGATTTGGAATGAATTTCTGATTTGTAGTGAGCATACGCATAAGCACGAAACTCAAACTCAAATCATTTATTTCAATTAAACCATTTCAGGCACTTTTGAATTGTCAAAATTAAATTGTCGGTCAGTTAGTCAGAAAGTTGAAGCTAGTTGCCCATTCCAAAACGTAGATCTCTGTGGAGAAGAACGGGCAAGAAACTCCACGGACACTCTTTTAAATCAAGATATTATTACAAAATCCTGGGTACATTATTCTTATTGCTTCTATATGTGAGAACAATGTAAAAAAATAAAGAATTTATAATATAAAATTAAAAATAAGCCCTGGCAGTTAAGAGATGACCAGTCTCAACCGACGGCGCCCGTTCACGAACATGACGCGTGGATCAGCACCATCCAGCTCAACCATTTCGTAGGGAACCGAATGATCCAACACACGCGCCACCACCAGTGAGACATTGAAGTGAGCATGACATATTCTTAACTGCCATGCTCTTTCAAGTCAACATCAAAATATCGTAAAAAAAGCTCAGCCCACAATGTTCTCACTGCTGTGACACGCCTCTGTGACAGGGTCATCATCTCCCTAGCTTTTTCCCAACTATGTTGGGGTCGACTTCCAGTCTAACCGGATGCAGCTGAATACCAGTATTTTACATGAAACGACTGCCTATCTGACCTCCACAACCCAGTTACTGGGTAATACGATACTTGGTAAGAATGGTTGTCAAATTTTCGGGCTTCTGACGCCCCGTAATGACTGTCAAAGATCCACGAATGTCAACGGTTTAACGTGCTTTCCGAGGCATGGAGGGGTCTTGGTATGTAAAGATGGTCGCCCTTCCACGGACCAACCGCGGCAAGCGTAGCTTAACCTGATCGATCGACCCGTGCGGGTGTTATTACTTAGCCATAATCTACCCCCCACAGGCCCAGTGCGGGTTGGTGGATGTCACATGTCTTCGAATTTTTGGTTCACCCATGATGTTTTCCTTCACCGTTCTAAGAGCAGTAGTGATGAAATTAAACAATTAATTTAGTGTAGTCACTTAAAAATCAGTTTAAAAATCTGTGTACACTTCACAGAAGTATCGGTATCTTATCACGACAAAATTAAAAAAAAAGACATCTCATACTTCTTCTTCTGTACCCTAATTGCGTAACACACTATTAATCTCAATCTGAATCACTTTGAAGGATATTGATAATCCATTGTTTCATATGTTCGAAAAAATTGTCTGCTCAACAACGTAAATAACGCAATGAATGTTGTCTGTCAAAATGAAGCCTTTTGCTACTGATACTGGATTACGCAATTGCACCCCCGCTGTTCTGCCTTCCTCTTCATGGAAAAGGTGTGATGTTATGTTGCAAACTCTACCTATGACAGCCGGTTTTAGTCTATTTTGGTTGTCATGTAAATAAGCCCTAGATTTCTAAAGTTATAATTAATAATAATGTTTATTCACATAACATTTTTTATTTTTTATCAAGTAGTGTGCTTAATCTAAACTTATAAGTAGTACACAAGTTACCTTTGTTGTATGACAGTTTATGTAATTATGTACGAGTATGTAGGTTGTGGTTTGGTTTGAACTTAATTATAGTGTTTCTAATAGACTGTTACTGTAACTACCTTTACATAAAAGAAGTTAGTACTTTATAATATTTAACACATTTCTATGTCAGAGGAAAAATACTGAATAGCTTTCTAGATTTTATTGTAAACTAGCAGCGCCCCGTGGTTTCACCCGCATAAGTTTCGATCCCGTGGGAATATCGCGATAAACAGTATCCTATATGTTAATCTTGTTTGTAAACTATCTGTGTGCCAAATTTCATCCAAATCCGTTCAATAGTTATTGCGTGAATGAGTAACAAACATCCATCCATCCATCCATCCATACAAACTTTCGCGTTTATAATATTAGTAAGATTATAAAAGGAGTAGCTAACCAGGCAAACTTCATATCTCCTCAGATTTCGTTTATCGTATTTTTTTTCCCATTCCCTTCCATCCCTCCCGGGCGGAGACAAATCCAACAAATCAAAGATCATAAAAATCGGTCCAGCCGTTCTTGAGTTATAAACGGTGTAACTAACTCGACTTTGTTTTATTTATATAAGGACTAGCTGCGTCCCGCGGTTTACCCGCATAATATTCGATCCCGTGGGAATATCGGGATAAAAAGTATTTGTAAGTGCCTCGGAAAGCACGTTAAGCCGTTGGTCGCGACTGTCATTCGTGGATCTTTGACAGTCGTCAGAAGCCCGAAAGTTTGACAACCAGGCTTACCAAGGGTATCGTATTACCCAGTAACTGGGTTGTGGCGGTCAGATAGGCAGTCGCTCCATGTAAAATACTGATACTAAGCCGCTTCCGGTTAGACTGGAAGCAGACCCCATAGTTGGGAAAAGGCTAGGCAGATGACATACGTAATGTGTTACAGCAAAATTTTTTTGTGATTTTTTTACACTACATACGTTATACATGCGCAATATAACCACAAAAATAAGATAATTTCCATACAAACTACTAAACAATTATCTTTTCGTCCCGGAAGGCTAACCTAGGCTAAAACTTTGCTACGGACGATGGTATAATAACACCAACACCTACGATGTACAAAAAAAGGGGTCAAGTGCGAGCCGGACTCACACACAAATGGTTCTTTATCGCCGTACTATATTTAACGCTACATTTTTTTTTCAAACACGTGTCTTATTACGACTATCTTACATTTTTAACTTTATATTATTTTTATTATGTTTTTTTTTATAGCGGCCATAGTAGTACACACTCTTTGAAAATTTCTTGTGTCTACTTATTACTTTTGTGACAGACGGACGGAAGAACGGCAGAGCTTTAGTAATAGGGTCCCGTTGGCATTCTTTGGGTACGGAACTCTAAAAACACAGACAGGCCAGCATGACTGGCCAAACTTAGTGTGTGGTTTGGGTACGGAACTCTAAAAACACAGACAGGCCAGCATGACTGGTCAAACTTAGTGTGTGGTTCCGTAACTGAGGAGCGTCTCGTAAAGTCGCGAATAAAGATGGTCACCCATCCACGGACCAACCGCGGCAAGCGTAGCTTCACCTGATCGATTGATCCGTGCGGCTGTTATTACTTGGCCTCAAGCCCTTCACGACCAGATATGCCGAAAGGAAAAGGGTTCATTATTTTGATACGGAACCCCAAAAAAAAGCAATAAAAATTATAAAATCGTGTCTTTAGATTAAAATGCTGTTGAGAATCGTAGTATCAATGGAAGAAATAAGAATGATATAAATCATAGACGCACAATAATTAAGGGGGCCACAATGACTAATGAAGTCGGCAAAAAATTGCTGAATAGTATTTTAGATACGACAAAAACTTGGCGATTTGGTGTAGAGTAGATGAAGTTGAGAATGGTTTATATGTTTATTATGCCTAAGAGCTGTTCTCGAATTTTGTAATATTTTTAACGAAGAAATATTTAAAAAAAGCCGGTCAAGTGCGAGTCGGACTCGTGCACCGAAGGTTTCCTACAAATTTGTAGGTATGTAACTACAAATTTACGGTCTTCAAATTTTTTCCTTTACGTGTGCTACATGACATTGCTTCTTTTTTTTATGATTTTAGGTCAACAGGAAGTACCCTATAGGTTTTGATTCCCTCGCGAGTGTCAAATATGTGGCATAAACTAAACATATACGCCCGTGTCTTGTGATTGCGTTGACTTAGAATTTTTTTCTCTGCTTCCTTGACTTCAAATTTGATAACTCCACGTACCCGAGAAAAAAGGTCTTGACAGACGGACAGACAGACATACAACGAAGTGATGTTATAAGGGTTCTGTTTTTCCTTTTGAGGTACGGAACCCTATAGAAAGTATAATTGAATTTGTCGCAAGTATTTATTTTAATATTTAAATACACAGTAAAATAGATACATCTATAACACATAATTTATAAATAATGCTTAGATCTAAGTACATGTAGCGGTAATTTACAACGCCACATGCGAACAACGCGTCATAATTACGTCACGCAAACCCTGCATCTCGCAAGCAGAGTTTACCGCGCAATTAGCATATACGAATACACAAACTTTCCAACATCAATCGTTGGGCAGTTGCCCACCAGACACAACACCCGGTCGGAGGCTCCTCCCTTTTCTATGGAGGATGAGTGAACTTTGCACCCTGTTCCTCATGCCTCTATATATATGTACATAAAACAACAAAACATTTTTTTTTTATCAAAATATTAAATTTTAATTATTGCTACAAGGGAAAAGTCAAACAATGATCAAATTTTTGCTAAGAAAATAAAGATTGTTCCACATAGATCCAAGCTTCGGCATAAATATCTGTACGGGTAACTGCATAATATCAATTCAGCCTATCGCAGTCTACTGCTGGACATACCTAGGCCTCTCCCAGGCTGCGCCACAACACCCTGTCCTCCACCACCACCTTCCACATCCAGTCCGTTCCAACCACCTCTTTAGGTCGTCCGTCCATCTAGCTGAGGGGCGTCCCACACTACGCTTGCCGATACGTGGTCTCCACTCCAAGACTCGTCTGCTCCACCGGCCATCGGTCCTTTGACAAACTGCCACTTCAGTTTGCTTACTCTGCAAGCTATATCAATAACTCCGTTTGCTGCATAATAAGACACCTGTAAATAACTAATACATATTATTATTTCGGTCTGAAATCACCAACCCGCACTGAGCCAGCGTGATGACCAAGCTCATTCCTTCACAGTGTAAGATGAGGCCTTAGTTATGTGTAAATTCAAATAGTTAACTTGACCAAAACATATTATTTTTGTACGCCATAAAAGGCAAAACATGTAGATCATGTTCCCGAATGTTATTTTTAGACCATGCAAATCTATTGTAGTACCTATTCAAGTTTTACAAAAAAATAATATCTTATCTTAGCAAAAAAAAAAAATATATATTACACTCATAAAGTTACATCTCTTAAACTGTCTGTGTATCAGTCTGACTATCTTTGGACTATTAAAAGAAATAAAAATAGACCCTCTATAGAACTATAACCTTCTTAATCTTTGAGGAAACTTACTTATAAAAACTCTATTATTAAGTAGAGGTAATTTGCTACAAAAGATGACTATACAGTTTCTTATACGTTATACGTTTCAGTTTCTTGTTTCTTAAACGTATCTATCTTTCGTATATCTATTAACCTTACGCCTTGTTTTTCCCGATGGGTTGAGCTGAGGTGTAGCTATAGGACATCCACATCTTGCCTGTTAAGTATAAGTTCCATGTAATAGGGGACGAGACTATTGCTAGCAACCAGGCACAAATCCAGACTGAGAAATTCTAGATAGAAAAACCCGTTAAAATTTTACCCGATCTGGGAATCGAACCCTGGGACTCGACGTCATGCTCAGGAGTAGCGCTAGCAACCACTAGACCAACAATGAAGTCAAATTTATCTAATAGAATATCTCCATAATAATTTATAAAGAGACATGCCCTCTGATTCATCATCGTAGAGCCCATAGCCACTGAAACTGAAAACATGGAGGGTAGATTCCTCTTGTGACGTAGGCAACCCGTGGCTAAATAATAACAGCCGCACAGGTCGATCGATCAGGTTAAGCTACGCTTGCCGCGGTTGGACTGTGGATGGGTGACCCGCTTTACATACCAGGACCCCTCCATGCCGGTTGGTCCAGGCTGTCATTCGTGGATCTTTGACAGTCGTTACGGGTAGTCAGAAGCCCGAAAGTCTGACAACCAGTCTTACCAAGGGGTATCGTATTACCCAGCAACTGGGTTGTGGAGGTCAGATAGGCAGTCGCTCCATGTAAAATACTGGTATTCAGCTGTATCCGGTTAGACTGGAAGCCAACCTCAACATAGTTGGGAAAAGACTAGGCAGATGATGATGTATGCAACCATAACAAAGGTTTTTCAGAAATTCTTGCCATTTGAACAGGGCATGAAACTTTATATGAAAAATCGTAAAATTCTTTAAGCCAAATCAATGAACATTGGGATTTGGGCTTTCGGTTAGAAAATATGAAACACGTATTTCAGGATTTTCGTAAAATTCTACCTAAAAGGAGGAATAATAGATTATGAAACTTTGTCTGGGTAAGACGCCCTCCAGCTAGGTTGAGCGAGGATCTTCGCAGGATGGCTGGTAGCATCTGGATGAGAGTTGCTGAAAATCAAGTTGAATGGCGTGCTATGAGAGGCCTATGTCCAACAGTGGACTGCTATAAGCTGATGATGATGTATGGGAAAGTACAAAATCCACTCGGACAAAGGCGCTGGCAAAGTGCTAATCTTAGTAGATATATAACTTCATAATGTTGTTCTAATTGGCATCTATTAACATACCTATCGGATTGGTAAACACCCCATTTGTTAATACGTTATATGGTTGTTATCTTTTAAAGACGTGTATGAATTAATTTTAATTTCTTTATCACGGTAGAGGACGTATTGAGTACCTATATCAAATGGATATCTTTTCTCGTTAAATTATAAGTGTCAACGAGGGAATGGGTCGGTAAGATAGTAAAAGGTACTTGGTATGAGTTTGTTGCCTGTAAATATTACTCGTATATAAACGCAAAAGTTTGTATGGATGGATGGATTTTTGTTACTCTGTCATGCTAAAACTACAGAACGGATTTGGATGAAAATTGGCACACAGACAGTTTATAACTAGGATCAACACATAGGATACTTTTCATCCCGATATGCCCATGGGATCGAAACTTATGCGGGTGAAACCGCGGGGTGCAGCTAGTAAAATATAAAATTGTCATTAAAGTTAAAAATATGGTTGATTAAATTGTGACAGATACAAATAGTACCACATAACGTTTGCGCTTCGGCCATCTTCGGGTTTCCGAATTAGTACGGCGATAAGCTACCAAAGTCCGGCTGCATCTAGCACCCTAATTGCGTAACAAACTATCAATCACAATCTGAATCATTTTGAAGGATATTGCTAATCCATTGCTTCATATGTTCGAAAAGTTAGTCTGCTCAACAACGTAACTAACGCAATGAATGTTGCTAAACTGTTAAAATGAAAGCCATTGTAACTGTTAGTGTGTCACGCAATTACCCCGCCGGCTCGTCATTGGTCACTAGAAAGTTTTTAGATATATATAGAGATGTTAATCAATCCAGTTTATCCATTTATTCAATTCAATTCTCAATTCTTTATTGCGTATGTGTATACATAGTTAGTAGGAAATAATTGGTTGGTTGGTATAATTGGTTGTTTGTTGGTTTTTTTTTTTTTTAATTATTCACAATTAATGACCCTGTCGGGCACTGCATAGATCAAGTACAAGAGAGGAGGAAGAACGCTGAGTTTTTTTTTATTCTAGAATTTTTTTTTAGATCTTGTGAAAATCGTCATTAAATAACACATGAGGTTTACAAAATCGAAACTGATATGCCAGTCATCAGGTGTACACCAGATTTTAGCCTTTTTAGATAAGCATACCTACAACTTAGCTACGTGCAACCCACAGTGCTAGTAAGACAAATAAATAAATAGAATCTAAAAAAACTTAGAAGACTAATCCGATATAATCCTATTATACTGTCAGCGGACTAAAATGATTTACTGCAGTAAAAACTAAGCCTTTGTTTAAAATATTTTATAATATTTATGACTTAATAATATAATTCACACTTTAAATCATAATTTAAGTCAAAGAAACAGGTTTGGTTTTGATGTTGACATTCTGGTTTATTTATGTTTAGTCTAGTTAAGGCAGATTTTAGGACTGAAGTTTTTTTTTGGGTAGTGTCATCGATAATTGATACAGTTTTCTAGCTCTTACAAATTAGTTACTAGGATGCAGTACACTTATGTATTATATTTTGTTTTTTTACAAAATGTGTCCAAAGAATGCATGTTGTGTTAATCTTCAGAGCTGAAAGGAAAGTAAAAAAAAATGATAAAAAATAACATCATCATTTTCGTATGTACAGACGCCAGCACATCAAGCTACTACAATCTGTCAAATTTCTTTAATAGATTTTCAACTTTATCGCTAAAGTATTAAGGTACAAGGTTGATTGGGAAAATTTGACAGTTTCGGGTAGCTTGTCCTGCTGACGTCTGTACATAAGTACAGGTAGTACCTAAGTAGTTAGGTTACATATAGCTATTTATTTAGTTTTTCACTTACCTAAACACGTCCGTCCGTAATCCAATTAAAAAACATTGGAAGATTAAACTGAAAAAAAAACAAATTGAAATAAGCATTCAAGTACCTACTTACGAATAATTCCACAATTTTTAATTAATTCCAAAAAGCTTTACCAAAAAATAATATTAAAAGTGCCAAATCTCCTTAGCAACAACGGAAAAAAATTTCAATAACAATGTGTGTTGCACTTATCAGTTATTCCCACGGTTCGTCCAAATGTGACGACATTGTCAACAAACGATAAGATTCGAGCCATGTTTGTTATGATGGCGGCTTTAAATGTTATGTTTATCTTCCAATTAGCTGTCCAATTTTGATGACAGAAGAGCTTGACAATGATTGATTTTCATATTATCTGTTAGAATGGTTATTTGATGATTGAATGACGGTACTGATTGTCTATTTATTGACTCCAGAACATTTATAACACAGTATTCATCACTTAAAATATAGAGTAGGGTCATGAGATACCTAGGGGGCCAAGGGTCTGCAATGCTTACCCTAGAAAAATCGACAGTATTAAAGAGTTATTTACTGTTTTATTAGAGTCGTACATTTTGACCAAGATGTAAGGTTATTAGAGTTAGGGGCTTGGCTCTACGTTAGATCTGATAACTTTTTAACACTGAAAGCGTTATTTAAGTCTTGGCAACAAACTTTACATTATATATTTTTGGTGAGATTACTTATTACGAGGCGTCATTTATGATCTCTCATTAAATGACTGTAGTTAGTTCAGCTGGATGGCTGCCCCCCTTAGATAAAATTTCTAGCTACGCCAACGAATGACAATGAGTAGGGTTCATTGACTATATAAGGCCGCTTGCACCTCTAAAGCTGCGGTTTCCTAGGAGAGTGGTGGCCGCGTGCGTGAAGATGAATAACGTCAGCACATAAGAGCTCCTGCGCTAACACACACATTCATAGCGTATTTGTAAACTTGTTACCCACAAGTAAAGCGCGCGTCACTTCGTGAGATAATGAAACAATCAAGCTACTGTAGGTACTCAACATTGGTAGAGACCGAAGTATCTACCTAAATGTTTTAACCCGGAGTCAGTTATGACTTATCAGTAATCACAGAAAATAATCGAAACCATTGTTAAATTTCAATCCAAGATACTAAAGAGCAAGATAAATTAATTCATGGAATTCGTTTATGGAAATCAAATTCTAGCCTAAGAAAATATACAACTGGCTTATTTAATCTTTAACTTAACGTGTAGGTTTAGTTTATCTACGTCCTAAGATTTAATTAGGAATGCCAGCAGCTCACTTATTTACATACTTTAAATGGTGTTGTATCTATAAAATAATTAATGAGTACTTCATTCTATGCAGTTGAATGCAGTAAAGTAAGTAACTTATAAAGCAAGGTTCACGACAGTCCTATTCAGTGTTGCGAGAAAATTACGATATTATTTACTACCAAATCTACCAAAATGACCCCTGAAAACGTCCGAAGACATCGAGGCAGACCCAGGAGAAGATGGCGGGACCAGCTTGATGCCTACAGACAAGATGGGACGAGGAGAAAGAGAAGGCAGTTCATTTCGCGGACACTAGACAATCCGTTCCGCCACCATTTCGGTACTAGCACGAAAGTGCTTCGTGCTTCTTCTCCGTGTCGCTGGTGAGACAGTCATTTAAATTTTGTTGGCCAAAACTGCCAATTCCTCGGCGTTATCACACGACAGACAGAAAGGGCAGGGTAGGTGGTGGAGTAGTTCACACACAGCATAGCTTCACATCCACACCCTGCTGCCTTTCCGTCAAGATAGCCCCACTTTACTCTCTCATAATTCGTGCAAATATTAAGTACTGAAAAATAATAAAGTCTAGGATGTCATGTCAAGAATTGAAGGCTTAAACAAAAGACGATCGCTTTCAACGCGTTTCGAATTTGTACAACGACTTTGAACAAAATGAAATTCTCACCCGGCCGGGTGACGCCGGGACACCTAATGTTTACTTAAAATCATTGGTAGAAGCTCATATTTAATCCCCGTATTCTCAATCCTATAATACCTACCAGGCGTCTCGTTTTGTTTATCGATAAGATACTCTATCTTATATTCTTATCAAACCAATCTGAACATTGCAAAGCACATCGTGAATAAAACTGCAATTTTATCTGCGACCCCTTACTTACGAACTACGCCTGTATTATGTTTTGATATCACCATGCAATTGTCTTCGTTACAGAGGGTGAGCAGAACAACCTACCAACAATGGATCACTCACAAAGTCACTTGAAATTGATAACTGGTGACAATTTTATGTGACTTTTGTAAGGTAAGTAGTTATTAACTCTGACTTATAGTTAACTATGAATCATGGCGTGTATGAAAAAACGACCTTTGCGAACGGTTGATACTTATACATAGGTACGTTCAATTACTGAGCAATTAACCTTGCTATAGCCCGCAAAAACCGCTAAAGTTCAATTAAAGAATTTCAAAGCAAAAATTAGGATCAGAATAAAAAATACTTCTTTTTTACAATCAGTATAGGTTTTTCAGTAAGTAATTAGACTAATTTTCACAAATTAAAGCGCTTGTCTGGGTTCGAACCTACAACATCGTGAGGAATCCGGCATGTCCTAGAACCGAAAAATCGAAGACATGTGACATCTACCAACCCGCACTGGGTTCGCGTGGTGGATTACGGCTCACTCCCTCTCACCGAGGAGGACTGTGTCCCAGCAGTGGGAACATTCTAGGTTGATTATGCTAATTAGACTAATAATATTTTTATACTTACAATAATAAGAAAATGCCAAATAAAGACTTTCTATTTTGCATCACAGGTGATTATATTATTGGTTTAGAAAAGTTCAATTAGATGATCTTCTAATTGAACTTTTCTAAACCGTGACAACTAAGCATATGTACGATCGTGAAAAATCGTAATCGTAAATTTTCGATCGTCAACTGTATGGGCAACAGGGTGTGACTGATCGGGAACATTCGGTAAAATCATGTATCAATGACAAATGCTTGTAAAATGTTCAAGCTAATATTTGTGCATAAACTAGTCACATTCCGAATCCACTGCATGCGAGAAGCATGATGAACTATGATGATGGTGATTGATGAACTATTCTTATATAGGTATTCAAAAGAAGAAGAATGACTGTTTTAATTAAACTAAATATAGACGAGGATATCGGTATCGTGAGGACCGCCAGTAGCAGCCTGGACTCTGAGTCTGAGCGAGCCTATTGCCCGATTATAGATTACATCTCTGCATAACCCTTCGGGAAAAATTGGCGCTGTTATGTTTGATACAGTTTTATTATCGTAAAATTCTCGTTCCCAACATACTCCCACGCATATGCATCTCCATTGGTATTCCGCATCCACACAACACATTGCAAAATGGAGGTGTGTTATCAAATGCTTTTAATTGAGCAGAAATTATTATGAGACGTGTTACTTCAATCCTAAGATCTATCCTGAGTTAGTCTCAAGACATAAACTTCAGTAACATGTTCAAATAATTTATGTAGATATGGCTGATGTCATTCATAAGATAAAGTCTTAAGATAGTTTTATTCTAGCATCAAAACTTTGCCTTGTGTATGGTTGGTATGGATAAAACTGAGTTGGTTCCAGATCTTGAGTCACGTCTGAAGATTATTTGTGCGATTGTATGTCCATCAATTTAAATGGAGACTTCTAGTATTGGGGAGCTATTTTGATATCAATAAATATAGGATTTGTGAACTATTTTATGACGGGTATACTATTTTTATCTTACAAAGCGACGCGCGCTTTACTTGTAATTACTAAGTGTACAAACACGCTGTTAATGTGTGTCTAAGCACAGGAGCTCTCGGTACCGTCCGAGGCATTGGCGAAGTCGGAAGTGTGTGTGTTCATGTGTGTAATATGTGCTGACGATTATGAATTATTTTTTAATATCTTAATATTATTAATCATTACTCTGCATGAGTATAATCAGCCTATAATGTTCAAACTGCTAGTACACAGGTCTCCTCTCTTCAAGAGGCATGGCTGTAATCTTCCACGCGGACCCAGTGCGAGTTGGTAGATGTCACATGTCTTCGAATTTTTGGTTCTAGAACATTCCTCACGATGTTTTCCTTCGTCGTTTTGAGAGCAGTGGTGATGAAATTATCCACACAAAGCAAAGCGCCTGTCTGGGCGGGCTACCACTGCTCATTAATCTGCATTGACCCATATCAACCCATAAACGTCCTCCCCCCTGCTGGCCATGGTTTTCATCATCGTTTTATCAATGGAATTCGTTAAGAATTAAGATCCATTAGTTAGCTTTCATAACCTAAAACATCAAGGCGCGAGAGTGGGTCATGCGCTCCAAATAGGGATCAAGCATTAATCACCACACTGGCCCATTGCGTGCGATTTTAAACCATTCATTCGAGATTTTAGTTAGACTAAGAAATCAGATATAGCAAGTAAAAAGGATACTTAATAGGCATTAGACAAATAACTTCAAGGTTACCGACCGTACGAGGTTCCTCGGAGTACAAATAAGAGATTTGTGGTACACACCGGGTAGGTACCAGCGGGGTGATTGCGTAAGACACTATCAGTACCAATGTTTTTCATTTTGACAGTTCAACAAGTTTCATTGCATTATTTACGTTGTTGAGCGGACACATTTTTAGAATATACAGGGTGGCAGGGACATCGGCACTTTTCTATGAAACAAGATTTTTTTTTTTGATAACCGACGAAAAATTTCGACGCTATGGGGTCTAAACTCATGTGCTGGATTCATGGTTACAGTTTGCGCGTCGATGTCCTGCCACCAGCCACCCTGTATGAAGCAAATTATTAATTAGCAATATTCTTCAAAATTATGAGATTAATAGTGTGTTACGCAATAAGGGTGCTGAATTTGGTGCAGCACTTATTAGATGGAGTACCGGTAGCCGTTTGGAACCGAAATGGCAAGAACCGCTAAGTACTGGTACAGAACCTGTACTTTTGGTATCGGTTCCAAATCCTGGTTGTAGACTTCTAACCTGATTCGAAGCGGAACCCAACACGACTAACACGACTATTGACCTAATTCCTTCGTTTTCTCATAAATTCCCGGCTAAGAACCACACGACTACAAACGACTAATGTAATTCAATTAATTAACTCTTATGTCTAAGCTAAAGAACAGCGATCCATAAATAAATCAGACTAACGCGAAAACAGCTGAAATCAAACATGTAGGTACCGCTATTTTAAACTATAGTCATCCCAAGTACGCATGTGCGCGTTTTTCTCGCGGCGATTTCTTTTTATCGCATTGGATTTTCGACGTACTGATTAGCGCCGAGAGTTGAAAATCTAATAGTGGTTTTTTGACGCGCTGCGATGCGCGCTGTTGGATTCTTAACGCTCGGCTCAACACAGAGAGTTGAAAATCCAGTGCGCGATATTTCTAAGTCCGTGCGAACGTGGGCTAAAACTGAACCCAATGAATTAAGTACCTAATCTGCGTTCGCGGTTTTGTTCCCAAATATGATTTTTTTGTGAAAATAACTTTAATATTACATAATAAAGTTCAGTTTACGCTACAACTTCAGAAAAAAATATGACTTTTTCAATAGTACTAGTCATTCTGAAATCAACTTAATTAGTACTACTATAAAGTTGATAGTTCTTAAAGTGGAATTAACATCAATTGGGAACGTTAATTTGAATAGACCTTACGTACTTACTACTTAAGGATTAGTTGATTCGCATGAATTTACTCACACGAAACGGGCGAAACGTCACTTTTAAATAATAAACTTAGGAAAAAAAATACACGGTTTATAATATTTAACTTTTATCACTTCTATACGTAAGGTAGGACGCCCTCAGGCTAGGAGCGACGATCTTCGCAGGATGGCTGGTAGCCGCTGGATGAGAGTTGCCGAAAATCGAATCAATAGGAGAGGCTTATGTCCAGCAGTAGACTGCTGTAGGCTAATGATAATGATACATACAATTCAAAATATGCCAATTCGTGCGAGTCGCCTACTATGTTCCCACAGCTGGGACACAGGCCTCTTCTCTGTGAGAGGGAGTGTGTGCGGGTTACTAGATGTCACGTTTTCGAATTTTTGGTTCTAGAACATGCCGGTTTCCTCACGATATTTTCCTTCAACCTTTTGAGAGCAGTGGTGATGAAATTAAATAAACAAAAGAAAGTAAAGTGACGAGTTGAGGAGAGTCGCCTATGGAAAACATATTAATATTGTTTAAAAGTGACGATTAGCACATTCCGGGCGAGTCAATTCGTGCGAATCGATTAATAAGCCGTACTTAAAAGTGGTTTATCCAAGTAACATTTACAGTTTAGAGTAACAATGGCTACCCCTTCCAATTCCTTGCGGAGGAATGTGTGAGATCAAAGCACAGTTAAATAAAATGTTGTTGTTTTGGAACGAACTAACGAGGCATTTAGAATGCAATTTATGTCAAATAAACTAACACGTGGTTGGACAATAAATAGATCTTTGTCGACGGAAACGGTGGGGTTGTAGTGGTGGGAGAAGCGAGCGCGAATTTTGTCATTACAATAAGTTTATTTTATGATTGAATCTAGGTGATTGAAAACTCTGGAAAAGGTTCTGCCTGTGGTATTCTGTGTTTTTATACAGGGCCAGATCAAATTAGCAACCGAAACTGCAGACTATGGGCGTGGATCCATGTCTACGGTGCGGCGCTGTTTGCCGTGCAACGGTACGGCGCCGCCTCCGGCAGATAGCACGGCGCCGTGCCGCGCCACGTGCTCACTATTTACCCAATATTTTCTTTGATTTTGTTTTTTCTTCATTCGTCGTCGTCTTAACAGCAACAGGAGCAGGATACGTCTTTCGCGGTCCATATCAAGCCAAAAATGTAATTTTGGTATACGTGCTGAGCGGGCGTGCCGTTAAACGATGCCGTGGTGCGGCACGGCGCCGCACCTTAGACATCGGTCCACGCCTTATAGACTGCAGGGTATTGATACCTAAGCACGATAGAAAAAAGAAATTAATTTGATGATTTTTTTTGTGGGGTCATTGACCGCAGTTAGTATAGTCACATGGTGCCATCTCAAAGTTGCAATATTTGCAGTCTATACATATACCTAATAAAATAGTAATGAACAATTTTTTTTCATTTCTCTGTTTGTCTCTGTATGTATGTTCCGGATTGGCGCAAAAACGGCCGAACGGATTTGGATGAAATTTGGAACACAGATAGTTTATAACCTGAATTAACACGTAGGGTACTTTTAATCCCGGTTCCTGTGGAATATTTTCCGACATCTACGCGAACTAAGCCGCTGGCAAAAGCTAGTATCTTTTAAACCTGTTTATTATTTACATAATGGCCTTATCTGTCTAGCCTTTTCCCAACTATGAAACATTATGAAACAAAACCATATATCAACTATATTTGGGATCGCCTTCCAGTCTAACCGAATGCAGCTGAATACTAGTATTTAACATGGAGCGACTGCTTATCTGACATCCAGCACCCAGTTACTGGGTAACACTATACCCCTTAGTAGCACTTGTTGTCAGACATACATGTTTACATAATGGTATATTGTACCTAATTTTTTCTGAAATTCCTGCTCCCATAAATAGAATGTGTCGATAATGTGCCTAAAGGTGTAGGTGTAAAAATCAAAGCAGGTAAATTTCCATGGAGCTCCTTTTTTTACCAGGTCAAAAGAGTCAAGGTCGCAGCCATATTTTGTTTAAGATAATCTGCTATGTCTAGACAAGTCTGTAGACTAGGAAAACACGGCCTTGTTAAGATTATGTTATGGACAGACCTCGGCAACTTCATGTCATTATATGTGGTACTTAAGTGTATAAGATACAAGTTGCTTAATTATGGCAAAGATAGAAAGGATGGCGACGCTTACATAACGTTAAGTCTATTCCAAATGTTTCTAATTGATGTTATTTCAAGTTGGGTCTGATTTTTCCATCGCCAGATAACTTTTATTCGAGGAATTAAATTGAAGTTTGACAGTTTTTGTATGAAATAACTGTCAAAATTTCAAAAATATTCCTTGAATAAAGTTAACAGATGATTGAAAAATTTGCCCTTAAATAAATATCAACTTTATTTCAATATTAATTAAGTGGATTTTATTATGACTAGCACTCTTGAAAAAGTTATAAAAATGTTTGAAGTTGTAGCGTAAACTGAACTTTATTATGTAGGAGTTAAAGTTATTTTTCCATAAACTTATATTTGTTTACATTTTTGGCAAAAAAGTCGCGATTGTAGATTAGGCTCAGGGGAGGCCCCTTACAGTCTCCCCAGGGATGTGCCTTACAGGCGTTGCACAGGGGGGTAGTACTCGGAATTGGTCTTTTAAGAGGAACCGGGACGACCCCTATGTGCTGATGGTGATCACCGGGGTGGTTTTAGTGAGGTAAAAATCCCACACTCCCCCGACCTCCCCTCCCCAGAGCTCGGGTGCCTTTTGAAGGTTTCCCACCGAAAACAAAAAATACATAAAAAGGTACGTATACACAAGCCTCTTCCCATTGGGGGAGGCAGAAACTACAGAACGCCACCTGCTATGGTGTTTAACGTGACGTAAAACTTGAAAACGTTTAAAAATCAAAAAACGATGTATCGGGGGTCTCCCTTGCTTCATAAAAAAAAATGGATAAATTATCACTTCCCAAACAATTTTTCGCATAGTTTCATTTGCCAAATTAAAACTCTTCACAAATAATTGTAACGCAAACCTAATGTTTGGCAAGTGATCGTTTAAACAATAACTTGCTTACCAACTAGTACTTTTACCAATTTTAATGTAGTCAAATATTTCAGTTGGTATATATTTTACACAAAATAAAAGAAGCCAAATATTTAGTATCGTCCGTTTTCAATTTACCATTTAATGACAAAAGATTTGCATCTTTATGTCAGTTGCACAAAATATACAAATGAAATTACAATGTGTTTTGTTGTTTGGTGTTTACATTAAAAAATATAACAACCTGGAGTCTGGATGAAAATGTGCCTGGTTAAGGGACAACGTGAGGAAACCAGCATGTCCTAGAACCAAAAAATTGATATCTACCAACCCGCACTGAGCCTGTGTGGTGGATTATGGCCCACTCCCACTCACTGAGAGGAGGCCTGTGACCCAGCAGTTGGAACATTATAGGCTCATTATATCTAAGGGAGTGACTACACTAATCGACACAGAATCGGCTTGAGCCGGTCAGAAAGAGCTTTAAGTCCACATAATAAAAGCGAAAAAGACGTCATTCGCATCGTTTTGGTTCGGACGACGGGATTCGACATTGCGTCGAACTTAATGCGACAAATGTCACGGCAGAACGCGGATTCCGCGTTTGGACACTCCCTTATGAAAATATGACAATAGACCAACCATATCTGGTGAAATATGGGTGTAGGTACCTTTACCTACCATAATACACCTTTTACTGTTACAAGGGTACACATAGATTGAAAATAGTTTCGAGATCATATTACACTAGCTTTTGCCCGCGACTTCGTCCGCGTGAAGCAACTTTCTTAATTTTTTTTTCCGTAAGAACCTTTTACAAAGTATTAGAAAACTTTAAAAATAAAGATGGATGAAATCGGTAAAGTCGTTCTCAAGTTATGACGTGACCAAGGGAAATAGGGATTCATTTTTATATATATATATGTAGATAGATAAACTAGCTGCGCCCAGCGGTATCAGCCGCATAAGTTTCTATCCCGTGGGAATATCGAGATAAAAAGTATCCTATACTAATGTTAATCCTGGTTATAAACCATCTGTGTGCCAAATTTCATCCAAATCCGTTTAGTAGTTTTTGCGTGAAAGAGTAACAAACAACCATCCATCCATACAAACTTTCACGTTTATAATATTAGTAAGACTTCTGCCCGCGACTTCGTCCGCGTGAAATTTCGGCCCATCGCTCGCCCGTGCTACTAGGTACTTAATTTTCGCTTAGTGTTCTTTCTGACTTTTGTTCATCTTGCTTGGCTCCTAAGGGTCGTAGCGTGATGTTAGATAGCCTATAACCTTCCTCGAAAATTGGGCCATCAAATACAGTAGTTTTTTTAAATCTGACTGGCAGTGCTGGAGATTACCCCCTACATACATACAAACAAACAAACAAATTTTGTCTCTTTATAATATTAGTACAGATAAATGACACGGTACACGCTCCGCTTATCACCATACCCTCACCATACAAGTTAGCGCGCGGTCAACAGCTGTCTTCACGAGTGGATTAAAACAATTGATTAATTCAAGTGCAACTAACTGAATGAGTTTCTGGATGCTTTCCAGATGTCTACGGCCATGCAAGCTCAGAGCGAAAACACAATTTCTCGGTGCGGGCCCGCAACGGCCCGCAACGCAGGAATAACAGCGCAATTTCGTGTTTGCAAAGCTGTACAACTGGATACTGGCATTTATCATTCGTCATGTGTAGCATTGTTGCCGCGACGTTCCTCTGTTCCTGCTTTACATGGTGCAACAAAGCAACGACGTCGAAGTAACAGATTGTGGCGTTATGTTGGCACTAGGTGCGTGCAGTGGTTGGAAATAATCTGGATATCGTACAAACTGTTTATCTATTGACTTAATAAAAATCTTAAATTCATTCGTTAAATTCATTCGCGCTCACATATTTACAAATAATGTAAAAGTAGATGATTTTCCTAGAATTTTAACAAGTGTGTGAGTTACCATAGTCACAGAATGTAAAAAGCAATGCATTAATTTCATCCCCTAAAGGGGTTAAATAGGGGATGGAAGTTTGTATGAAAGTTCGACATTTTGCTGGTTTCGAGTGTCTTGGAAGACAAGTAAAAATCTGGGGATAAATATATCCCCTTTTGCTATTATAATTGGCAACACTATGAACTCACACCTCAAATTTAAGCCATATATTCATTAGAGTACATTATGTCTCAAGACACGTCGTGTCTTTAGAGATATCGCTCAAAGTTGACTGCTCGGCAAACAGTCTTGTAGGGTTTGCGGTTCCGCTCCAAACTCTAGTGTGTGGTGTATTCATCCTTAATGAATACCTATTCCTGACACCAATGTGTTCTCTCCTTGTTCCATATTTCGCGATAATAGCTCGTTTGTCACAGTCAATAGATGGTCTATCAGAAATAGTAAATTTCCACTTAGCATGAGTCAAAACATTGATAAATTGTTATCAGTTGGTTCTTAAACTAGACTTGGAGGATAATGGTGTCCTTTGTGCTCACAGTGAAGAATTGGCATAGCACAATATTTGAGCAGCAGCTGACCAGAATTTATAATGGTGAAATTGACATTAAGGCCCACAAATCACTATACTGGTCTACGTTCCGACGAGGGAAGGTTCTGGATACGTCTTGATTTCATACAAACGAAGATATGTTTTGCGAATTTGATCTTTATTAACTATTAGAATCGCCGCAGAACTGTCGTGACAGGTATCAGGAACGCATTCTCTCGTTGGCTGGATTGTAAGAAGGAATGATGTTTTAAGTATGACCGAATGGTCACAACATCATTCGGTCTCTGTCAACTTCAAACGACTGACAGCAATAGAACAATGTTTAAAGTTCGTTTGAAATTCGAAACTCGAAAATCTTAACATACAAATCAATCTGCCTAGCTTTTTCCCAACTATGTTGGGGTCAGCTTCCAGTCTAACCGGATGCAGCTGAATGGAGCGACTGCCTATCTGACCTCTACAACCCAGTTTCTGGATAACACGAGACCCCTTGGTTTGACCGGTTGTCAGACTTTTGGGCTTTTACTACCCGAAAATGTTAAGACTATTATAGCATAATATTTTCACTTCTAATCCATAGGATTCCTGTCGAATATAAGTAATATGACTGAAAATTACCTTCGTATGTGAACAAACGTAAAGGCTACTTCATCATCATTCACCAGCCTTTATCTCAATATGACGGTACGGTTGGCGCAGTGGTTAAGCGATTGACTGCTGCGCTGCGTGTCACGGGTTCGATTCCCGCACGGAACAAATATTTGTATGGCCTACAAGTAGTTAATCCGGGTCTGGCTGTTTGTGTATGTGAGTTTATTGGTGAACGCACCGACGATACAGGAGAAATTCCTAGTTTGGGGAACTTTTTTTAATAAAAATTAAAAAAAATATATTTTAGGTCAGCGCAACATGTCTCTTCTTCCATACTTATCTATTAGTCGTCATCTCGATAGTCACCTTTGTAACCATAATATCCATCATTCAGTCCATCCATCGTTTCTTTGGTCTTCCCCTATTCTTATAGCCATCGATATTCATACTCGAAACTTTCTTCTCGACATTTTCCTCATTCCTCCGCATCACACACCCACCAATATAACCGTTTTCCTCACCACTTTACAGTTCCAGGTGCCACTTTCAGACTTCTTCTTATACAACGTGTCGCTACAATGACGACATTAATTTAACACACGCGTAGGGCTAGTAGCCAGTAATCATAAAAAATATAACAACTTAAAATAATTCGTAATTTGAAAACCGCACCGCCTGCGCCGCTCGCCCACATATATGGCTCTCTCTTTCCTTCAATTCGCCTACTCTTTGCACGTTATTCATTTTAATTTCATTGATGCGATGGTATAATCTGTGGCCCCGGCAAATAACCCCTGCGCTGCAATTATTTAAGTCAGGTTGCTCCAAGATGCTATTTTAGGAAATTATAAATTAATTAATAAATAATATCGTTTAATGAAATTAAAATATCCCATCAACCGAAAACGCAAAGTCGTATACGTGTGTTAAATTAATGTCGCCACTAAAGCGCCACACTGTATACAAACTACTAATACACTGCCGAGCAATGAAAAAGTTCCACCCACAAAATGCCGACAAACACCTATCTCCTAAAACATATAATTTAAAATTTGAACACAATATTTACGTTTTTAGTTGGTAATATTCTGATGCGCTGTTAAATGTACTTCAATATTGCAGACGGCGTTATTAAGCTAGCCTTTCCCGTTTAGGAGTAATTTGGTGCACTGGAACTTTTTCATTGCTCGCGAGTGTATTATTATAGCATAAGATTTACACTTCCAGAACATGGAATTTGTATCAAATATAAGTAATATGACCTTAGTATGCGCACAAACGTAGAGGGCACCTTTATCGCTAAAATAAATAATTTCACACAAGTCCACACCAATTTATCCGACTTGCTGGTTATTATATTTATCTACACGATCGTTCATTGTTTTCAGGCATCAATATTCAACGGTGCAACATTGAAAGCTTAGTGTAATATAAAATGGCATAAGTCAGCTCACCAATCGCGTGGCGGTTGCCGATTGTTTACACCAATCAGACGGGCTTACTGCCTATCGACGGAACTTGGATTGACTGCAACACCGAACGTTATCTGATTAATTAAGTCAATTAATGCGACGGTTGTTACTATGGTGTTCGTAATCCCGCAGGGCAGTGACGTGGAGCTTTTAATGGGAGCAATGCATGAAATAATGTTGTACTTATAGGATTTTATGGGATTTATGCCGTCGAAAGTCAGAATCAGCATTCGAATTATGATCAGAATCAGCACACAATTTGACAATCGAATCGTCACAATTTGAATAATTTTGAAGGATATTGCTAAACCATTGCTTCATATTTTCGAAAAAATTTAATGCCATGAATTTTGTTGAATTGTCAAAATGAAAGATATTCCCTACTGTTAATGTGTTACGTAATTATCCTACAGCACTTTTTAAACATAACATGTTGTAGCATTTGAAGACTGCCTTTTACAACAGGCTGCCCCCAAATCTTCACCAATTTCTAGTATTTAAGCTGGAAAGAGGACTGGACAATGAGATGATTTATAGTCATCTTGTAGCGTTGTACAGTCAACCTTGTAATTGCTTTGTCACCGTAAAGTTGACAGTAACTTGCACGTCATAAAACGACAAGGTCAGTTTATCTATATGACGGTTACATAGTTTCAACCTAAGGGCCGGCTGTTTCAAACGTTAGTTAACGTAACATACGTTCGTCAAATAATCGTTAAGTATCGTTGTTATTTGACGTAAGTCAAGGCCATAATTTTGTAATAAATTGTAATTTGAAACAACACTTTTTTTATTTGATGACAGTTCAAATGTACGTGAAACTACCTGCCCTTAGTGAGGTTCTAATTTCTTGGGAATTGTTGTCAAAAGTGCTAACGCAATTATGTGGTCGACTGTACAAGTGGTAATCGTGATGGAGACTTGTCTATTAAAAAAACGTAAATAAAACAATGGCTGTTGTTGAACTGTCAAAATGAAAGCTGTTAGTGTGTTACGCAATTACTCCGCTGCAGCGCTGGTTTAAATAAATACAATAAAAAGGTTTTAAAGAAACGGCATATATTTATTTACCTACACACCTGCTCGTCCCTTCTAGGATTATAGGTTGATGATTCTCGTTTAAAAAATAGCATGCATAAATACAAAACGAATTCTTACGTAGAAAATCGTATTAAAAATGAGCTCTACATTTTGATGAAAAATTTGGGAAAATAAAAAAGTAATTTGATGCGTAGACACTGTAGACTGATATTATTAAGGTAAACTTGATGTATGAAAATGAATAAATATAGACGGTAGTTTGTCTAGACTAGATAGACACAACAACGGACAGACACGAACCCACAGAAGGCCCATTCACTATTAAAAAAACAAAGCAGGGGATTATGGATGATATGGTGGGATACAAATCAAATTTCAGGTCAAAAGATGTTGATTCTATCTAAAACATTGCTCAGAAGATTCCCCATCTTGAGCGAAACTGAATGTTCCACACTGAGATACAGAAATTAAGTCTTAACTATAATTTCAAAACGGCGCTTTCACTTTGAGAATACACAATATATCCAACCTGGACATGAGTTACCTTGGGTGACCTGGAAGTCTTTAAACAGACTCCGGACCCAGGTTTGCCGAAGCAAGGAAAACCTGTTCAGGTGGAGATTCATAGACGACTCCGCCTTGGAGTATATGCGGTACTGTTCCACAAACGATGAGGCACATAATATCGTGTCCTGCGTGTCCTGTCAGCTGCACGTTACAGGAACTGATGGACGCTACTGATGGCGCCAAACAAGTAGCCGAATTCTGAGCCGAATCCATTTAGATTGCTATCGACACGCTAAGACGAAGAAGACAGAAGATATATACCTACTTTTATTTGACATTTCGTTTAACAAAGGTTGAGGTAAAAAGGTTGGCTTTACTCTAGAATTTTATTCTAGATACTGCAGATAGTGTCAACCGCTAAACATTTAGCACAACTATAAAATATACCTACCCGAAAAAACAGACCTTTATTCAACGCAACGAATCCAAGTTTTGAGATGGCAAAATGGACCTTCTGTTCCCCTTCTTCCTATTATGACCAGCGAGGGTGGCCTGTCTAAAACCCTTAACAGGATTAGAGAAGACAGCTGATATTAAGACCTTCTTAGTCCGTTTAGCTAGACTATCCAAAGGCTACCTGCCTATTAGCGACCTAGAGCATCCATTTATTGGTGATTCTTTGTTTTAGAAAAGCGGGGCAACTGCGTAGGAATGGCTTCCATTTTGTGAGTTCAACAACATTCAGTTCGTTATTGAGCAGACACATTTTCGAAAAAAATAAGCAATAAATTAGCAATAACCTTCAAAATGATTGAAATTGCGATTGATAGTCTGTTACGCAATTAGGATGCTGTTGGGAACGATTTTTTATTAACTCTCAATTATTCGGTGCTTATTCTTAATCTATGTTAATGACATAATATATATGTCAGGTGTCTTTAAATGGCATAATTAGTCTATATACAGATGACACATGTATACTTTATTATGGTTCCTCAATAAACGAAATAATGGACTCTGCACAAAGGGATTTAGAAAAATTACACGACTGGTTCCAATAGGCAAAAAATAAATAATTACAAAACTGCCCTAAGCTTTATATTAATAGTATTCAATTGATGGAATCGATCGAAGAAAAATACCTAAGGCTAATTCTGGACAGTGGATTAACATGGAAGTCGCATATAAACAAAATAAGACCTACTTTATCGTCATTATCAGGACGTCTTTACGGTGTTGTTCGATGTTTTCCACGACAGGTTAGACTGAATATCTATCACTCCCTCGTCAGATCGCACCTAGATTATTTAATAGAAATATGGGGTAGCGCAGCCAAAACTAACCTAAACTGCATCCTTTTCTCACACCAACAGATAAAATTTACTCCGAAACTAAATTAATGAATATAAAACAAATTTATTACTCTAAATAATACATGCATCGTAATAAAAAAAAAGATAAAAAGCTACACTCCGAACTAATCTTTAAAACTAACGCCGAAGAAGGATTAAGACCTCTCCGTAGCGCAAATGATATTTATCTCGCGAGAACACGTACAAATTATGGAAAAAAAAGTATTACATACGAAGGGGCACAGATGTACAAAAAACTAACACGAGAAATAAAAACCTCTAAAAGTTTACAAATATTTAAAACCCAGTTAAAATCTTTTATTATTGACAAAATTTAAATCTGGCCCTGGTTTGTGTCTTTAATTTACCCACACAATTTTGACTTTTGTTTCGCATGAATCCTTTGCTGCTACCTTCAATGTCTTGTTATGTACAGACACCAGCACATCAAGCTACTACAATCTGTCAAATTTCTTTAATGGATTTTCAACTTTATCGCTAAATTATTAAGGTTCAAAGTTAATTGGAAAAATTTGACAGTTTCGGGTAGCTTGACCTGCTGGCGTCTGTACGTTAATTATTGATGTCTTCTTTTATTATTTGTGCGTGTCTGTACGCTCATAAATGTCATCATTATTATATATTAAGTTGAATATTTCACATATTTTTAGTAAATTTCTTTTGGGTAAATAAAGATCCTTTAACCACATTTTTTACAGACGATTAAAATAATCGAAATGACTCAGAATACTCGCAGTACTACGTTATTTTATGTTGTCTTGGCAATATTTTTTATTCTATTGCTCTAATATCATCACCCTAATTGTGTAACAAACTGTCAATCACAATGTGAATCATTATGAAGGAAATCCATTGCTTCATATGTGTGAAAAATTTGATCAACAACCATTTTCAAACTTGGCTGTCATTTGGCAGTAACAGTCGATCAACTGTGTTAAGGGCTAACGCTGGTGAATTGTCGAAACTAACTACTTTCCCTAACTAACTGGATTACTCTCCATAATCAACGGAATTACAACCATTAATAAAATGATTTATACAAACCACTTAATATACCAAGCAGTAAAAGTGTGTTATTAATCCATATTTATAACGCTGAAACGTGCCAAAACCATGTCAAAACTATTATTCACGATAATTTTAGGAGTTACATGGCGACTAGCGAACTTTGACACTTAACAATGGCGCCACTTGCTTCGGCAAACGTCAATAATAATGTCAAATGCGGTACATTTGAAGTTTAGTTCGTTATTTTTCCGTATGCCAAGTTATATTGGATATAAGTATCCAAGGTCGTAGAATGACAAAAATACGGGGTTTGGTGCCAAATCCCATAGACGATTCACTTGTATTTTATGAAAGGATTGTATTGTCAAGTTATTTTTCATATGTAAGATCTAGGTAGGTATGACCCGTCTTCTTCGACTGTTAAAGATCCAGGAATGACAGCCTGGCCCGACGGCTTAACGTGCTTTCCGAGGCACGGAGGGGTCTTGGTATGAAAAAACGGTCACCCATCCCCGGACTGACCGTGGCAAGCGAAGCTTACCCTGGTCAATCGACCCGTGCGGCTGTTATTACTTCATACATACAAACATAAACTATAATTAACAATTATTACGTTGTAATAGAATCTACTTTTAATTTCAAAGTATTAAAGGGTTTCTTCATGGAAGACACAACTCTACATTTTCCTAGAATGTAAATTGGATTTATTGAGAAAACGGCAAACTAGCAAGACCCCTCTTAAGTTTAATTAGTACCGAGAAAAACAGCTTTTCTTGACTGATGAGCCAATATTAAATTAAAGGCGAATTCTACCAAACTTGTATACCTAGAATAAGTCTTGTCCTGAGAATAAATTTTGAATTTTTGACAGTTTTTCCATACTAGAACCACAGATTACTAAATAGTTACTACGTAACAGATACTTCACTCAGTAGAAAATTTCCAATACCTACTGCTATAATAACCTATTCCGTCGCGTCAGCAACCGCTGCATGCTAAAATGTGCCTAAATACTCAAGCGTACAGTTGAAAATTGAACAACGTGCGTGCGCTTCGCATTAAATTTGGTCCGCAGACGGCCCGAGACCGCTCGGCCGGGCGGTAGGTAATTATAGCGCGCAAGTACATGGAGTGACGGAGGCCTGCTAGAACTGTCAGACGTCCATTTTATTCCACGAAAAGAAAAAAATATCTGACAAAAATACAACAATCTGAGAATATCTGAAAAGATATCTGACTTTGATAAAATCTGCCCCTGTGTCCATAGGGGCAGATTTTATCAAAGTCAGATATCTTCTACCTTCCATATCTTTCATAAGCACTTCCTTACTTCACTTGGTTTTTTACCCCAACATTATTCCAACCAGCTATCTCCGCTGTTTTAACAACCTCATCGTGTTAGACGGTCTCAGTTTACACAGGGGGCTTGTATTGTTATTGTATTGAGTTACCTAGCCTATCGTTATCATTAACGTTATTGAGCTTATCGGGATTGCCCCGGGCAGTTATGTCAGCAAGGAGAGGGAGACTTTGTGGAAATAGTAACAAAAAAGTTAACTTAGAGTTAACAAATAGCTGTTGTTGCTAAGTTTATTCTCGACTAAAGTTAATTCTCGGTAAAGCTGCGCTTGCCGCGGTTGATCTGTGGATGGGTGACCATCATTACATTCCGAGATCCCTCCGTGTCTCGGAAAGTAAGTTAAGCCGTTGGTCCCGGCTGTCATGAATCTTTCACAGTCGTTACGGGTCGTCCCTAGCCCGAAAGTCTGAGAACCAGTCTTACCAAGGGGTATCGTAATACCCTGGGTTGTGGAGGTCAGATAGGCAGTCGCTCCATGTAAAATACTGGTATTCAGCTGCTGCAGTCTAACTGGATGTTAATCTGGAAACCGATCCCAACATAGTTGGGTAAAGGCTACGCAGATGATGATCTATACGTAAGTACCTACAGGGTAATTGCGTAACACACACTGCAATTCCTTTCAATTTCACCACTGTCACTTTCATTTTAACTGAACTGCTTGATGAAATTTACAAAATGCAATGTTTGTCCGTTGGTCTCAGGGGCAAACTTAGAAACCGATTTCGGTGATTGGTAAATAATTAGCTTGGCCTCTAGAGGAAGACTGAATTTTAGGAAATTATCCGGTTGTTTTATATCCTGTAAGCTGTGCCCGATGGGATTTCCCCCATCGGATTAAAATGACGAAACTCTATACAAATTTTCATCCCCCATTAAACCCCTTCAGGGCGATGCATAATCAGACTATAATGTTCCCACTGATGGAACACAGGCCTCCTTTCAATGAGTGGCATTGGGCCGTAATCGCGAACCCACAGACATGCACTTTATTTTGCGTAAATTACCTCAGCACCACTGTAATTAAAAACGGTGAAGGAAAACATCGTGAGGAAACCGGCATGTCCTAGAACCAAAAATTCGAAGACATGTCACATCCACCAACCCGGACTAGGTCCATGTGAGAGGAGGCCTGAGTCCCAACAGTGGGAACATTACTTATAGGCTGAATAAGCTAATCTCTTTGTCATCAGTATAGGAAAATATTTATTTTTTTCTAATGTTTTGTACGCAGTAATCCACAGCTAACAGAACGTCGCTACAGGAGACTGTAATCCAACTCTAATCGGCTTGTAAGATACAGATTAACCATATTACACTTGTATGTATTCAATATCATTACAATGTAGCTAGAGAGGTAGAAAATAATGGAAATTACTTTCTAGTTAATCCCTCACGGAAAGCAGAAAAGGTTATTAGTAGTAGGAGAGCTCCTTGTGAAATGATTTCTTATTTCTTTTTCAAACATGAAGAATAGAATATAAATAAATAGTCTTTATTATGTACACAGTCTGGTGTACAGTACACCATAAATATTACAGATATAAATGTTGAAATTTTTGCAATTATCTAGCTTTTAGCCTACGTGTGATTCGAAAGGTGAAAAATAAAAACTTTTTTGAAAAAAAAAGCAACCGACTTCCAAAACGACTCTACAAAGTGCAAAATAACTTTAATTTCGGAAGTCGGTGTCGTTGGGTTCACATTTTCGTTGTTTGCCACCGACTTCCGAAATTAAAGTTATTTTGCACTTTGTAGTGTCTGTCGGTTTTGGAAGTCGGTTGCTTTTTTTTTTCAAAAAAGTTTTTATTTTTCACTTTTAAGTTGTAATTTTTACCAGTAATTTTGGTTTAAAACCCAAACTACTGAATCGTTTTTGATGAAATTTCTATGGGACCATTTGGAAAGTATACTCTTTCCAACAAAAAAAGAGTTTTTCAAATCTGTTGGCAAGCGACGGAGTTAAGCGCGAACAAACATAAAAAAATACAAACATCCGAATTGAGAACCTCCTCCTTTTTTAGAAGTCGATTAAAAAAAAATGATCCATCCATAGAAATTATCTCTATGAAAAAATACATAATAATTATGTGCCAACTTTCGTGGTGATCCGTCGAAGTTTATCAATCTCATACCAACATCCATTTTAATATACAGGGTGGCAGGGCGCAGCGCAAACTGTAACCATAGATTCAGTTGCGTCGATGTCCCTGCCACCCTGTATGGATGTATTAGATTACGAACATTTCTGTTGCTATTTGACACGAGTATCTGACATAGTCCGTGACAAAATGTTGCGATGGGAGTCCCACCTTTAGAGATGCAGTGTAGGTATAGGCTTGGCAATAATCCATCAGATGGATTAACGGATAATTTAGTCAGCTTATTACACAACAATCAAATCACTGCTAACCCAAAACAATCACTCAGCACCATCATCATTCACAAACCTCTTTACAATTCACACAACATCCCGAGAGAGGTAACAGAAAACAGCTTTAAAATCGCTATAAAATCCTTCATAGTAATCTATCACAGGCTGTCTCCCACCGAAAGCTATATAATAAGCAACATAATAAGGAGCCAAATATGCAGAGTGCGTTCCTGAAGTAAATATTGTGACCACGTGTGCTTACGTGCCCGGCCGGTAAAGATTGTGGCACAGTGGAAGCGATGGTACTGTAAAGGTTGTCCGCCGAAGGCAACCTTATATATAATATAAAACTAGCACTGACTTTTCTAATTAAAAATATATATATATAAAACTAGCACTGACTTTTCTCGGAACGGAACCCGCGCTAAATTATAGCCAGCCGTAGTGCAGGCTGGCTATAATTTAGCACGGGTTCTGTTCGAACATTCAAGCAAGTTCGAAAAAGATGTCAAATATTTAATTAGGATTTTTAATTAGAAAAGTCAGTGCTAGTTTAGTCGGAAATGTGTAAAGACGTTCTGTCAATATAAACTTAAAGGAATCGTATCGTTGTTTGATTCCTCCGGGTACCTCGAAGGGCACGTCTAGCCCTTCACGGTACTGATATAAAGCGTAGCGATATAAACAAAGGGTATTAATTTTTATTTCTTGTGAGCCTCAGCTTCAAAAATCTTTTTGCTGTGGTTTGCGATACCAGCATTGTAGCATGTTGTGCTACTGAGATATACTAGGCAACACACCTTCAGAATATGCGAAAAATCTGCAGGATTGGTGATTTGGCGATACTTGGAAGAAGTCTATGTCCAGCAGTGGACATCTTCGGCTGAAATTTCGATGATCCGAAAAGTGAAAATCCTCTTCGGGGTGTCTTTCAAACTTTCTTGACTTGACTTATTATGTAGTTTAGCCAGCTGTAAAAACGTAATGTAGAAAGTTACGTAGGCGTTCTTAGTTATCATGAAATATCCAGGAAATGGATTGTTTGTGAAACTATAGAGTTTTTTTTAGACAAAACAAATTTTGAAAGAAAGAAAGAAATTACATTTATTTGCGGCAAACATGACGCATAAAAAAGAACACAAACACAAAAAAAAATAACAATTTCGGGGTAAAGATGCGTCACATCCACGCAAAACGGCCGTCGCTTAGCATAATGCTAAGACCCTATACAAGACAGAGCTCCAGCGCTGGTTTTCAGCTACAGCCGGCGTTGACGTAATGACGTCAACCAGTGCAGCATACGTTTTCATTTTCCCTCAACTCTGTGAAACAACACCAATGACCCAAAAATCTAAATGATCGCCACACAAACCCTATCTTCAACTGTGCCACAACCCTAAAGATATAATAAAGTGGGCACGTCACGCACACTCGGTTCCATCTCATTAAGTTAAACTGTTTCTGTTAGCTTTAAATAGCACTTCATTGGGTAGTGTGCGCACTTTACGAGTTGCAGGACTGGACCCATTCGTTCTGGGCGAGGACTTGAATTACTAGAATTTGCGAATTTTTTGGTGTTTGGTGCATAGAGAAGTTTCGTGATATATATACTCATAGTAGGAAAATTCAAGGGTCCATTGTAAACATGGACCATTTAAAATCTACAAAACAAGGTACAGTCACCAAAAGAGATAAGAAACCAGGGTCGTCATATGTAGTTGAAGTTTAGTAAGAAATCGATGGATGTTTTGGAATGAAATCTAATTTGATAAATTAACTGTTTGTTTTCTATTCATTCATTAAATTTTATTCGAAAACATCCATCAGGCCTTCCTCCTCTGGTGACCGTACATCTTCAGATCCAGTGGGGTAATTGCGTAACAGACATAAAATGAAAAGTTCCACCCCGTTCATTGCGTTAATTACGTTGTTTAGCAGACGAGTGTTTCAAACCTATGAAGCAATGGATTAGGAATGTCCTTCAAAACCCTTGGATTTTGATTGATTACGCAATTTGGGTGCAAGTTAGAAACATGAAGCTATTTTTAAATTTTGAACTCTATTCCGACATCGGTAAATTTCTTAATACAAAACTGACATCTTAGTATCGGACTAAGTGGTCGGTTCTGTACATAAAGTATCGTTTTTTAAAGAAAGAAACAAATAAATTACATTTATTTAGCACAGACTATAAGACACAGTACACCAGAGACATACATCAGATAAGAACAAATAAAAATGTGTAAAGTCCGATGTAAGAAATTAGCAGGAAAGTGTGCCTCACGGCTGCGCTAAAACGGCCCAGTTCAGCAAAAATGCCAGACAACTAGTGCATGACGCTGGTTTCAACTGGACCAGCTGATGTGTGAGGTGACGCATGTAAATTAGTTTTATACTGCAATGTAACGTGTGTATGCATACTTAAATAAATAAAATAATTTTGTGTCAGATAAAGACAGTAATTAATACCTAGGTATAAATAAGGTAATATTCAGTAAGATTGCAAAAATAAACAAAACATACTGATAAATAAATAAATGAGATGGCCGCGTGAAAGACCTTCGCTAATATGTTAATCTTATTAGGTAGGTACAAAAATTTGCTCGGTGGTTCAAACCACGTCAAAAGAAAAGCCTTGTTTTGTAATAAGACCGGCAGTTTTATCATGAAGGTATCCCTGTCCACGGTGATGGATACCTATTAAATACCACCCTGAGATAACTGTAATCCCTGGACCCCATTTCTGTTTTAATCCCCGCGAAATCTTACCACATGCAAACCACGTCAATCGAAATGTCAACCGTACGGACAACATGTATTTTGACAGTTCAAAGCACGCCATCGTGTCATAGTGTTAGCTTTTGGTTTTAATGTAATTAAATGTTTGTGTAAATTATTTGAGATTTTTTGCAACTGTCTTCCGGGATCAAAATACCGTCTCCGTTTTAATTCCGTAATTAGTTAACGGAAGTCGTTGCAAACTGGATTAAAATAATATTTAGTATTTTATTTCCGGAAGTTGCTTAGCACGCCACCTGGTGGCCGTTATTTAAATGTAAAAGGGTATAAAAGCACATGGCGGTGCATTTTAAAAGTTAGTTCCGTGTAGAATAAGAAGCTATAACGTTATGCTGCTCGTTTTCTTGTCCCAATCCGTTCTGGTAGAGAAGACGTTAATACTGATGTGATTAGGAGCTATTGTGAGACAGGAGCCTTTTGGCCTCGTACAGGACTTTCTGTTACGTTTTTTTTAATATAATTTGGTTTTGTTACTTTTTTTTATTATTCTTGATTGTGTTTAGTTTAGTTTTATGATCTTTCTGTGCGAGTCGCAATAAAACCCTACTTTTTCTTTCTTACTTTCTTTCGTGATTAACTAAGGAATTGACGAGGTTTCGAAGTAAGGAATCTTTATGTGGTCATCATAGTGAATTAGGGCCCAGAAGGGAATTTTGGTTGTGTTGCCAACCTTACAGACACCGTTGTCATAAGTTACCTAAATTCAAATTTAATTTGTTTCAAGTTGACGTTATTTCAACTTAAACAAATATCACCTTTATTTTAATGGTTATTAAGTTGATTTCAGAGTGACTAGCACTATTGAAAAAGTTATAAAAGTGTTTGAAGTTGTAGCGTAAACTGAACTTTATTGTGTAGGAATTAAAGTTATTTTTCCATAAACTCATATTTTGTTTAAATTTTTGGCGAATATGTTGCGATATTAGATTAGATAATGACATTAATTTATTAATTTATTTCAGGCGACGCAGCTCCATAGAACTCGTTTTAGAGGTCCTGAAAATATTATATTGCTGACATTATTTTCCATAAAGAGTATTACTTTTAATTACTAATTACCAAGCCTTTTGTACATAGTTCGGTTTCTTCACGGTACGACGTATAAACCGCGCCGTAGAAAAAACGTGTCCGTGTGCAAGCTTCCATAGTGATCCATACAACACTAACGACCGTGTCTACACACGGCGAATAAACCGTAGTTTCTCACGGTAAGACAAACTTGTGTGTACAAACGCCAGCGCATCAAGCTACCCGAAACTGTCAAATTTTCCTAATCAACCTTGAACCTTAATGCTTTAGCGATAAAGTTGAAAATATATTAAAGAAATCTGACAGATTGTAGTAGCTTGATGTGCTGGCGTCTTTACAAAGAGCCTAACGGTAAAATTCCTTAAAGGTTTTTCTTGATAGTGGTCTAATTCCTCATATACCAAATTAAATAAATACATTGACGAATTAATCTCTACAATCAACATTTATTTTAAGTTCAGTTAAATAAATACGTTAATAAACTAATTACGAAATAATTAATTTAATTTTACTTCAACCCCACAAAAATAACAATTAACTCATTAAATAAAACTCATGCACGAGTATTGTAAAAATGCAATCTTAATAACGTTTAATGAATCGTATGCATTGCCTCATAAAATTATATTGAACTATAAAATCGGTAATTTAATTCACCCCGCCCTAATTAACTACGGCCCGTAATGCGTTACCCTTGTCCTCTTATTTTATAACTATTTATTTATTATTTATTTATTTTACTACTCTTCTCTCTCTCTCTTCTCTTCTACTGTTATTATTATTCTTATACTGTTATTCTTATTACTATATTATTATTATTACTGTCACAATAATGTTCGGGATTATTTATAAATATACTTTATTTTTAGTGGATATTATTTATCGTGAGCTATTCTTGTGAAAAGTGAAACTTCTAAGTGTTCATGTACACGAGCAAAACGCTTAGATGCAGCCGTCGTGTCGGTGGCAGCCGTCGACGTCCGTCGACGCCCGCCGTTCATTCGAATAGTAATAAAATGACGTTGTCCATGTTCAGTGTTGTGTTGTGTTGTTGTGTGTGTTGTGTAGTATTGTATACCTTTCAGTGTCATGTAGCCAAAATTCAGCCATTGTGTTCAGGGATGTTGGGATGCAGTTCAAATGACAGTACAGTCACGAGCCAAAGTATGTGTACACTCGGCTTTATTCAAAAGCGATTTACTCCTTTATTTTTGAATGAAATTTTATGTTGTTATGAACATACCATTTTCAAACCCATGGGTTTACGTAATGTGTCGTACTTCAAGGCTGCATTCGTTATTTCACGAAAAAATCGCAATTGAAAGTTGCCAAGTGTTGATATATTGGCGCTCGTGACTGTACGTGGATGCGTGGATGTTTTGCATTGATGTGACGCATATTCTTCCAAACTTGTTTTTTTTGTGTTTGTGTTCTTTCGCTGCGTCATGTTGACCACAAATAAACGTATTCTTTCTTTCTAGTACAACTAGAACATGCTCCGACAGAAAACTAAAACAGGTGGTAGCTAAATCCTAAAAATCCCTGCCTTACATCTCCAACATTTAAAACATGGGGACACCCTCGCAGAACACTAACAAATTAAGCCGAAGACACACTGATCCCCTATTATTCGTAATTAATCGTCTCCAAAGCAAGTTGATCCTCTATTTTACGATCATCACGTGTTTGTCACGTCAAAATGTTGAACTCTCGAGTTTCTTGACTGTCATTTGTTTTGACTAGGGGTCAATGTACTTGACACCCTTGAACAATAAAAGTGATCAAGTTTTATGTGTTGTTTCCTACACTAATTTATGACGCCCGGCCCTGTTAGTATAAGTATTAGTTCTATTTTACGTGTAGTTAAATAAAAATAAAGATTAATTAAGGAGTAGTAACGTTTGATAAGTGAGCCCTATGAATTCGTCGTTGATGATTCAATGTTTTTTATGAGTTTTACTACTCATAACATTACGTATGTATGAAGGGTGGCAGGGACATCGACGCGCAAACTGTAACCGTACATTCAGGATGATTTTAGTCTCTCTAACGTAGACGTTTTTCGTGGGTTATTAAAAAATCTGCTGTTACATACAAAAGTGCAATCCCTACGCGGTCAAAACGTATGAAACAATGCTACGCTTTTAACTTTATGTTTATTTAACTTTTGCATTTGATAGCCTAATTCTTAAGGAAGGCTACAGGCTACATAACATCACGCTAGGTCGTGATAGCTCGGGCAGGCGATTCGATACCTCGGTGGGTCGGACGAACAAGAAATTTCGTCGCGGAGTCGCGGGCAGAGGCTAGTATTGTATTTACGATATATCTTTACATAGAACATTACACGTGTGCGGTTCATAGATCTAGTTTTAGAAGCCCATGTAGGTATATAAGTTACCTAGATTATGAGCATTAGTTACGCAGATTATGGGCATAAGTTTAACCACACCCTATAAACCTGCACTGCTTGATATTTTGCTTTCGATATAATAATAATAATAATGTATTTATTTGTATAGAATTTTATATATATTCCCAGTACATTCTGCCAGTTGGCATACCAAAATATGGTGGTTAACTTACAGATAATTTAAAATCTAAGTATGTACTTAAATTCAAAATGAGATCATGAATCAGCAAGTCTAAAATTATTTACATAATAAATGAGATAAAGTGAAGCAAATATTAACATTTCTAACATTTTTAACATTTCTCTGTCAGAAACGAGGACAGGAGGTTCTTGAATTTTATTAAGGGCTGATCCTTAATACAATTTTGCAATTTGTTAAATATAATAGGTGCCATACCAATAATGTTTTTTTAAGCAAAGCAGTGTTGTTATATCTATTAGTACACAATAGACTCTGATATTTTGATCTCATGACAGTAGTTCGCATCCTCGTATCATTCAATGCAGGAAATAGACGCTTGTTAATGTTAAGGAATATAGCTACTTCGAGAATGTATATACTAGGAAAATTTAGTATTTTGTGTTTCTTGAAAAAAGGAATGCAACTATCAGCCGATCGATTCTGTAAAAATCTCACCGTGAAAAGTTAGGTGAAGTGAGTTTAGTTTAGTGAGAGCATTAGTTGGAATGACAGTTCACTCCACGCTCACTTCACCTCGGAACAACTACTTGTAGGTCATACAAATATTTGTTCTATACGGGAATCGAACCCGCGACACGCAGCGCAGCAGTCAATCGTTTAACCACTGCGCCAACCGTGTCGTCAAAAAATGGATCTTATGCACCGTTTTTGGGCTTTAAATATAGACTACCTTTCGGAACAAAACAAATATAGTATCATAGTACATACTTATGTCATATCAGCAGCATGCTGAGTGGAAGCCTTCTTGTCAAAGTCATGACGCAGCCGTCGACTATTTTTGCTTTGTACTTATGATTATAGAATATATTTTGTTTTTATTTTTTGTTATTATTGGAATTAATTATCTTTTTGTATGCACGTACTATTTTTTTGCCCGCCAGACACAACACCCGTCTGGTCGGAGGATCCTCCCTTTTCTATGGAGATTGTGTGAACTTTACACCCTGTTCCTCATGCCTCTAAACTGGTGACCCCGAGTATGAACGTCAGCGCAGCCTTCGTGCAAACACTTCTGCGTGACGTCATCATCATCACTCCCGCAAGCTTCAGCGGCGAGTCACCCAGCCAGCTAGCATCCACGGCTTCAACGGGTATCCTGACCATCAGCATGCAGCGTCCGCGCATATCTGGTCATCACCCTCAGCCTCATCAGCAACCTTGGCACAGCACACTGCACCTTCGGCCGGTCAACAGGCAGAGCACCCTCTCCTGGTCGACGCAGCAGCCAGCCTCAACCCGGCGCTGTACGACATCCGACGCACTGGAGTATAACGCAGCGCCACCCCGAATCACTGGGGACATCTCCGAAAACAGTTCCGACTCACCGTGAACTATGCGACAACCGGTTCCGACTTACTGAAATCTCAGCTGGCCTGGCAAAGCGTCGCAAGATACAAGACTCAGCTCACTATCGACCTCCGGTCTCCGGAGGGGAGTGATGTAGCGGTATCTACAACGCCACATGCGAACAACGCGTCATACTGACGTCACGCAAATCCTGCATCTCGCAAGCAGAGTTTACCGCGCAATTAGCATAGATACAATTTCCCAACATCAATCGTTGGGCAATTGCCCACCAGACACAACACCCGTCTGGTCGGAGGATCCTCCCTTTTCTATGGAGGTTGTGTGAACTTTACACCCTGTTCCTCATGCCTCTAAACCAGTATTTTACATGGGGTGACTGTGTGTCTGACCTTCACAACCACAGCCACAAAGAAAAGCCGCAAATAAAAGTATTTTCTGTCTTTCAGTTATTGGGTAATACCATAGATATCCGTGGGTAATACGATACCCCTTGGTAAGACTGATTGACAGACTTTCGGGCTTCTGATGACCCGTAACGTCTGTCAATGATCCGGGAATGATAGCCGGGACCAACGGCTTAACGTGCTTGCCGAGGCATGGGGGGTCTTGGTTTGTAAAGATTGTCACCCATCCCTGGCCCAACTGCGGCAAGCGCAGCTTAATCAAATCGATCGACCCGTGCGGCTGTTTATGCATTAAGTTCAGCCACAAGCCCCTATTGTTGGATTAAAATCCAATTAATTCTGTATTTCAGACAATGTTACACATTATCATATTACGAAATTATTTCATACTAGCTGTTGCCCACGACTTTGTCTGCGATCCAGGATGAAAAGTAGCCTATTTCCTTCCCCAGGTGATGGTGTACACGTGTGCTAAATTTCATTCAAATACGTTCGCCGTATTTGCGTAAAAGTGTAACAAACAAACACACAAAAAATATTTTTTTCTCTTTATGTTAAGTTTAGATTAAACTACTGTATTGAACCCGTCTCATATCTTTTAGTTTTTATCACACCCTTCTATCCTAGAAAACAAACTCAAAATCACATTAAAATAACCAAAAAAAAACATTTAAAATTAATAAAATTTCCCACCATAATCCCTCCAAAATTACCTGTATAATCAAAATCAGATCAAGAGGTATACTTGATGTAAATGTAGATAATTAAATAACGGGCCACTCTGCGCACTGAAACTTGAATGTTGTATATTTTTCAACCCTTAGGTACATGTAAATTTAAAATTAATTAAACGTGTATACGGGGACGCAAGCCCTGTGCGATGATTAGCAGGGCCGGACTTGGGATGCGAAATTAATTTAATGTAGTAAATTGTGTAGTGTGTTTTATTTGGGTTGTATTTCATTTTTTGGGTGTGTTTTGGTTTTTGAGTTTAGTTTCTTTATTTATTTATTTAACCATTTATGTACACACATATATAACCAGACAATGTAAAACAGAACAGAAAAAATAGGTGCAGAGGTGATGCTTATTTCATAAGAAATCTCTTCTTTTTGTTTTTTTCTGTTTATTTAAGTTTAATTTCTCAGTGCTTTAATGATGGAATACGTTCACATATTATCAAACATAAATGACCACGAGAGCTGGTTCGAGGTGGCACGGGAAGAGAGTTTTTCGAAGGATTTGGGGAGGCTTTTGCCCAGCAGAGGGACAGAAAAAGCTAACAAAAAAAAAAAAAAACTTATGAACTCTAATGAAGGTTCCATTATCGTCGATAGTATCTAGGATTTTATTTACATAAAACCTTAATGATACATTATTTTTTATTACGTAAGTAGATCAATGAAATGTGACAGATTTGTTCTAAGACATTCAGTAAATTAATTCAAACTCAAACTCAAACTCAAATCATTTATTTCAATTAAACCATTTCAGGCACTTTTGAATTGTCAAAATTAAATTGTCGGTCAGTTAGTCAGAAAGTTGAAGCTAGTTGCCCATTCCAAAGCGTAGATCTAATGATCTAATGAAACGATAATGAAATCCAAAGCCTTTAAAATTTGTCAGTGCCGATAAGTATAAATGATTGGAATATTTAAACACCTACATAAAAGCCTTCACTTAGTCAGACAAGACACCTTTTCTCCTATTATTTTTATTCAATAAATTTGAGTCGAATCATCACTAGGATTCTTTAAGCGCTTACTCAGCTTTTTGACGCAAAAAATTTGCTTTTTATCTACAAAAACTGTTGAGAATCTATATATGTACTAATAATAAAGCTGAAGAGTTTGTTCGTTTGTTTGAACGCGCTTATTTCTGGAACTACCAGTCGAATTTGAAAAAAAATATTTCTGCATTTAATAGCCCAATTCTTGAGGAAGGAGGATACTCTATGCTAGGACCGTTAGGTACCGAGCAAAGACAAAAATAAGTCAGAAAGAACGCTGAGCGAAAATGAAGTAATAGCGCGAGCAGGCGATCCGATGCGATGGGGAACAATAAATTTCACGCAGACGAAGTCTCGCGCAAAAGCTAGTCGTGCTATACATATAACACATGAACAAAGGGTTTTATCAATTATCAGACCCTAAGAAAGTGCTACGAAACTGTGTAAAAGTGCAAATTGACGTTAGTGTTAAATTGCTTATTAGTCTGTTAGGCTGGATTGTAATCTATTACTAAGAACTTGAGTTCTTATTAATAAAGAAAAAAAAAAGCTAGTCGTGAGATAAACCTAGTTTTTCTCAAAGACATATGTCAAATATCATTTATCACTTCGTAGTGACACGTTTTATCCGTTTTTTATTAGATAGATTGATGAGCTTTCTTTAAAAATAGACTGAAAAATATTTGTGATATTGTTAAAACCGATGAGTTTTGTAGAAATCTTACTTTAAAGAACGAAGATATCAGTCAAAATGTGATATATTGCTTTCAGTTTATCGGACAAAAGATGAATTACACAAGTGTTTTTCATATTGTAATAAAGATCTCAGGGGCCCGTGGCTAAATAATAACAGCCGCACAGGTCGATCGGTCAGGTTAAGCTACGCTTGCCGCGGTTGGTCTGTGGATGGGTGACCATCTTTACATACCGAGACCCCTCCGTGCCTTGGAAAGTACGTTAAGCCGTTGGTCCCGGCTGTCATTCGTGGATCTTTGACAGTCGTTACGGGTAGTCAGAAGCCCGAAAGTCTGACAACCAGTCTTACCAAGGGCTATCGTATTACCCAGTAACTGGGTTGTGGAGGTCAGATAGGCAGTCGCTCCATGTAAAATACTGGTATTCAGCTGCATCCGGTTAGACTGGAAGCCGACCCCAACATAGTTGGGAAAAGGCTAGGCAGATGATGAATAAAGATCTCAGGACTTTGAACTTCACCGTAAGAGAAGTCAGATTTAGAAGAGTCAGAGTCAGAGAGAAGAAGATAGATAGGTAATATTGTTTGTTTAAGCGTGATATTGGCTTCAATTCCACCATAACTACTGAACTTACCGCAGTTCCTAAACATCGACCTCTCCCAAGTCACCTGCTAATCACCCTATATACACATATGCAAGGCTGCAGCCAAGGTGACTTCAGCGCCGCCACCGACGACGCCGTGGCAGTTGCAAGGTTTTGGGACAACAAGATCTAAAATACAGTCTTGCCAGCATCATTAAGAAGAAGAACATCGTAGAGTGCACAGGTTGACGTCATCACGTCAACGCCGATTGACGCTGAAAACAAGCGCGGGGATTTTATCTTGCATTGTCTAGGGTGACGCAGATTTTCCCCCAATTAGTTCTTTTTTGCGTTTGTGTTCGTTCTTTGTGTCATGTTTACCGCAAATAAACGTATTTTCTGCCTTTATCTCTGCTTTATGCATCAATTCTACTGCCATTTCATTCTCCAGATCGCCACATCTGTCTATCTTGTTAGGACAGTGACTAATCGTACTTCCATTCAGAGACCATAAACATTCCAAACAGTCATTCTAACCTCAATCAATCAACTCAGCCTATCGCAGGCCACTGCTGGACATAGGCTCCTTCCATGCTGCGCCACAACAACTGCGTCCATCTAGCTGGAGGGGCGCCCACTACGCTTGCCGATACGCGGTCTCCACTCCAGGACTCGTCTGCTCCACCGGCCATCGGTCCTTCGACAAACATGGCCCGTCCACTGCCACTTCAGCTTGCTTACTCTGCAAGCTTTGTCGGTAACTCCGGTTCTTTTCTGCATAGCCCGCTCCATAGCGCGTTTGGCGACTTTAAATTTGTGGACCAGCCCGACTGTCAGTATCCACGATTCGGCACCGTATGGTATAATGCACCGAAAATCGGCAAATGTAAGGTAGGACGCCCTCAAGCTAGGTAGAACGATGATCTTCGCAGGGTGGTTGGTAGCAGCTGGATGAGAGTTGGCGAAAATCAAATTGAATGGCGTGCAATACGAGAGGCCTATGTCCAACAGTGGACTGCTGTAGACTGATGGTGATGTTACAATAGGCAGGACGCATTCTAACCTAGAACACGGTAACTCACAAGGTCCAAAAAACACAAAATGACAGTCAAAAACAACGTTCAAAAATCTCAGGCACACCACAAGCTTCAACATAACTTACATCCACGCTCGATTACACCCACAGCGCATGCATTCAATCAATGACTACAACAAACATGTAAATAGGTCAATGATTTCGGCCCCTAATGTGTTGATACGGTTGAGCAAAACAGCGGAATCATAGCTGGAAGCCCGTATGCGATAGCAAACGTGACTGGGGAAGTGTAATTGAGTCCTTATGTTAATTCTATTGGGTTAATCTTGCAGTAGATATGGATGTGTGGTAAACGTAGACATAAATGCATTAAGTAGGTTGTTAATATTGGTCAAAATCAAAGAAATATTGAATATTGATTGTCCTTAAGGCGGATGCGCTAAAGTAGCCCGTGAAATTTAAATTTTCTTACGTTTTTTGCGATTTGCAGGTCAGTTTCAGGCTGTATGTTGATCAAAATATAATTCCCGATCATAAAAAATATTTATTTCATCATCAGCCTAGCCTTTTCCCAACTATGTTGGGGTCGGCTTCCAGTCTAACCGGATGCAGCTGAATACCAGTATTTTACATGGAGCGACTGCCTATCTGACCTCCACAACCCAGTTACTGGGTAATACGATACCCCTTGGTAAGACTGGTTGTCAGACTTTCGGGCTTCTGACTACCCGTAACGACTGTCAAAGATCCACGAATGACAGCCGGGACCAACGGCTTAACGTGCTTTCCGAGGCACGGAGGGGTCTCGGTTTGCAAAGATGGTCACCCATCCACAGACCAACCGCGGCAAGCGTAGCTTAACCTGACCGATCGACCTGTGCGGCTGTTATTATTTAGCCACGGGCCCCCATAAAAAATATGTATTTATAGAATTATAATCATTAGACTCATCAACTCTCTATGTTAGAATTGGTCGGAAATGTCATGATTTTGTGAAAGTCATTCAATTGGGAAATTTGGTATACCAAATCAGGTATAACGAACGCATTAGGAAATGTCAACTAATCACCTTTTCCTATAGGACAGTAAGGAAGACAGAATTTTGATATAAAAGAGTGTCCATGGAGTTTTGATATGTCCATGGAGTTTTTTACCCGTTCTTCTCCATAGGAACCTGTTACGCTTTGGAATGGCCAGCTAGCTTCATTGTTCTGACTCACCGACTCCTTGACAATTCAAAGGAGCCAGGGGGTCTACTCCGAAGTAGTATCGGCCGAATGTTCGGCCGTTGCCTGCTACGAAGTTACTATTTGGTTCGGTCGGTTCCGATCCTACACTCCTACACTCTTTCGAATATTGACTATGGTCCCGACCCGACTGAGCCGATCCGAACTTTTTTCGCATTTTTCAATAATATTCGGTTCGGCCATGTGTCGGTCCGATCCGAACATTCGCAATTTGCACTTCGGAGTAGGCCCTCTGTAATTGAAATGAATGCTTTGAGTTTGACTTGAAAGAATGAAAGAAATATCTCATTTTATTGCTTTTAATAGTTCTGGTATTGACGACAGTTTTTTCTTAAGTTTAAATAAATGAAAGAACATAATAAAAACACTCCCCAATAAACTCAAACTCAACTCAAACTCAAATCATTTATTTCAATTAAACCATTTCAGGCACTTTTGAATTGTCAAAATTAAATTGTCGGTCAGTTAGTCAGAAAGTTGAAGCTAGTTGCCCATTCCAAAACGTAGATCTCTGTGGAGAAGAACGGACAAGAAACTCCACGGACACTCTTTTAAATCAAGATATTATTACAAAATCCTGGGTACATCATTCTTATTGCTTCTATATGTGAGAACAATGTAAAAAAAAAAAAACATTTTAAAATATAAAATTAAAAATAAGCCCTGGCAGTTAAGAGATGACCAGTCTCAACCGACGGCGCCCGTTCACGAACATGACAATACAAACAGCAACTTGCTACCAACTGTTTGCAGCAATAACAAGGCATCTAAATCCTAAGTTGCCAACTATAACTTCAAGTAACCAATGTCATAACTAATAGTCATGCCCAGGTATTTCATACCGCTACATTGCATGCAACGAGCATCAAGTTGCTTATGATCCTAACGGTAAGCAGAGTTACAATTATTGGCGAATTGCTATTTGAAACCTTGGTTAACATCGAAGGTTGTATTTAAATAGCTTATTGCTTTATACGGTTAGTTTACGTTATACGGTAGTTAGGGGCCCGTGGCTAAATAAAAACAGCCGCACAGGTCGATCGCTCAGGTTAAGCTACGCTTGCCGCGGTTGGTCTGTGGATGTGTGACCATCTTTACATACCGAGACCCTTCCGTGCCTCGGAAAGCACGTTAAGCGGTAAGGCACGTCTGTCATTCGTGGATCTTTGACAGTCGTTACGGGTAGTCAGAAGCTGGAAAGTATGACAACCAGTCTTACCAAGGGGTCTCGTATTACCCAGTAACTGGGTTGTGGAGGTCAGATAGACAGTCGCTCCATGTAAAATACTGGTATTCAGCTGCATCCGGTTAGACTAGAAGCCGACCCTAACATAGCTGGGGAAAGGTTAGGCAAATGATGATGTTATGTTTGTTAATTATCATTGGTCCGAATTTTCTGCTCCCAGCCTCAGTAATCAATATGGGTGAAGTGAAGAACAGTGATATATTTACACAATCAATTTCTTTTAATTAGCAAGAGCGGCTAGTGAGCACGCAGATCTGGGTTTGATCAGTGGTTCCGCCAGTTTCACTAATAATTCATTTATTTTTCAGACGTAAAATTGATGGCAAAAGGGTCGTCTTCGGGGCGTTGCACGGCTTTTGCAACATTACTAGTGAAATGTGGATGCACATAACACAAAATATTATAGGCAGAAGGCCTATAATATTTTATGTTTTATTTCAATCCATTACCTATTACAACAAACACAAGAAACAGAACAGAACAGATGGCCGATGGGGCCGAAAGGTTCTGGAGTGGCGACCGCGTACCGGAAGACGTAGCGTTGGAAGACCTCCCACAAGGTGGACCGACGAGCTTGTGAAGGCCGCAGGAACCCGTTGGATGCATGAAGCACAGAACCGGTTCAAGTGGAGGTGCTTGGGGGAGGCCTATATCCAGCAGTGGATTTATTTCGGCTGAAATGATGATGATGATGTTGACCTTTCACAAAACATGATAAATTACCAACCCTTGCCAAAGCTTGCAATCCCAAGTAAATCTTTCAATTTCGGTTTTCGTGGAAGAATAAACTCACTCACACACTCCATTTTTGCCTATGATTCTACGAATGACAGAAAAAATGAAGTGTGTGAGTGAGTTTATTTTTCCACGAAAACAGAAATTGAAAGATTTACTTGGGTTTGCAAGCTTTGGCAAGGGTTGGTAATTTATCGTATAGACACTAGAATAAATGAAAAATATTTATTTTACCATTTATGTAAGTACAGATGCCAGCACATCAGGCTACTACAATCTGTCAAATTTCTTTAATATATTTTCAGCTTTATCGCTAAAGCATTAAGGTTCCTTCAAGGTTGATTGGGAAAATTTGACAGTTTCGGGTAGCTTGAGCTGCTGGCGTCTGTACATACATATATAAACAGGCAAGAAAAAAACAGAACAGAAAGAATAGGTACAGAGGTGAATACAACAAAGATATATGAATTAATTCAAATGAAACGAACGAAAAGGAATGTTTAATTATTTCCTATTTTTCGTGGAATTTTCAACTTCAGAAAAATCTATCAATTCTTTCGAAAGCGTTACAATCCTGAATATTGGAAATTACTACACCTACTATTTTCTGTAGGTATTATGGGTGAAAAATGATCCTAGGTTTGGGTAACGATACCAGGGGCTTTATCCCTTTAAAGGCGACCTCATAACTGTTTTACCATCCCAATGTTCGGCTAGGCTGAGGAATAGGCTAGCTGCCTAAAAAAATTTAATTAGTCCGTCAGTTAGATTATCAAAAAATATTGAACCCATATTTTTTCTTTTGTCAATTATGTAAAAAATGATGAAGATATCGCCCGTTAAAGTTCCGCGTGACGTCACGCCTTGCTACACTTTTTAGCATGGCGTGACGTCACGACCCCCTACTCCCAAATTTTGACGTGCTTTATCTTTGTCATTTTTTGTTTGACAAACACAATTGACAAAAGAAAAAATACGTGTCCATTATTTTTCGATAATCTAACTGACGGACTAAATATAATAATTATTTTTTACCCAGGAATCTACCCTATTGAGCGGGCTAGGTTTATAGGATGCTAGGTGTTTACAGGTAATCGAACAGAATCGTCACGCAGTGAGTGCCGGCGCCGAGGGAGGCCTAAAAAAACTTTTTTGCAAAAAAAAAAACAACCGACTTCCAAAAACGACACTACAAAGTGAAAAATAACTTTAATTTCGGAAGTCGGTGTCGTTGGGTTCGCATTTTCGTTGTTTGCCACCGACTTCCGAAATTAAAGTTATTTTTCACTGTAGTCGGTTGTTTTTTTTTTTGCAAAAAAGTTTTTATTTTTTACTTTTAAGTTGTAATTTTTACCATTAATTTTGGTTTAAAAACCAAACTACTAAACCTTTTTTGATGAAATTTCTATGGAACCATTTGGGAAGTATACTCTTTCCAACAAAAAAAGATTTTTTCAAATCGGTTGGCAAGCGACAGAGTTATGCGCGAACAAACATAAAAAAACAATAATACAAACATCCGAATTGAGAACCTCCTCCTTTTTTAGAAGTCGGTTAAAAACGGTAACGGAACAACGCACAAAGAACAACGGAAAGCTATGCAAATAAACATATTTTGGAGACTTTTGCCCAGAAGTGGGACAATGTACGATGAATGTAAAAAAAATAAAAAAATGTTGAATGTCATAAAAACGATGATGAGCACCAAATATTTTTAATTCATTATTTGTTGTCCACGCATAACATCCTAAATCAATGTTATTTTTAACTAAAACATTATATTTTAAAAAAAAATTGCTTTTAAATTTTATTTTCTAACACCAACAAAAATTCTCGTCCCCAAATCCGTCCCCACCACCCTGACTCCGGTATGTCGGTCATTAGACCGCGAAATTAGCGCACAACCCTACACTGCTAATTGTTATTATTGTCGCTACCCGCTACCTGCCCCTCAGGAATGCTACCTATGTGCCATCATTGCCACTCCACACCATATGTCTAGCATTCACCAGGATTCCCAAATGTGATTACTAATTGGGGTTTTGTACAGCCCTAAATATTTTAGTGGGGGATCTCTCGCGTTCTTGTTGTTCGCGTGAGGTGTAGGAGGGTTGTTTTCTGTCTGGTGTGATAGTAAGACTTATGAAGCAGGTTTTTCATCATTTATAATTCTAAGGGAGACGTCCACTGCTGGATGCGTTTCCTAACATCGCCACAGGGATTTCTGTGCTTCTCGCATCTTGTGGATGCGAACTAATCCTAAATAACTTGTAAATTAATCTAGCATAAGCTTGCAGTATTGGTTCATCATCCAAATTGTCTTATAACAAGCTGTCGAAGATGAAAATGGGAAAATAATAATTGTTTCTGACATCTTCGATCCACCTTTAAACCTGTTGAAAATACAATATGTAACAAAAACCCTGTTGTTCCTTTTAGGAACATCTACAAGCACAACATTGATGAAATTATAATTAAATTAAAAAAAAATATTAAGAAACTTGAGAGGTGTCAAGGGACACCCGGATGGAACGAAGTTCCTTTCGATTAATTAGTGAAGGAATTGTAATATTTTTTTTTTCTTTTTTAAGTTATAATACTTAATATTTTTTTTATTATTAACAAATAAAAAAACACAGACGAGAGAGAGAGAGAGAGACAGACAGAGAAACACGCGCACGCCGCACGGCTTACAACTATAGCAAAAAGTGTCGTTACAACTTTTGGTCTTCATTTTTTCCGTCTAGCCCCCTTTCGCAACGCGCGATAAGGAACTTCATTCCAATAAGCATTGGCTAGTCCAAAGGTCAAAATCAAATAACTATTAAAATTGACACATTCAAAAAAATAAGCGGCGGCAGTGCACCGCCGGGCCGGCGCAGCGGCACCGAACAAAGAGAGTGGCGGGAACGTTCTATCTCTTTCTGGTTTCGCGTCATCGCTTCATGCAGAATTGCAGAGGTAAGAAATCAGTTAAACATTACAAATATTAATAATCAAATATTTATTTTAATTATTTTTGTTGAACACTTTTTTTATAAATGACTTGCTTTAATTACGTATGAATACCGATTCTTAAAACATAGGTAGAAGGAACAACAGGGTATTTGTTACATATTGTACATACGCATTTAGTGAGACTTCTAAAAACTGATTATCACCACCTGGCTATTCCAGACAATACGACTAATATTCGCCAGTATTCACGAATGTGATTCGTAATTGGGGTTTTGTACAGCCCTAAATATTTAATTGGTGATTTGGCGTGAGATATGGGAGTCTGGGACAGTTATTTTTTGGCTGCTTTAGCTGTTAGGCGCTTATAAAGTGTGTACGATGATCCAGTGCTAGATAACTCCGAGATAAATCTGGGATAGTTTTGAAGTAGCAGCCCTACGTAGAACGATCTCGTTGCTTTGTAATACGGGTGTTTTTCTGTAATAAGGCTTTCGAGGATAAAGGTGAGGAAAATCGTAGAATGTTCCGTGAATAAACATGTTGAATTCCCACTACAATTTGAGATTTTTTGAAACGCAACAGTTTATTGAAATACAGGCTGTGTTGATTGGGTTTAGGGCTGATTTTTCTATCGCCTGATAACTTTTATTCGAGGAATAAATTGACGTTTGACAGTTTTTGTATGAAATAACTATCAAAATATTCCTCCAATAAAGTTATCACATGATCGAAAAATCAGCCCTTAATAAGACAATCAATGCAGAAGAAAACAATATTCTTGATCATGAAATATTTTAGCATAAACATAAGTTCTATTATTACCAAAGCAATTAGCGAAAACACACAAAACAAACTACAATCACCATCCAAAACTGGTCGCCATTACAGTACGTAAAGAAACAAATAAAAAAAAAAACAAAACACGGTGCCAAATTACAATCCCAAAGCACCAATACTTCACTACATACACATCTCCATTTCAAATGGAGTGTACTTGCCGAAAATATAAGAGAAAAACAAAAAAGTTTATTATCGATAGAGGCTCAATCTCGGCGAAAACAATAGATGTATACAGCCTACAGGGAAGGGATAATAAAGTATTGAAAACAGCGGGAAAAGTCCAATCAATATCTCATATTCTCGGGGGAGGGACCCCTATCTTAGAGTGGAGGTATGTACGGTATTTGTTAGGAGATTTTTTTGTGGTTTCGGATTATCCGATAGAATCGGTGGTAAAATTATTGTTAAGACAGAAAAAATATTGTTGTGTCATGAAAATTCGTGATGAACATTCTAATAAATTTTCTATATAATATAATTCAGAATAATAAGATCCCATTATAATGTAATTAATGTTCAATTGTTGACTTCTATTAGTAATGTATAATTGAAATTTTATTTTTTTAATTTAATTTCTTTCTTAGTTATTAGTACCTAATTTAATTTAAATTTAAAATTTAATGTATCAATGTAATTAAGTTATGTTTATACTGTTAATTTGACTTTTCCTTATGTTCCTTATTCTCGATTATTATTTCAATTGTAATTCAGATTCGTCCTTTTTTTTGTGAATGATGTGCATGCCTATAAGTAACTTATTTACACAGAATCCCATCGTAAATCTCTGTACATGTCTTATTTGTAAATAAGTTGTTGGTGTGCCTATATCAAATAAATAAATAAATAAATAATAATAATAATCTTTATTTTCTCACAACAATATAAATACTTGAGTTATTTAACATTGGTCAGATTCGAGAATGACACATAGTTGAGGTAAGTATATACATATATTGTGAGAGACTGGTGCCTATGCTAGGCTCGTGGCCTGTGTGTGTTTCAGGACACCAGGATCCCACCCCTTTACATTTTCATTTCTATAAATTATGTATTAAGCGCGCTGACAGAAAGTAGTAAGGTATCATACGACATTTTATAGTTTTATTTATTTTGATTAATATCTAGGTTAAATAAACGAGACGAATGTTAGTAGATGTGCAGTATGGGTGATTGTGTGGGTGCATGAGTGTGTGGGTGTGGGTGTATGTGTGTGTGGGTGTCTGAGAATGTTTGATTGTGTGTTTAGGTCTTTATAAGGATGTTTTCAACATCATTATACACAGTTTAATTTAAATAGCCAGTCAGTTAGCCTGTTTTTGCATAAGATAGATAAATTTGATTATTTTTTTTTTATATACATGGTGGTATGGACATCGAAACATCAAACAAAAATTCGCTGTTTTATACATTTTGACCGCGTAGGGATTGGACTTTTCTAAGGAACAGTTTTTTTTTAATAACTGACCAAAATTATCTTCACCGTATTGAGAGCAGTGGTGACATAATTTACACAAAGTAAAACTGGCCTGTCTGGGTTCGAACGTACGACCTACAACTTGTAAGAACAGCACCCTAAATGCGTAACACACTATCCACCACAATCCGAATCATATTGAAAGATATTGCTAATCCATTGCTCCATTTGTTCAACAGATGTGTCTGCTCAGCAACGTAAATAACTCAATGAATTTGTTGAGCTGTCAAAATGAAAGCCATTGCTACTACTAGTGTTTACGCAATTACAGCGCTGAGCGAAGATTGTAATCGAATTAAGCATTGCTCTGCCTCCTTTTGTCCGAAACTGGACAGAACAAGACCTCACCCGTCGCACTTACCGAACTTAGCCAATTTAATTAAAGTGGATGCCCCAAGGTAGCATGCGAAATTCAAATTTTCTTACGTTTTTTCCAAATTGCTGGTCAGTACTAAGTTGTACGTTGATTAAAATATGATTCGCGGCCGTAACAAATATGTATTTACAGAATCACTATCACTAGAATCAGTAATACAATTTGTTAAGTTAGCATAATCCTAAAATGTCAATATTTCATGAAATAGTCATTCAGTAGGATTACTTCATCTTAGAGAGTTGTGTTGATGACTTTAATGCTTATAATTCTGTTAATACATTTTGTTACGGCCGCGAATCATATTTTAATCAACGTACAACTAAGTACTGACCAGCAAATTGCAAAAAACGTAAGAAAATTTGAATTTCGCGGGCTACCGTGGAGCATCCACCTTAAATAATTCAATAAAATCTTTAACAATTTGAATTCCAATCAATCCCGATTGATATCCTTAAAGGTGGCATTACTAATCTTCTTTTATTGTTCATTAAAAAGGGAATGGAGTGCTGCGGGCTGCGAGCTACGGCGCTGCATAGCGAAATGGTCATAAAGTGGGCTGATTCAAATTCAACCGCTTTTTAATGTGTACGCTATAATGTCTTGGAACAATCTCTTTCTTTGTAATGGTTCCACCATTGTCTGGTGAAACATATAGATATGTTCGCTAAACAGCTTCAATGACATAATAGGTAAACAACCAGCACAATTAGTATACTAATGGTGCTGTGTTAATTGGGTTTATTGAGATAATCAATGCAGAAGAAAATAATACTCTTGATCATGCAATATTGTAGCCTAACAGGGGCCCGTGGCTAAATAATAACAGACGCACAGGTCGACCGATCAGGTTAAGCTACGCTCGCTACGCTTGCTTGCTTGTTGTTTGCTTAATATAAACAATAAACCATTATTGTGTTTGTGTTGTTTATTTGTTTAAATTAAACCATTTACAGGCACTTTTGAATTGTCAAATAGTCGGTCAGTTAGTCAGAAAGTTGAAGCTAGTGGCCCATTCCAAAACGTAGATCTCTATGGAAAAGAACGGGCAAGAATTGTAATCTATTTATAGTATATTTTAATTATTTATATATATTTTAATTATTTATATATATTTTAATTATTTATATATATTTTAATTATTTTATTTTTCAGTTGTTATTTTGCTTGTTTATATTTGCTGTGCAGTTTTTACATCTTTCTTGCATACAGGGTGGCAGGGACATCGACGGGCAAACTGAAACCATGAATTCAGCACATGATTCTAGACCCTAACCTAACCCGTAGAATTTATTCGAAGGTTATCAAAAAAAAAAAAAAAAAGTTGTTCTATATGTAGCAGTATCTACAACGCCACATGCGAACAACGCGTCACACTGACGTCACGCAAATCCTGCATCTCGCAAGCAGAGTTTACCGCGCAGTTAGCATAGATACAATTTCCCAACATCAATCGTTGGGCAAGTGCCCGCCAGACACAACACCCGTCTGGTCAGAGGATCCTCCCTTTTCTATGGAGGATGAGTGAACTTTACACCCTGTTCATCATGCCTCTAAACTGGTGACCCCGAGTATGAACGTCAGCGCAGCCTTCGTGCAAACACTTCAGCGTGACGTCATCATCATCACTCCCGCAAGCTTCAGCGGCGAGTCACCCAGCCAGCCAGCATCCACGGCTTCAACGGGTATCCTGACCACCAGCATGCAGCGTCCGCGCATACCTGGTCATCACCCTCAGCCTCATCAGCAACCTTGGCACAGCACACTGCACCTTCGGCCGGTCAACAAGCAGAGCACCCTCTCCTGGTCGACGCAGCAGCCAGCCTCAACCCGGCGCTGTACGACATCCGACGCACTGGAGTATAACGCAGCGCCACCCCGACTCACTGGGGACATCTCCGCAGACAGTTCCGACTCACCGTGAACTATGCGGCAACCGGTTCCGACTCACTGGAACCTCAGCTGGCCTGGCAAAGCATCACAAGACTCAGCCCACTATCGACCTCCGGTCTCCGGAGGGGAGTGATGTAGCAGTATCTACAACGCCACATGCGAACAACGCGTCACACTGACGTCACGCAAATCCTGCATCTCGCAAGCAGAGTTTACCGCGCAGTTAGCATAGATACAATTTCCCAACATCAATCGTTGGGCAATTGCCCGCCAGACACAACACCCGTCTGGTCGGAGGATCCTCCCTTTTCAATGGAGGATGAGTGAACTTTACACCCTGTTCCTCATGCCTCTAAATATACATTTTACCGTTTTTTTTTTGTTTTGTCATTTTGATGAATGGAAAAATGGAGAAAAATAATAGAATGATAACAGTGACCATGGAATTTCTGACTGACCGACTTCTTGACAATCCAAAATCTGTAAATGTTTTAATTGAAATAAATGCTTTCGAGTTTAAGTTAGCAAAGCCTTGACGCAAGGTGAGAAATATAAAAACTTTGATTTGCAAGCCAGTATGACGCACGGTGAGGTGTGGTGACTCATGATATTGGCCCCGACTTACGAACAAGTAGGTCGTGGGTTCGTACCCAGGCAGGCACTTTACTTTGTGTAAATAATTTCATCACCACTGGTCTCAAAACGGTGAAGGAAAATATCGTGAGGAAACCGGCATGTCCTAGAACCAAAAATTCGAAGACATATGAGTTTTTCCAACCCGCACTGGGCCCGCGTGGTGGATTACAGCCCACTCCCTTTCGAAGAGAGGACGCCTGTGTCCCAGCAGTGGGAATATTAAAGGTTGATTATGTAATGATGCACGGAAGTAAGCTAGATTATGAAGATGATACCAATTACCTATGTCGTTAGTGTGGCCACCGACCACCATCTCATTAATTAACCAGCCGCTGAAGTGTGAAATTGGCCTTTAATTATATCACACCTCCTATCGTACTCAGATGGTATATTTATGAGCTAATCTTGATGAGTTTCGTACGAACCCACTGTTTTATTTTCAAACTTTGTTGCAAGCCGCATCTTCGATTAATAATACCTAGATTATAAAGATTGCAGTGGATGGACCTGTTATTATTGCTTGGTTTTGGAACTAGAAGACTTTTTAACCGACTTTAAAAAAAGGAGGTTCATAGGTGGCTCTTTCAGGTATCAATGTATACGCTTTTATAATAAACTTCTAAGCTACATTCAAGATCTAAGCCTTAACAAGTTCAAATCATGCATTAAACGTAAGTTGTGCCAGAAAGCCTTTTATACCAATAAGGATTATATCGAAAACAGGCTTGGGATTGAGCTGCTTCCAATTTTTATGGATTGTTTTTTTTTTTTATACACATTAGTGAATTTTATTTATTTATTTAACCATTTATGTACACACATATATAAACTTATACAATGACATTTGCTTACTTTGTAAAGTTTTCTATTATTTTAATTATTGTGAATGTGAAGACTATGTGGGTCATTCTATTTATTTTTATTTTTCTCTGTTCTTTTAGTTTTGTCATGATCTGCAGTTTGAGTAATTTATGTGGCCAACCCAAATGTCCTTTCTTAGGTCTTGTTTGTCGAATCGTTAAGCTCCTTAGAGTTAAGCTTCAAGATTTATGACAAATGCATGCACTGACTGGACAGGTCCTCTCAATCTGTGTGGTTCTTTCCTCAAAAGACCATCTCAGACATCGATCGAAATGGTCTTCATATGATCTGACCAACATTATGTCTGGACTTGTAATAGATAGTCTGTTTCTTTTAAAGTCCAGACATAATCTTGGTCAGATCATATTAAGACCATGTCGATCGATGTCTGAGATGGTCTTTTGAGGAAAGAACCACACAAAACAGAAAAGAAGAAACACAAAAGAGACTGACTACCTATTACAGTTCTGACTGACAGACGAACGGACGGACAGCGGAGGCTTAGTAATAAAATCCTGTTGGCACCCTGTGCCTACGGAACCATAACAACCAGGGATAAGGGGTCTTAAAGTGTCACACAAGTCGCCGAGATATTTGAAAAACTATGTCCGGTAGTACAGACATAAAAAAAAAAACTTCAAATGGACTTCTTACCACACCCATTTTTTCCATTCTAAAGAATCAAGGAACTCATAAAATAACTATAAAACATCGAAATCATTTATCATCAATTAGTTTTAAACTTTTAGCATCCTAATTTAACATTTTTATACGTTTTTGACTAGTCTATAAACTTCTTTAAACGAATTGACGGACATCTTCAAACACGGTACAGAATATTACAAAAAAAAAAAAAAAATTATTTATAGTTTTTCAGTCAAGCTATAAAAAATGCTTATACGGAAATTACTAGCATAGCATAATCAGCCTGTAATGTTCCCACTGCTGGGACGCAGGCCTCCTCTCTGTGAGAGGGAGTGGGCTGTAATCTACCACGCGGGCCCAGCGCGGGTTGGAAAAAGTCACATGTCTTCGAATTTTTGGTTCTAGGACATGCCGGTTTCCTCACGATGTTTTCCTTCACCGTATTGAGAGCAGTGGTGATGAAATTATTTAGACAAACTAAAGCGCCTGCCTGGGTACGAACCCACGACCTACTTGTTCGTAAGTCGGGGCCATTATCACTGGGCCACCACACTTCACCGTGCGTCATACTGGCTTGCAAATCAAAGTTTTTAGGACATGTTGATTTTCTCACGATGTTTTCGTTCACCGTATTGAGAACAGTGGTGGTGAAATAATTGACACAAAGTATTGCCTGCAAGGGTTCGAACTCACGACCTTGTATATCGACTTGTATATCGATACCGACACGCCGATACCACTGGGCCCTGCTATATAGAAACTACTACAATAAATCAAAACTAATCAATTGTTCTTGAATCCTTTATTGTTTTCCTTGTGTGGTGTTTTTGGAGGAGGGAAACTCTGTCTCATCCCAAGGGTGTCGTGATGACTGACGAATAAGGAAAAGTGAATGGAGTGCAGAACCCAACGAATGTATACCTCTATCCATCATATTCTGGAAATCTTAGTAATAACTTGATAAGGGGGCTACTTCCTCAACACGGCAACCAGCGGTTGAGACAATAAAAGTCTACAAGTTGACAAACACATATACTTCAGACACCAATCTACATAGTTTTCACATGATCTGACCAAGATTTTGTTTGGACTTTAAAACCTTTGAGTTTGTTTCGGCCTTTCTTCTCAGACTAGTCAGATAGGAAACGCCGACCTCATCTAGTTTAAAACAAATATGATTGACGTGTAACAGGGTTTTGTACAAACCTACTTTCAGAAATAGAACCATTTATCATTTACTATACATAACTGCCCAGGACTTCCTCTGTGTGTATTTTGAATTTTATAATGTTTTAATATAAATTGGTATCCAGTATGAAAAGTAGGCTATGCCCTCCAGGTGTCAGGCTACCTTTTTGTAAATTTCATATGGATCGGTTCAGTGGTTTCAGACGTGAAAACAGACACAGTTACTTTTGCATTTTATAATATAAGTATGGATATTATGGGTGTAAGCAAGGATTTGACTTAAGACAGGCAGCCGCGACGTGACTCTTGTAGAACAATTTCTATGACCAAAGACCAGTCCCCTCCAGTCCTCGTTTCCTTTCTAGTTTATTTGAACTGTGTCCAAATAAACTTTTTTTCTTTCTTTCTATGATTTATTTGTAAAAATCAACCGCTGTCGCATCTCACCTGTCTGGGGAGCCTTTAAGCTGTTTCCTATGATTTCTGCCTACACCCATGAGAAACAAGCATGATGTGTGAAGCATGGTGTCTGTAATCTTGAAAGTACCCAGCTAATAAAACTGAAAGATAAAACGAAAACTAAGCAATTACAGATTGGTCTTTTACAGAAACTTCTCTTGCAAAGGGGTTGCGCTTAGCACTAGAAGCTTTTAAATAATATAGATAATATACAAGGAGCTTTATGCAGTTAATCAGCTGCTGTAGACACAGTTCCAGGAAACAGGGAGACGTTACACAGAAATAACAGAATACAGGGAAGTCGGAGAAGGTTCACTCAACTCAGCTTATCGTAGGCCGCTGGGCCTGGACATATGCCTCTTTGAAGCTACGACACAATACCCTGTTAGAAGGTAAGCTGCAATTAGAAGTTGAAGGATGTCTATATTTGTCGGGGAACCAGGGGGTCTACTCCGAAGTCATAAATCCGAAGGATCGGCCGAATATTCGAACGATTCCTAATACGAACTTCATTTTATTTCGATCGGTCGGTTCGGATCCGACCGAACCTAATATGGAATTTTGTTGTATCGTAAACCCTTCTCTGAACGAGAATAGGCGGATCGATATTTTGAGTTTGACAAGAGTTACATCGTGAAATTAATATCAAAATTCACGACAAGAAAATAGCTATCTTTTGTGTATCGTAAGTATCGAATTACTATTAGGCTCGGCGCAAACGGGCCACCAACCACAGCCACCAGTGGCTGTCGCGCGCTACCGCCACTTTTGTAAGTGTCAGAAGCGAGCGATAGCCACCGGTGTTCAGAAGCCGCTACATTTTATAACCCGCTCTCAGCTGCGCAGTCTTACGATGGACTCCGACGCGGAAAGTTTGCACGCGTTATTGTTAATACGCAGACGGCGTAGACAACGCCGTCGCCGCCTATATTGGGTACATCCAATTTTAACGTCTTGTGTGGCCCGCAGCGACCACAAGTGGCGAGTCGCCGACACTGCTGTAGCGAGTGGCCACCACCGGCCACACGTGTGCGGCGAGTTTCAACAAAATGTATGAAAAAGCGCGCGAACTGCTTGTCGCTGGCTACCGGTGGCTGTGGTTGGTGGCCCGTTTGCGCCGAGCCTTATGTACAGTTTATAGAAAAGAAAATAATTGTTTCTCTTGTAGCTCAAATAAAGCAGGCGAACCTTTGAAAGACAGTGGGGCAATCCGGTATTTTTAAGAAAAACAATATCTCGAATTTTACTACATTTTAGACAGTGATTGTCGCCGAAATGTGATTGCGACCGGATTTTGAACGTTTTATACGGGAATAGCTTCTGAACGTGTAGGCGTGTGCGGTGGGTTTCGTTTTGTTTTTTATTTTATTGTAATGTTAATGTATTATTGTATTGGTTGTTGTGTGTGTAATGTAAAGCCATTCTCTAGATAAATATAAGAAACGTCTTAAAAAAATATTGTAATGTAAATGTTTTTTTTTATGTTCTAATATTTTACAGAATTTGTTGTGTTTTTATTGTCAAAATTTGTCATGTTCAGCTGCATATGCAGCTGAACTTATAGAATCTATCTGAAAGTGCCTACTACACCTACCAAATACTTTGTCGTCCATTAACTATATATATTATAATGTTTAGTGTTTAACTGTTGTTGCAGATCCTAAAATAAATAATGTATTTAATATTGTGTAATTGAGTCATTGATGCCACAGCGGGCAAAGCCTGGATGAGGCTGGCACAGGAGCGTGGGGATTGGCACAAAAAGACAGAGACTTATGCCCAGCAGTGGGTGATGATGATGATGAATGACTCATGTAACTATATTTTATTCAATCAAGATTAATAATACATAATATATGTACATGTGAAAAAAAAACAAACAAAAGAATCATAGGGCATCAAAAAATTCGCATCGCTGTCAGCAGGAACAGTGCCCAAAAGGCTGGCAGCATTGCCACGTTGTATGGCGATGCTAATTCTTTGGCCAAGAAACAGGCCAGCCCTCTGGTCACGTGAAAAGTGGACTAAGCGCTTGGCGATATCTCGAAAAACCAAGTGGGCACTCGGACCCCATGGCCCTAGTGTGTCAAACCCCAAACGGCTCGAAGATGACTCATGTAACTTGAATGAATAATAACTAAACCTTCTGTTTCATAACGTTACCATGGCGGCACTAAACAAAAAGAAGATAAAACCTAGACAACTATTATCACGTGATAAATTGCGCGAGTGAGTCAGGATACTGTTCGCTTCAGCTCTTTAAAACGTCCGCAATGAGTGCGACTTTACTCGTACTTAAGTTTTTAAACAGAAATTAAAATATACGAGGGTCATTTAGTAATTAGATTTAGTTTATTGGAGAGTCTGGTTGTAAAATATCAACGTGTCAGTGAATATCTCCGTGCACGGTGCATAATAAAATTCTCAGAACATGTGGTGGGCAAGCTCAGTGCCAAGTACCTGTAATTTCACTGGAGCTATGTATACCGGAACAATGTACTTTGATGGGTTGGAATTATATATAGAAATATTTTTTTTATGTTATTAGGGCCCAGACAGACTGTTGAACCATCTGACAAGGGCCAGGCAGCTTCACCTAGCAGGCGCGGAAGGGGGGTAATTGATTTTTCAGGCTGTGAAAGTCCTTTTAAACAAAACCTTCGTCATCTATTTTGTGTAAACTGAACACTAGCCCCCTGTTCGAGGATAACGACGACTTATCTATATTTTAGTAATATATTGTGTACGCGAGCGACTGCCTATCTGACCTCCACAACCCAGTTACTGGGTAAAACAAAACCCCTTGGTAAGTCTGGTTATCAGACTTTCGGGCTTCTGACTACCCTTAACGACTGTCAAACATCCACGAATGACAGCCGGGATCAACGGCGAGGCACGGAGAGGTCTCGGTTTGTAAAGATGGTCACCCATCCACAGACCAACCGCGGCAAGCGTAGCTTAACCTGATCGATCGACCTGTGCGGCTCTTATTATTAATTTAGCCACGAGCCCCTCAAAATTGTAAGTCCCTCAACATTATAACTGCGCTCTCAGTAAAAATAATTATCAACAGCATAATGATTTCCCAATGATTACTGTTCCTCGAAGTATTACTTATACGTGCAGCGGCCGTGTATTATGGCAGATAATTTGTTTTTAATCAGACATCGTAAGTTTCAGGTTCAATGAAAACACATTACCTTTTACTTTACGAGCTTTTGTTTAATTTTATTTGCTGTTGTTTCTTGTAAAATGAAGCCGTATTTCTGTTTTTACACGTTCATTCTGTACCTATCTTCACATAGCCTTCTCAGGGAAATCTTTATAACTTCTACATGATAAAGGTGATAAGGAACAGTAGTGGCCCAGTGCTAACGACCCCGATTTACGAGTTGTGGGACGTGGGCTCGAAACCAGGCTGGCTACAACTGAATAAATAATTTACAAAGTTAAGCACTTTGTAAATTATCTCATCACTACTACTCTCAAAACGGTGAAGGAAAACATCGTGAGGAAACCGGCATGTCCTAGAACCAAAAATTTCAAGACATGTGACATCTACCAACCCGTACTGGAGTCGCGTGGTAGATGACGGCCCACTCCCACTCGAAGAGGAGGCCTGTGTCCCAGCAGTGGGACCATTATAAGGTGATTATGCTAATATGATGAGACTATAATATCATAAGTTTGGAAGAGGTGAATGAGATCACAGTATAACCAGTGCGGCAGAGGTTGTTGCTATTCAGCACCTTGATATTAGCCCGAAACAGTCTCTGCATTCAATTTCCAGGAGTTTAAGATGTGCGAATGTGAACCAATTTATCAGCTAAGCAAGGTGATTATGGCTAATTCCCATTCGCCCATGTTCAGCAGTGAGCTTTCAATGTCTGAATCCACGCGGACCCAGTATGGGTTGGTTGGTTTCAAAGAATAAATGAGCCTTAATGCGGCCTTTACACAGGTGACTTATACCCGTCTAAATGGCAATTCGGCTAGGCCGCAAGTGACTAAAATTCCAAAGTAGAGTTGGTTTCGATGTTGCGATCGCCCGTCGCGTGAAGTTCGACATTTTAATGCAAAATGAACTAGCCACCTGCGATTTTTATCGACCTGTGTAAATGGGGTGGCAATTTGATTAGCGAACGCACGGTGCAAGCAGCACGGCGAAAATCGACCTAGGGTAAATCCCCCATTAGATCGACCTAATCAAGAAAAAGAGGTCAATCGTCATCCGACTCAGCTGGGCAGCATTCGGGAAGCTACGCAAATTATCTTCTCGTTCCACATACCGTAGTGTCTCATGACGAAAGTCTTTGACCAGTACGTGTTGCCAGTGATGACCTATGGCACTGAAACGTGGTCGCTCACAATGGGTTTATTAGAAGGCTTAAAGTCACCCAAAGGGCAATGGAGAGGGCTATGCTAGGAGTTTCCCTGCGTGATCGAATCAGAAATGAAGAGATCCGCAGGAATACCAATGTAACTGACATAGCCCGAAGAATTGCTAAACTTAAGTGGCAGTAGGCAGGGCACATTGCTCACAGAACACATGGCCGATGGGGCCGAAAGGTCCTTAAGTGGCGACCGCGTACCAGAAGACGTAGACCCACAAGGTGAACCGACGACCTTGTTAACGCCGCAAGAACCCGTTGGATGCGAGAAGCACAGAACCGATCGAAGTGGAGGTGCTTAGGGGAGGCCTATGTCCAGCAGTGGACGTCTTTCGGCTGAAATGATGATGATGAATCATGAAAACAATAGGTCTTTGATGCCCCGACATGCCACCTCCACACTCCTCTTTCCTCCACGGTAAGCAGGATCAAGTTAGCAAGTTGAGGGTCATCAGTTATTCAATGGGGTCCGGGCTCGCGACGCGACGTACTTGTTTAATACTTAGTTTCACTTAATACTTCGCTTAATTAAATATTTGGTTCTACTGTCTAATGCCCCGATGTCTTGGACTGTGAAATTTTGGACCTGTATGGAAGTTGTTGGGGAAATGATTGCTTCACGCTTTAGTTGTGGTAACCAAGTGAACAAACACGCTGTAAATGTGTGGATGAAGAAGAATAGTGTCCGCATATAATATACACACACACTTCCGACTTCGCTACTGTCTCAGACGGTACCGAGAGCTCCTTACACACACATTTACAGCGTGTTTGTACACTTGGTAACAACAAGCAAAGTACGCGTCGCTTCGTGAGATAAACATACTGTAGTACCTCCTCAACCAGAGGGGCAATTGACGTTCACAGTCTGATCTCAGTCTCAATCTGTCAAAAATACCTCTAATTTCCCTACATCTTGACAAGTTTTTGACATTTGTTTGTCGCTGGGATGAGACTGCGACTAGATTTTGAATGTTTTAAATTACGAGAATTGGCCTTCTGATCAGCGGCAATTAACAACATTGTTGCTACATACCTAACAGGTGTTCTAAGGCGACATTTATTACTTTCCATCAAGTGCACAGTCAGCCTGATTACCAAACCATACGAGTACCTACATTCACATATTTCCATTTTTCGTTTACTATAGAATATCACACACCACCATTCATCCAATACAGGGTAGCAAGGATTTCAACGCGCAAACTGTTACTATGGATTCAGTTTATAATTCTGAACCCCCCTGAATTGAAATTATACACCGGTTATTCAAAAAAAAAATAGCTGTTCCATTCATTTGGCCGCGTAAATATTGCGCTTATGTAGGTATTAAACAGCAATCATGTGCTGAATTCATGCTACCTAGCAGTTTCTGCGTCGATGTCCCTGCCTACCTGTAACTATGTATAACATGTCACATGTCTGACATAGTTGGGATTCCGTCAGCATTGCGGTCGCGCTATGGCGACCAGTTGTGGTCGCATACCGGTTGCGGTCGCTACTCCTCGTCACTGAATGTACTGATTGATACTGCTGCTTATTTTAGTTATGTTGCGTTGTTTGTTATAAGTTATGTGTAGAAAATTTGATAAGTACGACGCCTATTTGCTACTTCATTTTATCGAACTAACTCAGGTGCTCGCTCGCCGTTACATCGCCTGGTTGACATTTATAATAAACAGTTTGGCTCTACTGATATTATGTTTCTCAGCAAAGCTACATTTAAGAGAGAAATTACGATTGTTTTAAGAGATCATAACCATGGTAATTAGCTAATAAGTGCTTTTTAATTTGTTCTGCTAACAGCTAGCTATTCCTTCTAGTAATGTGTGGATAACGTCTTCAGTAGTGTATTTGTTACTTTTATTATAAGTTTGTGTATCTACTATGTACCTAATATACTGCTGTTTGTTATTCCTATCCAATAAAACAAAAATAAAATAAAAAGTAATTTGAATATTATGGTTCTCGCTCTAAAAGTGAAACACATATAAGTACACTGTAAACTTCAACTTCTTGAGTGGAGATAGTGAATTTATAAATATTCACATACATTTTATGCATAGACTTGTGGTCTCCATCACGTTCTCACACTGATTCTGATCTCAGTCTTAATCTGTCAAAAATACCTCTAACTTCCCTACATTTTTGACAAGTTTTTTACATTGACTGTCGCTGAGAGGAGGTTGTGACTAGAATTTTATCGTTTTTATTTACGGAAAAACTTGAAAAAGCTCTCTCCAGGAATGGTTTAGAAAAAGAAGAATTACGTACCTAAACGAAGTATTTTTTCTTGACCAACGGGAAAAATGGCCAACCAAACTGCAAGATCGACCGATTTCACATCCGTGAATTAATCTGGAGGAACAGTATCAGAAGAGAACATCATCTTCCTATAACCTTTCTTTCCTGAGAAAAACAGGCACCAAGTCCGCCGTAATTTCCCTCACATTTCTCCTACAGAACAGACCACAATAACTTACTACCCTCGCATTAAAAACAGGCGGTAAACTCAATGCAGATTATCCGGTACAACGCGTACACCTAACGATCACTCCGGCGCCTAATTACCGACACTAATCGGTAAGATATGGATTTTTATGAAAATATTGTCGAATTGTACACCTCATTATGAATGGGGCGGGAGGCGGCCGTTTTTTTAGTGGCTTTATGTGTATTTTACGTAGGTGCTGTTCGGGAACTGAACCATTAACGATAAACTGTTCCTCCGAACCGCACGTTACGAAATTTTGTTTCAGTGCAGTTAATGGAAGTGCTCATGTGCTGTTCGCGGAAGTGCTGTTCAAATCTGTGCTCTAAGTGGAATACCTTTTAGGTTTGAGTTTATTTCTGAGTAATATCGAAACACATTCTACATTGCGCGATATTCAGGGATATCATCATCTGCCAGCCTTTTCCCAACTATGGTGGGGTCGGCTTCCAGTCTAACCGGATGCAGCTGAATACCAGCAGTGCGATTCAGTAACCATCTCACCATGAAAAGTTAGGTAAAGTGAGCGTGGAGTGAGCTGTCATTCCAACTAATGTTAGGGATTGACACTATTGACAGCTCACTCTAAGCTCACTTCACCTAACTTTTCACGGTGAGATTTTTACAGAATCGATCGGCTGTATTTTACATGGAGCGACTGCCTTTTTGGCTGCCCTAAAAACTTTTTAGCATATTTTTCCTGTAGTTATTTATTTTATGAAGCAAATACGAGCTTATATCGGCAATCTAATTGTGTACACACGACCAATCACAATCTGAATGCTCTTAAAGGATTGCTTCTTATGTTCGAAAAATATGTCTGCTCAACGACTTAAATAACGCAATGAATGTTGTTGAACTGTCAAAATAAAAACCATTTCTACTGTTAGTGTGTTGCGCGATTACCCCGCAGGACTGCGCACACGGCGATAAGATATGCGATAGATAAGAACGGATATTATGTATGCAATTTTCCTCCTAAAATCGCTTTCTGGGAAGGGTACACCCAGACTGCTCTGTAAACACGGTGTGTCTGGTTAAAATATTTTTATTTATTTACCAGCTGCGCCCCGGTTTCACCCGCATAAGTCTCGATCTCGTGGGAATATCGTGATAAAAGTATCTTAGGTGTTAATCCTGGTTATAAACTATATGTGTGTCGAATTTCATTCAAACCCGAAACCGTTAACATAACGAAACCAGCGCTAGTACCATTACATAATAATACCTATCTAGTCACATAAAATTTATTGCCGTTGGGATGGGTGCCAGGCTCCATACATTTTTACTCATCACCCTTTTTCTTCTAAAATAAAACACTTCCACCATTCTTCTACCAGTAATATTAATGTAAATATAGCCATCAAGTTACTTTGTCCTAGTAACCTATAAACCAATATTTATACGACGATATACCGTGTGAAAATTGAGCATTTTCTTTGAAACTTAACTGCCTTACAAAAAGGATCCCGAGGAAACGTGAATTCGTCTTTTCTAATGTCCTATAAATAAACATACGGTGCCGAATTTAGGGAGCGTACACAATGTACGGTGATTTGGAAGAAACTTTTTCTGCTTTATTCTGGTTGGTGGGTTTAACGATTTGTCTGCGCCCTTGTTTTTCTAACGTAATTTGTTTGCACATGATTGCAAGAGTTGAATCTTAAGAGCATAGAGTTTTTTTTCTCGCATTTAGAATAATGAGCATAGTTTCAATAAGAGTTTTCTGGCAGGAAATCAACTATGGTTGTAGCATGAGGGACAGCCGGAAGATATATGTATACTGTTTGGTGAGAAATTCACAATCAACAATTGCGTAATACACTATAAATCTCAATCTGAATCATTTTGAAGGATATTGCTAATTCATTGCTTCGTATGTTTGAAAAATGTGTCTGCTCAACAACGTAAATAACGCAATGAATGTTGTTGAACTGTCAAAATGGAACCCATTGCTATTGGCAGTGTTACGCAATTAAGAAAGAAAGAAAGAAAAACCATTTATTTAGCACAGACTAAAAGACACAATACACCAGAGGGGCAATTCTCGTAATTTTAAGAACGTTCACAGTCTGATCTCAGTCTCAATCTGTCAAAAAATACTTCTAATTTCCCTACATTTTGACAAGTTTTTAACATTTGTTTGTAGCCGAGATTAGACTGCGACTAGATTTTGAACGTTTTAAATTACGAGAATTGGCCTTCAGATACATACATCAGATAGCAACTAATAAAAAAACAAATAATTACCCTGTAGTTTATGGTTTTCGGGTAGAGAAGAGGGAAAAATAGACTTATGCATGCGATTTTATCCCCTTTTCAATAACCCCGGAGTAAAGTTACGCCATTAAAACTTCGGTTTAACACATAAATTTTGCAAAGTTTAAGTTTGGATTAAGATAATTTTGAGTTTTTCAATTAAAAAGGGGTTTTAGGATTATTTATAACGTTTTAAAGTAAATCGGGTCTTCGAGCATCCACTAATCAAAACAACCTGCATCCTAATTACGTAACACACTATAATCTCGATCTGAATCATTTTGAAGGATATTGCTAATCCACTGCTTCATATGTTCAAAAAATTTGTCTGCTCAACAATGTTAATAACGCAATGAATGTTGTTGAACGGTCAAAATGAAAATGCAACTGGTAGTCTGTTACGCAATTACTCTGCTGCTTTCACCTTCACAAGATTACCCCAAGTGTAACCGTTCCCTTACGGCCGTCTCCCAGAATGGCTTATTGATGTAGTGAGCCCTTTACAATGGCGCAGCTGCCTTACCTAACACCAGAGATAGAAAAAAATCGACCTACCCTCACGTTCATACCGCTCTCCATAGGAAAACGTCGAAAATGATTACTTATGTTTTATGGCAGGAAAAGTGTGTAAAACTGGGTTTATCTGTGGCATGGTTTTGTTAGTGCCGTAAACTGATACATTTCGGTTTTCATTTCGTGATGGAAGCTGTGTATCTTCTTCAAGTCGCTTGATAATGGTGTTTTGATTGTGGGCTTTGTTTTCACATTGCGAAAGTTTTAGTACAGCTACCTAAGCATAAGCACTGCAGATCACGAGATTTTTTTGAGAAAATTTTAGGTCACGGTATGATACACGTCGCTAGCACGTACGTTGACTAAGGGCCGGTTGTTTCAAATGGTTGGTTAACGTAACATACATCATCTGCCTAGCCTTTTCCCAACTGTGTTGGGGTCGGCTTCCAGTCTAACCGGATGCAGCTGAATACCAGTATTTTACATGGAGCGACTGCCTATCTGACCTCCACAACCCAGTTACTGGGTAATACGATACCCCTTGGTAAGACTGGTTGTCAGACTCTCGGGCTTCTGACTACCCGTAACGACTGTCAAAGATCCACGAATGACAGCCGGGACCAACGGCTTAACGTGCTTTCCGAGGCACGGAGGGGTTTCGGTACGTAAAGATGGTCACCCATCCACAGACCAGCCGCGGCAAGCGTAGCTTAACCTGACCGATCGACTTGTGCGGCTGTTATTATTTAGCCACGGGCCCCTCATGTTAACGTAACATACGTACGTCAAATATTAACCAGTACGTAATCGTATTTATTTCTGGCCATGATCCTGTTATTGTAATTTGAAACAGCGTTTTTTATACGCGTGCGTAAAGTGGACGTGACACAACCCGCCCTTAGAAAGATCTCCGTCTTTATATGCACTTGTAGTTTGACAGTTGTGTGACAGTGACAGGAATTTAGCATAGCCAAAGTAAGTGCACTAGGCACGCGTGGTGGATTACGGCCCAATCACTCTCACTGAAAGGAGGCCTGTGTTCCAGCAGTTAATATTATAGGCTGATTATGTGTTATGTAAAGTAAGTACTAAGTATCGTTCATAAATCTCGGCCTAATGCTCTGAAGGTGGAGGAAAATGCCGTGAGGAAAACTTAACTTTAACGGTCTGAAATTGGGGAGGAAAACAAGGGAGCGAATGTGTTAATAAATAGATCCCCTCTGTATGTATGTAAAAAACAATCCCTTCCTACGTTAAGTAGTGGGACCTGCACCGTAATTGCGTGATACATTATCAATTTAAATCTGAATCCATTACTTTCATATTATGTTCGATAAAAACTTTTTAACAAAACAACTAAACCGCCGAAAAAACTGAAAAGAAAAAAAAATAATAAAAAAAAATTTAAACGGCGCCGACTCAAAATTATTTAGGTATACTTACATTAGTTTAAGAACTTAGTTATTAAGGTTAAATAAAAAAGGTTTATTATTTTTTGCTTTTCAGCCGATCGATTCTGTAAAAATCTCACCGTGAAAAGTTAGGTGAAGTGAGCTTAGAGTGAGCTGTCAATAGTGTCAATCCCTAGCATTAGTTGGAGTGACAGCTCACTCCACGCTCACTTCACCTAAGTTTTCACGGTGAGATGATTACAGAATCGCACTGCAGTTTTTTCGGCGGTTTAATTTTTTTGTTAAAAAGTTTTTATTTTATATTTTTTTGTGGCTATAATCTAGTAATTGTTTACCAAAGGGCAGGCATATGTGGCACTGAGTAGAGTAATAATACACAACTCAGCATTCAAATCTGTAAGTGAACAATAAACCCCTATTTTCCCACCCTTAGGGTTGGAATTTTTGTTCCAAATTTATATGGGACCAACTTTGGGGAACCCTTTCCAATAAAAAAAGAATTGTCAAAATCGGACTACTCTGTAAAACGATATGCGTGGTCATACATTAAAAAAATATATATATATATTCGCATCGAATTGAGAACCTCCTCCGTTTTTTTCGTCGGTTAAAAAATGTGTCTGCTAAACAACGTAAATAACGCAATGAATGTTGTTGAACTGTCAAACCCTTAGCTAGTCATAGTTATGCAATTACCCCTATTAACAGGCTGAAATTATTTGATTTCAGATATTACTTAAAGTTTAAAGTTCTACTTTTAATTTCCAGCCTTTCCTGAAACACTGAAATCCTGAATCTGATTACCGTGCATAACAAGCGAGGGCCAGCGATGGATCGATGAATTTTTCAAAGGAGTCTGCTATACGGAAACATGTCAATTATTTCAATGACACTTCGCCGCTTCGTCATTAATTCGAGCCGTTCGGGATGAAGCGAAGCGCTGCGAAGTGAACCGAAGTATTACGAAGCTTTCCGAAGCTAGACTCTGAAGTAAGACCTAGCGTCCACGAGGCTAGTCTAAAGTAATATGTTTCAAACTTGAATCACCAATGTGAAGTCAGAATGTCCCATCACTAGTACACACATCAAAAGTGTCTATGGATCAAGGCAAAAAAATATATTTTATTGTCCTATATTTATTTATCCGTTACTTAATTTACACATGAACATCTTTTTGTTTCTTTAGATGTCGAGTAATTTTATTATTTAGTCAACTCTTCACGTGACCAGAGGGCTGGCCTGTTTCTTGGCCAAAGAATTAGCATCGCCATACAACGTGGCAATGCTGCCAGCCTTTTGGGCACTGTTCCTGTTGACAGCGATGCGGACGAATTTTTTGATGCCCTATGATTCTTTTTTTTATTGTCCTATTGAAATTAAATCCTTATCACCTGACTAGCCTTTTTCCCAACTATCTTGGGGTCGGCTTCCAGTCTAACCGGATGCAACTGAATACCAGTATTTCACATCGAGCGACTTCTTAACTGACCTCCACAACCCATTACTGGGTAATACGATACCCCTTGGTAAGACTGGTTGTCAGACTTTCGGGCTTCTAACGACTCGTAACGACTTTCAAAGATCCACAAATGACAGCCGGGACCAACGGCTCAACGTGCTTTCCGAGGCACGGAGGGGTCTTAGTATGTAAAGATGGTCACCCACCCACGGATCAACCGCGGCAAGCGTAGCCTAACTTGATTGATCGACCCGTGCGGCTGTTATTACTTAGCCACAAGCCCCTGCCCTATTGAAGTTAAATAAAAATGTCTATTTACATTGATTAAATAATAATACTATGTTTTCGTATGTGTAGATCGACGAAATACTCCGGTGCTGCGATTTTTCCTTAAGCTGGATTTTTCACTTTAGTTAATCCTGACATTAAAATATGATAACAGGATAAAAATTATAAGTTTTTATTACGTCAAATGAACAATTAGTAGTATGTATCTCCGACTTTAACGCGTATAATACAATCGCAGAGATTGACTCAATATTTGTTCATCCAAATCATGTTGCGGAATGGCCGCCCACATTCGTTGTAACAGATGAAAGTGATTTTTTGATGTGCACTTGGTATTCATATTTGGCAGAGCTTCTTTGAAGTATATACCGTACCATTCGTGCCCAATGGGCTTCAAGTCTGGCGATTGAGCAGGGCATGGTAGAGCTCTTACAGTGTGTGGACGTGCATTATCACGCATAAGCAGGAATGAAGCGCCATATTTGGTCCGCAAAGGAAAGACAACATCTGATACAATCGTTTTAGCGTAAATCTGTGCTTTGTGATGCCTCTGATCCAAATCAATTCGGTTCTTCCGACGATACAAATACCCGCCCATATAATGATTGTTCCACAACAGTATGCATGAACTTCCTGGCATGATTTTAAACGTTCTTGGCATCCAGGGTCATTCCAATACGGTGTACGTCTAGTATCTGACCTCATACCAAAGTGAGATTCGTCAGAAAAATACACAAAACGTCAATCTTTTTGTGCCCAATTTCTGTGTTCACGAGCTCATTGTAAACAGGCTCTGCGATTTCGGGGCTCAATAGGTGGTACCGACCTTCGGAAACTGAGATTGACTTCATGCAAGCGATTTCTTATGGTTGGATCGCTTATTAACGTCCCTGCCCCAGCAGTCTCGACATTCATAGCGATCGCTTTACGACCGAATTCGGTCGCAAAGTCCCGAATTGACAGGTGAAATGTATGGAGTGACAGGACTTTGCGACCGAATTCGGACGTAAAGCGATCGCTATGAATGTCGAGACTGCTGGGGCTGAAGAGCTATGAAACCTCGTAACCAACATCATCGCGGTCATTGTACGATTTCGTCGAGTACTAATTTGTATGTAACAATCTTGTCCGCGTGTGGTGATGTGGGCTCGTACTCCATGTTCCTCTGCCACGCTGCCAGTGATGCGGTAACGTGTCCAAAGTCGACTTATAATACTCTGCGTAGTGCCTAGAGCGATTGCCACAGCACCTTGCAGAGAACCAGCTTCTAACATTCCCACGGGTCTGATCATTTCTTCTCGGCTTAAATGACGTTTTCTCTCCATAGTAAAGTTCTTTTAATTTCACTGATTTGCCCTCAAACCCGTTGCAGGATTATACAGGAATACGACTTGACAAAAGATTTTCATTTTTTGACCGCAATTCGAAACCCTTTTCAAATAAAGAAACTAAAAAGTATCGATAGGAGTTAAAATAATTATAACACCTTATTTTTAGTAACTAGCAAACACGTGCTTGATCCCTAGGCACTTTTTGATGTGTGTATTTCAAAGGCAGTTCCTACGCGACGCGAGTTACTAACGCGTTGTTAACGGGAAAATTTCATTTATCCTATAAAAACCTATTGAACTCCTAATGATGTACGATTTTATAAATAAATGTACCTTAATATATCCAAGTTTGTCGCAGTTACTTGACAATTGAATATAATATTTTTAGAATACCAGAATAGGAATTATTTGAGGTTCACAAATAGAGGCGTACTCATTAATATTTTGAGGAAAGCAAAATGGGTTTATTAGATACATGCGGCAACTGGTTCCAACTCATTGGAACCTCAGCTGGCCTGGCAATCAACGCAAGATACAATACTCAGCCCACTATCGACCTCCGGTCTTCGGAGTGGAGTGACGTAGCGGTATTTACAACGCCACATACGAACTACGCGTCATACTGACGACACGCCAAATCCTGCATCTCGCAAGCAGAGCTTACCACGCAACTATTTAGTGTATATCCAATGGCCTGACATGAATCATCGGGCAGTTGCCCGCCAGACACAATACCCGTCTGCTCGGAGGATCCTCGTTTTTCTATGGACGATGCACAGTGAACTTTACACCCTGTCCCTCATACCTTTATTGACTTGTTTTTGATTACTGATTAGCTGCATAGTGTACGGATCAGGACCCCAATTCTGTATTATTCCTCGCGAAATCTTACCATGTACAGTCGCCAGCACATCAAGCTACTACAATCTGTCAAATTTCTTTAATAGATTTTCAACTTTATCGCTAAAGTATTAAGGTTAAAGATTGATTGGGAAAATTTGACAGTTTCGGGTAGCCTGACCTGCTGGCGTCTGTACAAACCACGTCAATATAGTGTCTTGTTCACGGCAAGGGATCGAAATATCAACCATACGGACAACATGTATTTTGACAGTTCAAACCACGCCATTGTGTCATAGAGAATACGTTAATAGCAGATGTCGTGATTAACTAAGGAATTGACGTGGTTTCGAAGTAAGGAATGTTTAAGTGGACATAGTGAACTAGGGCCTAGAATTAATATCCTGTCCACAATCAATCAATCAACTCAGCCTATTGCAGTCCACTGCTGGACATAGGCCTCTCCCAGGCTGCGCCACAATATCCTGTCCGCCGCCTTTCGCATTCAGTCTGTTCCAGCCACCATCCTGTCCACAAAAGCCACTAACAGAGAAGCGTCGTGGACGATGGTCCTAAGTCTGCTCAGCTTTTCACAGTTTTCTTGAGATTTTTTGCACTTAATATTGTTAGCTTTAAGTGATGGCTGTCTTTTGTGCAGTATTGGAAAATAATCAGTATTTCTGTTCCATTCGAGTGGTAGGAAAGAGGTCATTACTGTAATTATCGCAGTGTTTTGCAGCAGTTTTCTGTGTAGCTAGATGTTATTCCAAGCAGGAAGTAAAAAATAACTGAAGTTTCGTGTTGTATCTGAAAGATGTTCTTATTTTGGTAAACTAGCATAATCAGCCTTTGATGTTCCCACTGTTGGGAGACAGGCCGAAGAGAGGGGGCCATAATTCTCCACGCGGGCCCAGTGCGGGTTGGTGGGTCTCATGTCTTCGATTTTTTAGTTCTAGGGCAGGTTTCCTCACATTGTTTTCCTTCACCGTTTTGAGCGCAGTGGTGATGAAATAATTTACACAAAGTAAAGTGCCTGTCAGGGTTCAAACCTGCGACCTACAACTCGTAAGTTGCGGCCGTTGCCACTGAGCTTCGACTGCTCCAATAGATTTATTATGAAGCTGAAAATTCCATGAAAAATACGAAATAATCAAACATTTCTTTTATTTTACTTTTATTCTAGTGTCTATATAGGAAAAACAAGGACAAAATAGGAAAATACGTGCCTAAGGGGAGGAGGAAAGTTTCAGATGGTAGTTTATCATGTTTTGTGAATGGATTGAAGTCATACATAAACATTAATAATGCAAAGGAGTAGCAGAGCAGTAGTGATGAAATAAGTTATACAAAGTCAAGCACTTGCCTGGGTTCGAACCAGCATTGCCAGATTTTTTTTCGGACAAAGCAGGATTTTGAAGCCCTTTTAGTATAAAAAGCGGGATACTTTCGTCGAAAGCGGGACAAAAGAAATAAAACGTAATACTTGTCCGTTAAGAGAATGCGTTCCTTACACCTATCATTGCGACAATTGTAGTAGCTAATAAAGATCAATTTCGCAAAACACGTATTCGTTTGTATGAATGAAACTGACAGGCGTCGAGAACGCATTCTCTCTCACTGTAGATTTTTTACTACGTATTATTTTATTTGAGTTACAAATTAAGTTTACAATAATGATAGATAGTCGTAGAAAATGTATTTAAATAAAAATATGTTACTTAACTATTCAAATAACAATAACTGTTTCGTTTACCCTGTAAGGCAGTTAAGTCTTCAAAGGAATATAATATTATATAAATGAGTAATACAAAAGAGAAAGGGTGTGATTACCGAGATGATGACTAATAGAGAAGTGTAGACGAAAAAGACATGTTGTGCCGACCACAAATAAATTGGGATGAGGACAGGAGAGTGATGATAAATAAGTAATTAATACACTTACGAATAACTTATTTATTTTTCTATTCCCGAAAAGCGGGACTAAGCCTGTCCCGCGCGGGATATTTAATTTTAGGCTAAAAATCGGGACGTCTGGCAATGCTGGTTGGAACCCACGATGCACCCGCGTGGTGGATTACGGCCCGCTCCCTCTCACAGAGAGGAGGCCTGTGTCCCAGTGGGAACATTACAGGCTGATTGTGCTATCTTATGCTTATGTTATATTGCTCGATCCTCACAAAATAACCTAAAAACATTAAGACCAACACACCAAACATCTGCTACGCATTTAAGAACAACGTATGGCATCAATAAGCTACTCCAAAAGGTCCCTTTGTTCCAGAAAACAAAACACACAAAAACATACCCATCTTTTTCTTAGTAGAGTATAATGCTATTGTTTTCTCCCTCTAAGACCGGGTACAAGTTTTTCCGCGCCGTTACCCGATCCCTGTGAAAATGAGTGGAATATATTAAGTAGTAAATGAAATCATTTGTTTTGATCTACTTATTCTATGGTCTGTTTTGGCTGTTCTTTTCTATTTCGTGCATTTTCTTCGTTTCTCTTCGGCACGACGAAATATTGTGAGTGTGTGTTTTATTCGCGAATAGAAACGGTTCGTTGCGTAAATCTATTTTGTTTTTACTTTTCGGTGGTGTAGAATAACTGTGTTTGTAACATTGTTTGGGATTGTGTTGCGTTATTTTGAGCTCTGGTTTTGTATTTCAATGTTTTTTTTTTTTTGTTACGTTTTTAGGTTATTTGACAGGGGCTTACCTATGGCTATGTAATAACAGCTGCACGGTCGGTCGATTGATCAGGTTAAGCTACGCTTACCGCGGTAGGTCCGTGGATGGGTGACCATTTTTACACACCAAGACCCCTCCGTGCTTTGGAAAGCAAGTTAAGTCGTTGGTTCCAGTTGTCATGGGTAGATCTTTGACAGTCGCTCCATGTAAAATACTGGTATTCAGCTGCATCTGGTTAGACTGGAAGCCGACCCCAACATAGTTGGGAAAAGGCGACTGCCTATCTGACCTGCACAACCCAGTTACTGGGTAATACGATAACTCTTGGTAAGACTTGTTGTCAGACTTTCGGGCTTCTGACGACGTTACGTGTTTTCCGAGGCACGGACGGGTCTTGTTATGTACAGACCCGTGCGGCTGTTATTACTGACATAGCTACAAGCTCCTCCTAGCTATGTATGTATGCATGCTATGAAGCTATGCGGCGATTTAAAGTTACTGATAACTCCGGTGCTGGTGGAAACTGAAATTATGTCAAAATGTCAAGGGATTTTCTAAACCCGGCTTAGAGGCTTCTATTCGGTAATTATAACTGGCTTCCGCCATCATTTAGCGATCACAACAAAAACGACCTCCCAAGCATGGTGATTAAGGTACTTAAATACTGTTTATTTATTTGGGAACGAGATCCCAAATAATAACAAAGGATTAACGGTTGTTTTACGTGTGCTCCTTCAATTATTTTTTTATTCTATATTTTTCTATAAAGGTTTGTTATTATTATTATGACATATCTCGGGACCTGCATCCTAATTGCGTAACACACAATCAATCGGAATCGGTTTCATTTTGATAGTTCAACAACATTCATTGCGTTATTTACGTGTTGAGCAGATAAATTTTTCGAACTTATGAAGCAATGGATTAGCAGCAATTTGCTTCAAAATTATTCAGATTATGATTGATTGTGTGTTACGCAATTAGGGTGAGGAGACAGCATGCACATATAACTAGGTGTAAACACGATAGAAATAAAAATAGTATTTAAATAAAATAAATTATGAAATTTGAGAAAAAAAAAATTACAACATGTCAAAATTAAGTCTATTAACCCTCACCGTCATTGTGTAGACCGTTTTTAGAATAGAATAGAATAGAATAGAATAGAATATATTTATTGTAAAAACATGAGTATACATCATAACATGTGCAAGGTCTTATAAAGAAGTTTTATGGGTTAATATTATGACGTACAGACGCCAGCACATCAAGCTACTCGAAACTGTAAAATTTTCCCAGTCAACCCTGAATCTTAATGCTTTAGCGATAAAGTTGAAAATCTATTAAAGAAAGACAGTTTGTAGTAGCTGCAAGTGCTAGCGTCTGTACAGTCAAGTAAAAAAGTGGCCAAGCGCGAGTCCCACTCGCCCACGAAGAGTTCCGTACCATCGTACAATATTTAACACAACATATTTCTTTAATACGTTCTTCGATCAATAATAGTACTAGATTCCCGATAAGCGCTTCAAAAACGGCCCGAAAAATAAGACCACAAATACTTTTGTGGTCTTATTTCAAATTAGTATATTTTTAACATTATTACTTTAAGTTTCATTTTAGAATAAATGACTGAAAATTTAAAAATAGAATGATTTTATTTTCAAGCGACATTTTAAATATATTTTGCAATGGTAATTAAACTTTATGTTTAAGCATTAAGGTTTATAATAAACTGAAGTTGTTATAGATGTTTACGTGTGTGCAAACGTGGCCACTTGAGTGACTGATTTTTGTTCCTGGTCCTTAATCTAGTACTATTATTGATCGAAGAATACGTTTCTTAAATTTATTTAATTTTTTATTTAATGTAAAGAACTATCATTATGTTTATACTAGGAGTAACTCCCGTAGTTTCTAAATAAAGAATTTTATTTAATTATTATTTATTTTTAAAACCGACCTAAAAACACACGAACTAAAGAACAGAATCGTGTGAATCGACTTCAAAACTCGTAGACAGTAGCACAAAGTAACACTTCTCATTCAGCAACCGCCCCTGATGAATCATGCTATCAATTTTACTCCTACCTACCAGGGCTGTAAGCTCCATGTAATTAAAATTAATTGAAAGTACATCCCTTGTCGGAAATACTGTGCTTATTTGCCTTTATAAGGAGTCGGATGAACTTTGGAACACCAGATATCGGAAATGAATTAAGAAAAAAAGATTTAAAACAGACGGAATACTGCAACTTTTAACTTATTGGTTATATGGAACAAAATAATCATAGGGCATCAAAAAATTCGTCCGCATCACCGTCAACAGTCAACAAGCATTTCATCACTGCTCTCATAGCGGTGAAGGACGACATCGTGAGGATACATCACGAGACATCTGCCAAACGACACTGGGACCTGCGGGATTATGGCCCACTCCCTCTCACAGAGAGGAGACCTGTGTCCCAGCAGTGGGAATATTTAAAGCTGGTTGTGATATAAGTGATTGTGGTGTCATTTACATTGCCAACCACGCCGGATTGCTGAGTGCTGGTTACAAAGGTTTAAGTGTTATTTGATGTGCTGATTTATTTTATGGATGCGAGAAGCACAGAACCTATCCGTGACAGAACCGGTCGAAGTGGAGATGCTTGGGGGAGGCCTATGTCCAGCAGTGGACGTCTTTCGGCTGAAATGATGCTGATGATGATGAAGTGTTATTTATCTACAGGTGGCGCCTTACCTCTTTCTATCCCATAGTCAGCCAGTCTACCAACTTCTAAGATGAAGAAACGTACCTTATAATCATCAATAAACAATTTTTCCTTATCTATGTAACTAGTAGATGTTACCTATGTAAATTTAAGACCGTGCAGCCCTGCCTGCAGTCACGGCGACGGATTCATAGCGACGTTGCCAGCTCGAGTTAATTAGACGCGTCCATTTGCCGTGATTTCTACTTACATACATTTAGATTACTGCTACCTAGTACCTTGATGTATGTGGAAGAGAGAAGTGTAGTAGAAGTCTTGACATTTGGTAGTGCGGTTTTGTTTACAATCTAGCTCATAATGGCTTAAATCAGCGATAGCACTAGGAAGTGGTGAAGGGCGGGCGTTTCTGGGGGAGTACCTTTTGTCATTTTGACGTTCGAAAAGTGCTGATTCTCATAATTTGAATAAATGACTTTTGATTTTTTTATTTTGAATCGTTGATCTGGTAATAAGAACGCAATTAAAAACAAAACTTTCGATATATCCATCCGTTGCCTAGCCTTATGTTGGGGATGGCTTTCAGTCTAACCAAATGCAGCTGAATATACCAGTATTTTATAATGAGTGACTGCCTAGCTGACCTCGACAACCCAGTTACTGGTTAATACGATAGACACCTCTTGGTAAGACTGGGTGTCACCCTTTCGGGCGTCTGAACACGCAACGACCACGAATGACAGCCGGGACCAGCGGCTTAACTTGCTTTCCGAGGCTCGAGGGGTCTTGGTATGTGAAGATGGTCACCCATCCACGGACCAAACGCGGCAAACGTAGCTTAACCTGATCGACCGACCCCTGCGCCTTTCGATGTAGCCCTAAGCATTAAACAGAAGTTAAAGGAATAGTTTATTAGCCATATTCCAAAATCATCTACATACTTACATAAACTTTATCACCAGTTACATCAAAATTTTACTATAGTAATAAGCGTACAAATTGCTTACGGGGAAGACATGTTCATGTAATCACCTATCTAACAAGGTACAAAACTTAAAAAAAAACAGTCGATAATGCTGGAAAAGGTCGTATTTGCAAAATTATGAAATATTCAAAACTGGATAATCAATTAATCGAATTGATAAACTGCTTTCAGCCATTTCTTATTGTGTTTTTCTTTATTTGTTTTTTATGTTCTTTTTTGCGCTATATTTACCGCAAATAAACGTATTTTCTTTCTTTCTTTCTTTCTTCTTTATGCCATCCCACTACTTTCTAACCTCCCAGCAATCCATCATACATTAGGTTTTGAAAAAATCAATCAAGATAATGAGTCTTTTTCTTCCTATGTTAGCCATAAAAACCAAAAGAAAGAAGAGTCAAGCTTCACAGATTGTTGCCATGACACTTAGTATTCAATTTAACATAATCGAGGACATAACAATCCACCTGTTCTGAGGCGTCTAGACAAGCCAAGGTCGCCTCATATCCTTGAATGAATATATCTTTATTAGTAACGAGCAAATCTTAAGGCGAAAACGTCAGGGTAGGACGCAAAATTCAAATTATCTTACGTTTTTTGCAATTTGCAAGTCAATGTCAGGTTGATCTAAATATGATTCGCGGCCGTAACAAGTATTTATTTATAGAATTAAGTATAATGAGGGTCTCGTGGCCAAGTACAACAAGAACAGCCGCACGGGTCAATCGATCAGGTTAAGCTACGCTTGCCGCGGTTGGTCCGTGGATGGCTGGCCATCTTCACTTACCAAGACCCCTCCGTGCCTCGGAAAGCACGTTTAGCTGTTGGTCCCGGCTTTCATTTGTGATCTTTGACAGTCGCGGTCGGGACGAGTCGACAGAAGCCCGAAAGTCTGACAGCCAGTCTTACCAAGGGGTATCGTATTACCCAGTATCTGGGTTGTGGAGGTCAGATAGGCAGTCGCTCCATGTAAAATACTGATATTCAGCTGTATTCGGTTAGACTGGAAGCCGCCGACCCCAACGTAGTTGGGATAAGGTTAGGCAGATAAGAATTATTATTATATTATTATAATCATAAAAATTATCAATACTACTCTCTAAGTTCATATTACCCTATTGAATAACTATTTCATGAAATCAAGACATTTAAGGTCAATGCCAAGTTCTGAAGTTGTAATGCTGATTTTAATGAGTATTATTCTGTTCGCGAATCATAATATTTAGATCAACATACACCCTGATACAGACCTGCAAATTGCAAACTTAAGAAAATTAGAATTTCGTGGGCTACCCTGACGCGTTCGCCTTAATATTGGAAAGATGTCACACGTGAAGGTTTTTTGTATAGTCGAGGAGGTCTTTCATTCACAGTAAATAACCAAGAACGATTCTGATACCCAAAGCTTGCTAATTAAGTGGATATCAATACTTATACGTATAAACCGTGTTCCGAACGATATACATAAATTTCGACCAGATTTTCAGACCATGGAAATAAGCATTTTTCATTATGGACACATTAATAAATTCTTATTTTTTATTAATTTTCATACAAACTAAATACATTGACGTAAATCACCCGATATGCTTGCCTCTTTATCTGAGGCATTTCATAGATTTATAATTTTAATTGCACTAAGCGGCAACATAGGCCAAATTAAGACCGTTTCTTACTGCATAGCTCAATGAAATTTAATTAAATAAAATTACAAATATCTTTGTAAGGAAGCCTTTTTGGGTACTACTTCCTTTCTTAGATTTCATTTGTAAAAGTAATAGGAGTGTTTGCCAAAGTTTATGGATAATGTGATTAACACGGTAACGGTAGTATTCATCCACTTTCTAAGAAACGCGACAATTCCGTGTTCGCGCGTCGTGATCTTTGGTTAGAATTCGGCCTAAATTATTCAAGTAGGAGTACTGGGCAGGTGCATCTTTTATTCTTGAAGAGTTCTAAATACTCAGACGGACCATTAAAAATGTTGGCTTAAAATTCATAGGTAGGAATAGGTAGGTAGGAAGTTTCGTCTTAAACTTCTATTAAAAGTAGGTAAATTATTTTTAACAATAAAAAAAAAACTAATTTTATTGATTGCGTCCAAGTTGTTTAAGTTTAATGCAATACGTGGTTTGTAATCAATTACAGTGTAATAATTAAAAAACTTTATTTTATTTATTTTTCACTTTTAAGTTGTAATTTTTACCAGTAATTTTGGTTTAAAAACCAAACTACAGAACCGTTTTTGGTGAAATTTCTATGGGACTACTTCAGAAGTATCTCCTTTCGAACAAAAAAATAATTTTGAAAATCGGTCCACAATTGGCGGAGTAATCGCGTAACAAACACAAAAATAAAAAAACATACCGTCCTGAGAACCTCCTCCTTTTTTGAAGTCGGTTAAAAATAAAAAGAAAAGTAAACCACGTGCCGTTTTTGCCAATAGAAAAAGACAACAAATGTTCGAATAAATATATTATTTATAACCAGATCAAAACTAAACCGTTCTTCACACCCAACCACACTGACATTATATTTTCTTTTTGCCAAACATGATTTATCTTTGAATTTATTTTGCAATATTAAAATGGAAAACTGAATGATTTACCTTTTTATCTCTGCTATATAGTTGAAGTCACACAACACACACAAACACACCCCCACACACCCCAACACATACACACACTACACACAACACTAACACTTATTATTTTTGAGGATTAGGTTAAGATAAGTTAAAAAGACGTGATTCTACGTTATCTGAATATAAAAAATTACGGTTTTGACATTTTTATTCGTTTTTTATTCATGAATATTATTTTTAGTATCGGGTTTCAGGCCTCTGTCAGGCCAGACTCTTCTCTTCGATAAGTTCTATGCAAATTATTGGTTTTATTAGTTTGATTGCAATGGATAATTAATGTCCTCATTTTAAAGAGTAACAGCAGAGCGGGAGGGGTCAATTGATGATTTCCCAACCTGAAAAAAAAAAGCAGTGGAGCTTCAGCCCATACGAAAACTACTTTATGGAAGGGGTAACAAGAATCAATTCTATTTTCTTGTAAATTTTGACGTTCAAAAGTGCCTTTTATTGTAAAATAAATAAAATTAAAAATTAAAATTAAATTGAAAAACTTTTTATTTTGCCATTTGAAATAAATGGAAAATAGTTTTTAAAAAAAACCTGCAACCACATTGGAGCGTTTGCTTATAAACAATATTTCTTATTTAGCCTAACTGTGGAAAAGTTAACAGCAACAGAAAAAAAATATTTCAACCTTCAAAAAACCACTTACTTTTTCTGCTGACTGTACCATCCAACAGCGTATAGAACTCTATAGGATGTTTAAAACAGGAAGCAATAATGTTCTATGCTAAGTAGTGTACCAAACAGGTTTGTTCATTTCAGGCCTCCAAATTATTGCCAAATTACTCATGATAGTTGCCAGGCTCAATAGCCACTGCGGCGGGCTGCGGTTGGTCGAGCGACGGGTATTGATGACGTCATCATTCAACGCGCCAATCCGCGCTCGCGCCCGCTAAACTGATTTCAGTTTTAGATTAGTTCCAAATTCGAATTTGTAATCTGTCCGTTACGGTTCGAAGCTGAGGGTAGTTGGTAGTTGTAGGGATGTGACCGTTAATAGTGAACTGGATTGGTTTTGCATAACATTGGAGGGTAGGTAGGTATGAAGGTCTGTTGTTAACTTTTGTTTGAGAAGCTAAAATTGCGTGGTGCTCTAGTTTAGTTTGGGCTGTAGTTGTGAGTTTTCGTGGTGATTGAGGTAGGTTTTTATACAGACTGTAATTAAACCCTAAAAGTTTTTTAGTGCTTCGTCGCGTTTTACAGGTATTTAATTAGAAAAAAGGTTCGCATGGTCAACGCTAGAAGCCGAGTAAAAGTAAAGTATAATTCGTTTATTTCAACATTCAAAGTTACAATATGGAGGTATCGTTGATCTCAAATTTAAAGCGGTAAGTAATTAGGAAATTAATTGCAGAATAGTGCCTTGCAATTTCTGAATTTTATGATTGTGTTTTTTTTATTATAATTTAAGTCATCAAATAGACACGAAGTGGGAGCTTGTAAATGAAAACAGTTCATTCAGTATCGAGGTCTAAATGAAACAAATAAAACATATTTCCATTTTTCGTTTAAATTACATTTTCGAGAGGGACAAGATTTTCCTGAAATTGTCTAAAAATAATGCAATATATTTTTAAAGAATATTTGAGATTTTAACTTTTTTTTTGTATTTGTTACCTATTTTTGAGATGGAAAGACAAACCAGGAACTTTTACAATTTGGAAAGACAATATGATGACTTGAGAACCTTCTGGGCCCTAATTCACTATTACTTCGAAACCACGTCAATTCCTTAGCTAATCACGACATCTGCTAATAACGTATTTTGACACAATGAACGAAACCGCGGGAAATTAACGTAAAGTTCGCGTGGTTTGAGCTGTCGAAATACCACGCTTGACAACCATACGTGGTTTGCACGTGGTAAGATAACACGGGAACTTATAATAACCATACAGAATTGGAAAATGATCAATGTAAAAAGGACATGTTTTTTTTTACTTTTTTGACAACACCTCTCATCAAAATCACAATTACACATTTAAAACAAACAAATTCGAAAATATTTAAAATTGGAATCGTTTAGCGACTCAATAAATTCTCGCAGCCGGTTGGTTGCATATTGATGACATCATCAGTCTCTCCGCCAATCAGCGGTAATTCTGATGAATCGCCATTGCCCTCTGTTCGGACATGGACGACTGAATTTTGAATATTGTATGAATTATTAAATCCCCGCCATGATAGTATTTGAAGGTAGACTTTGCGCTGTCAGGGTGTTTTGGACATCCGTTATTAAATATACAAAAGGTTGTTGATTTAAACTTGGTGAATATAGATTGGCTGTGAATTCATAGAATAGTGGGGTGATAGAGTAATTAGAATACGGGGTAATTGCGTAACACACTAACAACGACAAACGCCAAATACCTAAGCCCTAATAAAAAGATACCCTGGCACAGGCAACTGAAGGAACACGGGTGGGTTGTAGTTAGTAAAAGTCTGACATGCCCTCCCGCTCCGCCCAGAGCGGGAGAAGTCATTTGATGATTTCACACCCAAAAAAAAACCCTTCTACATCCTATTACACCGTTAAATTTTGATCGTTTTAATCCTTAAAAGGGGTCATTGTACTCATCATTATAAACAACTTTTACTACGGGACCAACCCTGAAATCGTGAAAAAAAATCAGGTGATCCATAGATTTATGTTCGCATAACTCGACATAATGTATGGATCAACAGATTTTTTTTTCACGATTAACTTTGCCGGCCAACTCTATTGCATTAGTTGTGATCGAGTATTTAAAACTAAATTCGGTCTGGCGAGTCATATTAGGTAACACGCTAGGAAATAATAATAATTTAAAAGGGTCGCCGTTATCGAAATCGATAAGGAGGACGATATACATACATAATTATATCAGTAGCAATGACTATCATTTTGACAGTTTAACAACATTCATTGCGTTATTTACGTTGTTGAGCTGACTAATTTTTCGAGCATACGAAGCAATGGATTAGCGATATCCTTCAAAATTATAGAGCTTAATTATTACAGAGCAAGGCGTTTTTTATAGCTCTGCATTAACTACGTCGTTGGTCTAGTGGTCGCAAGCGTTACTGCTGACCATGAAGTGCTGGGTTCAATTCCCGGATCGGACAAAGTGTTATTGAGTTTTTTCCGTCTGGAATTTCGCGATAGCAACCCGGAGTCTGCATTTGTGCCCGGTTGATGGCTAGACTAGCCTCATGTTACATGGGGCTCAAACATAACTGGCGAGTTGTACAGACGCCAGCACATCAAGCTACTACAATCTGTCAAATTTCTTTAATAGAGTTTCAACCTTATCCTATTACATTAAGGTTCAAGGTTGATTGGGAAAATTTGACAGTTTCGGGTAGCTTGACCTGCTGGCGTCTGTACTTAAAGAGGTATGAGGAACAGGGTGTAGTTTACTCATCCTCCATAGAAAAGGGAGGATCCTCCGACCAGACTGAATAATATTACTATGTTATGTAGTAGCTTGTAATGCTATTGAATTTTATTGTTAATGTATTTTCTATGATTTATTATAATAATAATATCCCTGGACATGTCACACAGCGCCATCTAGTCCCAAGCTAAGCAACCTAATGCTTGTGTTATGGTAACAAGATGGCTGATAAACTACTTATATACATTTTTTTTTTTTGTAAATACATACATATTATAGATAGAAAAACACCCAGACTCGGAACAAATACATGTAGGTCATACAAATATTTATTGTATTATGAATGTGTTAGTTTTATAACTTTAATTATTTCAAACACAATGCGAATTGTTCCTGAATAAATTGAATTGAATTGACGGGTGTTGTGTCTGGCGGGCAATTGCCCAACGACTGATGTCGGGAAGTTTGTATGTATGCTAATTGCGCGGCAAACTCTGCTTGCGAGAAGCAGGATTTGCGTGACATCAGTATGACGCGTTGTTCGCATGTAGCGTAGTAGATACCTCGGGACACCTCTGCTTACCCTTTCGGAAAATACGGGCGTGATGTTATGTTATATCATGTTCTCTGGATTAAGAGATTATTTCAATCTCGATTTGAGACGCAAAAGCTTCATTAAGAAAATATGGAATATATCTGATATTTCAATTAAATTACCGTTTGATAAAGCTATCCCAGTTTTAAGTGGAATTCCGACAAATTAAAACTATGCGTACTAAGTATAGCATTGGATGGGGTGGAACGAATAAGTTAGAATCTTCAAGACATCTCATTGGTGTCAATCAAAATCAAAAGTTACTTTATTCGAGGTATTCCACTTATAGCACGGATTTGAACGGCACTTCCGCGAACGGCACGTGAGCACTTCCACTAACCGCACTGAAACAAAATTTCGTAACGTGCGGTTCGGAGGAACAGTTTATCGTTATTGGTTTCAGTTCCCGAATAGCACCTGCATACAGTTTGTAGTGATGGGACGTATGTATTCTTTGTTTAGGACATTAGCAATTAGGCTGAGAATCAGCACTTTTCGAATGTCAAAATTACAAAAGACAGTCGCCCTAAACACCCGCCCCTTACCACTTCCTAGTTCTTTCGCTGGGAAGAAGTGGCGCAACAAACTCCCCAGTCCACTGCGCTTGTAAAGGTCAGTTGGGGATGGGTGACCGTTTTTACACACCACATCTTAAAACCTGGACGTAGGTTTACTGAGTCGATAAACAATTCCAATTTTATATAAATTGTTGTTTTTAAGACCCCATCTACAAACTGACCTTCACAAGGGCAGCTATACCTCAACCTCACCTTCAATTGTTTTTTATCCAAGAACATTTCATTTAACATACGCATACGGATACCTAGCTATGTATGCATTTACCTACATAACTTTATTACACTATAACAAATTGGTAGAGAATAAAAACAAAATGGAGTTTGCGAGCGGACGCAGCCAGTAATTTATATAGCACAGGGTTGTATGTTAAACTTCCCGGTTTAGTTTAACAAACATTGTTAATTTAACTGGTGCAGCTAAATAACTGGAGTGGGTGGTGTAGTTTCCAGTTGGTGGGGTAATTTTTTCGGTGGTGAATAGGTGAATACTAATCTGGAGAAAGTCAAATTAAAATAAAACTAAAAATACTTACTTTAAACAGGGAGCAATGATGGACCAGTAGTAACGGCCGCACCTTACGAGTTGTAGGTCGTAAGTTCGAACCCAGATAGGTGTTTTACTTTGTGTAATTTATTTCGTCACCACTGCTCTCAAAACGGTGAAGGAAAACATTGTGAGGAAACCGGCATGTCCTAGAACCAAAAATTCGAAGACATGTGACATCTACCAACCCGCACTGGGCCCGCGTGGTGGATTGTGGCCCATTCCCTCTCACCGAGAGCAGGCCTGTGTCCCAGCAGTGGGAACATTATAGGCTGCTAATGGATTAAGACTTTAAACTACTGTATTTTGAATTACTATAGATTTGGAGACCATTTTCTATTTTATTAGGTACCTCGTACTTGTTTTTGAAAACATTGTACTTTTTTTTTTTTCAGGATGGGAAATCATCAAATGACTCCTCCCGCTCTGGGTGAAGCAGGAGGGAGTGTCAGATTCTTACTGACTAAAACCCACCCGTGTTCCTTCCTTAGCCCTTTATGTTCCAGGGCAGCGGTAACCCTTTCGGACGATCCCGCTACCCTAAAACATTGTAATTGCCAATTATTTTTAAAACAGTAACCGTGGATTTTCTTGTCGGCTCTTCTCCATAGGAACCGTGCATAGGAGCACCTACATGGGCACTTATGAAACGTCAAACGTCAACGTATATGTAGGTTAAATAAAATATTTTGATTTTGAAACGATGACAGAGCTACATTGGGCCAATTCTTCCAAAGCTATTTAGGTTCTGATCAAGAATTCATGATGGTACCTATATTGCTTTTTATTGAGTTTTAACGCATTATGAATTCTTCATTGCTGAGTCTGCTAGCCATTCCCATCCACCAAAAACGTGCTGGGCACTAGTTTTTTCAACAATGTCCATCCTACTTTGTCTAATGTTAATTTTAACTCCAACTGGTTTTATTCAGTGATTCTCTGGGTTATGTAGGTGTGTTTTTATTTATTTACTAATAGCTTCACTGTTATATTATATCACAAGTACTATAGGCAACAATAGTCTCGGACTTACCCTGTACCAATTACAGGTGTACCAGCAATCTCAGAAATAGGTTATAAGGATAACATATAATAATAATAAAATAAAAGGTTCTAAGGACACCTTGTCCGTAAACTGCAAAAAATTCAGTACAAAAACTACTCTGGCAACGTGCTAGGATCATTTTACCAAACAAATTCATAAAACACCCGTAAATCATGCCATAACTCAACAAAGTCTATTACATTACACGTAGTGAAAGTTAAAACCTCCCCAAACAAACAAAAAAAAAAAAAACTAAAAGCATTAAACAAATTGCGTATTCAATTATGACTGTGGCAACACTTGTATATTATTTGCCGTCTAGACACAATTTGATTTAATCGGCCATTTTACAAAAGTCCATTTTACAGGATGTGAGTAGCGGCACATAAAATTATTTAACAAGCTTCCCCTAACCAAAACATAAAAGAAATCATCCCTTACTATTTGTCTATTTTATACCGTTGTATTTAAACAGCTGAGCTATTCTGTAACAATCTCACCGTGACAGTTCGCTTCACCTAAGTTTTCCCGGTTTGATTTTTTACAGAATCGACCGGCAGGATTAGTACCGGTGTACGGTCACCAAAAGAGGTAAGTAACCAGGGTCGTCGGATATGAAACCAATGGATGTTTTTGAATAAAATTTAATTTTGTTAGGAAACAAACAGTTCATTTATCAAATAAAATTTTATTCGAAAACATCCATCGGTTTCTTAGTAAACTTCAACTATATCCGACGACCCTGGTTACTTATCTCTTTTGGTGACTACTTATTTTGTAAAATCTCACCGTGAAAACTTGACTGGATCTAGCTTGAAGTAAGCTATTCACTTAAGTTACGCCTATAAAAAAAAAAAAAAAACAAAGGCGCACCAACCAAGCCAGTAGTGTCAATCCCTAGCATCAGGAGGAATGAAAGCAAAAGACAAAAGTGTCAACATGTTTATGCTTGAGTACGAGTCTTTTGACTATGTGTATCTTATGTCTTTTTTTATTATTTTTTATTTGTAATTGTGCGTTTTGTTTGTGCAGAATAAAATATTTTTCTTTCTTTCTTCTGTTTTTCTCATTTCAAACTCCCTTCACCTAACTTTTCACGGTGAGATATTTTACAGAATGGACCGGCTGGTATTGATTCTTTATTCTTTTCTTTCTTTATTTTACTAGATTTTGCCAGTGGCTCCGCCCTCTTGGATTTCGGAAATTATCTCACGGGAACTTACTACCAGGATAGAAAGTATCCTGTTTTTGTTTTTGTTTGCAACAAACATCCATCCATCCCATCCTTACAAACTTTCGCGTTTATAATATTAGTAGGATTTATATACATTATATAAACCTGGCAATTACCTAAACGGTCTCATTTAATATCATAGTCATTTGGTTAATGCTGAATGAAAACTTTGTAAGAAAAATTGAAGAGGTTTTTGCTTTGCAATGGGACAACACAGGCTTATTTTAATTTTTTTGTTGAGCAATTTAATTATTTGTCATGCTTCCTCATTACGTCTTTCTGGGAAGACCACCCTTGCCGATATTATTAAAAACGTCCTGATGTTTAGAACTTTATTAAAAACCTGTTCTTAATTAACGAAGAGCTAAGTACTTCTGAGGTAGTACTTGCTTACGGTCAGGTGATATACTACACGGTGACCATTTTCTATATATATTATCTAGGTGATATCACCTAGAAAATATATATAGAAAATTGTCACCAAAATCAGGAAGACATACGAGTATCTTGTCTTCCTGATTTTGGTGACACTTTTCTGTCGGATTCCCTTCGAGTACCAAAAGTAGGTGTTAAACCCAAACATCCACTGGCTTCTCGCCAGATACTATTCATCTCCATTAACGTTTCAATGATTGAGAGGGACACAAAAAACTTTATTTGCGAGCTGTGTATTTAAAACATGGATGAAGCGAATTATAGGGAGGGAGAGGGGGAGGGGATAACTTAATTTAATGGTACTCAGCAGGATTGAACCCTGATATGTTGCGTGGAAGCTGATTATGCTGGATGGGTGCGTTTGGACGTGACAATTATGGGAACGTTGGATGAAAACAACATCTCCACTGGACAAAAAAAAAAGATTAATAGAGAATGTAAGAAGATAAGCATATCTTCTTACATTCTCTATTAATCTTTTTTTGTTATGTGCAGCAGCACATAACCAAATAATCAGCCTATAATGTTCCCACTGCTGGGACACAGGCCTCCTGTCTTCGAGAGGGAGTGGCCTTAATCTACCACGCGGGCCCATTGCGGGTTGGTACATGTCACATGTATTCGATTTTTTGGTTCTACGACATGCCGGTTTCCTCACGATGTTTTCCTTTACCGTTGCCATGCTGCATCGACCCCAAATTAATCGGCTTATGAGCATTGATGTGATTACTTAGAGACTAACCACACTTATTCAGCTCTGTTCAGCTTTTGCCCATAGAAAACAACGATTTTGTATGGAAAGCGTACGCATCCGTTCAGCTTTACGGTCGCGTACGCATTCCATACAAAATGTCTGATTCCTGAGGATAATTAACTTACAACAAACAAAACACTGCTCTGTTTACCTTGAAAGGCAGTGAGTGGCTTTTAGGAAACAATAGGTAATATCCAAACTAAACTTAACAAAATAGTTTCATATTCAAACAAAAAAAAAAACAACACCGTTGTACATGACTCAGACACCTTTATCACAACAAAAAACCCGTCAGACCTTTTCCAAACATACATAAAAATACCGCACAAGCGTAGAAAGTACCTATAATCGACCTGGCAACACAGCCTAGCTTACCGTTCCTATAAATTCGGATCCCTCTCATAAATCTGACGCTAGTTGGCGCCCTAGGTCCTCAATTTAAACCGGGAGCCCCTAATGGGGTTGCCATATTACCCATCTATTTAATTTCCCGAATGGGTAAACGAATTAGGCTGGCAACTTTGAAACGAATTAAATTTTCGACGGTTGACTCATTGTGTTGCTGTGTGGCGTAGTTTGCAATGTGCAACTGCTACCGGTTTTAGGGGGATTGCAATTTGAAATACATGAAGATGAAACAGATCTCTATGCTATTTATAAAAAAAAAAGCATGAAACTGACATAAAAAAGTAACTTTTCGTAGCTTTTATTGATGGCTAAGACCTCACCTCTAGAGCTGGAGGTTGTGGGTTAAAATCCAGGCAAGTATTTTAGTACTTTAATTCAAATGTACTTTCCGAGTATATTTGGGACATTACTGACATCGGTAAAGGATAACATTGTAAGGAAACGGGGAGTTAATGTTGTATACAGTTGCCTCCAAAAGCTAGTTGATATTATTCCAACTAGCTTTTGGAGGCCACTTCTGTTGTGGCACACCACATTAAGGTTTAAAATTCTAGCGATCCAAATGTTTGAATTGCTATAAGGTTTTATTGACTAATTCAATTATTTGACATTATAAAAAAATAATCAAGTAATCCCTTAGGAGTACGGTAACGGACAACGGTTGGATGGACGGACGACCTAAAGAAGGTGGCTGGGATAGACTGGATGCGGAAGGCGGAGGACAGGGTGTTGTGGCGCAGCCTGGGGGAGGCCTATATCCAGCAGTGGACTGCTAAAGGCTGAGTTGAATCCCTTAGGAGTACCTTTTTTTAAAATCATAATAAACTTTATAAGTAACTATGGAGGCCACTGTAAGTCTGAAATCGCCAACCCCTTAGTTGATCAATGCTCGCTTCTCAGTTTGATGCCTTTGTCCTGCAGCCGGTCAATAATAGGCTGGTATTATTATTTCCCAACCTCTCAATCTCCGTATAACAATCTGGATGCAGCAACTGGTTGCAATTTACACAAAAAACTCACAATAACGGGCAGGGAGACTTTTTTATGAGATTACCGTACCATCGTTAGAGCTGATTGTAAGACATTTTCTATTCCCATTCATAACGGTTGCATTAGAAGACGTCTCTTGATTACTGGGACTAATGAAGACTTAATTCTTAAGTTGATTATGTCTTTGTCTTTTTTTAAATAATATGAAAAAGATGCAAGGATCCGTTCGGTATTACTAATTTTACTTCCAGTGTCGTGATATAAAATGGACAGAAATAATGCGTTGATCAATCACCATGTTTGAAGGAGTTTGCTGCCCATTATGTTGACATAAATCGATAATTGTCGTTGCTTATATATTTAGTATGTACCTATGTGTCTATTATTTAGGATATGTATCTATTTTAGTAGGTATATTACTGCACCAATAACAAACCCATTTTATGTCCAGGCAAATCACTGGCCATTCCAAGGTTGCCTGGAAGAGATCGCAGAAAGTGATAAGGCCGCCGATTGTATATTTGTAGGATTCAATAAAAAAAAATTGTTATGTATTTTTGTGGTATACAATAAAGTATATATAATTATTATAAATCTTTATATAATAAAAGGGCGAGAAAACTGACTATGGCCGCGTCCTAACCAAAAGCAATCATCGTGTACTCGCGATCTTTTATATGAATGACATTATGTAGTCGCACGACCAATCAAGTCGCGTTTGTACGTCAAAATTCATATGCACAGACGCCAGCACTTCAATCTACTACAATCTGTCAATTTCTTTATTAGATTTTCAACTTTATCGCTAAAGCATCATGATTCAAGGTTGATTGGGAAAATTTGACAGTTTCGGGTAGCTTGACCTGCTGGCGTCTGTACAAGAGATCGCGTCGATCGCGTATTAGCACGCGATTGTCGCTTTTGGTTAGGACGCGGGGTACTTCTTCGCTTCATTGGTTCAGTGGTCGCAAGCGCAATTGCTAAGCACGAGGTCCTGGGATTGATCAACAAGTTGGAAAAAGTGTATTTTCTTCCATAGGCTTTTTTTCAGACTGGATTTGTGCCTAGTTCATGGCAACAGGCTAGCCGGCTATTCGTTAGGGTTTTAATATAACTGGTAAATGCACTTTACATTTTTGACTACCCCCTCGGGAAATATAGGCGTAATGATAACGATCGGTCACCAATCACAGTAACCGAACGACATTTCCTTAATACTGTTAGGCACCTAATTTCGAAACGGTTGGCGCAGTGGCTGAGCGATCGACTGCTGCGCTGCGTGTCGTGGGTTCGATTCCCGCACGGAACAAATATTCGTATAGCATACAGGTAGTTATTCTGGGTGTGGCTGTTTGTGTATGTGACTTTAAATGTTTGTAAACGCACCCACGATACAGGAGTAATTAAAAGTGTGGGGCAACGTTTAAAAAAAAAAAAAATCGTAGTTAAATATTAAGATAAATAGTAAATGATAAATGATAAATGATAAAATGATAAATGAAATCAAATACTCAAATTGTAATTATGTCATATCCCTATGTATTTTACTGTGTGTACATAAATAATAAAATAAATAAATAAATGTGACCTCTCATCATCGTCATCATCTGCCTAGTCTTTTCCCAACTATGGAGCGACTGCCTATCTGACCTCCACAACCCAGTTACTGGGTAATACTCGTACGATACCCCTTGGCAGGGGCGTGCATTGGTTTTCAGAACAGGTAGGCACACTTCTTCGTTAGGTACAGACGCCAGCAGGTCAAGCTACCCGAAACTGTCAAATTTATCCAATCAACCTTGAACCTTTATACTTTAGAGATAAAGTTGAAAATCTATTAGAGAAATTTGGCAGATTGTAGTAGCTTGATGTGCTGGCGTCTGTACGTACGCACTTTAAGTAAAAAGTTATTGATTTACTGGGTATAATAACGTCTATGGTCGGGGGACCCCCGGCAGGAACGAAGTTCAAATTGATGGCTGTACCTAAAACTATGAAAATGACAAAATTCTAAAATTTTTGCAGCCGCCGTCTTGGATTTTCATTGTGACCTTATCGGCTTTAGCACCCTTAAAAACCATAAAAACGACACCCCCATGATGAAAAACTAAAAAAAATACAGCCGCCATCTTGGATTTTCATTTTGACTTTATTATCGGCTCCAGCACCCTCGAAAACCATGAAAACGACACCCTTGACGAAAAATTTGAAATTTTTTGCAGCCGCCATCTTGGATTTTAATTTTTACCTCACTATCGGCGACCTCATTATCGGTCCTTTTATTTCTTCACACGGCCAAATTACGAAGTATTATTTTAACATTCACACTCGGTTGGTTACTTGAGTAGGCATGCCTACTTTAGGATGATAAATTGCGAAGATCGAACGGCATACACGTGAGACGTACGTATTTCTAATTTCGTCGTATTAACTTGAACGAGTAAAGACCAATGAGAATGTGCGAATAGTACGGGAGCCGAGTAGGCCGTCTGGCGACTGCCTACTGCCGCGCGAGTTTGTCTGAAGATTTTATTTTTTGTTAGGTATGATAATTTAGTGAGTTTCTTAATTGTGGGGCACACACGCTTAAATGTAATTGACAGGCTTATGGTGTATCGATTTGTCGAGGTAGGCACTGCTTATGTGCCTATATGCAATGCACGCCACTGCTCCTTGGTAAGACTGGTTGTCAGACTTTCCGGCTTTTGACTACCCGTAACGACTGTCATAGATCCACGAATGACAACCGGGACCAACCGCTTAACGTGCTTTCTGAGACACGTAGGGATCTCCGTATGTATAGATGGTCACCCAACCACAGACCAACCGTGGCAAGCGTAGCTTAACCTGATCGATCGACCTGTGCGGCTGTTATTATTTAGCCACGGGCCACTCAAAAATAAATGTGACTTCTATGACTAAACTACACAACTAAAACAACAATTTATCGTTCGTCCACATTTTTGGAACAGCAACTTTAATCCATCTCAAACTGATATAAATGATTGTAGCAAGCCCCTGCCTGGATTAAAAATTTAAACAATATCCTACCATGATATTGGCAGAAAATGATTCGACTGTTTTGGACCGCTTGGTTACCGAATAGTAACTACAGAAAGTCAACTCTGTTCAACGAGCGAAAACAGGCGCACACACTCATAGACGGCTTTTTAGCACGAATTTACTCGCCCGAAACGCCATTTTTTTTTCAATGGGATACTCACACGTAGTTAATTTATTTGTGGGCCGAGTCGACAACTCCAGAAATATGTAATAGGCAATAGGTATTTGGAATTTTTTGCAATAAAGTAAAAAAAAAGTACATACATACATACATACACATACAGTACAAGTTTTTATAATGTCGCTACTATGCGCTAGTGATCTTCCGAAAAAATAATATTATTTAAAAGGGACGATTCGCTCGTTTCGGGCTAGTAAATTCGTGTGAATTTACTAATAACTTAATAAGTCACATAGAGGCAACCGTGGGGCGTGCAGCGTGAAGTGTGTCTATGTTGTGTTTGTGTGTTCTCGCTCGTGAAGGTCAGATAGGCAGTCGCTTCATGTAAAATACTGGTAATCAGCTGTATCCGGTTAGGCTGGAAGCCGACCCCAACATAGTTGGGAAAAGGCTAGGCAGATGATGAGTGTATATTTCTAACTTTATCCATTTTCCTCACTCCACACATCTACGGAGGATGGAGTATTGAGCAGACCTTCTGTGCTATTTAATTCCTTGTCCTGACTAAACCTTGTACAATCCAATTAGGATGCTGACGAACGAAATTTTTCAATAATATTTACCTACGTTAAATATTTTATTTGGAATAGTGTTGGGACTTAGAGGAAGGATAAAAAGGATATGGCGTAATATTGCAAGATTGTTGTTTCCTAATGAGGTTATCATGCGTTATGATGCCTTAGGAGTCTAACTATTCCTTATTTAGAGTCACCTCCGTCATCCTAATCCTAACTAATATTATAAATGCGAAAGTAAGTATGCTTGTTTGTTACCTTTTCACGCCTAATCCACTGAACCGATCATCATGAAATTTTGCGTATACGTTGTCAGGGGTATAGAAAATAACATGGGCACTTTCATCTAGAAAAAATACTGTTCGCGTGGAAAAGAATAATAACTTTCGACGGTCACAGTTGCTTTAGGACGCTAGATGGCACTACGTGTCTTATCAATCATGATTGAAATATGACCCGACTTTCTGAGCAGTATTCTAACAAAAAGTAATAAGCTTGCATGAATTCACGATAGTATTTCAATCATTAGTATTATGCTTTTAATAGGATTTGGATGAATTTTGGCACACAGATGTTTATTATAACCTGGATTAACTCATAGGATACTTTTTATCCCGGTAATACGTTTCCGTGGGATAATTTCCGACCTCCACGCGGGCGAAGCCGCGGTCTTTTAGTAGGTACTCCTTGTACTGAATAATCCTAAGACTAGACTAAAGAAAGCTTGAAAATTTCTTGGTTATGAATAGAGGGTGTAAAGGTTATCATAATTATAGCATGTTTGAACTGCAAGACCACGCCAACATAATTATCTAATTATACGTAATGAGGCTAGGGTGGTACCCCGAAAGTCTGACAACCAGTCTTACCAAGGGGTATCGTATACTCTATTATCTTTTTTTTTAAATGATATAAACTAGTGCTTGACTGCGATCCCGCCTAATGGAAGCAGTGATGCATTCGTTGATGGTAAAGCGCACTAATTTATTATAAGCCTATTCACTCTAGCCTTGAAAACACTTGAATTATAATCGGACGGGAAGACCGCTGCAGGCAAATTGTTCCAGTCGATGTGCACGGTCTAAACGACGAGGCGAAACGCTTCGTCCGGATCGCGGCGGTGTCAACAACGTAAGGGTGGACACTTGCCGTACGACGGGTTGCGATGATAACGGTGATGGCGGAATTACGTCATGTAATTCCCGCGCACACTTTCTAGAATGCATCCTGTAGAATACCGAAAGGCTTGCTACTATACGCCTGTGCTCCAGGCTTTGTAGATTTGTATTTAAAACAGAGTTCTGGTCCCGTCACTAGTAAGTACACACGGCTACGTACTTATAGTCTACATCAATGTAAAATAAAGATACAAAATATTCATGTAAAAGTATATTAAAACTCATATGTAGTTCTATAACCGAAGACAAAGGGCTGTCATGGTTCATAATGATTTTTAATTTTTTATTAATATTACTATTTGCTGAAGGATTGAAGATCAAAGCAGATATTTTATTATTAGTTGACATTGCTGTTTTATTTCTGTCCAAATTCATAAGAATTCAAACATTTTTAATCGCGGTATACTTTCTTCAGTTTTCTGCATCTAGTCCAACACCATCTTTTGTTTTTCTAATCCTTTTGAGAACTTTTCATCATCATCATCATAATTTCAGCCGAAAGACGTCCACTGCTGGACGGTGGCCTCCCCCAAGAGGTTGTTGGGCGAGGCATATTTCCAGCAGTGGACGTCCACTTCGACCGGTTTTATGCTGCTCGCATCCAACAGGTTCCTGCGGCCTTACAAGGTCAGCTACCGTAGTCAAGGGGTAGCCGGGCCGCGGGACACTAGGGTCCAAGTATTATTTGTGCTTATCATTCTTAGGGGAGTTTTAGAATGAACCTTTATATGAGCAAAATTATTGTAAACTTTTAGCCACAGCAAACATTGATCACGTGACATCCATATTTTTGTTTTATTTTTACCTAAATCGAGAAAGATGCGCAACAACAAATATTGGCAATAATTTTACCTTGGCTTAAAAGATATTGTAAGAGAAAAATCCAATTACTTCCTCTTTTTGTCCGATTAGCGATTTGAGCCTACCTTCTTGGAAGTGTTTACGATTCAAAGTCAGTGTTGATTACTACTAAGCCGAAGTTACAAAAAAAAAAAAACAATGGACAATTGTAGACAATATTATGTAGCTTGATAACCTGGACTTACTACTTACTAGGTAGAGCATAACATAACATCACGCCTGCAAGCCCCGAAGGGTTATGCAGGGGTAGCGGGATTGTCCGAAAGGGTTACCGCTGCCCTGGAACATAAAGGGCTAAGGAAGGAACACGGGTGGGTTTTAGTCAGTAAGAGTCTGACACTCCCTCCTCTGAGTCATTTGATGATTTCACATCCTCAAAAAAAAAAAAAAAAAGGGTTATGCAGAGGTGTATGTATATTACACCCAGATTTCGCTAGAGAAAGAAAGGTAGAAATAACCAATTACGTTGTAATTTAGTTATTGTCTGTGGAAGCCTCATTATGTTTTGATCTGCCAACTGAAAACAGGACACTGGTCAGTACTGGTCAGTTCTAGGGAATATAATTATGTAACGTCTTCATTGTATGATTGTTCAATGGGCTCACGATCCCATTCCAGGTCCTAGAGGTTTACTCGTGCGCTGGTATTCTAAGAAACAAACTCGAAAAGGCTTATGTGCCTGAAATTTCACCAGAATCCTTTTCATACGGTAACAGTAATGCTGCTTGTAGAAATAAGTAGTACAATTATATTATAAGTAGGTATTGTGTATTTATTTTATTTCTTAATATTAACCGACTTCAAAAAAAGAGAAGGTTCTCAATTCGGTTGTTTTTTTTTTGTTGTTAACTCAGAACTCCGTTATTTATAAGCCGATTTGCAAATTTAATTTTTTATTTGAAAGAATTGTCATATAGGAATTTCATCAAAAATGGTTCAGTAGTTTGGTTTTTAAACCAAAATCACTGGTAAAAATTACAACTTAAAAGTGAAAAATAAAAATCTTTTAAAAAAAAAAAAAAAAAATTGCAATTGACTTCCAAAAAAGACACGAAAGTGAAAAATAATTTTAATTTTGGAAGTCGAGGGTAAACAACGAAAATGCGAACTCAACGACAGATGATATACCTACTATACCTACTATACTAGGCTAATTAGCCAAGTTTTGACGTGTCACTTACGGAGCGTGTACTACTATAACCTATCTACCTCTTTATACTTATAATATAATATAAAACGTTTATTTTCTCTACACAAGTTATGAACATAATGCTAGAGTTTGACAGTAGTGCACGAACAAGGAGCTAACTTTGTGAGAGGCTGGAGCCTGAGATAGATTTATACAGGGTGGCAGGGTCATTGACGCGCAAACTGTAACCATGGATTCAGCACATGATACTAGACCCCACAGGGTAGACATTTTTCTTCGGTTATAAAAAAAAACTTCTGTTTCATAGAAAAGTGCAATAGCTACGCGGTCAAAATGTATGGAATAGCAATATTTTTTTTAATAACTGACGAAAAATTTCGACGCTATGGGTCTAAACTCATGTGCTGAATCCATGGTTACAGTTTGCGCGTCGATGTCCCTGCCACCCTGTATAAAAACCTGTATTACAGGTCACCAGTCAATATAATTGACTACTAAACGGCTATTAAAAGAAAATCTCACCGCAAAAATCCTTAATCTTCACAAAATAAATGTAACTTCTGTAGTATCTGCACACTTGTCCTGCGCCATAAATACCACCTCAGTATTTCTGAAACGACACTTAAACGCGATTTTTATTGTTAGCAAAGTACCTACAAGATAATATCTTTTACCTAGCATTATTACGGAGGGTCACTCCAAAATACCCTCCTACCCTCAAGGGCCATTGTAATAAAAAAGATCGGACAGAAATGAACGCACAAAATGTATAAGACTTTATTAAGATTTCGTATTAGATTTTTTTCTTGTGAAAATTTTAAGTGAGTCTTTTTTTGGCTCCAATTTCAATTATGGCTTTTTCTGTGTTCTGTTCTGTTCTGAATTTAATAATTTTTGTGATTATGGATATTTATTGGAGGTAGGAAAATTGGTAATTGTCACTGAGTGTTTTTAGTGGGAAAATTCTATAACTGAAATCGTAGTAGGTACAGACGCCAGCACATCAAGCTACTACAATCTGTCAAATTTCTTTTATAGATTTTCAACAGTATCGCTAAATATCAAGGTTGATTGGGAAAATTTGACAGTTTCGGGTAGCTTGACCTGCTGGTGTCTGTACCTACCCAAGTAGATACCTACATCGCAAATATTTGTATTCATACAGCATTGGACAAAAAAAATGGGCAAAACATAGCGTACCTATATAAGTACATAAACATTACAACACCTGTTTTACACCCACCTATGTATTACAAATAAAAACTTCGATGTTATCTTTGAAATCTGATTGTTATAATGTAAATAATATACTACTACTTACTTACTACTTACTAATAAAGACGTATTTAAAAAATACAAACAAAAAAATTACCAATTTAATACTTGCTGAAGGAAGAAGATATTGCCTTCTTCCTTCAGCAAGTATTAAATTGGTAATTTTTTTATTTGTATTTTTTAAATACGTCTTTGAAATATGATTGGTATAATGTAAATAATGTAAGATTGCCTTCTTCCTCAATAAGTTAGTATTAAATTGGTAATTTATATTTAGTATGTACAGACGCCAGCACATCAAGCTACTACAATCTGCTAAATTTCTTTAATCGATTTTCAACTTTATTGCTAAAGTATTAAGGTTCACGGTTGATTGGGAAATTTTGACAGTTTCGGGTAGATTGACCTGCTGGCGTTTGTACTTACTAGACGAAGGATATTATTATTTCGAAAATTAACTAACCATGGACAAATAATCAGCTGATCGCTTAGTATAGGGAAGGTCTTAAAAACAGGTTTTTATTAACCTAGCTCAGGCAGGTTGCCACAAGTTATAATGTGAGTACAAACGCACCTTTCATAGGTAATTAAAAACGTGTAAATTAAACTAGCTTTTATATTAGTATTTAAGCTAATCTGTCAAGAACATGGTTTTACTAAGTATTTATAAGTTTGTAAATGAATTACTTTGTAAAAGGACCTAATTAAGTTTTTGTTTATTTACTCGTATTTATTTAGAAGAATAATGCCAAGATTGAAATTTCATGTGAACTTTCTACTTCTTTTTTTTTTCTACTTCTTGTAGGAAGCTGTGATGATACATTATTACTTCCTGGATAATTTCACGAATGTCATCTCGCGACAATCAACCGGCGGTGCCAACCTATAAGAAATTGTTGCACTAACCTTAGATTTATATTATCTTAAAATTATAACAACGTAAACAATTGTTGGTTGGTCATAAAAGAAAAAACGAAACTCACAAACATACATGAACCCTGAAAACATAACATAACTACAAAATTTTTGGGCAGTCGTGTAAAAACAACAGAAGTTTACGTTAAAAAATTTAAATAAATGAAAATCTCTATTTATCTAGTTGACGACTTATTTTGGTCTTGTTAAAGTCAACCATCATTAGGTAGAATAAATACGTACGTAGGTACACGTACACAAATATAATAATCTCATAAAAAGATAGCGCCAGCAATTTTTTTTTCGACAACGATTAACGCTTTTTCTGCCATGAGGTCATCCATCACGTACCTAATATCATAAAGTCAGTTTTTTCTCCCTACAGATTGTATTATGAGTAATCTGATCGTGAAAACAATGGGCGCGGTGATTACCTACTCTAGTAAATGAGCTTGATTACTGAGGGAACTAATTAGTCGGAATTCTTGCTGACTGTACTATGGTATTGATTTTTATGTCTGTGTTTGAGTTTTCATTTCTTGTTGAAGGGCTTGTGGCTAAATAATAACCCTCGCACGGGTCGATCTTTAAGGTTAAGCAACCCTTGCCGAGGTCAGTCCGTGGATGGGTGACCATTTATAACATATCGAGAACCCTCCGTGTCTCGGTAAGCACGCCCAGCTATCATTAGTAAATCGTTCACAGTAATTACGGGTAGTCAGAAGCTCGAAAGTCTGCCAACCAGTCTAATTTTATTAAGGGGATGATTATGATGTTACCCAAGGGTTGTGGAGGTCCGAAAGGGTTACAGCTGCCCTGGAACATAAAGGGCTAAGGAACGAACACGGGTGGGTTTTAGTCAGTAAGAGTCTGACACTCCCTTCTGCTCCACCCAGAGCGGGAGGGGTCATTTGATGATTTCCCATACTCAAAAAAAAAAAAAATGGTTTTGGAGGTCAGATAAGCAGTGGCTTCGTGTAAAATACTGGTATTAGCTGCACCTGGTCAGACTGGAAGAAAAGGCTAGGCAGATGTATATTGCGGCGAAGTCCAAAAGTAGGGTTATGTTTTTTATTCATAAATAATTAAGTATGTACAAAAAAAAACTGTATATAAGTAGTTTATCAGTCATCTTGTTACCATAACACAAGCATTAGGTTGCTTAGCTTGGGACTAGATGGCGCTGTGTGAAATGTCCAGGGAAATTATTATTATTATTATGTAAAGAAAGAAAAATGATAATTTATGGTCTAATTCGATCAGATGCGACTGAAACGATTGAAGTTGAGCTCTGAAAGTGCCATACATTATATGTATGTGCTCAACTTCGACTTCCTTCCTTCCTCTCCTTCCTTTCTTTCTTCTTCGACTTTCTTTGTGTCACAAAATCAAGTCAAACGATTGAAGTTGAGCACATACATATAATGTATGGCACTAGTTTTCCGCGATATCATTACGACCCCTGTGACATAATGTTATCGCGGAAAATTCAATACGCTTACACAAATACTGCATAGCTTACAGAGTAAGCAAACTGAAGTGGCAGTGGGCTGGCCATGTTTGTCGAAGGATCGATGGCAGGTGGAGCAGACGAGTCCTGGAGTGGAGACCGCGTATCGGCAAGCGTAGTGTGGGACGTCCCCCAGCTAGATGGACGGACGATCTAAAGAAAGTTGCTGGGACAGACTGGATGCGGAAGGCGCAGGGTGTTGTGGCGCAACCTGGGAGAGGCCTATGTCCAGCAGTGGACAGCAATAGGCTGAGTTGATTGATTACACAAATTTTAATCCTAAAATTTGTGTTTCCAAGCTTACCTAAATGACAATAAGCTGACGCAATTCGAATTATTAGGCTCATTATAGTATTTTCATTATAAATGTGAAGTACGCATAAAATTGAGAAAATTCCTAAAGAAAAATACCTTCCGAACAACTACAATAGTCTCTTATTACCTCTTAAGCCCAGATTTAGTTCAACTTCTTAAGAACAATCACCCAAAAATGTTAAGCAATCAGTACTTAAAACTAAAAACGTAATCACAGGACGATTTAAAGGCCCATCCACACAGGCGTGACGCGACTTCGCGACACGACTTTACGTTAGTAAAAAGGTCTTGCGTCATCAATCCGCACTTATTTAAAGCTGACTGTAGTTAGGTTTCCTCCATTGCACACCATTTCCCGGCCTAAGGTCTCCACCAGAAAACACAAAAAAAAAAAACAGAAAACAAACAGTTATAACATTAGTGTGTGCCTCACTGTAGTGCCAAATAGGCTCAGTTCAGCATAACTTACAGACAACTATTGCTTGACGCTGGTTTTTTAGCTACATTGAACAGGTGGTCGGTCTTCTCCGAGCGTGACCTGCCCTGGGTGGATACCCCGGATAGTAGATGGGCTAAGAAAGTGATTGAATAGATACTCAATCACTTTCTTAGGCCATGAGACTTCTACTTATTTCGCGCTATTTTTTACTACTTTTATGAGCGATATTTATCCTTAGTACATTTTCTTTAAAGGTAATTTTCTGTAAAGATTTGCGATACCTGTGTGTCAAAATCGCAATGCCAGACGACGCGCGTCTCCTGTCGCGTCTGTGTGAGGTAGCCTTAAAAGGTTCCAGTACATTCCTGAAGCGAAACTTTAGCCTTTTTTACGTCGACATTTTTCGTAATGAAGATGGTTTCTAAAAAGCAATTCCCGTGCAAAAGGGTTTGCAATTTCGGTCAGTTTTTATCATGATCTTGTTAATTTGCGGAGGTCCCGGGTTCGCTGGAATTAGTGGAGAAAGTGTTATTCAAACAATCATTTGGTATTAAATAGATTTTTGTAGGTTTAAATCGAATGATGTTGTCTCTACAAAATAAAGATTTTTGCACACTCGGCGTTTCCTATCTGACTGATAAGAAAGGCCAAAACAAACTCAGAGGTCATAGACTCATTTAGAGTCCAAACTAGTCTACTAGTCTTGGTCAGATCATGTGAAGACCTTGTAGATTGGTGTCTGAAATGGTCTTTTGTGGAACACAGATTGACTGGACCTGTATAGTAAATGCATGCATTTGTCAGTAATCATGCAGCTTAACTTAGAACTTAAGGAGTTCAAAGATTCAACGAACAAATGCCAAAGAAAGGACATTTGGGTAGGCCGCATAAGTGATCACGCCTGTCTTCTTAGACTGGTTCGATAGACGTGTTTAGTAATATTCTCATTCGATAAGTTATGTTAAAGTCCCATGAAATAGGACCAAGCCTATTGCCAGCAGCCAGGCACAAACCCAGATTAGGGTCTGCTACCGATTGTTAATTAATTTATTTACATACATAATATTTATTGTACACCATAAAATACCTTAAAAAAAAAAACATTTAACACTGCAAAACATATGTATATTTGGCGGCCTTATCGCTTTCTACGGTCTCTGGCAACCTGGAATATATACTCAATACTCAATACTTTATTGCGTTCCATAGTGTACATTAGGTCTTATAAATAAAAATATAGCAGAATCACTATGTACCCTGTCGGGCACAGCAGAGGTAGTAGGAGAGAGGAAGAGGGCTTTGTATATAATTTCGGTAAATGGTCCATAAACAAGTATTTTTGTATAATTATATAATACAAGTATTCTATATATTTTTATATTATATTTTATTGTATTATTAATATTTTGTTTATTATTACAAATTATTATTTTATATATTATTATTAACTCTGTTATATGTGTCGGTACTCAATAATTATATTATTATATATTCCGTTTGAGATAGATTTTAATGAGTGTATAATATAGTTTTGTCATGTACTGTCTTATTTTGTTAGTTTTTAGTTAAGTGAGTTTATCGTCAAAGGAATCTTTTATTGTGTAGGTAATAACATTTAGGTTCCAGAAAAAGAATATTTTTGTATAATTATATAAGTATTGTATATATTTTGATATTATATTTTATTGTTTTGTTAATATTTTATATATTATTATTTTATATATTAATAATTTATATATTATTATTAACTCTGTTGTATTAAGTATATTGTATTTTTATTTTTATTTATATATTATTTTTATATTATTAATTATTGTGTCGGTCCTTAATAATTATATTATTACATTTTTCGATAGATTTTAATAGGTGTATATAGTTTTGTCATGTACTGTCTTATTTTGTTAGTTTTTAGTTAAGTGAGTTTATCGTCAAAGGATTCTTTTATTGTGTAGTAACATTTAGTTTCCAGGAAGCGTCTTAATTTGTGTAAAAACACATTGGTTTTAATTTCGTTTGTTATGATTTTAGGTAACTTGTTGTATATTTTTACTGACATAGCGAGAGGGCCTGTTGAGTGCATTTTTAATCGAGATGTAGGTAAATTTAATCTATTTTTGTATCTTAAGGTGAGTCTTGTTTGGATATCCTGGCGAGTGGTATAGTAGTCTGCATATTTTCGTACAAATTTGCAGATTTCGAAAATGTATAAGCAAGTTAGGGTGAGTATCTTGTGTTCTTGGAAGTGTGGTTTACAACTGTCAGTCTGTTCAATGTTTGTCATTATCCGAATTAGCTTTTTTTGTAGAGTAAATATTGTGGCTGACTCAGTGCTATTCCCCCACAGAATAATGCCATAGGTGAGCCATAGGTGGTGGAATGGACAGTGATGGTGTGGACTGGGGTTGCCATTAGTGCAAAATAATAAGTATACAGATACCCACACAAAACAAACACTGCACTGATAGGAAAACTCTGCTGCTCTACCTGAGTATTGAATGTCATAATTACTGCTTAACAAATATGTATTTACAGAATTATAATCATTAGAATCAGTAATACAACTTATTAAGTTAGCATAATCCTAAAATGTCAAGATTTCATGAAATAGTCATTCAGTAGGATTACTTGATCTTAGAGAGTTGTGTTGATGACTTTAATGATTATAATTCTGTAAATACATATTTGTTACGGCCGCGAATCATATTTTAATCAACGTACTCGTACAACTTAGTAACTACTGACCAGCAAATTGCAAAAAACATAAGAAAATTTGAATTTCGCGGGCTACCTTGGAGCATCCACCTTAAGCAACGACGTAGCCATTGATTGACCCAAAAAGAAGGAAAAAGTAGGTTTATTTATCACAGCAACATGTGGAAACAAAAAGATAATTAACTTGAGTAGTAATAAAAAATAAAACTATAATAAATATAATATATACATATAGAGTGGAAGGGACATCGACGCGCACCCTGTTACCAAGAATTCTGTACATGATTCTGAACCCTGTATAGAAATTTTCTTTATTGATCATCATCATCATCTGCCTAGCCTTTTCCCAACTATGTTGGGGTCGGCTTCCAGTCTAACCGGATGCAGCTGAATACCAGTATTTTACATGGAGCGACTGCCTATCTGACCTCCACAACCCAGTTACTGGGTAATACGATACCCCTTGGAAATAAATAAATTAAAATAAATTTTCTTTATTGATAACCAACCAAAAATTTCTAGAATCATGATAAGTAAATGAAAACAAAATCAAAATCGGTTCATCCGTTCGGAAGCTACGATGCCACAGACAGACATACACACAAACAAAGAGAGAGAGAGAGAGAGAGAGACACACACGTCAAACTTATAACACCCCGTGGTTTTTGCGTCGGGAGTTAATAATGATAAATGATTTTTATTTTGTAAGTAGGTTTGTACAAACAATTACACGTTAATCATAGGTATTTTAAATGTGCCGACTTCATGGTTACGGATTGGGCGTCGATGTCCCTGCCACCCTGTATAATCACGAGCACAAAACAAAAATAGTCGACAGCTGCACGTCATGACTGTGACCTACTAGTCAAACTACTGACGTCATTCCTTGTAGCCTTTGGATCAAAGCTATTATAAAAAGATTAAAACTACCCACAATTAACATAGTTCCAAGGTACAAGCTAGCTCATAATGATGCAAAGAGAAAAGTTAACTCTACTGAATCTTCTCCGCTTTATCAAACTAAAAAAAAACGTATTAATGAGGTCGCCCTATTTCTTGGTGAGCTGCACAATTATTGGTTTAATTACACGGTAGATTACCGTAGGGGCCGCGTTAAACATTGTTATATTGGGGTAGGTAGATAGGTTATGTGGGTGGGTAGGTTGTTGCTAAATAATAGCTGATCGGTCGATAATGTCGTTGGCAAGTGCGTGGATCAGTGACCAATCTTGATATCACAATCTGAATCAATTTGAAGGATATTGCTGATGATCTGATATGATCTCAAAAGTCGATAATAATATTATTGGCTCTTCAATGAGGTTTTCTGTCTCCGCGTTCATTACAATCTTCTTCTTCATCTTCCGTGTCGCTGGCACAGTTGTATTTTAAATGGTGTTTTCTCAAAACTATGCCACTTCCACGGCGTTGTCGTTGACAGCTGGCATAGCTCGATGATGAAACACAATGTAAATTGTTTGTGAATAAATAAATGAAATGAAATAAATGCTCCATCACGAGTCCGACGAGAAGTTGCGTGCGCAGTGGAGATACTCAAACAGGAATCTAATACCAGACACCCACTATCTGACTGTGGCAGGATATTCTTCCTAGTACCACCTATCTACCACCGTAGGAGCATCTCCCTGCAGGGTATAACCTTCCGTGGTCCACTTGGAAGTCTCTGAACCGTCTCCGGACACAAGTGAGAAGATATAAGTCCAACCTGGTAAAGTGGGGCTACCTTGACGGAACGGTAGTAGGGTGTAATTGTGGAGCTAAGTCACACACCATGCTCCACCTTCTATCCTGCCCTCTGTGTCCCAAAACATGCAGTCAAAGTGACCTCTGCGTTGCCACCGACAGCGCCGTTCAAGACAATGTAGGTAAGTAATTTATGATCGCAGTATTTCGTTTTTAGCAGACGAGAAGACACTTCCCCATGAAGCTGTGCCTCACCTTGCCTTACCTTTATTATCTAAGTACACCATTAACATAGTGTACATAATAAATAGTATTCTATTCTATTCGTTTCTATTCTACCGCAACTCGGCACCCTAATTGCGTAACACGCTAATCAATTGCTTCATATGTTCGAAAAAAATGTCTGTTCAACAACGTAAATAACGCAATGAATGTTGTTGAACTGTCAAAATGAAAGTTATTACTACTGATAGTGTGTAACTACCCTGCAGAACTCGATTTATCCATACCTACTTAATATTATAATATTGACTGCGAAAGTAACTCTGGGTGACTGTCTGTTGCTTTTCCAAGCTAGAACGGATTTTGATGTAATAAGGCACAGGACTATGGTCTGACTTAGGACATACATTTTACTGTAGTACGTTCCCGTGGGATAATTTCCGACCTCCACGTGGGCGAAGCCGTGGGCAAAAGGTAGTCATCAATAAGTATTTGGGTACATAATTATCTACCCAAATACTTATTGATGACAGTATCGAGTCTGATCTCAGTATCGATCTGTCAAAAATACTCCTAATTTCCCTACATTTTTGTCCAGTTTTTGACATTGATTGTCGCTGAGATGAGATAGCGACTAGATTTTGAACGTTTTTAATTACGAGAATTGACTTTCTGTATATTGCATTAATTACTTCTTTGAACATCAAAGCAATAAAAGTATTCGACATCAAATCATCATCTGCCTAGCCTTTTCTCAACTATGTTGGGGTCGGCTTCCAGTCTAACCGATTGCAGCTGAATATCAGTATTTTACATGATTGGACTGCCTATCTCACCTTCACAACCCAGTTACTTGGTAATACAATACCCCTTGGTAAGACTGGTTGTTAGACTCTCGGGCTTCAAACGATCCGAGAGGTAACGACCACGCTTGACAGCCGGGACCAACGGCTTAACGTGCTTTCCGAAGCACGGAGGGGTATGTAAAGATGGTCACCCATCCACGGACCAACCGCGGCAAGCGTAGCTTAACCTGATCGATCGGCCTGTCAGGTGCGGCTGTTATTATTTAGGGGCCCATGTAGCTGTTTCATTTAATAGCCCAGTGGGTAAGGTCGTGGCATCGATATAGATTAATTATGCTTTCCATGTTTTTAGGTCATTGCGTTGATTGCCATATCGAAGTGGCAGAGTTCTGGCGAGGTTTTTATTATTTTTGTATTACCCTTTTAAAATAACCAATACATAAAGAAAGAAAGAAAATACATTTATTTGTGCATTTTTAATCGGGATGTAGGTATGTTTAATCTGTTTTTATGTCTTAAAGTAAATTTAGTTTGTGTCTTCCCTTTTTGTGTAGAATTCCGGGTATCTACGTATAAATTTACAGAGTTCGAAGATGTAGAGGCAAGGTAGGGTTAAAATTTTTTGTTCCTGGAAGTGGGAATCTTTGACAGCCGTTGCGGGTAGTCAGAAGCCCAAAAGTCTGATAACCAGTCTTAACATCGTATTAACCAGTAACTAGGTTATGGAGGCTGATAGGCAGTCGCTCCAGGTATTATAATGGTATTCAGCTGTTCCCTGTTAGACTGGAAGCTGACACCAACATAGCAGTAACATAGTTGGGAAAGGGCTGGGCAGATTGACTGAAATGAACTAAAGCTTAGGAATATTTTTGGGCAAATCAAACTGCAATAACTTCCATCGTACCTAGAATACCCGATTAATTCAACATTATTACTAATTTTACTACCGAACATAAATTACACGTTTCAAATAAAGATTACGTCTTTAGTTTAATCTAAAGAAAATATCCCCGAGCGATATCTCTGCGAGCTGACATGTAAGGTAGCGGGGTGAGAGTAGCGGAGCGATTTTGACTAGGAACAATCAAACTCTACCCTCTCTGAATGACTCGTTGGTTTAGTGGTAGCAAGCGGTACTGTTGAACATGACGTTCGATTCCCGGGTTGGGTAAAATGTTATTGGGTTTTTATCCGGAATTTTTCAGTAGCAGCAGGTAGATGGCAATAGGCTCGCTCCCTTGGGATAAAAACACAACTAGTGACATGTGGGTATACAATACAGTACACCTCTGCAACCCTTCGGGAAAACAAGGCGTGATGTTATGCAACCAAACTCTGGGTTAACTACAATATCCAACATTTTCAAATTAAAAACCCTTGTAAGACATATCCATAAGTAACAACAGGAATTTAAATAAGTGCATGGGAATTTGTAAATATCATGTCAAAAATAAATTATGTTTTAAACTAGATGAGGTCATAAATAATGTATTTCAGTTACATGTGAAAGAGTGTTCATAATGAAAGTTTTTCCTATGCCGATGAACAATCATATCGGGCACACGGTTTGCCTACATATAATTCGGCTCTTCGCAGTATCTGTCTTACTAAACGCTTTTCCCATATCACTCTGTCCACAACCTTACTGGAATATCTTTTAGTTCTTAGAGAGCGTCCCAGATAGTGGAGACAAAGAGAGATTGTTAGAGAGCGCTTTGAAAAATACGCAAAACCTTCCTTTTACGGGATATTTAAAATAAGTAACCTGAATTAGTGAGACCCGGATGCTTTGACTTAGGAGTCTTAGAAGAGTAAGGAAGATGCAGTTTCCTTTGTGTTTACTTTCAGCAAAGAATGACGTACCAGGAATTGGTGTTATTTATTCTAAGACTAAAAGAAAGCGAGGGATATCGGAAAGCGTTTTATGGAGCTCAAATGGAGTAAAGCAGCTCACCTGTCAAGGCGCGACATATGACAAGGCATTAACTCAACTTAAAATAAAAAAAAAAACTTTACATTTGGACTCCTCTAGAAATTTTACTTTTATGCTCTAGTTAGGAGGTCAAAAAATGACACCAACCGCTTAACGTGCTTTCCGAGGCACGGAGGGGTCTCGGTATGTAAAGATGGTCACCCATCTACGGACGAACTGCGGCAAGCGTACCTTAACCTGATCGATCGACCTGTGCAGCTGTAATTAATAAGCACGGGCACTTCAAAAAAATAAATGTGACTTCTATTAACTAAAACATCAATTTATCATTCGTCCACATTTCTGGCACAGCAACTTTAATCCATCTCAAACTGATAAGAATGATTGTAGATATATTAATGTTATTCTTTACCAAAAATCTCAACGCCACATATTCAAGGTTGACATGTTGATAGCGACGTCATATTTCTTCTTTGATCGACATAAAGGAATGTTAAAGTAAAAGACACACATGTCGTAGAACAAGTTCTGCTTATGATCGTGTATCAAAGGAACTGTTTGATTTGACAATGTTTTTGTTGTAACTTGTAAACGGTACTTGAGTTTCAAGTTAAGTTGACATTAAATACAAATTAATAAAGACGTACATATAGATGTGTACCGTACACAGTTTAGCAAAAAAAATAATGTTATGAACAACACAGAAAAAAGGCTGTGTGAGTGAGTTTATTTTTACACGTAAACCGAATTTGAAAGTTTTAAATAGAAATTGTGGGTTTGTAAGCTTTAGATAGTTTACATAATCAGCCTATAATGTTCCCACTGCTGGTAGATAGACCTCGTCTGTGTGGGATCCACTCCGCAAGCCCAGTGCGGGTTGGTAATTGTCACATGTCTTCGAATTTTTGGTTCTAGGACATGCCGGTTTCCTTCAGCGGTTTGCAGAGATGATGAAATAATTTACACAAAGTAAAGCGCCTGTCTGGGTTCGAACCTACGGCTCGTAAGTCGCGGCCGTAACCACTGGGCCATCACTACTCCTACACAGTTTAGAATAAAAATACTTTTTTTTTTTGAGGATGGGAAATCACCAAATGACCCCTCCCGCTCTGGGTGGAGCGGAAGGGAGTGTCAGACTCTTACTGACTAAAACCCACCCGTGTTCCTTCCTTAGCCCTTTATGTTCCAGGGCAGCGGTAACCCTTTCGGACGATCCCGCTACCCTGGCAGGCTTCGGCCGTATCGGGCCCCGTCAATCGTGCTGACATCTCTTTGAGGCGCGCGTGGAACACATACCGTACGCGCCGTCCGGCACGGGCCTGGTCCTGATCGGGCGGTGAGCTAGCTATTACTCTCCGCCCGCAGGCCCGCGCCTATACGGTGGCCGAGGGTCGGCTGTTGACTCCCATCCATAGTGCATCCCCCTTAAGAATAAAAATACTTACGTAAAGAAGTGGACGATGGGCCGAAAGGAACACATACACCCTTTTTTTTACGTAAAACCATTAGCGAGTCATGCAATGTAAGTCTTATTCTTATATCATTGTTATAAAGTATAAATTAGAATGATTGCCGAGAGTTGTATAAAACTCGTGGAATTATTCTAATTTTTACTTTTATAAGTAACTAGCTTCTGGGGTCCTAAAAAGGCCACCTTAAGCAATACCTCTAAAAGCTATTCATTTCCTGAATTCCCAGCAGATCATTAGCAAATCCTCTAATTTTCGTAAAATTTCATTTCATATTTGGTGTAAACATTGCCGCATGAAAAAAATAAAAACCGTAATTTTATCGGTAAATTTTTCATTACAGTTTTTATTGATCAAATTGGTTTTTTATTTTTTATTTCTAGTTTAAATGTTATTTCATTGTGATATGAATTGCACACAGATCATATTATGAATTGTCAGTTTGTGACCATTTTAAGATTTTTAATATGATTAGGCTCCCTGGTTGCGACTTCGTCCGCGTGAAATTTCGGCCCCCGACCATCAGGTAGCACCCATCGTCCACCTGTGCTATTACCTCGTTTTCGCTAAGTGTTCTTTATTTTTGCTAAGCTCCTAAGAGTGTTAGCGTGATGTTAGAGCCTTCCTCAAGAGTTGGGCTATCTGATGCAAAAATATTTATTTCAAATCCGACTTATCTGTTTGTTTGTTAGAACGCGCTAATCTCAGGAACTACCTCCTGAGATTAGTGCGTTCAAACAGACAAACAAAAAAACAAATAAACTCTTCAGGTCTATTGTTAGTAGGTAATATAGATAGATACAGATATCCGACATTGAATAATATACTACGAGGGCAGTAACACTAATTTCAATATTTTTTTTAAGGGAACTGAAGGCCAATTTCCGTAATTAAAAACGTTCAAAATCTAATCGCAATCTCATCTCAGCGACAATCAATGTCAAAAACTTGGATTTTAGACGTATTTTTGACAGACTAAAACTGAGATCAGCCGGTCGATTCTGTAAAAATCTCACCGTGAAAACTCAAGTGAAGTGAGCATGATGTGAGTTGTCAGTAGTGTCAATCCCTAGAATTATTTGGAATGACAGCTCACTCCACGCTCACTTCACTTATGTTTTCACGGTGAGACGGTTACAGAATCGCACTACAGACTGTGAACGTTCTTATAATCACGGAAATTGCCCCTCTGACTGAAACCGTTTCAGTAGTCCAATCTATACAGCCCACTTTCTGGACTGATCCTGTTCCCGAGCAAGGCATATAATTTTTTTATTGCTGTCATAAAAGGCTGAATTTTAACGCCATTTCACTACCTCGGGCTTTACAGCTATTTTTTAATGGAATATTTATTATTATGCTAGATTTTTTGTGGCCGTTTGCGTAAATGCATTTCAGATGCTATCCTGGTGTTATGTAAATTGTTCAGTTAGTAAATCGTTAAATTGGAATTCTGATGTGAGTTTTAAATTGTTGATTTAATAACATAGCAGTCGTGGGTCAGTGGTAACGGCTGCGACTTACGAGTTGTAGGTCATGGGTTCGAACCCAGACAGGCGCTTTACTTAGTGTAATTTATTTCATCACTACTGCTCTCAAAACTTTCTTTCCCCTCTCTGTGAGAGAGTGTGGGCCATAATCCAACACGCAGGCCCGGTCCGGGTTGGTGGATGTCACATCTCTTTGGTTCTAGGACATGCCGGTGTCATCACGACGTTTTCCTTCACCGTTTTGAGACCAGTCATGATGAAATTTTTCACACAAAGTGCCTGCTTGGGCTTCGAACCGACGACCTTACAACTCGTAAGTCGCGGCGGTTACAACTGAGCCACCACTGCTCTACTTACAGTACCTATGCATGATGAAATTAAAGCTATGATTTTATTTCCCTTTATTAAACGGAGTTGTATTTAGTTAATGTTATTTGCTAATTCATCATAATTAGGTAGGTAGTACATTCAAATGTTTTTGGGGTTCCGTACCTCAAAAGGAAAAACGGAAATCTCATAAGATCACTTCACTGTCCGTCTGCCTGTCCGTCTGTCAGTTGAAATTAATATCAAATACTCAAGGCTGTAAAACCCTTGAAGTAGTGAAAATACCAAACTTCTAAGTCAACGCAATCAAAAGATACGGGCGTTTATTTATATTTCATTTATGGCGCATATTTTGACACGTGAAAGGGAATCAAAACCTATAGGGGACTTCCCGTTAACCTAGAATCATGAAAGGCAAGAAACAATGTCATGTTCCGAAAAAAAAACCGAAAACCGTAAATTTTTAGTTACATACTTAAAAATTTGTACGAAATTCTCGGTTCGCGAGTCAGACTGTTTGTATTTATTTCGCAGCATACATTTCAGTTAAATAAACATGAAAATAAGCTGAACGTTAGATAAACCTTACACTAGAGATTTTTAATTATTTTCATTTAATCAAATGCAACGCTGCTAAATATTTCAATTTAAATCCTCTCCATCGCTTTTAAATCTGCAAACAACTATTTAACAGATTCAAAATGAAACTAAAACTCGTAAATCGTAAAATAGTAAGCTATTTAACCAATCAAGCCTTTGTTTTCGCTGATTTAACAGTTAAAATGTTTGTGTTCAGCGTTAAGTTCGTTTCAGAGCTTTGTCCGGACAAAATCAACAAACGCTTTTTCGTTCCACTAATCGGGTCATGGGTAGAACCAAACTGCTGAAAGGTGATGTAAATCGAAAGAACACAGGGAATTTGTGTGGAATTTACGTGAAAAACAAGGGTTTACAATGTCTGCACTTCATCGAATTGATGGTATGTGCTTATTCTAAGGGTGTGTTCATGTGGAACGCTGGTAACCTGCGTCGACAACCACTGGCATATCGGTGCCGCGGGGTAGTTGCATAACACACTGTCAGTAGTAATGGGTTTCATTTTGATTTTAGTTCAACAACATTCATTGCGTTATTTACGTTGTTGAGCAGACACATTTGTCGAATATATGAAGCGTTGGATTAGCAGTATCCTTTAAAATGATTCACATTGTAATTGATCGTGTATTACGCAATTAGGAAGCTGGTTACCAAAACAGGCGGTGGTTGTCAACGCTGACTTTTTGTTAAGTGCTCATAAACACGAGCGACACGCGTCATCGGCAGAGGTAACTGAGTAAGCATCCGTCGACGCAGCGCCGGCTGCCGTCAACAACATACCACTTGTGTATTTCAGCACCGTACTCAAATAGTAGTTGACGCGTGTCGCTCGTGTTTATGCACACTAAATCAGCGCGAACCGTCGTCGATAAGCTCCGACAAGTTCCTGTCTGAATAGCCGGAGCGGGCTCGCGCTGATTTGGCAAAAAGTATGAAAACTGTATGCACCGACCAGGGTTGACAACCAAATCGGCATGTCCTAGAACCAAAGTTTCGAAGACATGTGACATCCACCAACCAGCACTGGGACAGCTTGGTGCATTACGGCCCGCACACTCTCACAGAGAGGGCCTGTGTCCCAGCAGTGGGAACCTTATAGGCTGATTATGATTATTAGAGCTTTTAAAAGAGTGTTTCTTCCTTAGATAGTGTTATTTATGAAAAGAAAGAAAGAAAGAAAAACATTTATTTAGCACAGACTAAAACACACACAATACACCAGATACATACATCAGATAGCAACTAATAAAAAATAAATAGAAAGTATAGAGACATATTATTATATTATTATCATCACCCAAATTTTAGCTGCTGTGGACATATTATGGGTAGTGTTGGTTATTGCGCAATAGAAAAACCGTTTGCAGTTCAAATCAATTATAATTTACGAACAAGTTAGTCACACTAGCGAATCACACACTGGAGGTACACGACACAACGATACGGAACGCGAGACAGAGTCTGAGCACATGTTGTCCGTACGATGTCCAATGTTCAGTCACGAGCAAAAGTATGTATACACTCGGCTTTATTCAAAAGCGATTTACTCCTTTATTTTTTAATGAAATTTTATGTTGTTACGAACATAGCATTGCCGAACCCATACGTTTATGTAATGTGTCGTATTACAATGTTGCATTCGTTATTTCATGAAAAAATCGCAATTGAAAGTTGCCAAGTGCTGACATATTGGTGCTCGTGACTGTTCATGAGATCTGCTCCACACCGCTCTTGTAGTTGGAGCTCTCCTCGACCCCCACGAACTCAGGCTAAACTCTGTCCAATGCCGCCGGGCGGCGCTGGCGTTCTGAATAGTCAAACGAATAACTCCGACATATATGTATGTACTCGTATGTAATATCTGCCTCCAAGAAGCATTTATTTCAACTAGGTATAAACTTCTCATATAATGTTTAAAAACCTTAATTGGTTTTTATGGTAACTTAGCGAGGTCATAAACAAATCATAACTGACAACAAAATAATGAAAATAGTATTATTAAATTCACTGCTATACAAAGGACATAGTAATTAGAATTAAGTGATTTAAATAAAATCATACAAAGAATAATAAATATAATCAAACCTATTATTTCGAAATTAAACCTGAATATAAATGTTATTAAAAATGTATCAAACATAATGAACTACGTAGGGGTTGAAAAGGGGTGTAATTACGTTCGGCTCTCCCGTAATACAAAAAAGATTAAAATCTGCCTTTTTTAAATCTAGACAAGAGTTAAATACTTTTTTCATTAAGCCTTTATCGTTTATGAAATGTCCACGAGTAAATGTTATTTATTTATTTATTAAAAATCTCCAATTACTATCATTACAGGTAATCATAATGCGATAGCGTGGTCTTAAAATTCATCATCTGCCTAGGCTTTTCCCAACTATGTTGGGGTCGGCTTCCAGTCTAACCGGATGCAGCTGAATACCAGTATTTTACATGGAGCGGCTGCCTATCTGACCTCCACAACCCAGTTACTGGGTAATACGATACCCCTTGGTAAGACTGGTTGTCAGACTTTCGGGCTTCTGACTACCCGTAACGACTGTCAAAGATCCACGAATGACAGCCGGGACCAACGGCTTAACGTGCTTTCCGAGGCACGGAGGGGTCTCGGTATGTAAAGATGGTCAGTATGGTCACCCATCCACAGACCAACCACGGCAAGCGTAGCTTAACCTGACCGATCGACCTGTGCAACTGTTATTAACATACACCATTTAAAACTATGAAAAACGTAAAAAAAAACTAGTATTACTTACTTATAATACATTTACAAATAATAACTACCTACTTTACTAATTTCCCTATATAAAAATAAAATAAAAACACAAAATATAACCTACCTACTCTAATCTACACTATAACATAAAACAAACATCAGTATTTTTGCGAATTCACTCAAATGGCGTGGAGATCGTTAATAACCCAAATTGCGTGGGTCAATGGTGTGATGTGGCTAACAACGGGATAGAACTAGAAATAGAAACCTCATCATCATCACCAGCCTACACCAGTCCTATACTGGACATAGCCCTCACCAATTGCACGCCAGTCTGCTCGATTCTCGGCAACTCTCATCCAGCTGCTACCAGCCACATAGATCCCACGTAGAGCCAGCGTAGATCGTCGCTCCACCTAGCCTGAGGGCGTCCTGCCTTACGTTTGCCGATTCGCGGTCTACACTCAAGAACACGTCTAACGCAACGGTCATCAGTTCTAGGGCTAATATGGCCGGCGAATTCTCACTTGTGACCGGTGACCTATGTCGAAATACATACCTAAATACATTTTAATATAATTATTAGAGATGGGCCGAATGTGATTTGAACCGAATCCGAACTTCGGCCGAACATTCGGTTAAAATGAAAAGTTCGGCCGAACTTCGGTTCAATTTCAAGCGTTTTCTCGAGAGCGACACGTCGTGACTTGTTTACGCATTTACTTCAATATTATTGCAAGATGTACCCCGCCCCCACACCGCGCTCCCACCGCGTGGCCCGGAGCCGGCCGGTCATTAGCAAATAAATAAATGACAATGGCCCTGATTCCCTTGTTCACAAACTAAACTAAATTTAAGTTCTGTGCATCTTTTTCTTTATGTTTGAAAAGGAAAGAAGATAAAATATTAGTTTAGTCCTGTCAAATTAAGATACTCCGTAGACAGATTAGACGTGATTAACAACATGGCTACTAAAAATACGTCAATTTACGTCAGGCGCTGACTAGTTTGACAGGACTAAACTAATATTTATCTTCTGTCCTTTTCTAAATTAAATGGAAAAAAAAGATGCATTGAACTTAAAAGTTTAGTTTTTGAACAAGGGAATCGGCGCCAATGACTGAGTAAAAGACATAATTTTATTTTACAGTAATGCTATTCAATTCTATTGAATTTTAGTCAAAATAGTGCAAGTAGGTATTATTTTTCTTGTGCCGAATGTTCGGCATCTGAACCGAATTTCGGCCGAATGCTGAAGTTCGGTTCAAGCTGCCGAATTTCGGTTGAACCGAATATGAACCGAATTTTGGCCCATCCCTAATAATTATTTCAATTTAAAGCGTATGATGTGAAAATGGCTGTATTAAGGTTTTTCCTTCTGGATTTTTTTTTTGTAGTAGCTCGGATACTAGGTTTGTGCCCGGGTGTTGGTAATAGGCTCGCCTCCTTTTTCCATGAGACTTAAATATAACTGGCGATATGTGGGTGTCCTAGGTACACTAACCCTTCGGGGACTCAGCCTAACCCTTACAGGTTACAGGCGCGATAATATTATGTTTAAATATTCAAATACCCCAGCAGGATGATTGCGTAACACACTAACAGAAGCAATGGCTACCATTTTGACAGATCAACAACATTCATTGCGTTATTCACATTACTGAGCAGACAAACTTTTTGAACATAACATTCCAACACAGGGTTGGTTTTATTTGATTTCTTTAATAGGAACACCGACACCTACACGGCAACAGGTATATCAACTGATCACTGCTTTTCAGCGATTTCTTAATGATGTTAAACCTAGCGATTATTAGAAGAGCAATCTCGTAATTTTAAGAACGTTCACAGTCCGATCTCAATCTCAATCTATCAAACCTCTAAGTAATTTCCCTACATTTTTGACAATTTTTTGACATTGATCGTCGCCGAGTTGAGATTAGACTAGATTTTGAACGTTTTTAATTACGGCAATTGGCCTTCAGATCATTATATCCTGTCACCGGTTAACCGTTTTTTGACAGCTGTCTTAGAACGTCATAATCCAGATTACGTAAAAGTTAACTTTAAAATGCGTAATAAAATAAATATATACCTATATAAACTGCCTTATCTTATTGAATTATCTTATTTATGGCTTCTTACTTACATTATAATACCGTACGTGTATCAATCAATGTATTGTGTGTTGCTGCAATCACTAGTTCCATCTGTCAAAAAACGGTTAATCAATGGACAGGGTATAGGTTTCTAGTAGTTTCTAATGTTTTGGTTGATAGGAATCTCCTAAATACTTTTTGAAAAGTAATCGTTTTAAGTCCAAAAACTGTTTGACCTTTTCTATGCTAATAACTTTAATTCTAAACAACATTAAGCGTATCGCATAACAGTGGAATTCCACCAGAGAACCATAATATCTAGGCGCTAGGTCAGTAGGGCGAGCACCACATAAATAGTAATAAATCCTACACTTGACTTTGACAAATGATGGTGAAATACCACCACCACGGCGGAAACCAGACGGACTAACAATAGAAAATATAATGCTAAACCGTGGAGGTTTGTGATTATGTAACATAAATAACGGTTTTCAAGGTTGGTTCAGTAGTTGCTGGAGTGAAGTGGTTTTGGAAGTTAAGTTAAAGCGCAGTTTATGGCATAAACGCGAAATTAGGATGAAGGAGAGGAGGAGGAGAGGTGGTGAGGATTAGGAGGGATTTACATTTCATGTTTCTCGTTTATTTTTTGGTTACCTTTCAGCATCATCGCTGCTGGTTGTACGCTTCCCGTTTTTTTTCGGCTTTCAAGGTTGGACAGTATTTGCTGGAAAATGAGTTGGCTTCGGAAGTTAAAGCGTAGTTTTTAGCAAAAACGCGAAATAAGGAAGAAGGAGGGGAGGAGGAAGCTTAGGGAGGATTTTGTGTATTTTTTTTATTTTTTTGTTACATTTGTCATCATAATTTTAACCCGGAATCACGCACTGCTGGATTCTTCTTCGTGTCACTGCCATGACTGTATTTTAAATCTGGTTTTCCCAGAACTTTGCCACTTCCACGGCGTCGTCGGTGGCAGCGCGGAGGCCACTTTGACTGCACGTTTTGGGACACAGAAGGCAGGATAGGAGGTGGAGCATAGTTTGTGACATAGCTAAACAATCACACCCTACTGTCCTCCCGTCATGGTACACTGCTACCAGGTTGGACTTACATCTTCCCACTTGTGTCTGAAGACGGTTCAGAAACTTTGAAGTGGACCATGGAAGGCCCTGCAGGGATATGCTCCTTTGGGGGTTGGTAGAAAGTAGGAAGCGGAAGAGTTTCCTGATCTATCTGTCTGTGTGACTGCATTGTTCTCCTAAACTACGCAACAGATTTTCATGCGGTTTTCTCTGTCATTTAAATTATAGACAATTTATTCCAGAAGATTTATATGTGTATTACTATTTGACACTTACATATAAAAAAGAAATCAAGATGTTTTGACACGTCGTAATAACCGCGCGGAACAGGGGCGTGTCGCTAGTAAACTACAAACAACAACAATCATTTACATAATTCGTCCTAATGAATCAAACCCACACAGAGAGCGAACATTTATCCACTGTGCCATCATGTTCATCAAACCCACTTACTCTTAATCAGCTTTCGTCATAATTGCTTTTATGAATACCTCGATTTAGGGATCCTTGAATAGGAAACCATTAGCAGCCATTTGTTATTCAGCCGTGGTGGTTGAATTTTAATTATTTTACACGCATAATAGCCGTGTTTCGGGTAAAAATGGGGCTGTGGCGTGGGTGATGTTATAATAATGGATGTTAGAATAGATGGTGTTTCTGACTATCTATAGCTAACACGGAAATACTGTTGTTAAATTCTAAAGTGAAAGTCAAAGCATTTATTTCAAATAGGCACGTAAAAGTCACTTTTAAACGTCAAATCTTATATACTTTATATACTTATATCTATATATATATATACTTATATCTTATATACAGGGTTATTGGTAAAACACTAACAACCTTGCAGGACTGGATTGTGATGTTTTGTAAAGTCATAGAACAAAAGTAGTTGTTGTTAATGATGTTAGTAATATAGTTTTGAGAGGTTTTTAATGTTTTACCAATAACCCTGTATAAAAATCAATTGCCGTAGGTTAGTCTCGCACAGACTCGAAAATGTCTCGACCGATTGTGATGAAACTTTGGTAAGTTGTTGTGTGCGCGTTGGAGAAGGTTAATAACACAAAAAAGGCATTGCAACGGCATTAGCTAGGTTACAATAAAATAGAATTGATTCTAGTCGCCCCTTCTAAAACGTAGTTTTCGTATGGAGAAGATAGGCAAGAAACTCCACCATTACTTTTTTAAAGTGTATTACAATATTTTGTATACGTTAATTTCGTACCGTTGTTCTAGTTTCGCGTTGCTCTGCACTTCTAGTACCATATAGTTGGTGGATGAAGATATCACATCATCTTTCAGGTCGTGTATCAGGCTCTAGTTGACTACTGAACGTGAGCTGCGGCGCCAAAGATGTTCAATCACGTTCCGCCACACATTAAGGAATTGAATGTTCACTTATTTAAGAAAAAGATAAAGAACTTTCTAATTCAAAAAGCCTATTATAATATTTCCGAGTTTTTAACTGACAAAGTATTGAGTTTTATTTTTTATTTACATTTTGTTTTAGCACTTGATTTTTTTTGTTCATTATTGATGTTGTGTATTTGTATGTAAGTAAATTAATCTGACTCGTGTGACATAAATAATGTAGATTTTTATTCCTAATTACTATGATTTTTGACTAGCTAATTTTTATTTTATTACACATTTCGAAGACGAGTTTTTGACACTATTCTGTTGTATATTTATTAAAATTTGATTGATTCAGTTTTCATTTGATATGTTTATTGCTTTGAATAATAGACAAACCTACTAAGAAAAATAATTATTCTAATATCTGTCTAAATGAACAGCCTTAGGTGAAATTGTTATGATTACCACGGATGGCTGAAATTTTGAGGATTGTAGTCTGCTGATTAGGTAAACTCTTTACGCAGATCCTTATTTTAATTTGCCTTTTGCGACACTCGTGGGTAATGAATGAATGAAGGAGTGACTCATTTTATGCATCTGATACTATGACCTGACTACGCAATGTGCGAAGAGCACTTTTATTTAGGCATGTATTTAATCGAACGTCTAATAATTCCCATTTTACTCTCCTAAAATATTATTGAACACTCTAAAATAATTATTGCGCCTCTTTTTGTGAACCTCAAATAATTCCTATTTTTGGGGACCTAAAAATAATAAATAGTCAAGTAACTGCGACCAACTTGGATGTAGCCCTCGCCGGCTGCTGCTGGGGCACCGGTCCCAGTTCTATCATCCTGCCTCAGCTTAGTTACTGCGACCAATTCAGCTCGCGCGTGGTTGGACACTGTTCGTACCTAACCTAACCCGTTCGGTCGAGGTACCCTAGCTTACTTACTGCAACCAACTGTGAGAAAAACCAGAAAGTTAAAAAGAAGCTCAATTATTTAAAAAAAGTGTGCATCATTAGTAGCGCAAAAAGTTTTTAAAGAATCAGTTAAATATTTTCATTCTATTTATAAGGATCTATATTAATGGTCAGTTATACCTACTTACAGAATATCTCAACACAGTTTCCAATATTCCGCCATGTTGTACAATAATTACAAACTTCCCTAGAACTAGCAATTAGAATCAAATCAAGTGTAGCGCCACGTCTTTGTGATCACAAGACAAACGTCCTCACGTCAGTGGCGGGGTTGTCTCACAATACCTTGCAATTAACAGACAGTGTGTAGTAGCCCTTGCTTTTGGATGTATCGAGAGGTCGAGAGGTCACATACTGCTCCTAATTACGTATCACACTTTCACAATTACAATCTGAAAAATGAAGGAAATCCATTGCTTCATATGTTCATATGTTCCTGATATAATATCTTATATATAATGTGGAGACAACGATACGGCAATAAATGAAAACACTGGCAATACTAATATTTTATTTATTTATTTATACCTAGTTTAATAAAAAAACGGTACAAGACCAATTACATTAATTAACATAGAGACAATAATTACGTTGACAATAATATACATAATAATAATATAATTGAATACTAACATGGAACAGTGGACTCCCTTGCATACTTTCTCTCACAGAACACTAAACGTATACGCATAATATATAAGATTATTTTGGAACTATCAAATAAATCCTCGTATCGAAATTAAAAAAGTGATTTTTTCAAACAAACTAAATACTACTGTTGGGTCGACTTTTTGATTAGCTCAAGTGACTAAATTTTTCGATGTATTTGATTGAATTTTTGGTATGCTGGCTGGGAACGGCATTAGATATACGCATTTTAATTTATTGTGGTATTGTCGTCTCCACCTTGTATAAATAAGCTCTTTGTTAACACACCCTTTAGAATATAGAGAATGTTTGTAATACAGCCGGTAAAAAAAAGGTCCTTGAGTTGAATAAGTAGGTTCTGAATATTCCACGCAATGTCATCCGCCATCGTTTTTTTGTATTTGGGAAATATCAATTAAAGAACAATGTTATGTACAAATTGAAATGTATCTATGGTAGACTTCTGCACAACCGAGTCAACGACCCAAAAACAAAACACGTTTCGACTAACCCACTTCCATAATAACACATGGCAACCCTTTGTATTTTTACAACTGGCAACATTTGTGGCAATTACGGAGACGTCAGACGCAGGCAGTGACGTCACAGCGCGCTGACAGACATTCTGAAAAGGTTTCAGTAACCAACGGAGCGTGATACGTGAATTTACAAACATTTTGATTGACTAACATTCCAATTTCGATGGAGTTTTGGCGCTTTTAACTTGAGTGGTGTATGTAGGTCAGAGTTTAAGGGAAAAGGTTCTATCAAGTTGGTTACAAACAATGGAGCCAGCCACTTAGATGGAAGCCTCGTTATCATTGGTATATTTTGTCAAGTTGAGGATTGAGTATAATGGAAGGACATATTATGTCCGGCAATGGACCCACGATGATGAGAATCAACCCTTAAACTTTCACAACAAATCTGCTGACTTTCAGTCATTAATTTCAATCTGTAACTTAGTTGTAATTTTAGATACTTCATTGATATTAGCATATACGAGTAAATTTTATTAAAAAAAAACCTATTTTTACACCTACCCACTTATTTTCTAATTCGTATAATTGGTTATCAATTTCCTATTCTAAGTCTTTGACTTTGCTTTGTCAAGTATTCATTTTAAATTTATTTAAACTTCGCACACAAAAAAGGTACAAAGCCGGCCTTAGGCATTCTTTACCAGTCAAACAAGGCCAACTTAAACCAAGGCCAATTTGAATAGCCTTTATCAATTTTGCACCTGTGTCGGTGTCTGCCATGATTACTAAACCGTCATAGGCAAAACCTAATCATCCAAAATGTGTCACTTATATGCCCTGCTCATATAATACATTTACTAGATATTTCAGTGTCATAGCCAGACACAATGTTTTAATAGAATTACCGGTGATGCGGCAATTGACGCCCGATCCCAATTTACATATTAATTTCACATTAAGTCCGCCTTTCATTGGTAATTTATTGATGTTAATGTTATTAACTTCATATTGTAATGTGATTTTTTCATTTCAGTATTATTTGTAATGAAAGGAATAATAAACTGAAATTCAGCTGGTTCTCCTACTAATATTATAAACGTGAAAGTTTGTATGGATGGATGGATGGATGTTTGTTACTCTTTCACGCAAAAACTACAAAACGGATTTGGATGAAATTAGGCACACATTTAGTTTATAACCAGGATTAACACATAGGATACTTTTTATCTCGATATTCCATCGGAATCTTATGCGGGTGACACCGCGGGGCGCTGCTAGTTTATACATACACTAGATTCTGCCTCCGACTTCGTCTGCGTGAAATTTCTTGTTCTCCCGACCTAATCCGTCGCATCGCATCGTCTGCCCGTGCTATTACTTCGCTGTCACTTAGCGTTCCTTCTGACCATTTTTTGTTTTTTCTCGGCTCCTAAAGGCCTTAGCGTGATGCTAAGTAGTCAATCAAAATATTTTTTTAAAATCCGACCAGAGGTTTGCGCGTTCAAACGAACAAACAAACTCTTCAGCTTTCGGAAGTCGGTGGCAAAACACGAAAATACATAAGCACAGTGACCGACTTCCGAAATTAAAGTTATTTTTCACTTTGTATTGTTTTCTTTATATGTCCGTTGTTTTTTATTTAAGACGGCTATCCTTTGTCAAAATTGAAGAGTTGTCTTCATAGATTGGCAAATGTTTACCATTGTGTTGCAGCGGACGAATAATCCACCCGTACCCGTGATTGCCAAAAAGGCGAGAAATTACGACAAAAGAGGAAAACAAACGAAAATATCCAATAAATAAATACCTAACCATGTAACCCTGTGTCCCAAAACATGCAGTCAAAGTGACCCCTGCGCTGCCACCAACGACGCCGCGGAAGTGGCAAAGTTTTGGGAAAACAGCATTTCTTTTTTTTTTTAAATCGTTGCCCCACTCTAGAAATTTCTCCTGTATCGTGGGTGCGTTTACAAACATTTAAACTCACATACACAAACAGCCAGACCCGGAACAACTACTTGTAGGTCATACAAATATTTGTTCCGTGCGGGAATCGAACCCGCGACACGCAGTATTTAAAATAAAAGAAGATGAAGAGAATCCATTATATCATGGATAATAACATACAAAAAACCCCAAAAATAACTCAAAGGCGACAAAATCGGTATCCCAAACCAATTGACTGATAGATTTCGTCTGTCTGTCCACATTTAGCGATGACACGCAACCCAGAGGCCTTGTGTCAAAGTTCCCAAGTTCGAGTCCCCGGAGAGACAGATACTGTCGATGGTGTATAAGAAAATGTTTCTTTCTGACAACATTTATTGATAGATCGGTGTACGAAATTAGAAAAGATTTTCTAAGTTGAGAAAAAGTTACACGTGTCAAAGCTTATTTTTAGCTAAAAAAAATATGTGCGAAAATATACAACATAAACAATTTATCTCTTTTTTCTTTCTAGTTTCTGGTTCAGAGGGTTTTCTTGTGCGATAAAAATAGACCCTTTATCATGGATTAATAAAGGAACAAAATAAAATGTATATAGGTAAGGAACCATCATAAAAAACCTCGTAGATTTGTCGGGGTGTTGAAACACTTTTAGGCTCAATTTACTCTGCCGCGGAACGGAGTGGAAGCGAGTTTTCGTAGCGATATTATACATAGCAAAATGAACTTTATGTCAATTGTCTAACGTACAAACTAGATACGAGCTTATTACTGCCGGAATTCCCGAGAGTGCGCGATAATTCTCCAGAAGATGCGCGACCTGTGCGTATTTGTGTATCTAATTTGTGCGTTACACTTTTGAAATAAACTTTATTATGCTTTGTACAAAAAGAAATCGCTTCCACTCCGTTCTGCGGCAGTGTAAATTGAGCCTTAAGGGCGGCTGACATCTCTTTGACGCGCGCGTGGAACACAACGCGCCGTCAACCCGGGCCTGGTCCTTACCGGGCGGCGAGGTGCCCATTGCTCGCCGCCCGCAAGCCCGCGCCTGCGGTGGCCGGGAGTCGGCTGTTGACTCCCGTCCAGGGCGTCTCCTGCGGCGACTAGAGGCGTGAGGGCGCAGTGTTTGCCTCTCCCTCACGCGCTCCGCCTCCTCCTTCGCGATCACACTAGGACCCTTAAGAGTAGAGTAAAAAGAAAAAAAAACAGAAAGAACGCTAATCCAAAACGAAGTAATACTCGTAGCGCGGGCAGGCAGAAAGAACAAGAAATTTCACACGGACGAAGTCCCGGGTAGATGCTATTAGTTGGTTTATAGGTTGGTTTTTGAGGTGTTTAGTAAATAACAACTAAAAGAGTATGACGGAGAAGGTATGCCTTTCTCTCGTTAACATCAGGCATAATTTAATTACTGTGGGCGTACTATGGGTAGTATTGGTTACAGCACAACAGAAAGACGGTTTGCACTTCAAATCAGATTATAATTTACGAACAAGTTAGTCACACTAGCGAATCACGCACTGTAGGTACATATACAACTCAACGATACGGGCCGCGATTGACAGTTTCTATGCACATGTTGTTCGTACGATGTCCAATGTTTCGATGATCCCGAGAGCTCTGCTCACACCGCTTTTGTAGCTGTTCCTCTCGTCTCCCCACGAACTCAGGCGAGACTCTGTCTAGCGCCACGAGATGGCGATAACGTTCGGAATAGTCAAACGAATGACTCCGACAAGTACAAAAACGACGACAGTTGTTTTGATTGTGATTTGTTGTATTTTAATAATTTTGTCCATTGCAATACCATGAATATTAAATGTTAGTTGTGCTATAAAATAACCATATCCTTTAGGTAAATTGACTGGTGAAAGGATTGGAAGCAATTTTTTTTATACACCGTTAAATTTTGATCGTTTTAATCCCTAAAAGGGGTCATTTTAATCATTATTATGAACAACTTTTACTACGGGACAAACCCTGTAATCGCGAAAAAAAAATCAGTTGATCCACACATTATGTCGAGCTAAGCGAACATAAATCTATTGATCAACTGATTTTTTTTTCACATTGAGTACAATGGCCCCTTTTAAGGATTAAAACGATCAAAATTTAACGGTTTATACCTATATGGCATCTCGCAGATCAACCTAGGAGGTTGTCGGCTGTTTTTAACCGGACTTACCGGTCGATGCCTCAGTAAATTAAGACCTTCAGCCAGGGCTTGAAAGGAAGCTTTTTATTTAGAGACGGTCAAAGCTGCCGCAAAAAAAAAACATTAAACAGTTTACTAATTTTGTTTTTGGGTTGTTGCATTTGACTGAAATATATTTAAGCTATAGGTTATTTCCGCCACTGCCGCGGGTTGTACGAAAGAGATACCGTGGCCCCTTGCACAGGCAACTGAAGGAACACGGGTGGGTTTTAGTCAGTAGAAGTTTGACACGCCCTTCCGCTCAGCCTAGAGCGGGAGAGGTCATTTGATGATGATGATGATGGCAAAGGAAACATTTCATGTGGTATATAAATAAATAAATGACTTCCAACTCAAAAAAAAACCTATAGGATATTTCCTCTCTAAGCTATCTATATACCTACGTATTATGTTTTCCAGAAACAGTCGAAGACAGACAAGGTACAACTTTTTGAACATGCCACAGAGTGAGAAAAAGCCAACCTTTACTTATCTTTCCACAGTTTCCACCACCTCTGGTCATCTCCCTACCGAAAAATCGCCGGCGAAACTTCACCCACCCCTGACATCAATCGGCGTAGGGTCCAGGTCATTCACGGGCACGTGCCTCTGACAGTTTTACAGTCCCAAGTAAAGAATGGGACATTTATTATATTTATTTGCTTGCCCCGCCATTGTAGGCATTTTTTCTCGCTCCACTGATATCTTGTATTGAATGTTCGGGTCGAGAATTACAAGAGATCGTAGGTTTGGTTTGATTATGTTCGATTGATAAAGATTTTGGAAGTTACTGTCAAGGTACATATTTCACCTACTTTATTAGTAGGTAACTTGTGGAGTTGTGGCTCAGTGGTATCAGCCCCGACTTACGAGTTGTAGGTCTTAAGTTCGAACCCAGTCAAGCACTTTATTTTGTGTATTTAATTTCATCACCACTGCTCTGAACACGGTGATGGAAAACATCGTGAGGATATGTCTTAGACCCGAAAATTCGAAAACATGTGACATCCAGCAACCCGCCCTACTCCTAACGAGAGGAGGCCTCTGTTCCAGCAGTGGAAACATTATAGGCTGATTATGTTAGAGGGTAGAAATGCCTTCCTGATGCTCAAGTATGGCCGAAGCACTCGAAAAACTCTGCAACAGGTTACCTGATGCTGCTATATGCTGATTGGCTAATCTTTTCTCCATGGCATGAGCTCATTTTGTTTAGTCGTGGATAAACAGCCGGTCGATTCTGTAAAAATCTCACCGTGAAAACTCAAGTGAAGTGACCTTGATGTGAGATACCAGTAGTGTCAACCCCTAGCATTATTTGGAATGACAGCTCACTTCACCTAAGTTTTCACGGTGAGATGGTTACAGAATCGCACTGCTGGTCTGCAATGATAAAGCTAAACCTCAGATACCCTTGTCTTTTCCACAGCATCTTAAAAAGGTGGTCGGGACAGACTGGATGCTGGACAGGCTGTTGTGACGCAGTTTGGGAGAGGCCTACGTCCAGCAGTGGACTGCGTGACTTGACAATAATTGAACCACAATACAGCTGTAACTTTAGCTTAAATAAATCTTTCTTTTATTATTGGGAAAATAATTCATAGAACAAATGAAAGTTACTATTAGGTACTTACATAGTTTGCGTACATCTAAATATTATAAAGAGAAAAATTCGATTTTTTGTATGTTTGTTTGTTACGCTTTCACGCTAAAATGCCTAAACGAATTTGGATGAAATTTGGCGCATGGGTAGACTATGACCAGCACCCTAATTGTGTAACACACAATCAATAGTAATCTGAATCATTTTGAAGCAAATTGCTAATCCATTGCTTCATAAGTTCGAAAAATTTGTCTGCTCAACACGTAAATAACGCAATGAATGTTGTTGAACTGTCAAAATGAAACCGATTCCGATTAATTGTGTGTTACGCAATTAGGGTGCTGGATTAGGACATAGGATACTTTTTAACCGGTATGTCTTAGAACCAAAAATTGGAAGACATGTGACATCTACCAATCCTCGCTGGGTCCGCGTGGTAGATTATTGTCTTACTCCCTCTCGAACAGAGGTGGCCAGTGTCCAGCAAAGGGAACATTATTGGCTGATTATGTATGTATACTTTTTATACCAAATATTTCCACGGGATCGAGACATATGCGAGTGAAATCGCAGGGCGCAAACAGTCTTTCATAAAATACAAACCTAGCACAAAGCATTCCATACAAGAGGTAAACTTACTGATTCTTCCAACAACCCTCACAAAATTAAGTTACAAAGTATTTATCATCTAGCCAAAAGCTTACGAAATTCTAACTAAATCAGTCGCGTGAAACGTATCATGAACACTTTGTACCCAAATAGTTTCAGTCCCAGTCTTGTATGAAGAATAAAACGGCCATAACTCGTAAATCATTCACAGGCCAAAGCATCGGCCTCAGGCCCTCAGGCCTCCAGGCCTCAAGGTCGCCGGGATTTTGTGTAATGGGCCTCGAGAAAACCTTTCAGGACTTAGTTATGTCCAGTAAGAATCTCCATTGTCGAAAGTGTTTTTTGTCGGAATAGTTTTGCGTTGCGCTCAAGGATAAATAAAGGGTTGTTTATGTGTTATATTTTATGTATGGATGTGTGTGTGTGTGTGGGAATTTTTGTGATACGTTTTTGTTGGTGATTTGATTAGTTCTAGTGATCGCAATAGCTACTGCTGAGCGAGCATGAGGTCCTGGATTCGATTCCCAGGTCGGACAAAGTGTTATTGGATTTTTCCATCAGGAATTTCTCATTCGTTTTTTCGGAATGTCTTCACGAATTTATAACAAGCTTCCTAAGCAAATAAGAGAAATTGAAAACATTAAATGTAAGTGAAGTATTTATGTAATGATGATGAATGAAGTATTTATGTATGTTTATTTGTATGTATGTTAGTATATTCTAGTAATTTTTGTTTAGTCTTTAAGTGAATTTATTTTTTGATTCTAATCAAACGCTGTCTACATCTGTATCTATTGTCCTATCTCAGGTATGCTGGAAGAGATTTCTTATGAAAAAAGCATCACCTCTGTACCTATTTTTTTTTGTTCTATTTTTCAATGAAAAAAAAAGTATTTAAGATAAAATTAAATGACTTCTTAGTAAACAGAACATATTATTATGTACATGAATTTATGTCCGATAGATTCGTGGTGAATTAGTGCCAAACTGTTTTTATGTTTTCATGCAAAATAAAGCTCTATTGCAATTGAAATGTCTATTTTAATTAATACATAAACTTAGGTCTAATTTAACAAACTGAAACTATTGTATGCCTAACATGGTGGAGCAGTGCAAAAGCACACCAGTTAACATAACAAAAACTCTGTAACCACTCTCACAATAAAGATCTTTTACTTTGACTTTGACTTCGATATTCTCAGTCGGTGTCTTTGGTTCCGCATTTTCGTTTTTTACACCGATTTCCGAAGTTAAAGTTACTACCGATACAAATTCATATAACACTACTTGCTATGAAAATATCAGTAACAGGAAGTTATTAAAACATCATCAATATGAACTCAGTGGTAAGAAATTGTATTAATTATTGAAGCTAACTCAAAAACTCCCCAAGTAAAGTTAATAAAATTGATATGGGACCATCCCTGAGGCCAAACCTTATTCATTAAAAAAGAATTTTACAAATCTTTATAAGACAGAGTTATGCCTGAACATACATAACAATATACATATATGTATATATATGTATAGGTATATATATATATATAAACATCCAAAGTGAGAACCTCCTCCTTTTTTGAAGTCGGTTAAAAAGGGGCACATTTGCAATAAATACCTTAATAATTAAAATATATAATATAGTTGGTTATTTGTTTGAACTCAGTTCAAGCTGTACTAGTTACTATGTTATGCAAGAAGCTAGAAGAATATGTATGCATGTTGTTTTCTACCCACCCCCCTGAGAAAAAGGCGTGACATTCCAACAACTAAACACAACGTTTAGCAGAAAACTTGCAGCAATGCATAAATAAAGAAGTTTACAGTCCAACAACGACGACCACCCATTATGAAAGTATTGTAGACAATAAAATTGTTTCTAGGAAGAAAATATACGACTGGAAGTTAAGGAGGGCCAGGGGCTGACTTAGTGTAAAGAGGTTTTTAATGTACTAATAAATAAATACTGAAACTTATGCCTTTTTGCCCAAGGGCGGAGACTACTAAATGTCACGTGGGTAAAGCTTACATACTTACTTTCTTCGTACGAGTACTTATACGATCAGAAATGATTATAAAATTATTATTATAAGAATTGTTGAATTTGTCGGCACGGTTGGCGCAGTGGTAAAGCGATTGACTGCTGCGCTGTGTGTCGCGGGTTCGATTCCCGCACGGAACAAATATTTGTATGACCTACAAGTAGTTGTTCCGGGTCTGGCTGTTTGTGTATGTTAGTTTAAATGTTTGTAAACGCACCCACGATACAGGAGTTATTCCTAGTGTGGGGCAACGTTTTTTTTTTTTTAAATATGTGTTAGCGGATTGTGTTCCAAACACAATACTGCGCTCCAAAACAAAGATAGCTGACGTGGCTCAAAAGGCTGCCCAACTCAAATGGGGCTGGGCAGGACATGTCTGCCGCATGCCGGACAAACTATGGGCCCAAATAGCACAGAATTGGTCGCGGCAGACCACGTAGGAGATGGCGGGACGAGCTGGATAGGTTCCGTCAAAACTGGAAGGAGGACGCGCGGGCTCGCGGAAGATGGAAGGAGTGGGGCGAGGCCTTTGCCCAGGAGTGGGATAGCGTAGGCTAACATAAAAAAAAAAAAATATAAGGGACCGCTATCTCATTTAGGTAATGGACCTGCAGTGCGATTCTGTAACCATCTCACCGTGAAAACTTAGGTGAAGTGAGCGTGGAGTGAGCTGTCATTCCAACTAATGCTAGGGATTGACACTACTGACAACTCACATCAAGCTGACTTCACTTGAGTTTTCACGGTGAGATTTTTACAGAATCGACCGGCTGTAATCTATCTTTATAGGTACTTATCTATACTAATAATAAAGCTGAAGAGTTGGTTTGTTGTTTGTTTAGGGAGCCCTAAACAAACATAAAAAAAACAAACAAACTCTTCTCTTCTCTTCTTAAACTGTTTTATTGTGGTGTGCGTAATAACGTCATGTTTTAGTTTAAGACAAAACGGTTGTTGACAAACCGTTTTGTCTTAAATTAAAAAGAAACATTATTTCAGAAGATTAAACCATATTACCTAGTAACTGGGTTATGCAGCTTTTCCATGTAAAATACAGGTACCCAGCTGCATCCGGGTAGACTGAAAGCCGACCCTAACATAGTTGGGAAAACGCTGCGCATCTTGATTGAAGAAACTTAGAAATAATAAGAAAAAAACGACATAAACTATTTCTAAAGGTAGTTTTTACGTAGGTAGCATACCTAGGTAAAAACTATCTTTAGAAATAGTCAGCCCAGCCTTGGAACAAGGAACTGTGTCGACTGTTTGACATGAGTGAATACTCGATATTAATTCATAGTAAGTCTACAAGGCATCGCATTCGATATGCAGTCGAATAAAGAAATAGTTGCCGTATCGATCCGGTACCCACTTACGGTGGAAAGAATTATGCATTTGCTGTTAACGTGTTTACTTTTAGTTGCTCTATAAAATACTAGCTGCACCCCGCGGTTTCACCCGCATAAGTCTATACCGTCGGAAAATCTGGATAAAACGTATTCTTTGTCACAATCCAGGTTATGGCTACCCATGTGCCTTTCGTCCAAATCCATTCGGCCGTTTTAGCGTGAAAGCGTAACAAACAAACAAACATACAAAAAATCAAATATTTTCTTTTTATAACATTAGTTTAGATGTACGAGTAAGACTACTTATAACTTACTTTACTAATGGTATGTACTGGTGAGTCAAGGTTGAGTTGAAGTCCTGGGTTTGCTTCCCAAATCGGGGAAATTGGTACAGTCGTCTAAAAAAAATTTTTTTTTTGGGTTAAAAAAATCTTAATGGAAGACCATCAACACTTTTTCCAGCAGAGAACCAAGAGTCTGGATGTGTGCCTGGTTGATAGCAATAGGCTTGCTCCCTATTACATGGCGAAATGTCGGGTGGGGTGTTTTTAGGGTTTTTTTTACCCAAAGGGCAAAAACGAGACCCTATTACTAAGACTTCGCTGTCTGTCCGTCCATCTGTCCGTCCGTCTGTCTGTCATCAGGCTGTATCTCAAGAACCGCGATACAGTTGAAATTTTCACAAATTATGTATTTCTGTTGCCGCTATAACAACAAATAGTAAAAACAAAATAAAATAAATATTTAAGGGGGGGCCCCATACAACAGACGTGATTTTTATAGATAATGGTACGGAACCCTTCGAGCGCGAGTCCGACTCGCACTAGGCCGGTTATTTTTAAATGGTCTTACCACTTACCATTTAAAGTGGTTTTGAAGAGTCCTTACCTTTTCTAACTGCAAAAATATTTTAGTACTATTATTTACTTAAATATATGGGGATACATAGCGAAATAAAGTACCTACAACTGGCACTTTACTATCTTCGAAACTGCAATACATTCCATCAGAAATTACTTGCTCTAAAACAAATAACATCCTGTTTGCACGACCTGCGATGACAAATGTACCAACTACCCTCCTAAATCACGACAACTGACGGTAGCAGGTCAAAATGCAATAATTATTAACTCAATTCATTCGTGGAACTGCAACAAAACTAGCCCTCTTTATCACCAAGATATAAGGTCCAATTTGGCTTGTTTATATCGCTCCAAAATACCGCTGATGGAGCTCGATGGCCCAGGAACAAAAGTTTTGCGTGACCAGTGTGTGAAGACCTGTGGCTAATGGTTATGTTGCGTTCAAGCGGCCGGTTTGTGGTGTGTGGAAGAGGGCAGGGGAGGTCATGTTGTGATGGTGGTCTGCCCACCCGCGGCGACCTCACAGCGTGAAGGTAGACTATGCGTCACCGGCAGATCCTCAATGAGACATTTCGCCAATAAAAATAATCAAGTGCTCATTGTGAACTTTTTTCTGGGAACATTTTGAAGATTCTGTTTTGAAGGCGTATCGGAATCGGTATGAAGAATTAGGTTTTTGTGAAATGAATGACATGGTTTTTCGCTGGTTTTTTTACATAATATCGTCCTGTAAATGTCCATTAAACATGACTCATCCAAGGCTAAGTGAGCAGTGATTATTCTCTTACCGAATCTTTTCTTTTAGGTAAATGTTTAAGGAATTGCATAGGTACTATTTTATATGGTTACTATATTTTGTTTTATTGAAAGTATTGTAGGTATCTTTCTCAATATCAAAGCGAAGATAGTTAATTTACAAAAAATCCATCCAATCTATACACACAAATAAATAAAATTGAAGTGTATTTATGACAACAATTTTTTTTTTAATTTTTCGTCATTCTCTTTGTTCCAGCCAATATCTGAAACGACTGAACCGATTTTGATGGGACTGTAACTCACTGGCAGATAGCTGATGTTATAAGGAGTAACTAAGACTACTTCTATCCAATATGCACGCGAAGGAAGTCGCGTTCACAGCTGGTTGTATAGTAAATAGGTAAGTATTTCCGATTTTTCCAAGTAGGTACTTCAATGTATAGCAGAACACAGACTTTTATATATTCTTGGAACTTTGGGAAACCTACCTAAGAGCTTATCCTTCAAAGGAGCTATCAGATTTAATCAAAACACAAATTAGTAATGATACATGATATTCCTGTTAGTAGGTTTGTACAAAAAAAGAAAAAACAACAAATGTGGCCAAAATAACAACAGCAGCACAGGTCGATCGATCAGGTTAAGCTACGCTTGCCGCGGTTGGTCTGTGGATTCCGAGACCCCTCCGTGCTTCGGAAAGCACGTTAAGACTTTGGTCCCGGCTGCCATTCATGGATCTGTACGGGTTGCCAGGAGCCCGAAAGTCTGACAACCAGCCTTAGCAAGGGGTATCGTATTACTCAGTAACTGGGTTGCGGAGGTCAGATAGGTAGTCACTCCATGTAAAATACTGGTATTCAGCTGCATCCGGTACCCCAACATAGTTGGGAAAAGGCTAGGCAGATGATGATGAGGTTTGTACAAACACGTCAATCATATTTTTTTTAAACCATGGTAAGGTCTGCGTTTCCTATGTGACTACTCTGAGAAGAAAGGCCGAAACAACATCGGAGGTCACAATCTCATTTAAAGTCCAAACATAATCTTGGTCAGATAGGATAAATCAAGCACAAAGCTTATAAAAAAATCTAGATTTGTTTTAGTAAATACGAATAGGGTTTCGTAGAACGAACTGAATAACGACTAAACACGAATAGGAATTCTAGTGAATACTCAATACCAATAACTTATGTATTTGGATTAAGACTTAAGCCGAACTTTCCAGGAAGTTTCAGCTTTTACACTACATTGAAATCCTATTAATATTAAAAATGCGAAAGTTTGTATGGACGGATGGATGGATGGATGGACGTTTATTACTCTTTCACGTCAAAACTACTGAACGGATTTGGATGAAATTTGGCACACGGATAGTTTATAACAAGGAGTAACATATAGGATACGTTTTATCCCGATATTTCCACGGGATCGAAACTTATGCGGGTGAAACCGCGGGGCGCTGCTAGTAATAATAAAATCGGAATAAAGTAACGATATGCAGAAAATTAATAAACTAGACTATTACATACATACATTAAATCAGCCTATAATGTTCCCACTGCTGGGACACAGACCTCCTCTCTGTTACAGGGAGTGGGCCCTAATCCACCACGGAGCGGGTTGGTGGGTATCACATGTCTTCGAATTTTTTGGTTCTAGAACAAACCGGTTTCCTCACGATGTTTTCCTTCACCGTTTTGAGAGCAGTGGTGATGAAATTAAATACACAAAGTAAAGTAGCTGTTTGGTTTCGAACTTACGACCTACAACTGGCCGATTTCATTACTGGCCACCTCTGCTTATACTAGATTAATAGTACAATCATTTGGTGCAGAAAAAGGGGGTCACATAAAGTTCGTTTTTTAATCTCAGAGACTAATCTGACATTTAAGTCTTTTGTGTTGCGTTTAAGTCTTTTGTGTTGCGTTTGTTTTACTTTAGAATATTGACATTACACCTGTCAGATTAGTCTATGGGATTAAAAAACGAACTATAGAAAGTTTTCCGAGATTCATTGCCACCCACGCCGCCATATTGAAAAAATGGCGCTCAAAAACGTTTTTTTTGACAGTATTTCATTTCAGACTCATTTGACATAGCGGTGCGAGCGGAAAATAAAAGAGGTGGCCAACCAGCGGGATAATCGGATAAGTAACATACTATAGTTTGACCAAAACCGCTGTACCGCGCCTTCGGTATGTGCGCAGCGAGACGGGGGGACAATGCAGGCCGCTCATTCGTCATCGCTCACGGCGTCCCGCCCCCCGCCTCGCCGCGCATTTCTCCCGCCTCGCCGCACATTTCTAAGGCACGGTACAGCAGTTTCGGTGAAACTATATCAGTAGCAATGGCTTACATTTTGACAGTTCAACAACATCCATTGCGTTATTTACTTTGTTGAGCAGACAAATATATGGAACATATGAAGCAATGGATTAGCAATATCCTTCAAAATGATTGAGATTGATAGTGTAAAATACCAAATGACCGGACTATAAAAAAATACACGCAGTTTAATGCAAAACTAAACTATTTCTTGTAATTTAGGTAAAGTCATTGAAATGCATTAACCAGTGTTGTATCTGTACAGCATTTTAATGAATTTCAGGTCAAGCTACCCGAAACAGTCGAATTTTCCCAATCAACCTTGAACCTTAATTCTTTAGCAATAAAGATGAAAATCTATTGAAGAAATTTGACAGATTGTAGTAGCTTGATGTGCTGGCGTCTGTACCATTATTTTTAGAGTTTTGCTTGAACAAAAATTGACCACAAAATTATACTGCTTTTTTTTTAATTTTCACCTTTCTGTGTGTTAACAAAATAACTACATTACATTTAACATTACCAAGAAAACCTCTGAAAAACACAACATAAAATACAAAATCAGCCAGCAACAACCATGAATTATTCAGTCTTCATACCTTGGCTTATTAGCGTATTCAAAATTCCTGGCAATTTGACCGACTGTGTTATTTGAAGAGATTCAGATCTTAGGTGCAAGTATTAGCAATGTGCATGTTTTGTGAATGCAATCAGAGTCGTAGAAGGCAGCGGTGTCAAACTATTAAGTTGAGTCACGCCATCTAGCGGTGGATGCCAGTCACGCTATGGGGTCCACTATCATGAGAGTTCAATCGAGATGGTATTGGTATTGTGACAGCCTCATTTAATTATCTATACTAATATTATAAAGAGGTTTTGTTTGTTTGTTTGTTAATATGTAGCTAAGGGGTAATCTCCTGGCCAGGGTAGCGGGATCGTTCGAAAGGGTTACCGCTGCCCTGGAACATAAAGGGCTAAGGAAGGAACACGGGTGGGTTTTAGTCAGTAAGAGTCTGACACTCCCTTCTGCTCCACCCAGAGCGGGAGGGGTCATTTGATGATTTCCCATCCTAAAAAAAAGGGGTAAGTAATCTGCGGAGTAAATGATCCAATACAAAAAAAAAATGCCTGATAGGAAGGAATTATTCCTAAGTGCTATAGGCTATAAATTATATTTATATCTTGTATTTTAGCTGAGCTATCACAACTTTTGTAGGAAATAAAGTAACAAAAATATCTCCACTGTAATTGTAAATTGCAGTTGCTCAATGTATGTATGCCATTATTTGTGACTGTCATTTTTAGGGTGATAGTAGGCTTGAACTGCATGCACATACTGTTATTCAGCTGCATCGGGTTTGACTGGATAAGATTAGACAAAAATGAGTAGGCTCGAATCCTTACCTTTATCCTTTCAAATCACCATCCTTTTTCAAATCAAATCAAAATCGTTTATTTATTAAAGATGATAAATATAAAATTGTGGTGCAAAGACACATTCCGCCATGTAATGATGGCATGCAAATATTTAATACATAAAGTAGGTATGTAGTCACAACATACATAAATAACGTAGTTCAGGAAATAAACAAAGAAACATAAATAATTCAATAAATATTATTTTCAATGTCGGTAAATGCTTTTGGCAACTGTGACTCTGGCTGGTTTTGACATTGCTGCCCTTAAGAAGCTGCTAAAATATTAACATCACAAGCATATAGGTAATATTCACGTATAGCATTTATTGGGCTTGCGATCAAGCTGGCAGTCAATGGTCTGTAGGAATGGGAGCTCGTCACCGTCCGTTGCTTAAAAGGAAAAGCGGTCTGCTGAGTCATCCAGACAGATTACCTACAAATTCTGCTAAGTATATATTTTTTCATTCACTAGCCTTTGGAAATCAGAATTAGTTTGGTGACTCAAACCAGCCATTGTACGAATACATCGTGAAAAGCACTTAGGGCTGTTCATTTATTACGTAAGACGATTTGAGGGGGGAGGGGTCCAAACAAGTCTCATTTTTTCATACGTGGGGTTGGGAGGGGTCTAGAGTGTTCTTACATAAGATCACAAAAGTAAACAAGAATTATAAGGGCGGAAGGAAGAATTGAAGGGGCGGAGGGGGTTCTTCCAAGTATTATTTTTTCTTACGTAGGGGAAGGGGGGGACAGAAAGTGGTCAAAGTTTTCTTTCGTTAAACTCAAACTCAAATCATTTATTTCAATTAAACCATTTGAGGCACTTTTGAATTGTCAAAATTAAGTTATTAAGTTATTGTAAAATTAAGTTAGTTATTTATTAAATTAATTAATAAATGAACAGAACTTATTACATCTCCTTATTTCTATTACTGTCCTTAGTAAGGCCACCGCACCCCCTTCGAACCAATACACTTGTTTCCTAGAACAACGATTGAAACATTACATTTTTAATGCAGGCCCCTAACTAGGGCTCCATGCACTTCAGCGGCTACAGGTAAGTAACATCTGTACTTATGACACGCGATACGTGGTACAAATAAATTATGAGACAGAATGTGTAGTAACGGGGTAATGAAGGCTCTTTGAAGGTATGCGCTCCTGGTACTTCGAAACGGTATTGCGTGGAAGGTTGGGTGAATGCCAATATGAATTACATGGCTATTCATGTATGATTAACTATGTTATAAGGGTTAAAGATTCTCCACCCAGAGCGGGAGGAGTCATTTGATGATTTCCCATCCTGAAAAAAAAAAAAAAAAGTTTGTAGAAAGGTTATGGGCAAAACGTCTATCATGTAACTACAACCTTTTGCATTTTTACTTTTATTCCATGTATTGTCTAGAATAGGGGTTCGTGGCTAAATAAAAACAGCCGCACGGGTCGATTCAAGGTTAAGCTACGCTTGCTGAGGTCGGCCCGCAGATGGGTGACCGTTCATTACATATCCAGAGATCACTCCGTGTCTCGGAAACCACGTTAAGACTTTGGTACTGGCTGTCATTTGCAGATCTGACAGTCGTTACGGGTAATCAGAAGCTCGAAAGTCTGACTACCAGTCTTACCAAGGTGTATCGTTTACCCAGTAACTTGGTTGTGGATGTCAGATAGGCAGTCGTTCGATGTAAAATACTGGTATTCAGGTGCATCCGGTTAGCAACTGAGTGAATAAAATGTATTGAAAGCATTCGACTTTCACAAAATATGTACATATGTGTTAAAGGAAGTGTAAATATGAGCTAAAGAACTGTTCTTAGAAACACATAATGCATAGATAATTATCATAGAAAGGACAGCTCTCTGCTCCTCGGAAATCCCTGCACTATCGCCAAACTCTTTATCTAACCATTTTGAAAACAAAATCCCGTGCACATGATGACCACGCTGCGTCCGAAAGTAAAACAAAAGAGGATCCTTTTTAGGTCGACTAATAATATGCGCTGCAAGCAGGAATAGTCCGTACAGTGGTCAGATATAGATTTTGGCGATAGTCCATATTGTGCCAAAAAATACAGCTACTACAGACCTTATACCAAAAACACTACGTAGCGAAAAAACTGGTTCACTTCGGCTACATCTCAGCAACTGGGCACCTTGTTACCTACATTGTTGTACCTCATTAGGCCCAGGCTAAGCTTTCGACGCGTTCGACTCGACGCTTTACGATTGCGAAATAGCCCCACCCTAAAACTAACAGCTTTATTTTTACGAGGTAGTGATGTGCGTTGGGTATATCGATAAAAAAAAATGAGGCGCTAAATCTGTAGTATTTTTTTGCATTGACAAGTTGATGCTCTCTTTCTTTCTCTACAAGGAAAGCAAAGGCATATACATATTATTGCTAGCTATTGGCCGCGACTTCATCTGTGTAAATTGTGTTTCATGATTTTTTATACAAATATCCAGGATGAAAAATAGCTTCAGACCTTTTCCAGGTCTCAGGCTACCTATTCGTCAAATTTTATACCTATTGGTTTAGTGGTTTCGGCGTAAAAATGTAACAGACTGATATACAGAGCTACTTTTTCATTTGTATTAATGATTAAATATGGATGCCTTTTTTTTTTTTGAGGATGGGAAATCATCAAATGACCCCTCCCGCTCTGGGTGGAGCAGAAGGGAGTGTCAGACTCTTACTGACTAAAACCCACCCGTGTTCCTTCTTTAGCCCTTTATGTTCCAAGGCAGCGGTAACCCTTTCGGACAATCCCGCTACCCGATAATCCCGCTACCCAATATGGATGCCTTTGTTTTCGTTTGGCTGATGTGTAAAATTGACAACCTTTGAATAAAGTTTAAATAAATAAATAAACGTATATTCGAATTTTCATCCCCATTTTAAGAAGAAGCGTCTAAGCTAAGATGAGACTAGAAAATTACAACAGAGCGCATCAGTCGCTTGCGTTCTCCAAAGTTATTAGACTTAGCTAAAGGATATAGGTCACAACGATGTTCTAAGAGATAAGGCAAGAATAATATGTTCACAGAACAGAACAGAAGGTCGGCTACATACAGGGTTATTTTAAATTGGCTAGCTAAACTCCGCAGACGCAATATGTATAGATTTAAATTCGATAAAATAAACAGATTTGATGTTTTTTTTTTGGGACTGGCGCTGTTGGTTTTGTAACTTGGAATAATGAGTTGAGAAACTGTTTCCTTATGTTTTATCGTGTTTGAATACCGACACCCGTCCTGTCCGTGAAGGTTACAAAAAAAAAAAAAAATTAAACTGATATTTCAAATGACTGCGTTCCCTTATAAAAAATCTTCAGATTAGTTTATGGTTATTTTCTCACGCTTCACATACAGCGAGTGCAAGTGCACTCGCGACTGTCATTTGTTTGAGATCGCCGCGCGCCGTACGTACGCGTCTATAGGTGCATGCGCCTGCCGCCGGTCTATTCTGTAAAAATCTCACCGTGAAAAGTTAGGTGAAGTGAGCTTAGAGTGAGCTGTCAATAGTGTCAATCCCTAGCATTAGTTAGAATGATAGCTCACTCCACGCTCACTTCACCTAAGTTTTCACGGTGAGATGGTTACAGAATTGTACTGCTGTTTTCGCTTGTTGCATGGATTCAACCTTCTGTTCTCCTGTGACAATGTTCTACGAAATAAAGCTAGCATAATATGGTAGCTAGAGTATTCTGTACATAAACGTTTCGTGTGTAATTTATGGCGTTGTCTGTTTATTAAATATGTATTTGACTAGTGCCCATATGGAGACACTATTCATGAGAAGTTTATGCTGAGAGCTAAATACATGTTTTAGTCGCTTGGCTTATTATTTTTGGAAACATCATTTTACACCCTTTTGCTTCTTAATTCTCTTCTATATACATACAATACAATATAAATAAATAAAATTGAAGTATCTGTTGGTAATTTCAAAATAACAGCTTTTTATTAAATGCTTTCATAAGCATTTAGTAAAAAGCGAAAGCGAATCAAGTAGAATATGAAAGTACTTATAACAAATAAACAAGTTTTAAAATTTTTGTCTGTCTGTCTATCTGTTTGTTCCGACTAATGTCCGAAACGGCTAGGCCGATTTTGACGGCACTTTTACTGGCAGATAGCTGGTGTTATAAGGAGCAATTTAGGTTATTGTTTTTATTTTAGAAAAACTTAAAAAGAGACAAAGGATTCTTTCTTTTCAATGGAGGAGTGGTACCTACACCTCTAAGCAACACATTATTATTGATACCACACTACTCACATCCACGTGAACGAAGTCGCGGGCATAGCTAGTTTAAACTAAAACTCTGATATTATTTACTGCACTTGACTCGGTGGAACGCAGAGCTACTTGTAAGGATTTTAGGCGACGAGACGTTATTAGCTACTTTTCACAGCCTAGCTCATCGGAGTAATGTTGCTTGCCTGTCGGTCTTCTACAGACTGACTTCGGAGAGTGTGCGCAGGAGCTCCAAGACCTGATCCCACCACCGCCTTTTTACCAACCAGACGTACTGCACTGTATTATCCACACTTGGTTGATATCCCGACGAGTTGTATTCAGCGCTTCTCCTCCACGTTTATTATGCACACAGCCAAAGTGTGGAACTCTCTGCCGGCATCTGTGTTCCCTCCCACATTTAACTCGTCTACCTTCAAAGCAAGATTGAACAGGCATCTTCTAGGCACGCTCGTTCCATCATAGACCTCATCCATCGCTTTCTATCAGGCGTGATCGAGATCAAGAGCAGACCCATTTAGCAATAAAAAAATTAAAAAAGTATAAACTTTTTTATTTGTAGACTAGGAACAGAAAACATACAGAAAGAACGAATGTTTGCGGTTAAATCTGCCTTATTTTCGACAAAATAACCGTAACGTATCTATAAATACCGTAACATTTAAACGGTTCTAAAATAGCTGAAAGAGGAAAAAGGTTTGAAACGAAATGAGCCGAATCAAGTTTCATTGGAAGTCAATCCCAACAATGTTTGCAAAAAGCTGGAGCGAAGGAAAAACAAAACCGTTTTTGTGAATAAAACGGATTCAGAAAAAAGAAGGATCGGATTTTTTTTTAAATCGTTGTGCATTTTGTTTAATAAAAATGATGTTCTAGATAAGTTACGACAAAAGAAAAGCGGGAATATTATGCCAAACAAAAAAAACAAACATTTTATTATATCGATTTTTTGTTACTTATATACTTTTTTTGTACATACTCGTAATATATATATTATATAATGTAGTGTTAGCTTGTAAATTGTAATTAAGGCTTTTTGTTAGTAATGTTGTCTTTGTGAATGAATAAAAGAGATTCGAAAACATTTTATCGATAACTTTAAAAAAATGTCCCATCACTAGAATCTGAATTGAGTTATTAGCCCAACACCTTAAGGTTTCTCTTCTTTGTAAAAAGCAATTTCCTTGTAAAATAGTAATAAATAACAACAATTTAGCCGCGGATTACAGTAACTACGACATTTACATCGCCGTATAAAACTTGTAAAATAAAAAATATACATAATATATTATACATAATACTACCCTTTGCAGCTGGTCGATCGATTGTTAGAAGTGGAACTCTTTGGACTAACTACCTCGTTGGCCTAGTTAAGTCTAGTAGTCGCCAGCGCTACTGCAAGCATGAGGTCCTGTGCTCGATTCCCAGGTCGAACAAAGTGTTATTTATTTATTTTACCATTTATGTACACACATAATATAAACAGACAAGAAAAAAACAGCACAGAAATATAGGTACAAAGGTGATGCTTATTTCATAAGAAATCTCCTCCAGCATACCTGATTTAGGACAATAGATAGAGAGATGTAGATAGCGTGTGTACTTTCTTTTTTTACAAGCTTATATTTAGTTTCATCTGTCCCGATGTTTGTCTGTAATCAAATCTTGCAAGTTAAATTTGATTCACTTCCCGGTTACCGATTGAGCTGAAATTTTACATGCATGCGTAAATCGGATAACAATGCAATATTACTATGACATGGAGCTGATCTGATGATGGAACCGGAAGGTGACCATAGGAATTCGGTAGTTAAACGACACAACTCCATCGAGTTTGGACTCGTTTGATCCGCCTTGACGAGTACTTTGGTGCTATATGGTAACCAGGGTCTGATGATGGAGCTGGAAGATGACCATAGGAACTCAGTAATTAAACGACACAACCCAATCGAGTTTGGGCTCGTATGTTTTGATATAAATTTATTTTTACTATAGTTTAGTTGGTGATCTTCCTGTAGGTACGAGTCGCAACAAACACTTTTTCTTTCTTTCTTACTTGTTAGCCACCGAATAAGATCAAAAGTACAGACGCCAGCACATCAAGCAACTACAATCTGTCAAATTTCTTTAATAGATTTTCAACTTTATCTCTAAAGCTTTATGGTTCAAGGTTGATTGGGAAAATTTGACAGTTTCGGGTAGGTTGACCTGCTGGCGTCTGTACATACATAAGAATATAACATAACATCACGCATATTTTCCCCAAAGGGTTTGGCAGAGGTATACCTAAAGTTATGTATAAATTCCATGTAAATAAGGGTAGAGCCTGTTGCCATCAACCAGGCACACATCTGGGCCCGTATTCCCGTAATTTAAAACGTTCAAAATCTAGTCGCAGTCTCAGTTCGGCGACAAACAAATGTCAAAAACTTGTCAAAATGTAGGGAAATTAGACGTATTTTTGACAGATTGAGACTGAGATCAGACTGTGAATGTTCTTAAAATTACGAGAATTACCCCGCTGGACTCCAGGCTGCTGCTGAGAAATTCCAGTTAGACACGCCCTGTGACCACTGATTCAACTAGAATTTCGTGTAAGAATTTAGACCTTAATTTTGATCAAAACCACGAAGACTCCAAATAATCTAAAGTATGTATGTACCTATGTCTAGCATACCTATCCTACTGACCCAGGTTATTCCCAAATAGCTTGAAGATTGACCACCTAAACCTAATGTTAAAACTACCCTCTTCGTTGTCTATTCACGTGGGACATCAAATTAATGACATTCTTGAAATGCCATCCAACCAGTCACGTATTGTCCATCATTATGAGTTTTGGAAAAAAATGGCGGCAACGACGTGTTTTGTATTGCATATTAAGATGCCTCATGAAGGTTACGTAACGAAATTAATAAAAAAATGGAATCTGGGAGGAACATAACAATGTGTAAATTAAATCACTTTTTTTTTTATTTCTTCTCATTTAATTATTTTTTGTTCTAAGTGTTTAGTAGAACTAGAAATACATGTTACCTACCTGTTTATTTGTATGATGCCACTAAGTGGGGCCTGGTGACCTGTAATACAGGTTTCTTTCTAAAACCTACTTCAGGCACCAGCTCTCACAATGTGAATTTATGTTGGTCAAACTGTTAAGTACTACAAACCATTGTGAGAGAAAATAAATGAACTTATTATTATTATTACTTTCTAGAAATCCTTAACTGATAGATAAATTAAACAACTAACATCGCGCCTGTATTTCCGAAGGGATAGGCAAAGGTGCACCCTATAGTACAGACGCCAGCACATCAAGCTACTACAATCTGTCAAATTTCTTTAATAGATTTTCAACTTTATCTTTGAAGCATTAAGGTTCAAGGTTGATTGGAAAATTTTGACAGTTTCGGGTAGCTTGACCTGCTGGCGTCTGTACAACCACATTTCACCAGTTATGTTTAAGTTCCATGTAATAGGGGGCGAGCCTATTGCCATCAACCGGGCACTAATCCAGCTTCCGGGCTGCTACTGATGGAAAAACCCAGTAACACTTTGCCCGACCCAGGAATCGAACCCAGGGGCTGCAGTCTCGACATTCATAGCGATCGCTTTACGACCGAATTCGATCGCGAAGTCCTGTCACTCCATACATTACACCTGTCAATCCGGGACTTTGCGACCGAATTCGGTCGTAAAGCGATCGCTGTGAATGTCGAGACTGCAGCCCCTGAACTTCGTGCTCAGCAGTAGCGCTTGCGACTAGTCTGATATGTCATATTGCTGCAATTCTTGGGACTGAACCCATGACTATTAGATTCTGAACACTTTGCCGGACACAAGATGAGACACAGTAGAAGTTTTATTGCTATCAAGTATAGGTTTATTGGTCGACGAGCTGCGTCCCGTGGTTTCACCCGCATCAGTTTCCATCCCGTGAAAATATCGGGATAAAAATTATCCCAAACTCAAAACTCAAACTCAAAATATTTATTTCAATTAAACCATTACAGGCACTTTTGAATTGTCAAGGGGTCGGTCAGTCAGAAAAATGAAGCTAGTTGCCCATTCCAAAGCGTAGGTACCTATGGAGAAGAACGGGCAAGAAACTCCATGGACACTCTTTTAAATCAATATAATATGGTTACAAAGTATTGGTTACATCATTCATGTTAGGTAGGTTCCTATATAATAATCCTGGTTTTAAACCATCTGTGTGCCAAATTTCATCCAAATCCGTTCAGCAGTTTTTGCATGAAAGAGTAACAAACATCTATCCATCCATATATACAAACTTTCTGTTGTAGGATTCGCACGAATTCACTCGCCCGGAACGGGCGAATCGACACTTTTAAGTAATATTATTTTTTTTTGTAGGCGATTCGCCCGAAATTATTTGTGGGCGAATCCACTACTCCAGAAATATGTAGATATTAGTCAATTGGCACATTTTGAATTTTATACAATAAAGTATAGAATAAAAGACTAGCGCACAGAAGTGATAAGAATAAAATATTTTGAAACGTGTACGTTGTTCGTGCGAATCGACGAATACGCCAAGTAAAGTTATTCACTTTCCTCAAAAGGAGTTGACAACCTACTACAGTTAAAACAGTCAAAAAATAATGTATCTCTTAACTAGGCTATACCATGTCTTTATCATCCGTATTGCAATGGTTGTTACCCCTACCCCTTACTGGTTTACCCTCTTTCGCTGCTACCATAACATACTCCGCTTTGCCCTATGAAAACTATATTTTTCATCACCCTCATCATCACCATCAGCATCACCATACATCCCTTATCCCAACGCGCGACATTAAATTTTGTCTACTTCCATATATCTCTCCTAACTGTCATCTCAATATGAATTTCCCTCCTACGATATCATCTTTCTCAAAGTCCACCGATCGTTTCTTTGGTCTTCCCTACACATACCTATACATCATCATTTCAGAAGGCTGGACGTAGGCCTCTCCCAAGCACCAACAATTCGACCGGTGTCACTGGTTCTGTGCTTCCTGCATCCAGCGGATTCCTGCGGTCTTCACAAGATCATCAGTCCACCAACCTACACACAATCATACTCAAAACTTTCCCCACGACATTTTCCTCTTAAAAACTATATACTCTACTCCACTTCTAACTAAAAATCTACCCACCAAGGCTACAAAAAGAAGTCTACCTCTACCTGCAACTCCATTCTCCTTTTTTCCAGCCAGGAGTTTTATTTAAAAACCAATTTAGCTTGTGAATTAGTAGCACGGGCGCAGGAATTAGAAGTGCAGTCGCCGCTCTTATATTTCCATTTGTAAAATATCTATTGTACCTACGTAACGTTTCCTGGGTAGACGATTTCAATTACTGGCGCTCAGGGACAGCTGGTTAGTGTGGAGACGACTTTCTTCGGAAAGAGAAATAAACGCAAGAGACAGTTTTCCTTAACTAAAAACAATTGTTTGTTTGTCAAGTTTGACATTCTTTAGGCCAACAGATGCTGGTTTTCTAAGATTCTTCTTCTTAGCGTGTCGATAGCAATCTAAATGGACTCGGCTCAGAATTCGGCCACTTGTTTCATTGTGTGGTGGAGAAAATAAACGTTTTTATTATTATTATTATTGTTTGGCGCCATCACCAGCGTCCATCAGTTCCTGTAACGTGCAGCTGACATGACACGCGGGACACGATATTAAGTGTTGGGACACTTAATATCGTGTCATGTTCCACAAACACACCTAATCATTCACAAACCATGGGTCGTTTGTGGAAGATTAGGTGTGTTTCTGATTAGTAACAATAGAACAACAGTCCTCCAGACCGATTTTCGACGCGGAACATATTATAGTGCACAAGTGTGTGCGGTGGCTAAATAATAACAGCCGCACAGGTCGATCGGTCAGGTTAAGCTACGCTTGCCGCGGTTGGTCTGTGGATGGGTGACCATCTTTACATATCGAGACCCCTCCGTGCCTCGGAAAGCACGTTAAGCCGTTGGCCCCGGCTGTCATTCGTGGATCTTTGGCAGTCGTTACGGGTAGTCAGAAGACCGAAAGTCTGACAACCAGTCTTACCAAGGGGTATCGTATTACCCAGTAACTGGGTTGTGGAGGTCAGATAGGCAGTCGCTCCATGTAAAATACTGGTATTCAGCTGCATCCGGTTAGACTGGAAGCCGACCCCAACAAAGTTGGGAAAAGGCTAGGCAGATGATGAAGTGTGTGCGCAGACACAGGAAGATTAGTAACAACTGCAATAAAAACGGGATTTCTCACTCTTCAAACTAAAGTAAAGTAACACTGTTATAGCAACATTATAATCCAGCCTATAAAATTCCCACTGTTGGGACACATGCCTCCTCTCTTCGAGAAGGAGTGGGCTGTAATCTAACACGCGGGCTCAGTGCGGGTTGGTAGATGTCACATATCTTCAAATTTTTGGTTCTAGGACATGCGCTACGAAAACCACCCTAGCTGATACGACATAAAGGCGCTGTCAATGTCAAATTGATACCACTTATGTAACGTGCGGTTGATGGTACTTCGTTTAGCATCACAAAACAATTTCATTTAATTGAAAAGGCGATAATGGAGAATTGAGATAAGCTTTAATAAAAAAATATTAATTTATTTGCTCTCCAGTGATGCGTAAATGTAATTGAATTAACATAGATTAATTGTTCCTTGACAAGAATTTAATCAGGCGGTGAAATTAAATGTACCTACTGTAATCCAAACATGGCGGTAATTTGTTTAATTAAAAACAATCAGTTCATTGCAAGTTACGCTTGATTAGTTATTATTTTATTAATCATTTATGTAAATTGTATTTTTCGTTTGATAATTACCGTAAGTAACTTTTCCGTTTGAAATGTTTTCATCTTTTTTAATGCCTGGAAGAGCAGATGGTGATTATGATGACTTTTTCAATTTAACTGGGATTTGTAGATAATATTAACGTTATTGTGGGCCCGTGGCTAAATAATAGCAGCCGCACAGTTCGATCGGTCAGGTTAAGCTACGCTTGCCGCGGTTGGTCTGTGGATGGGTGACCATTTTTACATACCGAGACCCCTCCGTGCCTCGGAAAGCACGTTAAGCCGTTGGTCCCGGCTGTCATTCGTGGATCTTTGACAGTCGTTACGGGTAGCAGAAGCCCGAAAGTCTGACAACCAGTCTTCGGGTTCGGAAAATCGCACAAAATACCTCACGTAATTAATGGAAACTTTTGGAATTGGAACTTTTGCGTTTGATAGCCCAATTCTCGAGGAAGGCTAGAGGTTGTTCACCATCATGCTGGGACCTTTAGGAGCCGAGCAAAATGAAAAAAAAAAAGTCAGAAAGAACGATAAGCGAATACGAAGTCATAGCGTGGGCAGGCGATGTAAAGTGACGCGTGACAGGATGGGTTCATGGGAGCAAGAAATTTCAGGCGGGCAAAGTCGAGGGTAGAAACTTTTAAATCATTTACTAGAAGAAGTCGATCTCCATACTATCGAGCCCGGGGAAGGAAGAGTGTCCGATATCAAAGAAGATTCAGTAGCTATAAGTGTTACAACGTCAAATAATAACGATTTCACTGCAGTTACTGCTGCAAATATATTGTTACCGTCTACAGTTTCATTGCTTTACAATAAAACGTTTTGTTTTTGCTCAACATTATCTATTTAGCTTTTTCCCAACCATGTTAGGGTCGGCTTCCAGTCTAACCGAATGCAACTGAATGCCAGTATTTTACATGGAGCGACTGTCTATCTGACCTCCACAACCCAGTTACTGGATAACACGATACCCCTTGGTAAGACTGGTTGTCAGACTTTCGGGCTTCTGACTACCCGTAACGACTGTCAAAGACCCACGAATGACAGCCGGGACCAACGGCGTAACGTGCTTTCCGAGGCACGGAGGGGTCTTGGTATGTGAAGATGGTCACCCACACACGGACTAACCGCGGCAAGCGTAGCTTAACTTGATCGATCGACCCGTGCGGCTGTTTTTACTCCGCCACAACAATAATTATTTATTTTATGATTTTCTACAGTAGCGTAGCATTAAAATCTTATATTAAAAGTAATTCTAAAAACACATAACATTACTCATGTTATTCCCAAAGGGCGAGGTGTACAGACGCCAGCATATCAAGCAACTACAATCTGTCAAATTTCTTTAATAGATTTTCAACTTTATCGCTAAAGCATTAAGGTTCAAGGTTGATTGAGAAAATTTGACAGTTTCGGGTAGGTTGACCTGCTGGCGTCTGTAGCTAGTCCACCTACATTGCTCCAGTTATGTTCAAGTCCCTTACAAAAGGGAAAATAAACTTTGTGTAAAAAATTACATCATTGCTGGTCTCAAAACCGTGAAGGAAAACATAGAAGGAAAGAAAAGTATTTTATTCTGCACAAACAAAACGCACAATTACAAATAAAAATATTAAAAAAAGCGGCCAAGTGCGAGTCGGATTCGCCCATGAAGGGTTCCGTTTTACGATTTATGACGTATAAAAAAAAACTACTTACTAGATCTCGTTCAAACCAATTTTCGGTAGAAGTTTACATGGTAATGTACATCATATATTTTTTTTAGTTTTATCATTCTCTTATTTTAGAAGTTACAGGATAGGTACACACATTTTACCACTTTGGAAGTGTCTCTCGAGTTTAGAAAAAAATGATATTAGAAACCTCAATATTATTTTTGTAGACCTATTCATAAATACCCCACAAGTATAGGTTTGTTAAAAAAAAAATTGAGTTTCAGTTCTAAGTATGGGAAACCCCTAACATTTATTGTTTTTTTTCTATTTTTGTGTGAAATCTTAATGCGGTTCACAGAATACATCTACTTACCAAATTTCAACAGTATAGTTCTTATAGTTTCGGAAAAAAGTGGCTTCGACATACGAACGAACAGACAGACAGACAGACATGACGAATCCATAAGGGTTCCGTGCCATTTGGCTACGGAACCCTAAAAAGATAAAAGACATTAGATACACACTCGTACTCAAGCATAAAAATGTTGACTGACACTTTTGTCTATTGCTTGATGTCAAGGCCAGGGACCAATGATAACTCACATTAATTGACATTGACAATGCGACAAGACGATATTGGCAGATGGCCACAAAACACTATCAATCATAACAAAAACAATAATGCCAATTGCAGAGTGGCGAAATAACTAGTATAACTACTTCATTCAATTTTGTCAATTCTTTCAACATCGTAAGGAAACGTTAGTGTAGTCACTTGAAATATAGGTTTAAAAAATCCGGATTTTCTCTGTGTAAATTTCACCGAACAGCACCCTTATTGCGTAACACACAATCAATCGGAATCAGAATCATTTTGAAGCAAATTGCTAATCTATTGCTTCATAAGTTCGAAAAATTTGTCTGCTCAACACGTAAATAACGCAATGGATGTTGTTGAACTGTCAAAATGAAACCGATTCCGATCGATCATGTATTACGCAATTAGGGTGCGGTATATCTAAACACGACCAAATAAAAGAAAATGATTTTCTCAACTAATACTTCAAGCGGTCGATGACTTCAAAACATAACATCAATTCGACATATCAATAGAAATCTACGTTCATCACACAATCGTCTACTTTAATGTCCCATTCACCGCATAGACTTCATTCACTCTTCCTTCTTCGTTCAGTCTATCTCTCTGTGGAATGCACTCCCCCAGGAAATCAGGATGGCAACCAACCGATTATCTTTTAAAGTTAAAGTTCGCGACCACATTTCCAACAAGCTGGCAGTATCATCACAACGCAACAGTAATATTTTCTCATTGTGTGGCTTATTTGTTTTTAGTATATTCATGTATTTACGAGTATGTATATTTATTTATATATAATAGGTTTATGAGTATCTTTTTAACCAACTTCTAAAAAAGGAGGAGGTTCTCAATTCGGATGTTTGTATTTTTTTTTTTTATGTTTGTTCGTGCATAACTCTGTCGCTTGCCAACCGATTTGAAAAATTCTTTTTTTGTTGGAAAGGGTATACTTCCCAAATGGTCCCATAGAGATTTCATCAAAAACGGGTCAGTAATTTGGTTTTTCAACCAAAATTACTGGTAAAAATTATAACTTAAAAGTGAAAAATAAAAACTTTTTTGCAAAAAAAAAAAACAACCGACTTCCAAAAACGACACTACAAAGTGAAAAATAACTTTAATTTCGGAAGTCAGTGGCAAACAACGAAAATGCGAACCCAACGACACCGACTTCCGAAATTAAAGTTATTTTTCACTTTGTAGTGTCGTTTTTGGAAGTCGGTTGTTTTTTTTTTTTATTTAAAATATTGATTCCTCAAATTTCATGATTGCACCTAACACTGTTTGTCTCTGCATCACCCAAAGGTTGATTAGTAGAAAATGCCTATGGCATTATGTCCGCCCTGTACAGTCATGAGCACCAATATGTCAACACTTGGAAACTTTCAATTGCGATTTTGTCGTGAAATAACGAATGCAAGTTGAAATACGACACATTGCATAAACTTATGGGTTCGAAAATGCTATGTTCGTAACAACATAAAATTTAATTAAAAAATTACGGAGTAAATCGCTTTTGCATAAAGCCGAGTGTATAAATACTTTTGCTAGTGACATGTAAGTGCTTGAAGTATTAAATAAATAAATAAATTCGTTTTTATTATCTTCATTTTATCATGTATAGATATCGATACTCATTACGTCTGTGAAGTTTCGCTAGCTAATTAAATTTGACCCTGTAGAACTCTCTGAGTATCATTGAAGTTACGCTCAAACAAACTCTTCTCACAGACAAGAATAACTCTATAAATAACTAACATTACTGTATCTCTATGTCCTACACGACATTTCTTATATCAAGTTTACTCTAAGACTATCTTATCACTTCGCTCGTTTATTTTTACGAGGTGGGCAGAATGCAAGCTAAGTACGTGTTGCCATAGAAACCATGTACTACAGGCTAATAATGGATTATTTGTTGGCACTATACCATATTGCACTGGCCGTGTGGCCTTAGTAAAGTGTGGTACATCGTATGTCAGGCTGTGAATGTGCAAAAGATCGGTCTAGACATGGATGATGTGAACATTAAACAGCGTTGTAAAACTAAGCCAAGCATGTTGTTATTTGAGGGGCAATTCTCGTAATTTTAAGAACGTTCATAGTCTGATCTCAGTCTCATTCTGTAAAAAATACCTAAAAATACCCATAATTTCCTTACATTTTTGACAAGGTTTTGACATTGATGGTCGCTGAGCTGACGTTGTGACTAGATTTTGAACGTTTTTAGTAGGCCAATTCTCGGCCTTCTGGGCTCATTAGTCGATTCGCACGGATCGACAACTCCAGAAATATTTATTGGACAATTGGCACATTTTAAATTTTATGCAATAAAGTATAGAAAAAGCACAGAAGTGAAAAGAGTTAAATATTATAAAACGTGTACTTTTTCTTAACTTTATTCCAGATGATTTTGTCACTCATCTATCAGGTTAAACTACACAAGACATAAAGATCAAGATAACCGAATGAAAACGAAATAACAGTTTTTCGAATAAACCATCAAATGTCTACAAATTGACAAGCCATCAACATACATAGATATAATAACTACAATATAGATAGTTACAGAAGGTCAGCACAATACAGCGAGCACCAGCCAGCGAGCGAAAACAGGAGCACGCACGTGGCACATACAGACGCGACGTGTGGCGACCTCAAACAAATGCCGGCCGCGACTGCGCTTGCACTCGCTGTACATCGAGCGTGTCTAAGGACCTGCAGTGCGATCCTGTAACCCCCCTGCCGGTTCCTCCCCTGCCATGCTGTGCCGCCAGTGAGTGCAGCCGATCAATTCTGTAAAAATCTCACCGTGAAAACTTAGGTGAAGTGAGCGTGGAGTGAGCTGTCATTCCAAATAATGCTAAGGGATTGACACTATTGACAGCTCACTCTAAGCTCACTTCACCTAACTTATCACGGTGAGATTTTTACAGAATCGATCGGCTGCACTCGCAGGACTTAAGTGTGTTTGTGTTTTCGCTCATTGTATGGAGCTTACCTTCTGTACTTATCTAGTTTGTGGTGCATATAACTGTCGTGCAGTCAAAACTATCGATACTTCGAGAGCGATGCGAAAGGAATGTCGGTCGTAGGCGGATGCCGAGAAAAGCGACAAAAGCGTGGTTATCTGTGTTGTTTATTCATATTAGTGGCCATTGAGGAACTGTTGGCGTGTTTTGAAGTGAGATTTTGTTGCATTTACAATTATTTGGGAATTAAATTAGATGTAAACAAGGTAATGATGATTAATATTCATTGTGTGTGTGTGTGTAGCGCGTACCGGAAGATGTAGCGTTGGAAGACCCTATTATATGGGAAGCACATAATCGATCGAAATGGGGTGCTTGGGGAAGGCAGTCCAACAGTGGAAGTCTTGATTAGGATGATGATGTGTGTGTGTTCCATGTTAATAGAATAGAATACTTTTTAGTAAGTACACCATCTGAATTACAGCTTATACAGGATAATTTTTTATTCAGTGCGTAAATTTTCACAGGGTGTTCTACCCATGAATATGAACAACTTTCACTATGGGACCATCTCTGAAATCACAAAAAAAAAATCAGCTGTTTCTTATAAAAGTTCAATACCTACTCGACCAAAATGTATGAATCTGCCGATTTTTTTTTCGTGATTTCAGAGATGGTCCCATAGTGAATGTTGTTCATATTCATGGGTAGAACACCCTGTAAAAATTTACGCACTGAATAAAAAATTATCCTGTATAAATGTAGGTATATAAATATTGATGTAAGTTTATTTAATTTAATAGATAGCTAGGTAGCTAGGTTATAAGCGTGGTGAATTATGGCCCACTCTCTCAAAGAGAGGCTGTGTCCCAGCAGTGACAAAATGATAGGCTAATTATGATTATGCTGGGTACAGTATTACTGAAATAGTGTGTTCGTGTGTCATTTTAGCTTGTTCGTTGGTGAAATAAGGGACTGGATGAATTATTATCAAAATCACGCAAAACACAGAAAACTAGGACTAAAACTAACTAATTAAGCTTGAAAACAGCTTAGGAACTGAAAATACCTTGAGAATCTCTAATTTCCGGATAACAATATACAAGGTGTCGTATTGTATCCTCGTCAAATTCAAGGAGGTAACTATGCTACTGATTCTCGACACGAATCGATAATAAAATAAGTAGGTATTTTTTTTTTTCTAATTTTCGGACATCGACGTGTGTGGGACACGCATTTTAAAACGCGGCCTGTGTGAGACCGCACTGTAACTGCCCTTTTACACACACATAAAAACGCGGCTGCTTATACGATACCATAACGCAATTCTGTTCTTTGAAAGTGGTGTATTCTGAAATACTGTCAAACTAAAAAAACAAGTATGCCAGGGATCGTAATTTTATTTGATTATTTGTGTCTTTCATAACAGGCTTGTACCTATACGGCGCAGTACAAACCCCCAGATTAAGACCGCCCCCCTTCACTTACCTACTAGCTTCATCATTCTGACTGACGGCATAGCATAGCACTATAGGCTAACGTCCACGTACAACAATTTTTGCAATATTTATGATTTGGATATCTTCCACGACCATCCCGCGCGTTTTAGATCTAAGATTGTAAATGAGGGGAAGACTGCAGACAGCAAAACAAAATAATATAATATACTTATTAGTCAATGTTTAAGTCGATGAGGGCATTCTCTCTACTGCCGTGATTTTAGCTGGAGTTTTTGTTCTTTTGTTGTTTTCTTTTATTGTTATTGTTTTTTTTTTGTAGCGTGAAGGCTGTGTTTTTTCTTCTCTTTTGTTGTGAATGCTGTGCACGTCTGTAATTGACGTAAACACTAGTCCATGTCTCTGTTCTCCGTTATTTGTAAATGTTTGTGTTGTTGATGTGCGTTAATAATAAATAAATAAATAGCTTAATCAGCCTATAATGTTCCCACTGCTGGGACACAGGCCTCCTCTCTGTGGGAGGGAGTGGGCCGTAATTCACCACGCGGGCCCAGTGTGGGTTGGTAGATGTCACAGTCTTCGAACTTTTGGTTGACATCAGAGGACATCTGACTGGCCGGCTCCTTGACAATTCAAAAGTACCTGTTATTGGTTTAATTGAAACAAATACTTAGGTACTTAGTTTGAGTTTCAAATATCTGTTAATGTAACATTTCATGAAACAAACTGCAGCCTAGACAAAAACAATGACAATCAAACAATGACAATCTGAATAATTTTGAAGGATATTGCTTATCCATTATTTCATATGTTCGAAAAAAATGTCTGCTCAATAATGTAAATAACGCAATAAATGTCAAAAAGAAAGTCATTCTTACTGTTAGTGCTTCAGTAATACTGTAGACAGCTGTGCTGCTGAAGAGTTTGGTGCGCCACTTCTTCTTCCCAGCGGCGGGCGTTTTTGGGGACTGTCTTTTGTAATTTTGACGTTCGAAAAGTGCTGATTCTCAGCCTAATTTGAATAAATGACTTTTGATTTTGAAGAACGATTATTCCTCAAAAAAAAAACACCCCAAATATGACAACAACAGCAAATAATATAATCATTATTAAAATATTCATCGATGACAGCACCTTTCGCGAAGTGTTGCGTACAATATTGGCGTGCCTATAAACATGTTCCGTCAATAGGAACAGGCACGGTGAACATGTCCAATCAGCCGATGACATGTCGTTAAATGTCACTGTCACTTTTTCGATAATGTAACATGGCACTAGTTTGTTGGTTGGGTGGAATTGTTCAGCTGTGGTGTTAGTAGATTCAAGAGCACAAAAATGTCATCATCATCTGCCTAGCCTTTTCCCAACTATGTTGGGGTCGGCTTCCAGTCTAACCGGATGCAGCTGAATACCAGTATTTTACATGGAGCGACTGCCTATCTGACCTCCACAACCCAGTTACTGGATAATAGGATACCCATTGGTAAGACTGGTTGTCAGGCTTTCGGGCGTCCGACTACCCGTAACGACTGTCAAAGATCCACGAATGACAGCCGGGTCCAACGGCTTAACGTGCTTTCCGAGGCACGGAGGGGTCTCGGTATGTAAAGATGGTCACCCATCCACAGACCAACCGCGGCAAGCGTAGCTTAACCTGACCGATCGACCTGTGCGGCTGTTATTATTTAGCCACAAAAATGTACGACTGCTTAAAGGCTCCCAAAGACGGTGCAACGCATTTATGTTAGAACAATTTGCTTGAAGTTTTCATAGACATTGTTCTACTAAAGTCGCATCGTACTGTCACCTCGTGCCTGTGTGCGGGAACCTTAACTAAAGTTTATTGTTATATAAGTTCTTGCGGGTTTGTGAACAGAAGGTCAATTCCCGTAGTTAAAAACTTTCAAAATCTAATCGTAATCTCATCTCAGTGACAATCAATGTCAAAAACTTATCAACAATGTAAAGATTTTAGAGTTATTTTTGACAGATTGCCAAAAATAACTCCATCTAATATCTCGCTCTGTTATTTTGAGATCGCATGTGAACGTTATTGAAATAACGAGAATTGTCCCTCAGATCATCGGCTCCAACGTTGAAATGTCTCATGTCCGGCAATGGGACTAAGCAGCATTGCTTTGTAGCAGAAATTGGCAAAGAAGTACGTGCGCAAGACATTGTTCTTTCCAGGACGAACAATTAGCATTAAAGCTCGAATTCCGCTAAAAATCATAATGTATTCCTGCTTATAGTATTAGAAAAGTCCCTAGATTACATAATAAGGACACTAGCATGTTACTACTCAACTAAACTTAATCCAACTTTCCGCTTTCTACACCACGAACCCACAACCGAATCATTCCCCGCCAACATTAGGTACTTACTACAACAACAATACAACAATAGTCACACAAAAACAATCATCTTTAACCGTAATTTTGTTAAAAGTTAACAATACTTCCACCCGGCTATTTGAGTAACGACCGGCCCGGGTGTTCCGGATAAGTGAAAACAAAGCCCGGGTATCGGTCGCCATTGTTATCCGGGCGAAATCCTCAAACATCGTACAGTGGCGACCTCTGGTGGGCGTAAGGGGCACTGTTCGCGGATTTGCGTGCATATTTGATTTTGTTTTGTTTGTCTGTATGGGTGCTGGTTTTAATTGGTTTGAAAGTATTTGTTTTAGGATTAGGAATGTAAAATGATAAAAAACACATCTCTAGAAGAATAATTTTTTGCATTCTAAGCAATCAGCTTGAGCAGTCTTACGAGGGTTGGTTTGAACCCAAACAGGCGCTATAGTTTGTGTAAACTATTTCATCACCACTGCTCTCAAAAGGGCAATGAAACATCGTGAAGAAACCGGCATGTTCTAGAACCAAGAATTCGGAGACATGTGACATCTACCAATCCGCACTGGGCCCGCGTGGTGGATTACGCCACTCCCTCTCACAGAGAGGAGGCCTGTGTCCCAGCAGTGGGAACATTATAGGCTGATTATGCATGTTATGCAAGCAATTGGTTTCTCATAATCAAATTGTTGGTAATCTTTCAGTTCGGTATAAGATTTTGTAAAGCTCTTACATAACGGGTAGCAGGATCGTCTTTGATGATTTCCCATCCTGAAAAAAAAGAGCTCTTACACAATACAAAGAAAAATATTTTAATCCTCAAAATAATATTAAGTAATTCAACAACCGTAAACAGTTTACAGTTTGTCTCGAGTTCTCAAATAAATTCATATTCATTATATTTATTGTTTGTCACAGTTGAAAGCAGTTCTTAAAATTAGCGTTATTGTATCACTGTAACATACATATCCATTTTTTTTTTTTTTGAGGATAGGATATCATCAAATGACCCCTCCGGCTCTGGGTGGAGCGGAAGGGAGTGTCAGACTCTTACTGACTAAAACCCACCCGTGTTCCTTCCTTAGCCCTTTATGTTCCAGGGCAGCGGTAACCTTTTCGGACGATCCCGCTACCCACATACCTACCCATGGGGTGTAGAATATTTATATGTATGTCAAAATTATTGGCTATGTTTAATCGCCTATGTTTTGCCGCTATATTGGCTATGTTAATTAGAAGCTCGATGTATTTAGAATGAGATGATTTGCTATTTAAATGAAATGTTCATTTAACACAAAGCAAGCAAACCAGACTGCTTCGTCGAGTTTTCAAATCAAACTTGAATATTTCGTGGCCGTGACCACTACATCTTATCCCAAGACCGAAGAGGGACCAAGGGATTATATCAAGAGAACGGGCACCAGCGCCCTCCTGCAAATACTTGATCATCTGCAGTGCGATTTTGTAACCATCTCACCGTGAAATCTTAGGTGATGTGAGCGTGGAGTGAGCTGTCATTCCAACTAATGCTAGGGATTGAAACTATTGACAGCTCACTCTAAGCTCACTTCACCTAACTTTTCACGGTGAGATTTTTACAGAATCGATCGGCTGATCTGTTTGTTACGTGAGGTGTATTGTTTTGCTTAATATAAAAAAATATATGTTTTGTGAAACAGCCAGAAATAGATTTTTTGATGCAAAATCAGCCTATAATGTTCCCACTTTTGGGTCACAAGCCTTCTCTTTCTGTGAGAGGATGTGGGCACCACGCCGGCCCTTTGCAGGTTGGTGGTCTTCGAAGTTTTGGTCCAGAACATGCCGGTTTTCTCACGATGTTTTCCTTCGCCGTTTTGGGAGCAGAGGTGATGAAATAATTTACACAAAGTAAAGTGCCTGCTTGGGTTTGAACCCAGGACCTACAATTCGTACGTCGCGGCCACCACCGCTCATTTCTGAATCATGATCATACAAAGAAGAACAATCCGCGATGAACACTTCAACCAGGTTTCCTCACGATGCTTACCAACCAATACACATGCCATTTAAATTATTAATTTTAATTAATTTAATTAAGTAAGTAAAGGACATTGCTCTGCGCCCATACATTGTTCGCCCTGGAACCAAGAGCATCGAAAAATTATGTGTTGTATTGTCGATCATTAGTAAACTCCTTTATGATCTTATTTGTACAGCGGTCTAGCTGCAGAATAGATATATTTCAAACAAAGTATCAGATTCTGAGGTTATAATCGAACCATAACAACGTATATTAGGTAAAGTTTTTCATAGCTCCGACTGATTTTTAAGAAACTAAAAAACAATAACATAGTACATTTAGCTATTTTGTAAGTACCTACCTAGATAATTAGGTATATATGCAGTTTTTTTCTACAGCCTAAGTATATGTAATTGCAACGTTTAAATGCATAGAATCTAATTAACATAGGTACCTGTATTCATAGCATTGGTTTTGGAATGGGATAAAGGCTTTGTGTGTATTAATGTAAAAATAATGCGGTTTCCTTAGATGATAGTGGTGAGCGTGGACGATAAATGGCGTTAGTGTGCATTGATAAATGACTGAGCTCTTGAGTGAATTTTCTAGTGATTCAGATTCAAAAACATGCAACAATTAATTAAAAATTCCATCGATCGATTGCAATCGCTTGGGCATCCCTAATCTTTTTCGATACGACTTGATGTTTGGCGAAGATGGCGGTGATTCTTGTTATTAGTCGCGTAAAATATTGTAAAATGTTCATTTTGGCACGCAGCTAGTCCGTGTTACAAAAGTTTTTGCAACTAATATAATAAAATAGACAATTAATTATCGTGTATGTCCGATATTTCTTGTGCACAGGGATTCTGGACAATGTCCTTTATTTCTCAAAAAACTTAATAATATTTTACAGAAAATAGTTTGGCAGTATTAATTTCTATTAAATGGATGTAGCCACTGCAACCGAACTAGACCTGTATTTCGGTTTTCAGTACCTTTTCCCTCGATATTAATTTAACAATAAAATGCCAACAAAGCAAATATGGTTGGTTGTACTACTAATTAATTTTGAATAACTTTATGCTAACTTAAATGTTACGTTATTTAAAATTATATTACCTATAATAATATAATAAGTAAATGATCTATAGGTACATATGTGAAGTGTTTGTGTGTAAGGACTAGAAGGTACATAAATAGTCACACGTAGTTGGATTCCTGGTTCGAAGGTCCATAAACCGTTAAGCCACTACAATTAAATACCCTCAATAAAACAACAAACATCTCTCCGGTAAGATTAAGAGCACATAACACATAGTTTATATCCTTTAAGAGAATAACCAACGTAAAATGTATCAGGTGCGTATCAGGCAGTTAGTCGTAAACTGTGAGTTGGAAAGGGTTTGTAATGTAGTCGTTAAGAGGCCGGCAACCTGTGTCCGTGTTCCTAGGACTGTTTTATTAAGATACGCACTTACGCGTATAGCATAGCGTGTATACGGAAATCTTGGGAAAATGATAAGCGATATTTATATCTGTAATTGGTTTAAAAGAAACAGTGCAGTTGATTTAATGAAGATTGAGCGCTGATTTTCCCAACGCCAGATAATTTTATCAGAGGAATAATTTTGAATTTTTGATAGTTCTTCCATACAAAATCTGTCAGACGTCAATTTTATTCCACGAATAAAAATTATCTGTCGATTGAGAAATCAGCCCTTAATCTTCATAGACATTTCAATTTTCCATTACGAATTTCTCAGTGCCAGCCCGGAATGACATAGCCAGATTCTAGGGTGCTAATGAGAAATTCCCGGTTACAGGAGTCTAAGATAGGTATAACTGGCGAGATAAGAGTACCATACCTTTACCAACCCCTTTGGGAATACAAGTTTGATGGCATGTTATGTAGTTTAGAGTCTCCAACACATCAAAACGATCAACACATCTGAACCGCGTTCAGGAACTAAGTACCGTTATTGTTAAGAAATGGTGACACTGACAGCTCTTAAACGCGGTTTAGATTTTTTGATCGCGTTCAATTTTACTGCTGAAATGCACCCTTAATCTTCATGGCCATTTCAATTTCCCATAAGGAATTTCTCAGTAGTAGCCTGAAATCTGGATTTCTGCCCGGTTACATGGGAACACAACTGCACGCTGCGCGTCGCGGGTTCGATGCCCGCACGGAACAAATATTTGTATGACCTACAAGTAGTTGTTCCTTGTCTGGCTGTTTCTGTATGTGAGTTTAAATGTTTGTTAACGTACCCACGGTACAGAAGAAATTCCTAGAGTGGGACAACGATTTCTTTAAAAAAATAAAAATAATAATTGGCGAAATGTGGATGTACCACACCTGTGCCTACCCCTTTGAGAAATGTAGGCATGATGTTATGTTATTTAATTAAGAAGCCAAACAACCTGTGTCTGTGCAGGACTGTTTTATATTGACACACGCACTTACGCATGCGCAGTCTATAAGGAAGTGTTTGTCAAGCAGTGGTCGTAAATATTTATTCTAATTTGATCTGTGTTTTTAATCTAGCAAAATCTGGGTGTATTATAGCTAGGTGCACCTCTGCCTCACTCTTCGGAGAATAGAGGCTTGATGTTATGTGTGTCCTATTGGTGTTGATTACAATCGGTCCATGTAAAATACTGGTATTCAACTGCATCCGGTTAGACTGGAAGCCGACCCCAACATAGTTGGAAAAGGCTGGCAGATTGTTTTTTTGTTGTTGATTACTTTCTTTCGTGTGGTTTCCATGAGCAGATACTCTGTTTTGGTATCCTATACCGACTCGTAAAGTCTCGTAAAGTCACCAAAGGAGATAATAACCAGGGCCGTCGGATATAGTTGAAGTTTTGTAAGAAACCGATGGATTTTTTCGAATAAAATTTAATTTAATTAATAGAAAACAAACAGTTCATTTATCAGATTTAATTTCATTCAAAAACATCCATCGGTTTCTTACTAAACTTCAACTATATCCGAAGACCCTGGTTACTTCGCACCCGAAACTGTCAAATTTTCCCAATCAATCTTGAACCTTGATACTTTAGCGATAAAGTTGCAAATCTATTAAATAAATTTGACAGATTGTAGTAGCTTGATGTGCTGGCGTCTGTACATCACACTCGTACTATATAAATACTACATTCTCATAAATAAATAAATGCTGATTCGTTTCTTTCTTCATTAGATACATGAGGAGAGTATCCAATTTTGGATGGAACATACATAACTTAAGTAGAACCAGACAGAAAAATTACGCATATGTAGGTACTTACATACATCATAATCGATTTTATAGAAAGTCTTCTCCTGATAAAATATTCACATTGAATTCAAAACGTGTGGTTTCTGAACTTAGTAAATCGTATCAACATGTGTCTGGCATTTACTTACGATATAAAGTTATTACTAGTCAGTTTTCAGGCACGCTTTGAATTATAACTCTAAGGCAACTCTCATAGTTATTCGTATAAATCTCGAGACTTGGAGACTTTTGATATAATATGTAAATAATCATCGTTCGCCTAGCCTTTTCCCAACTACATACGTTGGGGTTTGAAGATGAAACTGAAGATGTGCAATATTTGCTGATGGAGTGTGTTAAGAGCAGGAATGAAAGGGAAGCATTGATTAGAGTTTAAATCAAACATTCTGGACGCTGGGCTAATCCAAATTATTTTAGCAAACCCTACATCAGCGATCGCAAAGAGGTTGTGTGGATTGGTGAAGATATCAGGTCAATGATTCTCCTTCTAATACATAGTCCAAATTTGTCACATTCCACATTTGTAAATAGTTAATAAGGTACGTCGGGGTTGGCATATCCGTATGGATTAAATCCCCCTTTTTAACAACAAAGAATTAAAAAAAATATGTTGGGGTCGCCTTCCAATCTAACCGGATGCAGCTGAATACCAGTACATTTAACATGGAGCTACTATCTGACCTCCACAACCCAGTTACTATACCCCTACCCCATAATAAGGGGTAATACCATACCCATAATATGTCAGACTTTCGGGCTTCTGGCTACCCGTAACGACTGTCAAAGATTCATGAATGACAGCCGGGACCAACGGCTTAACGTGCTTTCGAGGCGTGCTTGTTAGGGGTCTTGGTATGTAAAGATGGGTCTATCACAGACCAACCGCGGCAAGCGTAGCTTAACCTGATCGATCGACCTGTTCGGCGGTTATTATTTAACCACGGGTCCCCCTTTTATTTTGTTTTTTTTATTCATTCATCCCCAGGGGTTAGATAGGGAATTGAAAGTTGTTGAGGAAGTTCCGTCATTTTTGTCGATGGGAAATCCCATCATACAATTTGTCCATCTATAAAGTGATAGTTAGACGTGGTCAGGGCTGACCACGAAGGAGAATGCGGGACGAAGGAGGGATGGAGGGAGGTCTTTGTCAAGGAGTGGAAAATAAAGTGAAAATTACGGCGTCGTGGCAATTTCTCTATATAAATAAAAATGAATCACCGAAATGTACGAGTATGTACGCGCATAACTTCCGATCGACTGCACCAAATTGGATGAAATTTTGTGTATATATTTCAATGGGTTCCTGGATGGTATGAAAACACAATTGAACCCGGTAGGTGGCGCTGCTGTCGGTATATGATGACTAACCGGGCAGGACTATAATCTTGGTATTTCCGTAAATTGCTTGGTTTTTCCGAGACGTCATATTTAATCACAATTGCCACGCAATATTGCTCAACTTAATTGTCCGTGTAATCTTGAGGAATAATTTTACATTCAATCAACTCAGCCTATCGCAGTCCAATGCTGGACATAGAGAGGCCTGCCTCTCCCAGGCAGTGCCACAACATCCTGTGCTCCGCTTCCGCATCTAGTCTGTCCCAGCTACCTTCTAAAGGTCGTCGGTCTAGATAGACCGCGTAGTGCAAAGCGCGTAAAGCGTAGTGTGGGACGCCCCCCAGCTAGATAGCTGGAGGGCGTCCCACACTACGCTTGCCACTACGCGGTCAATTTGTACACTATTTTCACATTAGTATGGAAAATAAACTATTATGTATAAGAGCACTGGTGTTCCAGTGGTAACTGCTGCGACTTGCAAGTTGTAGGTCGTAGGTTCGAACCCAGACAGGTGCTTTACTATGTGTAAATTATTTCATCACCACTGCTCTCAAAGCGGTGAAGGAAAACATCGTGAGGAAATCGGCAAGTCCTAGAACCAAAAATTCGAAGATTTGTGACATCTACCAACCCGCACTGGGCCCGCGTGGTGGATTACTGCCCACTAACTCTCACCCAGAGGAGGTCTGTGTCCCAGCAGTAATAGCAGCAGCAACACTATAGGCTGATTATAAATAAATCATCATCTGCCTGCCTTTTCCCAACTATGTTGGGGTCGGCTTCCAGTCTAACCGGATGCAGCTGAAAAAAAAAATATTTGACACTAATGCGTGTTTTCTTATTGTGACTGGCTTAGGGCCCGACATACACGGACTGCTTGAAGCAGTCAAGATGGACTGCTTCAAGCTGCGACTGCATAGTGAACTACAGTCTTCTACGTACAATACACGAAACCGCTCGAGCAGTTGCAACTGCTTCGGGCGGTCGTGCGGTCAAGCAGTCGCCAGGCATACACTGACTGCTCGAGCTGTCGGCTGCTCTCGCGCAGTTACCTGATTTGAACGACGAGCGGTTGGTATCAACTGCTCCAGCGGTTATCAATGGCTGCTTCAAGCTGTTGACTGTGACTGCAAGAGCGATCCGTCTTTAATCAATCGCTAACTGCTCGAGCAGTCCGTGTATGTCGGCCCTTAGTCACAATAAGAAAGCACACGAGTGTATTTCCACGAATCCGATCCTAACCCGATCCTATTTTTTCGGTTAGCCTGCCAGGGTAGCGGGATCGTCCGAAAGGGTTACCGCTGCCCTGGAACATAAAGGGCTAAGGAAGGAACACGGGTGGGTTTTAGTCAGTAAGAGTCTGACACTCCCTTCTGCTCCACCCAGAGCGGGAGGAGTCATTTGATGATTTCCAATCCTGAAAAAAAAAAAAAAAAAGAAACCCCAAACTAGGTCTGGACCTGTATTTTAGGGGTCAATAATGGATGGGGGATTATGTATGGAAATTAGGAATTATGTTACGACCGCCTAATATTTTCTAGCTTACTTACAAGATAACACAAAAATATCAACATGTGTACAAGTACATATCGCCCATTACATTCCCTCCCTCTATAATTAAACACAAATGACGTAAACAGTGCAGGCCTGTACACACGGCCGTGCATCGCAATGGCGACACAAAGCTGTCTGCACTCTGCCTTATTGCTGTATACAGGGTGTGCTCGCGGGGAAAGATGTCAACTTTATTTTTTACGTTTTTGAGGTGCGTATTTCGTCATGTTTGGTTTTGAGTGGAGGTTTTCAAAATATTTAGGGAGGTAGAACTTTTGTACAGACGCCAGCAGGTCAAGCTACCCGAAACTGTAAAATTTTCCCAATCAACCTTGAACCTTAATGCTCTAGCGATAAAGTTGAAAATCTACTAAAGAAATTTGACAGATTGTAGTAGCTTGATGTGCTGGCGTCTGTACATGCATATTGTACTTTATGGTCGAGTATTTTTTTTTATTATTATTAATTATTTTTTAAAGCCCATCCCTCTCAGGGCAAAGTCCTCCCTACTCTCTTTCTACTTCTCTATGTTTAAAGCTGCTGAGGACCAGTTCTTGTTGAAGGAGTCCAGCTCATCCCGCCATCTCCGTCTGGGCCTGTCGCGATGTCGCTTGCCATTAAGAGGGACCCGTTGGGCCGTAAGTTTATTATAACACATAATTCATAAGGTAGTTTCATTTATAACTCTTCATCTCAGCCGTAGTGAAGAAAATAGTGGTCTCCAGTTGGCCAATATTCAGTCAGTTAAGATCCAGAAGTTATAAAAAGAACAGTAATTTATTCATAGACTTAAGAGGTCGTCTACTTTGAGCTATTTTTATTAAAGGCATCGTACAAAATTGATTACTCAACGCTTGGGACTTATAGAGCCTAATTTAGAGACATGATATGGCTAGAATTTGAAACGCTACTGCCTGGGTTTAACGTAGTTTCCTCTAAGAAAAACTGATAAAATTGTTTGTGTTACCCACACGGGTATATGTGTGTTTGGGTGTTTTTTCACACCGGGTGGAAAAAAACAAAAGGTATAATCAGTAAACGTCAAAATATGACGCAATACTTGGTTCAATTAATGTTAAACTGATACCAGTTTGATTTGTTAAGTTTGGTTTGTTTGTTTGTTATGGAAATATATACAGTATCCCAAAACTACGAACTTGTATCCTGAAACTACAAACTAGTATCCCAAATCTATAAGCTAGTATCCAAAAACTACGAAGTAGAATCCCTAAACTTTTCATTACGGACGCTTTTAACGTTCTGCATCGTTCTCACATGCATAATTTCTAACATGAATGATGTAACCAATACTTTGTAACCATATTATACTGATTTAAAAGAGTGTCCATGGAGTTTCTTGCCCGTTCTTCTCCATAGGTACCTACGCTTTGGAATGGGCAACTAGCTTCATTTTTCTGACTGACCGACCCCTTGACAATTCAAAAGTGCCTGTAATGGTTTAATTGAAATAAATATTTTGAGTTTGAGTTTGAGAAACTATAAACAGTATCCCAAATCTATAAGCTAGTATCCAAAAACTACGAAGCAGTATCCCGAAACTATAAACAGTATCTCAAATCTATAAGCTACTATCCAAAAACTACGAAGTAGTATCCTAAAACTACAAACTAGTATCCCAAATCTATAAACTAGTATCATAAAACTATAAACTAGTATCCGAAAACTATAAACCATAATATTTTCATCTTTGTAGATGTAATTTATAGCCTGTGTATGTAGATGAAAAGATTGATTTATCTGAGGTGTTATGAACTATAGGCCATAGCTAGTAGATACGCCTGGGCCCGCTTGAAAAGTATTTAATTTTCCAGAATTTTTTCTACTTCTCTCTCAAAGCTACTACAGCAAAAAAAAACTTGAGAGGTGTCAAGGGACACCCGGATGGAACGAAGTACCTTTACCGATTAATTAGTGAAGGAATTGTAATAAAATTTTATTAAAAAAAAAAAAGTGTCGGTCCAACTTTTGGTCTTCATTTTTTCCGTCTAGCCCCCTTTCGCAACGCGCGATAAGGAACTTCGTTCCAAAATTGCTCAAGCCGTGGTCAAACTATTAACCAGACTCAAAAGCGACTGCCTGTATCACGCCTGAAGTATATTTAAGCATCGTTACAGTGCAGCCGACGAGAGAATGCGATCTTGACCCCAGTCAGTTTCATACAAACGAATATGTGTTTTGCGTATTTGATCTTTATTAGCTACTATAATTGTCGCACTGACACCTGTCAGGAACGCATTCTCACGACGGCCAGACTGTAATTATGGAAGAAATATAAAGTAAATTGAAAATACCAATTCACCTCACCCTGTATATATCAAAACGCATGTCTATCAGTATAGGCTGATGCATACCTTGTGGCTTTGTTGTGCTTTTAAAAAAGGCTTCGCGGTAACAATACGGTGTAGCAGGTACGTCCCGTCTCGAGCTCGTGGTGCTGGATTATGAGGGGCTCCGAATGGCAAGATATAGGGGCGGAAATTGTGGGGGGCTGGGCAGTTTTGCTGGAGGACTTGTTGGAAAGATATTTTTACGCAATAGTTGAGTTTTGAGTGAAAAGGCTTTCCCGAGAAGTACGCATTGATCACTCCAACCAAAGCTGAAAGATTCAAAGAGGCTTTATCATCTATCCGTTCATAGGATCACGAATTTTTCTTCTGTGGAGAACGGAGGGTTATGAGGCTAAAAACCCACGGTTCTTTCTGTTGCCATGACTCGGGATCTAAAACTCCGAATCATAGTATTACATTCTAGTTTTGCCAGCCCCAGCAGTCTCGACATTCATAGCGATCGCTTTACGACCGAATTCGGTCGCAAAGTCCCGAATTGACAGGTGAAATGTATGCAGTGACAGGACTTTGCGACTGAATTCCGTCGTAAAGCGATCGCTATGAATGTCGAGACTGCTGGGGCTGGTATAGTATTGGGTCTAGTGTCGTAGAGAGGAAACTTTTCGCAATTTTTATTAAGTTCCAGGATTCCAACCTGGGCTGGCCACATCTTTTTTTTAGCCTGTTCTGTGTCCCACTGCTGGGCATAGGGCTCCCCTTTTTCCTCCCTTCCCTGTCTTGTGCGATCTCTGGCCATGTTAGCCCTGCAAACGTTATCACATCGTCACACCTTCGCCATGGTCTACTTCGCCGACGATGTCTCGACATTTACTTAATAAAAATCAAAGCAAAGCCTAAACCGCTAAGTCTAAAAGCTTGAAATGTTGCACAAGAGTTCCGTATAAACAGGTGAGCACTAAGGGAGAAAATATGAATGTTTGTATGGAAGTTCAACATTTTTGTCAATGAGAAATCCAACTCAATTCAATAGATCCATAATGTACACATACAGGTGGTAACTTTAGGACAATAGAATCAATTATGGACCCTGTCGGACACAACACAATTTTAAATAAGTAGGAGAGAAGAAGAGCGCTTTTATGGTTTTCCTTATTATTAAATGTATATTATGTCCTTTCTATCTGTTTTTAACAATAGTATTTGTTTTTATATATTATCTATTACTCATTTATTTATTCTCTGAATATAATGTGTGTAAGGGCTGATTTTTCCAACGCCAGATAACTTTATCAGAGGTATAATTTTGAATTTTTGACAGTTCTTCCATACAAAACCTGTCAGACTTCAATTTTATTCCACGAATAAAAATTATCTGTCGATTGATTAATCAGCCCTGAGTTAATCTATTTACTTTTTTTTAAATTATTTTCCAACCACCACCCTAATTGCGTAACACACAATCAATCGGAATCGGTTTCATTTTGACAGTTCCACAACATACATTGCGTTATGTACGTGTTGAGCAGACAAATTTTTCGAACTTATGAAGCAATGGATTAGCAATATGCTTCAAAATGATTCAGATTACGATTGATCGTGTGTTATGCAATTAGGGTGCTCGTTGTAAACGAATAATATAGGTAGGTACTCTGCATTTTTCTAACCCTATCAAACACCGCATTCTATGCTGCCATAAACCTAATATTCTTACTGACAAACGATTTACCTAATTCGGTCAAACAGTTCACATTAAATCGAAAGTAAGCCAGTGCGGTCACACGCCCCGAGCCTAGCACAATATCACTATATCTTGTCTGTAGGTACAGTCAACCTTGTTTAAATGGTACCTATTTGTCATTGACAACGCCTTTATACCCTAGCAGTAAGGTCGACTTTCGTAGTTAAAGGGTTGCTAAATTTTGTGTCTGTAGGTACAGGACCCACCCACTTGTCAAGGCAAAGTGTCTTAACTACGATATTTAGGGTTATAATTTGTGAAGGTATGGTTAAGGTGGTAACGACTTTATATGGGCGTGGGTTTAATGTTTTAATGGTATGAAAAATCTTATAAATCGGAATTTTAATGTGATACAGGAAGATTTTTAGTTTCTTTTGTTTTATTGAAATAAACTGTTTGAGTTGTCGTTGAAATTGTAAAGGTCAGAAAAATGAAGTTGGTTGCTAGGAGAATAACGGGCAAGAAACTCCATGGACACTTTTTAATCAAAATATAGCAGCATAATCAGCCTATAATGTTCCCACTGCTGGGACACAGACCTCCTCTCTGTGAGAGGGAGTGGGCCATAATCCACCACGCGGGCCCAGTGCGGGTTGGTGACAATCAAAACATTCATCAAAATATTGTTATATAAATAATGGTTACAAACGTTGAATTATATAAATTATTAATTAAATATATATATTATAAACATGTGAGAACGATGTGCACGGTAAAAGCGGCCGTGGAAACAAAAACAAGTCGTGGCAGCTAAGACATGACCTGCTGATCTATTCTGTAAAAATCTCACCGTGAAAACTTAGGTGAGCTTGAAGTGACCCGTCATTTCAGCTGATGCTAGGGATCGCTAGGGATTGACAGCTCACTTGAAGTTCACTTCACCTAAGTTTTCACGGTGAGATTTTTACAGAATGGCACCGCAGTTCTTACTGGATTGCATAAGTGCATACTTATTGTTGTAATACTCGAACTATGAAAACTACCCTCACTGCTATGTAATAAAGTCGCAGTCGACGTCAAATTGTTTCCAAAGACATGCGGCTGACTGTACAGGACCAACCTACTTGTCAAGGTAAAGTGTCTTAACTTACGATATTTAGTAGTTTAGTGTTATAATTTGTAGGTAAACGAATTAGGGTTGGAACGACATTATGTGACCGTAACTTTGATGTTTTCATTTTGTAGTTTTGAGAATAGTAGACCGTACCTAAGCGGTTAAGGAGATGATGAAAGAGCTTTGAAGGTCTGCGGAATACCTACCTACCTGACCGGTATTTTGTTTTTCTATTTAGGATTTATGCGTGACCGCCATTTTGAAAAAAAAAAAAAAACAAATTGGTGGACAGGTCATGCCAGGCTCCATACAAAAATCTTCAATCCCCTTTGATAAGGTACCTATGATTAATGTCCTCCATGATAGCCCATAAATCTTTACAGCAGCCAATGTTTTTAAAATCCACTTCATTAAAATCTGAAATTCACTGGCAGACAATGCACAACCTACTTATATAAAATTTTGCAAAAGAGTTCCAATGTAATTCTTCTTCATGTCGCTGGTACGACTGTATTTTAAATGCTGTTTTCCCAAAACTTTGCCACTTCCAAGGTGTTGTCAGTGGCAGCGCAGAGGTTACTTTGACTGCATTTTTGGGACACAGAGGGCAGAATAGGAGGGGTAAAGTGGGGCTACCTTGACGGAATGGCAGTACGTTGTGATTATGGAGCTAAGTCACAAACTATGCTCCATCTCGTATCCTGCTCTCTGTGTCCCGTCCAATGTAATTAAAATGTGTATTATTATTATTATTATGTGTGCGGTTAGTCGACTCTTCACGTGACCAGAGGGCTGGCCTGTTTCTTGGCCAAAGAATTAGCATCGCCATACAACGTGGCAATGCTGCCAGCCTTTTGGGCACTGTTCCTGTTGACAGCGATGCGGACGAATTTTTTGATGCCCTACGATGCTTTTTTTTTTTTCACTTGTACGTATGTATTATTATTTTAGACTTAATTTGATTCTTATGAGAATAAAGATTTAGATGATAGACAACAAAATGTGTATTTATGAAAGATTTAAGGGAAAGGGTTAAACGGGGCATGAAGGTTTGTTTAGAAATAAAGTTTACCGATGAGAAATGCCATCGGCTTTAACTTCTAATAAAACAACCCAACAAAACATTCAACATTTCCAAAAAAATCTTCAAAAACCAAAACTGCTCGTCGCAACAATCGCCCGTAAGTATACCGTGCTACTCTCATCACGAACGAAACCGTTGATTGTAGGGACTGCTACACGACAATCCACCGCTAAATTATAGTCGCGACCGGCTGCCTATGTAGATGGACAGCAGATGATCAAAAGAAATACTTGGGTACGGGAAATGAAAAATATCGCAGACGAAAATGGAAAGTATTTCTTTTTTGTGTCAACGGTGTCATCGGTTCGCGAGCAGATTGCCGCCAACGGCAGATAATGCCTTGGAGCATTATAGACTATTGTAGTATGGTTGAAAGTATTTGTAATTTCATCGCCTATAGGGTAAGTTTTTAACCAGTACGCAAACTGTAACCATGAACTCAGCATATATGATTCTAGAGTAGCAATTTTTCGTCGATTATAAAAAAAATATATTAATTGTTCCATACATTTTGACCGCGTAGGTATAGCACTTTTCCATTAAACAGCTTTTGAGAACCGACTAACTATAACCTTTCACAGGGTTCAAAGTATCCCCATACCAAATTTCATCAAAATCAGTTCAGCCGTTTCGGGGATCCGGGTGTCTTAAAATAGTTTTTTTGTTATACCATATATACTTCCATATGCATTTAGTAAAAAGCTGTTACTGTAACGTTACAAACAGACACTTCGATTTTATTTATTTGTATGAATATATAAACTGTCTTTAATTTTCGTTACTGTTTTGTGAATGTTAAATCGCAACTGGAATGCGTGTATGACCTATGAACATAAACGAAGCAAAAGGAGTAAGTAAGATTCGTAGCAGGCGGCGTTTTGTCTACCAGCCCGCACTGGGCCCATGGTGGATTACGGTCCACTCCCTCTCACAGAGGAGGCCTGTGTCCCAGCAGTGGGAACATAATAGGCAGATTACGCATTATACATATTTAATTAACTTGAGTGTCTACTACGTCATTGGTCTAGTGATCGCAAGCGCCACGAGGTCGCCCCAGGACCCGACGGCTTGCCGGGTAAAGCCTGGGTCCTGGCCTCGACGGCTCTCGGGCCTCGACTGGAGGCGCTCTTATGCGCATGCATGGAGAGAGGCCAGTTTCCGCTCCGTTGGAAGACGGGGAAGCTGGTCCTCATTCAGAAGCCAGGGCGCCCTGCGGACTCTCCGTCCGCATACCGGCCCATAGTGCTGCTCGACGAGGTTGGCAAGCTCTTCGAGAGAGTAATTGCGGGCCGCCTCGTCGGGCACCTGGTGGGGACTGGGCCGGATCTTGCGGATTGCCAGTTTGGCTTCCGCAAGGGGTGCTCGACGGTGGACGCCATCATGCGCGGAGGCCCTCACGACGGGGGATGCGGTGTCCCGGGGTGGGGTAGTCGTGGCGATGTCACTCGACATCGCCAACGCGTTCAACACCCTGCCCTGGAGCTGCATTGGGGAGGCACTCCGGTATCACCGGGTGCCGACCTACCTCCGTCGAGTAGTCGGGGCGTATCTGACGGACAGAGCCGTCATCTACCCCGGTCGCGACGGGAACTGGAACCGGCGAGAGATGTCGTGCGGTGTCCCACAGGGATCGGTTCTGGGGCCGCTCCTGTGGGACATCGGTTACGACTGGGTGCTGCGGGCCGACCTCCCTGAAGGCGTCAGCGTAGTTTGCTACGCTGACGACCCGCTGGTCCTGGCGCAAGGGAGGTCGCATCAGGCGGCGGCCGACGCGATGACACGCGGGGTTGCGATAGTCGTGGAAAGGATCCGGCGGTTGGGTCTCGAGGTGGCATTGCACAAGTCCGAGGCCATGTCCTTTCATGGGCCTCGGTACGGGCCACCTCTGGGATCCTAACTAGTGGTAGGAGGGGTTCACATCGGCGTCGAGACCACGATAGATACCTGGGTCTCGTCCTCGACAGCCGATGGAACTTCGTCGAGCACTTCCGACGTTTGGCCCCCAAACTGGAACGGGCCAGGGCCGCCCTAAAGCGGCTCTCCAACCTGAGGGGGCCGAACGCCTCCTACCGGAGGCTTTACGCGGGGGTCGGGCACCACTGTCAGGATCGCCCAGAGGACACGGTGGAGCATACGGTGGAGGTCTGCCCTGCTTGGGCAGAGCACCGCCGTGTCCTCGTAGAGGCGATCGGCAGCGGCGGCGACCTCTCGCGTCCGGCCCTGGTTCAAGCCATGGTCCGGGGCGAGAGGGAGTGGGAGGCAGTCACCTCCTTCTGCGAAGCAGTCATGCTAGCGAAGGAGGTGGCGGGGTGGGCGAGAGAACGCACCTTGCGCACCTCACGCCTCAGCCGCCGCGGGAGACGCTCCGGGCGTCGGGAGCCGCGTGACGACTCCCGGCCACCGTAGGCGCGGGCCTGCGGGCGGTGAGTAATGGGTAACTCACCGTCCAATCAGGACCAGGCCCATGCCGGACGGCGCGTATGTGTTCCACGTGCGCCTCAAAGAGATGTCAGCAGAAGTGACGGGGCCCGATAGGGCCGAAGCCTGCCAGGGTAGCGGGATCGTCCGAAAGGGTTACCGCAGCCCTGGAACATAAAGGGCTAAGGAAGGAACACGGGTGGGTTTTAGTCAGTAAGAGCCTGACACTCCCTTCTGCTCCACCCAGAGCGGGAGGAGTCACTTGATGATTTCCGATCCTGAAAAAAAAAAAAAAAAAAAGCGCCACGAGGTCCTGGGTTCAAGACCCAGGTCAGACAATGTGCTTTTCCTCGTAGAGGCGATCGGCAGCGGCGGCGACCTCTCGCGTCCGGCCCTGGTTCAAGCCATGGTCTGGGGCGAGAGGGAGTGGGAGGCAGTCACCTCCTTCTGCGAAGCAGTCATGCTAGCGAAGGAGGTGGCGGGGTGGGCGAGAGAACGCACCTTGCGCACCTAACGCCTCAGCCGCCGCGGGAGACGCTCCGGGCGTCGGGAGCCGCGTGACGACTCCCGGCCACCGTAGGCGTGGGCCTGCGGGCGGTGAGTAATGGGTAACTCACCGTCCGATCAGGACCAAGCCCGTGCCGGACGGCGTGTATGTGTTCCACACGCGCCTCAAAGAGATGTCAGCATGAGTGACGGGGCCCAATAGGGCCGAAGCCTGCCAGGATAGCGGGATCGTCCGAAAGGGTTACCGCTACCCTGGAACATAAAGGGCTAAGGAAGGAACACGGGTGGTTTTTAGTCAGTAAGAGTCTGACACTCCCTTCTGCTCCACCCAGAGCGGGAGGAGTCATTTGATGATTTCCCATCCTGAAAAAACAAAAAAAGACAATGTGCTTTTGGATTTTTTCATCAGGAATTTCTCAGGAGCAGCCCGGAGTCACGATTTGTGTCCGGTTAATGATAAATGATTTTATTTTGTAAGTAGTACAAACACTTTTACACGTCAATCATATTTTTAAAAACTAGATGAGGTCGGCGTTTCCTATCTGACTAGTCTGAGAAGAAAGGCCGAAACAAACTCAGACGTCACAGTCTCTTTTAAAGTCCAGACATAATCTTGGTCAGATCATATGAAGACCATGTAGGTCGATGTCTGAGATGGTCATTTGAGGAAAGAACCACACAGATTGAGAGGACCTGTCCAGTCAGTGCACGCATATGTCAGAAATCGTGCAGCTCTACTCAAAACTTAAGGAGCTAAACGGTTTAACGAACAATACCAAAGAAAGGAAATTTGGGTAGGCCACATATAGTTTTATGGCAATATCCCCCTATTTCATGGGACTTCCGAGATAACTGGTGAAATATGGGTGTACATAACCCTTCAGTTATTACAGGCATGATGTTACGTTATGATATCAAATTTAATAAGCTGAAACCTCCCGCAATCAATAATGGCCACCTCTCAAACCCTTTCCGCCACAACACAATAGAAATCAAACTAGAAAATATATTTCAACAACTGGGCTTTGATTTTCACGAGAAAATAAAACCATTTGGATCCACGACTGTGACTGACACGCTACACCGGTAAGCACTCCGCTAACATACAGTGAAATCCTATGAATTCTCATATTTCTGTACACTTGCGAATGAAAATCATACGTTTCTGTTAGACCAAACATATCATCTGAAAGAATAAAGAATGAAATACTGAATTCTGAAATTAAGCAGTTGATGACCACTTTACTATTCTGATGTTATAAGGCTTAAGGGGAATGCGCTAAGGTAGCCCGTAAAATTCAATTTTACTTATTTTTTTGCTATTTGCAGGTCAGTTTGTGTGTTGATCAAAATATGTTTCACGACCGTAACAAATAGGCTTTACAGAATTATTATCATTAAAATCAGCAATACAACTCCTTAAGTTAGAATTGGCGTCAAATGTCTTGATTTCATGAAATAGTCATTTATTTACTAATAGGTCAGCCTACAATTATTGTTTACATATTTCATTTCATTTAGAAGTTCACGATATACATTTATAAGTGCAACAATTACTTACAGGCTAATAGCACATGTTCTTTATATTAAGATTTTAAATTTATAGGGATGATAAAAATAATGCAAAAACAAAGCATAAATCTAGCACTTTAAAACACACATCAAGAATCGAAATAAATTAATTTAATTGAATAGAGTGATATGAACTTAGAGAGTTGTATTGATAATTTTTAGGGTTCCGTAGCCAAATCACTAGAAACGGAACCCTTATGGATTCGTCATGTCTGTATGTCACAGCCACTTTTTTCCGAAACTATAAGAACTATACTGTTGAAACTTGGTAAGTAGATGTATTCTGTACCGCATTAAGATTTTCACACAAAAATAGAAAGAAAACAATAAATTTTGGGGGTTCCCCATACTTAGAACTGAAATTCAAAAAAAAATTTTCATCAAACCCATACGTGTGGGGTATCTATGGATAGTCTTCAAAAATGATATTGAGGTTTCTAATATATTTTTTTTCTAAACTAAATAGTTTGCACTAGAGACACTTCCAAAGTGGTAAAATGCGCCCCCCCCCCCCCCCCCCTGTAACTTCTAAAATAAGAGAATGATAAAAGTAAAAAAAATATAAGGTAATGTGATGTACATTACCATGTAAACTTCCACCAAAAATTGGTTTGAACGAGATCTAGTAAGTAGTTTTTTTTAATACATCATAAATCGTAAACCGTAATTTACCTTTCATTCAATCAACTCAACGGAACCCTTCATGGGCAAGTCCGACTCGCACTTGGTTCTATAAATAAACATTTGTTACAGCCGCAAATCAACATACAACCTGATACAGACTTGCAAATTGCAAAAAACATAAGAAAATCTGAATTTTGTGGGCTACGCTGACGTTTTCGCCTTAATGACTACTCTACTATTCTGATATTATTAGACTTAACAAAGAACAACCAAAAAAAATTTCACGATGGCATTAAAAACAAATAAAGCTTGAAAAATAATATTTAGTAAACGAAAATGCTCGCTGAACCGATGGCAGGTTGGCGTCGAAAGGTTCTGGAAGACGAAGCCTTGGAAGGCTTCCCACAAGGTCGACCGATGACCTGGTAAAGGCTGCAGGAATCCGTTGGATGCGAGAAGCCCGAACTGCCCAGTAGTGGATGTTTTTCAGCCGAAATGATGATGAAAGAAAACGAAAACAATAGTCCCTACTTATTATCAATTCCATAATCCTTAATGTAGGATACATTTAATCCTAGGCTATAAATGAAACAAAGCGACGCGTCAATTCAATTTAAATGAAAAATGGCTACAGAACCTACTCGCAATTTCGCAAACAGTTTAGAGCAAGAATATATCCTGATTAGCAGTAAAATACTACACTAAAACACAGATTTACTTAACAGCCCATCCCAAAACGCGTGCCAAAAAAATTCAGCCGAAAATTCAGAATCATTTCAAGTCTGAATTACACAGTTCTTCATAAAAACTCATTATGTATATCAATTCACCAGAAATTTAATTTCCGTAACCATTAGAGAGACTTTTTTCGTCCGTTAAAAAGATGGCGAACGCACAGAAAACTTCTGCCCATTTAGAATTCAAACAACGACTGGGAGAGGAAACAGAATGGCAGTGTTCTCGCTGTTCTCGGGAATAAATTTTAAAACAAATCCAAACTTCGCCTGTCACCGTACAAGTGAGTGAAACAAAACAAAAGATTTACGTACAAACTTAGAGCTTAGAATTAGTTACCTAGTCGTGTTTGAATTAAGTCCGGACTTTACTTACGGTGTAAAATTTTAACAATTATTTATACTAAATCCTTGTAAACAACGGATGGTAGCAAAGTATGAATATTCCTAGCTACTCCTGTGCCTAAACGGTGAAGGAAAACATCGTGAGGAAACTGGCATGTCCTAGAACCAAAAATTCGAAGACACGTGACATCTACCAACCCGCACTGGACCCGCGTGGTAGATTATAGCCCACTCCCCCTCGAAGAGATGAGGCCGGTGTCCCAGCAGTGGGAACAATATAGGCTGATTATGATGATGATATGCCCTGGAATATGATAGCTTTATTATTTCGGTGGTTTTCTGATTGGTCGCTACTCTGCTTTCCGGAATAGCAAGTCCCTCGGGGAAGTGCTGTTGAAATCAGTACTCTAAGTGGAATACCTCCCAAAAACGGTATATTGCTCTATAACCCTATTTGTACTCGGACTAATAAAATAAACAGATACAGCAGAGATATCTTTCGTCTTTTGTTCAGCCTCCCAATGAAACAAGGGCTACGGTCATGAATTCACAAACTTTTCCTACTACAGAAATTATAAAGCATATTTTAGTTTTAAACTTTGAAAATGTTGAACTATATAAAATATTAGCCTTCTCACAGTTCCGAAATGGCAAAATTAGGAATTCCACAAAACAGATGGTAATTAGTGAAAAAGCTAAGTTTGGTAGTGTCTCTTCTCATCTTATTTATAAGAAAATCAGCGTAGCTAATCACAATTATCCGACAGGCTATCGTATCGAAAATTATTCATTTCGATAACCTGATGTGCCTTGCCTCCGACAGCAAACAGCTGTCCGAAGAATAGCGGCCATCTATTTCATTTAAACTGAAACAAAAAATACACCTTGGAACAGGCTGGACTTGTGAACAATTGCTGCAATTTGCTGGTCAGTACTAAGTTGTACGTTGATTAGAATACGATTCGCGGCCGTAACAAATATGTATTTACTGACTAAAACCCACCCGTGTTCCTTCAGTTACCTATGCCAGGGCCCACGGTATCTCTTTCGAGCAACCCGCGGCCCTGGCGGCATCGGCCCTAGCGGACCCCGTCACTTCGTGCTGACATCTCTTTGAGGCGCGCGTGGAACACAACGCGCCGTCGACCCGGGCCTGGTCCTTACCGGGCGGCGAGCTGCCCATGCTCGCCGCCCGCAAGCCCGCGCCTACGGTGGCCGGGAGTCGGCTGTTGACTCCCGTCCAGGGCGTCTCCTGCGGCGACTAGGGGCGTGAGGGCGCAGAGATTGCCTCTTCCTCACGCACTCCGCCTCCTTCGCGAGTATTATTGCTTTGCAGAAGGAGGTGACGGCCTGCCATGCACTCTCGCTCCGTACCATGGCCTGGACCAGGGCCGGACGCGAGAGATCGCCGCCGCCGATCGCCACCACGAGGACACGGCGGTGCCCCGCCCAAGCCGGACAGACCTCCACCGTGTTCTCCGGGCGATCCACACGGTGGTGACACCTTGGCGTTTCCTCCCGTTTTATCAGGATAAAGCGGGAGGAAACGCCAAGGTGTCACCGACAAGGTGTGAAGCCGGCTTCCAGTCTACCGGATGCAGCTGTATTGTATGGAGCGACTGTCTATCTGACCTTCACAACTCAGTTACATACGATAGCCCTTAGTATGACTAGTTATCAGAATTTCGGGCTTCTAACTACCTACCCATAATGACTCTCAAAGATCTACATATAACAGTCGGGATCAACGGCTTAACGTGCTTTGCGAGGCACGGAGGGGTTTTGATATGTAATGGATGGTCACCCATCCACGGATCGGACTCGGCAAGCGTAACTTAACCTTCGATTGACCTGTGCGGCTGTTATTATTTAGCCACGAACGAGCCCCTTTAATACTATCAAAAGATAAACTTTAAAATCACAATTCAATTCAAAAATAGAAAATTGTTAAGAAAATTACTATTGTCAATAGTAATTCTTCCCCTTCGAACTATTTCGACCACAAATGACCGAGTTACGTAACATGGCTATTATAACAAAAAGAGGGACTCCTTATGACTATTATTAATACCAAATAAGGTAATTTACTACAATTACGTGAGGAAATATTGACAATTTACTGTCAAATTACTGACTTCCGACGGACAATCAGCATCGTCAGGTTGGTACCATTGTTAACTACTTTAAACTTTCTGTTTTTGAATTTTTTACTTTGTATACGTTTCATAACTTGCGCGAAGGATTTCCTGGGTTTCAAGAATATATGAAAGAAGAATTTTATCATACATATTGTTCGCAGTAAAAGGCCAAAAGGAGAGCAACAAAATCGTAGTTTTCTTGCACTTTATTTTGTAACGTGTGATGGGGTTTTTTGGCAGTTACCTAGAAACCTTTCCTCCTTTTGATTTTATACTACCTGAAGCATTAAGAACGTTAGTGCTTATCTTGATAAACCATAATAATATCATGTTCCTCTAAACCATAGGATTACAATTTGTAATTAATACGAAAGACGGATTTAATATCTGGATTTTTAGGAAATTAAATGTAGTGTATATTTTACAGTAACGTAAGCAACCGAGGCCGGCGTGCACCACAAGTCACTAAATACTTACGTTCATTTGAACTTAATAAAGGCAGAATGACCTGCCTTCACGCTTTCCTACCATGGTGGTAGGCGGAATCTACAGAAAGCCACCTGCTTAATGCGCTTCTTTATTTTATACTCCTTTGGAGGCACGCTGAAGTGTTTGCACGAAGGCTGCGCTGACGTTCATACTCGGGGTCACCAGTTTGGAGGCATGAGGAACAGGGTGTAAAGTTCACTCAACCTCCATAGAAAAGGGAGAATCCTCCGACCAGACGGGTGTTGTGTCTGGCGGACAATTGCCCAACGATTGATGTTGGGACATTGTATCTATGCTAAGTGCGCGGTAAACTCTGCTTGCGAGATGCAGGATTTGCGTGACGTCAGTATGACGCGTTGTTCGCATGTGGCGTTGTACATACCGCTACACTCCTTTTGCCTCATTTACGCTCAGACATCACAAAGTCAATTCCCGTAATTAAAATCGATCCAAATCTAGTCGCAATCTCATCTCAGCGACAATAAATGTCAAAAATGTAGGGAAATAAGAAGTATTTCTGACAGATTGAGAATTACGGAATTGCCCCTGATTTGTCGGTCTCAACGTTCGCATTCCAATCTCTGTCAAAAATACAATCAATTTATTTATATTTTTGTCAAATTTTTGACATTGATTGTCGCTGATATAAGATTGCACCTTGAATTTGAACGTTTTGTAAGTATGAGAATTCGCCTTCACACTTCTTCGTCTTAGCGTGTCGATAGCAATCTAAATGGACTCGGCCCAGAATTCGGCCACTTGTTTGGCGCCATCACCAGCGTCCATCAGTTCCCGTAACGTGCAGCCGATAGGACACGCAGGACACGATATTAAGTCCCATCGTTTGTGGAACAGCACCACATTAACACTCCAAGGCGGAGTCGTCTATGAATCTCCACCTGAACAGAAAGAAAGAAAGAAAAAACATTTATTTAGCACAGACCAAAAGACACACAATACACCAGATACATACATCAGATAGCATCTAATAAAAAAACAAATAGAAAGTATGAAGACCGATGTAAGAAATTAGCAGGTAAGTGTGCCTCACGGCTGCACTAAAAAGGCCCAGTTCAACAAAAATGCCAGACAATAGTGCCTGACGCTAGTTTTCAACTGAACCTGATGTGTGAGGTGACGGATGTAAATCAGTTTTAAACTGTAAATACAAAATAGTAACGAATATGTACATAAATAGTGTGAGTTGAGTAATATTGCAAAAATAAACTAAAAAAATACTGACAAATATAATGAGACGGCCGCGTGATAGACCTTCGTTAGCATGTAACTAAATAAATTCTTCAAAACGACTCAGAACAACATAAACCGGTATTAAAACGATGCCTAGCTTCCACGTTCCAACACATTGTCATAATTAATTAATCCGTGCATTTCATCGCACAATACGCTGCAAACAGCGGAGCGCGGCGGACTATTTAATAACAGGTTTTCCTTGCTTCGGCCATCCTGTGTCCGGAGTGTATTTAAAGACTTCCAGGTCCACGATGGCCTTTACACTGTGAACGTTCTTCAAATTACGAGAATTGCCCCTCTGGCCATACACGCATGGGTTGCGAGTACTAAGTACCTGATCTTTCTGTTTTTTAAATAAGTATGTACCGTTAAATGAATTTAGTGATTTGTGGTGCAAGTATACCTAGCCTTTACTCAGCTATGTTCGGGTCGGCTCCCAGTCTTACCGGCTGCAGTTGAACACGAGAATTTTACATGGAGTTGCCTGAGCTAACTATCTACTGTATAAAAAAAAACTTAATGTAAAATACGACCCTACTGGACTCTGGACACAAACCGCAACAATCTTGAGTTCGTCTACAAGATAAATAAAATAACAGAACAAGCGGGTTCCGTAGCAAATTCAATGATAAAAGTAACGGAGAAAGGGAAATGAGTGCACTTAGTGGAAACAATTTTATTTTCTGGCTTTTAAACGGTAACGTAGGTATAGTCGATTTGAGACCCGGCGAGGACTAACAACGTTACATAAAAACTGATAGAAAAAGTCTAGTCTGGGGGTTTTTATTGTAAACTTTTAAGTTTTGAAAGAAAGAAAAATGCGCGAAATTTATCGTTTACAACAAAATAAATACACCTTCATCATAATCAGCCCATAATGTTCCCTCTGCTGGGACACAGGCCTCCCCTCGGTGAGAGGGAGTGGGCCGTAATCCACCACGCGGGGCCAGTGCGGGTTGATAGATGTCACATGTCTTCTGTCTGGTTCTAGGGCATCCCGGTTTCCTCACTATGTTTTCCTTCGCCGTTTTGAGAGTAGTGGTGGTGAAATAATTTACACAAAGTAAAGTGCCTGTCGGGGTTCGAACCTACGACCTATAACTTGTAAGTCACGGCCGTTACCACTGGACCACAACTGCTCCTAATACACCTTAAAACTATAAAAATAGAAAACAAAGATTATAATGCCAAAAGGGCCTCAGCTCAGCATAATGTCAGATGACAACACAAGGTGTACGTACCACCTGCCTGACGCTGATTTTCAGCTGCGATGAACTGGTTGCACCCGCCGGTTTTCGCTGTGACTTTTGTGGGATTCTGACGGGACAGCGGAAAGAGTATTGTGGTGGTCGAGAGGTTTTTAGTTACTCGCATGTATTTAATTACAAAGGTACTGTTAATTTCTAAAAAAAAACAACCGACTTCCAAAAACGACACTATAAAGTGAAAAATAACTTTAATTTCGGAAGTCGGTGTCGTCGGGTTCGCATTTTCGTTGTTTGCCACCGACTTCCGAAATTAAAGTTATTTTTCACTTTATAGTGTCGTTTTTGGAAGTCGGTTGTTTTTTTTTTGCAAAAAAGTTTTTATTTTTCACTTTTAAGTTGTAATTTTTACCAGTAATTTAGGTTTAAAAACCAAACTACTGAACCGTTTTTGATGAAATTTCTATGGGACCACTTCAGAAGTATCTCCTTTCGAACAAAAAAAGAATTTTGAAAATCGGTTCACAATTGGCGGAGAAATCGCGTAACAAACACACAAAAAAAAAATAAAAAAAAAAACATACCGTCGAATTGAGAACCTCCTCCTTTTTTAGAAGTCGGTTAAAAAAAAATCTTCCAGCAGACCGGCGAAAGGAGAAATAAAAACCGGCCAAGTGCCAGTCGGACTCGCCCATGAAGGGTTCCGTTACGTTACGATTTATGACGTATTAAAAAAAAACTACTCACTAGATCTCGTTCAAACCAATTTTCGGTGGAAGTTTATATGGTAATGTACATCATATATTTTTTTTAGTTTTATCATTCTCTTATTTTAGAAGTTACAGGTGGGGGGACACACATTTTACCACTTTGGAAGTGTCTCTCGCGCAAACTATTCAGTTTAGAAAAAAATGATATTAGAAACCTCAATATCATTTTTGAAGACCTATCCATAGATACCCCACACGTATGGGTTTGATGAAAAAAAAAATTTTGAGTTTCAGTTCTAAGTATGGGGACCCCCAAAATTTATTGTTTTTTTTCTATTTTTGTGTGAAAATCTTAATGCGGTTCACAGAATACATCTACTTACCAAGTTTCAACAGTATAGCTCTTATAGTTTCGGAAAAAAGCGGCTGTGACATACGGACGGACAGACAGACAGACAGACAGACATGACGAATCCATAAGGGTTCCGTTGCCATTTGGCTACGGAACCCTAAAAAGAAATGTAGAAGATAATGTGTGACAACATGGCGAAAAAATGAATATGTGACGTCTAAAAACTAATAGTATTAAATATTCCTACAATAATAATTTAAAAAAAAAAACATCTATGTGACTGTTAGATAGTTTCAATTGAGTGGGAATTGTTGTCAAAAGTGGTAAAGAAACTACGTGGTCGACTAAGGTAGGCATACTTAAGTTCAGTCAGCTTTCGGGTAGACCCCTTTACAGTCTCCCCAGAGATATGCCCTAACAGGCGTTGCACAGAGAGGTCTCCGTAGGTCTTTTGAGAGGTACCGGGGATGTCCATGTGCAGATGGTGACCACCGGGGTAGTTTTAGTGAGGTAAAAATCTCACACTCCCTGGTTTCATCCCCAAAGACCAGGCACCTTTTGAAGGTTTCCCACCGAAAACCAAAAAAATAAGGCCTAAGTAACCAAAGTCAGAAATCAAAATGTCATCGTAGCTTCGTTCGTCGCACAGGCGAATAACGTCCATCTTGATTATTTAGCCAGACCTGGACATGGCATCCCTCAACGTGGTGAATGGAACGTGTCAATCAATCCATTGACGAAAAATCGAGGTGAAATTGGCTATAGGCGAATTTTAGGCAAGGACCAAGCTGTGTTGAATTTTGAGAGCAACTTTTAACAATATCACAAATACAGCTTTAGCTATATTTAGTCCAATCAGAAAAACACTATAATGGCCTATTACCTATAATAATAATATCCCTGGACATTTCAAACAGCGCCATCTAGTCCCAAGCTAAGCAACCTAATGCTTGTATTATAGTAACAAGATGGCTGATAAACTACTAATATACATTTATTTTTTTTTGGAAAATACATATATATTATAGATAGAAAAACACCCAGACTCGGAACAAATACCTGTAGGTCATACAAATATTTGTTCCGTGCGGGAATCGAACCCGCGACACGCCCCTATGCATAGCTTTATTATAACTTTGTTAAGCTTAACACACTTGTTATAAAAATATGATTCGTTCGACACTTGAATGTCCTTTAGTTTCAGTTTTAAACAAGAAAACTTCTCAAATAAAATTCTTCAAACATCAAATTATTCCTGAATCATTCCACAATAGTACCAGATATCGTGTCTCGTATAAATTTGACAGTTCTCGCAGTACGCTCAAACTATTCCATCGGGATGGGGTCTCTTCTCGTTCCAAGAAGATAAACGCGTCACAAGATGTTTGTTTTGTACGACAGAGCGTTTTGTCCCTGTGATGTCTGTGCACAGAGGAGAGAAAGACAGAAGTATCACTTTATTTTTTTAAAGCGACAAGGTGACTAAATGAAAACACATCACCACAATAATGGGGGCACAAAATACCCTTAACGAAAAGAATCACTTGTTCTTACCGTTATTATAATAATTTTTTAGTATGGGAACCATACTTAGGAACCTTCTGAAGGCCAATTCTCGTAATTAAAAACGTTCAAAATCTAGACTCAATCTCTTCTCGGCGATAATCAATGTCAAAAATTTGTCAAAAATGTGGGGAAATCAGTGGTGTTTTTGATAGATTTTGACTGAGATTAGACAGCGAACGTTCTTAAAAATACGAGAATTGGTCTGGTTACGGAGACAGGTATTGGTGAAGGTTCCACCTTTTTTTGTTTTTTTTTTTTACGAAAAAGTAAAAGCATAAACATTATGATTATGCTTTTACGAAAACAAGTTTTAAATGTTATGACTTAACTGTAAATACTCCCACGATCCCTGTTCCGTTGCATACACCCCCCATTAGCACAATGTTGTGCATGCGTTACGTTGCGCACTACCGTAAAAAGCGACTTTTCACACCAAAAATAAAAGTCGTTTCCCAACAATTATTTTTGGCTCAAAGATACTTTGTTGTACAGAATGCATAGATGTCGACTTCGTGAAGGGTGTGGTTACACCCTGTATGAAGAAACAGGCTAGAAACACGTAATGCGGCGCCAGGCGGCCGCGACTTACGAGTTGGAAGTCATGGATTCGAACCCAAGCAGGCATTTTACTTTATGTAAATTATTTCATCACCATTGCTTTCAAAACGTTGAAGGAAAACATCGTGAGGAAACCGGCATGTCCTAGAACCAGAAATTCAAAGACAAGAGACATCCCCCAACACGCACTGGGCCCGCGTGGTGGATTATGTGCCAGAGAGGAGGTTCCAGTAGTGGGAACATTATTGGCTGATTATGCTAGGTTAGAAACAGCTGGTGACGATGGTAACGACCGTCATCACTCAAGAAAAAAGTGATTTAAATTTCTAAAAACGGTTATTGCATCCTAAGCAAAAGTAAACCTCGGAATTAGTATGAAATGTTTTAAGGAATAGGACGCATGATTTTGTGGTAAAGAAGATGTGAGAACTCTAGAACAGGAAAGGAGAAGGCAAGGTAGTTCTTTTGAGTCACGAAGAGTAAGTTTGTGACATAATTATTTACTTGTGCTAAAAGTTTTCAATCATCATCATCATCAGCCTATAGCAGTCCACTGCTGGACATAAGCCTCTCCTATTGCACGCCATTCAACTCGATTTTCGGCAACTCTCATCCAGCCGCTACCAGCCATCCTGCGAAGATCGTCGCTCCACCTAGCCTGAGGGCGTCCCACCTTACTTTTACCGATTCGCGGTCTCCACTCAAGAACACGTCTACCCCAACGGTGATCGGTTCTACGGCTAATATGGCCGACCCATTGCCACCTCAGCTTGCTTATTCTGTGAGCTACGAGCATGTCGACAACTTTGGTCAAAGGACAAAAAGATTGTAGTAAAAAATTAATTAAATAATAATCGAGCAGTGGTTCGCAGTGGTAACGGCCCTAACTTACTAGTCTATAATACTGTTCCCACTCTCTTGTGAGAGAGAGTGTGCGTAATTCACCAAGCAGGCCCAGTGCGAGTTAGTAGATGTCACTTGTCTCCAAAATTTTGGTCATAGGCCATGCCGGTTTCCTCACGACGTTCTCCTTTACCGTTTTGAGAGCTGTGGTGATGAAATAATTTACACAAAGTAAAGGACCTGTCGGGACTCGAACCTGCGAGCTGCAATTCGTAAGTCGCGACCGTTACCACTGGGCCACCACTGCTCTTGAATGTTGTTGATGATTCTTCTGTATTTCTCATAGTGTGGTCCAGACACAGATGTTAGTGTTTGTTAAGTCAATAGTCTGCTGGTTTAATGTTTAGTGTCTTCATCGGATTTGTAACCCGCTATTAGTCAGAGGTTATGGTTGAATGGTACTAATATGGCTGGCGTCTTTGTGGTCATATTTTGACATAAAGATGGAATACATTGCATTGGAAATACTTGTATTCGGTTTCTAAATTAAATAGAAGATGTATGTCGTGTTTTTTTAGGTTCAACTGGTTTGATTTTTTTGATTTTAGAAAAATGGGTCAAAGTCGTCACACAGTGGGTGCCCGAAGACGGACGTCGTCACCGAGGCAGGCCTAAGAAACGCTGGCGTGACGATTTGGACTCGTTCCTAAGTGATTGGACGGAGAAGGCACAGCACCAGGAAAGGTGGAAGATTATGGGGGAGGCCTTTTCCCAGCAGTGGGACAAAATAGGCTAACAAAAAAAAAGATTAGTAAGCTCAGTGCTTGCTTAGTGTCATGACTCCAGTGGAAATTTTTTTTGAAATGGCATCAAAGGTTGTTTCACACAAAGGTCAAATTAAATAGAAAAAGCGTTATTTTGATTATTGGTAGCAAAAACTGATTATCCTTCCTTTTTCGTATTCAGTTAAAAACAAAAACAAATATGTATGCCAAAGACATTTAAATATTGAACGCATAGGCGATATCAGCATTAAGTATGCACACGTGTGTCATCATCTGCCTAGCGTTTTCCCAACTATGTTGGGGTCAGCTTTCAGTATAACCGGATGCAGCTGAATACCAGTATTCTGTATGATGCGACTGCCCACCTGACCGCTGCCCACGTGACCTCCACAACCCAGTTACTGCTATACCCCTGGCACACGTGTGTGTAATTTAATAAAGGCTTTTAATTTTAGAAAAATATTTTTAAATGTTCAATTTTTCCCATTGTCAAATCTTATAATATCTTCCAATTCGGTTGTCTGTTGTTTTATCCACCAACTGTACCGCAGTTTACAGTTCTAAAGTTAGAGAGCTAAAGTTTACTAATTTACAAACGTTATAATGGTCTGTCCATTTTGAATTTTTGACGTATGGCATATCTGTCAAAAACTCACAACACTCGTTGGTCACTATTCAACGATTGCAACGATTGCAACGTTTTCAAATGAGAGAGAGAGAAAGAGATTTATACCAGCAAAAATATTTCCAAAAAGAAAATCCTAAGTAGATTATATTCAAAGAAATTCCTCGAATAATTTTAATGTCACTACTTACAGCTATAAATTTTAGAATGTTACGTCAAACAGAATCTAGACTAATCTCGTAGAGTGTGCCTTTGTGCCTGTATTTCTAGACAAATAATCTACGCACTATATTATTGCTTATACGATGCTCTTTTTAAATTGCCACATTTTTTCTTTGAAGCTTTTCTAGGGCTTAGATGAATGTCTGTAATTTCAGTTGTAAAAGGCTTGCATTGCTATTTTATGTAATCACAATTTGTTATACGAATTGGGGGTGCTTAAACATTTGTTTTAACTAGGTCCATGACGGTTAATAGATTTAATTTCAAGGGGCTCGTGGTTAAGTAATAACAGACACACGGGTCGATCGATCAGATTAAGCTATGCTTGCCGCGGACGTAGATGGGTGATCTTTACATACCAAGACCGTTCCGTGTCTCGGAAAGCACGTTAAACCGTTGGTCCCGGCAGTAATAATATGAAACAAGACACAACTTTAGTTCTTCTCTTGATTTGGGCGACGGACGTATTGTTAGGCCAGTGGTAACGGCCGCGACTTACGAGTTGTAGGTCGTAGGTTCGAACCCAGACAGGTGTTTTACTTTGTGTAAATTATTTCATCACCACTGCTCTCAAAATGGTGAAGGCACATCGAGAGGAAACCGGCATGTTCTAGAACCAAAAATTCGAAGACATGTGACATCTACCAACCCGCATTGGGCCGTGTGGTAGATTACGGCCCACTCTCTCGCACAGACAGGCCTTTAGTCCAGCAGTGGGAACAGTTATAGGCTGATTATGCTGAACGCCTTTCAATTCTCCATTAAATGAATCATTAGTCTTTTGGTCAACCTTAATATACTGCAGCAGCAAGTGACCATTCAATACTCTTCGACCAAAAGCATACAAAAGCCAAAACATTCCACTACGTCACCCTTAACAGTTGCGTATTTATGTACTCAGAGTACACAAGGCAGGACAGCTCACGTAGCCCAAATGTGGCAGCGAAGGGGACATAGTGACGTCATCAATCCGGCTAAACGGCTAAAGGACGTGTTTCGCCGTTCGATACTAAGGGTCGGTTCACACATCCCCGCGCAAGCTGACTGCTAATACGAGGGACTACTCAAAGACAGATTTTACTCACAAGAAAGTCACAGAGTCACAAGAAATGAGAAATAAACGATAATAACATGTAGGTATCATGTATCATATACACTTCTTTTATAAATGAGAATGCATAAGAGCCGACTTTTCGCGCAGTGACATGAAAATTCAACCTTATTTCAAAACTCTTTTTTAAACGCGATAAAAGGGTACTCTCCTCTCCAAGCCGGTCTGTGTTGAACGGACACTAAAGCGTGTCCAAAATCAGAACTAATGCCGCCATCTTGTTTTTTCAACCTATTTCGCAAAAAAAAATCAATTGCTTTCCAGCAACGTCTTCAAGAACGAACAGATCTATGTACCAATAAATCGTAAAGAAAAGTCTTATGAAAACGTTGTTTTGATTAGATTCCATATTGTGATAGTGACTCACACTTTTGCATTTTGATGAGACAGCAGTGGCAGGGATGGGAACTGGGGTTAGCACAGGCAAAATTCTGAGTATCCAAATTGATTTGTTTCTATGACTCAAATATTCAGAATATCAAGATTCCAGGTATTTTTGACATAAATATTTGGGACGAGAATCGAACACTATCCTTCAGAAGTTCTTCTTATTTTATTTATAAGTTTATAAGTTCTTATTCCCCCATGCTCCAAAGGTGGGTGCGGCTTCATGTCATAATTTAATTTTGATGTCAATGCTAATATTAGTTATTTATGTACATTGTTACTAACAAATTATGGATTTGGTCTGAATTAAATGTTTATTATTATTTATGAGTCGAGGGCAGAAGTAAAAAAAAAACCTTTTTTGCCACAGAAACAGCTTACAGAAAAATGTGAGACCCTGGCTCCAGACTTGTAGTTCAGGAGCTAGTGACTTCATTCATTTAAAAGGTGATAATACCTACTATATTTGCACAATTCGCAGGAGAACCAAGGTAACCGATATAGCCCGAAGAATTGCCAAACTTAAGACAGGGCACATTGCTCGCAGAACAGATGGCCGATGGGCCGAAAGGTTCTGGAGTGACGACCGCGTACCGGAAGACGTAGCGTTGGAAAGCCTCCTACAAGGTGGACCGACGACCTTGTGAAGGCTGCAGGAACCCGTTGGATGCGAGAAGCACAATACCGGTCGAAGTGGAGGTGCCTATGTCCAGTAGTGGACGTCTTTCGGCTAAGAAGATGATGATGATGATGAAAACTATATTACTTAAAATTAAGTTTAATATGTAAACATTTAATTTATGCACTAAAAATTGAATTAGAAAAGTGAGTTGGGCCTATGTAGTGGGCTCAAGTCAATCGCGCCATAATTGGCATGTTTGCAGTTCGTATGTTTTTTTTTTTTTTTTTCACAGTGATCTGTGCTGCCTTGCACACTTGCACAGTCAGGTTTCGGGGAGACCCCATTACAGTCTCCCCAGAGATGTGCCCTAACAGGCGGTGCACAGAGGGGGCTCTGGATTGGTCTTTTGTGAGGTAACGGTGCCCCTTCCATGTACAGATGGTGACCATCGGGGTGAGGTTAGTGAGGTAAAAATCCCACATTCCCTGGTTTTATCCCCAAAGACCAGGCGCCTGTTGAAGGTTTCTACCGAAAACATAAAAAAGAAGTGTTCTTTGTTTAACCAGTCGTACTGTCTACGTCCTTTTCAGTAATGAGCACGATGAATCTTTAAGTGAATTCGTTAGGCTGATTGTTGCAGTTGTGTTTGGATTTTATTTATTTATTTTGTTACTTCATTTTCTGTTCCTTGTCGGAAATGGTTACTTTTGTGTTATATTGACACGGGTATTTTTAACCCCCGACGCAACAACGACGGGGTGTTATAAGTTTGACGTGTCTCTCTCTCTTTCTGTGTGTGTGTGTGTATGTCTGTCTGTGGCATCGCAGCTCCCGAACGGATGAACCGATTTCGACTAGTAGAATAATATACACTATGATAAATTTCAAATCCAAGATGACCGCCACCACAAAATGGCGAATTACATTTTTTTTTGTTTCTGCCATTATCTACACCTTCGGTTGCTGAAACTAAATAAATAAAAACGTATATTGCAATTACAATGGGCATTTAAATACATATATTTGGAGATCACCTTTTAAGCAAGGGATTGCTTGTCTTAGGAGTCCCCGTACTTCCACTTATCATTTATAATGCAATTGAAATGTAGACAGAGGCGCCGATTCTCTTTTTCACAAACTAAACTAAATTTAAGTTCAGTGTATCTTTTTCTTTCTATTTCATTAAGAAAAGGACAAAAGATAAATATTAGTTTAGTCCTGTCAAATTAAAATAGTCCATAGACAAATTAGACGTGATTAAAAACATGGCTACTAAAAATACGTCAATTTACGTCAGCCGCTGACTAATTTGACAGGACTAAACTAATATCTATCTTCTGTCCTTTTCTTAATGAAATAGAAAGAAGGAGATGCACAGAACTTGAATTTAGTTTAGTTTGTGAACAAGGGAATCGGCGCCAATGTAAACATGCACGACTAAAAGTAAAATAAAAATAAATAAAGAAAGTCAGATAAAATTTTAACTATTGTCAAATTTTAATTGTCAAATCTCACATAAGTATCCTTCTATCTGATTAGCTGTTGTATTCCGACCAGCGGAAAAATTTCGTAACACACTTTCAATCACGATTCCAAAGAAATTGATAATTCATCCTACTAATATTATAAACGCGAAAGTTTGTGAGGATGGATGGATGGATGTTTGTTACTTTTTCACGCAAAAACTACTGAACGGATTTTGATAAAACTTTACAGTAATATAGCTACCAAAATAACACATAGGATACTTTTCATCCCGATATTCCCACCGGATCGACACTTATGCGGGTAAAACCGCTTTTCAAATTGATATTTCTAGTGACTACACTAACAGCAGAAAACATCTAATTAATTAATTTTTGTGATACCCATCACGTTACCGGAGTTTCGCTAACTAATTTAATTTGACCCTGTACACCTACAGCGGCTAGAGCAAACAAAAACTGTATGACAGAAAAACATAATTTCCGAATTTTCCAGACAGAAAAACTTTTCATTTACAAATGAACCTGCATTTGAAGTGATAAATTGTTTGCATCGTATCAAACAAAGTTCAAAAAACTCGAATTCAAAACCCAATCTACATTGCACAGTGTGCTTAAGCAAGAAAACTTCATAAACGCTACGAAAGGTTGCACACACGCTGATTTACGTCTCCCCATTGAAGCTGTAATTGCACACTGGGTCAAAACGATGTCTCCTGGACAAAATTGCTGGCTTTGACAAAACGAATGAAGAGAAAGTGCCCGATAGGATTCATTTTAGAAGAAAAAAGAAAGAAAAGCTTCTTTTTTAGAGTTCCGTTGTTAAATAAGAACGTTTACAGTTTTTTTTTTATGTCCGTCTGCATGTCAAAGACCTTTTAAATAATGTAACCTCTCGCCTGTTCTCCTAAGGGCTAGGCAGACGCGCGCTAATTACTACGCCCTCATTTCACCAGGGGCTGCAGTCTCGACATTCATAGCGATCGCTTAACGACCGAATTCGGTCGCAAAGTCCTGTCACTCCATACATTACACCTGTCAATCCGGGACTTTGCGACCGAATTCGGTCGTAAAGCGATCGCTGTGAATGTCGAGACCGCAGCCCCAGTTATGTTTAAGTCCCATGTAGAGGTGGCGAGCTTATTGCCATCAACCGGAAACAGAAGGCCAATTCTCATAATGGAAAACGTTCAAAATCTAGTCGCAGTCTCATCTCGGCGACAAACAAATGTCAAAAATTTGTCAAAATGTAGGGAAATTAGGTGTTTTTGGCAGATTGAGACTGAGATCAGACTGTGAACGTTCTGAAAATTACCCCTCAGATTCAGACTGGGCTGCTACTGAGAAATTCCTGATCGAAAGACCCAATAACAATTTGCCCGACCTGGGAATCGAACCCAGGAGCTCACGCGCAGCAGAAGCGCTTGCGACCACTACACCAACGATGCAGACCATTTACTCAAATTCAAATTCATTTATTTCGTGAACACAGGGTACATGTAGAAGGTGTTATTAAATAATACATAATAAGATCCGAGCTGTGCCCCGCCAAAAGGCATACAAAATATCAAAGGTTCCTTAATACAACAATAATCAAAATTAACAAAATTATTTAATATGTTATAACTTGAGAACAGATTCAATTTAGTTATTATAATTAAAATTTGTCATTTAAATATTCGTCAACAGAATAATACACCTTGTTATTTAACAATTTCAACAGATTTCTTTTAAATTCGTTAATACTTGATATAACTTGTGCTGGTAACTTATTATATTGTTTTTGAGCTATTGCATAAAAGCTGTTACTATGAAATTGTGTTTTTGTTGCTAACACCTGTAACTTTTTTGAGCGCCGTTTACTGTCTACAAATCTATATAAATTCATGTTGTGTTTTATAAAAATACATGCTTCATAACTCGCATATTAAAAGTTTTATTGGTAGGTATCTAGGTTCATAATTATTATTAAAATATTCCACAACGCGCTGAACTTATGAATTTAGATGGATCAGTAAGTATTCCATAAAAAATGACTTTCAAAACTGTAAAAATAACTTTGTGCTTTTGACCGCCTTTGAAAATGGCAGAGGTTCGATGAAGCGAAGACGCGCGCCGCGTTTTTATGTAAATTTTAAAATATGTGTCTATAAATAATCTTTAGAATTAAGTCGGGGGGTGAATATTGCTTTTTCAAGTGTTAGTATTAAAATGTAGATAAGACCTCTTACACATCAAGGGTACTAACTACGGAACCCAAAGGGTACGAAATCCGGCAGCGTCTAGCGAAAAGGCTCCTACCTCAGCATGATGCTGCGACATTAACACCAAACACAAAACCCTAATTGTACACTCAAAACCTTCCTCAAGAATCACTTCATCCATTGATGAAAGCCGTATAAAAATTCGTTCGGTAGTTTTTGAGTTTATCGCGTTCAGACAGGCAGACGCGGCGACGGGGGGCTTTGTTTTTACATATATTTTGTTTTTTATGGTACTGATATTGTAAAATATGGAAGAGTAACTGTGGAGTTTCTTGCCCATTCTTCTCCATACGAAATAACCTTTTGGAACCATTTAGAATCAATGAAATTTTCTTGTAAATTTTGACAGTCAAAAGTGATTTTTTGTGTTTAATTGAAATTGACTTTGACTCTGCGACGGAACCCTACGGCGCGTAGTCCAACATTGACCTGCCGCACTTGGTAGGTTTTTTTATTCTTTCGCGATTACAAAAAGCCATTTTGGGGTGAACGCGGTCAGACAATGGGCCTCCCGTCCTTTTAGTAAAGAATATGAAGTTATTACTAATGGATCATATTGAGTTTTAGGCTTAAATAGAAAAGTCCACAATACGTGTTTTTGTTAGGGCTTCGCTCGTATTAATCTGAAGATTAGTTCTGAACTAAGTTTGACTGTGGATTATGTTTTAATTTCGGGGCTTGCAGTAGTGTTCTTTATGTGGAGCTTAAAAGGGTTTTTTAGATAACTTTATTTAATTAATTAAAATACTAAGTACTAACAGCCGCACGGGTCGATCGATCAGGTTAAGCTACGCTTGCCGCGGTTGGTCCGTGGATGGGTGACCATTTTCACATACCAACCGTGCCTCAGAAAGCACGTTAAGCCCTTGCTCCCGGCTGTCATTCGTAGATCTTTGGCAGTCGTTACAGGTCGTCAGAAGCTCGAAAGTCTGACAACCAGTCTTACCAAGGGGTATTGTATTACCTACCTAGTAATTGGGTTGTAGAGGTCGGATAGGCAGTCGCCCCATGTAAAATACTGGTGTTCAGCTGCATCTGGTTAGACTGGAAGCTGATCCCAACATAGTTGGGGAAAAGCAAGGCAGATGACGAGCAAGTATTGCATAATCCACCTTTAACGTTCCCACTGTTGGAATACGGGGCTCCTCTCTGTGAGAGGGAAAAATAGTAAGTATGAATAAACTAAATTGTCTGCTTTGGTCTAGTGGTCGCAAGCGCTACTGCTGAGCTTGAGGTCCTGTGTTTGATTCCCGGGTCGGGCATAGTTTTATTGGGTTTTACCCAATAAAATTTTGGTTCTTGGGTTATGCTGAACAACGTGAATAACGCAATGAATGTTGTTGAACTGACTAAATGTTGTGAATGAAAAAAAAAATGAATGAATGTGTAATGTGATGTGTGTGTATGATGAATGAATGAATGTTGTTGTGTTGATGTTGTCTTGTTGTTGTTGTTAGCACCAGCCCGCTGTACCTGTTACCTATTTATTACCTTAGTGTGTTACTAAAATGATCCCCAGCAGTTTTTGTTTTCGAACCTTTATCCAACTAAGGGCTGATTTTTCCATCACCAGGTAACTTTTATTCGGGGAATGAAATTGACGTTTGACAGTTTTTGAATGAAATAACAGCTGTCAAAATTTCAAAATTATGCCCCAAATAAAGTTATCAGATGATTGAAAAATCAGCCGTAAGAAAAAGCTCATAATATAAAATATACAAGTAAGACTAAAATTAAAAATTAGTTATTATATATAGAACTTTAACGTTGTCGGAATAAAGTCGAAATTCTCACTCGACAATTTTTGTCTGTCTGTCTGTTCCGGCTAATTTCCGAAACGGCTAGAGCAATTTTGACGGGACTTTTATTGGAATATAGCTGATGATAAAAACTTTTATTTGAGGAAAAGAATTAAGGTTCCGTGCAAAAAAAAAAAAACCATAAAATCCAAATTGTTTTCCGACATGCACGCGAATGTACAAAATAAATACTGTTAGTCTGTCTGGACAGTTTTCTATCTGAACTAAAATAAAAGTCTTCGCAAGACAACTCACTTGATCAAACATACGTATAAATAAACAGTGAATCAAGCATACTATGATAACTACAGCTGATATCGAGCTACGCTCATATTACAGCTTGCAATTTGATCGATCCCGGCTTCGTCTATCTATGTCTAGGAAGGCGCGTCCAGACTGAAGAAGCGCTGCGTTTTTATACGGATCGGATTTTTCTCGGGATTTCTGCGGTTAGTCTGAAAGTGACAGGAAGACTTATTTTGCTGCATATAACGTTTGATCTGGCGAAGGTAGATACCTATTTGGATAGAGTATAGCATAGCATAGTCAGGATATCATTTTCCCACTGCTGGGACACAGGCCTCCTCTCTGTGAGAGGGAGTGGGCCGTAATCCACCACGTGGCGGGCCCAGCGCGGTATGGTACAGACGCCAGCAGGTCAAGCTACCCGAAACTGTCAAATTTTCCCAAACAACCTTGAACCTTAAAGCTTTAGCGATACAGTTGAAAATCTACTGAAGAAATTTGACAGATTGTAGTAGCTTGATGTGCTGGCGTCTGTACATGTCACATGTCTTCGAAGGTTTGCTTCTAGGACATGCCGGTTTCCTCACAATGTTTTCCTTCACCGTTTTGAGAGCAGTAGTGATGAAATTATTTACACAAGATATACTGCGTGGCGCTTTAATGGCGATTCGGTTTTGCGTTGTAGTTTTATGAATATATTTAAATTTATTTAAACATTATATTTATTTATTTATTAACAATTTTATAAAATAGCATCTTAAAGCAACCTGACTTAAAGAACTGTAGCGCATTCTGGGTCATTTGCCGGGGTCACGGATCATGACATCGCATTAATGTAATTAAAACAATTAACGAGCAAAGAGAAGGCGAATTGAAGGAAAGAGAGAGAGCCCTATGTCGGCACGCGGCGCAGGTGGAAGTTTTCAAGTTACGATTTTTTTTATGTTGTTATAATTTTTTTGATTACTGGCCACTAGCCCTACCCGTGTGTTAAATTAATGTCGCCATTGTAGCGCCACGTTGTATAAGTACCTACTATTCTATACTTAGCTCCAATTTTATTGTTTACGGTGCAAAATCCGTCCCGTATCAACAAAGGGTCAAAAATCAAATGGTCTTAAAAGCAAAATGACACTGCACCATGCCTATTTATAAAGCTGTGTGATATTATCGATGTGATTTCTAACAGCGTTAGGATTAGGTAGAAGCTTACTGTCAGTCCTACACGTGGAGCCTGTGGCTCAACTTCACTCAGCGGGCATACAGCGACCTACCGTGGTATTGTAGTTCGTCAGTGATGTTTGCGGATAATAATATTAATGGTTTTGCCGCCATTATTAGAAATAGATGTGTATGTCCGATGACGCGTGTTCGCGGCAGCTCCAACAGTATTCTCAGTGTGTTTGCAAATCGGTAGGATGTGGGGGTTGTCGTTATTTTTTATTTTATTCAACCATTTATGTACACATATATAAAAGACAAGAAAAAAAACAGAACAGAAAAATAGGTACAGAGGTGATGCTTATTTCATAAGAAATCTCTTCCAGCATACCTGCGATAGGTCAATAGATAGAGAGATGTAGACAACATGTGAAAGAGTAAGGAAGACAAAAAAAACATAATAGATAATAAAACAATACTTTTTAATTGTATAATTATGTTAATCTGTGTCTGTAATCTACTAACACTAGAAGTTAAATAAAATTGTAACTAACCCTACGGACTCCTGCCTGATATAAAAGTTTCTATTCCATGGATCAAAATTATCGAAGCTCAGGACGGACAGAATACGTGTGAAAAGATTTTTTCATCCCACCATCTCGGAAAGAGTATTTTTAATCTTCAATATCTGAGTGGAAAAGCCGTTTTTATTCTCTAGAGGATAAAGTAAATTGAATTTAGAACATCGTGTGCACTAAGTTTGTGAATTAAAAAAACATTAAATTTACTGCTACCTCTATGGTGCCGAATATATCATACAACTTTTTTTTAATTTGTTAAAAACTCAGACTCGGAACCTTCTTGGTGTTCTTTTTTCAATTTGCTTTGTACGCGGTTCTTTACGCGGCATTTTTTCACGTCATTGTTAAACCTTATATTAAAAACAAGAAACTTGAAAACAAGTGAAAAAACTAAAATGAGTGATTCTAGCGACGAGGAAGTTTGCTTCACGCCAACAGAATTGACTGAAACTGTTAATAATGCGCAAATGAGCTTTCTCCCTCAACAATCACGCGAGAAGTATTTAAAACAGTACGATATGTTCAACACGTGGCGACTAGCAAAAGGAGCCAAAACTTTCTCAGAAAACGTTTTGCTGGCATATTTTATAGAATTATCCGAGAACAAGAAAGCAAGCACTCTATGGAGTACGTATTCGATGCTAAAAGCAACAATAAAGATGAAAAAAGACAAACATATCGATACCTATCCTAAATTAGTGGCATTTTTACATTTAGTCATTTTCTCGCTGAGGTGGAATGAAAAGTTACGTAGTAAGTTGCACTCGAGTGCAAAGATTTTTCACCTCGTGCTCTTTTGATTCCCTCGCTAACGCTCAGGATTCTAATTTTGAATCACTCGCTGCGCTCGTGATTCAATTTTAGAATCCTTCGCTTGCTCGGTCATCAAAATTGAACACGCGGTTAAAAAGCAACTTTGCACTCTTGTGTAACAAATAACTATTGTCACTTCAATTATGTCAGTGCAGTTAATAAAGCTTACCAAGCTACAAACACTGTATACACACCTATATTATGTATATTTTAATAATAAAAAAGCAGTGGATAGTAGTTCCATGTTTGACACGAGAGCACATAAAATATATAAGCCCGGGCACATACATAAAGTTGAATGTTCGTCCATTGTAAATTTTTCCGTTGCATCGTTGAGGCTGGCCGCAAAATTTGGGGCAGTTTTTAATGAAATTTGACTGTTCCACTGATTAATTATTGCACGTATGAGCTTTGCTATATAGCCATTATTTTCAGTCCATACCAGGTTTCATTCAAAAACATTTTTTTATACGTTTTGGACTGAAAAAAAGATTTTCCTTCTCGATCACGCGGGTTAATACCTATTCAGATATATATTTTATTTCAGTGAAAATGGAGGGAAATATTATTTGGAAAGTTTTTTATTTTATTTTAAAGCATTTAGTACGCGTAAAATTAATCCCTACAAAAAAAGAAAACAAAATGGAGGCACATTTTGTTTTTTTGTAGGGATTAATTGTTGATACGGCTCAATATTTTAAAGTAGTGTAATGGTTTATTCAGGAGCTTTTTGCCCGGGATTTTATGCGTAGCTACTTCTATTTTCAGGCATTGTTTTACCAAATACTTTATGTTAAAGTATACAGTTGTACTTAGTTGTAGAAAGACTTTAATAGATACTAGCTGCGCTCCGCGGTTTCACCCGCATAAGTTTCGATCCCGTGGGAATATCGGGATAAAAAGTATCCTATGTTAATCCTGGTTATAGACTATCTGTGTGCCAAATTTCATCCAAATCCGTTCGGTAGTTTTAGCAACAAACATCCATCCATCCATCCATCCATCCATCTTTACAAACTTTCGCGTTTATAATATTAGTAGGAGCAGCCTCTGCCTGCGACTTCGTCCGCGTGAAATTTCTTGCCCCCTACGCACCGCGTCGCATCGCATCACCTGTCCGCGCTATTACTTCGTTTTCGCTAAGCGTTCTTTCTGATTTTTTTTTTCTTTTTGCTCGGTTCCTAAGGCCCATAGCGTAATGTTAAATAGCCTTACTCAAGAATTGGGCTATCAAATTCAAATAGAATTTTTCGAATCCGATGAGTAGTTAGTAGTAGTAAACTCTTCGGCTTTAAAACAAATATTTGTAAGTCCTACATGTATTTGTTCCGAGTCTGGGTGTTTTTCTATCTATAATATGTATATATTTACAAAAAAAAAATGTATATAAGTAGTTTATCAGCCATCTTGTTATCATAACACAAGCATTAGGTTGCTTAGCTTGGGACTAGATGGCACTGTGTGAAATGTCCAGGGATATTATTATTATTCCTTTATTTCATTTGATTACTTACTAATTACATTTTTCAATATTTTTTTAAACAAAAAGATAAAAAAACATTAAAAAAATATAAAAAATAGTAGCCCACCGGTATCGGGAACAGGGTCCAAGCTACAGAGAGAGGAACCTCCTGACAATGCGAGCCGTGTCCAGAAGTACCGCTTCCTGAATCAAGCCCTTGATCCAGCTGCCCAACGAGAGCCTCCTCAGATGTATTATTATTATTATTACTAGTATAGATATGGCCACGATTCATCGTCATTATCATCATTTCAGTCGAAAGACGTCCATTGTTAGACATAGGCTTCCCCCGAGCAGCACCTGATTCTGTGCTCTCGCATACAGCGGATTCCTGCGGCCTACACAAAGTCATCAGTCCACCTTACTCAATACTTTTATTGCATTCCACATGTAGGTATTCCTAGGTGGTAAACTTATCATTAGATTAAATGAACCCTGTCGGGCACAGGAAAAAAAGGTGAGTTTGGAGAGAGGCAGCATTAATTGTTAATTTTACAACATTACTTATCAAACTGCTATATTACAATTGATGTTGATATTATATGAGATAAACTCATAGCTTTAACATAAAATACATATAGTATAAATAGGTAGGCCGCCTTGTGGCAGGCCTGCCAACGCTCCGCCTTCCGGTACGCGGTTGCCCCTGCAGAACCTTTCGGCCCCATCGGCCATCTGTTGTACGAGCAATATATGATCAGATGTGTCTTCTCCACATCCGGGTGTCACTAACGGGATGCAGCAGAATACCAGCGTCAGGTATTGTACCTGCACGATCTCGGGCGAGGCAGCAAGCCTCCTTGCCGGACTGCCGCCTTGGGATCTGGAGGCGATAGTGCTCGCGCGCCTGTATGATTGGCGCGCGGAGGCACTACGCCGGGGGGAAACTCCGCATCCGCGGCAAACTGCGGCGGAGCGGACGAACCTCCGGCGCGATCTCATGGCGGCATGGAAGGAGCGACTATCGCAACCCAGCGCAGGGCACGCCACGATAGCGGCGGTAAGACCCCTCTTTGAGGAGTGGCTAGAGAGACGTCACGGCGTTCTCACCTACCGCCTGACGCAGGTCCTCTCCGGACACGGATGTTTCGGGAGGTTCCTGCACATAATCAGGTGGGAGGAGACGCCCGGGTGTCACCACTGTCAGGATCGCCCAGAGGACACGGTGGAGCATACGGTGGAGGTCTGCCCTGCTTGGGCAGAGCACCGCCGTGTCCTCGTAGAGGCGATCGGCAGCGGCGGCGACCTCTCGCGTCCGGCCCTGGTTCAAGCCATGGTCCGGGGCGAGAGGGAGTGGGAGGCAGTCACCTCCTTCTGCGAAGCAGTCATGCTAGCGAAGGAGGTGGCGGGGTGGGCGAGGGAACGCACCTCACGCCTCAGCCGCCGCGGGAGACGCTCCGGGCGTCGGGAGCCGCGTGACGACTCCCGGCCACCGTAGGCGCGGGCCTGCGGGCGGTGAGTAATGGGTAACTCACCGTCCGATCAGGACCAGGCCCGTGCCGGACGGCGCGTATGTGTTCCACGTGCGCCTCAAAGAGATGTCAGCATGAGTGACGGGGCCCGTTAGGGCCGAAGCCTGCCAGGGTAGCGGGATTGTCCGAAAGGGTTACCGCTGCCCTGGAACATAAAGGGCTAAGGAAGGAACACGGGTGGGTTTTAGTCAGTAAGAGTCTGACACTCCCTTCTGCTCCACCCAGAGCGGGAGGGGTCATTTGATGATTTCCCATCCTCAAAAAAAAAAAAAAAAGGTATTGTACCTGGCACATGCTGAGCTGGACTCCCATTTGGTGCAACCATGAGACACACACCGCCCAGAGTGATCGACCACCATCTATAACGGTCAAAGATTCAAAAACAAAGATTAAAAAGCTAAATTGACCCATAGACACCTTTGTCTATGGGTCAATTTAGCTTTTTAATCTTTGTTTTTTTTTTACGTTTCACCTTTTTTTGATGTTTTTTCTTTTTTACCCACTGCTAAGATTGCTGCTTTTGCTTAATTGAAGTTACGTATGCTCGGTTCCTATAAACAACAACTTATCGTTTTGCTTACCAATGGTAGCATTTTTTATTGCCAAACTGGGCATTTAAATAGATTCGTAAGCTAATTTTACCTGTGATAGCTACTTCCATATGGGAGCTACTATGCAAAGCTATGAGATCTTTGCTTCATTATTGGTAAAGATACAAGAGTCTTAATTTTAACTATTAACGGTTCGTAAATAATAGGATGCGGCCATTAAAAAACTTTTTTGCAAAAAAAAAAAACAACCGACTTCCAAAAACGACACTACAAAGTGAAAACTAACTTTCTTTTCGGAAGTCGGTGTCGTTGGGTTCGCATTTTCGTTGTTTGCCACCGACTTCCGAAATAAAAGTTATTTTTCACTTTGTAGTGTCGTTTTTGGAAGTCGGTTGTTTTTATTTTTCACTTTTAAGTTATAATTTTTACCAGTAATTTTGGTTTAAAAACCAAACCAACAAAAAATTTTTTTTTTTTAAATCGGTTGGCAAGCGACGGAGTTATGCGCGAAAAAACATAAAAACAAAAAATAAAAACATCCGAATTGAGAACCTCCTCCTTTTTTAGAAGTCGCTTAAAAAATGATCAATCAATCAACTCAGCCTATCGCAGACCACTGCTGGACATAGGCCTCTCCTAGGCTGCGCCACAACACCCTGTCCTCCGCCTTCCACATCCAGTCTGTCCCAGCCACCTTCTTTAGATCTTCCGTCTATCTAGCTGGGGGGCGTCTCACACTATGCTTGCCGATTATTTCATCGTTAAAAATTAACGTTAAGTTTATCTGAAACGCCTTAACATCAAATCATTCTATACAGACATAGAGCGGAGCGGGGAACCAAATTAGATTCAAATCAGACGAAAGATCGTCGCTGCGTTTATTATACGAATAACGAAGAAAATACCGCCTCAATTGACTTTTTTTATTATTCTCATTGTTATTTTATTAGTTAGAATATTCGGTTTGTATATAAATAAACTTCTGTCGTCTTCTTCTGAGGGGCCCGTGGCTAAATAATAATAGCCGCACAGGTCGATCGGTCAGGTTAAGCTACGCTTGCCGCGGTTGGTCTGTGGATGGGTGACCATCTTTACATACCGAGACCCCTACGTGCCTCGGATAGCACGTTAAGCCGTTGGTCCCGGCTGTCATTCATGGATCTTTGGCAGTCGTTACGGGTACTCAGAAGACCGAAAGTCTGACAACCAGTCTTACCAAGGGGTATCGTATTACCCAGTAACTGGGTTGTGGAGGTCAGATAGGTAGTCGCTCCATGTAAAATACTGGTACTCAGCTGCATCCGGTTAGACTGGAAGCCGACCCCAACATAGTTGGGAAAAGGCTAGGGAGATGATGATGATATAAATAAACTTCTGTGCTGAAATAACAGCTCATTGTGTTTGTTTCGGAAATGTAGGTGAAATAGTTAAGTAGTGTTTGAGTATATTACGTCGTTGAGGAGCTTGTGGCTAAGTAATAACAGCCGCACGGTCGATCTTCAAGGTTAAGAAACGCTTGCCGAGATAGGTCTGTGAATTTCCGTGGAGCATCCTATGCATCATTACATACCAAAACCCCTTCGTGCCTTGGAAAGAACATGAAGCGCTGAACGTGTTGGGGTGGTCAGATAGGCAGTCACTCCATGTGAAATACTGGTATTCAGCTGCATCTGGTTAGACTGGAAATCAAACCCGACATAGTTGGGAAAACGCAGGCAGATGATAAGATTATTTAACTATTATGTTTATGTTTTTCCGCTTTGTTATTTATCTCAGTCTGTAACTATCGAGGTTTAAGCCGGGTCCAGACGTATGTAACGCGTAATGTAATTTATCGTGAAATGTAACACGAATTCTGTGTGTGGACGGCACTACGAGTGTTACATGTAATACTCGTAGTGCTGTCCACACACAGAGTTCGCGTTACATTTCACGATACATTACATTACGCGCTACACACGTCTGGACCCGGCTTTACTCTTAAATGGACTGGTGAGCAAAAGGTCGCGTGTTTGAACCCTTTTGGTTGCATATATGATGGAAACCTGTTTTTTATCGAAGCATCGGTCAATCATTCAATATTTGTGTATCATTGTAAACAATTATTGAATAAACTTATTATTATTATTATAATCATTGCCAATTGGTCGCCTATATGATTAGGTACAGACGCCAGCACATCAAGCTACTACAATCTGTCAAATTTCTTTAATACATTTTCAACTTTATCGCTAAATCATTAAGGTTCAAGGTTGATTGAGAAAATTTCACAGTTTTGAGTAGCTTGACCTGTTGGCGTCTGTACTAGTCTAGAAATTAATAATATGCACCATTAAATACAGGGTTTTTATTTCACAATCAAGTTTCAACCATTCTTGGTTGTTTTTTTGTCCTATCACAATGATCATGTATAGATTGCTAAAACAAAACAACCCATATTTAAAGCCCATTCATAACAATAACCATCCACGTTAACCCCACAAAAATACCACCACCTGAACAAGACAAAGTTATTCTGGAGTTATTTTTAGTACTAATTAGGCGCTGACCGCTCCTCCCCCTTCCCTTTTACTGCACCGCTCGCTCGACTTTAGCACTAAATAGATAGGCACAGAAGGTTTACTCTATGCAACATGCCAAATTGAAAAAGGTGCACGCGCATGTATACAGGGTGGCAGGGACATCGACGCGCCAACTGTAACCATGAATTCAGCACGTGATTCTTGACCCTTTTTTTTTTCAGGATGGGAAATCATCGAATGACCCCTCCCGCTCTGGGTGGAGCAGAAGGGAGTGTCAGACTCTTACTGACTAAAACCCACCCGTGTTCTTTCCTTAGCCCTTTATGTTCCAGGGCAGCGGTAACCCTTTCGGACGATCCCGCTACCCTGGCATGATTCTTGACCCTAGCGTAGGAATTTTTCGAAGGTTATCAAAAAAAAGTCTGCTGTTTCATAAAAAAAGTGCAATATATAGCAGAGCTAAATTTCTTTCAGGCTTCAGGTACAGAATCATGTACTGAATCCATGGTAACAGGTTGAGTCCAGTGTTGTCGATGACCAAAATTTTTACACTCGCTTAATTCACTTCTTCGGACAGGCAAAAACACATCGGGCGTAGGGAAAACTATCAAATCGTGTCGTCATTAGGTCAGGCCCCAAACTAATCATATGTCCGGAAGAGATAACGATTAGGAAAAGTCGTAACTTCGGCTGAAATAACGGACTTAGTGCTTAAGGAGTAGACCCTCGTTTTCGCTCGTTTTAAGGAGCCGACACTCTGTACCTGTTGTATGTCTGTCTGTGTATCTGTCTTGTGGCTTTTGGTACAGTTATCCGTGAAATGCAGCTGAGTGCAAAAAGTGCCACACACGACAGCGATTGACGATCGCGGAATGAGAACGTAAAGTGGCTTAGTTTTGTCATATTTTATGTAGCAACGAGCAACTGAGTTTGAAATAATAATAATAATATCCTTGGACATTTCACACAGCGCCATCTAGTCCCAAGCTAAGCAACCTAATGCTTGTGTTATGGTAACAAGATGGCTGATAAACTACTTATATACATTTTTTTTTTTTTGTAAATACATACATATTATAGATAGAAAAACACCCAGACTCGAAACAAATACATGTAGGTCATACAAATATTTGTTCCGTGCGGGAATCGAACCCGCGACACGCAGCGAAATAGACTATGGGCATTTTTGACTTTCGATCGGTTTGGTTAAAAACTACGAAAATACAGGAAAAAATTGATTTCAGTTTAAACGATTAAGTATAATGCCATTAAGGATGTACGCTGAATTTCTTTAACTTTTTCCAAAGATAAACAAAATATAATAAGTTCGAGGTGGCGTGGGAAAAGAGTTCCTGGAAGGATTTGGGGGAGGCTTTTACCCAGCAGTAGGACAGTACAGGCAAACCAAAAAAATGTTTTTCCCTTATCGTACAATCACGCTGAATATCATTTTCGTAGAATTATTTTTATATTGTATATTTTTATATTTGTATATTGTATTTCGGAGAATTATCGCGCGTTCTCGGGAATGCCGGCAGTAATAAGCTCGTATCTAGTTTGTACGTTAGACAATTGACATAAAGTTCATTTTGCTATATACGAAAACTCGCTTCCACTCCGTTTCGCGGCGGTGTAAATTGAGCTCTAGGGAACCAGTATCGAATCCTGTCAAATACAAATGTTCTATTCTTGACTTTCGGCGAAGAACAATATCAATCGCCAACACGTAACAACACCAACAAGGACCAACACCAACATTGCCAACTTGCCAACATTGTTATCAATGCTCGTTCATTTTCTGTATGAGAAGTGGCCTTTGCCTAGTTAGACAAAATAACTACAAGCCGGCACTTAATATTTATGCATGAAATGTCAGGTTATTTAGTACTTAAGCTGTATAAAACGCAGTGATCCATTTTCCTAACTGACGTTTGCTGACTGCGCCTAGTTAATAACTATCGTAGGTACCTACTTACTTTATTATAAAGAAACGCTATTACTTCACTTAGTACTTAATGCATTTTTTTTTAGAATATGCACGATATTTCACGGAATTTGAACGGGGACCACAAAAATATTAGCAACGTGGTTTGCTAGGGTTGCTAGATTACCCAACCACTGAAGGCGTATTCTCGTAATTTAAAACGTTCAAAATCTAGTCGCAGTCTCATCTCAGCGACAAACAAAGACTGTGAACGTTCTTAAAATTACGAGAATTGCCTCTCTGATCTCAGTCTCAATTTGTCAAAAAATACTTCTAATTTCCCTACATTTTGACAAGTTTTTGACATTTGTTTGTCGCTGAGATAAGACTGCGACTAGATTTTGAACGTTTTAAATTACGAGAATTGGCCTACAGACTGTGAACGGTCTTAAAATTACGAGAATTGCCCCTCTGATTCTACAGCAACGTAATTCATTAAATACATACCATTTTCATCCTTCGCTTCAAAATCAGCTAAGGATATATTGGTGAAATCCTCCACATAAACTTGTGGCTGTGTCTTCGTTAAAGAGTGCCTTCCTCCAAGGGAGTGGTAGCAGCTTTCCTCATCATCTGCCGCCTCCTCTGTGGAGGAAAGAGTCTAAAATTATACCTAAAGTCGGACTTTTAATTAGCTGCAGTAAAATAGCAGCTTCTCTGTTACCACTTTTTAACTTAATTAAAATAGTGATGTGACAAAAGAATCGATTAATTTTCAATTTCGAATACCCTGGCCTTAAAACGATGTTTCATTGCGTTTTAATCATATAGTACAGATAGCGTGGCAACATTTTTTAACGAGATGACAGTAAGTAGTATGACTGGCTTGTGGCTAAGTAATAACACCCGCACGGGTCGATCGATCAGGTTAAGCTACGCTTACCGCGGTTCGTCCGTGGATTGGTGACCATCTTTACATACCAAGATCCCTCCGTGCCTCGGAAAGCACGTTAAGCCGTTGGTCCCGGCTGTCATTCGTGGATCTCTGACAGTCGTTACGGGTCGTTAGAAACCCGAAAGTCTGACAACCAGTCTTACCAAACGGTTTCGTATTACCCAGTAACTAGGTTGTGGAGGTCAGATAGGCAATCGCTCCATGGAAAGCCATTCCTACTATTAGTGTGTTACGCAATTACGTCGCTGACATAAAATAAAGAAGTATCTATGTTTTGTTAAGTCGTAAACCAGGGAAGCAGGGATGGGCCTCTAGTAGTTAATAAAAGCAAAATGAATGTTACTTACTAATTATTGCCTCACCAAAAACCGAATATCCCATCTCTATTCTCAAACCTAACATACAGCACAATGCAAAACATCTTTATACCTTTACTCTTCAATCTACCATCTACATTATAAACCTGATCTCATTACTATGTATGAGCCAGCATCCGATGAAGACATCCAGTCGTTAGTTTACGTATAACCACTCGGAGATCGTTCCCTATGAGCGATCGATCGGTAAACTATCCATCATTCGCCTGGCAGTACTGGAAACGTGTATTTTACCACCTGTTGATGTCCTTGAAAAGGGTTATTGAGTAGGGATCGAGGTAAAACTACCGATAGACAGGAATTATACGATCGATACTCGGGTATCGTGTACATCGAAGAGAGAGCTCATCGAATCCTAAATAATTTAAGTTTTGATTACCTAAAAATACTGATTGATTGCCTTTTTATACGAACTGATCTCGTCTATTTATTTATGCAACTAAAATGGTTGTTTTTTTTACTACAAGTAATAATAGTTAGTATGTAGTTAGTAGACAAGAAAACAGGAACAGAAAAATAGGTACAAAGGTGATGCTTATTTAAAAAAAAATCTCTTCCAGCATACCTGCGATAGGAGAGTAGATAAAAAGAGATGTAGACAGTGTTTGTAAGAGTAGAACAGAAAACATAATAAACCTTTTTTATTTAACCTTAATAACTAAGTTCTTAAACTAATGAAGTATACCTAAGTAATTTTGAGTCGGCGCCAAACAATCAATAAACAAAGATCACTAAATTGCTTTAAATTTAAACGGCGCCGACTCATGATTATTTAAGTATACTTACATTAGTTTAAGAACTTAGATATTAAGGTTAAATAAAAAAGGTTTATTATTTTTGCTTTTCAGTTTTTTCGGCGGTTTAATTTTTTGGTTAAAAAGCTTTTATTTTATAATATTTTGTGGTTATAATCTACTAATTGTTTGCCAAAAGGCAGGCATATGTGGCACTAAGTAGAGTAATACACAACTCAAACTCACTTCAAATCTGTGAGTGAACAATAAATCACCCCTATTTTCCCACCCTTAGGGTTTTTTTTTCCAAATTTATATGGGACCAGCTTTGGGGAAAAAGAATAAAAAAAGAAAAGAAAAAAACCCCAAAAAAAAGAAAAAAATGATCAAAATCGAACTACTCTGTAAAAAGTTATGCGTGGTCATACTTACATAAAAAAAAACATATATATATGCGTCGACTTGAGAACCTCCTCCATTTTTTTTTCGTCGGTTTTAAAATATTTAAAATCATAAACTAATCTTACTTTTGTTTGTGAGGATGGATGGATGTTTTTTACTCTTTCACGCAAAAACAACTGAACAGATTTTGATGACACTTTACAGTAATATAGCCTATTGATAGTTTATAACCAGGATTTACACAGAATATTTTTATCCCGATATTCTCACGGGATCGACACTTATGCGGGTGAAACCGCGGGGTGCTGCTTATAATAAATAATAATAAGTTTGTGAGGATGGATGGATGGATGTTTGTTATTCTTTCACGCAAAAACTACTAAACGGATTTAGATGGAACTTGGCACACAGATAGTTTATAACCAGGTGTAACACATAGAATACTTTTTATCCTGATATTCCCACAACATCGACACTTATGCGGGTAAAACCACGGGGCACTGCTAGTGCTCTAATATACTACTATTGTCTTTTTGTGGTGTGCCTAGCAACTAAGACCAACATGGATGTAAGTCATAGGTTGGTAACAGTTCTAAATTAACATAACATTTGGTCGGGGTGCACTAGCTTAGTTACTGCGACCAACTTTAACGGTACAAAGAGTTTTTAAAAGACTAGATCTTGATAGAATATCATTCATTAAAAAAGGGGATCATCATTAGAAGATCAAACGTTTTTAGAGTTTTAATTAAATATTCCCCCTTTATCAACATAATGATTTTTACAGCCAAGCAGAGTTGCTCTCCTGTATTCTCCTTTGTTAGTGATGATGATGAACCAAAAATAGTATTTTCTGGTCATGTGTGACTTCGACCTAGGAACACTGGATTTTCCATATTTAAATCGCTGTTTTCAAATCATCAAATAACCCCTCCCGCTCTGGGTGGAGCGGAAGGGAGTGTCAGACTCTTACTGACTAAAACACACCCATGTTCCTTTCTTAGCCCTTTATGTTCCAGGGCAGCGGTAACCCTTTCGGACGATCCCGCTACCCCGGCAGGCTTCGGCCCTATCGAGCCCCGTCATTTGTGCTGACATCTCTTTGAGGCGCGCGTGGAACACATACGCGCCGTCCGGCACGGATATTATTTACACTTAAAGAAATATCAACTTTATGGCACTGTAAATTAAGTTAGTTTTAGAATGACTGTATATATTAAAAAAACTCGTCAAAAAGTTTGAATTTGTAGCACAAACTGAACTCTATGTCTGTGTATTAAAGTTAATTTTCCATAGATATTTGTTTACATGTTTGGATACTAAACTGCAAACGCAGTATAGATAGGTATTTGCAAAATGATAGACGTCAATGCTGAGGCAACTGCCACGTCAGATGTTGGGTTAAGTCAAAGCTAACTGAATCCAAACCTTTGTAGAACGGTAGAACGTTTGTAATGGTTTCCAATACAGTTGCTTCCACCATTCCAGCTGACTAGGCATAGGCAACTGAAGGAACACGCCTGACACGCCCTCCCGCTCCGGAGCTGGTTTAGACTGGATACTAGCCGGATATATTTGAAGGAATATACTGAAGATCGACTCTATATATTATTATGGCTATATACTTATAACGGGAAACGATAGAGATACAAGGCGTCCTGCCCGTTTTTAGCTCTTTTTTTCTAAATGGGGGCTAGTCTATCGCTATAATATTTATCTAAAATAAATTTTAAATGTAGGGCGACCCTATCGTTATAAAATTTATCTAAAATATTTTTTATAGTGATAGGCTCACCCCCTACCAAACGCCTCTGCCAAACCTTTGCGGAAACAAGGTGTGATGTTATGTAACGAAATAACCTGCAGTAGAATATTCGGCAGGCAGTTGACATGCAGTTGATTTGCAGTTTTGTTTACTAATTTTGAATTTTCTATATCTGCGTAGTTTGGTAGATTTCAAAATATACTGGCCTGCAAAACTAAGTATCACACTTTTAAAAAACTATTTAAGTACACAAGATATACTTTCGAAATAAATTGGACTCGAAAAAGAGTTTAATTTTGTATACAAAAACTTTATAGTCGAGAACCTTCTTTTCAGAAATGCTGAAAAAGCTTTAAAAACAAAAATAATCCTTTTCGAATTACAATTTTATCATTCATTTTTTTGTTTCTGTTTTTGTTTTCAATTTTTTTCTTGATCGATGAGTCTTTTTACAAAAACTAAGTTAGACAACAGCACATACATTTTATTTATCATGCCCCTTTCACCTGAAGAATGTGCTAGGATCATGACTTTTCTGGAACTAGGCATCAGTATGCGTCGTACTGCAAGAATGGTGGGTGTAACGTTACGAACGGTCCAGAAGGTGAAGCCCTTCGCTTCACCTTCTGGACCATTCGTAACGTCACACGTACGAAGAGACTGGAAACCATCTGAGGATACCTTGTGATGGCAGACCCAGGTGTACTAGTGCCCGAGAAGATCGTTATATTGTTTCACTGTGTTGAGAAATCGCCACCTTACACAAGAGGTTCCGGAGCCGATGTTGGGGAATATCCCCAACATCGGCTCCGGAACCTCTTGTTCAGTATGCCAAACCGGCTCGAGGCTGAAGTCAAAAATTTTACTACTACTACTTCTGCTGTACTGTAAGTTGTTTACTAGTTTCAAAGAAAGCTGTGGTCAACTGCGGTGGGCAACTGCCCGACGATTGACATCGGGACATTAAATATACTCGTATGCAAGTCGCGCGGTAAACTCTGCTTACGCGATGCAGGATTTTGTGTGACTTCAGTGCCATGCCTAGTTCGCATGTGACAATATAAATGCCGCCACAACATTGCTAATTAAATCCCCATGCTTACGATAAGTAGCCGCAATCTAAAACATTTCCAAAAATATGTCCTATCCCAAGCCAACCAAAAAACAAAAGGATTTTATCTTTAAAATCGAATGTCATCAACGGAATTATCATGCAGAACGCATCAGCCAGAATTAGTTAGCAAAAACCTTTTCCATTCTAATCAGAATGAGAGCCTTCGACATTCTTCCGTCAAGCAGTCGGAAATATTTGTCAAAATATTTCCTTAATACCCTCAGTTTTGTTAGAATCCCCATTACAATACACCCTTCGTGAATTAATGATAGGGCTGAACGTTTTAAAAATACTATGGAAATAAAGAAATACATAATTAATGTACAGGGTAGCAGGGATATCGATGCGCAAACAGTAGTCAATTCAGCACAAGATTCTGGACCCTGTAGCATAGAATTTTTTTATAGATTATAGAAAAAGAAAACTGCTGTTTTATCGAGAAGTGCAAACAATACCTGGGTGGTCAAAATGTACTGAACAGCTATTTTTGACCGTTCAGGTAACAGGATGCGCGTCGATGTCCCCGCACCCTGTGTTTGTCTTTTTTTGACCGCGTATCGGCAAGCCTGGCTACTGACTTAGGGCATAAGGACTATGAGTCCTATTAGGGGAGGGATTAATGGGAAAAGCGTTTTCTGTATGGCTCCTAAAATTTATTATAAAAATACCACAGTCATATAAAGCACTGCCGGTAAATTTGTTTAAAAGAAAGATTAGAGATTTATTAACAGACACGTGTTATTATAACACAAATGATTTTGTGAATGACACTATTTGACATTTTTTTATTAAATTATTAGTACTTAAATTTTGTGACATTTTATGATTAATTTATTTTACTGACTTATCAATGTTTATTATTATTAGGTACTTGGATTGAAGTGCCTTTAGTAATTTAGTTTTATTTTGTAATTTACTTTTTATTTTTTTGTAAACACTTTTGTACGCCTTACGGTGAAACATGTACGTACGAAATATTAAAATTGTGACATCCTGCATGCTTAATTTGCATGTATATGTAAATATATTTATGTTTTGACAAATAAAATTATCTTTATCTTTTATCTTTATCTTTAGGGACTATTAGTCCAATTAGTCCCTATGTCGAAGAATAGATTCAATAGTCCAGATGGACCAACGACCCTATTCTCTTATTAAGGTGGCTTGGACTGACTGGAAGTGGTAGGCAGATAACTAGATGTTGTGTATGCCCAGCAGAGGACTACCATAAATCAATTAGCCTTTTTAAAATTGTCGAGAAGTTTAATGAGAAATGAAAAAGATCTTTATTGACTTGGAATAGAAGAATATAGGTTTAGCTATGGTTTCCTAAGACTACCAGTTCGGGGCAGCGAAAGTTGCATTCGCACCCGTAGCCCCCGACGCAAGTGTACGAGAGAAAACCGGGGTGGTTTTAGTCAGTACCTTAGAGTCTGACTGCCCGCCCCAGGGCGAAGGACATCAATGAGAATATCCACCCGATAGCAAAAAAAAGGGTTTCCTGAGACTGCGGTGGCACTACATAGCGTCCGCAATTTACTGTCGAGAGACGTCACTGAAAAGTTATTTATGAAAGTAAGGTGATGTAATAAGGTGTGAGACTCTTGCCATCAACCTGGCATAAATCCAGACAGCAAAAGTCACATAACATACCTTTAATAACACCTTGACTACCAAGTAACACTTGCAAGCAAAAATAATTAAAATACAATTTATAATTTTAATTAGAGATTTCCATTAGAACCGAAGATGGGGCATAAACATAGAGTATTAAAACATAGTGTATTAAATCCTGGTGCTATGGTGGCGTGGCGCAGGTTATGGGGCAGGCTCGGTGTGTTTATGGGTTATTGCAAGTATTAAACTGAAACTTTATTGCTGGTACTAGTTCCTAGGTGCTATGGTCTTAGAACATGGGCGAAGTACTGGTTGTCTTGAGGGGTGAAGGGAATTTATTTATTTAAATGTGCTTTTGTTTTATGTTATGATTATTGGTAACCTTTGACGAAAGACGTTAAAGCGTACGTTAAGGCAAAGCATTTATTTCAAATTAGTTTTGACCGCGACTTCGTCCGCGTGAAGCAACTTTCTTAACTATTTTTTCCGTAAGAACCTTCTACAAAGTATTAGAAAACTTAAAAAAAAAGATGGATGAAATTGGTAATGTCATTCTCAAGTTATGACGTGATAATAGGGATAAATTTTTATATACATAGATAAGCACATAAAAGGCACTTTTGAACGTCAAAAGTTACAATAGAATACAATTTGATTCTTGTCGCCCCTTCCTAATAGTATAGTTTTCGTATGGAGAAGAATAAGCAAGAAACTCCACCGTTACTCTTTTAAAATGTTTTAGAATATTTTGGATACATTCATTATGTAATAATAATATGTGAAGACGATAAACCTAAAATAAAATAAAATTACTATACCACAAGTAAAAGAATTCGGAAGTCGCTCCATGTAAAATACTGGTATTCAGCTGCATCCGGTTAGACTGGAAGCCGACCCCAACATAGTTGGGAAAAGGCTAGGCAGATGATGATGATGATGATGAATAGGTAAAAGAATTAAAAATGAAACCATGACATATAAATTAATTATGTGATAGATACATGGTGCTCACATATTTACAAACATTCTACAAGAAGACGATTTAAGAGCAATGTTAACTAACGATTTCATTAATAGGTTTATTACAGTTCCATTTTTTCAGTTTCGTTTTTTTTTTCTATGCACAAACGCAAATTCGACTTAAAACTTCAGTACAGCCTATCTGTGATTGGAAGTCTTATCATTTCTATCCATTGTCGAATCTATTGGTAAATCTGTTGCGATATACGACAGTATAAACATACAGTCGTCCTGACCGAATTTCGGTCATGGCCAATCTCAGAGAAGACTGGCCATCTGCGCGGGAAATATTATTGATATTATAGCTGTGTATGCGCAAAAGACAAGTGTGTGCGCTCAGCGCACACACAGGCCTGCATCGCACAGGCCTCCACCAGTGTGGGACGGGAATGGCCAGGTGTTCCCGGCCATTACCGTAGCCTCCCAACCTCGGGGACATGCTGGACCCGCTACACTAGCTAGGCGGGCATACGCCGTTAAGCCTAACGTGCTTACCGAGGCACGAAGGGGTTTGTAAAGATGATCACCCATCCACGGACCAACCGCGGCAAGCGTAGCTTAACCTGATCGATCGACCAGTGCGGCTGTTATTACTTAGCCACAAACCCCTCCATTCCATTTATAACCGACTTGTATGAAAAAAGCATTTATCAATGGATTCTCCGCGTCACGCGTTAAATATTAGTGATCTGCTTGTATCGGTATGAATAATTAAAACCAAACTTTTATATTCGAAACTAAAATCTTCTAAACATTTTGGTCAAACCATTAGTTTTAAATTTCGCCAACCCTACCGCTTCGTTTCTTTGACTTCCATTGTTCAGTTCCTGCTAGTAATTAATTAGGCATTCCGTCTTGACCCGCGGACACTCCTGTTGCCATTGGGTAAACCACAGAATAGATGGGTACAGAAGGTCGACTCCATACGACGAGCGAGCACGCACGCCCATATAGACACGCTTCTATGATTGTCTGGCAGTTTGCGTACTTGTGCCCAAATGTCCTTTCATTGGAATTGTTCGTCGAGTTTTTGAGCTCCTTAGGACCCAAGTTGAGCTACACGACTATTGACAAGTATGTGCACTGACTGGACACTAAAATCTGTGTGGGTATGTCCTCAAAAGTTCATCCCAAACATTAATCTGCATAGCCCTCTATGGCTTGACCACGATTATGTCAGGACTTTTAAAGAGATTGACTTCTGATAGTACATACCTATTTAGATCTTTTTTTAACCCCCGACGCAAAAACGACGGGGTGTTATAAGTTTGACGTGTCTGTGTGTGTGGGGGGGTGTGTGTGTGTGTGTGGAGGTGTGGGTGTGTGTGTATGTCTGTCTGTGGCATCGTAGCTCCCGAACGGATGAACCGATTTTAATTTTGTTTTTTTTTGTTAGAAAGGTGAATTTGTCGGGAGTGATCTTAGCTATGTTTGATGAAAATTGGTCCAAGATGGCCGCCGCTACAAAATGGCGGATTACATATTTTTTCACAACTCCCTCAATATGGGTATCAAATATAAGGGCTTGACTAGTAGAATACTATATACTATGACAAATTTCAAATCCAAGATGGCCACCATCACAAAATGGCGAATTACAAAAAACCTGATTCAATACCAAATTACCTGAATCTTAAAACGCAAGAAAATAAATAATAAGGAGTCCCTACAAAAAGCAAGAAATAAAAAATTAAATTAAAAATTTAAAAAACCCCCGACTGCTTGAAACCCTATAAAAAGAAAAAAATAACCTTGAAATTATGACTTTTATTTGATTTTTATAGGGTTTCAAGCAGTCGGGGTTTTTTTTCCTAGAGATCTCTTCTAGTTTCAAAAAAGAATTATTTTTTATCTGTAAAAGTGTTTTCTGGACCAATTTGCAGGAATATCTCTTATTATTTACATCTGACATTTGTTTGAGATCGCCGCGCGTACGTGTATGTGTGCGTGCGCTTGTTTTCGCCCGTAGCATAGAATTGGCCTTCTGTACGTATCTATTTTGTGGTGCTGTGTTGCCATTGTGTAAAACCATGAGTTAAATGGTGTACAGCCTATAGTTCCGACACTGATCGGACTAGGAAACTAATCTTCGAAGATAAACGTTTGGTTGACTACTACAGTTAACAGCTAGCACGAATGTTTAGTAAAATAGTATCATCATCTGCCTAGCCTTTTCCCAACTGTGTTGGGGTCGGCTTCCAGTCTAACCGGATGCAGCTGAATACCAGTATTTTACATGGAGCGACTGCCTATCTGACCTCCACAACCCAGTTACTGGGTAATACGATACCCCTTGGTAAGACTGGTTGTCAGACTTTCGGGCTTCTGACTACCCGTAACGACTGTCAAAGATCCACGAATGACAGCCGGGACCAACGGCTTAACGTGCTTTCCGAGGCACGGAGGGGTCTCGGTATGTAAAGATGGTCACCCATCCACAGACCAACCGCGGCAAGCGTAGCTTAACCTGACCGATCGACCTGTGCGGCTGTTATTATTTAGCCAGTTACCGTAATCGTGTCGCCTTTAACTTTCGGAATTGTTACAGTTCTTTGTAACGCTATTCGATTATGGTTAGAAAAGGAGAGAAATGTATGAAAATAACACGAAGTTCGGAACAAGTTTTCCAAAGGCTGGCTGGCTATTGAAAGCAGAGGTCACGAACATTTCCACTTAGTTTTCTCTGGGTAATTTTATTGAACATCACTGGTTACCTAGGTCTTAATGGTATTAAAATGAACACTAGGCAATGTCAACCAGCACCCTAATTTCGTAACACACAATAAATCACAATCTGAATAATTTTGAAGAATACTTATTGCTAATCCATTACTTCACATGTTCGAAAAATGTGTCTGCTCAACAACGTTAATAACGCAACGAATTTGTTTGAACTGTCAAAATGAAAACACTTTTAAGTAGTGTGTTACGGAATCACCCAGCAGTTCCTCAGTACAAAAAAAAACATTTAGTTAACCACTAGGTATGCGATGAGAAAGGTTACGACACCACAGAATAGGGGGTCCTATTCTGTGTATGCCATCGATTTGCCAGTGCGTAATGTTTAGGAATCTAATCCCATTTGTCTAGCAATCGATTTCTAACAATATTGAGTCAAAAAACCACAAACAAATGTGTTTCGAAGCTTAAAAGTTGCCTACTGAGTAACCGTTACGGTTAACCGAGTAGATGCTTGTTTGTTTGTTTGTGTCTGCTTGCGTTAGGTTAGGTTACAAACATTACATTACCCCCCATTTTAACCCTCGATTTTGTTGATGTTTAGTACATTTGTCGCCCGCAGCAAAAATCGAGTAAACACATTACCTTGAACATAATTTAATTTTCTGCAATGTTGCCCACTTAATAATTTCTGCTGACGCAAAGTCTGCAAGAAACTATTTTACGCAAACTAAATAATTACGTTTGACTTTTTGTTATTTTGATCTTTAAGGTAAATAGTATGTAAGTAAACTAGGTATAAAATAATGAATTAATTTTTGTCATCATTTCGAGACTTCTATTGTTAAATATTGTTAAGAATTCTATTGTCCTACAATTAAGTACCATAAAATACGCTCATGCCGCCTGTGATACAGGTTTATCCTAGTACAGACATCTAACATTATTATACCTTTGTAAATTATTTCTAAGACTTGATGTAAATATTTTACCAATTTTAATACCTACTGAATAAAATATTTTATTATTACATTACCTAACTTGTCATGCTTAAAAGAGCGCTGTTGGGTTTTCAACTTTTGGCGTTGATCCGAGGGTTGAAAATCTAACAGCGAGTGATTAAGGGATTCATTTAGGGGTCGTCTAGTGTTAGTGAACACGGGCAATCACGGGTGGCAGACAGGCGGGTCGTAGACTGAACATCTCATGGCAGGGGGTACCAATTACTCATAGTGATCACCCGAAATACCTCGGCATTAGTCTGGACCGGCCACTTACCTACAAACGTAACTGCCAAAATGTAAAAATGAAAGTTCATGACAGAAATAACTTGCTACGTCGCTTAACATCCACACGATGTATGGCGTCTCCCCAACTCCTGCGAACAACTGGAATGGCACTCCGATTTTCCGCTGGTGAATACGCCTGTCCAGTATGGAACCGCTCTGCCCACGCTGATCTAGTGGCTGATCTTACGACTGCGTCAGTTAGCGGAGTTTGCACAGCTGAATTTTGGGCCAAAAAATTGAATCTTTTCGCACACAAAAAAAGTACAAAGGCGGACTTAATGCCTTAGGCATTCTCTACCAGTCAACCAAGGGTGGTGAAGAGATTAGATGGCAGGTGCTTTGGTTGAACCGAACAATGATAAAAAAAACTATTAAAATTATCACACTAATATTATGAAGGCGAAAGTTTGTGAGTGTGTGTTTGTGTGTTTTTGTTACTTCTTCACGCTCAAACGGCTGGACCAATTTTGATGAAATTTGGTATGGACGTAGCTGACACCCTGGATTGACGTATAGAATACTTTACTTTATCCCGATATTCTTAGGGGATCAAAACTTATGCAGATGAAACCACGGGGCGGAACTAGTTTAATTATAAATAAAAAACGTACACAATATAAACTTTTTGCCATCGATAAGCTAAGAAGAAAAGTGTTATGCATTCCGAGACAAGAAAAACTTTCAAGGTGTAAAGAATGGCAACATACCTAAGGCCAGAAATCTTAGATCAGCTACTTATTCAGGATATTATGCAAAAAAGACTAAAAACAAAACACTCGCAGCTTTATATCTATGTAAATAGTAGTTATGGGAATGATAGATAATGTAGCCAGCATTGATGGAGTGCGTCCGGTATCAGACAGACTGAGAATTGATTGAAAATTCAATCTAAGACAAGTACCTTTGGAAGTATTTACATGTTGGGATGTTGCATTATGTGAAGATAATATAAATTAGATGGATCTTTCGCAGTCTTAAGATACAGGTCGTTAGAAGTCCGAAAATCTGACAACCAGTCTTACCAAAGGGTATCGTATTCTGCCAGGGTAGCGGGATCGTCCGAAAGGGTTACCGCTGCCCTGGAACATAAAGGGTTAAGGAAGGAACACGGGTGGGTTTTAGTTAGTAAGAGTCTGACACTCCCTTCCGCTCCACCCAGAGCGGGAGGGGTCATTTGATGATTTCCCATCCTCAAAAAAAACAAAAAAAAATTGGTATCGTATTACCCAGTAACTGGGTTGTGGAGGTTAGATAGGCAGTCGCTCCATGTAAAATACTGGTATTCAGCTGAATCCGGCTAGACCGGCAGCCAACCCCAACATTGTTGGCTAGGCAGATGATGATCTCAACAAAAGGTATGTATATGTATGTTTAACAGTTGATCTTTTTGTATATTTTTTTATATTAACCTTGAATACTGCAGGTAGGTAGATAGGTAGGTACCTATTCAATAATGTAGAACTTCAAAAACCAACAAAAACAAAGTCAAACCATTAATTTTAATTACAACGTATAATGATACTTTTGAATGTCAAGGACTTGGCCAGTTGGTTCTTTAGGAAAGTTAGTTAATTAATTAATAGTAGGTCAATTTTCAGAGAAAACCTTTAATAATAATAACCCATTTTTTGATATCGCTGTCACTCATGACAAAAATGTCAAAAATGTCTTGAAAGCTGAGAAAGATAAAAAACTTTTTTGCAAAAAAAAACAACCGACTTCCAAAAACGACACTACAAAGTGAAAAATAACTTTAATTTCGGAAGTCGGTGTCGTTGGGTTCGCATTTTCGTTGTTTGCCACCGACTTCCGAAATTAAAGTTATTTTTCACTTTGTAGTGTCGTTTTTGGAAGTCGGTTGTTTTTTTTTGCAAAAAAGTTTTTATTTTTCACTTTTTAGTTGTAATTTTTACCAGTAATTTTGGTTTTAAAACCAAACTACTAAACCGTTTTTGATGAAATTTCTATGGGACCATTTGGGAAGTATACCCTTTCCAACAATAAAAGAATTTTTCAAATCGGTTGGCAACCGACGGAGTTACGCGCGAACAAACATAAAAAAAAAAAAAAAATACAAACATCCGAATTGAGAACCTCCTCCTTTTTTAGAAGTCGGTTAAAAACAAATTAATACCTTGATTTAGACCACGAGCCTCTGCCAGAGTTTGTGTTCCCTTCCATGTATAACCCGTCTGCCTTCAAAGCAAGAGTGAATAGGCATCTTTTGGGCTTGCTCGTTCCATTATAGACTTCATCTGTACGGGCAGTTTGTCCGTACAGGGAGATGTAGTATGTAGACTGTTGATGGATACGAATCACACGGGATGTATACAGGAAATAAAATCACTGTTCTGTGTCCGTTACTGATTGTTCGATTTATTAGGTAAAATGCTAAGTTATATATACATAAAGTAGGTTACTTGTGGTGGGCGCGATAGCTTATTCAGCGAATGTAAGTAAGTAATCGGCGAATAAGTAAATGCTTGTTAAGGTAAAAACTAACACAATACATTTCATGTGGCGATGCTCGTACATCCTGCCAACTATAAAAAACTACAAATTAGAAGTAAACGTACTATAAAAGTAATTAAGAATATGTAAAGAAAGTTAGTGTATTCTGTGTTTCCCGCTGAATGGTATTGGCGATGTTTCGTTGTCCACCTTGTTGCTGTTAGGAAGATGTCCGATGACCTTTTCTATTGTCTGCTCATCTGCCTTTGTTTGACTATCCTTAGGGAGATGCTGTTGAGTATGGACTGGTACCATGTCAATATCTTCGTTGTGAGCTTGCGTGGATACTCTGCTTACTTGGAGTACACGGAGGCAGCGGGTTTTTATCTTAAAGGCTACCCATGTACCGAATATTATTGCACAGGTTATTATGAAACCGTACAGGACGTAGTGATGTTGCTCGGCATCCGCTGTTTTAACCATTTGGATGTCCTGTTGTTCTTTAACCAGCTCAATTTTTCTTTTAAGACCTTTAAGTTGTTCTTCATGGGTTTCTATTTCCATGTTTGTTATGTTAGTAATTTGACTATTACTTATTAATAAGTCATTTATGTTTATCTCTGGTATGTAGATCTCTTGCTCATTGCCTAATTCCATAGTGCTTTGCATATTGTAGTGCGAATGAATCAGGTGATTATCGCCGCGCATCATGCATCCTGTCGCTAAGGTGATTATGCCCGTATTACGTAGTGTCTGTGACGTAATTCCAGCTGGACAGAAAATGCGCATAGTGCATTCCTCACAACACGTAAATAACCAAGCCCCCCTGTTGTGTAACTTTTTCCATTCATTGTTGCAACTTGATACCTCTGTGCGGCAATTTGATACTCCTCGATTGTTTATTATGTCTGCTTCGCACATACTTGTGGCTGTTTTGATCCCGTATATAGGTAAGTCGAAATTGCATAACAGCAGCTGATTTGTGTTTACTTGGGTGCATGATGACAAATGTTGTTGATTCAGGAGTATCATCATGTCCATTTTCAAGTTCACGGCTATGTATTTTGTTGTTGGTATTATGTTAATCATGGAGCCTCCCTTTATGTTCCGGATTGGGACGACTTCGGTTAGTTCATATTGTTCGTCTGTTACTAAAGGGATTTTTACTTCGAAAATTATAAAGTCTTCGGTTAGTCTTCCTTGCACCCTTGCTAGTTTATACATTTCCCGAGTACACTTGAACTTGTTTGGGCAGGGTAGGGATAATCCTTTTGGTACTTGTCCTGATATGATGTTCAACTGGTTTTCGAATGCATCGGGTTTCAATAAGTGTGTGTCGACTTTGCCATTGCGAAGATCTGTAACTAGGTCGATCAACATGTCTTGTATTCTCCGCAAGTTTGCTACCATCATGCTTGCGGCAAGTGCAGTGGCAGTGAGGAAAGTTGCTTGGTCTTGTTCTGTTCTCAGTTGTTGCATCGAGTCTCTGAGACTTTTGTTGATGACGACGAACTGTCGGTTCATCACTTGCTCGTTCCTCTTCAGGAGGTTGTATTCACCTTCGATTATTGAAGTATGTTGTTTGTACAGATTGAGTAAGTGGTCTTCATTGCTGTGCAGTAGTTTGATGTCGTTGTTGTATTTATCGGCGAATTTGTCATCAAGTACGCCGAAGAGAGAGTTCGCAATGTTCCCAATCCCGTTTATGAGACCTCGCTTACTGCGTCTTCCGTGTTCAGACTGTAGTACTTCATTGTAGTGTTTGAGCTCGTTTAATTCGTGCTCAAATTGTGTGGATATAGTAAAGTAAGCCATGTTTCGTTGACAGAGTCCGTGTAGTTGCTGGACGTATTGTTCAACGGCGGAAATACTTTTCCAGTAAGTCGACATGTTGTAGTAAACTACCAGTCTCCATTCGTCTTGTATTATCTGTAAGTCTGCTGCTTTGTCAAAGTATACAAGACGGGTTGGGTCGAGAGTTGTCACGTTGATGAGTTGTTGCATTGACGGTGTCAAACACATAACCATGAGTACTAGTAACGTGTTTAGGCACGTGCTGGCAACACTCTTACGTTGCAGTCTAGGTCTCAACCGACGTTGTCGTTGTGATGTCGATGAAGTTGCCTCTGGTTGCTTATTGTCGGAGGTTAGGGTTGGTGTGTCTTCGGTGTTATGCCTTGTTTCGATGGGTAACCGGGACAGCTTTGTTATGGGCCTCTTCAATAGGCTGGACTTAGTCTTGAGCGTGACGACTCGGACTAAGTTGTCAGGTCCAGGATGCGTCTCTATAACGCGTCCTAATAACCATCTGGCTGGTGCCGCTTGTTCTTCCTTTATAAGGACGATGTCATCCACTGCTATGTTGTGTGTTGGGGATTGCCATTTTCCTCGTAGTTGTAATGTTTGAAGGTAATCTTTGGACCATTTCTTCCAAAATTCCTTGTACATATTTTCTGTCAAGCGCCATCGTAAAGTTAAACTGCTGTTATCACACTCCGATGTCATCGGAGGTGCCAGTACCGGTCCGCCGACTAAAAAGTGGCCTGGTGTTAAGTAATCGATGTCGTCGAGATCATTTGTTAGAGCGACGAGTGGTCTCGAGTTGAGGCAGGCTTCAATTTGTGCCAGCAACGTAGTAAACTCTTCGTACGTAAGTTTTTGTTCACCAAGAACGCGTTTAAGGTGGTGTTTCATACTCTTGACTGCGGCTTCCCACAATCCTCCCGCTGTTGGCCATGATGGGGCGTTAAAGTGCCATTCAATGCCACATTCGGAAGTGTTGTTAATAAGGTCGTCGTTGACTATAAGCTGCATTGCGTCTTGGCGTTCTTTTGCTAGTGCTCTGGCTGCTCCGACGAAGTTCGTGCCATTGTCGCTGTAGACATGTTTTGGCGTTCCTCGCCGTGCGCATAGCCTCTTCAATGCTGCTAGGAATGTGACAGTGCTGAGATCTGACACCAGTTCGAGGTGGATAGCTTTTGTGCTTAGACAAATGAAGATCGCGATGTATGCTTTAACGGTTTTAATGCCGCGGCCCTTGTTAGCCTTTATTTCAACATGCCCCGTAAAATCCACGCCTGTGTGTGTGAATGGCCGTGAAGGTGTAACTCGAGGCGTCGGTAAGTCGGCCATTTGCTGATTGCTGCGTTGCGTTCTTGCGGTCAGGGCCATCCTTTCCAAAGTTGACACCAATTTTCCGGATGCCCTCTGCGATGATTTCCTGCCGCTTGAGAAGTTCTTGTTGTTTAGCGTTCATAGTTGTTATGTGTATGTGTTTTGTAGATGGACGCTAACCCTGTTTACTTCACGGTGGAGTTATTGTTAAGATGTATGTAGTAATAGCTTCCGAACCACCAAATGTTGATGTTTCCTGTAGTGGTCACAGGGTCCGAAAGAATCTCTACGTACGATGTTATGCCTTCTCAATCTGACTGGGGCGGTCCGCTTGTGGAAGACCAGCCAAACCGATTCGCTATCGTAAATAGAAACGCTTCGTACCTGTGAGGTTTGCAGGACTGTTTGTTCCAGTAGTGGCGATCCGGCTCGAAGGACCAAAATGTACGGGCAGTTTGTCCGTACAGGGAGATGTAGTATGTAGACTGTTGATGGATACGAATCACACGGGATGTATACAGGAAATAAAATCACTGTTCTGTGTCCGTTACTGATTGTTCGATTTATTAGGTAAAATGCTAAGTTATATATACATAAAGTAGGTTACTTGTGGTGGGCGCGATAGCTTATTCAGCGAATGTAAGTAAGTAATCGGCGAATAAGTAAATGCTTGTTAAGGTAAAAACTAACACAATACATTTCATGTGGCGATGCTCGTACATCATCCATCGCTTTCCATCAGGCGAGGTCGAGGCCAAGAGCACCATTCCGCAATAAAAAAAAATATTATAATGATTTTTATTGCTATATGATATAGTTTTATGTTATTTATTATTAATGCTTTTTTGAGAGATGAGCCTTGTCCAACACCTCAGGAGGCTCTCATTGCGCGGCTGGGTCAAAAGTTTGATTCAGAAAGCAGTACCTACTCCTGGATACGGCACCCATGAGTGAGGAGGTTCGTCTTTCTAGAGCCCAGACCACCGGCAGCTTGGACCCTGGCCCTAATACCGATGGGCTACTATTTTTTATATTATTAAATGTTATTTTATAAAAATGTTTTCAATACGAAACAAAGAAAATAACCCATGATCACATTAACGTCGTTGAACTTAAAATTAATAAATATCAAAGCGCAGGTGATCCACAGGACATCTTATTACGACCCATCTTGTGTCCATAATATACATAAAATATGTACTGCCGACGGCAATACGCCCTATAAAATACATGGCGAATTTATATTCGGTACATAAAAGAGTTTTTCGGGGTATGTAGGTCAGGAATCCAGCGTGGGACAATTCAAATCATATATTGTTTCTCAGTTCATGATTCTGCTGCTTACCCTGCTCAGTAGAGGACGATTTAGTCACAGCCTTACAGGTTGAGCCGCGCTGTCGTTTCCTGCTATTTGGAATCCAATGAGTAGTGGCTTTTGCATATTGCTGCTCCGACATGAGACAGATATGGCCAGCCCAGCTCCACTTTAGCCCAGCAGCTGTGCGGCCAGCGTCCGCTATTTGTGTTTTGGAACGAAGTATAGAGTTCTTGGTGCGGTCCGTGAGTTTAACACCTAGTATACTTCGTTCCATAGCCCGTTGGAAGACTCTAAGTGTGGACTTTTGACGCTTTCTAAGAGTCTTGTCTAAAGCCTTTCCCAATATGAACGACACGACTAATGCCAATCCCCTGGTGCCCGGCCGGCAGCTCCAGTCAGTGCACGGTTTCCATATAAATAATTATTTTCTTTCTTTCTTTATTTATTCTTCCTTTTCATTCAAACAAAATTAGGTGACCTTCTATAGTGAACATGACCCACAACTTGACATTTTTTTCTTTGCAACTCTTTTAGTAGCCGTATTGTGTAACACCCCGGGCAGAGGAAGGGATGTACGAAGATTTAAGGAGCTGGACGAGAATGACATACAAACCTACTTTTAGAAGGGTAGTCCTTTTGGACATTTGCGGGATTTATAAAAATAAGGGCTGATTTTTCAATCGACAGATAATTTTTATTCGTGGAATAAAATTGACGCCTGACAGTTTTTATGTGGAAGAACTGTCCTATTTGTGTTGGTTCCTATGGAGAAGAACGGGCAAGACTCCATGGACACTAAAATCATTTGTGACCATCCTTGGCACAAACAGGCCAACAAACTAACAGACAAACGGACAGATAAACAACACAGACAGACACACAAACAGACAGTCAAATAAGCCCTGGTACCAGCTGATTGAATTTTTAAGTCATGTAGGTATACAGAAACTCGCATTAGCAAAGTCCTGATGCAACAGGGCCTCTTAACAGGCTAAGGCCTTAACAGGCTTAGAACAAGGCACGGCTTCATTACGGTATGGCGTAAAACCCGCCGAAAAAACGTGTCCGTTAACAAGTTTCCATAGTGATCCATAGGTACAACACTGACGACCGTTCCTACACACGGCGACCAAACCATGGAGTTTCACAGCAAGAAAAACGTATGTATAAAGGGCCCTAAGCGTCCAGAGAGATCCGTTATCGCATAAAAATACGTCCACACACTCATAACTCCTAAACAGCTTTAACACCGACAAACATTTTCTAAGAGCCACTCGCCTAAAGGTGTACCTCAGTACCTCGAGGTACTGGAGGTAGGTACCTGGAGGGATAAAAGCGCACACATGCAGGGCATTATCGTAATTAGTGTAATGCTATTATTGGGAGGCTCGGCGCGGCGCGTCGCGCGTAGCAGATCGGTAATATGTGGGCAATGTTCGGACGTGGATCAGGGGAGCGTGGATACGACAAATCGAATTGTGCGAATTTTCAGTTATTGCATGAAGTAGTAAAATGATTGTGAAAAGTGCATTAATTATAATTTAACTCACTGCGCACCAGTCAGCCCCACTACCGATAGCTGGCTAATCTTTATCCTATAATATGAAAGAATCAAACAGGATGAAACCTCCCCCTGGGTCCTTTCGCAGGTCTGCTGGAAGCAATTTCTCAAGAAACAAGCCTTTGTACTCAATATTAATATGTCGTATTTGACTCAATTTTACTGTGTAGGTATACATAAATAATAAAATAAGTAAATAAATAAGAGAGCCATGGTCAACTTTTCCAGCTCCAAAATAATGTTTTTTAATATCCTTCATTATGTCCCTCATTAAGGGCTCCTCTTTTCCCTTCCAAATCCCTCTGTTTTGTGCGATCTCTGGCTGTGTTGTGTGTCTGGTTATGTTTTCCTTCACTATAAGTTACCGGTATCGAAAATAAATTCAAAGTAAAATATGAAAATTAAATCTACTGAAAAGAGAATAAATAATTAGGTGTGCCATAAGTCCTCTTTCCCAGGTTTTATACCACCCTCAACTACTTAAGAGGCGAGTAATAAGATCTTCAATAACAAAAATAAACCTGGAACATGGAAACGAGAATTGTCTCCTCCATTCCCCTTCATGAATCCACCCGCCTTTGCAACTGGTGCCCGTTCTGTAGGAAGCCGCTTTTCAACTGCACTCGCCGCCGGCTCCAATTCGTTACATATACAGATATACATGTATATGTATATCGAGGGTATCGCTCACAAGGTTCCGAGAACAACGCTAATATAGATCGTGGAGAGATAAATATATCAGTATCCTCACTTATACAATGTGAGCATACTTTAACGCTTGCTTATAGGCACTTAGCTTAAAAGTTATGTTGACCGTGGTGATTTTAATCAGGTCAGTCATCGCCTTTTGATTATGAATCTTCACTAAAGTGTCTTTAACTCAAACTGAAAGCATTTATTTAAATTAAACCATTTACTGACACTTTTGAATTGTCAAAATTAAACAGTCGGTCAGTTAGACAGAAAGTTGAAGCTGCATTCTTCATTCAGGAATTTAAAAAACGTATCAATTTTTTCATCATGCTTTGTTGATGAATCATCATAAAATGAATCAAACAGTGGAGTCGTCAAACATTAATGTTGGTGCCAAAAAATTGCTTATAAAAACTTCTTGAAACACTTTATTACTCACTAGCTGTTGGGTGTCGTTGGGTTCACATTTTTGTTGTTTGCCACCGACTTCCGAAATTAAAGTTATTTTTCACTTTGTAGTGTCGTTTTTGGAAGTCGGTTGTTTTTTTTTGCAAAAAAGTTTTTATTTTTCACTTTTAAGTTGTAATTTTTACCAGTAATTTTGGTTTAAAAACCAAATTACTGAACCGTTTTTGATGAAATTTCTATGGGACCATTTGGGAAGTATACCCTTTCCAACAAAAAAAGAATTTTTCAAATCGGTTGGAAAGCAACGGAGTTATGCGCGAACAAACATAAAAAAAAAAAAAAACATCCGAATTGAGAACCTCCTCCTTTTTTAGAAGTCGGTTAACCATCTATTCATAAAGACCTTTTCTTTAAACAGTGACTCAAATTCATATAAAAAGTGATCAATCAATCAACGCAGCATATCGCAGTCCACTGCTGGACATAATGCTCTCCCAGGCTGCACCACAACACCCTGTCCTCCAACTTCCGCGTCCAGTCTACCCCAGCCACCTTCTTTAGTTCGTCCATCCATTTAGTTGGGGGGCGTCCCACACAACGCTTGCCGATACGCGGTCTCCACTCCAGATAAAGTGAAAAGAAAAAAAAAAAAAAAGTGATAGGCTGTTTAAAACAGGATGCATTAGTCAACAAACCGATCTACATATTGACACATTTAACTTATTTATGTAGGTTCAACGAACTTGAGTTCTTTGCGCACCCTTGAGAAACTGGTTTCTTCTTCCATACAATAATTAATTTTATGTTCTTACGTATTAAATTGGCGTTTTATATGGAAAAAGCAAAGGGGTATCGTATTACCCAGTAACTGGGTTGTGGAAGTCAAAAATCAGTCGCTCTGTGTAAAATACAGCGGGTGTACTACGCCAAATCGAATGCCAAATAATCGAACCACTATAAATCGAACGTCTAAATACTCGAACGCTCATAATATCGTATGGTTATTAAATCGAACATTCAATACATCGCACACTCAATACATCGAGTGTTCAAAATATCGAATGGTTGTTTGATCGAGCGTTCAACGCATTGCATATTTATCCATACAACCTTCGTTCTGTTAAGTAGATCGACACCGCTTCTCTATAGTTGCATTAAGTAAATTAATAATGGCTGAACACTGTCTCTTAAGACACAGGTCGCCCTAGTTTAAGAGGCAGGGTTAAAAAAAAACTATGTACAGATTACTGCAATATTAAATGTCAATTACCTTCTAATATGTCATCTACAACTTAATGTAACACTGTAACTGACTGATTGCTATTCTTGTACTAAACTATCTGTATTTTTTTGGGAAATAAACATATTATTATTATTCTATAGAAAGATCAATATAAGTTTTAAGAATAACGCCGCCCGAAAAATCGAAAAATCTAAATACTGACGCCCTAAAAATCTTTCACCATCAACTTTCTGCAATCTATCGGGGACGTTTATCATCACCCAAAGTAGTCGGTTCCTTCGGCATTTCATTTCTTCTTGCTCGACGTATAATTTGCGATGCTGCTTTTTTGTTTGGAAGAGCACACGAACTTACTACTAGCTACTACATTAATTCATAATTCAGCTGCATCCGATTAGACTGGAAGCTTAGGACATATTTTTAACCAGTGCGCAAATTGTTCGTCGGTTATTCAAAAAAAAGCTGTTTCATAAAAAAGTGCAATACCTAAGCAGTCAAAATGTGCGGCAAAGCAATGTTTTCAATCACAATCTCATCTCAGCGACAATCAATGTCAAAAACCTATGAAAAATGTAGGGTAATTAGAGGTATTTTTGACAGATTGAGATCAGACTGTGAACGTTCTTAAAATTACGAAAATTGTCCCTTAGATATTTTAGATCAAAGTGGCCAGTTCGACAAAACGCCAATTTCATAAACTCTGAACTTTTCTGTTTAAAAGTCACTCAAGATTTATGTTAGTTCAGTAAACACTAGAACTAACTTTCGCAGGTGCAAAATTAATTACTAATTCTAATTATAACTTAGCCATAAAATATTCGCAGGCCACAAATTACCACCAATTTATGCATCAACGGAGCTTTGTGAAACTTCGATTGGCCTATTATTCTATGTAACATAACCTATAAAATAACATGAATTAATACCAAACTCTGAAGAATAAACCATGATACAATAATGCGAAAAGCTTACTTATATTTCATACTAAAAATAGCTAGCATACTTCACTAGAAACACATAAAAACTAAATTTATACACAATAAAAACCTATGGTAATTAAAACTGAATACATTTCTTAGATAGGTGTATTCATATGGAGGTACAGTCGTGCACACATGTGGCTCAACAGCCAATAATGTACATAGAACTTTCGATTTTATGTTAGAAGAAAATAAGGTGTAAATTCCCATGTTTTGTGAGGATATGTACAATGTGCATAAATTAAAATTTTTGCCTTTTACGCGTAACAGGTTTGGCGACTCCCGCCGAGCCGGGTTCGATTCTCGCGTGTCGGATCTCTCAATAAATAAAATTAAATAAAAATAATTAGTTTTAAAGGCCTCACTGCGTGTTATGTTGGCACAACACGACATACTGCTGTGGTGTTAAATTGCACTTTTTAATTTTTATACCACATTGGCATGTGAGCTGGTTCAGAGAAATTTGTTACTAATTAACAATTGAAATTATTCGCTTGATTAAACTTATGTTAGTTCTTCGAATCCTCGAGTGCTTTATTGGCACTTTCAAGGAGTTAAACAGTAGTGATTGACTTATTTCACTTACTTAATGTTATTTTAATGAAAAAGAATCAGTTTCTTTTTTTTATTATGAGATTTATGGTTTGAGATTTCAAGATTTATACTTCTCTATGATTTTAAATATTTCTGTAAAATATTGGTATTCGAAGACATGTGACCTCTATCAACCCGCACTGGGCCCGCGTGGTGGATTACGGCTCACTCCCTCTCGCCGGGAGGAAGCCTATGCCCCAGCAGTAGGAATATATATATAGGAATATGTATATAATATAGTCTGATTATGCGATTAGACTGGAAGCAATATTGGGGTCGGCTACTAAAGGATACGTAGATAGATTGATTTCTCTGTGATTAGAACTTTAGAAAAAAAAAGTTATAAATTAATAGTTTACTTTCTGTCATAGATATACGAATATATAACCAGCGGGATAAAAGTATCCTTAGTGTATTCTGATGTATAAGCTATATTAGTGTTAAGGTTTCATCAAAATCCGTTCAGTAGTATTTACGTGAAAGAGTAACAAACATCCATCCATCCATCCTCACAAACTTTCGCGTTTATAATATTAGTAGGATTATTTTACGTCTTTATATTCTATAATTGAAGGAGAAATAGAAACAGCAATCAAAACCCTAAAGGGGGGCCCGTGGCTAAATAATAACAGCCGCACAGGTTGATCGGTCAGGTTAAGCTACGCTTGCCGCGGTTGGTCTGTGGATGGGTGACCATCTTTACATACCGAGACCCCTCCGTGCCTCGGAAAGCACGTTAAGCCGTTGGTCCCGGCTGTCATTCGTGGATCTTTGACAGTCGTTACGGGTAGTCAGAAGCCCGAAAGTCTGACAACCAGTCCATTGGTGTAATTGCCGTATGGCGTTCCAGTGTGAGAATAAATAATAATAATAATAAAGATACCTAGTGAATATAAAATAATTTTATGACGTATCATTAGCCTATTTATATTCCAAAAGACTACCGTTCACCATCTAATAAATTTTATCACCCCTTTTAACACCTATAAAAAAAGATACGGCAATTCATTCCCCACTACAATGCAAGTTTTCAACAGCATTCTAGTCACGCGAATACGAGTTACCCTAAGGTTTTATAACACTATTTAACCTACAAACCACATTAAAAAAATATTTCTTTAATTCGATTCAACATAGAAATACTAGTTAACAAATTACAACACTTTGATCAGGATAAATTTAAATGTAGTATAGCTGGAACACACCGCTCCATCATTTGCGGTCGAGCTCAATGTTGCCTTTAAAAAAATATAAAAGAGGCCTGTACTGCCAAGGAGACAAGTTCTGGGATTAATTAACCTTATAAAATAGCGAAATTAATCGTGTTTACAGTAGATTGAGATGTTGTGTTAAGGATCTTTTAAAAGAACAGATTTTCTCGCTCAAAGCATTTATTTCAAAAAGGCACATAGGAGGCACTTTTGAATGTCAAAATTTACAGTAAAATGTTTAATTGATTCTAGTCGTCCCTTCCAAAAGGTATTTTCATATGGAAGAGAATGGGCAAGAAACTCGTCTTACGCTCGTCGAGAGGCCAGACTCACCAGGCGATAATCATACAAAAGCGAAAAAAAACTCGCCTATGATTATGTCTTACGAGATTTGTCAGGCGATTTTCTAGGACTGTGAACCGAAAACTCGAAATACAATTTTTGTTTTAACGGACACTTCCAATTTTGAAAATTGAAACAATGCTCGCCGTATCGTAAATACTGTTTACACTATCCAACCTTTTTATCTCTAGATAATCGCCTACGCGAGGCGAGGAACCCTCATTGTGTAAATGATCGTTAAATTAGGAAGCTGTGTTATTTGTTCATTTAACTGTCTTAAATTGCTGAAATAAAATTGTAACTATTAGTGTAAAATAAAGTGCGATCTTTCATCTCTGCTTCGTGCCTGAGAAGCCAGTAATGGCCGCTGGATGAAGGTCGTTTGTGGTATTAATGGTCTCTGAGGATATGGCTGTAATTATTAGCCGTAGATGTAGCTGTGTCCTGTTTGCTGTTTTAATCCGTGTGTTAAATGATTTACGGAATGTTCTCGGCTGAAAAAATACTTAGATTGTTATTTTAATAGGAATATTGACGATTTTAGAAATTATCATTGTTTTAAACTTATAAACTCAGTTTTGCAATATATATTGATGCAGATTGATTGATTTAATTTATTATACTATTATTCTGTAATAGAAGTCAAATCATAAACATGTTTTTAGGTTTTATTTGTTTCTTTATCTTGTTGTTGATTTAATCTGCATAGCCTTTTTCCGACCATGTTGGGGTCGGCTTCCATTCTAATCGGATGTAGTTGGATATCAGTATGTTAGATAGAGCGTCTGCCTATCTGAACCTCCACAGCCCAGGGGCTGCAGTCTCGACATTCATAGCGATCGCTTTACAACCGAATTCGGTCGCAAAGTCCTGTCACTCCATACATTACACCTGTCAATCCGGAACTTTGTGACCGAATTCGGTCGTAAAGCGATCGCTATGAATGTCGAGACTGCAGCCCCAGTTATTGGGTAACTTCATACCCTTGGTAAGACTGGTTGTCAGACTTAGGCTTCCGTATGTTGTTGATTATTATTAATTGATTATTGATTTATTAGGCTAAACCTAAATTAAACTATCTTAGCAGGTTTTTACGATTCTATATTTATTCTGTCAGATTATTCGCGTTTTATTCCACCATCTGCGGTCAATCATGAGAACTTAATTCCCTTTTATTTTCCTAAATTAAGAATTTAGGTAAAGAACAAGTTACCATAAAGTTTTATAGGGTTGGTTACACCCCAACACTAAAACAGTAATTCTAGCGCCACTCGAAAACGTTTTCATAAATAAGAATTTAACGAAAAAAACACAATAACGGGGTCGCCCAAAAATATAACAACAATTTCGCCATTTAAGCACATAACATTAAATGTAAAGGGAAACATAAAACCCGTAGCTAGTATAGCAAATGGAACATATTACGAGTTAATAGGAAACTGCCAGAAAAATTACCCAAATCACTTTTTGTTACAAGTGTACGTTCGCGTGTCAAGCGAGCATAAGGCGGGTACACACGCTATACCAATGTTTTACAGACTTCGCTATAAAAAACGACAGGCTGCCGCCCCAATTGATATTTCGTAAGGGTTACTACTGTTTTCTGCTGGGTATATAAATATTGACCTGACAGGGATTAATTTTTACACACAAATATTTTACACGGACCCCTGACGCATTACTGTAATGTTCGACGCGGTTGGTGTTGGATTTGATTGTGATACATTGTGATATAATTATATTACCTGTAGGTTGCACGAATGGGTTATGCATTTAGGTTTATAGTTAGGGTACGATTTTGTAGGGTTTTTGGAACGGATTAGGCCCAACCCACATCAGATTTTCAGTGGAAATGGTGAAAACAGGATTACTATACCGACGATAGACCGATACCTTTACCGATCCGATGAACCGTAAAGACCAAGCTTACTAATGCTCGGTTCCTATAAACCAAAACGAAATGTTTTTCTTTTTTATTGCCAAACTGTACTTAAATAGATTCGTAAGCTAATTTTACCTGTGATAGCTACCTCCATAGGAGGGCCTACTAAGCAAGGCTATGAGGTCTTTTTTTCCTTATTGGTAAAGATACAAGTCTTAATTTTAAAGAATTACGGTCCGTAAATTTTATGAAACGACCATTAATCGCAAAATATAATTTCCTTTATTTAATTAAATACATATATTATAAATTATATTTTTAAATATAAAAACATTTAAAAATAGTAGCCCACCGGTATCGGGAACCGGTTCCAAGCTACCGGCAGTCAGGGCTCAAGAGTGAGAAGCCTCCTGACAATGCGAGCCGTGTCCAGAAGTACCGCTTTCTGAATCAAGCCCTTGATCCAGCTGTCCAACAAGAGCCTCCTCAGGTGTTGGTCGAGGCTCTTGGATATTAACCCACTGCTGTCACGACTATCGGCACAATGATCGCTGAGTCCAATTATAATTGTTAATGTTAAAAGAGTGCGTATGTATGAATGTAAACGAGGCAAAAGGAATATGTTTGTAGCAGGTGGCGTTCCGTAGTTTCTGCATACCCCCATGGGAAGAAACCGTGAGTATATCTATGTATGCATGTTAAAAGAGTGGAACACTGCGTTGTTTCATTTTAGTGCCTCTAACGTGTTAGTAATTAGTTGGGGGGGCAGTTTTATGGGATACGAAACGGGTACAAAACCGTAAATCTGTTAGTTATGTCCATTTACAATGGAGGATGTCGACGAGACGTAGAAGGTGATCAGTCGATCGATTCTGTAAAAATCTCACCGTGAAAAGTTAGGTGAAGTGAGTTTATAGTGAGCTGTCAATAGTGTCAATCCCTAGCATTAGTTGGAATGACAGCTCACTCCACGCTCATTTCACCTAAGCTTTCACGGTTAGATGGTTACAGAATCGCACTGCTGTACTTGTCAGATTGTGGAAAGTACTTAAATGTCGTGAACCAAAGTCAAAATCAAATAATTTATTTCAAATAGGTACAGACGCCAGCACATCAAGCTACTACAATCTGTCAAATTTCTTTTATAGATTTTCAACTTTATGGCTAAAGAATTAAGGTTCAAGGTTGATTGGGAAAATTTGACAGTTTCGGGTAGGTTGACCTGCTGGCGTCTGTATATAAAAGTCACTTTTCACGTCAACATTTGCAAAAAAATAGAATTGATTCTCGTCACCCCTTCCAAAAGGTAGTTTTCGTATGGAGAAGAAAGGGCAAGAAACTCCACCGTTACTCTTTTAAAATGTTTTAGAATATTTTGCATACATTCATTATATAATAATATGTGAAGACGATGCACCTAAAATTAAATTAAATTACTATACTACAATAGGTATAAGAATTAAAAATGAAACCACCCATTCCAAAAGGTAGTGGAAAAGAATGGGCAAGAATCTCCACCGTTTACATTATGTCACCGTTAACCTTGGAATAGATTATGTTTCTAGAATATTTTAGTGCTTATCTGATGAAATCTTGATTTTCTGGGCTGCAGACGATAGTGACCTAGTCATCTTTAAGCTGGGAAGAAACAGCACTGAAATATATAATGAAAAATTTTCTTGTTTTGTTATTGCAACGTATTTCTATACAAATATGTATACAAGTTCCTCACGCAAAATAAATAACACTTGCTCCCGAATTTAGAACTTTTTAATAATAAAAGTTTGTGATTGGCCTACGAAGCGTTAATAATATAATTCATCATCATTTCAGCCAAAAGACATCCACTGGACATAAGCCGGCCAAGCAACTCCATTTCGACCGGTTCTGTGCTTCCAGCATCCACCGGATTCCTGCGGCCTTCACAAGATCTTTGGTCCACCTTGTGATCCGTTTGGTGCCGGATTTAAAGATTAGCACCACCCTACTTCCCCTGGGGGTCGTAAAAGGCGACTAAGGGACGTACCGGAGAATGGGCAGCAGCATTCTTTATGCATTTTACCACCATACTGCAATCGCCCGAGGGGCCCGTGGCTAAATAATAACAGCCGCACAGGTCGATCGGTCAGGTTAAGCTACGCTTGCCGCGGTTGGTCTGTGGATGGGTGACCATCTTTACATACCGAGACCCCTCCGTGCCTCGGAAAGCACGTTAAGCCGTTGGTCCCGGCTGTCATTCGTGGATCTTTGACAGTCGTTACGGGTAGTCAGAAGCCCGAAAGTCTGACAACCAGTCTTACCAATTGGTATCGTATTACCCAGTAACTGGGTTGTGGAGGTCAGATAGGCAGTCGCTCCATGTAAAATACTGGTATTCAGCTGCATCCGGTTAGACTGGAAGCCGATCCCAACATAGTTGGGAAAAGGCTAGGCAGATGATGACTGCAATCGCCAACCCGCCTGCCAAGCGTGGCGTTTATGGGAACCCCCATCCCAAAAAATGACAAGCACAAGCACTCAATCTACATGGTCTTCATATGATCTGACCAAGATTATGTATGGACCTTAAAAGAGACTGTGACCTCTGAGTTTGTTTCGGCCTTTCTTCTCAGACTAGTCAGATGGGAAACCTTATCTAGTTTTAAAATATTATTGATGTGTAAAAATTTTTATACAAACCTACTTACAAAATAAAATAATTTATCATTTATAACGTTGTAGGAATAAGGTAACCATAACTTTCAATTCTACATCTACCAAACTATCGATTTAAAAATCCATATTCAGTGGTTAAGCTATCATGCGCAGCTTCCCAAACAATACCTAATATAAAACAGTCATAACTCCACCAATCCGACGATTCACAACTGTCTAACCCAATCACAGACCAGACAACGCTTTATCACACAATCGAAAATCGAATCGAACTATTGTTCAGTTACAAAGTAGATAAGGTACAGAAGTTCAGTTCCATACAATGAGCGAAAATCGGCGCACGCACACATAGACGCGTATACTCTGTTCCAAAAGTATCTCATGAAAAAGTAAACAAATGGATTAGAGCGGCAATTCCCGTATTTTTTCAATCGTTCGCACTCTAATCTCAGTCTCAATCTGTCAAAAACCTTACCTACATTTTTGACATATTTTTGATATTGATTGTCGCAGAGATGGGATTGCGAATTGAATTTGTACGTTTATTATGTACGCCAATTGGCCTCCAGAAAACGTACCTTTGGATTATTTTATTACATAAACCCGAATCAACCAATAATTGCAGGAAAAAGTGGTGAGGTATAAAGTTTAAACTTTCTTAATACGAATGAATGTGTTACTAATTCACTTTAGTGAGTGACTGCGTAAAAATTTAACCTGAAAAGGGTTTATTTACACTTTCATCAGGAAACCAATTCCCGTAATTATATACGCTCTAAATCTACTCGCAATCTCATCTCAGCGACGATCAATGTCAAAAAATTTTTAGAGGTATTTTTGCAAATTGAGATCAGACTGTGAACGTTCTTAAAGTAACAGACGGGAAATTCTCGTAATTTTAAGAACGTTTACAGTCTGATCTCAGTCTCAGTCGACCAAAAACACCTCTATTTTCCCTACATTTTTGACAAGTTTCTGACATTAATTGTCGCTGAGATGAGTTTGCGACTAAGTTTTGAACATTTTTAATCACGAGAATTGGCCTTCAGGAATTGCCCCTCTCTTCCTGTTGGAAAGTACCTACGGCGATCTCAAACAAATGACAGTCGTAAGTACGTTTGCACAGTTGCACTCGCTGTACGTGAAGCCTGTCTTTGTGTGCGTGCGGTTTCGCTCATTGTACAGAGCCGACCTTCTGTATTATTCTGTGGCTCAGTTCTCCATTTCTTCGTTCTTCGCCAGTATTCTCCGTTCTTCACAGTTTATCGCTCCGTGGCCCATAGCTCGACGTAATGGCCTTTAATGAGCGTTTAAGACGTGGCCGAAGAGCCCGCCTGTTTTATAGCCGTAATTAAACCTATGTTATCTGTTGATCTCGTATATTCTAGTGCGAATGTCTGTGTAAATTGATTTTTATATTGTTTCCGCGTTTTTTGTCGTGTGCAGCGCTTTTTTGTTTAGATTTTGTTGGAAATGAGAAAATAGGCAAGAAAGATAGGAAATTGCATTTCTTGGCACAAAAAATAAAGAGCAAGCTTGTTATGGTACTCAACTTAATGAGCTATTGTTTAAAGTGAGTGCTGAATGCAATACATCCTCGGAGAGCTAGACAACTCGGAAGTTCCTACCTAAATTGATCTTATAACTTTGTTAATGATGACCACCAAAATCATTCCCTTGTTATAAGCTAGATAGATAGGTAAGTCTTTATCTGTCTTAGGGCTGATTTTTCCATCGATTAATATTTTTTATTTGTGGAATAAAATTGACGTCTGACAGATTTTGTAGACTATAGAAGAACTGTCAAACATTCAAAAGTATTCCTCGAATAAAATTATCTGGTGTTGGAAAAATGTAATGAAGTTGTGGCAGCGATTCATTTTCTGGACCTCTATTTGAAGGACGCTCTTTTTATGAAGTTCTAAACCCTGTATATTTGTTTTTTTTTTTTACCAACATGCGGCACGACCCGCAGGAGATGGCGAGATGAACCGGGTACGTTCCGTCCAAACTGAAAGGAAGACGTGCGAAAGAGGTCTTTGTCCGGGAGTAGGACAGCGCAGGCTAGTAAAATAACAAAAAACAACTTATGTTAACGTTTGCATCACACATAAAAGTTATCTGTCACTGCAAGAAGGTACACATAAAAAACCAATGTCCTCGGTGGGAGTAAACTATCACTTAAAGGGACCAGCAGAAAAAGCTTTCTATTTTCATCACATAATTGGAAACCAAAAATAAACTTGAACATTGGAACATCTGTTTTTTCCTAAACGATTTTATTCAGTTTCACACTTGTCTAACAATGGATTTTCCACCCACTTCCGCGAATAAGTGGTAAGTTTTACACACGTGTAGCTCTGAAAGTACCTATCTACCTAATATATTGTGGTCATATACCAGCTATGTCCCGCAGTTTCGCACGCCCTGTCCTGTAATGCCTGAAGTGTACTCCCACGTTTTGCCAGCTACGTTTTATGTTGCATGTAACCTATTACATGGAACTTAAAACGTAGCTGTCCAGAGCTACCAAAAACCAATCTTTGTGAAAGGAGAAAGAAAGAGAAAGGAGAAAGAAAGGAGAAAGTTGTTCAGTTTGATGGTCTGTACCACATCCTTAAATTTGGCTGGTCTTTGAAAAATAACCCTGTATATTATGTCCATCGAAATATGTTCTAAGTATTTATTATGTTGTAATGACAATAAACGCATTTTCTTTCTTTCAGCTGTCTACGCGACGATTCTTCACGAAGTTTTACATTAATTAAGTACCTAATAATAATATTTTGCCCTGTATGAGTGTCTATAGTGGTCATCATCTGCCTCGCCTTTTCCCAACTATGTTGGGGTCGGCTTCCAGTCTGACCGGATGCAGCTGAATACCAGTATTTTACATGGAGCGACTGCCTATCTTACCTCTACAACCCAGTTATTGTGTAATACGATAATCTTTGGTAAGACTGGTTGTCAGACTTTCGGGCTTCTGACGACCCGTAAAGACTCTCAAAGATCCACAAATGACTTAACGTGCTTTCCGAGGCACGGAGGGGTCTTGGTACGTAAAGATGGTCACCCACCCACGGACCAACCGTGGCGAGTGGCAAGATTTTGTAACAAAAATAGACTATCTTCTTAGCGTGTCGATAGCAATCTAAATCGGAATCGGCCCAGAATTCGGCTACTTCTTTGGCGCCATCACCAGCGTCCATCAGTTCCTGTAACGTGCAGCTGATATGGCACGTAGGACACGGTATTAATTGTTCCGTCGTTTGTGGAAAAGCGCCACATTTACACACCAATAGACTATGATTAATACATTCTTGTTTGCACTACCCTCATACTTTAACTAATTAAACCTACAAGGATATTTTCACCCCTAAACTCATCTCGCACAAGCTTCCACGATCAAAACAAAAATAAAGTTCGAACCTATCTAACCAGAAACTTATCAAGTCCCTGCCTTAATAAAATTAACCAAGTTTCTCTTCCCAGAATTGCTCCATGCTTGCCCCTGACCTCTGTGACCTGTAGGCTATTAACTGAACATTGCAAACCTGATTGCCTGAACTGAGCTGAACTGAACATTGAAAGTTAAATGGGTGTAACTGTCGGGCGAATCGAAAGAAAGAATGAAGGAAATCACCAGAGAAAACCGGCCAAGTGCGAGTCGGACTCGCGCACGAAGGGTTCCTTACATCACCACCACCATACCACCGTACCATCTATAAAAATCACGTCTGTTGTGTGTGAGCCCCCCTTAAATATTTAATTATTTTAATTTTATTATTTATTATTAAAGTAACAATAAAACTGAGTATTTTGTGAATATTTCAAGTGATTGAAAAAAAGAAAGCCCTTTTTGCCCTTTTTGCCGTTTTTTTGCCCTTATTTGTGAAGCAAAAAAGGGCAAAAAAATCGCGTTTGTTGTATGGGAGCCCCCCTTAAATATTTATTTTATTTTGTTTTTAGTATTTGTTGTTATAGCGGTAACAGAAATACATAATTTGTGAAAATTTCAATTGTCTAGCTATATCGGTTCTTGAGATACAGCCTGGTGACAGACAGACGGACAGACAGCGAAGTCTTAGTAATAGGGTCCCGTTTTTACCCTTTGGGTACGGAACCCTAAAAATGAGCATCGCATTTGCCTCCAAAATGAAGAGACTCTCGCCTCGTTGGTGTAGTGGTCGCAATCGCTACTGCTGAGCATGAGGTCCTGGGTTCGATTTCCAGGTCGGGCAACGTGTTGTTGTATTTTTACCAGGCAGAACTGCCTTACCTTAGACCAATCACCAAAACACTTTGCAAAACGTGTTTGTATTCTTACACCACAAATCAGTAAATACGGTAGGGCTAGGAGGGGCAATTCTCGTAATTTTAAGAACATTCACAGTCTGATCTCAGTCTTAATCTGTCAAAAATACCTCTAATTTCCCTACATTTTGACAGGTTTTTGGCATTTGTTTGTCGCCGAGTTGGGACTGCGACTAGATTTTGAATGTTTTAAATTACGAGAATCGGCCTTTTGACTAAACGTATTTAAAACCTCATTCTGATTCTGTCAACTTCAAACAATTGATTGAGATACAATGCACGATGTTTTTAATTCGTTTAGCTTTAAGGCGCAACGTGACTCTAGTAGAACAATTTCTATAAAAACTTCAAGGAAATTGTTTTACCAGAATCGCGTCGCACCGTCGCGTCGCCCCTGTCTGCGAGAGCCTTGAAATATATTTGGTGATTTGTTGCACAGAACAGATATTATCTGTTCTGTGATTTGTTGTGCAAGCGATACCTTACTAAAAGTAACTTTATGAAGTTGGTTGGAAATTGTTAAAGTACGCACGGCTACACATCAAGCTAACCAGACCTGCACCCTAATTGCGTAATACACGATCAATCGGAATCGGTTTCATTTTGACAGTTCAACAACATTCATTGCGTTATTTACGTGTTGAGAAGACACATTTTTCGAGCTTATGAAGCAATGGATTAGCAATTTGCTTCAAAATGATTCAGATTCCGATTGATCGTGTGTTACGCAATTAGGGTGCAGAAGCTGACTTCTGATTGCACAAAAATCCTATACAATGCGAGGTCAGCTAAACCTGGAAATGTATAATTTGATGTGTTGCCGTGTGTATCCATTGTTATTAGAACACTAAACCTGCACACTAATTGCGCAACACAGTACCAATCTCAATCTGAATCAGTTTGAAGGATATTGCTAATCCATTGTTTCATATTGTTGCGCGCCATCTAGTATCAAGTAGTAGAACTAATTTACTACTAGCGCCATCTAGTATGAAGTAGTAGAACTAATAGATCCTTCTAGAAATTTCGATACTAGAACTATCGACATCTAGTCAGTCGGGGCCGGTATGTACTCGAACATTCTAGATGTTTCTACAATAGAAGGTTCTGGAACTATCTGCGGCACTATATAAGGCCGGGACTTGCCGCGACCAGTCAGACTTGGTTCTGCGACAGAAGCGAATGCATCGAAAGCGATCTTCAAGTACGACTTAAGTCTTGTGCGATTGTGTTTTATAATTAGTGTTTTTGAGTTGTTATTAGTGTTATTTAATTAAAGTGTAATTGTTGGTAATTTATATCGGCAGTTTTTATTGTCACGAACCCAAAAGTCGTAACAATGTTCGATAAATGTAATGTGTCTGCTCAACAACGTAAATAACGCAATGAATGTTGTTGAACTGTCAAAATGAAAGCCATTCCTACTGTTAGTGTGTTACGCAATTACCCCGCAGGTCCAGATTAGTTGGTTTGAATTTCCAAGGGATGCCGAAAAAAATAATTGTGATTACAGAGAAAAAACATAATTATGATAGATTTTCATTCCCATTTCCTTTCGCCCGTTGCCATTATTACTTTCGGGCAACTTACCCAGCAATTTATAAGCAAATCTAAGTGCCCAGGGTATCAGTAGCTTATCAAGTTACAAGTTGTTCGAGTAAATGAGGGAAACGAGTTAATACGGTGCAGCACTGGCGACAGATTAACGCTCCGGGGCGCTAAAGTGTTGCTTGACACGCTACGCGTATGTTGTGCATATTCACCTTTTTTCGTGAGTCACAAAGCCCTGTCTGTAACTTTATAGGTTGACTATGCTTATTACTTGCTAAGTTGTTATTGTATGTCGTGTAATATACTTACAGTTATATTTGATGCTTAAGGCGAAAGCTTCAGCGTAGCCCGTGAAATTTAAATAAAGGAACAAGTGTCGAACATTTTATACCCAAAACTTAGTGCTGGCCAGAAAATGAAAATGCCAAAAATCAAATTTTTATAAAAAGTGTTTTAAGCATAACATTAATAAAATACCAACTTTTAATTGAATATAACATACTGAACATGTTTTACTACCATTAAGGGGGAAGCGTCAGGGCAGTCCACGATTTCCAATTCTCTTACAGATCAGTGTCAGGATGTACGAGTACAGTCACGAGCACCAATATGTCAACACTTGGCAACTTTCAATTGCGATTTTTTCGTGAAATAACGAATGCAACATTGAAATACGACACATTACATAAACCTATGGGTTCGAAAATGCTATGTTTGTAACAACATAAAACTTAATTAAAAAATAAAGGAGTAAATCGGTTTTGAATAAAGCCGAGTGTATACATACTTTTGTTCGTGACTGTACCTATGTTGAACAAAATAGGATTCGCGACCGTAACAATTTCGCGGGCTACCTTAGAGCATACCCCTTAATGGTTAATGGTGACGTCATTATTTTATAGATGAGTCACACCATGTCTGAGAAAGCTGGGTTACAGTATTCAATAAATGTTCACGTCTACACATCGTCTACATTCGCGTTTTTGAATTCGTTCAGAAAAGTGATAAAAAGGCTCTAAAACCTGCCATGTTCGTTATGAAAGCTGTGCCCGCGACGTTCGCGTGGATGTCAGAAAATAATAATGTGTCTCTTTACTAATTATTTTTTGTAAAATAAACACCTGAACGGATTTTGGCGGTACGTTCATTGGCAGATAGCTGATGTTAGCGGAGATTAGCCAGAACAAACAGAGAAAAAAACAAAAACATGTTTGTTTGTTATAAGTAGCGTATAATTTTCATAAGCATTTAGTAAAAGCTGTTATTTTGACATTACAAACAGACACTCCAATTTTATTTATTTGTATAAAAGATCAAAATTATGGACATACTCAGCCTATAATGTTCCCACTGCTGGGACACAGGCTACCTCTCTGTGAGATGGAGTGGGCCAAAATCGTCGCGGGCCCAGCGCGGGTTGGTAGATATATTATGCACGCTGACAGTGAAGGTCTCTACACACAGCGGGCGGGGCGCGGCGGGACGGGACGGCGACGCTACGCTGAGCAGTTGTAATGTACTAGATATTACGGACGACGCCACACAAGAGCCGCTCGACACGACGGTAACGGTATATTTCATGCACATTTCCGTTTACGTTGTTTTTTCTTAGCTAGCGCAACTATGAGCAATAGCGTTTCCATGTCTGAAACGCTCAACATCTTTTTTGATGAAAGAAAGGCGCGGCGGGATGGGACGTGATCGCGCCCACAGTGTGAACACTGCCGCCGCGCCAGCGCCGCGTCGCCGTCCCGTCCCGCCCCGCCCCGCCCGCTGTGTGCAGAGACCTTAAATGCTCAAGTTCAAATCTTTATGTACTATAAAGATTTGTGCTTGCAGCATTAACCCTTATTTATAAACGTTGCTTAAAAAGTTAAGTAATGATTAGCGACTATTTTACACCACACATTTTTACGTTTGAACGTCACTTAACTTCAATCATCGTTTATAAATAAACCCCGATATGTTCAAATCTTTATGATACCCAGGTATACATATTTTTAAATACGTTAAAAAGCATGCTGCGATAATTTTAATTTGTTTAATAGAACACAGTGTAGTGCAAGTTAATTAGGCAGTAATTTTTAATGTCACTCTAAATCAGGAAATAATCTCGATGACATTCTTTTAATCTTTATTTCTTCAGTAATTTGATATGTTAACTGTTCTAAACTCATGTTCGAGCCCACTCGTCTGAGTGATTTCACCAATTATTTCAAGCCCCCGCAGTTCAACATAATCTTGACATTAAATGAACACCGAGATGAACACACGGATGTGTTTATTTTGGAAGAGACATTGTAAAATGTGAATCTATACTAATAATAAAGCTAAAGATATTGATAGTGTTTGTTTGAACGCGCTGGGAACTACCAGTCGGATTTGGAACATTCTTTTTGCATTTAATAGCCCAATTTTTAAGAAAGGTTATAGTCTAATTAACATCACGCTTGGACCCGTAGGAGGTGAGAAAAAAAAAACAGTCGGAAAGAACGCTAAGAGCAATCGAAGTAATGGGCCGATGCGATACGATGGGGTGGGTCGAGTTAACAAGACATTCCAATTTAAAAAGTTTCCAATTAATTAAGTAGGTAGTTTTACTAGTGCCTGACTAAGATACACAACAATACATTTACTAGCTTTAGCCCGAGGCATGACCTGGGTGGAGGTTGCAAATAAATTATCAATGGAAATGTTAAACCAGGTTATAAGATATCTGTCGCCATTTTTTGCGTGACTGAGTAACAAACTTTCACATTTTTATAATATTATATTAAGTAGGACTTCAAAAAAAAAAAAAAAACTGTACAAAGATAGCTTCCAAGCATTTTCAACTTCCTGTTTCTTCTCAGCATTTTAATTTCAATTTTTTTTTCTAACGTTCTATTAGCGTTATGCTTGACATAACATGGTAGTTGCAATAAAGTTTACGAGTATAAAGGAGATGGCTAAATAGAAGTATGGACGACTTTTCAACAATGAATAAACATGGTACCTAGCAACATGTAATTCTGAATAGCTGGATATTAGTATTTCATATAAAAAAAGTTTCAGGAACTTTTAGTATCTTTTTATTCCTGAAAATTAGATCGTGTAACTCCTACGTCAATAGGCATACAAAAACTGCAAATAAAAGATATTGCTATGAACTTTTACCTAGGCGTTTAGATGTATCTGCGATAATATTGATAATTGTATTTTTGCCTAACGACCCACCCCGATTTCGCACGGTGGTACTTGAGTAAATATCTACAAAAGGGTAATTGCACCAAAAACCGTGATACAACGAGCATTCTACAATCCGCGTAAAAATCACTCCCCGCCCGCGTGTATTTAAGTATTAAACTCTTATAAATCCTAAACTACTTATTCAAATGAGTTGAAATAAAGACAGTTTTCACAGACAATATAAGTAGTGGTTGAAATGATGAAAGTATTTAAAAATAAGGATTAATATTAACTGAAAATAAATGGACTCGAGAGGCGGATTCTGGGCGCTGATTGGGGCAACGAGCGCAAGAATAACACTCAGGTGGCAGGATTTTTCTGACTTGAATTACATTGGTCAATACAACCTACACGAATGTATACCTAAACCTTCCGGAAGAACCAATCTACCTACTAGTGACAACCCCATTAAAATCTGTTTGTCAATACATCCGTACAGACAAACTGACCAACAAATGCACCTGGGGGACTTAGTTTAATTAGTATGTGGTGATTGTTAAATCCTGGGAGGACATAAAAGATATTAAAATAAAACAACAAAAATACGATTTATTTATTTATTCTGTGAATCTTATAAGAACATTATCTAAAAAAGTTAGTTTAGGTTATCTGTCCGTTTGATCAAATCATTCAGATTGGATGCTAGCCCATTAACACAACCAGATAGAGAGAGGTCAGGGACAGTAGTTCTGACGATTTATAGGCCGAGAAACTGAATATCTGAAAAGGAAGATGATCCATAATGCTACCGGATGGGCATGTAAATATAAAAGAACACACTGTATTTAAAAAACAATTTATTTACTTGATGGAAAGCTGGATGTGACGTTGGTAAATTCTGTAACATTGAATCGTTTCTTTCCACTGCATTGTATACTTCTCACAGAACGGCCACAAGTTATGCGCACCATTGTATGGCCAAATAAACGTACATCACTAGTTGCTTCTGAATTCAGCAGTTCATAACAAGGATGACCAATGTTGGCATTCCTTGGAACCTACAACAAACTTAATTACCTTAGTACCCACATGAATTATTTATAATAAATAAAGCAACCAGTCTGCAAGCAACCACGTCTTAGTTTCAGAAAATAAATCGTTTTGATACCTGTTATCAAAAATCGATATAAGTATAGTTTTGATTTGACATTCTAGAAAAACGACATGACCCGTCCCTAGTTTGTAGTACTGTATTATTATTCTCTTTGAACTTGTCATGTCAATCAAAAAAAGCAACTAAGATACTTTTTTATGTCTAACAGTTCACGAAAGTTCTAGGAAATTATTAAACGCTTCATAATTCATGAACGAATATTTAAATATTACGAGTTAATGTGAGGTTACTATTCATGCTTGGGGCAGTCATTTAGCCATGTCCTTTAATAACTTGAGATTAATTAATGTTACAGAATGCACCTGTATCAAGAGTTAACTATGCTAAAGATTTTTTGCATGATCATCCTTCGCTTGACTTTCAACTTGTGCAAGTAGACACAGAAAATATTCAAATTCATTCACAATAAAATTATTTACCACTTACGCCCCACAATAAAATATTTCTAAGCTGCATGACAAAGCATCTCTTCTAGTGAAAATTTAAAGCTGCGTCACCTCTCAATGTGGTACCTATACAAAGGCCAGACATGGCTATTGTTATAACTGCCTGTATTGAAGGTAACTTTTTAAATATCATACATAACATACATAATCAGCAGTGATAGGAATAGGTAGTGCCTATTTGCCTAAACTTCGAAGAACAGAGACAAGAAACGGAGACTTCCTTAGGACTAAATTTTTCACTCACTCACTAACACATTGTGTACGTCATATATATATACTAACACAATTTTTGATTTCGATTTTACTGTAAATTATTTAATTTAATGTAATGTTAGTATTGTTTAAATTGATTTTAATTCTATTTCAGTGTCTGTGGTCTACGTACCAATTGATTTTAATATAATTTAATGTATTGTATGGATTATTATTATCTGAAATAAATGAATTATTATTATTATTAAAAGTGCTGTCCCGAATTTCTGGACACATGTCCCGGAAAAAATGTAGTCCTAAGGAAGTCTCCGTTTCTTGTCTCTGTTCTTCGAAGTTTAGGCAAATAGGCACTACCTATTCCTATCACTGGTAATCAGCCTATAACGTACTGCTGGGACACAGGGACGAGGGTCTCTACGAGAGGGAGTGGCCTGTAATCTACCACGCGGGCCCAGTGCGGGCTGGTGGTCTTCGATTTTTTGTTTCTAGGACATGCCGGTTTCCTCACGATGTTTTCCTTCACCGTTTTGAGAGCAGTGGTGATGAAATAATTTACACAAAGTAAACCTGGGTTCGAACCCGACTCGTAAGTCGGGGCCGTTACCACAGCGCCACCACTACTCCCCAGACTACCATGATCCATTTAAAAACCATCAACTTGTTATTTTTTGTGTGTTTATGTCCTTTTTTTATGCGTCATGTTTGCCGCAAATAAATGCATTTTCTTTCTTTCTTCTTTCTTTCTTTTTTCTTTCTTTCTTCTTTCTTTCTTTCTTTCTTCTTTCTTTCTTCTTTCTTTCTTTCTTTCTTCTTTCTTTCTTCTTTCTTTCTTCTTTCTTTTCTTCTTCTTTCTTTCTTTCAACTCAGCCTATCGCAGTCCACTGCTGGATATAGGCCTCTCCCAGGCTGCGCGACAACAACCTGTCCTCCGCCTTCCGCATCCAGTCCATCCCAGCAACCTTCTTTAGGTCGTCCATCCATCTAGCTGGGGGGCGTCCCACACTACGCTTGCCGATTCGCGCGGCGGTCTCCACTCCAGGACTCGTCTGCCATCGGACCCTTGTCAAACATGGCCAGCCCACTGCCACGTCAGTTTGCTTAATCTGCGCGCCATGTCGGAAACTCCGGTTCTCGGTATTTAAATGCCATGGTATTACCGAATACACCATTATGACATTAATCTATGAAGAGTCGCCAGAGATGCGCTACGGTTCCCTGACAGTATACTGTGGCAAAACTTAAACGGGGTCAAGTTAAATTCGTTAGCAAAACTCTGCAGACGTGAAGAGTGTCGATATCTATACAATTGTACTGAACAAGTCATTATCTGCCTAGCCTTTTCCCAACTATGTTGAGGTCGGCTTCCAGTCTGCTAGCCGAATGCAGTTGAATGCCAGTATTTTACATAGAGCGACTGCCTATCTAACCTCCACAGCCCAGTTACTGGGTAACTGGTAACAGTAGTCTGTACTAAACAACTGTGACTATAAATTGAATGCACAATTTGATCATCCAGCAACACTAACTTCCATTTGATACATTTATGGCCGTGGTAGATGATGTTTTCAATGAGTTCCCTCTGAATAGCAAGATACCTATAAATCTTTAGACGTCCTCACAAGATCAGTGCCGTGTAGCAATAATGGTGTTTCAATAATCTGCAACCGGTCCAGCGATTCGCTGCGCGTCCCATCCGCCATTAGCTGTCAGCGAAAATTAGTTACGCGTAAGGCCACCAGAGTGCGCAACTTTTGCAGGATTAGGAATGAATTTGGAATTAAGTAGTTGTTATGATTTTTGGACTATTTAGTTAGGTCATGTTTTTTCATAGTAGAAAAAACAAATCGCAATACTTCTGTTTTTTTTTGTAAAATTACTAGGTCAACCATACCTACCTACTACAATCTGTTTTCAATAGATTTTCAACTTTATCGCTAAAGCTTTAGGTTCAAGGTTGATTGGAAAAATTTTATAGTTTCAGACTTTCGGGTAGCTTGATGTGCTAGCATCTGTAAAATAGTAAAGTAAGTAATTAATATATTGTGTAATACTTAATGCTTCTGTTCTTTTCCGAGTTTTGGTGAAAACGCCTGAGATTTTATGTACTTAAATATCCAGGTGTTTATTCATAAACTTGCTTAAACCTAAGTAATGATTAGCGACTGTTTACCATCATTTTTGACGTTTAAACGTCTCTTAACTTAAAGCATATATAAACCCCATACTGTGTATGCGCTCTCACTCCGACAAATACTCTTTAATATTTGACTAAAACATACTGGAGTTGTCTTAAATCTCTGCACGGTAAAAAAAACAGCACAAATGTCTTCCCAGATAATCCAGACACATGGCAGCCCTATCGACGGGTGCCATTAAATTTGTCCGACAGTGTAATAAAATGTCACACTGACATGTATTCAGTGGTTATAATTTTGTTTTTACCTGTAAAAGGTCACATGTAAAGCCTGTCGTTTTAATTATTAACTCTTATTTAATTAATAGGTTTTTTATTTTAGTTTATACCATCAATAAAGTAATTCATTTCAATAGACGATGTTTTTAGTTTGTTAGAACCTTTTGTGGTAAATCTGTGCGTGACTACGAAAACTAGTAGTCAAAAATATGAAGCTAAAGTTGGTTTTTTTAATTCCAGATACTAATCTGACATTTAAGTATTTTGTGTTTGCGTTTTTTTAGTGTAGAAATTCGACATTACACCTGTCAGATTAGTATCTGGGTTGAAAAAACGAACGTTCATTTGCAAGAAATTACAAAATATTAGTTACATCATTAATGTCGGTGTCGATATCATTAAAGGACCAAACTTTACAATGTATAGGTACGCAGAAAACACTGACCTGTTGTTATATTTACAAGAAAATGGATCAGTTAATTGTTCCTCCGGGCTAGAACTATTATCCCGTCGCAATTTGCACACTTTAAGGCACCGTTTTACAATGAGCAGTTACCTACATTGTAACCACGAGGTTGTGTGGTCTAGTAATTCATGCTACTAGTTAATATTTGATGAATTAATTAGTCTACTTAGTTGTAAAACATAACATCACGCTTTTATTCCTCACTGGGTTAGGCAGAGGTGAATTACGAGAGTGTGAGAGTGTCAGACTCTTACTGACTAAAACCCACCCGTGTTCCTTCCTTAGCCCTTTATGTTCCAGGGCAGCGGTGTCATCATCTGCCTGCCTTTTCCCAACTATGTTGGGGTCGGATTCCAGTCTAACCGGATGCAGCTGAACCCCAGTATTTTACATGGAGCGACTGCCCATCTGACTTCTACAAACCAGTTACGGGGTAACACGATTACATGATACCTTAGTTAAGTCTGGTTGTCAAACTTATGGGCTTCTGACTGTACCCGTAATGACTGCCGAAGACCACATGCACACATACAGCCATCCAGGACGGGACACGGCTTAACCTGCCTTCCGAGGCACCGAGGGATCTCGATATGTAATGGTGGTGGTGGTGTGTGGTGGTGGTGGCGGTGGTTACCCATCTGCGAACCGACCGCGGCAAGCGTAACTTAATCTTCGGACCCTGCGGCTGTTATCATTTAGCCTCAAGCCCCCGTTTATTTGCCATTTAACAACATAAAAATTAGCAGTTTCTTAAAACGGGTTTTTAAATTAACCAATTAATTTAATATAAGTAGTTAAGGAGCCAATCGCCTAAATTATGTTTTTATCTACTTCTGATCATAAGTTTACTAATAGGAACATATGTTTTACGACTTTTATTGACATCTAAAGACATAAAATTTTATTGCCTAGATTTTTAGCAAGGATTAAGTATAGTTATGTAAAAAAAACCACTTAGTTCCACTTAAAGATTACTCTTGTGTCATAAAATAAGGAAATATTAGATTCTAAATGGAAAATAAAACATAAAAATTATCAATTTTATTGCATTACCTACTTACATAAAGTGTGACAATAAAAAATATACCTGAGATTAGGTGGTGATGTATTTATACTAATACTAGCTGCGCCCCGCGGTTCCACCCGCATAGGTTTCGATCACGTGGAAATATCGGGATAAAAATTATCCTATGTGTTAATCCTGGTTATAAACTATCTGTGTTCCAAATTTCATCCAAATCCGTTAAGTACTTTTTGCGTGAAAGAGTAACAAACATCCATCCATCCATCCATACAAACGTTAACGTTTATAATATTAGTAGGATTATTATAATAATAAAGTTAAAGAGTTTATTTGTTTGTTTGAACGCGGTTATCTCTAATATAACGCGTCGGATTTGAAAAAAAATTATGCTTTTGATAGACCAATCCTGAGGAAGGTTATAAGCTATTTAACATCACGCTGCAACCCTTAGGAGCCGAGCAATCCGATTTCTTTTAAATTAAACGGCGAGCCGCAGTATTTAAATATTTATAAAGCCTTCAAGTTTTTTTTGCGAACCTCAAACAATATGATTATTAAAATAAAAGGCATCTTATAATTTTTAGTACATTGTTAACATACATTAAAATAATGCTTTAAAGATTTGATTGATGAAAATAATCATTCAATACGATTATATGAACTTAGAGGGTCTTATTGATGATTTTTATGATTAGAATTCTGTAAAGTCATATTTGTTACAGTCGCGAATCATATTTTAATCAACATTCAACATGACACTGATCTGCAAATTACTAAAATCGTAATAAAAATTTAATTTCGCGGGCTACCTAGCCCCTATGTTAAGGGGGAAGTATCCCTTACTATCGCAATATTAAAAATTCGTGATATAAAAAGCGTAACCAATAACTATAAAAAAAAAAAAAACAAAAGAAGATCATCAGATAATTGCAATTCAAAACACATTCCAAATGTTTGAAAGAACCTCCTCACAATCACTCTCTCTTTCAAAGGTAACCGACCCCATTACCCACAATTTATGTACATTGACGTCACTAAAGTGCCCAAATAATCACTATTTGGTACCGACATGCGTTTGACATCGAACGTCTAAAACAGACGATAGCAGATACTCCAATAAAGCGACTTAGATAAGAGTTCGGCACCAAATATGTTAAATTATGGGCCGTGGGTTGGTGTACGGGTTGGGGGATTGAGACTGGGTTCCATACAGAGCTTCTTGCCCGTTCTTCTCCATAGGTAGGTACCTACTACGCTTTGGAATGGGCAATTGTCAAGGGGTTAGACAGTCAGAAAGCTGAATCTTTCTGTCCGACCCCCAATCGTGCCTGTAATTAGTTTATTTGAAATAAATGCTTTGAGTTTGAGTACGATTTTTATACCAGTCGTGGCTAAATAATAACAGCCACACGGGCCGATCGAAGGTTGAGCTATATTTGCCGTGGTCGGTTCGCGGATGGGTGACCATCCATTACATATCGAGACCCCTCCGTTCCTGGAAAAGCGTTAAGCCGTTGGTCCCGGCTGCCATTCGTACGACATCGTTGTGACAGTCGTTACAGGTAGTCAGTAGCCCAAAGGTCTGACAGCCCAGTCTTACGACCGGATATCGTGTTACCCAGTAACTGGGTTGTGAAGGTCAGACAGGCAGTCGTTCCATGTGGTATTCAGATAAATCCGGTTAGACTGGAAGTCGACCCCAACATAGTTCGGAAAGGTGGTTGCTAAGCAGATAATGATGACAAATCAATAACTTGAAACCACTATTACCGTTACCCAAGGAACCCAAATAAAAAAAATTTTACCGTGTCCCAAGATAAGTTTTGTCGTCCATTCCGTCGTTTGCATTCGAGAACGATATATAATTGATTTACACTATCTGGGCTGGTTGAATACATTAAAATGAAACTTATACTTCGCTCTTATACTATGTTTTCGAGAATGCGACGGCAATTACGTACATACATACAAATTGTATAACATTCGTATTTTCGTGGCGCTTAAGTATTAAAGTATGAAAAATATCACGTATCTTTGGATCTACGTACTTATGGGATGCAGTGGTGTCGGATATCATATTATAATGTGGTATTTGCATAAGAATTTCCAGTACATGGCTTTATATACGAGCTTTATTTTATTTATTTACATTAAGTCTTGTTTTGAGGGGCTCGTGGCTAAATAATAACACCTACTCGAATCGATCTTCGAGGTTACGAAACGCTTGCCGAAGTCCGTCCGTGGATGGGTGACCATCCATTTTACTCGTAAGTATGTATCGAGACTCCTCCGTGCCTCGGAAAGTACGTTAAAGCAGTGGTCCCAGCTGTCATTTGTACATACATAGATATTTGACAGTCGTTACAGGTATAAGCCTGAATGTCTGACAACCAGTCTTACCAATGGGATAAGTGTTACCCAGTGTTTCAGTTAAGATTGAGATTACGTCATTCGATAGGTAGTTGCTGAAAATCAGCGCTGTTGATGATAGATTCGCCCGAAGTCACAGAATTTTTGCTGAGCAATGACCTGTTCTTGCACAGATGCGACGCACGGCTTAATTGTTGTTTGTTTTGTTACAAAAGTAGTTATACTAGTTATTTCGCCACTCTGCAATTGGCATTTTTGTTTTTTTAACATTGTTATTGTTATTGTTTTGTGGCTATCTGCCAATATAGTATTGTCAATGTCAATTAATGTGAGTTGCATTGGTCCCTGGCCTTGACAAGCAATAGAAAAAAGTGTCAACATTTTTTTTTTTATGCGTGAGTACAAGTCTTTTGACTATGTACTTTGCTTATGTCTTTTTTATTATTATTATTTTTTATTTGTAATTGTGCGTTTTGTTTGTGCAGAATAAAATATTTTTCTTTCTTCAGGTAAGAGAGGCAATCGCTCCATGTAAAATATCGATATGCAACTGTATCCAGTTAGATCGGAAGATGACCCTTACATCTCATTTAGGATGTAATATACAGGGTTACTGGTAAAACACTAACAACATCTCTGGACTATATTACGAACATCATAAACTTTTATTCTATGACTTTTTTATATTAATTCATCAGACTTTCATAAAAAAAATAAAAATATTCCAATTCAACGAATTGATATATTCGATTTTGTGTTACGAACTCTACGCGAAGCAAAAGAAAGCGCTAGTTAGGTAAATAAACTGCCGTGTCTAGTATAAAATGCAGCGGAGGGGAGCGGGGGTTAGATAGAACAACGAAATCTTAAAGGTTTGTTTTTGGTAAATGTATTATGTTTTGTAAAATGTCATCTAGAACAAAAGTTGTTAGTAATCCAGTCCTGCAAGCTTCTTAGTGTTTTACCAATAACCCTGTATACACTGGTCACCTCCCGTGGTAGACCCGAGTTCTGACTTCTGACAGTAAACTTTACACTTTTGGTCCCAAAATAAATAACTTTCCCTAACAAAGCTTTTCGCTATACTCGATAAAATAATTTCTACCTAAAAAGAATACAACATTGATATAAGTCTACCCATCTCCCAAGCATACTTGGGTCGGCCTTCAGTCCTGATGCATTCAAATATCAGTAGTCCCATCTTACTTATTAACGCCATTTCAAAATCACACTAAATTCATATTTTTATCGGCACACTTTTAAGTTTCTTTCGGCTAAGATTTTTTATCTCAACTTAACTTAATCCTCAATTCAGTTAATTTAATCATGTCCTTACTTTAATCTGCTATTTAGATATGCATTTATAACAGAACCACATCTGTATTTAAATTAAAGTGCAATAAGTTAAGAAAATATTCTAAGACTTAACAGTATTATTAAATACTTTAAGTAGTTCAACACGATTAAATAGCATGTCTTGGTTATAACGGGCTTAATGACTATATTCTTCAGAAGTGGATATTTCTATATTTTACGATATTAATCGTTGGCTCGTTGGTCTAGACTAAAGGTCGCAAGCGCTACTGCTAATTTCCTGGGTTCGATTCCCGGGTCCCATAAGCTTAATCGACTAACTTCTTTTACGGGAACAGAGCTTATCACATTGATATATCATTATCTTGTGTTATCTTAAAATTTATTTACCAACTAACTTCCGCCCGCGGCTTCGCCAGCGTGGTTTGTCGATAAAAAGTAGCCTATATCCTTCCCCAGGGTACAAAGTATCCCATACCAAATTTCATCAAAATCAGTCCAGCAGTTTCGGAGATTAGCCCGAACAAAGAGGAAGACGGATTTTGTTTTTTAATAGTTTTTTTTTTGCTGTAAGTAAGTACCATATATATGTACTTTCATATGTATTTAGAGAAAAAAACTGTTATTTTGACATAACAAACAGACACTTCAATTTTATTTATTTGTATAGATTAAATATTCAACTTATTAGGTATTAGCGAAAGCATTAAAAAAAAAATCATAGTCCATTGACGCTTTACAAACAACTTTATTCATCCTCCTACATGAGAATAAAGCAATGAACATAAAAAAAACAGGAGCTAATAGAATAGGAAACCATAAACACGGATTACAGTACAACAACCTTTTTTCTCCGAATCAATTCGACGCTCAAGCAAGGTAGCCGAAAGAATTAAGTTTAAAAAATGTGGCCCCACTAATAAAAGCGGCCATGTGCGAGTCTGTCAGACACGAAGGGTTCCGTACCATAAAACTCGTGAAATACCATAGTGTCTCTCCTACTTGATCTATGCTGTGCCCGACAGAGTCCATAATTGTGACTAATATAATTATTTCCTTACCAACTTAATATAATATCGCACGCAATAAAAAAAAAATAATTGAGAACAATATTTAACACTACAAAACTACGCCGAAAAAAACATATTTGTTATATGGGGATCCCCTTTAATTTTGTTTTTATTTGTTGTTATAGCGGCCTATATAATACACACTCGGTAAAATTACATGAGTCTACCTATTACTGTTCAAAAGATGAACGGACGGACGGACATCGGAGCCTTAGGCCCGTTGTACACACACGTTTTTCTTGCCGTGAAAAACTACGGTTTATTCGCCGTGTGTAGACACGGTCGTCAGGGTTGTATCCATGGATCACTATGCAAGCTTGGTGACAGACACGTTATTTCTACGGCGCGGCTTATACGCTGTGTGTAGGTACGGTCATCAGTGTTGTATGGATCATTATAGAAGCTTCTTGACAGACACGTTTTTGTATAGCACGGCTTATACGCCTTACCATAAACCCGTCCCGTTGGCTCCCCTTGGTACGGAACCCTAAAAAGACTTAAGACACTAATAAAATACCATCAACAATACCCTTTTACGAGACCACTTTCGTACAAAATAACCACAAATCAAAATCACTTTCGCAAAAACAAAATTTATCGATATCGAACCGTAAAAATAATCTCCCACACAGAATATTTTGAGTATCGGATAACAGGAGGTCGTGCAAAATATGCAAATACTAAACAAACGGCTCCGGCGACACTTTATTCGCTGTCATCTTGGCCATCCATTTTGTTTTAGGGTTGCCCGAGTAAAATTTTAAAGTACACATTTTAAGTGAATTTTATTTAATTGTGACAATGATGTTCCTAAGATTTCAGGGTGTTAATATTAGTTATACCAGTAAAATAATCTAACATGACGCCCGTAATTCTCCGAATGGTTAGGCAGAGGTTTCTACCTTACCATAGTACTTCGCGTGTTATGTTTAAGTCCCATGTAATAGGGAAGGGGGGACCCTATTTAAAGAAAAAAATAAAAAATAAAAATTATTTATTGCGACTCGCACAGGAAGATCATAAAACTAAACACAAAAAGAAATAAAAAATATATATAAAAAAGAAAAGTAACAAAACCAAATTATATAAAAAAAAAGTAACAAAAAGAAAAATGAAACAGAAAGTCCTGTACGAGGCCAAAAGATTCCTATCTCAGCATGATATATATTGCCATCAACCGTTTCCATTACACCTGTGAATACTAACATTCATACAATTTAAGTTGTTATTCGTCGTTATGGTGTCTCTGCGCGTAGTTTTTAGTAAAGTTCCGGATTTTTTTTTTAATGAAATTAGATGATATAGAATTATATTTAAACTTCCTATCTTTATAAATATTATTATTGTCTATCCTTCCTCCGCCGTTGGACAATATCGATTTTATTCGAGTTCGAGTTTCCAAAGTGTAAATCATTTATTTGAAAAGGCACATAAAAGGAAATTTAAAGCGTAAAACTACAAAAAAAAACCTTTATTAATACCTACATAACATAACATCACGCCTCGTTTCCCCGAAGGCTGGGCAGAGGTGTACTTAAATAGTACACCCACATATCGCCAGTTATGTGTGTTGTTTCCATAAATAAAGGAAAAATTTCGTCCATGGCAACACTTTTTATCCAATCCAGCGTTTGTATACGACGAATCGAAATTTAAATTTGTTTTGTTGCGTTCGAAATTTAAAATTGATGACACCCCGTTCTGTAATCAAATACATTGTAATATTTATTACTTTTAAATGTGTCTGACAAAAGCGGCGGCAGGCCAGGTCGGTATCGGGATGGGTGGTCATTTTGGCATTCATAACGATTTCAGAACACAATTCCGGGTTTCACGTGTTTTTAAATATCTTCATAAAAATAAACATGAATAGCTATTCGTTGGCAAGGGTATCACTTGAGAATGGCTGGACATTACGCGTCGGGGATTTGATTTTTGAACAGGGAATTTAATTTAAAGTAAAAAAGTGTTGATATTGTTTTATTCCCTTTACATGACGTTCCGTTTCAAATGATATGAACGCATTAACACATTTACTGCGGCCAACGCGCCTGCGCGTTTTTCAAGCTTTCACCATGTGCTAGCGGCGCGCATGCGCGTCCATACAATTTACTTAACTTTCTTCGAGTGCGGCGCAATGCACAATGGACGCACGGGTGCGTCCATTGTGCAAACTCGAAAATTTTCAAACGCACAGAAGCGTCAACTAATGCGGCCAGCCGCACTGGGTAAAACTTTCTTCAACCGCGCATGCGCGTTCATAGCACCACACGAAAATTATTTGAACGCGTATGAACGTTTGTCGCACAGGGGTTAGTGAGCTATATATTTAGCATTTGCGAAAAGTTCGCTAATAATTCAGCAGTTAATATAACCTTGAATTTTGAAAGTGCGACTTCCAAAAACCATGTAAGTAAAAAAATATAATTTAAGGATTCTACATTAATTAAAAATAACTAGAATAAAATGTTAGAGCAATAATGGCCGTTCGTTTTCAGGTTATTTAGATTTTTTTTTAAATCTCCGAAATCCGGGTTTTGTTTACAAAGACACAACAACTTTTGTAGGAGTTAATATGATAAGTGTAGGTAGTTTATAAAAAACAAAGTTTGGCTTTGATGCAGCATGAGTACGGGATTCCATACATCCATGAGAATTGTTCTTTGGATAATACGTCTGTCGGGCCACAGTTCTGAAATGAAAATCAATCATCAGCTAACTCCTAGCTTATTATTCCTTAGCGATCGGATTGGTCGAGTTTAATTAGTAGTAGCGAGCAATTTGTTAATTAATGCTAAGGAGACACTATTACATAAATGTTCAATCAACGATAATTTTTATTCGTGGAATAAAATTGACGTTTGACATTTTTTGTATGGATGAACTGTCAAATATTCAAAATGGTTCCTCCGATAAAATTATCTGGCGTTGGAAAAATCAGCCCTAAGTATAATATTAAACTAACATAATTATAATATAGAAACCTCGATATTTGTCAAGTCGTAAAAACGGTGTGCAGCAGGGCCGGGTCGGTAGGTAGTAATTATATAAATGAAGAAAAAACAAATAATCAGTGAAACAGTAGGCATAAAACCTTTCTAAAACAAATTAAATCATTTGTAGACCGTTTACTAAACACAGATAAAAGATAATAGATATATATAACAAGCGTAATATTTAAATTGTTATAAAAAGAGAAACGAAAATATTACCAGCAATTATTTTACAATGTTGCCAGCACAAAAAATGTACGCACATAATAATGGAGAAAACAGATTTAATAATAACTCTGCAACCATTTTTAATAAAGCACATTTCGTAACGGAACTTGTTAAAACGGAAAGAACAATTTATTTTGACACGAGTGTACTTGATGTCATGTATTTCTTTATTAAGCACTGCTTCAAATAATATTCTATCAATTATGAATCTTAAAACCAAAGACATAAAAGTCATGATAGCATTTAGAGAACGTATAAATATATTGGCAACAATAAAATGTTAGACAAACGAAATAGAAAGTACTACACCATCGAATGATTACTCATTCAAAAGATGATTCCATTGTGACATAGTTCTTATATCCGACAATTCATCCTATTAAAATTACAGACTGATACTCTAGCAATAGGATGCATAATTATTTTCCTTTGCCTGCGAACTTTCTCCCATTTACGTCTATCACTAAATGACAGCTGTCAAATTCCGCGGGAAATTAAAATGTCGTGAAAACAAGAAGTATTTTTTTGTTGAGAATAAGTTTGAATAAAATGATAGACCGACTTTGTTGATCGTCGTATACATAATAATAGAACCTCCTTTAATGACTTTTGTGTTATTTTAGTACTGAAAGCATATTTGAGTTGTCCTAAGTTTGATCTAGAGGACGATACAAATATTTGCTTTCACGGAATAATAATTCTTACAAGGAGTCAGTGTCTCTTCAATATAAAAGGTAAATGTCATTTTTAGTTCGCTATTTCTTCTTAGTTACCCTTATCTGATTTGTGTGGCATTTTAATAAAAAATACTTACGACTACAAAAGCTAAACTGTATTTCCGTACCTAGTTAAAAACGTTCAAAATCTAGTCGCAATGTCATCTCGGCGACAATCAATGTCAAATATGTGGTGATTTTTAATATTGAGACAGAACGGACTGTGAACGTTCTTAAAATTACGAAGCGAAGTTTACTTACTAAATATTTTTTTTAATTTTGTTGTAACTTGTAAGTACACGTCATCATCATCTTCCTGCCTTAGTCCAATGTTATCATCAAGTATTTTCTAACTGAACGGACAGCTGTGCTGCTGGGGAGTTTGTTGCGCCACTTCTTCTTCCCAGCGATAGCACTAGGAAGTGGTGAAAGGGCGGGCGTTTTTGGGGGACTGTCTTTTGTAATTTTGACGTTCGAAAAGTGCTGATTCTCAGCCTAATTTGAATAAATGACTTTTGATTTTGGTTTTGGTTACTTACCTACTTGTGGTCGGCGCAACACGTTTTCTTCTTCCATTCTCCCTTGTCAACTACTGTTTAGTAACTTTTGTTTGTAACTGTTTGTCACGCTATCATTCACTCCCTTCTCTTTCATATCATTCCTCACACAATCCATCCATCTTTTCTTCGGCCTTCCACTCCCTCTCCATCCATCAACATGTATATTCATCACTCATTGTATGTAATCTATTCTATAATTTTTAATCCCTCAACCTGAATAGGTAATTGTTTTCTGTACCTTTAATCCCTTCAATAATATCTCGATAAGACATTTAATTTAAATTGATTCCAGCTTTTATTTATCAAGTACAGACGCCAGCAGGCCAAGCTACCCGAAACTGTCAAATTTTCCCAATCAACCTTGAGCCTTTATGCTTTAGCGATAAAGTTGAAAATCTATTAAAGAAATTTGACAGATTGTAGTAGCTTGATGTGCTGTCGTCTGTACCTTATAAAGTATGAAGAATCATCCTAGCCTTTTCCCAACTATGTTGGGGTCGGCTTCCAGTCTAACCGGATTCAGCTAAATACCATTATTTTACATGGAGCGACTGCCTATCCGACCTTCACAGTCCAGTTACTGGGTAACACGATACCCCTTGGTAAGATTGGTTGTCAGACTTTCGGACTTCTGACTACCCGTAACGACTGTCAAAGATCCACGTAGGACAGCCGGGACTAACGGCTTACGTGCTTTTCGAGGCATGGAGGGGTCTCGGTATGTAAAGATGGTCACATAAAGGTGGTGGTGGTGGTGGTGTTATAAAGTATGGAGAATAGAGGTATTATAAACATAACATAACGCAGCACACACATATTTCGCCAGTTATTTGTAAGTAAATTACAGGTACGAAATAAAATGTGTTATTGCCCTTAATAGGCTCTCGACCAATGGACTGATTGGTATTGATAACCTAACCGTAAGTGCCTCGAAACTTTACTCATTTCTCGCACCAAAAAATACTATCACAGCTAGTACACTTATTATTTTCATGATTGCGGTACCACTGTTTGTCTCTGCATCACCCAAAGGTTGACTGGTAGAAAATGCCTATGGCAAAAAGTCCGCTTCTGAACATTTGTGTGCTAAGGACTGGTTTTTCCAACGCCAGATAATTTTATCCGAAGAATAATTTTGAATTTTTGACAGTTCTCAGACCAGAGAACAGAGAGAGAGAGAGATATGATGGTGGATGGTGGTGATGATGGTGTGAGAGTTCAGTTTTTGACGTCTGAAAAAATTATCCGCCGATTGAAAAACCAACCCTTAGAGTATTAGATAAATAATTAAATACTATCTCAACGAACAAGCTCGAAATTACCAAACACCACAAACAACTTTCCTTAAAAAATAATCTCCACTCCATCACATAACCTCACTCAGATCGGCACGGATGGCACATTAAACCCGCCAATGGGACCGGTCTCATTCACAGCACGCTAATTGGCGGGCATGCCGCATTCCTGACACCTCTGCGACATTCACTCGCATGTTACACGGCAGTTTGTGTTTAACAACCCTGAAGACTAGGGTTGCTACACGACAGGTATTAAAGATGGATGATTACTCCTCCGCTGATGGTGTAAATGAGACGGTGAGACGGAATTTATGTCATTGTGTTCACGAGACGAAAGAAATCGTTCGGTATCAAAGGGAACCTCAAAATTCAACCACAGCGGTTGAATTTTTACTTTTGAAATGTATTTAATCGAACTTTATTATTTCCCATTTTGCGCTCCTAACCTACCTACCTACCTATTTTTGTAACCCTCAAATAACTCCTATTTTGAGGACCTAAAAAGACTAAATAGTGAACTGCGACCAATTAAAATGTAGCGCTCGCCCTCCGCTTCCGCGGTGCTGCTCGCTTCGCTCGCTCGGCTCGCGCGCGATTTGTTACAGTTCTCACCTAACTTAACCCATTAGGCCGGGGTGCCCTAGTTTAATACTGAAACCAATTCGGCTCACGCGTGGTTGGTCACAGTTTCAACGTAACTTAACCAGCTTGGTCAGATTACCCTAGTTAGGTACCTACTAACTAATTTGAAACATAGGTATTGATATTTTACTAAAAAATGTTATTCAAATAACATTTTTTTTTTAAACGTGTCCCCACTGTAGGAATTACTCCTGGATAGTGGGTGCGTTGACAAACATTTAAACTCACATACATAAACAGCCAGACCCGGAACAACTACCTGTAGGCAATACAAATATTTGTTCCGTGCGGGAATCGAACCCACGACACGCAGCGCAGCAGTCGATCGCTCAGCCACTGCGCCAACCGTGTCGCCAACATTAGAGCCACAACCCTGTAAATATTGTAAATCAACAGAAATTATGAACGTCAACTAACTTTTGGCGCCTGGAATTCAAGTATTTGACAGTAAAACCTAGTTAGAAAAATAAATCAAAATAATCAAGTAATTAATTAACATCAGCACCCTTATTGCGTAACACACTAACAATCTCAACCTGAACGATTTTGAAGAATGTTACTAATCCATTGCTTCATATGTTGGAAAAATGTCTCTGCTCAACAACGTAAATAACGCAATGAATGTTGTGGAACTGTCAAAATGAAGCCCATTGCTACTGATAGTGTGGTGTTACGCTATTTAAAAAAACGTTATAATAGTGAACAGTTAAAACATTTGAAACCAGAATTTTAAATCATAATGTGGCATCACAGCTGAAATCGAAAATGTCAACTAAGTTTTAGTGGGCACTGTACACACGTCAAGTCACGTTCGCCTCTCGTCCAATATTGGGGAAGTGACTTATTCTTTCCAATTATTCGCATCATTAACACTGTTAAACCAAACCTCAAACACATTTCTTCCCCAAAATGTCCGCAATTGCACCATTTAACGATAAATCCCTTCCGAATGAAATCTCCAACGACTTAAAGTGAACTTAAAACTTAAATCGTCTTAAAATTGAAAATGCAAACTAGTTTGCGACTTTCAGCTCCCGAACGTTAACCTTTTGTTTCTTTTAAATGCTCTTTGGGGACACTTGTAATTTTTGTGTTTAGTTCCAAAGTTCTGAATGTATTCATGATGGAAATAAAATACTGTGAGTACTTATTGGTTTTGAGAAAAGGATTTATAAAAGAAAGTATCTTTGTCTTGTCTTCACCGTACTTCCTATCCGATCCTACTACTCCTTATAAATAATATATTATTATATACTATACACCATTAAATTTTTATCGTTTTAATCCTTAAAAGGGGTCACTGTACAGTCACGAGCACCAATACGTCAACACTTAGCAACTTTCAATTTCGATTTTTTCGTGAAATAACGAATGCAACGTTGAAATACGCCACATTACATAAACCTATGGGTTCGGAAATGTTATGTTCCTAACAACATAAAATTTCATTCAAAAATAAAGAAGTAATAATAATAATAATAATGAGTACAGTCACGAGCAAAAGTATGTATACACAACTTTTACTACGGGACTAACCCTGAAATCGTGAAAAACAATCAGTTGATCCATAGATTTATGTTCGCATAACTCGACACAATGTATGGATCAATTGATTTTTTTTTCACGATTTCAGGGTGTATATAATCCTACTAATCACACTAATATTATAAAGGCGAAAGTTTGTTAGTGAGTGTGTGTGTGTGTTTGTATGTTTGTTACTTCTTCGCGCTTAAACGGCTGGACCAATTTTAATGAAATTTGGTATGGACTCAGCTGACACCCTGGATTAACACATAGGATACTTTTTATCCCGAAAGTCCCACAGAATCGAAACTTATGCGGGTGAAACCGCGGGGTGCAGCTAGTATTATTATATAAGTACTATATCCTACTAATATTATAAACGCGAAATTTTGTAAGGATGGATGGATGGATGTTAGTTGGATGGATGTTGTTACTCTTTCATGCAAAAACTACTGGACGGATTTGAATTAAATTTGACACACAGATAGTTTATAACCAGGATTAACAGATAGGATACTTTTAATCTCACGGGATCGAAACTTATGCGGGCGAAACCGCGAGGCGCTGCTAGTCAGTCATAATATTGACTGGGATGAGCCTGTGATGGTGTTAAAATTGTAATTTACTTAAATAAATAAATACATTTTTGATTTCGGAGATTAAGACATTGAAGACTATGTCGATAATTTTTTTTTCTCAGTTTATTTTAATCATGGTCTCGCAGTTTGAGTAATTTATGCGGCCTAACCAAATGATCTTTCTTTGGTATTATTCGTTCAGCTCCTTAAGTTCTGAGTTGAGCTGCATGATTATTGACAAATGCGTGCACTGACGGGACAGGTCCACTCAATCTGTGAGGTTTTTTTTTTCAAATAAAAAAGACAATTTCAGACACTAAACTACATGGTCTTCACAAGATCTGACCAAGACTATGTCTGGACTTTAAAAGAGACTGTGACCTCTGAGTTTGTTTCGGCCTTTCTTCCCAGAGTAGTCAGATAGGAAACGCCGACCTTTTAAAAATATGATCGACTTGTACAAGTGTTTGTACAAACCTACTTAGGGCTGATTTTTCAATCGACAGATAATTTTTATTCGTGGAATAAAATTGACGTCTGACAGTTTTTGTGTGGAAGAATTGCCAAAAATTCAAAATTATTCCTCCAATAAACTTATCTGGCGTTGAAAAAATCAGCCTCTGTAAAATCATTTATTTGATTGTTGCTGAGATGAGACTGCGACTAGATTTTAAACGTTTTCAATTAGGGGAATTGGTCTTCAATTCTATGGCTAATATGGCCGGCCCATGGCTACTTCAGCTTCAGAAGCCAATCATTAACGAAATAGACAATTATATAAACATGCGTTTCAATTATCTTAAGTGCTGCAAGACGGGAAAACTCGTGAAGTTGTGTGTTGCAAGTTAATTTAAAATATCGATTTGTGGCCAGACTATAATATTCCTCCTTTTAACTAAACAATTTAAATCTCCATCTTCCTTTATGAGTCATTAGGTAGAGTTTAGAGCTTTCAATTACACGTTGCAAATATGAAAGGGGTTTGAAGACGGTGTATTTAAATGTCCTTTTTAGGGTTCCGTACATAAAGGGCGCCGACGGGACCCTATTACTCTAAGAACGGTTTCGCACTACGTCTGATCCGAATCCGAGAAATGACGGTCCGAAGTAGCCATTGTACTATTTGTATGAGGGGTTGCGCACCACATCCGAATTCAGTCCATCCGAATTTAGACTATTCCCAATTCGGATGGAACTCGGATCTTGAATTCGGATTCGGATCGGATGTAGTGCAGAACCGGTCTAAGGCTCCGCTGTCCGTCGGTCCGTCTGTCACAGGGCTGTGTCTTTTGAACCGTAATAGATACATACTTGAAATTTTCACAAATTGTATACTACTATAATTATAATAGCCGCTATAACGAAAGCTAATTTAAATAAAATAAAGGGGGTGTCCATACAAAAAACGTGTTTGTTTTACTAAAGTATTTCTTCATATGTAGGTAGTGTTAAATATTGTACGGTGGTATGGAACCCTTCGTGTGCGAGACCGACTCGCACTTGGCCGCTTTTTAAACGACCTAAGGTATCTAATACTCTGAAAACTATGATTTTAATTATATTTGTACCGCGTATTCCACAATATTTGTTATTATTTAAATTTTCTGGAACGTAAGTAAAATTAAAATTGAACATAGATGAGTATTTTATTAACAAACTTATTGTAATTAACTAGAACTACACATAAATATTATCGGTGTAGCTTGTGGCTAAGTAATAACAGCCGTACGGGTCGATCTATTAGATAAGGCTACGCTTGCCTGGATAGGTGACCATCTTCACATACCAAGACCCATCCGTGTTCGGGAAGCACGTTAAGCCGTTGGTCCCGGTTGCCATTCGTGGAACTTTGACAGTCGTTACGGGTACTGGTTTTCAGCCCGAAAGTCTGACAACCAGTCTTACCAAGGGGTATCGTATTACCCAGTAACTCGGTTGTGGAGGTCAGATAGGCAGTCGCTCCATGTAAAATACTGGCATTCAGCTGCATCCGGTAAGACTGGAAGCCGGCCCCAAAGTTGGGAAAAAGCTAGGTAGATGATGATAAATATTATCGGTAAAGGCACGGGCTTCCTGCAGATTTACTTTTAACAAAATAAATTCATTTAAATCTGTTAGAATAGCAATAGAAACCAATTAAATTAAATTATAGTATTGATGAGTTTTTTATTTAATCTAGTAGCATACTACCTCTTTTTATGTTCGAATTTCAAAAGTTACCATAGACATAAATTCAACGTTTCGTTCCACTTGTCAATGCACACAAGCTAATTGGCCCAAGGTGATAATTAAATTTATATCAATTTAGATTTCACAATTTTGCTAATTGCAAAAAATTAGTTGATTTGCAACACTTTAACCAGTTCCACTACACCAATGAACAGGATAACAAGTTTATAATATGTGTGCGGGAAAGAAGAAAGACTCAGCCGCCATTTTGATCAAACTATAATGAAGAAGCAAAATGCTGATAGAATAGCATAATTGCGTAACACAATTTAAATCATTTTGAAGGATATTGCTCATCCATTGCTACATATGTTCGAAAAATTCGTCTAATCAACAACGTAAATAACTAAATGAATGGTGTTGAACTGTCAAAATGAAAGCCTAACTGTTAGTGTGTTACTCCGCAGGATAGTACGAAGGCAACTTAGCTCTTTAGAAAGATCTTCGGTAAAGATCTTTGTCTGAAGGGTAATTGCGTAACACACATAAAATGACAATTGATCGCAATGGGTTGCATTTTGACGTTTCACCCACGTTCATTGCGTTATTGACGTTGTTGAACAGACGAACTTTTCAAACCTATGAAGCAATGGGTTAGCGGCTGTCTTCTGATGACAGATGATGTCATGACTGCACAACTCTGATGATATTCAAGCTGCTGAACCACTAATACGATGACCACGTTTTCTGGTAAAGGCTATTCTGCGCCATTAAATATATCTTTCATACAAAATGCAAAGTGAACAACGATTGCGCTTCATAGAAAAGAAATACGCAAGTACAACACAAGCATCTACACAAAATTACCATTTTACACTGCACTTAAGACATTTTACCTTTACCCTGCATCCTAAACGGCATTTAACTTCGTCTACACGAAAAAAAAAAATACTAAAAGGCACGAAAAAGTAAAAAACCCCGGCTGGAAGAACGCGTTCTCAGTGCGTCGGGTTCACATAAAAAAGTAAAAAAAAAATGGCGGTTCGAGAGGTGTGATTTGTGTACATTTTCGCGCCGTTCGATAAAGTGTAGGCGATTAATGACTCACCGTATGCGATATCGATTATGTTTTAAAATGCTAATATTAATCGGGAAGGTGTACAGATTAGTATAAGCAAGCAGCCTTTGATGGTATTATTAAAGCTATTATTACAGTTTGTTTTTGTGATAATTAAAAAAAAATAAAAGACCAAAATATTTTGTTATGCTTAAATATCTGTGGTATGCTGACCTCCCGTGAAAGAGTACTTATATAATAATATTTTTCAAATCTAATATCTTGACTTAGTACGTGGTACAAGGTTGTCGACATGTGCATTACAAAACATTGCACCGATAAATAATCGTTACAGTTAATGGCATAACAGCGAAGTGCCTCGACTAACACCTCCCGAGGCTCTCATTGCGCGGGTGGATGAAGGGCTTGATTCAGAAAGCAGTACTCCTGGACACAGCAGGCATAGTGAAGAGATTTCTCTCTCTAGAGCCCTGACCAACGGCAGCTTGGACTCTCTTCCTGATTGATGAGGTATTATTTAGTTATTTTATTTTGTTGTTTTTCTTTAATAACATTAACGCCCCACTGCAGGGCATGTGCATCTTCTCATACAGAGAAGTCAAGAGCATTGATCACCACGCTTGCTCAAGACGGGTTTCGATTTTATACGCATTGATGTTTTCCTTCACCGATGTCAATAATGTCCAAGATGAACTTGTACACATATGAATTGAAAACATCACATTGGTATTTGCCTGGATTTAAATAAAATAGATGAAAAGCAAACGATAAAATTCACGAGTTTCATTACAAAATTCTTGTACCTTTGCAAAAATAAAATTCTGCAATACAATGATCCCTGCTCAGTAAAGTCTACAGTAGTCGAGATCGATTTTTTGTCTTTTTACGTGTACTGCAGAACTTTATAGGGTTTCTTACACTCTCGGAGTATTAATATTCAATGTAAAACAAGCAATATCGAAAGCACTCTTCACTGTTGAGATAATCTTTAACAAACCAATAACTTTGAGAAAGGGACGGAGAATACCCTCTCTCTCACGCTCGCGCGCTGTGATATTGCAAAAATATAAATAACAATGTTTAGCGACAGTTTAATGGAGGCCCAAGTTTATTCGAAAATTTTCCTCCAAGTACAGGAGATATAAGGATGTCTCGAGACCTTTATTTACAAGAATCAATCACAGACGTCTTGTTCCAAAAAAAAAATACCCACAAGATCTTTAGTAATTAATACAATCTCAAAAACATACATATCGATCAGAACCCATCGTTGCATTAAATCGCCAACGACAAGATATCAAAACAAAAAATCTGGGAATTCTCGATTCAAAAGCTAGCAACACTGAAGGGGAACGGTAAAACTGGTGTTATATCTCGAGGCGTCGTATTTAATAATTTGAAGTGTTATTTATGCAGTTTGTAAATCATGTTAATTGTAATTTTGTTACACGCCCCGCCCGAGAAAGGAAATGCAATAAAGTTTTGTTCTTATAAAACATTCGTTCATGTGTCGGTCATTAATCTTGCGTTATCTGTGGCAGATTCGGTCATAGGTCATGTTCCGCCTTTTTGAATATCGAACTGATTAATAATAGATTTGCATCGAGACATAAAATATTCGACATATTCATTCAAGAGCATCTTTTTTTATATATTTTTTCTTTTAAAGGTTCTAGGGCATTTTTAATAAGTAGTTCTAGGGCATTAAGCATTTTACAAATTGACTAATTAGCTCATTCTAATAAAAGTAGAAAAAGCACGCTTCCCGGTGTTCATTAACAAAATCGTTATCTACCTAGCCTATCCCAACTATGTTGGGGGCGACTTCCAGTCTAACCAAATGCAGCTGAATGCCAGTATTCTACATAAAGCGACTGACTATCTGACCTCCACAACTCAATTACTGGGTAATGCGATATCCCTTTGTAAGACTAGTAGTCAGACTTCGGGCTTCTGAGACCCGTTACGACTGCCAAAGATCCACGAACGACAGCCGGGCCCAACGGCTTAACGTCCTTTCCGAGACACGAAGGGGTCTCGGTATGTAAAGATGGTTATATACCCATTCACGGACCAACCGCTTCAAGCTTAGCTTAACCTGATCGATCGACCCATGCGGCAATTGTTACTTAGCCACTTGCCCAGAAGGCCAATTCTCGTAATTTAAAATGTTCAAAATCTAGTCGCAGTCTCATCTCAGCGACAAACAAATGTCAAAAACTTGTCAAAATGTAGGGAAATTAGAAGTATTTTTTGACAGATTGAGACTGAGATCAGACTGTGAACGGTTTTAAAATTACGTGAATTGGTACTAATACCTCATTGGTATAATTACCTCTGGTCATTTACAAAATATGAACCGAAAAATTCACAGCGGTAACTGAAACCTTACTCCTGTTTTGACGCATTTGTTTATTATTTTAGTGTTCATCTCATCATTGTATAAGAAAAAACCTCGTTTTTCTAATTAACTGTTACAGTAGGTACATTTACATAAAGTTACATCAAAGTGAGCGTCTTCCCTTTGCTTGAAAACAAGTCTTACTAAAAACGTTTAAATGATTAATAAAAAGATTCCCGTCTACCATAAAATAAAGTGCAAGCACCCAAAATCAACTAAATTATTAAGAGCCTCTAATAGCCATCTTCCATAATAAAAAAGTAACATTGCCACCATATAAAATAAGAAATGATTGCAGAGATTTTAACAGATGTAAACCTGCCGTCGTTTAATGCAAAGAATACATTTAAATGTGAAGAATACTACACAGATTTGGTCGGGATGGGATCGTGTAATCTGTTAATCGCACGCACGGCCCGCCATAACACAGTAACGGCTATTTTATGCATGAATGTATAATTTAATTATGGTTTCCAACGATGTGCGTCGTGAAATTTTGATTGGACGACATTTGTTACGACTCCAGAATTTTTATTTGCGTTCGTTTGCGAATCGGAAGCATTCGGGAGTTCTGCAGTACGATTCTGTAACCATCTCACCGTGAAAACTTAGGTGAAGTGAGCGTGGAGTGAGCTGTCATTCCGGAATCGATCGGCTGTTGTTATTGCTCGTACGGTGTTATGTCTTTCAAATGTCGAATGCTTGTGGAATCACACGGGACTTTGACGATTGCAAAGCGAGTTAACAAACTTTGTTACTTTATTGGTACTCAACACATTAAATACTATTTTTACAAACTAACACATATACACACACACACACACACACGCATTACTCACATATATTATATAATAAAAAAGCAGGAGCCAAAAAAAGGCAAAAGCAAGGGCTCATTAAGCACCAAAAAATTCGTCCGCATCGCTGTCAATGGGATAAGTGCCCAAAAGGCTGGCAGCATTACCACGTTGGATGGCAATGCTGATTCTTTGAGCTAAAAATAGGTCAGCCTTCTGGTCACATGAAGAGTCAACCAAACGCTTGGCGATGTGCCGAAAAATGAGCACTGATGAGCACTCGGACCCCAAGGCCCTAAGCGAGTTACATGATGAGTTGAAACTTTCAGGATCGATTGGTTTTCGTTCTCTTTATAGCAAAACTAGTTTAACTAGTAAATGTACAAGATAACTACTCCTTAAGCACGAAATCCGTAGTTTCGACCGTGGTGGACGGATCCGTATCTTCGTTGACGGAGGACATAGAGAGTAGATCCCCAGATTCCCAGCTTCAAAACAACTTCTTGGGACGTATATTCAAGCGCCACCCTGTATAAAAAGTGGGCTGTTGGCAGTTGCAGGCCGTGGAAGATCTAGTTTCTACATTCCATTTAAATTTTGTAGGGCATTGGTGGCCCACTGGTAATTACCGCGACTTACAAGTTACAGATCGTACGTTCGAATCCAGGCAGGCGCATTACTTTGAGTAAATTAGTTCATTACCAATACTCTCAAAACGGCGAAGGGAAACATCGTGCGGAAACTGGCATGTCCTAGAACAAAAAAAAACCGGTCAAGTGCGTGTCGGACTCGCGCACCGAGGGTTTCGTACAAATTGGTAGGTATGTAACTAAAAATTTACGGTTTTCGCAATTCTCCTTTAACTGTGCTTTAAGACGTTGCTTCGTACCAAATATCAAGATTCTGAGTTCACGGGAAGCATCCTGTAGGTTTTGATACCCTTGCGAGTGTCGAAAATTTGCGGCATAAACAGCTTATCTTTTGATTGCGTTGGCTTAGAGGTTTGATTTTTTCACAGCTTCAAGGGTCAGTAGACCTGAGTGTTTGATATAAATTCCAGCTTGATACCTCCACGCGTTCCTGAGAAAAAGGGTCTTGACAGACAGACGGACGGACAACAAAGTGATCCTATAAGGGTTCCGTTTTTTCCTTTCGAGGTACGGAACCCTAAAAATCGAAGACATAGGACATCTAACAACCCGCACTGGGCCCGCGTGGTGGATTATACAGCCCACTCCCTCTCACCGAGAGGAGGCCTGTGTCCCAGTAGTGGGAACATTATAGGCTGATTCTTCAAAATTTTCACCTGGAGATCTTATCATGGGTTTTAAAGCCTATTGCTCATTTCCAAAACATTCACACCAGTAGCATTTAACCCAGCGAAGGGAAACTCCGTAACAATTACTTTACAACACATAATATAAGAACAAAGGAGCCGTTAGTCATTGATAGCAATCACAATCATAGTTAGATGCAGGAATGCGAGTCCGTTGCTAATCCTCAAGTGTAGCCGTAAGGAGGTTATCAAAATGGCGGCAACGTCTCATTTGAGCCAATTAGCGGTGTGCGTTGGATTGGTAAACTTAGGCTTTGTATGGTATGCACGGCTACAAATCTAGCTAAACATAACCAGTATAAGCTGACCTTAGATTTGACGAAAAGTCTATACAATGCGAGGTCGGCTATAACTGGAAATGTGTCGTTTGATATGTAGCCGTGAGTACGATCAGCATGAGATCTAAATATAATATCATTAGTAAGTTAATGAGGCAATATCAAGTTGTACTTAACATCACACCTTGTTTCCGAAGGGTTGGGTTAGTGATGTACCTATATAGTACACTCACATTTCGCTGCGCCCCGCGGTTTCACCGGCTTAAGTTTCGACCCCGGGGAATATCGGGATAAAAAGTATCCTATATGTTAATCCTGGTTATAAACCATCTGTGTGCCAAATTTCATCCAAATCCGTTCTGTAGTTTTTGTGTGAAAGAGTAACAAACATCCATCCACATTCATCCATCCATACAAACTTACACGTTTTTAATATAAGTAGGAAGTCCCATGTTATGGGGCGAACCTATTGCCATCAACTCGAGACTCCAGGTTGCTACTGAGATATTCCAGATGGAAAAACACTTTGCCCCACATGGGAATCAAACTCAGGACCTCAAGTTCAGCAGTAGCGCTTGCGACCACGAGACCAATGGAGGCAGACAAGTTGTAGTAGTGTTTAATAATGTTTTTTTTTTTACAAACTATGATGACCTAAAAAAGTGTAAAATGTTTTCAAGTTAACTATTTAAAGAAATATTGATGGGAAAAACTGATTTGAACGAGACGTACAGACGCCAGCACATCAAGCTACTACAATCTGTCAAATTTCTTTAATAGATTTTTAACTTTATCCCTAGAGTATTAAGGTTCAAGATTGATTGGGAAAATTTGACAGTTTCGGGTAGGTTGACCTGTTGGAGTCTGTACATATGTCAATTGATTGACAACAGTAAAATCTGTTTCAGTTTGTCAATATAGTTGACTGGTACACACGACGACATATAGGTACCTTATACGACGACATATCAAACTATACATTTCCAGTTTTACCTGACCTCGCATTGTATAGATAGGCTTTTCGTACAATCAGAAGTCAGCTTATACTGGAAATGTACCTATAGCTTGATATGTCGTCGTGCGTATAATCAATACAACTCCCATGAGTTTCAATGATCCTTTTGAATAGTAGTTTTAGCACACTAAGCACGACACTCTAATCTATGTGGTTCTTTCCCCAAAAGACCATTTCAGACACCAGTCTACACGTTCTTCACATGATCTGATCAAGATTATGTCTGGACTTTAAAAGAGACTGACCTCGGAAACGCCGACCACTTCTAGTTTAAAAATATATGATTGACGTGTAACAATGTTTGTACAGACGCCAGCAGGTCAACCTACCCGAAACTGTCAAATTTTCCCAATCAACCTTGAACCAACTCTAGCTATAAAGTTGAAAATCTATTAAAGAAATTTGACAGATTGTAGTAGCTTGATGTGCTGGCGTCTGTACAAGTACCTACAAATCTACTTAAACAAATAAAATTATTGTCATTTATCATTTAACCCCCTTCAGATATATACTGGTCAGCATCTTAAACCTATCAAGCTTAATTGCTAATTCATTGCTTCATAATAGGGTGCCTGGGTAAAAAAATAATTATTATATTTAGTCCGTCAGTTAGATTATCGAAAAATAAAGGACACGTATTTTTTCTTTTATCAATCAAACAAAAAATGACAAGGATAAAGCGCGTCAAAATTTGGGAGGTCAGGTCGTGACGTCACTTGCTTGCAATTATTTCGCAAGCAAGTGACGTCACGCGGAACTTTAATGGGCGATATCTTCATCATTTTTTTATATAATTGATAAAAGAAAAAAATACGGGTTCAATATTTTTTTATAATCTAACTGACGGACTAATTAGAATTTTTTAGGAAAATAGCCTATTATGTTCGAACAATTTTTCTGCTCAACAACGTTAATAACGCAATGAATGTTGTTGAACTGTCAAAATGAAAGCCATTACTATAGTCCATTTACAATAGCATTAGAAAGAAGTTAAAAAAGGTTATTTTTAATGCACACTTTGTAACAAAAATACAATAAACATTGTTACATTATGATAGACGCCGAATTTATTATGATCTATTTTTACAGCAGCTGTCACACTTAATTGTAACTATTTTAACTATTTATCTTATGAAATTATGTGGCTTTAATTTATTTATATTATATAACTCCAATTTAAAATTACAGTGTCAATGCTAAAAACCTAAAAGAAGCATGGATGAACAATACTTGGAACGTTATTCGTTTCACTATAATTCTACCGAATTTTATTTTAATTAAGGTGGATGCGCTGCAGTAGCCCGCGAAATCAGACGAATTCGGAGCAATTCTAATTTAAAGGGATGTATTGATGATTTTTAAGGTTAAAATTGTATTATTGCCTACATATTTCTTATTGTTGCGCATCATATTATTTTTATTAAGATACAACCTTACACTGACCTGCAAATTGCAAAAAACGCAAGAAAATTAGAATTTAAGCATCTCCCTTAAAATTGTTTTATCATAACTTTGAAATAAAATGTTTTGCATTCCTGCTTCTACGAGCCTCTTTTTTCTAATGCTATTATAAATGGACTATAGATACTGATAGTGTATTACGCAATTACCCCACAGTTTCCAGTTTCATTCCTTCCATCGGTCACTAGAAGTTTCTAGGCCAAGTTTTATTGAAGAAGGCTATCCTTTCTAAACCTGTACACCCCAAACATGCACAAACCCCAAATTGTCCATTAACGCGCCTATTTCCATAACACAAACGTAAACGCTTCAAATCTACAACAACATAGTACAATAAGTGTATATTTATTCAACAATATTAGGGTCCCAATTCTCGAAACAAGCGGGGTTCACTTAAAAAGAAAAATTGCTAAAATTACAAGCATTTTGTTCGCGATGGTTATCCTTGCGCAATAAATTTGTCCACCCACGAATACTTATGAAAACACTCTGGCAAGATAGCGACGACGCCGTTTTGTTAAAAAATGAATGTGTATTAAATGAAATGTTTGGTTATGAAACAATAGGTGTTATGTTTGGAGGAAACTCTTGGAACTGCGCAGATTTAACGGTTCGGTCGGAGTCTCATGAAACAATTATTGGGTAGGTAATATTGGTACGCATTTTCCCAAATAGGAATTTTTGGCCTAGTGTGGGAAAGCTCTCATTCTTGAATCTTTGACAGTCGTAACTGGTCGTCAGAAGCCCGAAAGTCTGACAACCAGTCTTACCAAGGGGTATTGTGTTACCCAGTAAGTGGGTTGTGGAGGTCAGATAGGCAGTCGCTCCATGTAAAATAGTGGTATTCAACTGCATCCGGTTAGACTGGAAGCCGACCCCAACATGGTTGGGAAAGAAGCCAGGCAGATTGGTGGGAAAGCTCTCAAAACGGTGAAGGAACACATCGTGAGGAAACCGGGCATGTCCTAGAACCAAAATTTAGAAGACATGAATATGACACCTACATCTATAGTATATACATACAATGTGAAGACAACAATACGACAATAAATGAAAACATTGAGACAACTAATGCATAACAGTATTTTGGAACTACCAAACGAATCCTAGCATCGAAAGTAAAACAGTGATTTTTTCAAACAAACTAAAGAAAGAAAGAAATCATTTATTGCTGACAATGTAGTTACACATATAAGTTGAAAAATAGAAGTAGTTAGTAGCAATAGTTAGTAGTAGTTGTAGTTGTTAAATAGTAGTGATGGCCCAACTATGGGTTTTGCCAATCTTTGACTAGCTACAGTGACTAAACTATTGGATATATTTGATTAAATTTTCGTATGCAGACTGGGAACGGCATGAGATATACGCAGTATAATTTGTAGTCGTATTGTCGTTTTCACCTTGTATATGGTACCAACTAACACGCACTGGGCCTGGGACTACGGCCCACTCACCGATAGGAACACACAGGGTTCCTATCGGTGAGTGGGCCGTAGTCCAGCAGTGGGAACATGGGCTGATTATGCTTCAGATGGTAAACCTTGTGTTGTCATCAGAAATTATGCCCTTTTGGCTTTATAATCATTGTTTTCTGTTTTTAGGCGTAGGTAGTTTTTTTTTACTATAAGATTAATAAACGCATTTTTATTTCTTATATTATGTGGGAGAGCTACACAATCTGGGGAAAACACATGACAAATTGATCTATCAGTATCACTAATGCGAAAAATTAATCATTTTGATGTCGAATCGAAAGGTTGACGCAAGGTTTAATCGCAAGAACCCCTTTGATACAACAATGACATTAATAAACGTCATTGCTCTCCAAATAATCAGTCTGCGACGAAATTGAATATAAATTAACACGTTTTACACAAAGATCAAGATAATTGACACTTTATACCATTTCTACTCATCCCCCAAGGGACAAGCGTGAGCAAACTTTTCAACAATAATTAGTTTAACGCAATCAACTGTGCAGCAGAACCCTAAAAATTAATGGAGAGAACGTTTATAATTAAATTTTTACACAATGTTAATTTTAATAAAAATATCTACGTGCGCCCTTGGACGGAGGATAATGTTTTTGTATTATAATGTATAAATAAATAGGAGACTCGTGTATTCGCTACATCAGATTCCTGGGGTTGTATAGCAGATAAAGCGTTAGGTAACACTATACTCAAACAACACATACTCACTCATATGTAAATAACATTACACTGCGCTTGTAGTTACCGAAGGATTAGGCAGAGGTGATGAGTGGTCAAGTTTTGCTTGAAGTCTATCTAGGACAAACAGATAGAGATCATGTATAGCCCGTTTTATTGGTAGCTACAGTGGAGCAGGCAAAATGTCACAAAAACCACTCAAGGTTCTTCAACTACTTAGTCTGACTAACAACATTTTTTTCGGCCGAAAACGAAAAGTAATAATTCGAAAAATTGATATTTCAGCCGCAAATTGAAAACGATATTCGGATGGACTTTATAGAACATCCAAATAGGTATCTTGAAAATATAGTGATATACACAATACACATACTCGTAACACCACGTCTGAAATCTGCGAAGGGTTAGGAAGAGATGTACCTACCTATCTATATTAGGGTATCCACATCCCACCGGTTATGTTTAAAGTCCCATGTAAATACGAGTTGAAGACGGGCTTATTGCCATCAACCGTACACGAGGCAGTTATCAACTCAGCATATCGCAGTCCACTGCTGGACATAGGCCTCTCCCAGGCTGCGCCACAACACCCTGTCCTCCGCCTTCAGCATCCAGTCTGTACCAGCCGCCTTTTTCCATCGTCCCTGGGTCCTACATTTTTTAACAACATTCATTTTTTTTTTATAAAAATGCGTTGCCCCACACTAGGAATTACTCCTGTATCATGGGTGCGTTTACAAATATTGAAACTCACATACACAAACAGCCAGACTCGGAACGACTACCTGTAGGCAATACAAATATTTGTTCCGTGCGGGAATTGAACCCGCGACACGCAGCGCAGCAGTCGATCGCTCAGCCACTGCGCCAATAGTGTCGTATTGTGATAATAACATAGTTGAGCAGACAAATTTTTCGAACATGGAGGGGCCCGTGGCTAAATAATAACAGCCGCACAGGTCGATCGGTCAGGTTAAGCTACGCTTGCCGCGGTTGGTCTGTGGATGGGTGACCATCTTTACATACCGAGACCCCTCCGTGCCTCGGAAAGCACGTTAAGCCGTTGGTCCCGGCTGTCATTTGTGGATCTTTGACAGTCGTTACGGGTAGTCAGAAGCCCGAAAGTCTGACAACCAGTCTTACCAAGGGGTATCGTATTACCCAGGTCAGATAGGCAGTCGCTCCATGTAAAATACTGGTATTCAGCTGCATCCGGTTAGACTGAAAGCCAACCCCAACATAGTTGGGAAAAGGCTAGGCAGATGATGATGATCAACCAATGGATTAGCAATGCCCTTCAAAGTGATTTAGATTGTGATTGAAAGTGTGTTACGTAAGTAGCAGGACTCATCTGCTCCACCGACCATCGGTCCTTCGACAAACATGGCCAGCCCACTGCCACTTCTGCTAGCTTACTCTGCAAGCTATGTCAGTAACTCCGGTTTTTTTTCCGGATAACTTCATTTCTGAGCGTATCCATTAAAGAAAAAAGCTAGTACTTAATCACCTTGAGAAAATTAATTAGGACAACTGCAAGGCTTAAGGATGGGTAAAGAATTTAATGAACAACAATATCGAATGTTTAATAAGAACGGACATATTCTATCAGTCATATTTGTAAGAAAAACTAGTAGTAAAAGTTTAATATTGATGCAGTAATTAACTTGTATTGTAGGACAATAAAACGGGTAGGTAGTTGGGAATTAATCCTCTTGCCTCGTCTGTATAGATACATTTACATAATATGAACACTAGACAGGACCAGTAGCGAGTAGGGATGGGAAACATTCATAAAATATCGATATGAATATATGATACACTGAAATAATGGTAAATCTCGAATAAATTGGGAATAAGGCAGGAGATTGATGATTCTGACATATGGAAAATAATTTAGTTTTTAATGTTTTGTATTTCTTTGTTTTGTAATGTTAATTACTAGTATAGAATCAAGTTCGACAGCTGGGCTGTTGGGGAGTTTATTGCGTCAATCCCTCTTCCCAGCTAAAGCACTAGTAAGTGGAGAAGGGCATGTTGGGGGACTGTCTATCATGTCTTACGTAATTAAGACGTTCAAAAAGTGCTGATTCTCCGCCTAATTTAAATAAATTCTAGGACTTTGATAGATTTTAGAATTTATAGGTTTTAATAGGTACTTCTCGTGAACTTAGGTATTACAAAACTCAAGCTAGGGGTATTGTAAGTCAGTCAAAATTGCACTACCTAGTGTAATTTTGACTGACTAAGTCCAGTCCAGTCCTGTTAGGTTTTTAGACTAAAATTACAAAACAATCTTAATAGACTTGAACAACAGATTAAAATAGAACCAGTGTTTAGCTAGGACAGGGCCAAGCGTTGTTATTAGATATTTCTTGATACTTTAGGAAGAATAATATTTTTTCCCTTCAATTAAATATTTTGATGAATATTGATTTTAATTCTGCAAGTAGGATTTTAAAAACACACGTCAATCATATTTTAAAAACTAAATGCGGTCCGCTTTTCCTATCCGACTACCCTAATGCTCGGTTCCTATGAACAAAACAAATCGTTTTGCTTACCAACGGTAGCATTTTTTATTGCCAAACTGGGCATATAAATAGATTCGTAAGCTAATTTTACCTATGATAGCTACTTCCATATGGGAGGGTCTACTATGCAAAGCTATGAGATCTTTGCTTCATTATTGGTTAAGATACAAGAGTCTTAATTTTAACTAATAACGGTCCCTAACTATAATTTACGGACCTTTATTGGTTATAATTCTCTGCTCTTAAGAATCGGCCATGAAAAGAAATGATTTCAAAACCATCGACATCGATAGTTGATGTCCCATCACATGCATTCATAACGAGCCCAACTACTTGACTGTCACTCGTCAAAGATTTATTGTCTCATCAGCCGCCATCTTTTATTCATATTCATATCAGTAGCGACTGAGAAATCGCCTAATTGGACTGCACTAGCAAAAACGTTGCTAAATCGATGCTGATCGTTGTTGTATTAGGGCCCGATCACACGTACCACAACCACATTGCAACGAAAACACGTGGACGGGCGCTAATTTGTATGAACATGAATAGTTCATGCACACGGACCACATTTGGCCGTCAAAAGCAACCGTGTAGGCGGTACGGACCACATTAAAGCCTGTCGCAGCGACGATGCAACTACAACGCACTAGCGGTTGGCTACATCGCAAACACAACGTTAAGTCGATCTGACTGCTAACTACTCCATCGCAACTTAGTAGCGACAACGCAACCACAACGAAATCGTGTAGTTTCAGTCACTGCATTCATAATCAGCCCACCAAGCAATGTAATTAGCAATGTTCCCACAGTTGGGACATATGCCTCCTCTCTGTGAGAGGCAGTGCAGGTTGGTAGATGTTACATGGCTACGAATTTTTGATTCTAGAACATGTTCGGTTTCCTCACGATGTTTTCAACGTTTTGAGAGCAGTGGTGATGAAATTAAATACACCAAGTAAAGTGCCTGTCTGGGTTCGAACCTACGACCTACAACTCGTAAGTCGCGGCCGCTACCACTGAGCCACCACTACTTGCCCACATTTTGTCGCCGCGCTGTGGTGTGGTCGTGGTTCGTGTGATCGGGTCCTAAATCGATATATTACATTAATTGTATCCCAATACATATCTATCGACATAATTGGCGACATCTGGTCTGAGACAATAAAATGTATTAGTGATGTTTATCGAGTGTTTTTAGTATATTTATTAGCCTGTTTTAGTCCGAGAAAACTAGGGTTGTGTTGTTTAGTTGTGCTTGAGTGATTGAGTGGACCTTTCGTCCTTATATCAGTCTGAACTGAGTCGTGTTTTAGTAAATTGTTATTTGTTTGTTGTTGAAACGTTTACCTTGTTATTTTAATTTATTACGGAAAGGTAGTGAAGTAACGGCGTAAGACGGGAGACAGTTTTTGTAAAGAATTCATTTTATCTGACTACCTACTAGTGTTGTGCTGTCTTTTTATCGATTGATATTCTTTTTTTTTTGTTCTTTTCTGCACCATGGCACTCGGTCCTAGAACAATGAGCTACTTTGTTGACCAACTTCTAGTCTGTTTGGTATAAAAAAAAGGTTGACTATTCTAGCCCCTAATTGCGCCACACACATTTTCTATCACAATTCAAGGTTTTTGAAGGAATTTTCTAATCTATTGCTTCATAGGTTTGAAACATTCGTCAGCTCAACAACACAAATAATGCAATGAACGTGACTGAACTGTCAAAATTAAACCCTATTTCAAAACAAGGTTTTTATTTAGATTAGGTTTCAACCACGAGGCAGTTATTGAATTAAGAACCTAGCTGTTATATAAATGCAGTTCTTTATGCAAAAATGTCAGTTCAGCGCTAATTCTGTCATTTTAGTATTAAGAACTTTGCCTATATAGAAATAAAGTTCGAAATACAACTGGCTCAAACGTTTAGGTTAGAAATAAAGTTAAATTTATTTTTGTAATAAGACGGATTGTGATCAATACTCATTTTGTGTGTGTTACGCAATTACCTTACTTATTTATTATGAGCAATTATAGACTTAAGACTCGATGTCGATAAAAGCTTTGAACATCTCAATTAGGTACAGACGCCAGCAGGTCAAGCTACCCGAAACTGTCAAATTTTCTCAATCAACTTTGAACCTTAATTCATTAATAATAAAGTTGAAAATCTATTAAATAAATTTGACAGATTGTAGTAGCTTGATGTGCTGGCGTCTGTACATAAAATTACATGCATTTAGCATGATCAGCCTATAATGTTCCCACTGCTGGGACACAGGGCTCCGTGAAAAGGAGTGGGCCGTAAGCCCGTCATCCACCACGCGGACCCAGTGCGGGTTGGTGGCTGTCACATGTCTTCGAATTTTTAGTTCTAGGACATGCCGGTTTCCTCGACGATGTTTTCCTTCACCATTTTGAGAGTAGTGGTGACGAAACTATATACACAAAGTAAAGCGCCTGTCTGGGTTCGAATCCACGACCAACCACCAAAGAGTATAGGAACTATACAGGAACTTGCCTACAACTCGCCACCACAGCTCTCTCACATGCATTTGAATTTTACAAAATTGCAACAAACGATAATATCTCAGAGCAAGACACAAAGATTTTAACAAAAAAAAAAAAAACAAAAGATTAAAGTATGAAACGCAGATTTACCACAGATTTTAAAATAATAAATCCACATAGGCAGACGTGCGGGTGCTCGCTACTAAACGTATAAATATTAAAATTTGATTAAAATGTACGCCGATCAGCGTCCCATTTGATTTATGCTCACAAAAAGTGCCCTAAGCCTGATTTATAGAATTGAATGGCCTCTTGCTTCATAGAAATCTCTTTGAGTGAAAACGAAATCATAATATCGTATCGTAAATTACAGAAAAAAAGGCAATGAATGAAAATGTCATGATTGGATTACCCAGTATGTAGGGGCGATATACTCGTCTCACGTAATAATAGTAAACACACCTTCCAATTTATATCTATAATATACTAATAATAAAGCTGACGGCTTGACGGCACGGTTGGCGCAGTGGTTAAGCGATTGACTGCTGCGCTGTGTGTCGCGGTTTCGATTGCCGCACGGAACAAATATTTGTATGGCCTGTAAGTAGTTGTTCCGGGTCTGGCCGTTTGTGTGAGTTTAAATGGTTGTAAACGCACGCACGATACAGGATAAATTATTAGTGTGGGGCAACGTTTATAATAAAAATAAATAAAATAAAAAAGCTAAGAGTTTGTTTGAACGCGGTAATCTCTGGAACTACCGTACCTGTCGGATTTGAAAAAGGCTTTTTGCATATGATAGCCCAATTCTTGAGGAAGGCTGTAGACTATTTAACGTCTCGATAAGACTCTTAGAAGCCAAGCAAAAAGAAAAAAAGTCAGAAAGAACGCTAAAGGAAATCGAAACAATAGCGCGCGCAGGTGATGCGATGCGATGCAAAGGGGTTGGTCGGGGGACCAAGAAATTTCACGCGGACAGAAGCTAGTACATTATGTAATTGAGGACTAAGTAAATCAAACTGACCAGTGTACAGACGCCAGCAGGTCCAGCTACCCGAAACTGTCAAATTTTCCCAATCAACCTTGAACCTAATACTTTAGAGATAAAGTTGAAAATCTATTAAAGAAATTTGACAGATTGTAATAGCTTGTTGTGCTAGGGTCTGTACTTTACCAGACGGCGAAATTTGGAACTATACAAAAAAAATATTCTGATATTAAAAACTTTTACTATCAACACTACAAAGATTTCAAGCTCGTAGCCACGGGTTGTATACCAGTTTGATGGCAATTACGATTATAAGTGACGTCACATGTCATGCTGTCATATAAACTAGCTCGTACCACTCGTACTGGACTAGTTTCCTGCCTATGTCTTCCAGTTTCCTTTTAAGTCTCGCTAATTATCTTCTCAGTTATATTGGAAATGAAAGACTGCTTTAAGTAAGTACTAGTTATTAGGATTTATTAGTTCACTTTTACTGTTAAAAATGTATTGAAGGTACTTTTTTTATCTCTTCATAAATATTTCAAACTCAAACCATTTATTTCAAATAAACCAATTACAGGCACTATTGAATTGTTAAGGATTCGGTCAGTCAGAAAGATAAAGCTAGTTGCCCATTACAAAGCGTAGTAGGTACCTATGGAGAAGAACGGTCAAGAAACTCCACGGACACTCTTATAAATCATAAAATTATACAATCATTTAAAAACATCGTGAGGAAACCGGCATGTCCTAGAACCAAAAATTCAGGCATGTAGTGACATCTACATACCTAACCCGCACTGGGCCCGCGTGGTGGATTACGGCCCACTCTCACAGAGGAGGCCTGCGTCCCAACAGTTGAAAAACTATGGCTTGACGGAGACGGTATGTCTGTCTCTCATTAACATCAGGCATAATTTAATTACTGTGGGCGTACTATGGGTAGTATTGGTTATAGCACTATAGAAAAACGGTTTACAGTTCAAATCAGATTATAATTTACGAACAAGCTAGTCACACTAGCGAATCACGCACTGTAGGTACATATACGACTCAACGATACGGAACGCGCGACAGTTTCTATGCACATTTTGTTCGTACGATGTCCAATGTTTCTATGTTTTCGAGAGCTCTGCTTACACAGCTTTTGTAGCTGTTGCTCTCGTCTCCCCACGAACTCAGGCTAGACTCTGTCTAGCGCCACGACATGGTGCTAACGTTCCGAATAGTCAAACGAATGACTCCGACAGGCTGATTATGCTAGAAGTAAATATTTTGATTGATATATTTGATATTTTGATGAATGACAAAATAACGTGATATATCATCACGCCCGTATTTTTCGTATATCGTCGCTGATACTACAATTCCACGTAACTAACAATAGACAATACCGCGTAACTTCGATATGGCAAATTTTACAGGAGAGCGAAAAAACTCGGCCAATCTGCATCGTTAGCTCACTGCCGCGAAATCTAAAATTTGATACTTTTGTACTTCCGCGGTATTATCCACTATTAGTTACGCGGTATTGCAGTATCAGCGACGATATCCACATTTTAGCCAAGTAATAAAAGCCGCACGTGTCGATCGATCAGGTTAAGCTACGCTTACCGTGGTTGGTCCGTGGATGGGCGACCATCTTCACATACCAAGACCCCTCCGTGCCTCGGAAAGCACGTTAAGCCATTGGTCCCGGCTGTCGTTCGTGGATCTTTAACAGTCGTTTCAGGTCGTCAGTAGCCTGAAAGTCTGACAAACAGGCTTACCAAGTGGTATCGTATTATCCAGTAACTAGGTTGTGAAGGCCAGACAGACAGCCGCTCCATGTAAAATACTGGTATTCAGCTGCATCCGGTTAGACTGGAAGCCGACCCCAACATAGTTGGGAAAAGGCTAGGTAGATGATGATCCACATTTCGCAAGAGGTAACGCGGTCACGTGGTGTTGGTGTTCATTCCACACAACGTATTCCTCTGTTTTCTACCTGTATTGATTCTATCCTGGTTGATATGATACTGCCGCCAACCAGGCACAAATCTTCTCCGGGCTGCTACTGATTACGTCAACATAGAAGGTGACTGGGACGGACTGGATGCGGAAGGCGGAGGACAGGGTGTTGTGGCGCAGCCTGGGAGAGGCCTATGTCCAGCAGTGGACTGCGATAGGCCGAGTTGATAATTAACATAAGGTTTCGTTGTTCTAGTACTTAATTAATTATAGTAATTTTCACTACATTTATAGCTAGCTACACACGGGGTACATAGACACATCTTTTAATTACTTACTAAAGAAATAATAATAGTCAGGTAAGTACCTAGAACCTACATGACATACAACTATGGGACATCTCTCTTCACGAAATTGATGACATTTTCTCAAAACATAAAAATCGTTTAAAATGTCTGAATTAATAATACGTTGAATTGAACAAACATCGCATCTTTAATAAAAAAGTTATTACTAATTACGGTTGCCACCACAGATAAAAAAGACGATTAAAATTAATTATTTAGAGGTGCCTCGCGGGGGGTGCATCGAGCGATTTAAAATATAGATAGTCGAATTGCAGACTAGTGATGTGCCCGATAAGAAAACTTTATTTTTATCGATGCATTGCGAAAGTAAACCGTGTTAACATTATAATAGCTTTATGAAAGTTTTTAGAAATCTAATTTCAGAATTTAAATAAGTATATTAGTATCATTCTCCCTAATTATTTCGTTGGTAGGTAATGTAACAATACTTTCTATTATTTTCTTGTAAGTATATATATTTTTTTGGTTTTATGTATTTTACTAGCAGCGCCCCGCGGTTTCACCCGCATAAGTGTCGCTCCCGCGGGAATATCAGGATAAAAAGTATCCTATTTCTTATTCAGATGTATAAGCTTAATATTTCAACCAAATCTCTTCAGTCGTTTTTCACACAAACTCGCACACTTTCGCGTTTATAATATTATTGTAGGATTATTATTATGTAGAATTTTATCTTCTACTCTCACACACGTTGTCTACATCTCTTATAATACATTTTCCTATCGCAGGTACGCTGGTAAGCATTTCTTGAGAAATAATCATCACCTATGAACGTATTTTTCTGTTCTTTTCTTCTTGTTTGTTTATTTATGCATGTACACAACCAATTTTCAAATGTTATAAAATAACTTTAACGATCCCTGTACAGTTATCTGCACCTATAAGTACAATTATGTTTTGCGTGAGTCACATTGCGCACTACCGTAAACAGCAAAACACCAAAAATAACAGTCGTTTCCCAGAAACTATTTTTGCACAAAGTTACTCGTGAGTCACATTGCGCACTACCGTAAACAGCAAAACACCAAAAATAAAAGTCGTTTCCCAGAAACTATTTTTGCACAAAGTTACTGAGTTTGATGTATACAGAATTCTTAGATGACAGATTCGTGAAGGGTCTTTTCACACCCTGTTTGTACATAAAGGTTAAACCTATTCCAATATTCCTCTGATTTTGGCAATAATCTTCGTCTACTAACTAAGCATACATTGTTGATAAGTATAATTGATTCTCGTAGCTAAGTTATAAATAAACATATCATTAATGGGACTCACCGCAGTACCTACCTAGCACCTGGTATATAATATTATTGTGGGTAGAACAACAGCTATATCTATGTACTAGCTACGCCACACGGTTTCACCTGCATAAGTTTCGATCCCGTGGGAATATCGGGATAAAAAGTATCCTATATGTTAATCCTGGTTATAAGCCATCTGTGTGCCTAATTACATCCGAATCCGTTCTGTAGTTTTTGTGTCAAAGAGTAACACATCCATCCATCCATCCATCTATCCATCCATACAAACTTTCACGTTTATAATATTAGTAGGATAGTATATGTCGCAGCCAACTGGTTTCATTAGGCGTGTAATTAATCGCCTAGCCTTTTAACTAAACGGCAGCCGTTCAAATAACGGCCTGAATGATATTCAATGAATTATAGTTTAGGTTGGAACTGTAACTAAACACGTGCGAGCTGAATTGGTCGCAGTAACAGCCAGGGCACCCCGACCAAATGGGTTAGGTTAAAACTGTGATCAACCGCGTGCGAGCCGAGAGAGCGAATCGAGGCGAGCACCATTTCCAAAGGCCAGGCGGTTAACTAAACGGCGAATTTAACCAGTCGGCTGCGACATATACATTATTATGTTATATTCAAATCTTATCTAGCTATACTTATAGTAAAATGGTGTAGTAAGTTTATAGTATTTTTTTATTGAAGCAAAAAATAATAACTAAAAATTAAAAGCCTCCAGGCATATAGGGCGTGACAGCTTATGTCATGGTTTCATTAATCCATTTTAATTCTTTTACCTATTGTGGTATAGTAATTTTATTTCTAGGCGCATCTTCACATATAATTATGTAATTAATGTACGCAAATATTGTAAAACATTTTAAAAGAGTAAGAGTAACGGAGGAGTTTCTTGCCCATTTTTCTCCATACAAAAACAACCTTTTGGAAGAGGCGACTAGAATCAATTTTATTTTTATTTTAATTTTGACGTTCAAAAGTGCCTTTGTGCCTATTTGAAATAAATGATTTGACTTTGACTTTGCTTACATATTTATACTAAGTTCATTCCTTTATGTGTCGCCAAACGGGCGTTAGTAAAACAATATGCGATAAGGATGCCCGTTGTTTAATTTGTAGCGTTTGATTGTTTTTTTTTTTGTGGTTTACAATGAAGTCATTCGTTTGACTATTCGAAGCGGCAGCGTCACCCGGCGGCGCTCGACAGAGTCTAGCCTGAGCTCGTGAGAAGCAAAGCAAGTGAAGTTTTTTTTAATCGTTGTCCCAACTAGGAATTACTCCTGTATTGTGGGTGCGTTTACAGACATTTAAACTCACATACACAAACAGCCAGACCCAACTACCTGTAGGCAATATAAAGATTTGTTCCGTGCGGGAATCGAAACCGCGACACGCAGCGCAGCAGTCGATCCCTCAGCCACTGCGCCAACAGTATCGAATTGTTTCTAATAAGTTAATTATCATTATCATAATATAATAAAATTAACGACATCGGAGTTTAATTCCTTAGTATGTATTATAGTACCTGTAAGACCCTGGAGAGCAGCTAGATGGACAGACTGGATGCGGGAGCCGGAGGTCAGCGTGTTGTAGCGAAGCCTGGGTGAGGCTTATGTCCAGCAGTAATAATAATAATGTTTATTCTCATAAAAATGTACATTTTTTATCAAGTAGAGTGCTTAGTTTAAACTTACAGTACACAAAAGTATTAGCATTTCAGGCCGAACTAGGCATAGCCTGTATTTTAGCCTTCAACGCCGATCCCCCTGAGTTACAAATTAAGTAGGTACATATCTAATTATGACAGTGCAATGATCCCATGTATGAATGTAGGTACAGACGCCAGCACATCAAGCTACTACAATCTGTCAAATTTCTTTAATAGATTTAAAACTTTCTTGCTAAAGCATTAAGGTTCAAAGTTGATTGGGAAAATTTGACAGTTTCGGGTAGGTTGACCTGCTGGCGTCTGTACGTATATCTTATTCAACATATAAAGTAATAATTTAGAAAAAAGATTTTTTTTTTTTCTGTGATACTTTACTTGGTTCAATTTTAATAATAGACCTCATACCTTATCTAGGTATCTCAAGCAATTTTTCTGTCTCCTCATATGTGAATTTCTGTAGGTACTCGCAGTGGACTGCAATAGGCTGAGTTGATTTATTGAGGATCCCGGGAGAGAAACTAAACATACTTACTGCCACGGATATCGAGGGATATGGCTTGTAGGCGTGGTTCGTGTCGCCTACATACTATCATCCTAAACATATGGCATGAGACTATTGCCTAATAACGGATCCATATCAAACTACTTATGCCTACTGCATAAGTAGTTTGATATGGATCCGTGACGCATAGCGCTGAGATATAGATATTGATAATTGTTAGTTTTCATAAATACGAAATTATTATTGATTTTCATCAGTTTGAACAAGACTCCGATATCTATGCTTACCGCAATAAATACGTACCTAACAAACCACGACGCAGTAGGCATTCAACACAAGACTCGAACCCCAACGATATTTTTTACAATTCCCATCAGCGTACGAGACAAAGGCTTCGTAAACGAGCGCCAATAAATTTAAGTATTTCACATAAATTCTCCAAGAATCCTTAGCGGGAGATATAAGTACAGACGCCAGCACATCAAGCTACTACAATCTGTCAAATTTCTTTAATAGATTTTCAACTTTATCATTGAAGCATTAAGGTTCAAAGTTGATTGGGAAAATTTGACAGTTTCGGGTAGCTTGATCTACTGGCGTCTATACATCGTCTTTATCTGTAATCACTCTCAAACGTAGTTAATCATCAGCCGAGCGTATCAAATATAAAATTGATCGTAATGACTCGTTGATTGAATGTCATCGTAAAATACTACAAATATTCGACTTCGAAGGTTTATTTGGTGTTGAAAGAAATGATTATCTATAACGTGTAAGAATTTTGTTTGTTGAGAATGAATTTAATTTTTCGCAAGCTTAGGGTATCGGCCGCGACTTACGAGTTGTAGATCGCAGGTTTGAACCCAGACAGGAGCTTTATTTTGTATAAATTATTTCATCACCACTGCTCTCAAAACGATGAAGGAAAACATCGTGAGAAAACCGCCATGTCCTACCAACATTCAAAGACATGTGACGTCTATCAACCCGCACTGGGCCCGCGTGGTTGATTCCGGCCCACTCCGTCTGAGAGGAGGCCTGTGTCCCAACAGTGGGAACATTATAGGCTGATTATGTAGGGGATCAACTTTTATCAATCAATTGGTATGAAATGTTGAATGAAGTGATTGGAATGAAGTGGTCGCAATTCACAAGCGCTGCGGCTGAGCATCTGCAGTGCGATTCTGTAACCATCTCACCGTGAAATCTTAGGTGAAGTGAGCGTTAAGTGAGCTGTCATTCCAACTAATTCTAGGGATTGACACTATTGACAGCTTACTCTAAGCTCACTTCACCGTATTTTTCAGAATCATGAGTAACGTAAGACAGGAGAATCAAGGAAGAAAGGAAGGAAGGAAGGAGGGGGGGGGGAGGGGGCAATCAATTGATCCATAGATTTGTGTTCGCAGAACTTGACATAATGTATGGATCAACTGATTTTTTTTTCACGATTTCAGGATTGGTCCCGTAGTAAAAGTTGTTCATTATGATGAATACAATGACCCCTTTTAAGGATTAAAACGATCAAAATTTAACGGTGTATAAGATAAAAATCTACTTAAAACAACTCGTGCCGATTTGCTCGGGTGTGAATAGATTCTTACCCCGCGTCCTAACCATAAGCGATTCTCACGCGATTACGCGATTGACGCGATCGTTTGTATGAATTTAGAAATTCAGATAAAAGAGCGACACGGTCGCGTACTCGCAGGACGATCGCTTTTAGTTAGGACGTGGCCTTAAGATTATCAAATACGGAGAGATACAACTGAACAAACTAATCTAATACGATCAGTCTTGCTCATATAGGTACACGAAACGGTCGAAATGTTCAGTTTTAACGATTTGCCTTTAAAACTAAGCGTCGCCGCTTTGTAAGAGATCGATCTCATCGGATCAACAGCCACACAAGGTTCGGATTCTATTCAGATCGGGCATCCGACGGATCGAAAGGTAAAACCATGTACGGTAGCTTTGCAACAAATGCTAGATCGAACCATAAACATCGTGCAAGATCAGCGAATTTACCAGATTACACCTAAAATAGACTAGAGAAATAACTATCTAGAACGTGGCAATGGCGCCAGTCTCTTGGGTACGGACGCCAGCACATCAAGCTACTATAATCTGTCAAATTTACTTAATAGATTTTCTACTTTATCGCTTGAGCATTAGGTTCAAAGTTGATTGGGAAAATTTGACAGTTTCGGGTAGCTTGATGTGCTGGCGTCTGTATATTGCCATTCGACACCGATGCGGAGGAATTGTTCGATTCCATATTTTAGTTTGTTAATAGTTTTAGTTGGGTTAACTGAAAGTATTATAAGTATATAACATAACTCTTAAAACGGTGAAGGAAAATATCGTGAGAAAACCGGCGTGTCAGAACCAAAAATACGAAGTCATGTGACATGTACCAACCCGCGTGGTAGGGTAGATTAGAGTCCACTCCCTCTCGAAGAGAGGAGGCCTGCGTCCCGGCAGTGGGAACAAGTCCTGCAGAACTGGTAGCTTCGTTTGACAGGTCGTTGAGCTCCCTAAAATAGGATTGAGCAACACGATGACTGCTGCATGCATGCCGTCTGTTGGGACCGGTCAAACTGCAATGGGTCTTTCTTCAAAATTTCGGCATTTCTTCTCAGGGATCAGTTTGGAAATGCCAGCGCCATCTAGTTTTAAAATATTGACCAACAGTATATTGACGTTTAAAAGTGTCATAAAAGATCTACTTACAGAAATAAACAATAATAACGGAAATGAATAAAAATGAAACAAGCAAACTGTGGGAAGAAAAGCATCCACCACCTCCCGACTTCGTTAAGACCCAGGAACATTTGCCTGTCGGCCGTGATCTGCAGTAGCCTATATGGAAAGGTCTCAATCGATTGCCTACCCTAGTAGGGCACTGCAGACACAACTGGTCGAATGGGGGATTACTGACCCATCCAATACCCAGTGCGAGTGCGGTGCCTCTAATCAGACCATGCCCCACTTGCTGGAGTGCCCTAAGTGCCCGTACACCTGCATCTTGGATGACTTAATTAATGCCACTGATGCCGCAATCAACGTGGCCACCGACTGAGCTCAAACAATATATATAAAATATCGAAGAAGAGCATCGACACGAAAATAAGAAGAACACACACACACACATTTCATTTCATTTCGCAATATTTACTAACTAAGCCAAGAGAAAGATAAACAAAATTCCTCCAGTGAAACTTACAAGGCTAGTACTAAAACAATGGATATTGTGGTAATGTGTCCATTATTTATCAGCTTACTTAGTACTAACAAAAGACGTAACAATTTCCTGATTCCCCTGAACCTTGACCCTTGGCTGGTCAACCATAAAGTGTTCCGAAGAACCCAGAATTAATGCCTTTTTGTAACTATGTATATTACTTAGCTAAAGTAACTTACTGATTAGTTCCTTTATCTTGTGTATTACTGTCCTTTTTGATCGATGCTCATTAGTTTTGTCACAATTTTGACCGTATGGTTTCCTAGACATAAAGTGAAATATTAATAAAAATATATAGACGAATTGAGAACCTTCTCTTTTTTTAGAGGTGGTTAAAAAACTTTCAATGGAAATATTACATCATGTACTGCCTCGTCTCTTTTTGTACAGACGCCAGCACATCAAGCTACTACAATCTAACTTTATCGCTAAAGCATTAGGTTCAAGGTTGATTGGGAAAATTTGACGGTTTGGGGTAGCTTGATGTGCTGGCGTCTGTACTAGTAATTTTGATATTGGTTTTGAAGATGACAACACTATTGAAATTGAAAAATAACAGGAACAAAAACCGTTGCCAAAAAGTCAAAAGAAACAGTCATCATAAAACGGGTTAGTAAAATCTAGAGCATAAACCAAACCTGATATGATTTAAAAAGTAAGCAGCTTACTTACTAATCAATGCATAACATGCATAATCAGCCTATAATGTACCCACTGCTGGGAATCAGGCCTTCTCTCTGTGAGAGGGAGTGGGCCGTGCCGTGATCCACCACGCGGGCCCAGTGCGGGTTGGTAGATAATAATAATATCCCTGGACATTTCACACAGCGCCATCTAGTCCCAAGCTAAGCAACCTAATGCTTGTGTTATGGTAACAAGATGGCTGATAAACTACTTATATACATTTTTTTTTTGTAAATACATACATATTATAGATAGAAAAACACGAAGTCATGTATTTGTTCCGAGTCTGGACTCGGAACAAATACATGTAGGTCATACAAATATTTGTTCCGTGCGGGAATCGAACCCGCGACACGCAGCGCAGCAGTCAATCGCTTAACCACTGCGCCAACCGTGCCGTCCATGTCACATGTCGTCGAATTTTGGATTGCTACTCAATAACTCATAGAAAAGTTTACCTCATGAATGTCTGACCTTGGGGCCTAAAAAGGCCACTTCAAGCAATACCTCTAAAAGCTATTCATTTCCTGAATTCCCAGCAGATCATTAGCAATTCCTCTAATTTTCGTAAAAATTCATTTCATATTTGGTGTAAACATTGCCGCATGAAAAAAATAAAATTCGTAATTTTATCGGTAAATTTTTCATTACAGTTTTTATTAATCAACTTGGTTTGTTATTTTTTATTTCTACAGTTTAAGTGTTATTTCATTGTGATATGAATTGCACACAGATCATATTATAAATTGTCAGTTTGTGACCATTTTACAATTTTTAATATGATTCATATTGTTATTCTATTATGATTCTACCAAAGTGGCCTTTTTAGGCCCCTTATGCTCAATTTCCCCATTTTGTTGTGATGTTACTCATTGTGCTTCTCGACTAGGACTTTTAACCTTGGTTTTTGAAGATGACAACACTATTGAAATTAAACAGTTTTTGTTTCTGTTCATAGCAGACCAAAAAAACTACCCAAATTGTTAAAGTAAACTGTAATCACACAAGCAGATCACTAAAAAATACTGCATAAACATACGGATATGATTCACCCAAAATCCTTCAAAGAAATGTCCACAAAATTGCGGAACGATCCGACAAACGATAGAGCACTGTTACTTACGACATTCAATACACCTCTCATAACTCATTCAGTGCCGAATACCCAACGTTTACGGCCACAAAGTTATATTTAAATAAACTGCGATAAATCCTCCTCTCAACACATAAAAAGATATATATCTCAGATCTCGGGGATTCTGATATTAATTTCATATATCTTATATCTCCGCGACTCGGTTTTAAACCACAGAATAGAGAATTACAGAAGGTTGGCTCCATCCAATGGGAGAAAACAGGCACACGCAGACAACACCATAAGTGAACGATCATGGCGAACTCCATACGTACGTATGGAGTTCTTAAAACAAATGCCAGTCGCAAGTGCACTTCACTCGCTGTGCGTGAAGCGCCCACACAAAAATGTGGGTGCGTTTACGCTCGTTTTACGGTCCCGACCTTCTGCATCTATCCATTATGTGGTTAAACGCAACGTTCGCGTTTCAAGACTTCTTGATACGCCAATTTATGGCGTCCGAAAGCTTTTTATTGGTCGATTTTTATGTGACGTCATTGCATACGTTACAAAGTACGGTTTACAGTTATTTTGAATCGGTGACAGTGGATAAAATATGGCGTAGGCGTGTTTATTTATAATAAAGTTTTATTGTTGTTGTTCGTAATGTTCGGAGGCTTCCGGCAGTATTTACGAGTAGTTATGGTTTTAGTTTTGAGTGGGTGAGTTATGAGTTCTTCGGCTGGGAACTTCCGTTTAGCATTGGTAGTAGACTCTTAACGCCCACATTTTCTCGCCGGCTTTTAATATGCGTTTAATGATAGGAGGGTTAGTCTGTTTCCTTATTACGTAACAAGCATCATCAAATCAGACTTGAAGTAGGTAGACAATTCAGTTAGAACACTGCTCCTCCTTTTTTAGAAGTCGGTTAAAAATACATAAAGCCGATTGGCGTAGTGGGTTAGTACTATGACAAAATTACTTTAGGATTTAGTAAGAGGGTAGTTGTAGTAAAAATGTTTAGGGATACAATACATGTTTATTAAGGCCCATGACACAGTGATTGTGTCACTGCGTTTAAAGTACTTAGATGGGTGTTATTATTGTGAATATCATAATGGTGCATTCTGGCGTCGCAGCCGGCCGCTGCCAGCCACTGCCTCTGCCGTTCCGGTGTAAACCGGCCCTTACGATCAAAAATAAACTCACATAACAGTTATGATGAAATCAGTAATTAAATCAACATCCAAAAATTCCCATAAATCAACAACCAACATTCCGACACAAAAATCTTGGCAACTCCAAGATTAATACACGAACAGGAAGTAATATAAAGAGATCGGATAGCGGTCCGCCCATCTCATGGGTCCCATACGACGGTTGGGTCCAAGGTTGGTAAGTAACATGCCATGGGCGGTGCCGCACTGATGACTAAAGGTGGTGGGGAATTGTATGTTAGGTGGTTGTTAGAAGGTTAGTGTGACAGGAAGGTGGATGCGGTTCAGGTCATGTCAAGTTAGATTTCATTGGTTAGAGTGCCTACTTGATTAAATGGAGGAGGGTTTGAGAATCTATAACACTGTTAACATAGAATGCGTGATTTCACCTGCATTCTGTACCTACCTACAATTTGTATTTAAAAACCATTACGACACCATTACATCAATCCATCCTTCCATTAAAACCATTTATTTATTTTTACTTATTTTCTAACTAGGGTTCCGTACCTCAAAAAGAAAAACGGAACCCTTATAAGGTCACTTCGTTTTCCGTCTGTCTGTCCATCCGTCAAGACCCTTTTTCTCAGGAGCGCGTGGAGTTATCAAGTTGAAATTAATCCCTTGAAGCAGTGAAAAATCAAACTTCTAAGTCAACGCAATCAAAAGATACGGCGTTTATGTTCCGGAATCAAAACCTATAGGGTACTTCCCGTTGACCTCGAAATTTGGCAAGAAGCAATGTCACGTAGCACAAGTAAAGGAAAAAAACGTAAACTGTAAATTTTTAGTTACATACCTACAAAGGTTAGTTATACCCACACTATCGTCAGGATGGCTAATAGAGAATCGCATCGTTCGCTTATTATTCCATTTTATAACTCCTCCGTGGCGCGTCTCTTGTCCCACAATTTGTCCTCTACCCACTGACTTCGCGATGTAAATATATTGTCGCTAGTTTCGGGCACAAGTACGGAACCCTCGGTGCGTGAGTCCGACTCCCACTTCGTCAGTTTTTTTAAAGTTAATTAGGATAACAGATAAAGTTAAGTACTTGCAGTGTAAATTGAATTCGAATCAAGAATTACGTTATTGAGATAAGTATTTCCTTGACTCCAATCACTAATGTTACACATTCTTGTCTTTAAAAACAGGAATAAGTTTTTTTTTTTGCTTTTCTCTGACAATAAAACGGATGACCAAAATAACCTGTATTATAAATACAATATTTTTCTTTGGTAAATGACAAAAAAGGGTTTTAGAGGCACACCCATCAAATAAATCGTCAACTCGAAATCGAAATCCGGGGAAAATATCAAATTTCTTACGGAGAATTGCACCGAAATCTGCGCAATCGCATCTATCACACGATCAGAATGCATGAGTGAGATGCTAGCAGTGTGCGAGCGAGAGGACCGAGTCACGTTCCACGGTTTACCGCGCATCGATTTAAAGTTATAGTAATGAATATAATATAAATAAGTTTTGCAAACTGGTCACAGCGAATCTGAGGAGTCGTGTAGGGGATTTTTTAAGTTTGAAAATATAATTAATTAGGCTAATCAAGGAACTCTTATGAATTCTCACTGCGATATCTTCATTATTTAGAAAGATACATATGTATATTATACTTGTCTACTTGATCATTTAACTGCCCCGTTGGTCTCGTGGTTGCAGACGCGACTGCTAAGCGTGTGGTCCTGGGTTGGATTATCAGTGTGTTAGTTTTTCCATTAGAAATTTCTTAGTACCAGCCCGGAGTTTGGAAGTTAGCGGTGTGATACCTGCGTGCCTCGTTAAGTACGTTAAGCCGTTGGACCTACGCCTGATCTCTCTACGGTCGTGTTAGATTGCCATCCCATTGGACATCCATCCCAACGGACATGTGAGACTGAGCGATGATTGAGTGCACCCGTGTCTGCGCAAGCACTTGTGCACTATAGAATACCTCCCGCGCCGAAGGTTAGTCTTAAAATTGGCCGCCATGGCTGAAATATGGCCTGGAGGATTATTATTAAAAAAAAAAAAAAAATAGTTTATTATCAGGCGTCAACGGCCCATAGCGTGTTAGTTTTACCAAAACTTAAAAACTATGTTAGTAGACTACTTAGGCGCACATGAGTATAAAAACAAAAAGAAAAAGAAACACACAGCCACCATTGAGAGGATGATTTATCACGTCCCATGTCTTACATGTAGCTTGATAAACCTATCCATTGTTGGCCCTTCCAACCTTTCTGAAAAAACCTTCAGGATGCTGTTGCTGCCTCCCCTCACCCTGCGCATCACTGATGCCACCTTCTTGCGCATGATCGCGAAATAATCGTCCGTGTGCGCATCAGCGAACATCCCTGACGGAAGTAAGGCGGAAGCCTCAGCAGCGCCCTGAAGGCATTGTTGTGTTGGATGCGCAGTGCGCTGTCTGCTTATTACTTGATCATTTGAGCGAGATGCTCTTCAGTGGGATTGAGAGTTCTGGATTTATAATACGCCCACAGCAGGACTAAGACTTCTTGTCATACAGAGAAAGCACGAGGATTGATCACCGCGCTTGATCAAGACGGGATGATCATATCAGACATCCATCTAGGATCCAGGTTTCTTCACGATGTTTTCCTTCACCGATGTCCCAGATAAGAAAAAGTGACATTGGTACTTGCCCAGATTTGAGGCCACAACCTCGTATAGGATTTCTGTTATTATGCCGCAATGCCCTAAGAGCACCTGCCAGAACTACTAATGAACATGTATTGCAACATTTCCGGGCGTACTTTGAATTTACTTTAGGTAACTATAGCACAGATAGCGAACAACCCAATTTTCACGAAATGTCTAGGCAATTGACAAAGTAAAGTGCCTGCTGGGTTTGTGCTTAAAATGGTGAAGGAACACACTGTGAGAAAACCGGCGTGTTATCGAACCTGAAATTCTAAGACATGACAAAATGCCCAGGGAATAGACAAAGTAAAGTGCCTGGCGTGCGTGTTTGAGTTCCGGCCTTTATATATTTCATTTCATCACCACTGCTCTCAAATCGGAGAAGGAAAACATCGTGAGGAAACCGGCAGTTCCTCGAACCAAAAATTCGAAGAGATGTAAGATCTACCAACCCGCACTGGGTCTGCGTCATGGATTATGGGCCCATTCCCTCTCACAGAGGGGTCCCGGCCTGTGTCCCAGCTGATTATGCTATGCCTAGGCAATTCATATGTTGAACCGGGTAATATCCAAAAACGAAACAATGAACGTTTATCCCCTTTAAGCTCCATTAAGAACGCTTACAGAATACCTACGCCCTCATCTTCAAAAAGAAAAAAAGGTAAAATGTAAAACAACCGGAAATAAAGTTTAAAGACCGTCACTTAGGAAAGTATCTTAATTACGCTAAGAGAGATATCGTAAAAAATCTAGATAACTAAAATTAAGCGCGTCTTAAAATTCAGGCCGAAGCATTTACTTTTATACGAAGCTCGTTAAAACTGGCTATAAGTACTGTGAAGGGAGAAGTGTAAAAATCCTCCATCTCCAAATACGACCCCCAATTTTACATGGTTCTTCAGTCAAAGTCAACCCTATACTAATATTATAAACTGGTAGAATTTGTGAGTGTGTATGTATACGTGGAGTTTCTTGCCCGTTCTTCTCCACAGAGATCTACGTTTTGGAATGGGCAACTAGCTTCAACTTTCTGACTAACTGACCGACAATTTAATTTTGACAATTCAAAAGTGCCTGAAATGGTTAAAAGGTTTGAATGTCAAACAAGAAAATAGAATTGATTATAATTGCCCATTCAAATTTTCTTAGGTTTTTGCAATTTGCAGGTCATTGCCAGGTTGTATGTTGAACAAAATATTATTCGCGACCGTAACAAGAATTTGTTTACAGAATTAAAATTATTAAAATCATCAATACAACCCTCTAAGTTCATACAATCCATTTGATTGTTCAATCGGCCTGCCTAGACTTTTATCAACTATATTAGGGTAGATTTTCAGTCTATCTGGATGCAGCTGAATACCAGTATTTTACATGGAGCGACTGCCTATCTGACCTCCACAATTCAGGTAATGAGTAATACGTTACCCCTTGGTAAAATTGGCTGTCAGACCTTCGGGCTTCTGACGACCCGTAACGACTCTTAAAGATCCACAAATGACAGCCGGGAACCACGGCTAAAATTGCTTTCCGAGGCACGGACAAAGTAAAGATATTTATACTCTGGCACGGAGGTGTCTTGGTATGTGAAGATGGTCACCCGTCCACGGACCTACCGCGGCAAGCGTAGATTAACCTGATCGATCGACCCGTACGGGTGTTATTAGTTAGCCACGAGCCCCTCTTGGCATGGCAGTCCATAGGTGTCTACTGTAGTGTCTTCTAAATGGTACTCTAATGTCTTTTAAGTTGTAACCAACTAACTAACGTAACTTGAGTTTTCCGGGAATTAGAAAACACAAAAAGAAAAAAGTCCCAATGTGCCCTCCATCTTTTATACCAAGTAATAAAAAGTTTTTTGAAAAAAAAAAAAAACAACCGACTTCCAAAAACGACGCAACAAAATGAAAAATAACTTTAATTTCGGAAGTCGGTGTCGTTGGGTTCGCATTTTCGTTGTTTGCCACCGACTTCCGAAATTAAAGTTATTTTTCACTTTGTAGTGTCGTTTTTGGAAGTCGGTTGTTTTTTTTTTCAAAAAAGTTTTTATTTTTCACTTTTAAGTGGTAATTTTTACCAGTAATTTTGGTTTAAAAACCAAACTACTGAACCGTTTTTGATGAAATTTCTATGGGACCATTTGGAAAGTATACCCTTTCCAACAAAAAAAGAATTTTTCAAATCGGTTGACAAACGACGGAGTTATGCGCGAAGAAACATTTAAAAAAAAATACAAACATCCGAATTGAGAACCTCCTCCTTTTTTAGAATCGGTTAAAAACTAAGCACATCCAATCTACCCTGCCAAGAAGATTCACCAATATTTTACACAACAAACAGCTAAATGTAAGAACAAGGAGAATTAGATAATAATAATAATTATAAAGACAATAATTATCCAGTCAGTAAGTTTAATAAACGATGTAATTCTATCTCTACTCATAATGATGTTCCTCCCGACATCTTAGTGTAAATAATGAGCAGATCCTGGAGAAATATATTGTATTGGGTGAAGCCTGCGTAATAATTATTAACATAGTTACTTAGTGGTTATGTTAAGGGGGAAGGCCAGCCCCGTGAAAATCAAATGCGAATGACTATTTCATGAAATATCAATCAAATAACTGGGGCGCTTGTGGCTAAGTAATAACAGCCGCACGTGTCAAACGATCAGGTTAAGTTACGCTTGCCACGGTTGGGCCGTGGATGGGTGACAATATTTATGTATCTAAGGGCTTTTGGTATCAAGACCCTCCGTGTCTCGGTTAGCATCTTAGGCTGTTGGTCCCGGCTGTCATTCGTGGATCTTTGACAGTCGTTACGGGTCGTCAGAAGCCCGAAAGTCTGATAACCAATTTTACCAAGGGGTAACGTATTACCCAGTAACTAGGTTGTGGAAGTCAGATAGGCAGTCGCTCCATGTAAAATACTGGTATTCAGCAGCATCCGGTTAGACTGGAAACCGACCCCAACACAGTTGGGAAAAGGCTAGGCAGATGATGATCGACTGCCATGACTGCGTAGTTTGACATGAGCAAGCAAGTGGCTCAATGGCATCGTTTAACTAGCAATAATGCGTAAAGAATAAAACTTTAAAAAGCCAGCTTTTGGATTCTCAAAGCTCGGCTTAGCGCCGAAAGATGAGAATCCAGCAGCGCGATTTTGTTTAGGTATTAATTAAGCTGTCGCCTGGTTTTAGTGAAAACGGCCATACAAGTTTTTAACGATTTGGGAAAGCCGAGACCTGAAAGTAACCGAACCTAGACCTTTTTACAGAACTCAACGCCGTACGTCGTGAAAACCAGCGCTTTCTCTATCTTGCATAGTTATACATTATACTGAGCGACGGCCATTTTGCGTGGAAGTGACGCATATAGTGTGTCTTTTCTTTATGCGTCACGTTAAGTGCAAATAAATGTTTTTTTCTTTCTAGAACTAAGTAGTATTCTGCTGATAATTTACAATTTAAGACTACTAAAATCAAACCGTCAAACGAGGTGATCTGGCAGAGAACCAAAGTTGTCGACATAGCTCACAGAATAAGCCAGCTAAAGTGGCAATGGGCCGGCCATATTAGCCGTAGAAACGATGATCGTTGGGGTAAACGTGTTCTTGAGTGGAGACCGCGAATAGGTAAACGTACGGTAGGACGCCCTCAGGCTAGGTGGAGCGACGATCTTCGCAGGATGGCTGGTAGCGGCTGGATGAGAGTTGCCGAAAATCGAGTTGAATGGCGTGCAATAGGAGAGGCCTATGTCCAGCAGTGGACTGCTGTAGACTGATGACGATGATGAAAATCAAACCATTAAATTAAACAGTTGCACTGGCAAGTAGGTATGTACAGACGCCAGCACATCAAGCTACTACAATCTGTCAAATTTCTTTAATAGATTTTCAACTTTATCGCTAAAGCATTAGGTTCAAGGTTGATAGGGAAAATTTGACAGTTTCGGGTAGCTTGATGTGCCAGCTGGCGTCTGTACTATGCCAATGAGCTCTCTTGTTATAATATAATGCATAAATCATTCTCCTGTTATATATTATGCTGAACAAAATCAGAATACTCGTACATACTAAAATGCAAAACTTGCGAGTTATCGTGAAATAGCTCGGAAAATTCACTGTTTACTCCTATCGTGAGATTGACGGAAGATTCATGACCTAGAAAATATGCTGGCAGCTCAACGGAGGATAAACTAGAGGAATTTCCTCTTTGCATTTTCTTATACTTACAGTTTCGTAGAAACTGTAATACTTGTGTAGTGACCTAATTCTTCAGCACATATTATAACAACGTGTTTTTTTTTATATCCCTTAGCTCTAGTAATTTTGAATCGGCGCCAAACAATCAATAAAAAACAAAGATCAATAAATTGCCTTAAATTTAAACGGCGACTCAAAATTATTTAGGTATACTTACATAAAAACGAAAAAGGTTTATTATTTTTTGCTTTTCAGTTTTTTCAGCGGTTTAATTTTTTTGTTAAAAAGTTTTTATTTTATAATTTTTTGTGGCTATAATCAACTAATTGTTTGCCAAAGGGCAGGCATATGTGGCACTGAGTAAAATAATAATACACAACTCAGCATTCAAATCTGTGAGTGAACAATAAATCACCCCTATTTTCACACCCTTAGGGTTACATTTTTGTTCAAAAGTTATATGGGACCAACTTTGGGGTATACCGTTTCCAATAAAAAAAGAATTATCAAAATCGGACTACTCTGTAAAAAGTTATGCGTGGTCATACATAAAAAAAAATATATACGCGTCGACTTGAAAAGCTCCTCCGTTTTTTTTTTTTCGTCGGTTAAAAAATCAAAAGCAACAGCGTATGATAATGGTTGTTTGCAGATTAAGTTGGTCATTATGTTGGCTAGACCCAGTTCTTGATTCTTAATTATTTTGTCCCTACAAAAGGACAAGGACAACACCAATACAGATTCTTTAAGGACCGGCGTCACACTGTCTTTCATAATGTGCGAGTTGTAATGTATTTGAAGGTCATAAGTTCGATATACACTGTTGAGCATCCTAACATTATGAACTTTGTATTAAACAGGGTGTAAATAGACCCATTACGAAGCCGTCATCTACGCATTCTGAACATCAATCTACCTAAGTAACTTAGTGCAAAAATAATTTCTGGGAAACGACTTTAATTTTTGGTGTGAAAATTCGCTGTTTACGGTAGTGCGAAATGTAACACACGTAAAACATTGTGCTTATGGGTATATGTAACGGTACAGGACGTATTTAAAGCTAAGTTATAACATTTAAACTTTGTTTCGAAAGACATAAAAAAGTTGGAACTTTGACCTTCAATATCTCCGTAACCAAATTTTCTGGGAAGGTCCAATTTAAAAAAAAAATCACATTGGCAGAACCAGTGACTCTCGACTTCATTAAGCGTCTTTTTATACCCGTTAGGCACCTACAATCCTCATTATTCACACCGTCCTTTACACGAAACTTATAAACGTAATCTCAAAATGGAAGTCTCCATGGATCTTGTTCCGATCTACGGGAATGCACCGCGACCTCTCCCGCGTGCCTCAGCGTCCCATTCACAGTGCGACTGCTCCGCGTCACTGCGACACATATCGACGACTATTTCCATTTCCAACTCAAACACGCCCCTGTGATCAGTTTGCATGCAAATCTGACTGTTGTCTGACAAAAGTCGCTCTAAATAAGATTTTTGATTACCTTTTTAATATTCTATGAGCATTGTAATGTAGCAATTTCGTGTGAGATTATGAGTTGGTTTATTGTAATTTATTGTTGTACACGTTGTTGGAACTTGTATTACTTTTAAGTTTATTTAACTTTAGTCTTTTTGTTATTTAAAAGTTAATTTTCTTAAAAGATCCTATGATTATTAATAAATAATCTTGTCAGTGGCGGCATCTACATCGCCACATGTGAACTATACGTAGTTGACGCACACCGACGTCACGCAAAATCTCGCATCGCGCCAGTATAGTTTACCGCGCGACTAGCATATATACAACGCCCCCACCACAATCGTTGGGCAGTAGCCCACAAGACACAACACGTCTTGTCGAAGGATCTTCCCTTTTCTATGGAAAATTGCTAATCCATTGCTTCGTATGTTGGAAAAATTCGTCTGCTCAACAACGTAAATAACGCAATGAATGTTGTTGAACTGTCAAAATTAAAGCCATCGCTAGTCGCTACTGATAGTGTGTGCAATTAACCCGCTCATCAAAAACTTAATAATCATACAACCTTTTACTTTCAGTTGTCATTCAAGTTGATGACACAATACTCACTTACTATACGTAGGAGGGGCTAAGGTACTTACAGAAATAAAATCATTTATCAATTCATTCTGAAACTATCGACAATCTTCCGTCCCATGAACAGCCATCCTTATCCAAAAGCAATATTGTCCGGTAGATAACATAGTGCTGCTCGTTTGATTTGTTGTAGGCAACATTAGCGCTAAATCTAATGCCGTTTATTGCGGACTAAGTTATGGCACAGACATTCTAATTACATGTGGTACTGAATACAACTTAGATGTTGTAGTGGAGCTTGAGGTTTTGTGAGGAATTGATTAGAAGCTTGGGCTGTTATATAAATGTTTTATCCTTGATATGGATGAACCGAATCGTAGCACGTGGCATGTGGTTTCTGCTTACGGCCATGGAAAATAGGCGTTCGTTTATAGTTTCAAGCTTATTAAGAACTGTCTGCGCCCCGCAGTTTTACCCGCATAAGTCTCGATCTTGTAGGAATATTGGGATAAAAAGTCTACCCATGTGTCAATGTCAACCAAATCCGTTCAGCCGTTTTGGCGTGAAAGCGTAACAAACAAACTTACAAAATACCTAATGTTTTCTGTTTATAATATTAGTTTAGATTAAAAAAAAATATATTAAGGTAACATACAAATTTTCAGTCCATGAGGGACTTACAAAGCATGCATTATTGACTACATGGCGTAGGAACATACAACGAATTGTGAAGTGAATCGCTGCTCTCCTTGCTAGATCACAGAAGTAATCTGTAAGTATTTAGGAGAAACAAAATTTTATTATTTCTGTCCTAATCCATAACGACGTCTGCCAACCCGCATTGGGCCCGCGTGGTGGATTACGGCCCACTGTGTCCCAGCAGTGGGAACATTATAGGCTGATTATGAATCCAGAAATTTAGCAACCTACTGAAGTTTTTTGCATCGCTGCACACTGAAATAATACTTTGCCCTAATACTAAGGTCTGTAGTTTTGTCTCAAGCATTAGGTACTCGATTACATTTAAAAAAATTATGTGATATTGGTATGAGATCTACATAACAGTTTTTCAAATTTCAAAGAGACTCATGTTTAAGCGTAAATCTGAAATCCTTATTGACTATAATATTCCTTTTAATCCTTATCAATTCTTCCTTTCTTATTCGTTCTCTCTTAGAAACATTTCAACCACAAAACTGCTAATCAAACAAGGTCGTCTCCAATTTTAATTTCTTTATCAACCAATGCCCGGTCCCCTTCCACCATTCAGCCAATAAGGTCATACTTCATTCTAATTACATCCAATACCATCAATATAAGAAAAGCCTACAAAGGCCGACTAATGTGCTCTTTGACTCCCGATTGCGGAACCTTATTGTGCCGATAAGACTGGTTTAAGACCAAACAACACTTTATAGCAGTTCAACGTTGTATAGTAATGGCTGAAACTTTAATAGATACTGACCAAAACATTGGAATTTCAACTTTAATTACACTAAAACAAAGTCGATTTCAGAATGACAGCAACAGTTCCAGAAGGTTGGATGTCCAAATTTCGACTGCAATGGAAATTCAAATTTAGTAGACAAAGTTAAAGTTCAAAATTCTGTAAACACCCATTCTAAGTCTTAAACAGGGTGATGTATAAATATACAGCGTGTTGGAAGATAGGGCTTTTTGCTAGTACGTTAGCCGTTTAGGCTAGATCTGTTTTCTAAATGCGTGCGATATACTCTAAGTTAGTTAGTACAGTTGTAGTTTAACGTTAAAAGGGTTTCTTGAAGTTATTACTGTGTTTCGCACATGACTTTTGTTTCGGAGATAAGTCTTAAGTGCTTGTGGGTGGGTGATATAAACTTCGATGTTTTTTTGTGGTGGAGGATGAATTGGATTAAGTGCATAGTAGTGCCTGATATGAATAGTAAAGAACTGTTATGGTTTCAGAAGTAAAGAACTGCCTATAAAAATTCGAAACTACAGCCAAAAAATACATCTTTTTACATAGAGGTTAGATAGAACTGACTGCAATAAAAATATAGGTACTGTCGCCAATACCTATATCTGACCACCGTAAGGAATATTCCTGCTTCCAGCGCATATTATTAGTCGACCTAAAAAGGATCCTCTTTTGTTTTACTTTCGGACGCAGCTGTGGTCATCATGTGCACGGGATTTTGTTTTCAAAATGGGCAGATATAGCTTTTGGCGATAGTACCTACCTGGCTGTTCTAATTGAAAAAAAAAACTGTGCAACCTTTTAAATTCACATACGAAACATGCTTAATGCTTCAATAATAACCTACAACCAGCCCAAACACAGTGTGTTTGATACACAAATAACCCACGTCATAATGACCACTCAAACAACCCTTGAGTAATGGTAGCCCAGCGGTAACGGCCGCGACTTACAAGTCGTAGGTTTGAACCCTGACAGGCGCTTTTCTTGAAATTATTTCATCACCACTGCCCTCAAAACGGTGAAGGAAAACATCGTGAGGAAACTGGCATGTTGTACAACCAAATAATCTAAGACATGTGACATCCACCAACGAACACCGGGCCCGTGTGGTGGATTATGGCCTGTTCCCTCTCACAGAAAGGAGTGGGGACTGTGTCCCAGCAGTGGGAACATTATAGGCGGATTATGCTAAACAGAGAGGGCTATGCTTGCCGGCGTGATCGGATCAGAAATGAAGAGATTCGCAGGAGAACCAAGGCAACCGACATAGCCCGAAGAATTGCCAAACTTAAGTGGCAGTGGGCAGGGCACATTGCTCGCAGAACAGATGGCCGATGGGGCGACCGCGTACCGGAAGACGTAGCGTTGGAAGGCCTCCCACAAGGTGGACCGACGACGATGATGATGCTAAACAACTCTTTATCAACACAATCACTCAATAGCTACATTATGATCACCATTGGCGACCTTATTCCACCCATTACTGACTGAAAAAAAGGGTAGGACTCCGTTTGTTCCAATATAATTATGCTTCCCTGGTCTTAAACTCACATAGATCAGAAAAAAAACACATTCCCCACACCAATTTCATTATCATTGTCCTGTTGCCCCCCTCCGTGCCTCGGAAAGCACGTTAAGCCGTTGGTTGTCATTCGTGGGGATCTTTGACAATCATTAGCCGAAGTCAGAAGCCCGAAAGTCTGACAACCAGTCTTACCAAGGGGTACAGTAACTGGGCTATGGAGGTCCGATAGGCAGTCGCTCTATGTAAAATACTGGTATTCAGCTGCATCCAGTTAGACTGGAAGCCGACCCCAACATAGTTGGGAAAAGGCTGGCAGATGAAACACGTTTGCTGTTATCCTAATTTATTTGGGGTCGACGCAACATGTCTTTAGGAGTCTTCCATACTTCTCTATCAGTCATCATCTAATTAGTCACTCCCTTTCTAGCCACATCATTCTTCACACAATCCATCCATCGTTTCTTTGGTTTTCCCCTACTCGTATCCACATTCATACTCAAAACTTTCCTGACGACATTTTCCTCATTCCTCACACAATTTATCACCACAAAAAGCAATTCTCACAATTTCCTCAACACCCAGCCCTAATCTGACCTTATTAAAATAACGCGTGACATAAAGTAACTGTAAAGAATGTCCAACACGGCACTGAACCCGCTACATGGGATATAATTCGCGCGAATGGGGCACAACCGCTATCCACCTAAATGTACTGGATGCTAGATAGTTATCTTTTATCTACGCATTACAAGGCTGATAAGATTGTGTGGTTCTCGGTTTGCTTTTACGAGTATGGTGAGGAAAGAGAGTGGTGTCATGATATTACTCTTTGAATACTTGCATAGTTAAAGGATTGTGCGAATGTGCGCAAAATACGCGCTTTGACGTGACGACTTCCACTTCGACGCCGTTATGTAAATAAAGCTATTACTTAGCTGTCATCTCAGTATTCATTCTGTCCAGCCATAATACAATTATCATCATGCATTGATGTCTTTCCCTGCTCTAAGTGCGTTTGTCCACCGCAGCCGTCATCGGAACGTCATCGAGAACTAGATGACGGCGCCGAAGTAACGATATAATTACTATATCCGTAGGTCCGTCACTCGGCGCGCGGCGCCGTCATTCCGGCCGCCGAAGTTTTCAGTAGTTCGGTGCGACCGCCTTAAAACTCGGACCGAGATTGTAACGAGCCGATAAAATATAATACAAAACACTTTTGATCTTGTCCACACACTACCGTCGCACTTGCACCGTTCGCCCGACTTTTGTTTTATCTATCATAATATTCATAGCATACTGAATCAGTCTTAGAGTGGAGACCGCGTATCGGCAAGCGTAGTGTGGGACGCCTTCCAGCTAGATGGACGGACGACCTAAAGAAGGTGGCTGGGACAGACTGGATGCGGAAGGCGGAGGACAGGATGAGCCTGCGCAGCCAGAGAGGACTATGTCCAGAAGTGGACTACGGTAGGCTGAGTTGACTGAATCACCGAATTCTGTCGCAGTGGATAAGCGATCGCGGACACCGGGACATCATCTCGTTGCTCGGTGACGTCTCAGTGAACTGCGGTGGACAAACGCCCTAATCCTACCATCTAAACTTTCCTCACGACATCACCTTCATTCCACTACTGACAAGAAATCTCTTTTCTTCACAAACCTATACAGCATTACCATCCTACATTACCCCTTGTCTCAACTCTTAACCGGTGGTTGTCATACTCCGCCATGCTTTATTGGATCGTCCTGGAGGCTAAAATAAGAGTAATGAATATAAATAATGTAGACTCTGCAAACATTATTGTTCTTTATGAGTATTGATAAATTATTAATACGCTTTGTGGAGCCGCCTCGCAATGTTCGGAACCGGTTCGGAAAGTTTCAACCATCTACGGATATTTGCAATTAGATTTAAAGAACATCATTTGCATGTGTGCCGGTACTGTTAACTACCTAAGCTAGAATTTAAAAGCAACTGTAGTTAATGTTTTTTTGTTGTGTCTCACAGAAGGAGGAGGCTTGTGTCCCAACAGTGGGAACATTATAGGCTTAGGTTTAAGTCACTTATTACTGTTGATATGGACGTAAACGAAACAAAAGGAATATGTTAAGATTGTAGCAGGTGACGTTCTGTAACGTCTGCCTACCCCCATGGGAAGAAGGTGTGTGATTATGTGAGTCGCCATAACACAAAATAGGTGAGTAGTCAGAAAATAAAATAAATAAAAATAGTTTATTGGTAAAAACAAGTTTAGGTATAACAAAGATTTTGTGATTGGATCCTCCTTATAGATAGATAGTGTCTGTGTTAGGAGAGTCCGCTCTTCTAATAGCAAGTTGTGATAAACAAAAAGCAAAACGTATCATATAATTTTTATGTTACTTTACTTTAGAGTGCTACCAAATTGAAGCCGGTAAAAACAAAAGCGAATCATACAATATCGTCCATACCCTGCGTTTTTGTGCATTTCCCTTTCAACCAATTAAAGTGAATCAATTTGGTTGAACCGTGTAACATTGCTATTATTATATTTAAATATAATGACTTCAAGAAATGTTTTATGAAATGGTTAATTAGCTCCTACAATAAAACCTACCTATGTTAGCTGGTAACTCGTTAATTATAACGAGTTACTTAGTACTAGTAAAGTCACCATAAGCTTCATAAATAGCTGTCTAAATTCTAAAATAATTTACGAAATAATTATCTAAGTAATTTTCTAAGTAATTATAATTTTCTCTCTCCAACATAAAAGCTATTCTATTTAAGAAAACATGTCAACTACACATGCACCCATAAAATAATATCTCCCTTTAAACTTATAGCCCTATTTGCAATAAAATAAACATCTGACTCCATTACTGCAAATATTTTCATTTTATTCAAATAATTATTTCAGATATTACGACCAGATTAAATTGTTTAATTACAATATAAAGTTGAGCAAATAACATACCGATGTCAGGGCTTAATTATTAATAAGAGATTGAGTAATAAATAATAATATAACGTTATTATTTTATGGTTTATGCTAATATAGATCGGATCGAGTCGAAATGGTTGTGAAACCGTTAGAGGGATTGTGGACTTAGGTAGAATTACGGCTTATTTTTTATTGATTGAAGGTATGCATAGAGAATTTGTAAATAGGTAGGTTTTAAAAGTATTAAAATTGTTGCCCTGGTTCTGATTGGCATCGATAAAACGAAACTGACATGGTTAGACACAGTGGCTGGGTGATTCACTTTTGGACTACAAAATCAACAGTCTTTTATTCAGATTAAGCTGGAATCAGCACTTTTTGAGAACTTAGATACATTAATATTTTGGGTACACTGGCGGACAAAATAAATGGGCCGTTTATTAGGCACTGGGCAGGGAGACGTGTGCGTACAGATGTACATGTGCCAAATTAATTGTTTTTTAATTGTGATGTCACTTTTGTTTTAATTAATTTTTCACTAACAATAGGTTCAGGCAATACTAACATATTATGGATCCTGTAATCTGAAATAAAGAGTTATTGTTATTATTAGACAGTTCCCCGAAACGCCAACCTACCAACAACCGTTCACCACTACTAGTGTTTTAGCTGGAAAGAAGAAGTAGCGCAACAAACTCTTCAGCTGCCCAGCCTTCTGTTTGGTATTTCTACAGGGTTGCTCCCTGCACGAAACAGTTACTTATTCCAGGTTAAGGTGTGAATGTAACGTACCTTTAACAATTTTATAACTGTTTATAAAATGTTTCTCTCTTTAGAACCGTTTTCTTTTATTTGGTTTCCATCATCCATATTCGCCAAAAATGTAAACAAATATGAGTTTATGGAAAAATAACTTTAATGTTTACACAATAAAGTTCAGTTTACGCTGCAACTTCAAATATTTTTATAACTTTTGCAATAGTGCTAGTCACTCTGAAATCAACTTAATTACCATTAAAATAAAGGTGATATTTGTTTAACTTGAAATAACTTCAATTTGAAACATAAATGAAATTTGAATATAGGTAATTTAGTCAGTCTGGGATCGTTCCTAAGACCTCAAACTCAACAAACTTGGCTTTTTAACCAATCTTCTCCTTCTTCTTCATGTCGCTGGCACGACTTTTCTCAGACCTTGTTGGCCCTAAACTTTGCCACATCCACGGCGTCGTCGGTGGCAGCGCAGTTGACTGCAAGTTGGACACAGAGGACAGGATAGAAGGTGGAGCATACTTTGCGTTACATCTTCCCACTTGTGTCCGAAGTCGGTTCGGGAACTTCCAAGTGGACCACGAAAGGTTACAGCCTGCAGGGAGATGCTCCTTTGGTGGTAGATACTAAGTGGGAGTGGTAAAGTATTTTGCCACGGTTTGCAACGGGCATCCAATACGATAGAATCACACAAAGTTTCGTTAATCTATAGTGTTATTGACATTTCAAAATTCACAACATTGAAAACGTTTTCCAATAAATACGTTGAAAGCTTTATAGGCAGTGCAACTATGTTATTAAATGTTCCAAGAAGTAGCTATGCGACAATGTTTGTTTGCAAACTTAAATACATTGTGACATGTAAAATATTTTATACTAGCCGCGCCCCGCGGTTTCACTCGCATAGGTTTCGTTCCCGTGGTAATATCGGGATAAAAAGTATCCTATATGTTAATCCTGGTTATAAACCATATGTGTGCCAAATTTCATCCAAATCCGTTCAGTAGTTTTTGCGTGAAAGAGTAACAAACATCCATCCATCCATCCATCCATACAAACTTTCACGTTTTTAATATTATTAGGAAGTAAGAAAATGCTAGTGGACAAAGTTTTTAAACAGATCGATTGCTTTGATAATTGAAATAGCTTTAAACCCGAAAAGGGGCCAAAACAAATCAGCCATGCAACCAGCAGATTTTTTTTCGGAAGATCAGTTTTGTGTGTTTCATAATGATGAGTTTAATCGGGTTTTCAGTCATTTCAATTACACCTTGTATATACTTTAAGAGCAGTGGTGGTCCAGTAATAACGGCCCCGACTTTCGAGTTGTATTTTTGGTCGTGGATTCAACCCCAGGCGAGTTACTACTATTGTTCTGTAATTTATTTCATTACCACTGCTCTCAAAACGGTGAAGGAAAACATCGCGAGGAAACCGGCATATCTTAGAAACAAAACTCCGAAGACCTGCGACATGTACCAACCCGCACTGGGTCCGCGTGGTGGATTGCGGCCTTCTCCCTCTTACAGAGAGGAGGCCTGTGTCCCAGCAGTAGGAACATTATATACTGATTATGCTAAGTAATACATAAGTCGGGCGGCTTCAGTTGATCTCGTAAAGAGGAGCTACCTCGACGGAACGGCTTCGGCAGCAGGGTGGTGGATGTGGAGTTATGTCGCAAACTATGCTCCACCTCCTATCCTGCCCTCTGTACCTCAAAACTTGCAGCCAAAGTGACTTCTGCGCTGCCACCGATAACGCCGTGGAAGTGGCAAAGTTTTGGGCCAGCATTTGAATAACTGTCATACCAGCGACAAGAAAAAGTTTATCTGACATTACTAAAGTCCGAACGAAGCAACCTTTATAAGCACGAAGATTTAGTTGCGACTTCAAAAAGGAGGAGGAAACCTCCGGCAGTTGTGGATCGATCGATCGATCAAAAATTCTTTTTTAATCGATAGGGTATGGATAGGGTACGCGTCGATCGTCTCGCCATCTCTTTCTGGGCCTGCCTCGGTGGCGCCGTCCATCTTCAGGCACCCATTGTGTTTAAGGTGGCGCAGGAAAAGAGTTCCTGGAAGGATTTGGGGGAGACCTTTGCCCAGCAGTGGGGCAGCAAAGGCCAAAGCAGGTTATGCCTGGCCAGGGATCCTATATAAATTTTATTAGCTTTGCTTGGGTTTTTGGATTTTTGAGTTAGCTTCAATAATACGTATTTTTTCCACTTAGTGTATATTGGTGATGTTATAATAACTTCCTGTCACTGATATTTACATAGAAAGTAGTGTTAAACGAATTTGTGTGGCATAACTAAAAAAAGAAAAATAAATACTTTTTTTTACAATATAAACCACCGACTTCCAAAAAAACACTACAAAGTGATAAATAACTTTAATTTCGGAAGTCGGTGTTGTTAGTTCCTTATTTTCGTCTAAACCGACCTTTGTAAGCACAAAGCATCATCATCTGCCTAGCCTTTTCCCAACTAACCGGATGCAGATGCATACTAGTAATTTACATGGAGCGACTGCCTATCTGACCTCCACAACCCAGTTACTGGGTAATACGATACCCCTTGGTAAGACTGGTTAAAACTAAATCTTTATAAGCACAAAGATTTAGTTTAAAGATTTAGTTTTATTCTCATAACATTATCTAACTTTACTAACATAAACTTGATTGTAAAAGACGCCATTATGAGCTAAATATGGTCGTTTTAAGTTAAGTATCGATCAGGCAATAAAGGTATTACAACCCACGATCGAAAGGTCGGATGTCTGCACTTTGGGTCCCTGTACCGTTCTGATGGTGTCATCCACCAGCTCATTTTATGTTCACGCCTTCACTAATGGGGTGAGCAGAGTTCGAGTGCAGTGTCGGAAGAAATACTGAACATGTTACACTTTAAGAGTCTCGTAATGCTATAGATTTGAAAATACTTCAGTTCATTGTCTATATGTAGAAATAACGCAAATATAATTATGGAAATATCTACAATAAAAAATAAAACCTATTCGTGCTAACCACCATTTTTCGCGTAAGTATTAGTATGTATGACTACTATGACTAGCAGCGTCCCGCGGTTTTACCCAAATCGATCAAGTCAAGTATCCTATGTGTTACTCTGTTCTATAAGCTATGTTACTGTAAAGTTTCATCAAAATCCGTTCAGTAGTTTTTGCGTGAAAGAGTAACAAACATCCATCCATCCATCCTCGCAAACTTTCGCGTTTATATAGGATAGAATAACCAAGTACTTATTACGAGAGTTGGAAGTTCATTTAATACTAGAAAAGAGCTGATAATCTTCAAACGGCTGAACAGATTCTCTTGAATCATAGCTAAGAACACTCTCGATCAAGTCACATCCACATCTCGAACAAAACCAAATTGGTTCAGCCGTTTGAGAGCTACGATGACGCAGACAAACACACAGATACACACGTTAAACTAACAGTCCTCTGTTTCCGTAGGGGGTTATAAATAGTGTTGCGCCTTCGATTGGCTTTAGTAGATATTTGTTACATGTTTACAGTTTTCAGGAAGTGCGGGCTAAATCCTGTTAACCACACTTTACCAAAACAACATAGATCACACACAACAATCTCCAGGATCAATAAACACTAAATATACCAAAGTTGCGTGTGCGCATAGTTAGGGGTCCACCGACTAACTGTAGACGCTATCGCGTAACGTCAGTGAGACGACCACGTGACGATCGATAACGTTTAACGAGACACATGGCGTACTTATAGGTACTATACAGTATACGTATTCTCCGTTCACATCTTTCCCGATGATAGACATAAAAACAGTGTGTTTACATGGAATGAAACAGGAAAAGTAATAGGTCTATCACAGGTTTCGGCCCAGTTCAAATCTAATGCCCATTTTTTCCAGCAGCCCTGAAATTCTTTTAAGCTATTATCTTAAGCTAAAACTCATAGTACGAAGTCAGAATGCTAGCCTTTTTTTTTTTTTTGAGGATGGGAAATCATCAAATGACCCCTCCCGCTCTGGGTGGAGCGGAAGAGAGTGTCAGACTCTTACTGACTAAAACCCACCCGTGTTCCTTCCTTAGCCCTTATGTTCCAGGGCAGCGGTAGCCCTTTCGGACGATCCCGCTACCCTGGAGAATGCTAGCCTGGAGCCGGATTTGACTGAATTACAATGACAGACTGCAACTAGACCCAAATTTTATAGAACAGGAGGGTATTGTTGAGCTCCTCAAGTTCTGAGTTGAGGTACATGATTACTGACTAGTGCTTGCACGGACTGAACGGGTCCACTCAAGTCTGTCTGGTACTTCCCTCAGAAGACCATTTCATCCGTTAATCTACATGGTCCTCACATGATCCGAGCAAGATTGGGACTTTAAAACAGACTTTGACCCCTGAGTTTGTTTCGCCAGTTCTTCTCAGGGGTAGTCAGATAGGAAAAGTCGACTTCATCTACCTTTTTTTTTCTTAACATGAAGTGTAAAAGTGATACTCAATACTCAATACTCAAATCTTTATTGCATTCCATATGTGTTTCATAGATGGTATATACAAGGTAAAAGATCAATATGGACCCTGTCGGGTACAGCAAAAATTTAGGAGAGAGGAAGAGAGCTAAGTGGCAATTCAGACAGAATAAATAATTTAATCTCATTAAGCTCACATCAGAGTCACAGTCTGATCTCAGTCTCAATCTGTCAAAAATACCTCTAATTTCCCTACATTTTGACAAGTTTTTGACATTTTGTTTGTCGCCGAGATGAGACTTCAACTAGATTTTGAACGTTTTAAATTACGAGAATTGGCCTTCTGATGTCATGTCAACCATTTCAATTTCTTACAATTCTTAATGTTTTTCATACTAAAACATAAATTCAGACACACCAAACAAATCATTACGTTAATATTTAAAAAGTTCTGTGTAAAGCTTAAAGCCTGCGTGCGCGCACAGTTAGCCGCGACGTTATCGTGTCACGTCAGCGACGTCAGCGAGACGACGGCGTGACGATAGCGACACAATGCGAGAAACTTTAATGAGGCTTCAGCGCCAACGGGTTCCTATCATTCAATAGTGTGTCACTTGTTTGGAGAAAGATGGCGGGGTGCAAGGTAATGGATGTTATATAAACACTGGAAATGAATGTAGTTTAAATTTTTTTGGGGTTTTATTGATTTCGAATAAATAAGTAACAGTGTCATATTTTGTAAATCAATATAAAAAGGGAACATAATCAGCCTGCAATGTTCCCACTGCTGGGACACGGGTCTTCTCAATCTTTGAGAGGGGCCGTCATCCACCACGCGGGCCCAGTACCCATTGGTAGACTGATGTCACATTTCTCCGAACTTTTGGTTCTGGGATATACCGGTTTCCTCACGATGTTTTCCTTCACCAAAGAAGGAAGAGTTGTTACATCAACCAATCCGCACTGGGCCCACTCCCTCACAAAGAGAGGAGGCCTGTGTATCAGCAGCGGGAACATTATAGGCTGCTGACTAGGTATTCTGAAGACTTAACATCTTTCAAAGGTATCCATGATCCCGCAAGACTATTAAAATTTTTCACAAGATTTGGTTTTATTAGATATCAAGAAAATTGTTCAACACAACATTAACCCGATAAAATCACGACACGCACCCACATTTCACCAAACACAAAACACTACTCGTAAATTTCGTACATTTCCCCAACCCTGCGTTTGCGCAGTTAGGACGCGGATGTAGTCGCTTATCGACGACATGGGACCGTGTGACGTCACGGGCTCAAGGGTCATCATGCGGGACTACGCCTACTCTCGATCGACGAGAGGTACCTAAGTAGGTAGGTACTGTAAACTAGGAAACATGAACGGTAGACGGTGGAGGTATGTGAAATAATGATTACGAGGTACCATTTTAGGATTTCAATAGGATGGCACATAAGTAGAATCTGCAAATATTTGCGTAAGTACGATAACTTTGGTATTGTCATCTTTGATGTCAAAGTTGGTGTCCGGCTTCGTATGCAGCACATTAAAAAACTATGTAATGTGAAATTTTCATATTTAAGTACCAACCTAAGATTGCTGCACTGCTGACTGCACAGGTCTTATAGCAACACAACAAATGGGACTGAGTTCAATACGAATCATTCGGATAACACCCTCGAATGTTACGAGCAGGATGTAACCTCTTAGATTGATTACTCAAACACTACATCAATCATCATCAGCACATCAACGAGAAACCGTCTTCTCCTGGGCAAAGGCACACAAGAATCGCCACAAGGACTGATCCACAGCAGAAGTGGCAACAAAATCGATTCCTAAACCGCTGGATTAATCTTACCGAGATTTTATTATTAACTTTCATTTAAGTACATTACCCGACCACCTGACTTCTGGTACTTCAATGATCTTTAAGCTGAACGCCCAGTTGTTATCGATAACGGATACAACGTACTGAGGCTAAAGATCGTAACTGCGCAAATACCGACGGTTGCTGCTACTGGATTGCGACCCGTCGTCCCTGGTAACTTTCATAATGGGAAGCTTTCCGCAGTTGTAGGTTGCGACATTGTGAGATTCCAATATTCTAGGTATCAATAGCTAGCTAGATATTACCTGAACAGTTCTGAATTAGCGTTAACTCCTGTATTTCTTGAAGGAATAAGTTAAGAAAGGTGTATCAGTTGACAGTTAGTACACCCATATTTTGCTAGGTGACGAGGTTCTAAGGGTTCGATGAAGTTTAATCGAAGCCTAATGTAAACTGTAGGTTGTACAGACGCCAGCAGGTCAAGCTACCCGAAACTGTCAAATTTTCCCAATCAACCTTGGACCTTAATCCTTTAGCGACAAAGTTGAAAATCTATTAAAGAAATTTGACAGATTGTAGTAGCTTGATGTGCTGGCGTCTGTACATGTACCTACAGGGTGTAAGGGACATTGACGCGCAAGATGTTACTATGAATTCAGCAGCAGCATGATTCTAGATACGGTTTTAAAAAAAAACTGCTATTTCATACATTTTGAACATGCAGGTACATGTATTACACTTTTGTATGAATAACCGACGAAAAATTCCTACGCTGCGAGGTCAAGAATCGAGTTCTGAAATCATGGTAGCAGTTTGTACGTCGATGTTACACCCTGTAAAGTAAGGTTGCGAAATTAAAGGGTTCAGATGGAGTGATTAACCAAGTGTTGAATTGAGCAATCAACCAAAACAGTGAATCTTGCATTTTCCTTCTATTTATGTGCCTTTTAATCCAATCAAGTGAAGGGCTCGTGGCTAATGAACATAATATCGAGCCCCGGAAAGCACGTTACGATATTGGCCCCGTCATTCGCAGATCTTTGACAGTCGTTACGGGTACTTAATCAGTTACGGGGTAACATGAATACACGGTACTATTCGCGTTACCCAGTAACTGGGTGGTGGAGGTTAGATAAGCAGTCACTCTATGCAAAATAATGGTTTCAGCTGCTTTAATTAGTAGTCTATTGCTAGTAGGAGTCTTAAGATTAGGTTACATTTGGTATTTACATTCGAAAAGTTTTCCTAAACATACAAAGAGGGTTTGAATTTTAGTGAATTTCTATTGACCTGGAGGCGTTCACGTTCAAAGTCTATTCACAGTCTTATCTCGGCGACAAACAGATGTCAAAAACTTGACTAAAATGTAGGGAAATTCCAGGATTTTTTGACAGATTGTGACTGAGATCAGACAGTGAACGTTCTTAAAATTACGAAAATTGCCCTCCAGACCTTTCCACTAAGTATTATCAAAAAAATTTAAACCCCAGAAACAAAACTAAATTCACACCAGCTCACCTCGATAACTTACCAACATACAACAATTTAGTCCCTTCAGAATGAGTAACCGTCTACTTTCAACATTTACTAGAAGCCTGCGCCTGCGCAGAACATGCGCTGACCCGGGCAAGTTATTTATCGTTGCGTTTAATAGGCACGGTGATCACTGCTATCAGAAAATAGATAACTACAGAAGGCCGGCTCCATACCACGAACTGTAAACCGTACTTTATAACATCTGTGATGTCACAAAACGGACCAATGAAAAGCGTTTTAACGCTATAAATTGGCATAACAAGAAGTCTTGAAAATCGAACGTTGCGTTCAAAGTAAAAACTAAAATGCCACCACCAGTCGACTGCGATGCGGATAAATTTTTCGACACTATATTTTAGTTTGTGAATAGTTTTTGTTAAGTTAGGGTATAAATTTGTTATTTTTATTAAATAATTAGGTTTTAACGCCGAATGGACAGATGGCAGGCTGCGCCACAACATTTTTTCCTCCGCCTTCCGCATCCAGTCTGACCCAGTCACCTTTTTAAAGTCGTCTATCCATATAGGTAGCTGGGGGGCGCCTACGTACGCGTACTTCGTACATCGTACAACGCTTGCCGATACCTACGCAGTCTCCACTCCAGGACTCGTCTACTCCATCAGCCATCGGTCCTTCGACAAACATGGCCAGCCCACTGCCACCTCAGCTTGCTTGCTTACGAAGCTATGTTGGTAACCGGTTATTTTCCGGAGAACTTCAAACAAATATGTGATTTTAGTTTTTTTTTTTAATTTACACATGAGGTTCAGATTACACAACTTAAATTTTTTTTTTTACTTTTACAATATGAAATCAACTTAATTTTCAGACAGCTACAGTTGATATTTGTTTTAGTGGAAATTACATTGACATCGCCGTGTGCACGCGTCTGTGTGCGTGCGCCTGATTTCACTCGTTGTGTGGAGCCTGCCTTCTGTATCATTCTGAGCCGCTATCATTGCGAATACTTTAACGATATAAAGATTAACTGTTACGGTTCAGTTTGCGGTTCAAACTATAAATATGGTGTTGTATTTGTTTGAGATAAGTAGATAGGCTTTTGAGGAGCCCGCTTTTGTTTAAGTTAGTGTTTTTTTTTTTGCAGTAGCTGTTACTAAGGGGCGTGTTAACGTTCACTGAAGAGTTGCGGGTTGATTCAAGAATTTTTAGTAATGACACAATGTGGCATCTGTCATATTCTGAAATATTTTTCACTACGCCAATTTTTCTGAGCTTTTCCTAAAATATCAGGTGGGTAACTGAGTAAAATAGGAATGGCTTTCATTTTGACAGTTCAACAGCATTCATTACGTTATTAAGGTTGTTGAGCAGACAGATTCTTCGAACATATGAAGCAATGGATGAGCAATATCCTTCAAAATGATTCAGGTTGTGATTCATAGTGTGTTACGCGATTAGGGTGCTGGTCATAATTTCTATTTCGATTTTTTTTTTTTTTGTAATGTTTTTAGGTTTTACATACTTACGTGCATATTGGGTTGGTCCAACCAGTTTACATAATTTCAACCGGAGCTCTTAGTCATGAGCCGATTCCGCGGCAAGGTCGCGAACCGAACTGCAGAGCTACCCCACTCCGTACGCAAGTTGCAGTGCCGGGCAGAGAAAGAAATAGATAAATAGAATCATCACGCTTGCTTAAAAGAAGAAAAATAATAATAAGGGACCAGACAGGAAATCTGGTTCCTTATTATTATTTTCCTTCACAAAAAAGTCAAGCGATATCATAGATTAGCTTGAAAAGTGGATTTCATTATCATCATCATCATCAGCATCATCAGCTGATGATGAGAGAGGTCTTTGTTTTTCTAGCAGTCCACTGATGGACAAAGACCTCTCCAATTGCACGCCATTTAACCCAATCCTCGGCAACCCTCCGCCAACTGCTACTAGCCAACCTGCAAAGATCATCACCATCCATCTAGCCTAGCGTCAGTGGTATCTGAATTTTGGGCCAAAAATGTTTGAACTTTTTGCCATCGATATACTAAGAAGAAGAGAACCTAGCCTTAGCCTACCTTATTTATTTATTTAACCATTTATGTACAGAACTGTCTAATTTCCCAATTTACCTTGAACCTTAATACTTTAGCGATAAAGTTAAAAATCTATTAGAGAAATTTGACAGATTGTATTAACTTGATGTGCTGGCGTCTGTACACGCATATATAAAAAAAAAAAGAAGATAAAACAGAACAGAAAAATAGGCCTTACGGTTTACCGCCGATTTGCAGTCTCTGTGCAAACTGAGAAAATTGAAATAGTCAAATGATAAATTATTTATTTTCTGTAAGTACAAAAATGTGTTTCTACGAAACTTTTACAAGTCAATCATATTTTTTTAAACTAGATTGGGTCAGCGTTTCCTATCTGACTACTCGAGAGGAAAGGCCGAAACAAACTCAGAGGTCACAGTCTCTTTTAAAGTCCACACATACTCTTGGGCAGATCATGTGATGACTATGTAGATTGTTGTCTGAAATGGTTTTTAGAAGCACGTTGCCACTTTCCAGTTTGAACCCGTCAAGATCCAGTCCTCAAAAATCGCGTATAAAAACTAAAAAAAAACATTAAACTAAGCAATTTAATCTCGCCCCAGATAGCCATCACATTGTTTACCAAAACCAGAACAGCAACCCTATCAGGCACTTAGACCAACATCAAAATCGTCTCAGCAGTATCTGACGTTGCATCTGCATTGCGTGTGCGCACCTCTCCATATAATACGACCCTTATGGTTAGCGTCAGATTAGATTCGCTTAGCGGGAGCCTTATTTAGATAACAGTGGCTTCGAGCCATATTCAAATAGAAATGGTGGTTAATAGTGTAGTGTAGTGTAAAATGTAGCTTTTTGTTTTCTGCGAGTGTTTGTGGAGATGGTTTATACTTACAAAATGGTTGAATAAAATTATGTTGAAACAGAGGCTTCCATGCAGTGAGAACATTATAGGCTGATTTTGCTATGCATCTGCTATGTTGAAAACGTCGTCAGATTTGATTTGAACGGGCGACGTCATGTGGACACTTGGGACTGGTTTTTATCTTTTGAGAGTTTCTTAGTGCTATAACTGTGAAGACTATAAACTCATATAAATAATATGTTATCTGACTAGCATAGCAACCAGCTGACTTTTAAGCATCTCTTTTTTAGGGTTCCGTAGCCAAATGGCAAAAAACGGAACCCTTATGGATTCGTCATGTCTGTCTGTCTGTCTGTCCGTCCGTCCGTATGTCACAGCCACTTTTTTCCGAAACTATAAGAGCTATATATACTTTGAAACTTGGTAAGTAGATGTATTCTGTGAACCGCATTAAGATTTTCACACAAAAATAGAAAAAAAAAAACAATAAATTTTGGGGGTTCCCGATACTTAGAACTGAAAACTGAAAAATTTTTTTTCATCAAACCCATACATGTGAGGTCTTCAAAAATGATATTGAGGTTTTTAATATCATTTTTTTCTAAACAGAATAGTTTGCGCGAGAGACACTTCCAAAGTGGTAAAATGTGTCCCTCCCCCCCTGTAACTTCTAAAATAAGAGAATGATAAAACTAAAAAAAATATATGATGTACATTACCATGTAAACTTTCACCGAAAATTGGTTTGAACGAGATCTAGGAAGTAGTTTTTTTTTAATACGTCATAAATCGTAAACCGCAATTTACCTTTCATTCAATCAACTCAACGGAACCCTTCATGGGCGAGTTCGGCTCGCACTTCGCCGCTTTTTTATAATTGCACGACTACTGACCTTGAAATCCTTGGTTTGATCTTCAGACTAAACCAGAGACCAACACCCGTAGCTTTTGAAGGAAATTCCTTATCTATTGCTTCATAAAAAAGCAACAGCTCAACAACGTAAATCACGCAATGAACGTGGCTGAAATGTCAAAATTAAAGGAATTGTGATAAATTGTCGGTTTATGTGCGTTACGCAATTACAATCCATCAGGACATACTTGAGAGCAGTGGTGGCCCAACATACGAATTGTAGGTGGTGGTGGTGGTGGTGATGGTGGGTTTGAAACCAGGCAGACGCTCTGCTCGCTGCCCCCAAAACGGTGAAGGAAACCGGCATGTCTTAGTACCAAAAATTTGAAGACATGTGACATCTAACAAACCGCACTTAGCCCCCGTGGTCAAACTACGGCCCACTCTCTTTCACAGAGAGGAGTCCTGTGTCCCAGCAGTGGGAACATTATGGGTTGATAATGTATATTATATACTCATCTAAATATAAACTAAATAAATATGTGTATAGCACACATACATAATTACCAGTGATAGGAATAGATAGTGCCTATTTGCCTAAACTTCGAAGAACAGAGACAAGAAACGGAGACTTCCTTACGACTAAATTTTTCACTCACTCACTAACACATTGTGTACGTCATATATATATACTAACACAATTTTTGATTTTGATTTTACTGTAAATTATTTAATTTAATGTATTATTAGTATTGTTTAAATTGATTTTAATTCTCTTTCAGTGTCTGTGGTCTACGTACCAATTGATTTTAATATAATTTAATGTATTGTATGGATTATTATTATCTGAAATAAATGAATTATTATTATTAAATGTGTTGTCCCGAATTTCTGGACAGATATCCTGGAAAAAATTTAGTCCTAAGGAAGTCTCCGTTTCTTGTCTCTGTTCTTCGAAGTTTAGGCAAATAGGCACTACCTATTCCTATCACTAATAATTACACACAAACAATTTATATATTGGATTATTATGTATGCTTGCTTATAACTCTGCCTATTCCTTTGACGCATACGAGCGTAATGTTATGTAGTACACAGGTATTACGGCAACGCATCCGTACACCCTTTCATGTTGCAGGTGTCCATAGGAGGTAGAAACTACTTTCTATCATGCACTCATAGTTAACGTCTTCCTGTTTGCAAACATGTTGTATGGATGCATGATGTAATCTGTCTCATTATTCATCGAATAGATAGATAGATAGGAACTCTTAATAAAGTGTACTATAGAGGTATGAGCATAGATATACGAAAGAAGACATTTTTACATTTCTATGGGTATGAGGAACAGGGTATAAAGTTCACTCATCCTCCATAGAAAAGGGAGGTTCCTCCGACCAGACGTGTGTCGTGTCTGGTGAACAACTGGCCGACGATTGATGTCGGGACGTTGTATACAGGGTTATTTGTAAAACACCAACAACCTCTTAAGAGGTCATTGTACTCATCATTATGAACAACTTTTACTATAGGACCAAACCTGAAATCGCGAAATAAAATCAGCTGCTCCCAACATTTTTAAAGACAATATTTGAGCATTTTGAATACGAATTAAATCCTCGTAATTTAGCGATAAACTAAGGCTATGTTACGGATAGATGTTCAGTCGTGAGTTCGAGTGCGGCCCTCTGACCCTACGCCGTTAATACGCGCCTTCCATCTTGTGCAGACTTCCGTGTAACATTTTAAGTTAATATATATGATTAATCGGTAAAAGGCATAATATAACTTGGCCTCTCATGACTTCTTATCTTATTCTTGAGGCTATTTTATTTCAAAGACAGTTTATTATTTTTAACCAAGCCTAAATTGCTAATGTTGCACACCGCAATTGATGCCTGGTACTGGTGACATTAGTTACCACTAACGCCCTCTAGTATAAAGTAGCAAAACTAATTTACTACTAGCGCCATCTAGTATCGAGTAGCAGAACTAATAGATCCTTTTAGAAATTTCGATGTTAGAACTTTCTAGAACCATCGACATCTGGTCAGTCGGGGCCGGAATGTACTCGAACTTTCTAGATGTTTCTACAATAGAAGATTCTAGAACTATCTGCGGCACTATATAAAGCCGGGATTACCCGCGAAGGACACGCATAGTCCGGTTAAGTAGTCATGACCTCTCAAGGTCAACTACGAGATGCCATTTATATAAAAAAAAAAAAAACAACCGACTTCCAAAAACGACACTACAAAGTGAAAAATAACTTTAATTTCGGAAGTCGGTGTCGTCGGGTTCGCATTTTAGTTGTTTGCCACCGACTTCCGAAATTAAAGTTATTTTTCACTTTGTAGTGTCGTTTTTGGAAGTCGGTTGTTCTTTTTTGCAAAAAAGTTTTTATTTTTCACTTTTAAGTTGTAATTTTTACCAGTAATTTTGGGTTAAAAACCAAACTACTGAACCGTTTTTGATAAAATTTCTATGGGACCACTTCAGAAGTATCTCCTTTCGAACAAAAAAAGAATTTTGAAAATCGGTCCATAATTGGCGGAGTAATCGCGTAACAAACACAGAAAAAAAAAAAAAACATACCGTCGAATTGAGAACCTCCTCCTTTTTTGAAGTCGGTTAAAAAAAAGCGAAGGACACAGTGTTCGATAAGCGATACATGCGAATACATCGAAAGCGATCTTCAAGTGCGACAAGTATTATTGTGTTTTATAATAATTATAAAACAGTGATTAGTGTGTTTGAGTTATTATTAGTGTTGTTGTTGATTTATTGACGAGATAATTAGTAATGACGATATTGCTTAACATTTTTGTAAGCAATATCATCATAACTAAATTGCCTCAAACACATTTGAAATCGAATTTAACAATTTTATTACAAAATAGCAGTGCTGGCTCAGTGATAACGGCCGCGACTTACGAGTTGTAGACCGTAAGTTCGAACCCAGACAGGCGCTTCACTTTGTGATAAATTATTTCATCACCACTGCTCTCAAAATGGTGAAGGAAAACATCGTGAGGAAACCGCCAGGTCCTATAGTAAAAAAATCGAAGACATGTGACATCAACCCACCCGCACTTGGACGGGCCCCTCACAGAGAGGAGACCTGTGTCCCAGCAGTGGGAACATTATAGGCTGATTATACTTATGCATATTACAAAATATTCAAAAATGCTTCACACATTGAAAGTCAAAGCATTTATTTCAAATAGGCACATAAAAGATAGTTTTGAACGTCAATTCATGATGCCAAATTCTTTATCTTCACATAACACCTAAACAAGTCCTTGTGCCATAGAGCAAATAAGAGCACAATACTAATGTAAACCATAAACAACAAGAACTAAATATAAACCTCCACTAAGAACGTTATTACCGCGTCACGCTTCAACAAATGAATGAAACAACATCCTGTGTTTACTAATTACTACAACGTTATGTTAATGGCTTATGTAAACCATAACATAGAGGGTTCCGCACATTTTAACGGCACGACCATCATCACAGTTGCGGAATATAGCCAGGTACACTTACATAAAAATAATAATAAGACATTTTTATTTCAGACGTAGTCCATAAACTGTTAGTAACACAAAAAAACCTTATAAAGCTATTGTTAGTACCGACGCCAGCAGGTCAAGCTACCCGAAACTGTCAAATTTTCCCAATCAACCTTGAACCTTAATGCTTTAGCGATAAAGTTGAAAATCTATTTAAGAAATTTGACAGAATATAGTAGCTTGATGTGCTGGCGTCTGTTATACATTCAACAACAAACACACAGAAAGAAATAAAAATCAAATTACATAAGATTATTTCCGGAAAGGATGGGCAGAGGTGTACAGTCTCGAGCACCAATATGTCAACACTTGGCAACTTTCAATAGCGATTTTTTCGTGAAATAACGAATGCAACGTTGAAAATTAAATATGACACATTACATAAACCTATGGGTTCGGAAATGCTATGTTCGTAGCAACATAAAATTTCATAAAAAAATAAAGGAGTAAATCGCTTTTGAATAAAGCCGAGTGTATACATACTTTTGCTCGTGACTGTACCCATAGAAATATAAAAAACTTTCAATCTTTTGACCATTATTAACTCACCTAATTTAAACAGCAGATTCACTTTTGAAATGGAAGGGGCAATACGATATCCTAACTTAACTAACCCTATCTATTATATAATATATTATAAACAAATCTTTATCCTTACTTATAATATCTACTAATAATATAGCTGAAGAGTTTGTTTGCTTATCTTTGGAACTACCATTCGGATTTGAAAGATTACTTTTGCATTTGATTGCCTAAACCTTGAGGAAGGTATGTTACATCACGCTACAACCCTTGGGAGCCGAGTAAAAAGGTTCGTTGCCACTAGTACCATTAACAGTTCCTTGATGGAACTACTGATGTTTTTTTTAATCCCTAGTTCCATTTTAAATGAATCTGAAAATAATGGAAGTACTGATGTGTTTTTTAATCACTAGTTCCATTTTAAAAGAATCTGAAAATAATGGAACTACTGAAGTAAAAAGATAGAAAGAACGCTAAGACAAGCAAACAACAACAATACAACAACAAAAACAACAACATGATACGCAATACTAACATAATTATAAGCTAATATTGTTGCTAATATACAATGTGATAGGGGTGGGACTTCTAACCCCTTAAGGCTGAGTACTACATCTAATTTTATCGACAAAAAAATAATATGGGGGGTTGAACCCCCTCCCCCTAAAAATTATGGCTATTTTTATTTTTTTTAATGTACTACGGCGCGCTTGATACTTTATGTGATATCAAAGGTTGTATGCGTCGTAGAAACAAAAAAAAAACGACAAACGGTAGCTAATAACCTTGGCTAACTAATTCATTACTTTTTTCATGTTTGATAATGTTTTGGTGAGAAAAAAAATCATTTCTGAATTTTTTTGGAGGGGGTTCAACCCCCCATATTATTTTTTTTGTCGATAAAATTAGATGTAGTACTCAGCCTTAACGGGTTAGAAGTCCCACCCCTATCACATTGTATAATAACAAGATATGGATTTTAATTATCTGAAATAAATTATTCTATTCTATTCTAAGCGCAAACGAAGTAATAGCGCGGGTGGGCGATGCGATGCGACGCGGTGGATCAGAGGCCGAAAGAGTTTTATAAAAGTGTGGCTGTTATTTTAGTAGGTATATTGTGTATCTTACAGCCGCACAGGTTGATCGGTCAGGTTCAGGTCTTGCCACGGTTGGTCTGTGGATGGGTGACCATCTTTACATACCGAGACCCCTCCGTGCCTCGGAAAGCACGTTAAGCCGTTGGTCCCGGCTGTCATTCGTGGATCTTTGACAGTCGTTACGGGTAGTCAGAAGCCCGAAAGTCTGACAACCAGTCTTACTAAGGGGTATCGTATTACCCAGTAACTGGGTTGTGGAGGTCAGATAGGCAGTCGCTCCATGTAAAATACTGGTTTCAGCTGCATCCGGTTAGACTGGAAGCCGACCCCTACATAGTTGGGAAAAGGCTAGGCAGATGATGTGTATCTTATGGCTTCCACGCAAACGAAATCGCGGCCATAGCTAGTATGTAAATAAGTTCCTCAACATTCCTTTCAGCACACATACAAGCAAAACCCCCGCTATCGGCGAAGTTAACCATCGGTTGCACCATCACATCGGTCCGATTGCGAATTGGCCAACATATCGGCGGCAGATCTACCGAGCTGGTGCGGTCTAATGATATTGTTGTGACATTCTGACCTCAGCGGTGTAAATGTTAGCACATTCTTGTTCTGTACAGTGAGAAACGGAACGTTTATACATTTGTTCCGAGATTTTACTGTAATTTAACTTTTTAACACGCTTTTATTACCTGCACTTGTTAAGATACAAAAGGAAGGGCTTGTGGCTAAGTAATAACAGCCACGCGGGTCGATCTATTAGGTTAAGCTACGCTTGCCGCGATTGATCCGTGGATGGGTGACCATCTTTGCATATCAAGACGACGTGCCTCGGAAAGCACGTTAAGCCGTTGGTCCCGGCTGTCATACATGGATCTTTGACAGTCGTTACGGGTAGTCAGAAGCCCGCAAGTCTGATAACCAGGCTTACCAAGGGCTATCGTATTACCCAGTAACTGAGTTGTGAGGATCAGATAGGCTGTCGCTTCATTTAAAAGACTAGTATTCAGCTGCATACGGATTGACTGGAAGCTGACGCCAACATAGTTGGGACAAAGCCAAGCAGATGATAACTTGTTAAGATACAAAAACCTTTATTTCTGCTAACTAAAGTGAAGATCGATCTCCAAGATGAAGCGGTGGTTTCTGCTGTCAGTCTATCAGATAGGCGTGTATTTCTTTCCCCAAACACTTTCTTTGTTTTATAGAGTCAGTCAGAAGCCTGAATGACCGAATAACGATCCAATCTAAAAATATCAGTGTATTTCTCAGAAATTATGTAAGTTATATTATTGTACTAGCTTCTGCCCGCGGCTTCGCCCGCGTGGATGTCGGAAATTATCCCACGGGAACGTGCTAACAGGATAAAATGTATGTGTTTCCCCAGAATGCCATCTATCTCGCGGGCCCTTTGTGGCTAATTACAATAGAAAACCAATTGTGTCTTATTAGTAGTGATTAAGAGGGTACCTATATGATATCTTTACCTAAGTACCTCATCATCTCATCTGCCTAGCCTTTTCCCAACTATGTTGGGGTCGGCTTCCAGTCTAACCGGATGTAGCTGAATACCAGTATTTTACATGGAGCGACTGCTTATCTGACCTCCACAACCCAGTGACTGGGTAATACGTGATAAGACCCGGATACCGGATACCGTACCTAAGTTCCTACATAATTAAAAAATAAACAAACTCAATAACAGAAAATTAAATACCTACCTACCTAAATAAACATATTTCTGATGATAACTAATCTAAACTCAATAAATAAGCAAAATCCCTAAAAACTAATATCTATACGAGTGACTAATCCTACCTCATCATCATCATCTGCCTAGCCTTTTCCCAACTATGTTGGGGTCGGCTTCCAGTCTAACCGGATGCAGCTGAATACCAGTATTTTACATGGAGCGACTGCCTATCTGACCTCCACAACCCAGCTACTGGGTAATACGATACCCCTTGGTAAGACTGGTTGTCAGACTTTCGGGCTTCTGACTACCCGTAACGACTGTCAAAGATCCACGAATGACAGCCGGGACCAACGGCTTAACGTGCTTTCCGACACACGGAGGGGTCTCGGTATGTAAAGATGGCCACCCATCCACAGACCAACCGCGGCAAGCGTAGCTTAACCTGACCGATCGACCTGTGCGGCTGATAATATTTAGCCACGGGCCCCTCACTAATCCTACCTAACAGTATTATAAAATAACCTACGGTCACTACGTACACTATCAAATATACTACCTATACTTTAAAATTAAAATCTATACCTACGACTTATATGAAAATAAACCTAAATAACTCTAAAAACTAAAAGGAATAAAAATGAACTCCACTGCGGGTGACCTAACCTACGACAAACTTATTATTTGCGGTTGGTACAGTAATCGGGTCTATGGTTCGAACCGCAAAATTAAGTTTGTTTTTTATTGTATATACTTTTCCGGGATAAAAAAGTACCCAGTGTGGTGCCCAGGATATTAAAGAATAATTATACCAAGTTTCATCGTAATCGAACCGGTAGTTTTTGCGTGATGCCTGAACAAACAGACAGACAGACAGACAGACAGACAGACAGACAGACAGACCGACAGACAGACAGACAGACAGACAAAAAATTTTTTAATTACATTTTTGGGTTCGGTGTCGGTCTAGTAACACTCTCTGCCATTTATTTTTTTGATATTTTCAATTTACAGAATTTTCACTTCTACAGATTTATTATAAGTATAGATTGTATTTACGTCGCTCATTCGGACTAAACAAATTAAAAATTAACGCACAACCTGTTACCATGGATTTAGTACATGATTCTCGACCCCCTGCGTCGCGATCTTTCGTCGATTATAAAACAAAAAACTACTGCTCCATATATCTTGACGGCGCGCGGCGTAGGTATTGCACTTTTGTATGAAATAGCTGTTTTTTTTTTGGTAACCGACGAAAAATTTTTACTCTATGGTGTTTAAGAGCTTGTGCTGAATTCATTCATACAGTTTGCGCGTCAATGTCCCTGCCACCCTATATATAGTTATACAGGGTGGCAGGGGCATCGACGCGCTAACTGTTACCATGAATTCAGCACATGAGTTTAGACCCCATAGCGTCGAAATTTTTCGTTGGTTATTAAAAAAAAATATTGCTGTTCCATACATTTTGAACGCGTATAGGTATTGCACTTTTCTATGAAACAGAAGATTTTTTTTTGATAACTGACGAAAAGTTTCGACGCTATGGGGTCTGGTATCTTGTGCTGAATCCATGGTTACAGTTTGCGCATCGATGTCCCTGCCACCCTGTATGTATTGTTGTATTTTTGCCATCGACACGCTAAGAAGAAAAAATTGAAAGAAAAACTCAGATCAGCAAAGACCTATTTAAATAAACTCAAAGTTCGCCTAAACAGGTAGCCACCTAGTTAATAAAATACTGACACGATATCAATAGAAGTTGGATACATAATCAGCCTATAATGTTCCCACTGCTGGGACACAGGCCTCCTCTCTTCGAGAGGGAGTGGGCTGTAATCCACCACGCGGGCCCAGTGCGGGTTGGTAGATGTTACATGTCTTCGAATTTTTAGTTCTAGGCCATTCCGGAAGAAGAGTTAGAAGCTGCGGTATTTATCCCGTTTCATCTTTCAATAACATAAGTAGATACATAACTGTTCAAGTAACTAAAGATTTATAGACAGTGAAACATGGTCATCGCATTGTACTACCCGTTGAAAAGGAAAACCTGATTACCATCGTAACAGACTTTCACTAGTTCGGTTAACTTTAACCGCAAGACTGTACGTTACCTAACCGCGAGGAGCTGAGCCAACAGATAATTAAACTTTATCTGAACGCGTTCATTAATAACACTAAACCATTCTAATATATTTAACTAATAATATATTACCTGAGAACCAGCGTTCCTGATTTATCAATTAGAATTTCGATATAACTTTTGTGAGTTGCACCACTATAAAATAACGAATAATTTTGCATGAGCGCTTTTTCGATGTTGTCCGTTTTGCAAGGGTGTTATTTATTACTAACTACATATAAGATAAAGCCAGTAGGTAATCTAAGAGAGCTCTTTTGATGTCGAAAGTTTAGCATAATCAGCCTGTAATGTTGGGACACAGGCCTCCTCTCAGTGAGAGGGAGTGGGCCGTAATCCACCACGCGGGCCCAGTGCAGGTGACACATGCCTTCGAATTTTTGGTTATATCATGCCGGTATCCTCACGATGTTTTCCTTCACCGTTTTAAGAGCAGTGGTGATGAAATAATTTACACAAAATAAAGTGACTGTCTGGTTTCGAACTTAAGACCTGCAACTCATACTCGTCGTAGAGTTGTAGGCCACCGAGAAAATCCCACCTATGTTGGGGTTGGCTTCCGGTCTAACCGGATGCAGCTGAATACCAGTATTTTACATGGAGCGACTGCCTATCTAACCTCCACAACCCAGTTATCGGGTAACACGATACCACTTGGTTAGACTGGTTGTCAGTTTTTTGGGCTTTTAACTACCAGTACCGACTGTCAAAGATCTACGAATGACAGCCGGGGCCAACGGCTTAACGTGCTTTCCGAGGCACGGAGGGGTCTCGGTATGTAAAGATGGTCACCCATCCACAGACCAACCTCTACAACCCAGTCACTGGGTCACCCCTTGGACTGAACCAGACTGATTAGTGTTTCGTTTTATTTTTCGTTCTTAAAAATGAGTAAGCAAGTGAACTATGGTCGTTCTTTCTCTTTAATGAAGAGATCTTTAAACAGGTGTGCTGTTAGGGAATAGCCTAATTAATGGCAGGTGCAGACAGCCGAGCCGTGGCTGGCAGAGGTCGTGATTTCGAACCCCACCCATAGCACTGTTGATTGAGATCAAGCCACTCCTACGTTTTAGCATGGGTTGACAGGAATTCTTGATTTGTAGCCCACCTTGCTATTAATCTTTAAAATAAATTACAAGCTCATTAGTACAAGACTATCAAGAATGTTACATATATACTATTTGTACAGTAAGCTGCATATTAGCCCTAATTGACTGATTGTAACAAACTTTCAAACACAATCTAAATTATTTTGAAGGATATTGCTAATCCTAAATATTGGAAAAGATTTCCTGGAAGGATTTAGGCGAGGCCTTTGCCCAGCTGTGGGACAGTATAGGATAACAAAAAAAAATGTTAGTTCATTGCTTCATATGTTCGAAAAAGTCTGCTCAACAACGTAAATTACGCAATGAATGTTGTTGAACTGTCAAAATGAAAGCCATTTCTATTGTGAGCGCAGAACGCAGTTACCCCGCAGTTTTGTGTTTCACGAACTGTGTCCAAATAAATTTTATTTATTTCTTTCTTTCTTTCTTACCCCGCAGTTCTCTTGTTCTAATGAAACTCTGTACTACACTAGGCTAGCTTAGGGTCAAAGTGTTACCACCAAACGTGTGGTTGACTGTATATGCGCAGACACAGACGAGAATGTGACCCTCCAATGCTTATGTAAGTAACTTATTTTCCATAACAACCTTCAAGATAATTCTTACCTACATTTTGCGTGGGAGGGTAGACACGGGTCTAATCATTATCGTACTAACTATCAAGCTAATTGGAAACCAAACAAGTAAATATTACGTTTTACTTCAATCGCTCCATGTAAAATACTGGTACTCAGCTGCATACGGTTAGACTGGAAGCCGACCCCAACATAGTTGGGAACAGGCAGGCAGATGACTTCTGCCAGTTATTGTTACAATAATAATAAATCGAAGCCAAAAGCTTGTTTAATTTTCCTTGTATTATTTTACATTCTTTTCGATACCTATCAGAATACCAGCGCTGCGACATTTATTTTTTTAAATGTCGAAGCATCATGCTGAGATAGGAGCCTTTTGGCCTCGTGTAGGACTTTCTGTTTCATATTTTTACTTTTTTTAAAATATAATTTGTTTTATTTTTATTTTTAACTGTGTTTAGTTTAGTTTATGATCCTGTACGAGTAGCAATAAATACTTTTTGTTTCTTTCTTTATTTATACGAATTTTAGGATATTAGCTGCATGTTACCCCAAAGGGTTTGGCAGAGGTGAACCTGTAGTACATCCATATGTCGCCAGTTATGTTTTAGTTTCATGTAACAGGGGGTGAGCCTATTGCCAACACCCGGGCACTAATCCAGGCTTCGTTCTGCTACTGAGAAATTCAAGACGGAAACAAAATTAAACCGCCGAAAAAACTGAAAAGCAAAAAAAAAATAAACCTTTTTTATTTAACCTTAATAACTAAGTTCTTAAACTAATTTAAGTACACCTAAATAATTTTGAGTCGGCGCCGTTTAAAAAGGCAATTTAGTGATCTTTGTTTATTGATTGTTTGGCGCCGGCTCAAAATTACTTAGGTATACTTACTCGTAAATTAGTTTAAGAACTTAGTTATTAAGGTTAAATAAAAAAGGTTTATTATTTTTTGCTTTTCAGTTTTTTCGGCGGTTTAATTTTTTTGTTAAAAAGTTTTTATTTTTTAATTTTTTGTGGCTATAATCTACTAATTGTTTGCCAAAGGGCAGGCATATGTGGCACTGAGTAGAGTAATAATACACAACTCAGCATTCAAATCTGTAAGTGAACAATAAATCACCCCTATTTTCCCACCCTTAGGGTTGGATTTTTTTTTCCAAATGTATATGGGACCAACTTTTTGGTACTTATAACCCTTTCCAATAAAAAACTAAGTATCAAAATCGGACTATTCTGTAAAAAGTATTTGTTGTCATACATAAAAAAATAAAAAAAATATGCGCGTCGACTTGAGAACCTCCTCCTTTTTTTTCGTCAGTTGAAAACCGAACAGGGAACAGGGAATCGAACCCAGGACCTCATGCTCAGTAGTAGCGCTTACGACCACTAGACCAACGAGTCAGTAAGCAACATTGGAAGCAGCGGGGTAATTACGTAACACACTAAGTATCAGTAGCAAAGGGTTTCGTTTTGACAGTTCAACAACATTCATTGCGTTATTTACGTTGTTTAGCAGACACATTTTTCGAACATATGAAGCAATGAATTAGCAATATTTTTCAAAATTATTGAGATTGGTAAGTAATGTGTTACGCAATTAGGGTGCAGAGCTGAGAGCACTAGTTGGCATAGGACTGATTTTTCCATAGTCAGATAACTTTCATTTGAGGAATATATATTGCGGTTTACATATTTACAGTTTTACATATTTTCTGTACAAAAGGTGTCAGCTTTTGTACAGAAAATATGTAAAACTGTCATATTTTATTTACTTACTTTAAATTTATTCGACTATTGAAAAAATCCGCCCTTACGACTGATTTTTCCAACGCCAGATAACTTTATCGGAGGAATAATTTTAAATTTTTGACAGGTCTTCCATACAAAAACTGTCGACATCAATTTTATTCCACGAATAAAAGTTATCGATCGATTGAAAAATCAGCCCTTAGTCTTTAAATTGCCAATTTTATACGGATGTTGATGTCTAAACACTGTACAACCAGATTTTATCAACTCAAACATCAAGTACTTAACAAAACTACCAGTGGTCGTTGGGCTTTCAAAAAAAAAAAACATAAAATCTTTTAATTTTTTGTTTGTTTAGCTAGCCAATTTAAAATAACCCTGTATGCAGTATCATTAGTTGCCGTTATTTTAACATAGTCTATATTGCCAATATTTTATTCATTTATGGTAAAGCGGGTTTTAATTGCAGTCTTAAGCTTATAAGAACTCGTAGCGAGAGATATGATTGCGGCTCCATCAGACCGCACAACTCGCAAGAAAATCCTGTTATGCAAAATGTTACATCAATAAACTATTTTATCTTGTTCAGGAATTAGACTATGACAAAATGCACTCAATATCCGTTTCTTATCATACCGCTGTTGCAACAGTCGGCTAAAACAGTCGATAGTAGTGTCAAGACTAATACTTAACAGGCAAAGCAAAGTTTATTGCCTATAGCAGGTAATTACTCGACTTGAAAGCCAACACCGCTTTCCATAACCGCGCAGCACTAAATCTGAATGTCGCCCTTAATTATGTAAAACAATATCTTAATTATTACATTTCTATCTGCGAATTGTGACGGTTGCCTAACAATTGCTGTGGTACAACTTATACCAAATACAGAAATAATCCCGCTGCAATCTAATTCTGATCGTCAAAGTGTACACTTCCTGGTAAAATAAGGGAACAGTCGATTCCATTCAATGCGAAGAATCGCCGCTTTGTGGCACCGACCGTAACTCAAGAATTAAAAGGAATGGAGGAAATGATGCAGTTATAACGCAATTTATTCCTACTCTAACAAGACTCCTATTAACAACATAACGCTGTAAATAACGTTAGGATGTTTGGCATCGTCGGAAGACTAAATTAACGCGATAAAGTCCACGAGACCAACTGGAAATACTCCAAGACATACATTGCTGCAAAGGATACTAAGCTCAGATTAAACTCGAGAGAAAAACACTGAATTCTAAGTAAGTCTAAATGCTTTTAACCTAATTGTATTTCAGTGCGAGTTAAAATAATACGAAATTCTGTTACCTGAGTTTACGTCGGAACGGTGCAGGAATACAATTTCTACGATATCACTATTCAAGCGAACCTTTCCTATGCATATCTTTGCTTATTATGTAAATGTACAAATACATTTTTAAGAGAACTATCTCAGTTGCAGAATAAAAATTTCAGTGTAGTATATTATTTTGTCCGTAAGTGTTTGAGTCGGGTACCCCGCCCTGTATCGTGTGTTGACATTTTGATGGCTATCCGCACATTGCAAAATAATAACATCACTATCTCACTCACGCATTTTGAATGCCCCTGCGTTAGAACGGGACGGCGGATCACTTTTCTCATTGCCGCAATGCAACCTGCGCAGGAGTCGATGCGCATTTGCGATACGTACGACACCGGTGCAATTGTAATGCAAAACCAGTCGTTAGCTAAATGTGGTTAAAATATTCCTGATGGACATCTGTCTGCTTGCCGCCCGGTTGGTATGGTCGTAATGGTAGGCTCGCTCTCTGTAAGGACGAATTAAAGTTAATCTTTACATCTTTTTTAGAGTAATGATGGTACATTACATACACGTGTATTATTATTTTCTTTCATAAAGTATGGCTGGAGATAACGCGAGATTGTGTGTGTTTAAAAGATTTAATTGGGTAGACAGTAGTTGTTTAGGAGTGAGAAGTTGTGATTACACGCTAGAAATATGGAGCGGTGGTGGTCCAGTGGTGACCCCAACTTACGAGTTCTAGGTCGTGAGTTCGAACCCAGGCAGGCATTTTCAACTCAGCCTATCGCAGTCCACTGCTGGACATAGGCCTCTCTCAGGCTGCGCCACAACACCCTGTCCTCCGCCTTAAGGATACAGTCTGTCTCAGCCACCTTTTAAAGCTCGTCTGTCCATCTAGCTGGGAGCCGTCCCATACTTGCCGATCCGCGGTCTCCACTCCAGGACTCGTCTGCTCCAATGACCATCAAATATGGCCAGCCCACTGTCACTTGAGCTTGCTTACTCTACTTTACTTTGTGTTTTTAATTTCATCACCATTGCTCTCAAATCGGTGAATGAAAATAGTGTGAAGAGACCGGCATGTCCTAGAACCAAAAATTCGAAAACATGTGACATCCACCAACCTGCACAGGGCCTGCATAGTGGATTATGGCCCACTCCCTCTCACAGAGAGGAGGCCTATGTCCCAGAGACCCAGAAGTCAGAACAATATAAGCCGATTATGCTCGAAATATTTTACTTACCTGCATTTTATTTGCAAATGCAAATACTGGTAAATGGAATGAATAATATCAAAACATTAAATTATAAAACAGAAACAAGATTTGGCGCAAACAAAGCCTATCTTACAAGCTACCTAAGCTACATGTAGCCAAGGCAAAAGATAACTAAGTTCTAAATGGTACGTTTGCAGAGCGTGAAGATAAAAAAGTGGCCACGAGTCGGACACGCACACTTTTGTAACATTGCACAATATTTAACACTACGAAGAGGGGCTTCTGGCTGAGTACTAACAGCCGCACTGGTCGATGGATCAGGTTAAGCTGCGCTTGCCGAGGTTGGTCTGTGGATGAGTGGCCATTTTTCATACCAAGAACCCTCCGTGTTTCGGAGAGCACGTTAAACCGTGGGCCAAAGTTTGCTGTCATTCGTGAATCTTTGACAGTCGTTACGGGCCGTCAGAAGCCCGAAAGTCTCACAACCAGACTTACCAAGGGGTTTCGTATTACCCAGTAATTGGGTTGCGGAGGTTAGATAGGCAGTCGCTCCATGTAAAATACTGGTACTCAGCTGCATCCGGTTAGACTGGAAGCCGACCCCAACATAGTTGGGAAAAGGCTAGGCAGATGATGTATTACAAGAATATAATTTAGTAAAAAACCACATTTCTTGTATGGTGACCTTCCTTTAATTGTTAGTTTTATTATTTGTTGTTATAGCAGCCATTTAGCACATTCTGTGAAAATTGCAAATGTCTACCTATTACGGTTCAAAAGATACAGCCCTGTGACAGATGGACGGACAGCGGAGCCTTAATAATAGGGTCCCGTTGGCACCCTTTGGGTACAGAACCCTAAAAAGGTCACACAATCAAATCAATCTACCAAGCCTTTTCTCAACTATGTTGGGGTCGGCTTCCAGTCTAACTAGATGCAGCTGGAAACCAGTAATTTCCATCTGACCTCCACAGTTACTGGGTAACACGTTACCCCTTGGCAAGACTGGTTGTTTGACTTCTGGCTACCTGTAACGACTGTCAAAAATCTACGAATGATAACTGGGACCAACTGCGTGCTCTCCGAGGCAGGGCAGGTATATTAGGGACGGTCACCCATCTACGGATCAACCTCAGCAAACGTTGCTTAACCTAAAAGATCGACCCGTGCGGCTGTTATTATTTGGCCACGAGTTCCTCAACCCTATGAAAGCCTAAAAAGGTGCCTATTTGCAAAATTATGGCAAAATTTATGAAGAAATCTTCCGGATGCTGAGACACGATCTATCAGCATTCCTCTCTCCTTTTTACGCAACAGCCTACTTTAAACTGCAGTAAATATCAGAATTAAACATGTAACAACCAAAAATTATAGTGTACGAGTGCAAATAACGAATTTATGTGCAAAATTATCATACAGGTCGGCAAACGCAGTAACAAATCAAAGTTACTCCGTGACCGTTACCATAGACAAGGAATTAATAGATACGAAATCCTCGCTCTATACGCTTCCTAAATACCTATGGCTTGTTCCAAAAGTAACTAATAAACTTAAAAACAAACCCTGTTCAGGTTAAATTAAATTGTCAAATGAAAAACCTCTTCATGGTAATTTAGAATCAGAATTTCGGGTTACAGAAAATAAACAAATCAAAGCACTCAATTGTAAGTGACACTACAACAACGTTTTCTGATCCTGTTGTTTACATTTCCATCAGATACTTTTGAAACAAACTGTAGTTTGGGCATGTTGGACACAGGACACGCCTACGCAAAAGTTCTGGAGTGGCGAGAGTGGATAGGCCCACCAACTTGGTGGGTCGTGGGCATCTTTTGAATGTAGGAAACCCAGGACTAGTCGATGTGGCAATTCTGGGAGTTGGCCTATCTCCAGCAATGAGTGTTTTTTGTCTAAATAGTGATGATGATGATGAATAGAGAGTGAGGGGATGAGTTGAGGGGCTCGTGGTTAAATAACAACAGCCACCTGGGTCGATCGAAAGTTAAGCTACGCTTGCAGAGAGGTGGATCCGTGGATGAGTGACCATCCATCAAAACCGTTGCTTCCGGCTGTCGTTTTTAAATCTTTGACAGTCGTTACAGGTAGCCAGAAGCCCGAAAGTCTGACAACCAGTCTTACCAAGAGGTATCGTATTACCCAGTAACAGGGTTGTGGAAGTCAGATAGGCAGCCGCTCCTTGTAAAATACTGGCATTCAGCTGCACACGGTTAGACTAGAAGCCGACCGCCGGCCGCCTTTTTTTTTTTTGACCCAACATGTTGCGAAAAGGCAAGATAGATGATGCGTGATGATAATGACTGGTGAAGTATTGATTTATTTGAATAGCTGTAGTTCAATATTTCGGCGGCAAAAGTACTTCAGTTTCGCTTCTATCTGGTTTTATTAGTCTATGGCCGCAACACCTTTTAGTTAATTCATTAGTTTACCTACAGTTCTACAAAACTTTGGCGATAATTTAAATAAGTAGGCGGAACAAACAAAGGTCGATAGGCTGTTTGTGAATTAACTTTGGGGGCACAGAATGGGCGATTGTTTGTGTTTAGCTACGGAAAAACACTTTACGTGTTAGTCAACAAAATCGTGGAGTGTCAACTTACTCGTAAATACCGATTTTCTTGATTACAACTCAGTCTTGATTCATCATTATCAGCCTATAGCAGATCACTGCTGGACATAGGCCTCTCCCACGCCATTCAACTCGATTTTCGGCAACTCTCATCCAGCTGCTACCAGCCATCCTGCGAAGATTGTCGCTGCACCTAGCCAGAGGGCGTCCCACCTTACGTTTACCGATTCGCGGTCTCCACTCAAGAACACGTCTACCCCAACGGTCATCGGTTCTACGGCTAATAGCTTGCTTATTCTGTGAGCTGTGTCGACAAATACGGTTCTCTGCTGGATCACCTTGTTGTGGATTCGATCAGTTTTGATTGGCATTGCATTATTATTATGTTATGTGTCAAAATAAGGTGTTATTTTTCCTACTCCTTTACCTTGATTTCAGAAAATCAATAAAGGTTCTTCTTGATTATGGCTCTAATGAAATAGGTAGGTACAGACGCCAGCAGGTCAAGCTACCCGAAACTGTCAAATTTTCCCAACCAACCTTGAACCTTAATGCTTAAGCGATAAAGTTGAAAATCTATTAAAGAAATTTGACAGATTGTAGTAGCTTGATGTGCTGGCGTCTGTACTTTCGACTCATTCAATAAGAAAATTCGCTAATTTCAAAGCCTTACAACCAAAACCTATTTTAGAAATTGCATTAGAACTCAATAATTAATTAGCATTACTAAATATTCCTTATAAGTCGTTTATATGGCCCAAAAGAACATTTAAGACAATAGATAGAGAATGAATTACGTAGGTGATTGTTGCATAGGCCTAGAACTAATAATTATGTGCCCACAGAATTGTGAACTGGCATTAGTTATAGGTAAACTAGATACAAAGGATAAGTACCTTTTCTGAAGTATAATTCACTATGATCAATACTGTCCTAATTGGGTGTCCTAGGTATAGATAGACTGTGGCGGCATCTACATCGCCACATGCAAACTACGTATCACGCTGACGTCACGCCAATTCCTGTATAACACAAGCAGAGTTTACGCCGCAAATAGTCTCGACATCAATCATCGGGCAGTTGTCCACCAGACACGACACCCGTCTGGTCGGAGGGCCCTCAATTTTTTAAGGACTTTGCACCCTGCTCCTTCCTCATACCTCTATAAGACTATAGGTATTATTACGTCAAAGTCGCAAGAAATACCTGGATGAGAGACGCACAGAACAGGGAAGTATGGCAGAAGAAAAGGGAGCCCTATATCCAGCAGTGGGCGGTTCCGGGCTGAAAGAAGTATGTGAGAGGAATTTATGAAAGTGTTGTTTTATTTGATGATTTTATGTTTTATCTTTTGTGTATACAGGGTGGCAGCAAACTGTAACCATGGATTCAGCACATGAGTTTAGACCCCATAGCGCCGAAATTTTTCGTCGGTTTTTATTAAAAATATTGCTGTTCCATAAGTTTTGACCGCGTAGTGTAGTAGTTTACACTTTTCTATGAAACAGAAGATTTTTTTTTTTTTTTGATAACAGACGAAAAATTTCGACGCTATGGGGTCTAAACTCATGTGCTGAATCCATGGTTACAGTTTGCACGTCGATGTCCCTGCCACCCTGTATTTAATTTTATCTTGTGTTTCGTGTATATATATACAAATTGTGTCCTTAATTACTGTAATTGGTTTTAAGCCGTTTTAATGAAAGAAATAAACAAATAAATGAGGAATGATGACGTAAAACAATTCATGAAAAAACAAATGGTATGGAAAAGTTGCCAGTCTATCAGCTACTGTATTATGCTAAAACTACAACATAGACTTAAGCAAAACAATTTGAGTAGTTTTAATCCTGGAAAAATCTAAGAAATCCTTAGAGCTCGGAGTGCCTGGGAGTAGGGTTAGACGAAATTCGTATTTCTGGAATGACAATAAATTTGGGGTAACGACTTCTTTTATAATATAATTTTGATGAAAAACATAACAAATGTTCCCTTTACTCCATCAATTTACTTAAACCTCGACTACACAGGCACAACACAGCCACATAATTGTAATGAGATTAACAATAAATTACCACAACGCATAAATAGTAGGTAGTAGAGCCTTAGATTTTAGGTCGATTACGCACCGTGACGGTTATAGGCACTCACAGCCAGTAGCAGGCTGGCATTTACTATAATGTTTATTATATGAACATTCTGGGACAAGCGTGTGCCGCTTCCTTTACGCAAACTATTTGTAAGTTATAAAGGCATTAGGGTGTCTAATTAAGCGAATCGGAATGGGGTTAAAAACTGAAGGCTTGCTCCAGAGATGGCAGCACTGTTGAGTGTACCTTTAACTGTCATTATTGCTACTGTTGTTGTTTAGTTTTAATGACGAATTTAAATTAAACGATAAAAATTAAATATATTTGTTGCAAATCTCTTTTAAAAAGTAATGTAGCTAAATAATGTCCTGCTAATATAATTTAAAATCATAGGTACTAATATTATAAATGCGAAAGTTTGTATGGATGAATGGATGGATGGATGTTTGTTACTCTTTCACGCAAAAACTCCTGAACGGATTTGGATGAAATTTGGCAAACAGATAGTTTATAGCCAAGATTAATATATAGTCTACTTTTTATCCCAATATTCCCATGGGATCGAAAATTACGCGGGTGAAACCGCGGGGCGCATCTAGTACATACATAAGTAAAGATGCGGAAAGCGTAAACTAGTCGTTAAAGGGATACTACGGGAGGCCTATGTACAGTAGTAGACTTCGTTCGGCTGTAATAATGATTTCCTTTAATTCGTTGCGTCTCGGTCAATTTTTTCTGGGCACATAAAAACACCCTTTATCCTTCAAAACCGCAATAACTACGCATTTCAATATATTATCACTAAGATAATTTAAAATAATGTAACAAGTCAATATCTTTGAAAGGAGCCATTAAAACACACCTGCAATGAAGAGATAAATTAATTAAACAAGGTAATGCATTAATACTAGCTCGCTCGACGAGTGTCCAAATTATTGCTAGATCTAATTGCAAAAGTCAATCTAAATGTCAAAGATCTCCTTATTGGTTCGACTGCAGACCATATCGATTGACACACAAGTAAAACATAAATATTTATTTATTAATTTTCGATTCAGGAACATTACCCACATTTTTTTTTTTAACCAACTTCTAAAAAAGGAGGAAATTCTCAATTCGGATGTTTGTATTTTTTTTTTTTTATGTTTTTTCGCGCATAACTCCGTCGCTTACCAACCGATTTGAAAAAATCTTTTTTTGTTGGAAAGGGTATACTTCCCAAATGGTCCCATAGAAATTTCATCAAAAACGGTTTAGTACTTTGGTTTTAAACCAAAATTACTGGTAAAAATTACAACTAAAAAGTGAAAAATAAAAACTTTTTTGCAAAAAAAACAACCGACTTCCAAAAACGACACTATAAAGTGAAAAATAACTTTAATTTCGGAAGTCGGTGGCAAACAACGAAAATGTGAACCCAACGACACCGACTTCCGAAATTAAAGTTAATTTTCACTTAATAGTGTCGTTTTTGGAAGTCGGTTGATTTTTTTTTTTGCAAAAAAGTTTTTATTTTTCACTTTTTAGTTGTAATTTTTACCAGTAATTTTGGTTTATTCTTCTAACTGAACAGGCAGCTGTGCTGCTGGGGAGTCGGTTGCGCTACTTCTTCTTCCCAGCTAAAGCACTAGGTAGTTGTGAAGGCGTTTTGGGGGTACTGTTATATAATGTTGACGTTCTAAAAGTAATGATTTTCAGTCTAGTTTGAATAAATTACTTTTGATTTTGATTTATGTTTATTATTGCTAATGTCACGATTTTTATGATTTAATTTAAAAAAAATGGATTAATTTAATACTTTATCATGCCCTTGGCAGCTCTGGACAGAGAGAGGTGGAAAGAGCGTAGGCTTTTGCCCAGCAGTGGGACATTAAAGCTAATAAAAAAAAATAAAAAAATGAGTGGCAACACTGTCAAAGTACAAATTATTAATATTATAAGTAATAAACGTTTAAATGTATTTTCATTCATCATCATCATCATCTGCCTAGCCTTTTCCCAACTATGTTGGGGTCGGCTTCCAGTCTAACCGGATGCAGCTGAATACCAGTATTTTACATGGAGCGACTGCCTATCTGACCTCCACAACCCAGTTACTGGGTAATACGATACCCCTTGGTAAGACTGGTATTTTCATTATAGTAACTAAATGTATTGTTCTACTTTGGACACTAGAAATAACGGTTATGATAATTAACGTTATTTCTGGGTCCACCCAAAACCCTTGCTTTTGCGCTGGTCCTTTTGCGTGGCAAAAGTATTGTTTATGTAAAATGGGGTATGGAGAGTCAGTCATTGTTGGATTGTGAAGGAGTACAGTGGTGCAAATAGTGATTTCTTAATACTAAGCCATTTGCTGAAACTCTAAAATATTTAGCTTGGATTGTCCCTCCAAAGATTGCAGACGTTAAATTTAATTCACAAACGTTACAAACGCAATAAGGATTCATCAATTACACCACTAACACTTTCTAAATCCGATTACTAAACGCTAAAGCAGTTTCCAGACACACCTGCACTCATAAAGGCATGTTGATCATAAAATATATCAACGAATGGATCCTGATACAGAACATTATCGTTAAGTTATTGGTTTAAGGCCCACGCAGACGGACGATTAAACTTGTGGTGATGGTGCAACAAGCCCCGGGTTTGACAGTTTACGTAAGTCCATCAAGTACGCGATAATTATTATTATTGGTACCTAGAGAAATCTGATAAAGGTCCTTTAACAAGGACCTTTCGGTCCGAGCAGGAAATGCATTTCTTAAAATTTTTGTTGATTAGATGAAGAGTAGTTATTTATGTAGGTATTTCCAAAATAAAGCATGATTTATAAGGTAATTATTTATTATTTCAGAAACATTAAAATTAAAATATAAATGACTAATTAACAAAACATACAATTCAATACGAAAAAAAATCCTTTTGCTTTTTGGTCACTTAGGCGTTGCACTCGTCCGCATCGCTGCCATCCGGAAACGACTTTGGCCAAAGAACGAGCCAGCTCTTTTACAAAAGTTATCCAGCAAAATTGAACGAGACAATTTGTTTTTTGTTGGAAAAGCAGAGGATTTTTGTTAATAAACCAAGCAATTGCCACTATAGGCAATAAACTATTAAAAAAATTATAACATTTTGTAAGGCGAAAATAAATATTCAGTTTATTTTTTTAATAATCGCTTCAGTAATAACTCATTCCTTTATAGGTTATCGCCATGGTCAGACATTAATATTTCTAAGGGATGTATTAATAACGAACATAACTGTTCCAAATACCAATATAGAAATTAATTTCCGCTTAGATACGACAAGCAATAGCTACTACATCATATTGCCAATTTATCTACCATTTCCGACAATGAAGCATTAGTATCGCTCGAAGACAAATACTGGACAACCTGTAGGCATAAATACTGTCTTCTGTAATAATTAATAACAGGTAGTACACAGCTTAGTCTAGGAGTACTATTGTAAATCCTATCCTACTTATACCTACTAGTTAATTAATATTATAAGCTTCGCAGGGTGGTGTAAATCCTATCCTACTGCATCATCATCTGCCTAGCCTTTTCCCAACTATGTTTGGGTCGACTTCCAGTCTAACCAGATGCAGCTGAATACCAGTATTTTACATGGAGTGACTCCCTATCTGACCTCCACAACCCAGTTACTGGGTAATACGATACCCCTTGGTAAGACTGGTTGTCTGGCATTTTTGCTGAACTGGGCCTTTTTGGTGCAGCCATGAGGCATACTTACCTGCTAATTTCTTACATCGGTCTTTATACTTTCTATTTGTTTTTTTATTACTTGTTATCTGATGTATGTATCAGAGGGGCAACTCTCGTAATTTTAAGAACGTTCACAGTCTGATCTCAGTCTCAATCTGTTAAAAATACCTCAAATTTACCTACATTTTGACAAGTTTTTGACATTTGTTTGTCGCCGAGATGAGACTGCGACTAGATTTTGAACGTTTTAAATTACGGGAATACGGGCCCTGATGTACTTATGTATCAGAGGGGCAATTCTCGTAATTTTAAGAACGTTCACAGTCTGATCTCAGTCTCAATCTGTCAAAAATACCTCAAATTTCCCTACATTTTGACAAGTTTTTGACATTTGTTTGTCGCCGAGATGACACTGCGACTAGATTTTGAACGTTTTAAATTACGAGAACGTGTCTTTTAGTCTGTGCTGAATAAATGATTTTTCTTTCTTTTATGTTATGTTACATTTACAAGATTAAATCACAAGTTACTACTGACGTTGCTCTGTTCCCGTAGATTTCAGTAGTATTAAAGCTGTTTGTGAAGGTGCTCATCCCGGGAGGCAGGGAAGTACCTCCACCAGCTGCTTAGGGCGCGTTCCCACTATGTCGTGACGATTAATTTATCGTTCGACGGCTGTCGTATCTAGCTGTTCCCATTATATCGACTGTTTATCGCCACTGTGACGTCGAAATATTTTATCGTTGAACGATTGTCGCATCCAGCTGTTCCCATTGGAACGTTACGACATTTTTACTGTTCACGGCAGTCGCCTTGTCGTTTGCACATCAGTTGCCTCTAAGTTCTTTTGGTAGCTACGATACATAGTCACAATAACGACACATCATTTGTCGTCGTTTTTTTTTTATCGTTTAATAACTGTCGTGCTAGCCGTTCATATTGACTTGACAATCTGTCGTCACTGCAAAAAAAAATCGTGGACGATAGTTAATCGTGTCGTCCTATATGTGAACACCTCCATTTAAACATATAAGCCACGACACTTAAAACTACACGATTATCTGTCGTCACGACAAAGTGGGAACGCGCCCTTACTGGGTGAAATAATTCTGCTGCTATCAGCCGGTGTCATTACAGGCACTTGAGACCAGAGACATTACAGCTTTAGCCCTGGCCCACGAACTATGTCCCGGATATTGCAGAAATCCATAGACAGCGATGACTACTTACCATCATACCTGGACCCGATTAATTACCTTTTTTGGTATGGGTAGGACACATCGGGAGTAGGAACAGCTGTCAAATCGTGGTGTCCTATATTCTAAGGCCGGGTCCCAAACCAATCTCATGTCCTTAAGTGATACGGAATAGGAATCACCCACAACTTCAGCCGAACTTACGGAATTCGTGGTTAGGAAGTAAACCTCCAACGTACAGCTATGTCCGGGTAAAATCTGTTGTTTTTTTTTTCTTATTGGGCTATTTTTTTTTTATATATCCTGCCAAACGCAGCAATCTGTCTAGTTAGACATTTAGCTGCTCCTTTGTTCGAATATTTCTGTAATTTGTCTTTGAAGCAGTGAGGAATTGTCCATAGACCACTCTCGCTTATTCTATTGGGAATCGGTTTATTAGAGTTGGAACACTGTTCCTCCTCAGTCTTGTGTATACTGTACTTCCAGATCCCACTAAATCAGCAGCCAGGGAGTTGACATGTTTGTTTAATTTTTTCTGGTACTTTTGACTAAGTGCAGCGATTTCTTGTTTCACAGTTTTGAGTTTCAGATCTTGCAGGATGTATTTATTATGTATGCATTTAGGGATGTTAAACATGGATCTAATGGCTTTGGTCTGAAACCTTTCCAGGATGTCAATGATACTGTTACTTGCTGTTCCCCAGAGTTCAATGCCATACGTCCAAACCGGTTTCAATATGGTTTTGTATATTGCCATTTTGCCTTCGTTGGTTAACTGAGACCTTTTACCAATCAGCCAGTACATGCTTCTCAGCTTTGAGTCTAGGGTCTTTCGTTTCTTCCAGATATGCTTTTGCCAAGTTAGTCTTCTATCCAGGTGCATGCCGAGGTACTTCGCAGTGTCTTCGTGCGGAATTTGTTCTCCATTTAATGTGATTGGGGGACAGTTACCTTTTCTCAGAGTGAAGGTGACGTGTGCTGATTTGCTTTGGTTCGCTTTTATTCTCCATATCTTTAGCCACTGTTCGATATCACCAATGTGTTTCTGCAAGTTTGCTGATGCGACATCTGGATTGGTGTGTACTGACATTATTGCGGTATCGTCTGCATACGTGGCGATTAAGGTATTGTCATCTGTAGGTATGTCAGCAGTGAAGATGAGGTACAGCACAGGCCCCAAGATGCTCCCCTGAGGCACACCAGACCTGATTTCGTGCAGGTCTGATGTGATATGATTAAATTTGACTTCGAAACATCGTTTGTCTAGGTAGCTTTGCAGTATATGGGCTATTTATATCTCATCGTCTACTGCACCGGTTGACGTCATCACGTCAATGCCGGCTGTCGCTGAAAACCAGCGCTGGAGCTCTGTCTCGCATAGGGTCGTAGCATTAAGGCGAAAACATACTTACGTGTCGTGGCGTGTCGTGACGCGCCAGAAGCATATCGGTTTCATACGTTTAATATGGTTAGAGACATATTTGCATGTCGTGTCGTGACGCAACACGTTCTGTCGTGGCGCCGACTGCTCGCCACCGATTGCGCCAGAGCGGTGGTGGGGTTATGACGCGACACGGCACGACAGGCAAATGTGTTTCTATACCGGCGCGTGGCTCGTGGCGCGAACATCTTGCGGGCACTTTTTAATTTATTATATTTGCAGCAAAATGTCTGACGATCTTATAGAACTTGTACGTCAACGAAAATTTATATATGACTCAAAGTGTAAACGCTGTACGCTGCAAAGGTTCGTTAAGTACTGTTCAGAAATAACGCCAGAGTACGCCACGACACGACACGTTAGTGTGCACACTCACCGTCACGACACGCCACGACACGTAAGTATGTTTCCGTTTTGCATGACGCATATTTTACCCAAGTTGTTTTTTTTGTGTTTTTTCTCTGCGTCTACAACTAGCATTAAGTCAAGTGTACGTACAGAAGTGTAACATGTTTACTGCAAATAAACATATTTCTTTCTTTCTTTCTAATGCCCCTCAAAATATGAAAACTGTTCATTTTTTGCAAAACATACTGGATCCTAATCTCCTACTATCCTTCCCAGAAATTAGATTACCAGGTCAATTACGCCCCCAACCCGCAGGTCAATTTCAGAGCGTTGCATAGTAATTGTGCCTACACCTACACATGTACAAACTGGGACGAATTGAATCGCGCTGACGTCATGGGACGTCACAACATGGCGGCATTAATCTCCGGTCAATCATGAGCGCGGTTTATTAGCAGAGGTATAGACAATATAGGTGCTACAGGGCACAGATGCTGTGTAATGTAATAGGTATAGTATACAATAGGGTATCCGGAAAATTGTATTATAATAATAAGTTTCAATGATTGTCTGATGTTTCGCGCAATGATCGTTGATAACTTTTAAACTCTCTTTTTTTTTGTTTTTATTTATCCGTCTATTAGCAACCGTTTTATAATTTTCGTATCGTGGTAGTTCTGTTAAGTTTAGACCCATATCTTTGAATACCATACTATCAATGCAGTTTCATTTGCACCATTATTGGTGCAAAAGGAACTAATTATAGTCAACGGGAACATAACCGTCCCACATGTTGAGAACCTCGTGAAAGCCGAGAAAGATAAACAAATCAAGTATCTTGACTTGGCTCGCGAAGTTTTCGTTTGTCGTTGTCTTGTAAAATACTGGTATTCAGCTGCATCCCGTTAGACTGAAGTCTACCTTAACATAGTTGAAAAAAAGGTTTGGCATATTGATTGACTAACGACTTACCAACAACAACCAACGAGTAACTTTTGTCTCCGCAACTAATTTGCCTCTCACATCAAGTCTACGGGTTTGCATGAAAGTGCGCGTATGTAGCGACGCGACAGCTGGGAGATTTCTTTGTCCACGGGTTTAGAGACGAGCTGGCGACGTAACTGTCACCCGTCTATTGGTTGCAATGCAGGTGCGCGCTCGGCGACAAAACAGTTGCCAGCTAGCCAGTTGCTGCTCAGCCGAAAATTTAACAAAAAAATAGCGTTGCTGACGATCCCGTGTGCGCATCGTTCAAATTTCGGCGAGGGGACAGTGACAGTGATAAGAAAGTTGCTAGGCAACTAAGTTGCTCGTGGGCGCTCTCCCTTAGGTAACAAGAATTAAATTAATTTACTGACATACAACGCTTGCCTAAGCCGAAATTCGACTTGGAGGACTAGGTATATACAAAATACTCAAAACCGCCAGACAGTTATAAAGTCATGTATTCAATCTAGTCATATCATGTATCAATGCAGAGTAAGCAAGCTGAAGAGGCCAGCAGTGGGCTGGCCATGTTTGTCGAAGGACCGACGGCCGGTAGAGCAGACGAGTTTTGGAGTGGAGACCGCGTATCGGCAATGGTAGTGTGGGACGCCCCTAGCTAGATAGACAGACGACCTTAAAAAGGTAGCTGGAACAGACTGGATGCAGAAGGCGGAGGACAGGGTGTTGTGGCGCAGCCTAGGAGTGGCCTATGTCCAGCAGTGGACTGGGATAGGCTGAGTTGATTGATTGATTTGTTATTTAATCTAGCCTGCGTGGTACTCACATTCAGTCTTTTTAGTTTTAGAGTGTTTCTTATATTGTGGTGCCTTTTGTATCAGGGGGGCTATTCTCGCAATTTTAGGAACGTTCACAGTCTGATCGCATGGTCAATCAACTCCGCCTAAGTCTGCGCTGTCCACTCCTGGACATAGGCCTCTCTCAGACTTCGCCACAACACCCTGTCCTCCGCCTTCCGCATCCAGTCTACACCAGCCACCTTTTTTACGTCGTCCGTGTATCTAGCTGAAGGGCGTCCCAAACTACGCTTGCCGATAAGCGTTCTCCACTTCAGGGCTCGTCTGCTCCAGCGTCCATCGCTTCTTCGACAAACATGGCCAGCCCACTGCCACTTCAGTATGCTTACTCTGCAAATTATACTCCGGTTCTTTTTCTGACAAAAAGTTTTTGTAGCTGAGATGAGATTGCGACTAAATTTTGAACGTTACAATTACGGGAATCGTGTTTTGTAATATTGAAAACAAAACACAGTGGCACACACAGCACTTAAAATCAATGTTGTAGGTTGAAGGGCCGTGACTTCTAATCCTACTTGTGGAACTATTGTGTGGAAGTTAAAAATTGCGTGATTAACTGAGCCGGAGGCGTGAACTGGTATCCCAATATGATTATATAGGTAGGCACTCAATGAGTTGATCAGCCATAGATAATAACTAGGTATCTAATTATGTACCTATTTGATGTTCATACGGTGAAGGATATACAGTTATTACCTATTTGTATATGTGAGTTTAAATGTTTGTAAACGCACCCACGATACAGGAGTAATTCCTAGTGTGGGGCAGTTTAAAAAAAAAATTAATATAGCTATACGGGGTCAAATTAAATTATCTAGCGAAACTCCGCAGGCGTAGTTTAAACACGATAAAACAAAAGAAAATAGATTTTACAACTCGTATTTTTCAAGTTCAAGGAAAATGGGGAGGCCTTTGCCCAGCAGTGGGACACAACGTAGGCCATAAAAAAACTTTTATTTTTACGTCTTAAAATATTGATACTTACTTAACCATAACGTCTGCAGAGTTTCGCTAGCGAATTTAATTTGCTCCTGTATACTTGTGGCTAAGTAATAACAGCCGCACGGGTCGATCGATCAGGTTAAGCTACGCTTGCCCGGTGCGCCGTGGATGTCACCCATCCACGGCGCACCGGGCAAGCGTAGCTTTACATACCAAGACCCGTTCGTGCCTCGGAAAGCACATTAAGCCATTGCTCCCGGCTGTCATTCGTAGATCTTTGACAGTCGTTACGGGTAGTCAGAAGCCCGAAAGTCTGGCAACCAGTCTTACCAAGGGCTATCGTGTTACCCAGTAACTGGGTTGTGGAGGCCAGATAGGCTGTCGCTCCATGTAAAATACTGGCATTGAACTGCATCCTGTTAGTTTGGAAGCCGGCCACTACACAGTTAGGAAAAGACAGACAGATAGATTTTTTGCTGTCAAAAGTAAAAGCGATTACGACATCAACAATATCTAGCAAAAGCACTATCAGCCTGTAATGTTCCCACTGCTGGGACACAGGCCTCCTCTCTTCGAGAAGGAGTGGGCTGTAATCTACCACGCGGGCCCAGTGCGGGTTGGCGACTATATCTAAGCTGACGCATAACAGCGAAATCTCCCTTCCCTTTACTAGTTTTGCGTGGTAATCGGTTAGGAAAATAAATGTATTCATTGTCAATCAATCAATCAATCAATTACTTCATTAGTTAAATACGGTTACAAATATATGTTACCTATTGCGATATTGCCCTTTATTCAATATTTTACAACACAGGTTGGTGCGTTAATATTGAAGATCTTTATAGAATTTAGTAAAAATTTGAAGTTCCTTTGCATAGCGTCATGGTTTAATTAGAACTAAGAGTAACTTAACTAAATAGAGTAACTTTTTTTTGTTATGTTATGTGTAAATTCAAATGGTTAACTTGACCAAAAATTTTTTTTTTTTGTACTGTGAATGTTATTTTGAGACCATGCAAATCTATTGTAGTACAGTCAACAGCAACAGTAGATGATCAAAATCAGAAATTCCATACTAATGAACAGAGTTCGCGTGAGAACTCAATGCAATACAATGTATTTGGGATCAAAGACTACACCTACGACTACAACAACAACTTATTATTGTACAGACGCCAGCAGGTCAAGCTACCCGAACTGTCAAATTTTCCCAATCAACCTTGAACCTTAATGCTTTAGCGATAAAGTTGAAAATCTATTAAAGAAATTTGACAGATTGTAGTAGCTTGAGGTGCTGGCGTCTGTACCAACAACAACCTGGATAAAATGGATGTGCAGGCAAATGGCTGTCCATTCCAAGGTTGCCTGGAAGAGATCGCAGAAAGCGATAAGGCGGCCCATTGTATATTTTGTAGTTTTCGATCTATATTTTGGTATGTATTTTTGTTGTGTACATTAAAGTACATAATACAAATCGTACTTCCTACTATAATCACACAAAGGCGAAAGTTTGTATGGATGGATGGATGGATGGATGTTTGTTACTCTTTCACACCAAAACTACTGAACGGATTTGGACGAAATTTAGCACACAGATAGTTTATAACCAGGATTAACACATAGGATACTTTTAATCCCGATATTCCCACGGGATCGAAACTAACGCGGGTGAAACCGGGGGCGCAGCTAGTAAATAAATAAAGTCAAGACATTTATTCGCAGGATTTGTCTTTTTTTTGTCCTTGATCGGCGCAATTATGGCTTCATGTCAGTCATGTCTTCCACCACACATCTCTATTAGCCATAAACTTTTTTTTGCCTCCCAGTGACGAACTATTTAATAATTCCAGCAATTCTAAACTCGTACCTATAGATACAAACATACCCTATTTCTCAATCCACTCGATAATTTCCCGACCATACCTTAGCGAGCAATCATTCGAAAAGGGCAACCGTTGCCAGATTCCTCTATCCTCGGAATTAACTCCTCATTAAGAAATTGTCGCTACGGACGAATTGACAGCATAATAGGACCCCAACCTCAATTGGTACTCGATTTATACTTATTAGTTTTAACTAGTTAATACTGGTTATTGACTGTCGGCAACTACCCGTCAAATATATGGAAAAGTTACTAGCTGTTGCTAGCGGTTTCACTCGCAGCATAAAGATACTACTAGATATACACAGATAAAAATATCCTATATTCTAATCATAGAAATGTAGATACTATGATATATAAGAACTTATAATTATGGTCTATGATTCTAATTGAGCGAGGTAATTGCGTAGGTAACATACACTAACAATTGTAATATCTTTCATTTTGACAACATTCATTGTGTTATTTACGTCGTCGAGCAGACGAATTTATTAAACTTAAGTAGCAATGGTTTAGGAATTTCATTAAAAATCCTTCGAATTGTGAAAGAAAGTGTTTTTTTCGCAATTGGGGCGGCCGCGCAGGTCTCCTCCATCCATCTGCATAGACTTTTCCCAACTATGTTTAGGATCGGCTTCCACTCTAACCGGATGCAGTTGAATACCAGTATTTTACGTCGAGCTACTGCCTATCTGATCTCCACAACCCAGTTACTGGGTAACACTAAATCCCTTGATAAAACTGGTTGTCAGACTTTCGTTCTTCTGACAACCCGTAACGACTATCAACGATCTACGAATGACAACCGGACCAACTGCTTAACGTGCTTTCCGACACACGGAGGGTTCTCGATATGTCATGGTCACCCGTCCACGAACTGACCTCGGCAAGCGTTGCTCCTTGAAGATCGACCCGTACTACTGTTATTATTTAGCCACAAGCCCGGTCATAGTCTACCACTGTGTCAAATTTCATCTTAATCTGTACAGCCGTTTTGTGGGACTGTCCTGTCATTTTGACGAACGAAAAGTGCTGATTCTCAGCTTAATTTAAATAAATGAATTTTGATTTTAATTTAAACGAGATTGAATGACATACATCCAATCTTTCACATTCACAATATTGTAAAGTTATTTGATTTTATGAAATACTCAAATGAGTATTTCCACGATTTCTAAATTATTTCTTGTAACTAAATAGTTACAAGAAATAATTTAGAAATGGTTGCAAATTGATGTGTCCGTTTGCCGTTTAAGTTTATTAATTGTTAATAGATGTATAAAATATTTGTGGCTAGTTTAGTCTTGTAGTTTATTAGCCTGAATCTATGTATAATAATGAGCCTTTGATTTAAGTATAAGCACGAATTGTAGAGCTATTTGTTTATAAGTCGCGCTCTAGCGACTTAATAAAATATCGAGATAGAGGAAACTTTAGTTATGTAATCAGCCTTAGAGCGGTTTCGCACTACGTTCGATCCGAATCCGAATTCAAGATCCGAGTTCAATCCGAATCGGGAATGTTCTAAATTCGGAAGGCCTGAGTTCGGATGTAGTGCGCAACCCCTCATACAAATAGTACTATGGCTACTTCGGACCGTCATTTCTGAGATTCGGATCGGATGCAGTACAGAACCGCTTAAGGCCGCAAAGTAATAATAATATTACCAGCCTATTTTTGGCCCACTGCTGGGCAAAAGCCTCATCTCCTACAAAGAAGGCACGTGCATTGATGTAGTCTTATAAAATCAAGCGGACTCCTGAAAACAGTTACCCCACCACCTACAACCCACATACAAAGGTAATTCGAACACACTTTTATGCGAATGTTTGGATATTTGTTGCCCAATCACGCCAAAACGCCTGAATGGATTTAGATGAAATCTGGCACACATATAGTTTATAACTTGGATTAACACATATGGCCCTTTTTATCCCGGTAGTAGGTACGTTCCCTTGCTTCCTACAGCCACGCGGGCGAAGCACAATTAATTTTATTCCATATTTTACAATAAAAATATTGATTTTATTGTATTGTGTTGTGTTCTGTTACACCACACCACACTACACTACTTCACTAATACTCAATATTAATTCAAACTTTGCATATTTTTTTTTATCCCCTTCATTTTGGTTTTACTCTATTCTCCTACCAAAGGTTAATCGATTTAATACTCAATCATTGTTTTTGGGGGTGGCCTGGTAATCTGTGTGACAGGTTTTTCCTAGTGCAGATACCAATCTCCCACAAAGGATTTATCAGATGTAGTGTCTTCATATTTTTAAGGCGCCTTTATGGAAGAGAAATAAATGTTCTTTTTTTATTTTTATTTTTTTATTTATTTATTATTGTATCTAATAGTAAGTACTTAGGCAGGTATCCTACTTTTCCTTGTCTGGAATTTCACTACATTTTCGCGTTGAAACCTGTTAGATCACTTATGCACAATCGTGATCTTTTAACCTCACACGACCGACACACCACGACTCGAATGGGTTCCTTCGCCTAATTCTGACGCTTGTCTGTCGTTTTACTGGTGAGAGCAAGGTAGATCCAGATGCACCCTGATCCCTTTGTTTTGAACGACATTTTTTTTTTGTTTTTTTTTTCCTTTTATAATATACCACAATTGGTAATACTTTATTTACATTACAATCTAGCCTATTAGCTAATAAGTAATTTAAATATAACTTAAACTGTTATGTAACTATATAATTAAGAAATCGTCCAATAACGTCTTTCTTATTCACTATAACCTATGGGGAAGACACTTGTTTCACGTGTTCTTTATAAGATTCAGCACTTGCACCACAGTTTAAGTTCACTTACACTGCACTAAACTAACTCAAAAGGTTTTACCCTTTTTAGTCTTGGCACTAATTCAGTGTTGTCAAGGATTTGGATCGCCTCGGATGATGAAGTCTGTGTTCATGAGCTTCTGCATATTTTTGTATAACTATGTTTACGTCATCCATCTTGAGGTCCCGTGAAGGTCGCTGTTTTTAATGTACCAGGGCGCGTTTACTATATCCCTGAGTAGGTACTTTATTTTGGAAGCGTTGTATAATTTGACGATTGCATATTTTGACACTCGCATGGGAATCAAAACCTATATAGGGTACTTCCCGTTGACCTAGAATCATGAAATTTGGCAAGAAGCAATGTCATGTAATAAAGGAAAAAATCCGAAACCCGTAAAGTAGTTACATACCTACAAAATTGTACCGAACCCACGGTGCGCGAGCCGGCTCGCACTTGAACGATCTTTTTCTTTTGCTCGGCTCCTAAAATTCCTAGCTTGATGTTTATAGCCTTTGCCTTAGCCTAGCGGCTAGGCTTGAGTAAGACTTCCTCAAGGATGCCTAATCCTTGTGAAAGGCTATATCAAATGTTAAAAGATTTTTCAAATCCGACTGGTAGTTCCAAGGATTAGCGCGTTTAAACAAGCAAACCCTTCAGCCTTTATTATTAGTATAGATAGATAAAGTTTCCTCACAAGGCCAAGGGTTTCCATCACCAATGTCAGTGATGGCCAAGGTTTCATTCATTGTTTACCAGGGATCGTAATATTATTTGATTATTTATGTCTTTCATAACAGCCTCCTGAAATTTGACGAGGATGCAAAAACTAGCAGTATCAACAAAAAATATCCTACAGATACACATTCCATCCCATAGGTATGCAAAAGTGAGTTGATTTCCAACATAAGTTGCCCATTGTCCCATTGTGTCAACGTCACATGGATACCGCCTCACCCCAGGTCGTTGTGTCACCAGCAGATATCTCGGTATTGTGTGCATCACTATTATGCTATTCTCAATATTGCTACAAGATATCTATTATACCTAGATTACAATGTGGCAACGCAGTTTATTATTGAAGTGAAAACTTTTTTAGGTGCGTTGAGCGATTTTTAGTAGGAGAATATCTTATGGATTTACGTCATCGACATACACAAAGGTCTCATTTCCGACGTAACCTTACCCGTTTGGTCTGGGTACCTTGCTTAGTTACTGCGACCATCATCATCATCATCTCCCTAGCCTTCTCCCAACTATGTTGGAGTCGTTTTCCAGTCTAACCGGATGCCACTGAGCACCAGTATTCTACATGGAGCGGCTACTACTACCCAGTTACTGGGTAATACGATACCCCTTGGTAAGACTGGTTGTCAGACTTTCGGGCTTCTGACGACCCGTAACGACTGTCAAAGATCCACGAATGACAGCCGGAACCAACGGCTTAACGTGCTTTCCGAAGCACGGAGAGGTCTTGGTATATTTTTTTTTATTTTTTTTATTTTTTTTTTTTTTAAATAGAACGGCCGAAGCCAATTTCACTATTTAAACATAATAATATAATTTATTTAATACATTCATGCATTCTTCTCACAGAAATTCAAACATTCTGACAATATCATCTTCCATTCATTCGCATATCAAGATCTGTGTTTGAGTCCAGGAGAGCGTTAATAGCGGCTAATGTCCGAGGAATAGGTGACGTGGAGTGTGCAACAGTACGGCAAGTTGGAACAGCCAGTACAGAATTACTGTCGTGGCAGAAAACACCGCTTGTGTTTTCTGCCACGACAGTAATTGTGTGGGACAAATAGATTGCAGATTTCATTATGGAGATCAGGAACATCAATAATTCCCCTAAGAATTTTAAATATAACAGTCATCTGATCGCGCGACCGTCTTACTTCTAGAGAATTGAAACTTAAGCAACCCAATAGGAATTTAGTGGGATACAAGAGAGGGTAAAAACCGTAAGTGCTTGTAAAGGTATCTAAGGAGGTAAAGGTATATGAAGATGGTCACCCATCCACGGACGAATCACGGTAAGCGCAGCTTAACCTGATCGATCGACCCGTGCGGCGGTTATTACTTAGCACAAGCCCCTCTTAGTTACTGCGACCATATGTAAGAATAGGTCAGAAAGTTAAAAAGAGGCTCAACAATTAAAAAAGAAAAGTGCACCACTAGAGAGTCGAACTTTTTAGAGGATCTGTTAAATATTTGGAGACATAGGTGACAGGTATTCTACCTGTCTCCTCGTGCGCGTGTTGGGGGTGAAGTTGGTGATCCAAGAACAGAAGTGAAACTCCAACTTGCAGTAAATAATATTGTGATTGCCACACACGTATTATAGTTTACAGTTAGGTACACTATTTAGCGCATATAACTAATTAAAACTAGTAGGGACAAAATAAACTAATGACTTAAATCTTTGATAGAGAAAACATACTACAGTGTAACTGAGTTCCTAACAGATTAAAAATACATTAATTGACCATTTTATTTTATACTTTGTTTAAAACGATAATTTCACTGTAATATTAATGTATAACAATATTGAGAATTTATAATAATAAAGAGAATTAATAATGAGAATGACATAATTTATGATGATGATAATCATGTACAGAATGATAATTTTAAATATTTGCATGCCGAATGGTAAAATATGGCTTAGCTTCTTTTTTTTTTATTTATGTAAGAACTTTGTGTACCCATGTTTGCAAATAAAGTAACCAGTCTAAATAATAAAGAGGGGCCCGTGGCTAAATAATAACAGCCGCACAGGTCGATCGGTCAGGTTAAGCTACGCTTGCCGCGGTTGGACTGTGGATGGGTGACCATCTTTACATACCGAGACCCCTCCGTGCCTCGGAAAGCACGTTAAGCCGTTGGTCCCGGCTGTCATTCGTGGATCTTTGACAGTCGTTACGGGTAGTCAGAAGCCCGAAAGTCTGACAACCAGTCTTACCAAGGGGTATCGTATTACCCAGTAACTGGGTTGTGGAGGTCAGATAGGCAGTCGCTCCATGTAAAATACTGGTGCTCAGCTGCATCCGGTTAGACTGGAAACCGACTCCAACATAGTTGGGAGAAGGCTAGGCAGATGATGAAAAACATAATACAGGCGACACCACGTAATTATTCTAGGTGCGTTCGAAATAGTTTTATTTCATTACAAATCTATAGATCAGAACACCTAAACATAGCCATCCTTCACCAAATCACTGAACATTACGACCACTATTTACAATTTCCCGAACACAATGAGATAATTATCCACCTATCATTCACGAACAATATTCCCCACTTTAACTTTAACCGGCCAATCCGCGTATTGCCGCCGTAGTAAATGAGTGCTCGTCCATTATCTACACCGGTAAATTCGGTAATCCGCGCCCGGTTTGTTAAATTGTATAAATCATGCGTGCGACCGCTGTAATCTTTCGCGACATTAATCCAGCGTGAGGTGGTTATTCTGAACAACGAACGGGTGAGATTGCGAGCGATATTTTTGGTGAAATATGATAGAAAAAAACCGTTTAATTCGGTGTTTTAGGATTTAATTGAATGTTGTTGACTACCTCGTTGGTTGCAAGAGCTGACTTTGGGTTCGATTGCTAGTTCGGGCAAAGTGTTATGAATAAGTAAGCTTTTTTTTTACTTTTATTTATATTTATTTACATTATATAAGCTAACATTTAAAATAATGATGAATAGTTACCTACATGTGAAAAAATAAGCAAAATAATCATAGGGCATCAAAAAATTCGTCCGCATCGCTGTCAACAAGAACAGTGCCCAAAGGCTGGCAACATTGCCACGTTGTATGGCGATGATAATTCTTTGGCTCGACTAACCGCTTGGCGATATCTCGAAAAACCAGGTAGGCACGCGGACCCCATGGCCCTAGTGTTTCAACGGCTCGAACTCTCGCTGTTTGAGGTTTTCTGCATCAGCAGCCGCTCCAGCGCAGCAGTGTTACTTATTGGGTATTTCCTTAAAGAATTTCTCAGTAACAGCACGGAGTGTGGATTCGTGCCCGGTTGATGGAAAAAGGCACGACTCGTATTACATGGGACTTTTAAACATAACTGAACTGTAATGCCGGAGTAGGCTATAAGTAGGTACACCTCTGCCTAATCCTTGGGGTATCGCAGGCGTGATGTTGTGTTACGTAATTGAATGTTTTTTTTTTTTTTGTAAAATGACTTTTTCTGTCTGGAATGAAAGTTTTGCCATGCTATCAAGAGCGATCAATACAAATATATTGTTAGATTATTTTTTCTCTGCCTTTGCCCTTATACAATATTAATAAACCTAACTACACCGTTGGCGCAGTGGCGGAGCGATCGACTGCTGCGCTGCGTGTCGCGGGTTCGATTCCCGCACGGAACTTATATTTGTATTGCCTACAGTAATAAGGCCTACTATATTAGTAGTTGTTCCGGGTCTGGCTGTTCGTGTATGTGAGTTTAAGTGTTTGTAAACGCTGCCCCACACTAGGAATTACTCCTGTATCACCCACGATACAGGAGTAATTCCTAGTGTCAGGCAATGTCTAAAAAAAAAAAAATTGTCCATGGAAAACTTTATCAGCTGTATCAAGCAACAACAAATAAAGAAGAAATGAAAAAGTGTTTCTTCACAGACAAAAAAGATTTTAGAATAATATGTCTTACAATATCTTTTATTACACGAAGCTCGTTTTTGCTATTAATACATACTTTTTTTTTTTTTCCAGGATGAGAAATCATCAAATGACTCCTCCCGCTCTGGGCGGAGCGGAGGGAGTGTCAGACTCTTAATGACTAAAACCCACCCGTGTTCCTTCCTTTATGTTCCAGGGCAGCGGTAACCCTTTCGGACGATCCCGCTACCCTGGCAGGCTTCGGCCCTATCGGGCCCCGTCAATCTTGCTGACATCTCTTTGAGGCGCGCGTGGAACACATACTGAGCCTTACATTTAAAGACATGTGACATCCACCAACCCACACTGGCCCGCGTGGTAAATTACAGCCCACTGTTTCCCAGCAGAAAGGGCTGAAGGCTCAGAAGGGCTGTTTTGGCTCAGGGAGTATGCATAAGCATACTCCCTGAGCCAAAACAGCCCTTCTGCGCAAAAGCATCTATCAAATGGCTCCAGTTATCTATACTTATCACAGACTTATATTGGCTAGATAACGCAAGTCTCATCGTCTGTATAGAAACCAAGCGTGCCATTATTTTTCTACCTACTGTGACGTCACATGAGCGATTTAGTGATGGGAACTCCCTGTCCGCGAGTAAACGATTCAAAACGATCCGCGTTTCGCCTCGCTCGTCCGCCAGTACTCTTTGGATCGAGAGGTCGCGTGCGCGCACCCCTCCGCTTGCATGTTATTGTTTAAGTTCGCCGCTCTTCAAGTTACACGATGTATCCTCATTTGACGTAGACGGCTGGTGAATGTCCTGTAACACGAAATTAACTATTAAATAATCCTAATATCAGCGTCAAGACGTCCACATTTTCCGACCCGTTACATTTAGAATGAAACGAGTATCTACTAATCGATTTTTTCAAGATAACAGTGATAATTTAACTTTGGGATCACTTGGAAATATGTAAATATAATTAATAATATTCTAAACAAAATCACTAAATTGAAACATTGCAGTAAAAAAAAAATTACATGTCACAAAATACCCAACGCAAACATTATCATTCCTCTGTTTCCAAAATCGATTAGAATCGAGAACAAACTGTGTGTACAACACTATTTGCTTTATTTGGCAGAAAAATGAGAATAGCTACTGTACCACGAAGCTGAGCGATAAGTGACAATATCGATCATTTTAATTTTCATTGCGTGTTTTAACAGACAAGTCCTATATACTACCTTGTAACTAAAAACGGCAATGTATCATGAATTATTCGATACACACTCAGTTGCATAATTTTCATTGTACGACCACAATGAACACAAAATAATTAAATTTGCAATAAAAAACACATAATTTAATAACAAAATGACTTACCGCTGAAAGGAAACGTTTCCACTGTCTCGTCCCACTTTTTTTGTGTAGTTTTTATAGCTCAATACCGCACAATTTGGCATTTTTTAGTTTTTATTTGACGTCTAGCATCAAGAACGTTCGAGCGCGGACTGATTAGAAATGACGCTGAAGGAAGTAAATTTTACTCCCTTTTTACACGCGAAGTACATACACTTGCGTTGTCTAGCCAATATAAGTCTGTGATACTTATAATAAATCTGTAGAAGTGAAAATTCTGTACATTGAAAATATCAAAAAAATAAATGGCAGGGGGTGTTACTAGACCGACACCGAACCCAAAAATGTGATTAAAAAAATTTTTGTCTGTCTGTCTGTCTGTCTGTCTGTTTGTTCAGGCATCACGCAAAAACTTCGATTACGATGAAACTTGGTATAATTATTCTTTAATATCCTGGGCACCACACTGGGTACTTTTTATCCCGGAAAAGTATATACAATAAAAAACAAACTTAATTTTGCGGTTCGATCCCTAGATCCGATTACTGTACCAACCGCAAATAATAAGTTTGTCGTAGGTTAGGTCACACGCAGTGGAGTTCATTTTTATTCCTTTTACTTTTTAGAGTTATTTAGGTTTATTTTTATATAAGTCGTAGGTATAGATTTTAATTTTAAAGTATAGGTAGTATATTTGATAGTGTACGTAGTGACCGTAGGTTATTTTATAATACTGTTAGATAGGATAGTCATTCGTATAGATATTAGTTTTTAGAGATTTTGCTTATTTATTGAGTTTAGATTGAGGGGCCCGTGGCTAAATAATAACAGCCGCACAGGTCGATCGGTCAGGTTAAGCTACGCTTGCCGCGGTCGGTCTGTGGATGGGTGACCATCTTTACATACCGAGACACCTCCGTGCCTCGGAAAGCACGTTAAGCCGTTGATCCCGGCTGTCATTCGTGGATCTTTGACAGTCGTTACGGGTAGTCAGAAGCCCGAAAGTCTGACAACCAGTCGTACCAAGGCGTATCGTATTACCCAATAACTGGGTTGTGGAGGTCAGATAGGCAGTCGCTCCATGTAAAATACTGGTATTCAGCTGCATCCGGTTAGACTGGAAGCCGGCCCTGAACATAGTTGGGAAAAGGCTAGGCAGATGATGATTGAGTTTAGATTAGTTATCGTCATAAATAGGTTTATTTAGGTAGGTAGGTATTTTATTTTCTGTTATTGAGTTTATTTATTTTTTTAATTAGGTAGGTACTTAGGTAAAGATATCATATAGGTACCCTCTTAATCACCATTAATGAGACACAATTGGTTTTCTATTGTAATTAGCCACAAAGGGCCCGCGAGATAGATGGCATCCTGGTGCACATACATTTTATCCTGTTAGCACGTTCCCGTGGGATCATTTCCGACATCCACGCGGGCGAAGCCGCGGGCAGAAGCTAGTATATAATAAAATTCCACGAGAAATAAAGATTCTTAATGTCATGTTTAAAAAGAAACTCAAACAATTTTTAATCAGCAAACTCGACAGTTGACTTTGTAGAAGACACAAACTGACATGACTTTTTGTTCATTTGACTTTTGGTATTATTCATCTATGTTGTTGACTAATTAAAATTTTAATTTATCTATGTATATATTTGACATCTACTGTAATGCACTTGAATTTTTAAAATTATTTTGTAATATTAGGAATGTTTTATATACTTTAATTTTATTTTTTTGTTACTTAATCATTATTTTTATTTGAATACTCGTACATATGTTATTTTTCCGAACACATTAGAGAAGATAAATTTAACTATAATTATGTACAGACGCCAGGTCAAGCTACCCGAAACTGTCAGATTTTCCCAATCAACCTTGAACCTTAATGCTTTTCACTGATTTATAATCTTTTTTTTTTTGTATGCCATTAATGGCTAGTTGTAGCGAACTGTACTTACCATTTTACATCTATTGTACCTATAACTTACAAATAAATATTTCTGATTTCTGATTTCTGACCAATCAATCAGCTATATCAAGCAACAAACAAAATGAAAGTGGTCCTCTACGCGGAAAACTAGTTAAAATAGTTCAAGGCAACGACCCAGTGTATTGATGTTATTACGTTTAGAACATGCCTAGGCTAGAGTAGGCTAGCATTTTCCATAAGGTCATGTTGAAATAAAGCTCATTATTTTAAGATTGTCTCCCTTTTAGTAAAATAATTGCAAGTTATTTGTGTCTAACCTTTAAATGCGGCTGTAACTAATAGATAGACAGTAACTAACTAGGTATACGATGTTAGAATTTATTGTATTGCGTTTAAGAATTGATTGTAAACGCAGTATTATGTGTAGACCAATTTGTTTATCTGCAATTCTAAAGGTCTCTGCACACAGCGGGCGGGACGGGACGCGTGCATCACGCTCGGACCCTTAGGAGCCGAGCAAAAACAAAAAAAGTTAGAAAGAACACTAAGCAAAAACGAAGTAATAGCTCAAACAGGCGATGCGATGCGATGGGGAGGGTAGAGGGAACAAGAAATTTCACACGGAGGAAGTTCCAGGCTAAAGCTATAAGTTATTTAAGAAAGAAAGAAAAAGTATTTATTGCGACGCGTACAGGATCATAAACTAAAAAAAAAAAAAACAAATTATATATAAAAAAAAGTAACAAAGGGAAAAATGAAACGGAAAGACCTATACTAGGCCAAAAGGCTCCTATCTCAGCATGATGCTTCGACATTTAAAAAAATAAATGTCGCAGCGCTCGCTGGTATTCTTATATATGTTCTGTGATTCTGATAGGGCCCGCTGTGTGTGCTGTGTGACCATAGACTATACACTTATAAAGTGTGTGACTGTGTGTGTGTATATCGAGTGACTTCGATAATACCACTCTTATATTGTCCTCCGCAAATCCATCGATCATTCCGGATTTCGCTAAAGCCAAGTATTGTTTTATGCTAAACATCATTTTTGGAATTAATATTATTTAATGACTTGTTACCTCTACCGTGTTTAAATAAATATAAAAGAGCGGCCAAGTGCAAGTCAGACTCGCATACGAAGGGTTCCGTACGGTGGTACAGTACTTAATAGGTAAGTATGTACATTTTTTTTTATATTTTAGTTGAAATAAGACGTTTCTTGTATGAGATTAAAGGGACCTCCCCTTTAATTTTTAACTTTATTTTATTTTTATTATTTGTTGCTACAGCGGCTGTAATAGTACACACTCTGTGAAAATTTCATGTGTATAATATTATGGTTCAAAAGATACAGTCCTGTGACAGACGGACTGACGGACAGCGAAGCCTTAGTAATAGGGTCCCGTGGGCACCCTTTGGGTATGGAACCTTGTTATGTGTTTTCGCATATTAATATAATAAATATATATTCATAATATATAAGTATTAATATATTGAGATATTCATAATATATAAGTATTAATATATTGAGAAAATTAAAATGTTATTAAGATGTTTTACGAATTTATCTAAGTTTAGTTTAAATAAAATAAGTCGTTAATAAGTTTGCATTGATTTATTAACTTCATTATTGCTTTTATCGAATATCAATTACGTTTGAATATTATATTACCCACATATAATCTTTATTAGTGGTATAACTCATGTTTAATGGGTGCGATAGTTCAAATAACTTCGAAGTTAGGTAAGCAATATTAGAATTAAACATTTCAGAATTTTGTAACTAACTAACAGAACTAGTACTAACTGTAAGTACTGCTTTCAAAGTGATATTCAATTCAATTAATTTTTATTGCAATCCATAATGTACACATAGGTACAGGTGGTAAATATTAACTGTCCGTGTCTTTTTTGTGTCTGTCTGTGTGTATTGACTATCCGAGGTAATATGCTGGTCCGCAGATTTGCACACGGCTACACATCAAGCTATACATTTCCAATTTTAGCTGACCTCGCATTGTATAGGTTTTTCGTACAATCAGAAGTCAGCTTATACTGGTTATGTTAGCTTGATGTGTAGCCGTGCGTACGACGCAAGTCAAAATAACCCTTTTCAGAGCATACTGCCAGTCTTTTTACACGTGCAGTCTGGTCAAGTATACGCTGAGGGCATACAACGCCATGCGTGTCCAGTATAACAATGTAATCAGAATGCTGTTGGGTCTACCACGCTTTTGTAGCGCTTCCGGGATGTTCACCGAGGCCAGGGTTGATAGTCTTCATATCATTATACGGAAACGGTGCGCTTCTATTCTCGGTAGAATACGTGCTAGGTCCCGTAACATCCTGAGTGTATTATGTGATAGGTGGGACAGCCCCATGCTGGCACACTGGAGACGGATGCACGCGTAGGTGTCACATCCTTGTGCCACAAAGGCTTAAAAGCCGAAACAGTTTTTTAAAGTATGTCGCCGAACTCACTGGCGAACGATCGCAAGAAAGACTGAAGCTGTAGCGAGACTCCTTCCCGCTGAGAACCTCCCACCTGGACAAGTTGCCTTGGGTGTCCTGGAAGTCTTTAAATAGACTCCGGACCCAGGTTGGCCGAAGCAAGGAAAACCTGCTCAAGTGGAAATTCGTAGACGACGCCGCCTTGGAGTGTAAATGTGGTGCTGTTCCACAGATGATGGGACACTTAATATCGTGTCCTGCGTGACCTTACAGGTCAGCTGCACGTTACAGGAACTGATGGACGCTGGTAATGGCGCCAAACAAGTAGCCGCATTCTGGGCCGAGTCCATTTAGATTGCTATCGGCACGCTAAGAAGAAGTCGTTTCAATTTTTGTATATATTGTGTGGTTAAAACTAATACATACAACATTATAATTACATTAAAAACTAACTAACGAAATAAATAATAATTATGGATCTTTGATCTGAAATAAAATATTTATTATTATTATTAATCAATAGAATCAATTATATACCCTGTCGGACACAGCAACATTTTAAATAAGCTGGCGAGAGCGCTTTTTTGATTTTCCTTATTACTTAAAATTTTATTTCCTTTCCTTTCCATCTATTTTTTATAACAGGTACGGTCGGCAACAACAGTCGGTTAACACTTCAGTTATTTAAATCTTAAATATTGAGCAAAGTATTCTTAAAAAACATGTAGTAATAGAATATTTAAGAATAATTAACTCTTTGCTATTACATGAAATAGGGAAAACCAATGTATCGCATCATTTTGCATCAATTTAGATATAATAATAATAATAGTTTATTTCCAAAAACTTAGTACTACTTTACAATGGCAATGTGGCAGCAGTTTCAGATAACGTAAAGAGATTAGCGTCTGTAGCCGAACTAGGCATAGCCTGTATTTCGGCTATCAGCACCATTCCCCTCGAGTATTATAATACAAGAATAGGTGCCAAGCAATAGAGGCATATCAAATTAAATCAGTAGGTACTACAGAAATACAGAATAATATTTGATAAGTAGGTAAGTAATCTATATAAACAGTACACACATCTAGTTGCGCGCGTTCCGTGTATGTTTACGTTTTGGCTGTGTTAAATTATTTAGCGATTACCCTACACTCTTAGAATATTATTATGTTGTATCTATTTTGTATTCTTTTTTTTTTTGTTTTGCTAAAACTGTACGTAAATTCAATGTTTTTAAAACTAGTTTATATTTCTCATGTAAGTGAAATTTCTTATGGGAAATAAAGATATCTCAAACCCGATATAAGAATTTGCAAATAAGTACATAATTTTAATCTAAATTAATTACATGGATTGAGTTTATGTGTGTTCGTGTGTGTGTGAGTTCGTGGTGCGTGTGAGGGTGTGTGTGTGAGTACGTGGTGCGAGTGAGGAGGTGTGTGTGTGTGGTGTATGTATATGAGAGTGTGAGAGTGTGTGTGAGAATAATTATGCGGTGTGTATGCATGAGAGTATGCATGTGTAGGTGAGCTATGTAGTGAGTGTATCTTGATTTTCTGAGCTCTTAGCCGTATTCTTAGAGTGGTAAGTATATAAGTTGTTCTGTCTCCTCGTAGCTTAATTTCTGCAAGTATTGGCATACTTTTAGTTTGCATTGTTTTCCAGTCAAGGTGTATATATTTATTAATTTGAGAGATGAGATGATTTGTAAAAGTAACATTGTTGCTGACTGTACCTACCTACTATGTATCAATCAAATGAGTTGCCAGTCAATATAATTAGCCATTTCCCCCGTTTAATTTCATCAGTTTCATGATTAGCAAAAACACTATATAGGTATGTAATTTCTTCTTTTAGTTTTGTAAGTTTCTGCTTTTACCTAATTGCGATTTGAGACTTATATTACATACTATCTCCACTCTAACCTTTTTGTTAATTCGCATTAATTCATTAACATATAAGAGAGCCGCATTATATTTAGACAATAATTGCGTAACACTGACAATCACAACCTGAATGATTTTGAAGCATATTGTTAAACCATTGCTTCATATGTTCAAAAATTTGTCTGCACAACAACGTTAATAACGCAATGAATGTTGTTGGACTGTCAAAATGAAAGTCATTCCTACTGATAATGTGTTACGAGTTACGCATTTAGCGCGCCTTCAAATTCTCGGGCTTTCTAAAATCAAAATTTTATATTGAAAATCCAGAACAAAATTTTACTCTTCTGAAAAAAATCTCAATTCCACCATAACGCGAGTAGTTACAACAAAATGGCCGCTGTTCGTAAACTCGTGTGAGCATGCTAGAGCGCGGCGCGGGATAATCCCGGGTAAGGCGGCGTTCCACACAAGTTCGCGACTCGCGCCCGGGCAGGTAATAGCTTTTGTTATTACTCGCCACTGGGGGCTATGAATTCGAGATTATGTCGGACTTTCCTTTGATTTTAGAGGGATTTTTGTCGAAAATTGGTCTCAATAATAAAAACTTACTTTTTATACAGGAGTTTGGCAATATTTGTGTTTTGTGATACACACCACAGTTACCTACAATACTAAGAGTTTTACAATATTTGTATCCTATGAATTACCTAAGAGTGAACTAAAGGAGTTAAATGAAAATTAATTTGCGCTTCTATAGTTTGTAACGTCACGATATTATAGTGGACGTCCCCGTCCACGCCCATAAAATGTATAGTAAAGCGTACAGTAAAACGTTATAGCGTCATCGTGGACGGAAATTTAAAAACGTCCTCATATATTTGCATACTTTTTATTTCCCTGTGTTATCGTGATGGTGTGACGTGACCACGACAACATCGTCATGTTAGAAATTATAACAGCGCGCAATGGAAGCGAGGTCACAGAATACATAATAGTACAAGTGCAAGGTGGTAAGACGTCCTTAATTGTCTTAAAAGCCTTAGGTATTAAGCATTTTAAGTTTGTATGTTGTGTTTACAGGAATTATAAAATACAACACCGGTCTGCTAACTGTCTAACCTTTTTAACATAACATAACTTATATAATTATATAAGTTATGTTAAGTTGTCATGTTAAGTCAGTATCTATAAAATAAATATGATATGTAGTTCTGTGGTAAGCGCCACACTTAAGAAGTTGAGAACGGCTGGACCGATTTGGTATTTTTTTTTTTAATGTTCGTTATAGTTTAAGGTTGTTATGGAAAGAAAAATTGATTTGGTTGCCCGAAAAATGTGAAATGCTGAAAATGTTTTTTTCTATGGAATTTTTGTATGAATTATTGTAATTTGAACAGGACAACGTCTGTCAGGTCAACTAGTTAATAAATAACAAATAGACACGTTTTCCTATTAACCTAAATATTCAAATATCATGGTCACCATGTCGAGGCGGTTGTCGAAGCAGTTACGCGGTGCAATGGTCGATTTGCAGCCGCCAAGTCTCTCGCTGTTTAGCGCCTCCCGACTTTGCCTGCAACCCTGCAGACGGCAGCCTTGCAGACACATATTTATGCATAACCTTGCCTGTCAATAACAAAAGATTTCGTTTAGCGAAGAAGACGGGAGGGTTAAGTTGGGAAAGTGGTTTTGAATTTTTTTAATGTTTTGTTTTTCACGTGGCAGACGATATTTGGTTGCAAATTCTGAACTTGAAGCACCGTGCACTTATTACTTAAAAGTCCAGACAGAAGCCTCTCCAAGAATGTAGGTATTTGTAAGCTGACTGCCCCATTGGTATCGTGGTCGCAAGCGCGCCTGCTGAGCGTGGGAGTCCTGGGTTCGATTACCGAGTCAAGCAAAGTTTTATTGGGTAATAAGTTCATATTGGTGGTGTGACACCCTGCGCCTGATGTCTCTGTCCGGTCGTGTCGGATTGTCGTCCCATCGGACTGTGAGAGTAAAGGAACAGAGAGTGCACCTCTGTTTGCGCAAACATTTGTAGACTATATCTCCTATTTACTTGGCTAATCTCCACTATGTTTGGCCACTGTGCCCGAAATTCGGCCGGGAGTAAGTATATTGTTGGTACTCTAAGATTGAAGGCTAAAAAAATTGCCCAGCAAATTGCAAAAATCGTAAGAAAATTTGAATTTTGCGGGCTACCTTGGAGCATCCACCTTAATCTAAAGTCCACATGTTTAGCTATACAGGATATCTATCAATTTATGCAAAATAATTATTAGTTAATTGTTGTTCAATGACACAAATATAAGGTCAATATAATCGTTTTATCTCAGCATTACCCGCAATGACAAAAGTTCAAAAAAGTATAGCCTTTTGTTAAAAAAAAAATCTTTAATGTGTGTGTGTGTTTTAATTTTTCTGTGTGTAGGTACATAAATAATAAAATAAATAAATAAAACATATGTTCTTAAAAAGTATTCAAAACAGAAAGTCCCTCAAAGTGCGAAAGCTTCAGCAACATTTCCTTCAATAAAACAAGACAACTCTACCACAATATTTTTTATTTCTAGAACTTCTATACTTTATGAATAAGGGCATTACATTTTTATGGCCCATCTCGCGTTGCAATAAAACTGAAGGGTTTGTCTCTGGTCCCTTGGAGTACGGACAACAGTTTAACTAACTGATGGAGTACTTAACTTACAAAACAATCGCATATAAGATTCAAAAACTTCTAAAAAGGGTTCATTGGGTCATTTTTCAATCAATCAATCTTTATTCGTAAAATGTAAACATAAGACCTTTATTGTAATACCTGTGTATTACAATAAAGGCCTTTTTTTTTCAGTATGGGAAATCATCAAATGACCCCTCCCGCTCTGGGTGGAGCAGAAGGGAGTGTCAGACTCTTACTGACTAAAACCCACCCGTGTTCCTTCCTTAGCCCTTTATGTTCCAGGGCAGCGGTAACCCTTTCGGACGATCCCGCTACCCTGGCAGGCTTCGGCCCTATCGGGCCCCGTCACTCGTGCTGACATCTCTTTGAGGCGCGCGTGGAACACATACGCGCCGTCCGGCACGGGACAATAAAGGTCTTATGTTTACATTTTAGTCGAGCTCTATGTCCTACCAATGAAATTGGTGTACAAATATATTAGTTTTACAGTAATACGTCTGAATCTATACAATACCCCCTCCCTCCCCGTTCCTCTGGTCCCTTATACGAGTATGTCCCTAAACCCATAATACAATCATATTACTCTTGCCTCAAAATTTATTGTGCCAAGTATTCCTAGCCTATACCTAGTACCTTGAGAAATTCTTCGGACGATTAACGGCCGAACCCCAATTACCTATCTATCACCAGTTTTTGCATACTCTTTATTAAGTACACCCTATAAATTACAGACATAAATATTGAAATTTTACAAAGGGTGACACAATGGCGGTCTTATCGCTAAGAGCGATCTTTCAATGACAACCTTTGGATGGATAAAAAGGGGAAGGAGAGACAAATACCGTAAGGTAAAGTCTACTCCGTTTCAAATTGATGTTATTTCAAGTTAAACAAATATCAACTTTATTTCGATAGTAATGAAGTTGATTTTAGAGTGAATAGCACTCTTGAAAAAGTTAGAAAAATGTTTAAAGTTGTAGCGTAATCTGAACTTTATTATGTAGGAGTTAAAGTTATTTTTCCATAAACTTATAACTTATTTTTGGCAAATATGTTGCGATTGCAGATTAGGTAGTCTGTGGTCCATTTAAAGAAGCAATTAATACGACAAATCGTGACATAGTGAGAGTGTTTGGTCAGTGTGTCATGTGTGTGTGGTATCTACGCTCCGTGCTTACAGTTAGGCGCAGCCGAAAGTTGTTACTCCATTGCTACACTCCTCTGTGCCGTTGACCTACTTTTCTAATTCCTGTTAAATCGTCGCAGCGAAAGACCTTCTGGTTGCAGTTTGTGATTTCAACCGGCGGCAGCGGTGTGCGTTTTCAACATAACATCACGCCTGTACTTCCTGAACAGTTAAGCAGAGGTGTAGGTTGTAGGTACGCCTACGTTTCATCGGTTATATTTAAGTCCCATGTAAAAGAGGCGAGCCTTGCTCGAGCACGTTAGGCCGTTGGTCCCGGCTGTCAATCGTGGATCTTTAGCAGTCGTTACGGGTCGTCAGAAGCCCGAAAGTCTGACCACCAGACTTACCAAGAGGTACCGTCTTACCCAGTAACTGGGTTGTGGAGGTCAGATAAGGAGTCGCTCCATGTAAAATACTGGTATTCAGCTGCATCCGGTTAGAATGGAAGCCGACCCCACCATGTTGAGGTGATGCTGCTATAGTCTGTAATCGAGCCTGTTGTGGCTGTTGTTAATGATTATATTAGAAAACCAGCGAGCCAGTCAACTGTATATTGCATGGGCATTCGACGAATATGTACTGAAAACTAGTATTAGTACTAGTAGTTAAATTAATTAATATACAGCGTGTACCAGAAATACCAACGACGACTATACATGGATGGCTACGTAAGGACCGATAGCCGGTGAAGCAGACGAGTTCTGGGGGTCTACTCCGAAGTAGAATCGGCCGAATGTTCGGCCGTTTCCTACTACGAAGTTTTGTTTCGGTCGGTTCCGATCCTACACTCCAACACTCTTTCGAATATTGACTATGGTCCCGACCTAACTGAGCCCATCCGAACTTTTTTCGCATTTTTCAATAATATTCGGTTCGGCCATGTGTCGGTCCGATCCGAACATTCGCACTTTGCAAATCGGATTAGGCCCCCAGGAGTGGAGACCGCGTATCGGCAAGCGTAGTGTGGGACGCCCCCCAGCTAGATGGACGGACGACCTAAAGAAGGTGGCTGGGACAGACTGGATGCGGAAGGCGGAGGACAGGGTGTTGTAGCGCAGCCTGGGAGAGGCCTATGTCCAGCAGTGGACTGCGATAGGCTGAGTTAATTGATTTGTGTATCAGAAATTAGTGATCATATTTAAAACTGTGGTACAGACCATTAAACTGAACAACTTTCTCCATAGGACCAATATCGTAATAGCGGAAAACTTTCCCATACTTTTGGGTCGGGAATCCCATTGATTGATATTTCTTAAAATAGTCATTCAATACCATTATATGAACTTGGAGGGTTGTATTGATGATTTTAATGATTATAATTCTGTTATACCGGCATACTTGTTTCGATCGCGAATCGTAATTTGGTATACAACCTGAGACTAACCTGTAAACTGCAATAAACGTAAGAAAATTTTAATTTCGCGGGATACCTTCACAAACACGCTGTGTTATGTAATTTCATCCTGTGCGTGTTGGACGTCATTGTCAAATGCCTTGGATTTCCAGTTAATTGAGTACCAGTTAATTGGATTAATACCTAGATACAGATTAGCGTGTAATGAACAATACTAGGAACGTTAGAGGATACCAAAGAAATTAATTCCTAGAAAGTTCTACTTAGATGGATTATATTATTAATTTGAGGTGCCGTTTCATATTTAACTAACTTCTGCCTGCGACTTCGTCCGCGTAAAATTTCTTGTCCCGCGATCCACCCCGAGGCATTACTTGACCGCGCTTTGACTTCGTTTTTGCTTAGCTGAATTTTTCCCCTTTTACTCGGCTCTTAGGGGTCGTAGCGTGATGTTACATAGCCTATAACCTTCTCCAAGAATTGGGTTATCAAATGCAAAAAGAATTTATCAAATCGGACTGGTAGTTCTGGAGATTAACCACTACATACAAACAAACAAACAAACAAATTTTACCTTTTTTGAATATAAGTATTATTAGATATATATGTAGATCAGGGATGTTGCGGATGCAGATTTTTTCACATCCGCGGATGCGGATTTTAAGGCTCACATCCGCGGATGCATAGTTCACTTGTCCAATAGGTTAACAATTTGAATTAAAAAAGCAGCACTCACTTTACTTAACGTAATACGTAGTACTTACGTACGTAAACAATACAGTTACATGTATGCGATGATACTTTTTAACAAAAAGCACAATAAAAAAGTAATAAACTTATGATTGACTATTTACGACAAAACAACAAACGTGCGGGTCAGATCTTGTCACAACACAAACAATAGCGAGGCGCACCACCGTCACCGTCACCGATTCACCGAAGTCCATAACAAAATGATTGATTTCTTATTGGTCAATCAGCACGCGCGGTCGACACGCGACACTCGCCGGGCCCGCCCCTTTCTTTCTTGTCGCGACGTGCTACACATCCGCATCCGCATCAGCTCCGCATCGATTTATGCGGATGCGGATGCAGATGCGGATGTCTAAATCGATGCGGATGTTCCGCATATGCGGATGCGGATGCGAATATTCGCAACATCCCTGATGTAGATTAGGAATATCGACTATACTAATGCCTCATTAAACCTCACTCTTTGAAAGCTTGTACTTATAGTGTCAACTTAAATGATAGGTTATTCTGACTCACGGCCGCTTTCTATATTCAATCCTAATCCCTAATTTGCTGGTCGAGATTGATATTTCAATCCATTTCCTACTTTTAGTATTTCAATAACCGATCGATGAACCGCTATCCCGATCTTTTTTTTTAATCCATCTTTGGGAGGGCGGATCGGGTTTTTAGATTGGTGTTTGTATGAAAGTTACAGCTAAGCGTTTTCTATATCCGATCTCTGATTTTGACAAATCGATTTTTGTACGTTATTGATCTTTATTTGCGATCCTCCAATTTCGACCGATTGTAGGTACTGAAGGCGTAAAAATGGAAATATTTATAAGTGATAGTGATAGTGATCTTGAAGTATTAGCTCAGCTGTCGGATTGGGATAGTAGCGACAACGAACAAGAGAGAGCTGTGTCCTCAAAAACTTTTCGACGAATAAACTTCATGGCAAGTTTAACTGACGCAGAGTTCACATTCAGATTCAGAATTAACAAAGCGTCAGTTGAATCTGTTTTGAATGAAATAATGCCCTCTATCAAAGTGAAATCAAGACGGTAAGAAATTTGTTTGTCTGCTCAAATTGCTTCAATACGTATATTATAACATAACCTAAAAGAACGGATACTTAATTACAGTAAAATTTTCAGGAATAATGGTATACCACCATTGCATCAACTTTTATTGGCACTTCGATTTTATGCATTGGGTACAATGCTGAATTCAGTGGCTGACTTTGCTGGAGTATCCTTATCGTCAGCTTGTAGAATAGTGGCAGATATATCTGCTGCTATCGCTGGATTGTATAACAAATACGTTTTTCTGCATTCAAGAACTACAGACAAATTTTATAACATAGCTCAATTTCCTAGAGTATGTGGTGCTATTGACTGTACACATGTACACATTCAGTCTCCATGTAGGTATACAAGTCTAGATTTGTTATTATTTTAAAATTTGCAATTTACTTAAGTACTCAATTGTTTAGAAAGTTAGAAACCAGAAACAACAACAACAAACAAACTTGAGATTTTAAGTTAATTGCCAATGTCAAACTGACTGACGTTTTCGTTTGACTGACGCGATGACGTTCCGTTCCTATTCAACAAAACTTTTATGTTTTACTAATCTCGACGTATTGTTAGACTAAAAAAATAATAATTGATTGCGAAGTTGCTGCGGTAAAGTTACCGCAGCAACTTCGCAATCAATTATTATTGTTACTGTGTATGCAACTTCTTGTGATTATACATAAAATAGATTAGCTTTAAGAAAACAACCACCATTTTACTCATTAATAATCGCTGATGTACTTCTGCAAGTGCGTAAAACAAAACGGTAGGGAGGGCGCAAATTTATGACCAATCTCTTTATTTCAATGGATTTGAAGACGAGATCGGTTTATTGAAATGCAGATTCAACATCAATCGAGGGATCAGATAAAATCTGGATCAATAGAAATCTTGGATTCACGATCGAATATTGAAAGCGGCCGTCAGTCAAACAATCACAGTGGTTAGTAAATATACTGGAGACGATAAGCCTTAAAAGCATTCATCCCGTGCGGGCTGACAACGTCGCATTTGTAATAAAATAATCACGAAAAACCACTACAAATGCGACGTTGCCAGCCCGCGCGGGATGAACGCTCATAAAATTCATCACTGAGAACTATAAGAGAGATAACCGCAATTGTTTTTATTTGTATTATTTATTTTTGGTAAATAATGTGTGTGTGTGTGTATGTCGCAAATTTCTTTTTTTTGTCATTTCTTTTTTCAACATAGCTTTTTGTCTAAATTTACATAACATAACATCATGCCTGTAATCACCGAAGGGTTCGGCAGAGGTGAACCCAAAAATAGATACCTATACCCATATTTTGCCATTTATGTTCCAAATCCCATGTAATAGGGCGCGAGTCTATTGCCAACACCCGGGACCAAATCCAGACTCCGAGCTGCTACTAAGAAATTCCTGACGAAAAAACCTAATAACGACACACTTTGCTCGACATGGGAATCGAACCCACGGCCTCATGCTAAACAGTAGCGACAATTAGAAACAGAGACATTTTACATATTTATGAAAACCTCTAAAATCAATCCGGTCATTAAATCGTACATTGACATTCAAGAAGCAAGATCTTGAATGTAATACAATCCACATTAATTCAACTGCATAGGTCCCAGTCGTCGGCCGCCATTTTCAAAGTTTAGCGTTCCACATTCAAATTTAAACTTTCCACCGACACTCGCCGACTCGAACACGAACATCTTGTGTTCGGAATTTGAATTTTCGCGGTACGATAGTTGCATAAGCTTGATTGTCACAGATTTAGATAGGTACCATAGACGGAGATTGTAATATAGGCATCCTCCTTTTCGAACATTGCTTTGAATTAAAGTAAATGATGGAGAAAATTGCTTGTGGCTACATATTTTTCATATTGCAAGATGGGGCAGACCATGCCTCGGAAAACACGATAAGCCATTAGGTCCCGGTTGTCAGATGTAAGCATAATTAGACCTTTGACAGTCGTTACGAGTAGTCAGAAGCCCGAAAGTCTGACAACCAGTGTTACGAAGGGGTATCTGGTCACCCAGTGACTGGTTGTGGGCAGTCACTCCATATAGGTATGTGAAATACTGATTGAACTGCCTCCGGTTCGACTGGAAGCCGACCCCATCCACGACCATAATCAAAATGAACTAATATTAAGAATCTTCTATGTAAGATAGTTTTAACGTACCAACGATTTTCTCAGCAGTATGAATTCCGTTTGAAAGTTGTTAACAAACCGCGAAGTATTAGAACTTTAATATGTATCTACAAAACTCTGAAACCACTCTTCTAGTTACACTAAAGACATAAAGTGGATCTCATGTGACAGGACGGAACTTAATAAAATAGCGAAGTTCTAATTTCTAGTACCTAATTCCAGCTTCAGTCTAGATTTGATCTGTTAATTAGCTATTAAGGTGTGCTTTCCTGGAAATTAAATGGCCACCTGAAGTGTTCTCTTGAGTGTTTTTTAAGGCAACTCGGGTCCGTTTTAAGAAGATGCATCAGCTTTTGTGAGCTAATATTGTATTAACAATGAGTTTTCCAGCCTTTTCGTGTAGGGTATGTGTATAAAACAATACTAATATTGAACTCAAATCCTACAATCCTACTAATATCCTACTTCCGGTCCTACTATACAACGTGGCGCTACAATGCACGGTGGTCCCGCCATAGGCCAAAACCCCCTGAACCTCAAGTTCGAAAATCGCTAGTTAACCGACACATTATCAATGACTAATAAACAAGCTACCTGGGGGTATAAATATGTGACCCATTTACTTCAATTACCACTACCTGTTTGACCTCGAAAGTGAAAGCATCGCAACTGTTGCAATCGCTGTTAACGGTGACTCATCCGCACGGTATTTGTCATTAGTGATATCTCGGAAATTGTTTGTTTGTTAAACTGTTTGTGTGATGGATATCCAAGAAACTGGTAAGTTTTTTTATTTTCATTATAATTTTTGCATGTATTTATCGTAGTTTTTATATAATCGAGATGCTACGTTGACAGATTTAAAAAAATAATATTACTCGTAGTTTGACTTTAGCTAGTATTTTAAAAAATTGCACCCAATTGCACCTGTTCTTACTTATTTAAAAATGAAGGTATATCTGTCTTTTATCAAATACATGTTGAAATTTTGTCCAAGCTTACCCTATGCACCCCCTAGATATCTGCTACGCCTTCGTAGTCGCAATGGTAGCGATACTACGAACTGTTCTATTAAGTTTGTTTTTTTTCTTTTTAGGTACTTTTGTGAAATGTTCCTTTTCAAGAAGGCATTATTTTGAGATTTGGGTTTCTGAAAAGTCTTCAGACAGGAAGAAACGTGCCTTAGAAATCTTTACAGGCTATCTAAAGGACATTGAAAATATAGATATTACGCCTTTATCTCATCGACTGGTCAATTTGTGTAAGAGTCTTGATAAATTCTGGAAAAAGACAAAATGTACAAAATCTGTCTTTTTAAATAAGCACTCTGATTGGTTAGATATAATTGAATGTATAGAGTTAAAAAGAAGTGTTGCACAGTGCGTTCAGGTGACGGCATTGTCATCCGGTTATAATATTGATGCTGAAAAATTTAGAGTATACTCTTTAGAAACCGCACGGCAGTTAGTTCAGGAATATCCGTGGTACAATCTTCCCGCTTCCGTTCACAAGATACTTGTCCACGGGTCTGATATTTCAGAACACGCCTTATTATCTATCGGGGAGCTTTCCGAGGAGGCAGCGGAATCAAACAATAAAAATCTAAAAACTTTAGGCGAGATCATACGCGAAAATTCACACGAGAAATCACTAATACCGACTTACTTAATAGACTCTTGTTATGTTCAGACCCCTTCATCACTGGTCTTCGGAAACTCCCCAGAAAGAAAAAAGGCTTATTAAGGAAAGAAGTCCTAGATTTATTAAAAGTATAGTTAGAGTAAAGGTAGTATTTAATATAAGAGTATAATAATGGTGTAGGATAATTTTAATGTTATTTGTTTTGTAAGCTATTTATTATACCTAAGGAAATTCAAAATGAAAAAACGTGAGAATTTTTGCATGTAAATATTGTACATAATTATCATGTTTACTTTTTTTAAATACAATAACGACTGTGAAATTCATTTTCACAATCTAGAGTATACATCCCAATATGAAAAACTTACACTATAATAGTAAAAAGCATTTCAAAACGGGGGACAATTTTATTACATTTTTATTTAATATTTTAGACGATTCTGGGCTGTATTTTGTAAAAATAACTTCGTATTTTCATTAAATAAATACTTTTCTAATTGTAAAACAACTTTTATTAAAGCTCTGCACCATTTCCAATAAGATATAATAGCCCAATAAGAATCTAGGGGATTATGACCGCTCCGCCTAGAACGCGGGACCGCCGTGCAATGGCGACATTAATTTAACACACGGGTAGGGCTAGTGGCCAGTAATCATAAAAGTCAAAACAACATAAAAAAAATTGTAACTTGAAAACTTCCACCTGCACCACTCGCCGACATAGGACTCTCTCTCTTTCCTTCAATTCGCCTTCTCTTTGCACGTTGTTTATTTTAATTACATTGATGCGATGTTATGATCCGTGACTCCGGCAAATGACCCCTACGATACAGTTCTTTAAGTCAGGTTGCTCTAAGATGCTATTTTAGAAAATTGTTAATAAATATTAATGTTTAATTAAATTAAAATATATTCATGAAACTAAAACGCGAAACCGTATACGTGCGTTAAATTAATGTCGCCATTAAAGCGCCACGCTGTATAATGTAATATTAATATTTATTTAAAATAATATAATAATAATACATATTACGTAGAACGTTTGTGAGGATGGATGGATGTTTGTTACTCTTTCACACAAAAACTACTAAACGGATTTTGATGAAACTTTACAGTAACATAGCTTATACATTAGAATAACACATATAATACTTTTTTTATACCGATATTCCACCGGGTTCGACACTTATGCGGGTGAAACCGTGGGGCGCTGCTAGTACTACATACTATAAACGCGAAAGTTTGTGTGGATGGATGGATGGATGAATGTTTGTTACTCTTTCACGCAAAAACTACGGAACGGATTTTTTTGAAACTTTACAGTAATATAGCTTATCATCAGAATAACACATAGGATACTTTTTATCCTGAGATTCCCACGTGATCGACACTTATGCGGGTGAAACCGCGGAGCGAGGCTAGTAATATTATAAACACGAAAATTTGTGAGGATGGATGGATGGATGTACGTTTGTTACTCTTTCACGCAAAAACTACTGAACGGATTTTGATGAAATTTGGCACACAGATAGTTTATAACCAGAATTAACACAGAATTGTTATCCCGATATTCCCACGGAATCAAAACTTATGCGGGTGCAACCTCTGTATGTCCTACAGCGCTCCCTCCTGGTGATCCAAATTCATATAATCAAGCATATTATAACAAGTACATAAATAGTATGAAACCTCTTCAACAAAACTCATTCATGTAAGTATATACTTTGTATTCGAAAACCAATTATTGTACAAGTAGGCAGTCCAGGTTGAAATGTAGGCAATCCTGAGAAACTCCCTAAAGTTTGGCCCAATAGCCGTTGTTTCTCCCGTTTTTATTATAGTAATGACGTTAAAACAGACTTAGTTCCCTCAGAAACTTGTTATAAGTTGAATAAAATATAACTGTCAACCGTAAAGTGTGGGAACCAGAGTTATGGGGAAAGTTCTAGATGTTCTAGTGCAGGGATTGCGAACCTTTGGTACAAGGCAAAAAATTCTGGGCACAGCTTTGATTGAAGTACAAAATCTAAATACCTACTTTAGTAGATTTTTTTTCTACCTTGGTAGCTTTCGCTTTTTTTTTTGACACTACTGCAGTGCATTGGATTAATAAATTCTAGTTTAGATTTACATTTGTCTGGAAAAAAAAAATCGTGAATAAATAAGTATTACTGTAGTATTTTTGTTTTATTTTCGTCTTTTCGTTCTTTTTTAATTAAAGAGCAAAATTTGGCAAGATTTGTCGCAGATTGGCTCAAGGGGCTCCCACCGGGAGTATTCGCCTGTAATGTAACAATGGAAGATCCCACTGTAACGGCTAGGGCTTTTCAAGTAGACTGCGCAGACCGTGAACTGCTAGATAGTGTATTTATTTATTTATTACATTTGGGAAAACAAACAGTAGTTAAGCATGTCGGAGTCATTCGTTTGACTATTCGGAACGTTAGCGCCATCTCGTGGCGCTAGACAGAGTCTAGCCGGAGTTCGTGGGGAGACGGGAGCAAGATCTACAAAAAGCGGTGTCAGCAGAGCTCTCGATATGATAGAAACATTGGACATCGTACGAACAACATGTGGATAGAAACTGTCGCGCGTTCCGTATCGTTGAGTTGTGTGTGTGTGTATGTGATTCGCCAGTGTGACTAACTGGTTCGTAAATTATAATTTGATTTGAACTGTAAGCCGTGTTTCTATTGTGTAAAAACCAACACTACCCATAGTACGCCCACAGTAATTAAATTATGCCTGATGTTAAGGAGAGACAGTCATACCTTCTCCTACAAGCATAAACAGTGTTGTCTTAAAATTAAACTTAACAAATATACTACCCACAAGATTTTCCACAAATTACTATATTATATAATAAAAAACAAGCTGTTGTGGTGTAGAGAGACAATTTAAACCAGCGGGATAGGTTCATACATGTAATTAGATAGCTAGTAGTAACTAGGCAGGTCGCAGGTAAAGGTTCATATTCATATTCGTTTATTTTCATTCCACAAGGTATAACAAGATGTTCGCAAAAAGCTTAGAGCTAAGAGCCATTGTTGACCCTGTCAGGGCACAGGAAAAATCATTGTTTGATACATATCTATTAAAAATGTAAATCGTAGAAACTAAAATCAAAATAAAATTCTACATGAAAACTAAATAATTATGTTCGCATAAAAAGTTAATAATAATAACATAAATAATTCTATTACATGTAGGTAGCTATTTTCTTAAAATACTATTTTTATATAGGCGAATAGTCCTGGTGAGCGCCTCCAGTGGGCAAATTGGGTAACACACAAACAGTAGGAATGGCTTTCATTTTGACAGTTCAACAACATTCATTACGTTATTTATGTTGATTTAATTTTTCGAACATATGAAGCAATGGATTAGCAAAATCCTTCAAAATGATTCAGATTTGGAATGTTAGAGTTTTAAGAAATTAGAGTGCTGATTTAAAAAGGTTCGCCATCCCTGGTCTACTGTATTCCTGAAATAATGTTAGTAAGTAATGATTCGGAGTGCACTTTGGCTAGACAACTCCTAATTGGTGTATGACATGAACAACATAGAATTGTTTAAATGTTATGTCTGTCGCAACACCACACTGCGCTCCAAAACGCAGATTACTGACGTTGCTGAAAAAGCCGCTAAGCTGAAGAGGGACTGGGCTGGCCACATCTGCCGTATGCCCAATAAGCTGTGGACCAAAATAACCACCACGTGGAGCCCTGACACAGCTAGAAGGCGTCGCGGCAGACCCCGTAGAAGATGGCGCGACGAGCTGGAGAAAAAAACGACCAGGGGTCCACTTTAGCCCTGGATCGAAAGAGCTGGAAGTCATGGGAAGAGGCCTTTGCCCAGCAGTGGGATAATGCAGGCTAACAGCCGATCTATTCTGTAAAAATCTCACCGTGAAAAGTTAGGTGAAGTGAGCTTAGAGTGAGCTGTCAATATTGTCAATCCCTAGCATTAGTTGGAATGACAGCTCACTCCACGCTCACTTCACCTAAGTTTTCACGGTGAGATGGTGACAGAATCGCACTGCAGTAAGTGTGTAGACTAATTTGTTAGGAAAATAATTAATCTACTTACTTATAAGCGTAGCTAGGGATTTTGTCTAGGGGGGGGCAGCCGTCCTGCTAATATCTACCCAGACATTTAATAAGAGCCTAACTCTACAAACCTTACATTTTTGACAAAATGTACGACCTATAAGGGTTCCGTCTTTTCCTTTTCAATTACGGAATCCTAATAAAAAGCTGAATTAAACAGTGAATACTTCAATATTGTCGACTTTTCTAGGGTGGGCAAAGAACCCCCCTACGTCCATGCTTATCGTACCTACCTAAGTACTTACATTCATTAACATTTGACAAAAAAATATAAACAACCGAATTGAAAACATCCTTTTTTGAAGTCGGTTACAAATATTAGAATAGAATAGAATAATTTATTTTCAGATACCTAATTAAAATCCATATCTTGTTAGTAGTATATATTAGCAACAATATTAGCTTAAGTATATTGAAATGAAGCTATTTTTAAAACCAAAACTGTGGTAAACTTTGTTTTTAACCGACTTCAAAAAAGGAGGAGGTTCTCAATTCGACGGTATGTTTTTTTTTTTTGTGTGTTTGTTACGCGATTACTCCGCCAATTGTGGACCGATTTTCAAAATTCTTTTCTTGTTCGAAAAAAAACAAAATTACTGGTAAAAATTACAACTTAAAAGTGAAAAATAAAAGCTTTTTGCAAAAAAAAAACAACCGACTTCCAAAAACGACACTACAAAGTGAAAAATAACTTTAATTTCGGAAGTCGGTGGCAAACAACGAAAATGCGAACCCGACTACACCGACTTCCGAAATTAAAGTTATTTTTCACTTTGTAGTGTCGTTTTTGTAAATTAATGTCAAATCAATCTGCCTAGCCTTTTCCTCACTATGTTGGGGTCAGCTTCCAGTCTAACTGGGTGCAGCTGAATACTAGTATTTTACATAGAGCGACTGCCTATCTGACCTCCACAACCCAGTTACTGGGTAAAACGATACCCCACCTGGCAGTCTTTTTTTTTTGTTTTGACTACCAGTAACACTGTCAACGATCTATGAATGACAGCCGGGACCAACGGCTTTACGTGCTTTCAGAGGCACGAATGTGTCTCGATATGCAACGGTCACCTATCCACAAACCGACCGCAGCAAGCGTAGCTTAACCTTAAATCGGCCCGTGTGGCTGTTATCATTTTTTAGCCTACCTACACAGCTACCTACGTCAACACTTAAAAGAAATTAAACCGACGCCATTTTTAAAACCAGTGTGCGGATTTATCGTTTTTTATTCTTAATTGAAAACGTCACCCATCAAATATTTCAAAGAACCTTGTAATAAATCGCAAATCAAACAAACTTAACGAAATTAAAACATAAGTTAGTCTCTAAAAGGCGAAATCTGACACGGATTATGGCGTTTGCCTCATTAAAATTATCTTATAATTCTCATAATTCGCCATCTTGGCATCTTAAGCCGCCATTAATTTACACATTTTGCAATAATAATGGCACCCACGATGTGAGATTATGATTGATGAAACTGCTTTTAATACACCTATGATTATGTTAATTGATTAACTACCAGGGTTCAGTGATCGAGTTGCGAAATTATCATTTTAAAGTCAAGCCAGGGAATTTAATATGACGCAAGTCTCGATATACAATGTGGAGACGACAATACGACAATAAATAAAAACACTACCAATAGAGGGGCTTGTGGCTAAGTGATAACAGCTGCACGGGTCGATCGATCAGGTTAAGCTATGCTTGCCGCGGTTGGTCCGAGGATGGGTGACCATGACCATCTTCACATACCAACTCCCACCCCCCGGTCCCCTCCGTGACTCGGGAACGCACGCTAAGCGGTTGGTCCCGGCTGTCATTCGTGGATCTTTGACAGTCATTGCTTACCAGTAACGACACACGTGCGCCAGAAGCCCGAAAGTCTCGCAACCAGTCTTACCAAGGGGTGTCGTATTACCCAATGACTGGGTTGTGGAGGTCAGATAGGCTGTCGCTCCAAGTAAAATACTGGTATTCAGATGCATCCGGTTAGACTGGAAGCTAACCCCACCATAGTTGGGAAAAGGCAGGCAGATGATGACTTGCAATACTAATAGCATCATCAGCCTATAATGTTCCCACTGCTGGGACACAGGCCTCCTTTCTTCGAGAACGAGAGGGTTTTAATCTACGCGGGCCCAGTACGAGTTGGAAGATGTCACATATCTTCGAATTTTTGGTTCTAGGCCATGCCGGTTTCCTCACGATGTTTTCCTTCACTGTTTTGGGAGCAGTTGTGAAGAAAGTTTGCCCACAGTAAAGCGCCTGCTTGGGTCTACATTTCTACAACTCGTAAGTCGGGGTCATTACAACTACGTTACCCATTTACTACTTGAACCTTTACTACTACATATAAGGATTTAGGAACTACTGTGTGATCAAGATTCAAGATTCTTTATTTGTGGATCGCGTTGTTCTTCTAAACTACGCAACGGATTTTGATGCGGTTTCCACCGTCATTTAGAGAATTTATTCCGGAAGGTGTATGTGCATAATACTTTGTATTAAACTTAAAAATAATAAAGAAATCCCGATGTTATGTCAAGTCGTAAAAACTGTAGGAAACAGGGGCGGGTCGTTATTTATATAAAACGATAAAATACAATGCGCTACAATGACTGTGATTACAAGGTAATATAAAAAAAGTAAATAGAAATACAAAATTTTTTATTAGGCCAGTTATATCGATCATTAAAATCGCAAACTACCGCCTAGTTCTGATGTTTTAATATGTTGTTAGGACCACTAGCGACCAGTAGCATATATCCAAATTTGCATCTTCAAAAGACCTGTGCTAAGTTTGCAGCACTCGAAAAACCGCGATTTTAGCGATTTAAGGACTAAACTAAATATATTTATCTTCTGTCCTTTTCTTAATAAAATAAAAAGAAAAAGATGCACTGAGCAATTTAGTTTGTAGCGGGATCGTCCGAAAGGGTTACCGCTGCCCTGGAACATAAAGGGCTAAGGAAGGAACACGGGTGGGTTTTAGTCAATAAGAGTCTGACACTCCCTTCCGCTCCACCCAGAGCGGGAGGGGTCATTTGATGATTTCACATTCTCAAAAAAAAAAAACAGTTTAGTTTGTGAACAAGGGATTCGGCGCCAGTGAGACTGTATTCTTGTCTAATTTGGGGCTCACTGGTAAGGTTCAAGCTGTGCCTTCTAGACTAAGGGTGCGGTAAAAGGTATTCAAGTGATTCATGATACCATTCGTTATTAGCTGAGACCAGTAGGTAGGTACCTATGACTGGCAGACACGATGACAAGCTCTACCATTCCTAGTATCTACATAAATATAAAATTAACATTTTAAATATTATGTTTGTTCTTCTTGTTTTACGAGTATTAATATTAATTTGGTGCAATAATAAAAACATATAAAATTCAAAGTCCTGACTGACTGACTGACTGATTGACTGACTGACTGACTGATAGATCAACGCACAGCCTAAACCGCTGGTCCTAGAGACATGAAATTTGGAGGGTGTGTTCTTCGTGAAGAGTAGGCATCCACTAAGAAAGGATTTTTCGAAATTCCACCCCTAAGAGGGTGAAAACGGGGGAATTCGTTTGTATGAAAAATCTTATTCCTTGAGTTAATAAACTTGACACTTGGCACGAATACTTATCTAAATAAATTATTAAGATTGTCAGTTTTTTTTTCTTCTAAACTACCCCCTAATAAGGGATTGGGGGGTTTCAAAGTTTGTATGGAAGAATTTTAGCGCGCAGTCCGATTTACTCGAAACTCAGTATTTATACCTAATATTGAAAGTAAAGAATAATGTGTATCAAAGTTTTTTGAAAATCTACCCCTGACGGGCTGAAATGGGGTAGTCAATTTTTCAGGGGAGGATTTTACTGCATGGCTTGATTAACTCGAAAATTAGTATAAATAATCTTTGAGTCAAGTTATGAATACATCTCAAACGATTTTTTTTAAATTCCACCCCTGTGGGGGTGAAAAGCGGGGATACAGTTTATATGAAAAAACTTCTTCATTAGGTTAATAAACTTGAAACTTTTCAAGAATACTCGCCTAAGTAAGTAATAAAGTTTATCATTATAAGTTTTTCAAAACTACCCCTCAAAGGGGGATATAGGGGTGTTGAAGTTTGTGTGGAATAATTTGAATGCGCAGTCCGATTACCTCGAAACTCAGTGTTTATACTTAAGACCAAAAATAAAGAGTAACATAATTCAGGGTTTTTCGAAAATCTACCCCTAACGTGTTGAAAAGGTATTGTTAATTTTACAAGGGAGGGTTATAATGCGTGGCTTGATTAACTCGAAAATTGGTGTAAATAATCTTTGAATCAAGTTATGAATAATCCCAAACGATTTTTCAAAATTCCACCCCTGTGGGGGTGAAAAGCGGCGGATACAGTTTATATGAAAAATCTTATTCATTTAGTTAATAAACTTGAAACTTGGCAAGAATACTTGCCTAAGTAAGTAATAAAGTTTATCACTATAAGTTTTTCAAAACTACCCCTCAAAGGGGGATATAGAGGTGTGAAGTTTGTGTGGAAGAAATTGAATGCGCGGTCCGAGTAACTCGAAACTCGGTATTGATAGTTTTGACAGAAAATAATTAATAATAAGTATGTAAAGTTGTCGAAAATTTACCACTGACGGGACAAAAAGGGGTAATTCAGTTTTTAAGGGGAGGATTTGAACTTGAAACTGTATGTTACATTTTCACGCCTAAACCACTGAACTTCTAATTTGGCGTAGTGATAGATGGCATCCTGGGGAAGCACATACATTTTATCCTGTTAGCATGTTCCCGTGGGATAATTTCCGACATCCACGCGGGCGAAGCCGCGGGCAGAAGCTAGTTGGTATACAAAATGTGTACAAATAAAGTGAAGCCCTGACTCCTTTGCTAGGTGACAAAATCTGATACAGGAGCCAGTGTCTTCTCCCAAATAGTGGTTCTGGATTTTATGCAATATACATCAATACAATAAAGTGTATAAATAAATAGACATATGGAATTGTTAGGTTTTTTTTTAAACTTGGTAAGTTTTGATAACGCTTTAAAAGGTTTTGCACATACCCCTGCGTCATTGCTTTTATAAATTCTGGCATAACCCATAATTAGGTAGGTACTTAAATGATTGTACTAGCTGCGCCCCGCGGTTTCACCCGCATAAGTTTCGATCTCTTGTGAATATCGGGATAAAAAGTATCCTATGTGTTAATCCAATAAAAAGTATCCTATTTGTGTGCCAAATTTCATCCAAATCCGTTCAGTAGTTTTGGCGTGAAAGAGAAACATCCATCCATCCATACGAACTTTCGCGTTTATAATATTAGTAGGATAGGATTATAAGGATTAACTGTTTGTTTGAAAACTAAGGTCTTCAACCAGTGTGTCCTGCCCGTGATGACACGTGGACACTGACGGTCGGGCTGGTCCACAAATTCTAAGTCGCTCAGCGCGCTATAGACCGGCTGTACTCGGAGTTTCTTTACGGATAAAGTCAGAAATGAAGTTACCCGGTGGTCTGCTACAGGCAGAACTGATTACCTGTTAATAAAAGTTTATCTGGCGAGCATTTTCCCAACTATGTTGGGGTCGGCTTCCAATCTAACCAGATGCAGCTGAATACCAGTATTTTAAATGGAGCGTCTGCCTATCTGACCTCCACAATCCAGTTACTCGGTAATACGATACCCCTTGGTAAGACTGGTTGTCAGACTTTCGGGTTTCTGACGACCCGTAACGACTTTCAAAGATCCACGAATGACCGCCGAGACCAACAGCTTAATATGCTTTCACCACCCAGCCACGGACCAACCGCGGCAAACGTAGCTTAACCTGATCGATCGACCCGTGCGGCTGTTATTACTTAGCCACAAGCCCCACGTTTATCATGATAAAAAATGCAAATTCGCAATCACATACCTAATAATTATTATGGTTTGTGTTAAAATGTATTCAATGACCCTAGAACATGCGCAGAACCTTTACAGCATTATACAAAACTTACAAAGTTTCTCTCGCCCGGCTCTCGAGGCCTAGAAACAGTCCGCGGACGACAGCGGACAGACGGACATCACATAATTAAATTTACCATATTCTACTAATAATAAAACCTACAGTAATGTAGGTAAATTACGACCCGCTAGTGTGACTACGAGGATGGATTTTGTGGGACATTCCTGAAATTATTAATAAAATATTGTATAAAAATTCCTGCCGGGTTGTTATTTTTTGTGAATTTTTCTCTTTTACAAAATAGATTGAGTTATTTCTTTTCTTTTTTTTTATTTTTCAATTTTGTTTTCATGTAGATTTGTTTTTTTTTTTAACCTACATATAAATACCTACTCTATGTAAAATTATAAAACTGGAAATATGTAAGTGCTGTGCACACCTGTTAGTGACAAATTCACTCTAGATTTTAAGTTCAATTGTTAAAGTACCCGAAAATATGTATTAGTGAATAAGTCGTTGGAGTGCCACAATTAAATTAAATAAAAAAATATTTTAATAGTTATTCTGCTATTCGGGGCGGAGACAAATCCAACAAATTAAAGATGATAAAAAACAGTCCAGCCATTCTGGGTTATAAATGGTAACCCGACTTTGTTTTGTTTATATAGATTTTTCAATAAGCCTTTTCTTTGAACATTTGAATACACTCATTTTTTTTCTGCAAGACACCTGACTGTTCACTTTACAGCACAATATTCTCTTTTCTTACATAACCAACCTTCTTTGCCACCCTACAGTACTTCGGAGGTCCACAGAGGTCCCTTATACGTCCGAACGACCATTCCAAGCCCGTTACCTTTGCAAATGGAACCATTTACTCGAATCTTATGGCGATTGCTGCGAACAACAATATTATTTCTTAGCACAGCTGTGATTGCAATCAACTTGTTCAAAGTAAGGTCCGTGCTCACTGGCGGCACGGCAGACCAAGGGATTTTTATTTATTTATTTAACCATTCCCTCCAACCAGCCCTCAGGCTAGGTGGAGCGACGATCTTCGCAGGATGGCTGGTAGCAGCTGGATGAGAGTTGCCGAAAATCGAGTTGAATGGCGTGCAATAGGAGAGGCTTATGTTCAGCAGTGGACTGCTATAGGCTGATGATGATGATGATTCAACCGTTTATATACACACTTATTATTGTATATAAACAGACAAGAAAAATGGACCAGAAAAATAGGTATAGGTACATACAAAGGTTATTCTTATTTCTTTATTTTTTATTTGTAATTGTGCGTTTTGTTTGTGCAGAATAAAATACTTTTCTTTCTTTCTAAAGAAATCTCTACCAGCATACCTGCGATAGGAAAGTAGATAAAGACACGAGACGAGACGAGAGAATTTTGCTACTAATAGGAATACAACTACTTAATAACAGAGCAGCCCAGTGGTACCGATCCCGACTTCCGAGTTGTAGGTCGTGAGTTCGAACCCAGGCAGGCACTTTACTTTGTGTAAATAATTGTATCACCACTGCTCTCAAAACAGTGAAGGAAAACATCGTGAGGAAACCGGCATGTCTTAGAAACAAAAATTCAAAGACTTCCAACCCGCACTGGGCCCGTGTGGCAGAATCCCTCTCGAAAAGAGGAGGCATGTGTCCTAGCATTGGGAATATTATAGAATGAGGCTTAGAAATACAACTTAATAGTATAACAATACAATTAAAATTTAAATGATAAATAATCATCGTAAGTATAAAAGCAACGTTGCGGTATGCTTAGGCATTCCGTGTGGGTAACGTTTGAATTGCTAAGGCATCCGTCGGGATGTTCGGCAGCCTTCGGAATGCCTCGGCATCCCTCGGAATACTTCGTCAGGACGCAAGGCAGCCTTACGGCTGTTCTGATGAAGAGCTACTGTTGTGAAAAGAACGCGCGAGCACGATGTCGCGACGGTACGCTATGGAGTGTCTCAGAACGCCGCGATATGTCTAAGGATACCACGGCATAGTTGCCGTCAGTATGCGCAACATGTAGTGATGCCGAAGGATGCCGTGCCGTGCCGTGCCGCCAGTGGGCGCAGGCCCTTAATGTGCAGGTATTTTACATACTCATTTCTACGATAATTGTAATTTGTTGGATGATGTTTTTGTTAATTCGCGAAGTAATTATTGGTAGGCCATTTTTGGTTTGGTCGTAAATGTTGGCTAAGGCGGTTATGCAGACGATTGGCAATATGATTGGAGATTGAGATTTGTTGCTTTAAGCAGAAGAAGATACTGTAAGTTGACATAACCCCTAGGATGGCAGTACGGTACGGTAAAACTGGATAAGTAAATCTCCATTAGACGAAGTACTATAGGACCATCTCGCTATAAATAACATAAAATTAATTACATAATTATTATTTTATTCAGTATTAAAATTGGTAAAATATTTACATAAAGTCTTAGAAATAATTTACAAAGGTACGTTATGTTAGATGCCTGAAGCATAAGCAGTAAAGAGCTCTTTAGGAAAAGGGAAATTATCATTTAACTGACTTAAAACTTATTAACCTAGTGACTAACACATTTTCTAAATAATTGAACCTCCTTCTAAGCTTGGGTACCCCGAATAAACGGGTTAGGTTAGGTTGGGACCCCTCCGGTGGGTTCCCGCAAGCCGTGGCTTGGTCACCCACGGTGAAGCCAAGAGAAACCCGAGGAGGGGCCGCTCGTCAGGGCTTTGCCAGTAAGCCGACGACGCAGCGGCCAACAAGAATATAGGTTGCGGTGCCGCTTGGGCGACATCGCAACTGAGGCGGACCGCGATGTCGTATGGGAGGCATCACGGCTGAGGGTTGGAGGCCGCAGCGAGAGAGGAGTGCCGGAATTGCGGTGCACCGCTCTCCCTACCTTCCGCGGCCTTGACGGGGTCGCCCCTGTCTGATGGCGGACGCGGTGGGGCCGCAGGGGAGGAGGAGTGTTGGTATGACGTTGGCCGCTCTCCCTATACTCTGCGGCCAAAAATTGGCAGGCGCCGGGGCCAATTTAATGACCTGACCCGTCGCACGGGGACGAAGGGTGCCCAGACATGGGGTCGTCTGGCGCCCATGTGCTGGTTTGGTCCCTGGGGTGGTCACAGCGTGCTATGTGTTCTGGTGCGCCGGTGATTGGGAGTACTCCCCAGAGGAGGGTCCGGTGACGGACAGCCGCGGCGGGTTCACGGATGAGTGCTACCGCGTGCCCGTGTTCCCGCCGTAAGCGGCAGAGGAGGACACCGTGGAGTTTTAGTGGGTTAGAGTCCCACATAACTGCACTATCTCCCCGTGGTTAGTGCAAATCGCATGAACATTTCTCCACGATAAAAAAAAAGGTTAGGTTGGGACCGTGACCTACCGAGCTACATGCAAGTTGGTCGCAGTTACTTGGCTATTTAAAGTGTCCAGGTCCCTAAAATAGGAATTATTAGAGATTGACAAGGAAACTTGGATTTTATTCAATATAAGTCTGAAATCACCAACTCGTCTTGAGCAAGCGTGGTGATCAATGCTCGAGCCTTGTCTGTATGAGAAGAGGATTTTGCCCTGCAGAAGTACTAAGCAGGTATTATTATGGATATCGTGGAGAATGGAAGTATGAATATGGATATGGAATAAGATTTATAATTTTAGTCGAACCCTTTGGTGTTACTAGTGTACAGTCACGAGCAAAAGTATGTATACACTCGGCTTTATTCAAAAGCGATTTACTCCTTTATTTTTGAATGAAATTTTATGTTGTTACGAACATAGCATTTTCGAATCCATAGGTTTATGTAATGTGTCGTAATTCAACGTTGCATTCGTTATTTCACGAAAAAATCGCAATTGAAAGTTGCCAAGTGTATATTGGTGCTCGTGACTGTACATAACCACTCTCTATCAAGTAGACGTTCAGGCTGAATTGGTAAGTTAGACAACCAATTTTCTTAAATAAATGAAGTATTGAACAGTACCTACCTCCGTGTAAGGCTAGACAAAAAACCCGTTCAGATATTATGAAAGTTATTCATATGACGAGGGCGGCTTACAAAAAATGATTTATAGCAGGCCACCTTACTTTCATAACAGTTACCCTTATAGTTTTCCTGTGATTTTCACATGTTGGATAAAGCAATATATGTTAAATATTACTTTTCCTTTCGCCTTATGTTTAGACCTGATCAACTACCTTCCCGATTCTCTACTTTACACTTTACAGAACATTAGCATTAACATAACAATGATAATAATAATAATATAATAATAATAATATCCCTGGACATTTCACACAGCGCCATCCAGTCCCAAGCTAAGCAACCTAATGCTTGTGTTATGGTAACAAGATGGCTGATAAACTACTTATATACATTTTTTTTTTTTGTAAATGCATACATATTATAGATAGAAAAACACTCAGACTCGGAACAAATACATGTAGGACTTACAAATATTTGTTCTGTGCGGGAATCGAACCCGCGACACGCAGCGCAGCAGTCCGATCGCTCAGCCACTGCGCTAACTGTGTAATGATCTACCTATAATGTTCCCACTGCTGGGACACATGCCTTCTTTCCGTGACAGGGTGTGGGTCGTAATCCACCACGTGGGCCCAGTGCAGATAACATATATCTTCGAATTTTTAGTTCGAGGACATGCCGGTTTCGGTAAGAAATTAAATACGCAAAATAAAGTGCCTGCTTGGGTTTGAAGTTTCGAACCTACGCTCTACCACCCGTAAGTCGCTTTTGCTGAGCTACCACTGCTCGACACAACTGTGCTGATCAAAACAGAAGACATACCGCAGTAATGTAAAGAAGCAGTTGATTCGTAAAATAATAATGTCCTTAGTGTCTACGACCCAATATCACACGTATTTCTTCAGAGGATTTCTATTTTAATTACACAGGAAGGTATTTAGTTCGACGTTTTAATCTTGAGGTTAGCTAAAGATATGGCAGTGCGTAGGTTGGTAATGCGAACGTCTGTCTGATCTCGTTAGCTGATTGCAAGTACTGCAATAGCTTCTGCAGTATGCGTAGAATGTTTCTAGTTATGTTTTGAGCAGGTTTTCTGAAGGGACATTTACATTATTTTAAATTAAACCTTCTAAAAGAAACATTAAACTTGTAAAAGAAGATCAATACTGCCGTAATTTCATTACCTATAGTGTGTCTACTTGATTTCTGACTGCAAACATAAGGAACAGGGTGTAAAGCTCACTCATCCGTCATAGAAAAGACGGGTGTCGTGTCTGGTGGGCCACTGCCCGATGATTAATGTCGGGACGTTGTATTTATGGTAGTCGTGTGGTAAGCTCTGCTTGCGCGATGCAGGATTTTCCTCGATGTCAGTGTGATGCGCAGTTCGCATGTGGCGATGTAGATAACGCCAAAGTAGACTTTCTTTTTCGACTTTCAGATCAGACTTGACGAACTTTGTCTATAAAGGGATCAGATACACTCTAAACAGCATCTGAAGGACTGGAGATGAAAGAAAAGCTTATGCTAGCTTAAGCATTATATCATTAGAAGATCAGCTGTCTTATACCTTGATTCATAAGGTTTAGAGCTTTCAAAACTTAGGGTCAGTACCTACCTATATTTGCTAATAGGTATTCAATCCTAGTCAATCTGCCTTTTACCAAGTATGTTGGGGTCAGCTTCGAGTCTAACCGGATGCAGCTGAATACCAATATGTAACATGGAGCGACAGCCTATCTGACCTCCACAACCCAGTTAATGGGTAACACGATACCCCTTGGTAAGACTAGTTGGCAGACTTTTGGGCTTTGACTACCAGTAACGACTGTCAACGATCTATGAATGACAGCCGGGACCAACGGCTTTACGTGCTTTCAGAGGCACGAATGGGTCTCGGTATGTAATGGTCGCCCATCCAAAAACCGACCGCGGGAAGCGTAGCTTAATCTTATATCGACGGTGCGGCTGTTATTGATAGTAACTACTATTGATACACCAATTGAATACTGGGGCTCATGGCTAAATAGCCACGATAGTATTCAAATTCAGTCTGGACCTGATTCTCATTTCATATGAAGACCATAAAGTTAGGTCAGGCCTAAGTATAGAAGGACTTCAATCATAGATATCCATACTTTAGAAACTTTTGCAAGGAAAAATTCAAGTTCAATCGGTAAGCTTTACCACAAGTTTTGATTGCCAAGCAAAATTACACGTAAAAATTGCGGTTTAGTATCTAAACCATAAACAAGTATTCACAGGTATAAAGTTGTTAACATCTTACGAACGAGCATACTTTTAAAAGCTTGTAAACCAAGGTATAAACTTGTGTCGCAACAAGAATACGTAAAATATAGAGCTGTCAGAATAATGCTGAATTTTTTTTTTTTTTGTATATGCCTTGCCCCTTCTAGGACTTACTCCTGTATCGTGGGTGCGTTTACAAACATTTAAACTACATACACAAACAGCCAGACCCGGAACAACTACCCGTAGGCAATACAAATATTTGTTCCGTGCGGGAATCGAACCCGCGACACGCAGCGCAGCAGTCGATCGCTCAGCCACTGCGCTAACCGTGTCGTCAAATTCAAGTGCCTATCTAATTTTAAGAAGGACTATTAATGTCAAGATAACAACATCTGGAACTGTAAAAGTAATAAGTCATTATCTGCCGAGCCTTTTCTCAACTATGTTCGTATCGGCTTCCAGAATAACCAAATATAGCTGAATACTAGTATTTGACATGGAGCGACTGCCTATCTGACATCCACAGCCCAGTTACTGGGTAACACGATACCGCTGGGTATTATCAATCAGAATCGGTTTCATTTTGACAGTTCAACAACATTCATTGCGTTATTTACGTGTTGAGCAAAAAATTTTTTCGAACTTATGAAGCAAGGAATTAGCAATTTGCTTCAAAATGATTCAGATTCCGATTGATCGTGTGTTACGCAATTAGGGTGCTGTTCTTTCAAAATGGTTGGTTAACGTAACATAATTATGTAGGTACGTCAAATAATAACTATTACGTACTCGTTATTATTTGATGTACAACAAGGCTATAATTTTGTAATTGTAATATGAGACAACGCTTTTTTTGGTTTGACTATAGTAAGCGCCATTTTTGACATATACGTGTGCGTCAAGTGGACGTGAAACAATCCGCCCTAAGACTGTCAGATTTTCGGGCCCAGTCAGAAGCCCGAAAATCTGACAAACAATCTAACGACTGGCAAAGATCTACAAATGACAACCGGGACCAATGGCTTAACGTACTTTCGTGAGGGGTCTCGATATATGGATGGTCACCCATCCGGGAACCGGCCTCGGCAAGCGAAGCGTAACTTTCGATCAACCATACGGCTAGTATTATTTAGCCACAAGACCCTCTTATAATGTTCACCCCTCTATGTATAAACTAAAGGTAAAAACAAAAACCATAAAAACTCATAAAATTACGTAGTGAAAGGCTATTTTCATTTTTCTTTTATAACAAAGTAACGTGCACCTAATTAAGACGTCGGCGGTCACATAATTCGTCAATAAATCATTTTGTGGTTCAATCGCCCATGTAGTAGCTCTGTGTTTATACTGCACGGGATTTGGAAAGAAACTCGGTCATTAGTTTACTGTTTTAATCGATTTTTCATTAAAAGCAAAAGCGATATGAACTGCGAGTTAATAGGGTAGTTTCCTGGATAAAAATAATTATTATATTTAGTCCGTCAGTTAGATTATCGAAAAATAACAAATAAAACCACAATTTACAAAGATAAAGCGCGTCAAAATTTGGGAGTGGGGGGGTCGTGACGTCACGCCATGGTAAAAAAGTGTAGCAAGGCGAGACTTCACGCGGAACTTTAACGGGATCATTTTTTATATAATTGACAAAAGAAAAAATACGGGTCCAATATTTTTTGATAATCTATCTGACGGATAATTAGATTTTTTAGGAAACTAGCCTCAACACACTATGAGTAGCAATGATCCTGCGACCTACAACTCGAAAGTCGCGGCCGTAACGACTGGGCCATCACTGCTCAGTAAGTAGATAGATAGGAAAAAGTATAAAAAAATTAAAACACTCAAACTCAAATAATTTATTTCAATTAAACCATTTACAGACACTCTTGAATTGTCAAAATTAAATAGTCGGTCAGTTAGTCAGAAAGTTGAAGCTAGTTGCCCATTCCACCACGTAGATCTCTATGGAGAAGAACGGGCAAGAAACTCCTAGGACACTCTTTAAAATCAAGATTTTATTACAAAATCCCGGGTACAATACTCTTATTGCTTCTCTATGTGTGAACAATGTAAAAAAAAAACAAGTAAAGAAACAATTTAAAATATAAAAACTTTATATAAAACCTACGGGTTAATTGCGTAACACACAATAGCAATGGCTTTCGTTTTGACACTTCAACAACATTCATTGCGGTATTTACGTTGTTGAGCAGTCATTTTTTTTTTCATATATATGAAGTAATGGATTAGCAATATCCTTCAAAATGATTCAAATTGAGACTGATAGTGTTTTACACAATTAGGTTGCTGTTAATTCTGCACAAATCATACGTATATTATAAAGTAAACATAAAATATACTCACAAATACAACGCCATAGTCAGATGGACCAACGACCGTATTAAAAGAAGTGGAGAACAGGGTGTTGTGGCGCAGCCTGGGAGAGGCCTATGTCCAGCAGTGGACTACGATAAACTGAGTTGTTTGATTACAAAGTAGTATTAGTCAAATAAAAAAAAAACAATCCGTTGTTGCCGCATGCATAGTGACCGCTGGACAACATTTTCCACACGGTGGGTGCCTGACGATGGACGGCGCCCCCAAGGCCGGCCCAGGAAGAGTTGGCCAGACAAAAAGGGTTGGATCGAAGTAGCGCTAGAAAAGGTTGCATAGAAGGATTTGGGAGAGGCTTTTGCTCAGCAGTGGGACAGTGTAGGCTAAATATAAAAAAAAATCGTTGTTGGTGGCAACATGCTTTTTATTAGGATTTCCTTTTTTTTGTAACCTTGGATTAAGTAACTTACATCTATGTCTGTGTACCTACATGATTATGTATAATGGTTTATTTCGTCACTCGTTCTAAATATCAGCTAAAACATCGCAATAAAGTTATGACAGAATTATCAAACGCCTACGACACGGCTAGCTAAATCCTTTCTAACTAGTGGGTTTTACATATCACGCAAGGGACTAGGAATTTCAAGACTATACCTAAGTGTGTAAGTGGTAGCTCAGTGGAAACGGCCCTGACTTGCGAGTTGTAGGTCGTGCGATCGAACCCAGGCAAGCACTTTACTATGCGTAAATAATTTCATCACCACTGATCTCAAAACGGTGAAGGAAAACATCGTGAGGAAATGTACATGTCCTAGAACCAAAAAAATCGACGACATGTGACATCTACCAACCCGCACTGGGTCCGCGTGGCGGATTACAGCCCACTCCCCCTCGGGGAGAGGAGGCCTGCGTCCCAGCCATAGAAATGTAATTCATATATCTATGGTCCCAGCAGTAGGAACATTATAGGCTATCAATCAGCAATAGGAAACCTGGCCTTACGCCTGGCCTCCTCAGGAAATGCTAATTTGATTGTCAGGAAATTCTAATTAAAATCAACACAAAAACGCTGATGCTAATTGGTTTCTAGAGTACTTTTAGACTTTTGAGGAAACACACAGCTTCAAATCTCATTCAAGAAACGCTGCCATAAGTACTGTAAAGGTTGTCCGCCGAAGGAAACCTTATATAGTGCAGGCTAGCTATAATATAAGCAAGCAAGTTTAGAATAAGGTGTGAAATGTTTAGTTTAGTCAGAAATATGTAAAGACGTTCGGTCATTATAAACTTAAACGAATCGTATCGTTATTTTATTCCTGCCGTAGGTATACCTTGAAGGGCTCCTCTAGCCCCTCACAAGATATACGGGAGAAAGCAAACAAAGATACGATTCCCATAACTATGTTGGTAATAAAATACTTGAAATAAGATTTCGAATGCCGTCTTTAAACAAATTCTAGGCAGTGACATTGTACCCCTCAACTGACATTCAGACAACAATTTCAACTTCTCACAAAAGGAAATTAAACGTCTATCAGCCAGCCCGTATCGACGTCGGGTCGTACTCGCTAAAAGGCAAGCCATTGCAGTAGAGGTGTAATTTTAACATGTCTAATAGCCGACAAGGCCTTTATTACTAATAATGGCTGTGGCTGACCTGCAGATCTTGATCGAGGCTGGCGAAATAGCTGGGCAGCGTTAATATCAGGTACAAATGTAGGATAGGCTTTGTATATGGTTCAAAAGTGTGATGGGCTAAATTATTTATGATACTTTATTTTGTAGGTAAGTAGACGGGCTCGTGGCTAAGTGATAACTGCCGCACGTGTCGGTCGAAGGTTAAGTTACGCTTGACGAGGTTGGTTCGTGGATGGGTGACCATCCATTACATATCGAGTCCCGGCTATCATTCGCAGGTCTTTGACAGTCGTTATGGGCAGTCAGAAGCCTAAAAGTCTGACAACCCAATCTTACTAAGGGATATCGTGTTTCCCATTAACTGGGTTTTGGAGGTCAGATATGCAGCCGCTCCATGTAAATACTGGTATTCCGCTGCATCCGGTTAGACTGGAAGCCGACCCCAACGTAGTTGGGAAAAGGTTACGCACATATTGTAGGTAGGTATTCAAGATTATAATTCTTTAAGACAGTGTGTTAAAAAACTTAGTCAATCTGTGTATGATCTTGTGATTTATTGACAAAAATGTTAATAACGAATCAAGGTCTCAAAATCAAAAGTCATTTATTCAAATTAGGCTGAGAATCAGCACTTTTCGAACGTCAAAATTACAAAAGACAGTCCCCCAAAAACGCCCACCCTTCACCACTTCCTAGTGCTATCGCTGGGAAGAAGTGGCGCAACAAACTCCCCAGCAGCACAACTGTCTGTTCAGTTAGAAACGTCCTATAAGCAAACTTATATATATTAAGGTGGATGCTTCAAGGTAATATGATTCGCGGCCGTAACAAATATGTACTTATTTACAGAATTATAATCATTCAAGTCATCAACACAACTCTAAGATCAAGTAATCCTACTGAATGAATATTTCATGAAATCTTGACATTTTAGGATTATGCAAATTTAACAAGTTGTATTACTGTTTGTAACGATTATAATTCTGTAAAAATATATTTGTTATGGCCGCGAATCATATTTTAATCAACGTACAACTTAGTACTGATCAGCAAATTGCAAAAAACGTAAGTAAATTTGAATTTCGCGGGCTACCTTGGAGCATCCACCTTAAGTGCCTAGGTAATCATATTCCAAAGAAAACAAGGTAGATACACTCCTGCAAATAAGCATAAAACTTTGATGAAGAAATAAAGCAAATAGGCAGCAGGTACGACCAAAATAATATGTAAATACCTTCCTATATCATTATCACACTATTATTACAAAGGCGAAAGTTTGTAAGTGAGTGTGTTGGGTGTGTGTGTGTTTGTATGTTTATTACTTTTTCACGCACAAACGGCTGGACTAATTTTTATTAAATTTGGTATGGACGTAACTGACACCCTGGATTTATACATAGGCTACTTTTTATCCCGATATTCTCACAGGATCGAAACTTATGCGGGTGAAACCGCGGGGCGCAGCTAGTAGCAATATAATACCTAACTTATTTCGATCTATCACGAAACAATAACATAAATCACACACCAACCTAACATTACGACAAGATATTCCGTAAACCCAGTGTTTCACAATCTAGATTACGAAAACCTAATACCTAGACTAAAACACACTACCATAACTTAAGCCTAGGATACACTTGTAACACCGCTAGCTCTACGCGAATGTGAAAGTAGCAAACAAGTTCGTGAAGCGACCGAAAATCACGCGTGAGGTAGCGTTGGCGTCGGGTGCTACAAGTATGGCTGGCCCTTTAGTTCGCAGGGATTGTGCACTTTTGGCACGCGTACGACGGTTGCCATGGGACAAATAATTCTGGGCACGGCATGGATTTTAAATCAATCGTATGTTTTTGCTTGCAAAATGAAACATGAGGCCTAAATTCTCCCAATTACTACTATTTCTACATAATATGATGTATTTTTAATCGGTTATTTTTATGAAGTAATTGCCTAGTATTTAGGTGATTAAGGTGATCATCAAATCATCTATTGTTTAATTTCTAACCTATCTTCTTAACTCATTGCCAATATAAGCTGCTGCTTACAACGGTCGCTCCAATTCTCAGGTGATATCAACGAATACGAACGAACGAAGGATTTTTCACCTACCTGAATCGCCTACGGCAAAATTTTCTCAAGTGTGCGCTTTTATAATTTCTAACATTATGATATTTTCCTGGACGTCCACGTCCATAAAATGTATGGTATTACGTGAACGTCATCCGTATATATAACGCGCGCGCACGCGCGTTTTGTGTTCTTCTTGTATTTAATTTAATTGTTTTTGTATTAGTTTATTTTATAATTGGTCCGTGTTGGCTTTCATTCAATAAATAATAAAAATAATATATGGAAATACATATATGAAGACGCTTTTAAAACACACGGTCCACAGAAATATCGTCACGTTACACATTATAAAATCGCACAATGTCGGTAGCAAGCACCGTAGCACTAAGAGCAAGTTTCTTCAATCATACAATGGCAGGCTTTTATGCAAATGTTCACCATCCCTATTCAAAGGCATATTATAAAATTACACGATCCACGATCTTAACAACACGTTTCTCGTGTTAAATCAGTACATTTAGAAACTGCGTCGATCGTTTATCCCTTTTAATGAATTAAACTAGTATTTAGAACGGTAATCTTATGTATTGGCGTGATTTAAGGGTTAAGTAATGTGTTTAACTGTTTACGTATAAATTATCAATCGCGACTCGTGAGGGGTTAATGAGAAGCGAGTACATTATGTTAATTTATTCAGTACTTATCTACTTGACTTACAAGCAAAACAATCATTCTGCCTAGCCTTCTCCCAGCTATGTTTGGGTCGGCTTCTAGTCTAACCGGATACAGTAGTATTTTACATGGAGCGACTGCCTATCTGACCTCCACAACCAAGTTACTGGGTAACACGATACCCCTTGGTAAGACTGATTGTCAGACTTTTAGGCTTCTAACTACCCGTAACGACTGTCAAAGATCTATGAATGACAGCCGGGACCAGCCGCGTAGCGTGCTTTCTGAGGCACGGAGGATGTTATGGATGGTCACCCATCGACGAACGCCCGCGGCAAGCGTAGCTAAACCTTCAACCCATGCTGCAGTTATTATTTAGCCACCAAGCCATTATTTGCACGAGTTAAAAGCAAAAATTTAGTTTGTGTGTTTAACACTTTGCGGGACACTTAAGGCCCCTCGAGGTAATAACAATAAAACTTCTATTGTGTCTCGTTCAGTGTCCTCCAATGTGTTAAATATCGATTAACTCAAGTTGCTAGTGATCAGTTCGGTTGGCGCAGTGGCTGAACGGTTCAGCAGGTTCTTTTCCGACGAGGTACATTATTATTTATGAGGGGCCCGTGGCTAAATAATAACAGCCACACAGGTCGATCGGTCAGGTTAAACTACGCTTACCGCGGTTGGTCTGTGGATGGGTGACCATCTTTACATACCGAGACCCCGCCGTGCCTCAGAAAGCATGTTAAGCCGTTGGTCCCGGCTATCATTCGTAGATCTTTAACAGTCGTTACGGGTAGTCAGAAGCCCGAAAGTCTGGCAACCAGTCTTACCAAGAGGTATCGTATTACCCAGTAACTGGGCTGTGGAGGTCAGATAGGAAGTCGCTCCATGTAAAATACTGGTATTCAGCTCAATCCGATTAGAATGGAAGCCGACCCCAACATAATTGGGAAAAGGCTAGGCAGATGATGACTTTGCAAGCTAAAGGTAAGCAAAATCTAATTAGTAGGTACCTACGTGCTATTGAGCGGGTGTACATAATAAAGAGTACTCTATTCAAGTTGTTTCGCGTCTGAGTGTCTATTATGCATGTCAGATTCAGATTCATATCTGTAAGGTTATCGTATCCAGTGGATAGTGGATACCATCCACGACACCCAGGTACAGAAGATAATCCAGCACCCCAATAGCGTAAAATTACGCCAACAGTACTTATTCAAACATTCCAATAAAGTTATTTGAAAATTTAAATAGAATTAAAATCATCGTAGCACAAAAAAGAAAATAAAATAAAAAATAGAAACAAAACATAATTAGGTATCTGCTGGTATCTGTAACTTTTTATCATAATCCGAAGGATTTTGAGAGAAATTGCCAACGGTATGGCAATGTTTGAACTACATATATTTGCTGGCCACGGGTCGTTGACGTACAGACGTACACCAAGCTAAGTACTACAATCTGTCAAATTTCATTAATAGATTTTCGACTTTATCGCTAAAGCATTAAGGTTCAAGGCTGATTAGGAAAATATGTCAGTTTCGGGTAGCTTGACTTGCTCTGGCGTCTGTAGGTACTAGTAATTAATATCTCTGCATTCACATGAAATGTTTTTTTAATATTAGTCGGTTAAAAAAAAAATTAAAAGAAAAAAACTTTTTAAAGACAAGCTTTTATTACCTACTTGTTAATAAAAAGAACTAAAAAGTTAAAGATAATTTAAACCTGATAAGAAAAATACCATTATATAGGTAAATAAAAGCGTGTTACATTTTGATGGAACATTAAAGAACATATTACGCCTTCATTATTTTTCTTTTGCAATTACAATGTAACACGCTTTTATTTAGTAGGTACCTATACATATAAGAGTATTATTCTTATCAGGTTTAAATTATTTTTAACTTTTTAGTTCTTTTTATAAACAAGTAATAAAAGCTTGTTTTTAAAAAGTTTTTTTTTCTTTTAACTTTATTTTTAACTTTTTTGTATTTTTGATGCGAGATTGACAACGGCGTAGTTCGTAGCGCGTAGCAGTGTTTTTCCGTTAATGAACGAACGAACTTATTATCCCAAAGATGGGGTCGCATATTCACGCGGTCCACCAAACCACCACCACTCACCACCCATCAAAAACGGTCCAACCATCAAGACGAATGAAACTCGACACGGTTGTGTCGCTTAATTACCGAATTCCTATGGCCACCTTCCAGCTCCATCATCAAGCCCTGGTTACCATCTAGCACCAAAGTACTCGTCAAGACGAATCAAACGAGCCCAAACTCGATGGGGTTATGTCGTTTAATTATTGAGTTCCTATGGCCATCTTCCAGCTCCATCATCAGACCCTGGTTAACATCTAGCACCAAAGTACTCGTCAAGACGGATCAAACGAGTCCAATATCAATGGGGTTGTGTCGTTTATCTTCCGAGTTCCTATGGCCACCTTCCGGTTCCATCATCAGATCAGCTCCATGTCATAATAATTTTGCATTGTCGTCCGCTTTACACATTCATGCAAAATTTCAGCTCAATCGGTAACCGGGAAGTGGATCAAATTTAACTTGCAAGATTTGATTACAGACAAACATCGGTACAGGTGAATGAAACTAAATAAAAGCTTGTAATAAAAAAAGGTAGCTATCGCGACCAGAATGTTAATTGTTAGCTAAGTAGGTAACTACTATGGACCTACCTATTTTGACGTCAGGTGGGATAGGTCGGTAGGTTCCTACGGTTTCACTTTATCGTAACTCTGATTTTCAATTAGGTACAATTTTTTTTGAATTTATTCAAAAAATTATGTACCTAACTTACATTCTTTTTTAAAATCTGTTGCCAGTGCCAGTGACAACTGATCCGTACTTTAACCTTTACTTCAACCTACGCAGTTCAACGATTGTTGATTTCCAAGATGTTTTTGCTGTCTGTTTGCTGAAGAAAATTGCGAGCTTAAATAAAAACAGCTTGTATTATTTTACAGTCACCAATACAACTTTGTTTTACTGAAAAAATATACTTAAGGTCACACAGCGACTATTGTGAAAGTCTAGTCTTAAATTAAATACACAAAATTAATGGCTACGTATTATACTCATTTGAATGTATTTGCACTTATGTAACTGCCCCGTTTGGTCCCTCTAGTGGCAGTAGTTCGGTTGTTAGTCCGGCTGACCGAACTACTGAAACTTTCAGTTGCGATAGTTCGGTTCTAAAAAAGCACCGAACTACGGGGGTCGGTTTTCTCTGCAGCTTACTGTACCTATTATTTAGATGCTGAGAAGATTGTTTTTTAATCATAAATAATGTTGAATTTAAAATGTGTAAAATTTGTAGCAAGGTTGGATTTTTTTTTTTTAATTGGCCCATTAATTTTGAAATTCCAACCTTCCACAATATTTGTTGTCCGATGGCGTTATTTATTTCAGTAGTTCGGTGCTTTGTTAGAACCGAACTGTCGCAACTGAAAGTTTCAGTATTTATTTATTTATTTTAGACAATAAACAGCTACAATATAAAATGTTACAAATAACAATAATATAGGCTCATAAGTAGTATTAACAATATTGCAGCCCACTAAATTATCAGCATATTAACAAAATTGCAATAAGGTAAAAAAGTGCCACTAGATTAGCATTACTCAGATATATGAAAAATATAAAAAATAATTACCTAATTATTATTTAAATAGTTGTTCGATCAGTAGTTCGGTCAACCGAATTACTGCTACTAGAGGAGTTTCAGTAGTTCGATGCTTTGTTAGAACCGAACTATCGCAACTGAAAGTTTCAGTAGTTCGGTCAACCGGACTAACAACCGAACTACTGCTACTAGAGGGTTTGGTCTCGTGGTCGCAAGCGCGAATCCATAGCATGGGGTCCTCGGTTGGATTCCCTGGTCGTGTTATTGAGTTTTTCCATTAGGAATTTCTTAGTAACAGCCTGGAGTTTGGAAGTTGGCGGTGTGATACCCGCCGTGCCTCGGAAAGCACGTTAAGCCGTTGGTCCTGCGCCTGATCTCTGTCCGGCCATCGGATTGCCATCGGTCAAGTGCACCTGGGCCCCAAGTCTGCTATTACAATAGTGTCAGAATGGTCTATCATTGATTTCATAATTGTTGATTTTGACAAGTTTGGTAATCTACTAACATAATGGCGTTATTAATTATGACTTTCCAGTGGTCAACCACTGACACTCTATTGAAAGAAACGGCATAGAATGGTAATCTCGTACATAATGATAAATGAATGACTGACTTACATAAAACACTTGACTTGTATAAAACACTAATAAATAATATGTAAAAATATATATAAATGAAATCTGGCATAAATAAAGTAGTGGTAGTTTTTCGAAAATCATTTCTTCTAACGGGTTTTATAATAATGGCAATACGACAATGTCATTATGACAGCATTCTATTACGAGACCATTGACGGACCAATGACCGCCATTAAGAATTAAGCAGATTACGAACTTTAAGCAAAATGACAATGGGATGGGAATGGGATCGTGCTGGAATGAAGATTTTTTTTTTTCTTTTTTGGGGCCCGCGCCGAAGGTTGGTCTTGAGATAGGCCGCCGTGTCTGAAATACGGTGTGGAGGACTTTTATTCTTAGTCTGTGTTTACTTATGATTAAAACTGTTCGTCTGGCGCCGATTCCCTTGTTCACAAACTAAACTAAATTTAAGTTCAGTGCATCTTTTTCTTTCTATTTCATTAAGAAAAGGACAGAAGATAAATATTAGTTTAGTTCTGTCAAACTAGTCAGCGCCTGACGTAAACTGACGTATTTTTAGCAGCCATGTTTTTAATCACGTCTAATCTGTCTATGGAGTATCTTAATTTGACAGGAGTAAACTAATATTTTATCTTCTGTCGCAAAAAAAACATAACGTCGCTCTCGATGTGATACCTCGTAACTGCAATTATTGGTCAATTTTCCATTTTGATGCGAAATTATCCATCACGCAATTTTCCATCTTTCTGGTGATACCTTGTATGTACAGGAGGTTTACGTGACTTAAAAACTGACTTTTAGTGACATCTCGTAACAAGAACTTTGAAGCACTTTGTAAGGTGGGACCTTGTACCTAAGTTTAATAGACACCAAGCATGCCAAGGTGATTTTTTATGTACACATATAAGAAAACATACGGTATTTTATTTAATATTCAATAAAATAACCAAAAGCAAGCAATATACCTACATAATTATCAAAACAATTTTTTGTGTCTCCTGGAAAATTGACAGGTTCGTATTTACAAGGTGTCACATCTAGAGCGACGATAAGTATACTTAAATAAATACATAATACATACTAAAATATATACATATATTTAAAGTAATAGCGTGGGCAGGTTATGCGATGCGACGAGATGGGTTGAAGGAGCAAGAAATTTCACGGGCACAAAGTCACTAGCAGAAGCTAGTATTGTATAATTCGTATATTAATATACTAGCTTCTGCCCGCGGCTTCGCCCGCGTGGGTGTCGGAAATTATCCCACGGGAACGTGCTAACAGGATAAAATGTATGTGCTTCCCCAGGATGCCATCTATCTCTATGCCAAATCAGAAGTTCAGTGGTTTAGGCGTGAAAATGTAACATACAGTTTCATGTTCAAATACTCTCCTTAAAAACTGAATTACCCCTTTTTGTCCCGTCAGTGGTAAATTTTCGACAACTTTACATACTTGTTATTAATTATTTTCTGTCAAAAGTATCAATACTGAGTTTCGAGTTCCTCGGACCGCGCATTCAATTTCTTCCACACAAACTTAACACCCCCTTTGAGGGGTAGTTTTGAAAAACTTATTACTTAGACGAGTATTCTTGAAAAGTTTCAAGTTTATTGACCTAATGAAGAAGATTTTTCATATAAACTGTATCCCCGCTTTTCACCCCCACAGGGTGGAATTAAAAAAAAATCGTTTGGGATGTATTCATAACTTGACTCAAAGATTATTTATAACTAGCTTCTGCCCGCGGCTTCGCCCGCGTGGATGTCGGAAATTATCCCACGGGAACGTGCTAACAGGATAAAATGTATGTGTTTCCCCAGAATGCCATCTATCTCGCGGGCCCTTTGTGGCTAATTACAATAGAAAACCAATTGTGTCTCATTAGTGGTGATTAAGAGGGTACCTATATGATATCTTTACCTAAGTACCTCATCATCTCATCTGCCTAGCCTTTTCCCAACTATGTTGGGGTCGGCTTTATTTTACATGGAGCGACTGCTTATCTGACCTCCACAACCCAGTGACTGGGTAATACGTGATAAGACCCGGATACCGGATACCGTACCTAAGTTCCTACATAATTAAAAAATAAATAAACTTAATAACAGAAAATTAAATACCTACCTACCTAAATAAACATATTTCTGATGATAACTAATCTAAACTCAATAAATAAGCAAAATCCCTAAAAACTAATATCTATACGAATGACTAATCCTACCTCATCATCATCATCTGCCTAGCCTTTTCCCAACTATGTTGGGGTCGTCTTCCAGTCTAACCGGATGCAGCTGAATACCAGTATTTTACATGGAGCGACTGCCTATCTGACCTCCACAACCCAGTTACTGGGTAATACGATACCCCTTGGCAGTGGCGGACTAAGCCCGTCAGAGGCCCGGGGCGGCAAAGCTGAATGAGGCTTTAAAAAAAAATTAGTTTTACAAGCTTTTGTTTCAGTTCACATTTTCACCTACAATATGGAATAGATATGGGTGAGGAAAATAAAATACGAATCGATCGACAAAAACAAAAAACAAAAAAATTGATAAAATAAATTAAAGATAGTTTTTTTTTTTGTAGCGTGTTATATGTGTTTTCGTGCGTTCAATTTACTGAACTTCTCAATAACTTCTGTGAAATCGATTTCTTTGGAAATTTTTGTTTCTATTGAAAGCACAGCTAGATTAACCAATCGCTCTTGATCCATTGTAGATCGAAGATAATTTCTAATTAGTTTGAGTTTGGAAAAACTCCTGTCGCATGATGCAAACGAGTTGCAAATGGTCAAGAAATATTGAAGTATAAGCGATATACAGGGTAACGATTCACTGAATTCCCATTTTATTATAAATTGAAGGATTTCTTGGGCTCTCCATTTGACAGCAACGTCGATACTCGTATCGGTGGCTTTTACATGCCTGCGATACCTTTTTATTTCTTGGGAAATTTGCTCCTTGTCAAATTCACCATAAATTTGGATCAGTTTGTCAACTGATACAGCCAGACCGTCATCTGAAGCTTCTAGCATAAACTTTGTTTCAATAATTTGGAAAATATTATTGATTTGTTTCATGGCCCCGTATCGTGTCGACAATTCTTGTATAAATCGGTCTATGTATTTATACATTGACCGACATATTTCTTCTTGAATTGATAATCCAGCATCATGAGCTGACTCACCCGGCATCATTCTTTTGACCTTCCTTCTTCCTCGTTTCTCGATGTTGATGTCCATGTCATTGCATTTTTTTATGCCAAAAGTTACAGCATTGTCTACAATCGTGGTTCGTTCGGTCATTAAATACTCATTCAAGGCGTTTAGTTTGGTGATTCCTGTATCCAGTTATTTTTGGAGACTGCAAATATTGTTGAACTAAATTTACTTCCTCCAGTATAGAAAGCCCATTTTTAAAGTCTAAGCACATTTTTAAAGTCTAGGATTAGTCTAGTCTTGTTTAGGATTTGATCTGGGGAACGCGAAAGCATTTGGGGGCCCCCCAAGACCGGAGGCCTGGGGCGGGCCGCCCCTTCCGCCCCCCTGTTAGTCCGCCACTGCCCCTTGGTAAGACTGGTTGTCAGACTTTCGGGCTTCTGACTACCCGTAACGACTGTCAAAGATCCACGAATGACAGCCGGGACCAACGGCTTAACGTGCTTTCCGACACACGGAGGGGTCTCGGTATGTAAAGATGGCCACCCATCCACAGACCAACCGCGGCAAGCGTAGCTTAACCTGACCGATCGACCTGTGCGGCTGATAATATTTAGCCACGGGCCCCTCACTAATCCTACCTAACAGTATTATAAAATAACCTACGGTCACTACGTACACTATCAAATATACTACCTATACTTTAAAATTAAAATCTATACCTACGACTTATATAAAAATAAACCTAAATAACTCTAAAAAGTAAAAGGAATAAAAATGAACTCCACTGCGTGTGACCTAACCTACGACAAACTTATTATTTGCGGTTGGTACAGTAATCGGATCTAGGGATCGAACCGCAAAATTAAGTTTGTTTTTTATTGTATATACTTTTCCGGGATAAAAAGTACCCAGTGTGGTGCCCAGGATATTAAAGAATAATTATACCAAGTTTCATCGTAATCGAACCGGTAGTTTTTGCGTGATGCCTGAACAAACAGACAGACAGACAGACAGACAGACAGACAGACAGACAGACAGACAGACCGACAGACAGACAGACAGACAAAAATTTTTTTAATCACATTTTTGGGTTCGGTGTCGGTCTAGTAACACCCCCTGCCATTTATTTTTTTGATATTTTCAATGTACAGAATTTTCACTTCTACAGATTTATTATAAGTATAGATATAGATGTATCTCTCAGAGTAGGTAATCTTGTCGCAAAGTAACCTAATATTAAGTTTTACTAACATAGTCATAAGATTTCTGCTTACTAACCCACTATGGATGTTACTTGTCGGAAATAAAGGTTAATTAATTTATTTTATTATAGTTACCTACAATTTAAATTTTTTATTAATTACGTGCCATATTATCATTATACCTACCTATCTAACTTCAATATTCCGTAACTAATAAGTCGGAAACCAGTCAAGTGAATAATTTTTATCTTAGCGTAGGGAGGTACATTAAGTTAATTTTATTATTATTCATTAGGTTAATTTTATGCTTTAACACTTAACCTTTAAGTTAATGAAAATTGAATTAAATCTGGTCGGAAGCCAACGGAGGTTCCCGACCAGTTTATTCAATTTGTACGTCAGTGAAGTAGGTTATAAAGTAACTTCCGGTTATTGGTTTTCATAGCTAAGGTAAGTACTTACACTACTTACAGCGTGTACCAGAAATGTGTGGTTATATTTTAAGAGACCACAGACCATCAAACTGAATATTTTCTTTTTTTATCAGCTGTCCTATACAAAACATGAATATACTTGGCTCTTCTTTTGTTTTTGAAGGTACATCCCATCGTAGGGGGGAGGGGTATGTGGCCAAGTGATAACAGCCGCACAGGTCGATTGATCAGGTTAAGCTGCGCTTGACACGGTTGATTCGTGGATGGGTGACCATCTTTACATACCAAGACCCCTCGATGCCTTGGAAAGCACGTTAAGCCGTTGGTCCCGGCTGTCATTCGTGGATCTTTGACAGTCGTTACGGGTCGTCAGAAGCCCGAAAGTCTGACAACCAGTCTTACCAAGGGGTTTCGTATTACCTACTCTGGGTTGTGGAGGTCAGATAGGCAGTTGCTCTATGTAAAATACTGCAACTCAGCTGCATCCGGTTAGACTGGAAGCCGACCCCAACATAGTTGGGAAAAGGCTAGGCAGATGATGATGATCCCATCGTAGGGGACCAATCCTTGCGACGATTCTTGATGCCCAGCAGCTTTGGAATTAGGGCGGGTACAGATGGTAGAGTAATAAGTTCGAACAGAGCTGCGTGTGTTGTGAGCATCCATTGAAGTCTGTTGCTATGCTGCCGTGTGTTCACAGGTCGTTCCCTCAAATATTTTGTAGTCACCCTTCTCCTGCCGTTACCCCAATTTGTTTAGGGACAGCGCAACATGTATTTTTCTTCTACACTTCCCTATTAGTCATCATCTCGGTAGCCACTCCCTTTCTAACCATATCATCTTTCACACAGACCATCTATCGTTTCTTTGGTCTTCCCCTCCTCGTATAGCCATCCACATTCATACTCAAAACTTTCCTGGCGATATTACCCTTGTTACTCCACACATGCCCATACCATGACAACCGATTTCCACGGAACTTTTCAGTCACCTGTGCCGATTTCAGACTTCCTCTTATATACTCATAATACTCATTTATTATTCTATCCATTCGTGTAACACCACACATCCCTCAGCATTCTCATCTCCGCTGTATGCAATGGCCTTTCATTCATCTCTTTTGTGGCCCAACTTTCTGATCCATACAAGACAGCAGGACTAACCAGTATTTTATAAATCTTCCCCTTAAGTTTAAAGGGAAGGTGGGAGTCGCAGATTGTTCCCGTGACTTCCCGCCATTTCATCCACCCAGTGTTGTAAGGTATAAAAATAAAACCCACATAATTATTTAAATGTATGTAAGTGTATTAGCAACATTGGTACATGAGATTACTGAATAATACTGTTGTGGAATATTGTAATACCGCGAGTCCGCAGAACACCCACATTATTAACAATTAGTGTTTATTTAAATACATTAAGTAAAAAAAGACATTTTTATTTATCACCGACAAACCGTGCTCGTACCTAAAATGCAACTTACGATAATTCATTACAATTTCGTTTATTATGCGTCTATCACACCTATAAATTCAATTCAATAACTGTTTTTTTTTTTTATTTCAACACGTTAAGGTCACTACTGATAAATATAAAATATGAGCATTCATACAGATAGGAGACTTCACTTAAGATTATCGAAAGCCTTCACTTCCTTTCTGGCTGTCCATAGACAATTTAGGAATATGCTATTCATGAACTTTAGAAATAAAACGATTCGTGAACAGCCCGCTTTAGTCTTACAAGAACAACCAGGCAAGTTTTGACTTTACATGAATTTAAATTCACTTCGTATCTTCAATTCGTCCGTCGTTTCAAACATTGTACAGACGCGAGCACATCAAGCTACTACAGTCTGACAAATTTCTTTAACAGATTTTCAACTTAATCGCTAAAGCAATAAGGTTCAAGTTTGATTGGGAAAATTTGACAGCTTCGGGTAGCTTGACCTGCTGGCGTCTGTACGTTTCGACAGAATCAGTACAAATAACAGTTAAAATAAAACAATTCTACTATTTATTTGCTACATGATCTAGTACCCAGTTTTCGTCACTCGGTAAAAAATATTCTAATTCAACTATAAAATTGTGAGATAACTACAATGATAACAAAACAAAGTTGGAAGCCATGGCTGAAACTATTCCCTAACAGCTGTAAATCCTGTTGTAAATGCTTACAAAATGTTTTAATTCCATTACAAAGTCTCGTACAGTGGTACACAAATCCATACTCTACGCACTTAGCAATAAAGTCCATTTTAATAAACAGAGCCTACTTGTAACAATATGATGAGCTACCCATTCTGCCGCACTCCATAGGCCATAACATTCGAATAATTATCTAGTTAAGTATAACACTGTTCTGAAAAAAAATAAAAAAAAGGTAACAAAAAAAGAAAAAACCAAAAATAAAAAAATCATTCGTTTAATTCTCTTTGATAATATAATTTGTTTAATAATAAGGTATCTTTATGCAAGAGAATAATGCTCTATTAAACTACATACAACGTGACATAAGACAAACTATCATTATATTAACTACTAAACTGTCGCAACGACAAACGCAGACGATCTCGTTCAATATTAATTATTTTCTCAATATAATTTTTTTAAATAAAATATAAATAATCGAGTATTACTGTTCCAACAACTATAACCTATGGTTGACCATAGACGTTAATATATTTTACTTGTGGTTTAACAATAAGTCCCGCTGTTTACTGGCCTGTGACGTCACTAACTCATCAGTTGTGTGTAATATAATCTGTGTTGAATGTGACGTTTATTATTAAAGGCTGCACTGATGAATCTTGGACGTCACAGTACAGTAAACGACAGCGCTAAGACGCTCGACATCATGGTGAAAATATACGTCTTAAAAATAAAATTTGGAAACATCTAGAGATCTTTTACTGTGAAGTGGAAGTACATAAACGATATAAGACAGCCCCATAAAGTAAAAATTCATACAACTATACAAAGCCTAAGGATGATTCCTATAAAATTTAATATAGACATTAATATTAATAGATATATAATATAAACAATATATCTAATAATGCCTACAATTTACTAATAATTCCCGTCTAAAGACACGATAAATAAAATTATAAAATGATGCGTAAATTATATACTTACATCTAGAACAACTCGAACACAATGAAAGTAAGCTTTTGAGGTGAACGTCTACTGGTCCGCACCGGTCGCAACGCACGCATGACACGCACAGTGCTGCGTCCTCTATCGGTAGCGCCCCCAACGAGCGCTCAGTTCATTTCTTACATGACAAAATCGCGTGCCGTGAGTGCGTTGCGGCCGGTGCGGACTAATGGAAGTTCACCTTTATGCGGAAATATAATTAAAATTGCTCGCTTCATAGAAGCAACGACGCCGTGGCAAGCATATTGTAATGAAAACACTGTTGTACATTTGCTTACATTTTTATAATAAAAAATATGATACAAAAACTTACATATGTGGGTACTTAAATCAATATAATGCACTGGATGAGGTTAGCTTTGTACCAGGTTAGGTTAGTCAGTCAACTTTATCCTGCCGCGGACGTATCAAAATGCATTATTGTGCATAAAATATATTCCCAAAAAAAAAAACATTTTGTTTCCTCACATAAACCCTTATTTATTTATCATACCTACAAATATAATCTTACGAGATAATGTAAAATAAATAGTTACGCTAACATTTAAAATAAAAAACGGAGGGAAATTAACCGAAAAATTTATATCTTAAAGCTGCCGTCGTTCCTAATTTACGTGGTCATGGGTACGGGCGCTGCACCGTAATACGCGATAACTGCCATTAGTACTATAGATATAGAGTCTGTTATTGTATAAATTATTTTCTTGGTAGGGTCGTTTGCAAAAAATGAGGTTTTGTTTAGCAGTCCTCTTTTCAATAACTGATATTATTATAAAAGGAAAATGCAACGAAGTAATAAATTATCTACAATTGATTGTAACTTCGTCATCTCCCAACCTGTCAGTATGCAGTCTACTTGCGAACTAAGAGCGGTTTCCATATAATTGACACTAGATTACCATAGATCGTAGACCTAGATTACCATAGATCTTCACCACATCGCAAAGTAATGTTACTCCAATGTTGCTGCTGGCTGAATATTTCCATAAATAGCCATTAACTTTTCTGCTGAGAAAGCATTGCAGCATTCTTCGGTCAACAATAGTACGAGATTTCCGATGAACCCATCAAAAACGGCCGGAAAAATAAGACCACAAGTAATATTGTGGTCTTATTTTGCACTTTATTGCTTAGAAATTATGTTTTATTTTTCCATAACTATATTTGTTAAAAATGCGTTTACTTTTCAAAGTAGTAAATATATTGCAAATTATAATAAACTTTAAGTTTGAAAGTTAAGGTTTATAATCCATTTATATGCAATCGCGGCCACTTGAGCGATGTGTTTTGTTCTTAATCCTTAATCTAGTACTATTGTTGATCGAAGGCAACATTAACAACAGCAATATATTTCCCATATTATTTCTTTGAATATTTGAATGAAGGAAAGAAAGAAAATAAATTTATTTATTTCGCTGCGAAGAACTTCGTAGAGTCAATTATAAGGACCCCACTCACACCCACCAATAATTTAAAAACAAACGCGAACGTCCCACGATTATGCATCTTAACGCTAAATATAAGACGGATATTACTTAACATACGTTAGAGGACAATAGACGCTTATATTACATTACCGTAGAGGGTCTGGAATGGATACAAAATATTACAAAACTTCTATAATTACCGTTAAATACTATAAGACCTTACTGCGAAATCATTAAGCCGTTAATACACATGTCTGTAACTTGCAAGAATGTTTGCAAGTAGCTTGCATGCCGGTGTTGCTAACTGTGCAAGTTATTGTCATGTGTATCACACGCTTTAATTAGAAAATTACCGATTTCGAGTAACAAGATCGTGTGTCTAAACTAATCATTATAAATTATAACAATTATGTTCAAATCCCGAATATTTGAAATGTATTTTTATCAATGTAAAACGTTAGTCGACGTTTTTAGTATCAATGGTTATATTAGGTTATCATACGGATTTGTTTCGTTGAACAACGTTATCTCTAGAATATTCTACTTCTCTTTCCTGGCTCTACAAACGGTTATAATCAAAAAAGTTATCTGAAAGATGAGAGGTGATTGAAGATTTTTATATGGAGCCTGGCGGCATACCTACAGTGTCCGCCATTTTGTTTTTTTTTTCAAAATGGCTGCCACGCCTTTAACCTGTATAAATCGATAGCTGACATCAATGTAAACAGAAAACATAATAGGACAAAACCTTGTAAAGCGAGACGTTTCCGAGGTATTAACTTTCATAGTTGATCACGTGACATCCATCCAAAATGGTGAACAGTAGGTACGCTGCGGACCTTCAAAACTCTGTACTTTCTGTCATTAAACAACTTTAAATTCTCACTTCAGATGCCTTTAATCAATTAACGTGACCTCACAGCCATTTCCACTCCAAAATGTTACATTTTCATTGCTCAACAAAACAAATCTTCTCCAAATACGATGAGCCTCAACGTTTAAATAGAAAATACACAACACACCTACAGGAAACCCTTTTTAAGATTTATTTTTATTATAAATACAGAAATGGCACGATTATTTACATAGGGAATTGACATGATATCTTTACAAATCAAAATGGCAATTATATAATTGTATAAAACGTACATCCAAATGCGATGAATAAATTTTAGGCCTCAAGGCTGTTTAATTTTAATGTACAGTCAATCACAACAAGTTTAGAAAAGGATAATTAATATGACAATTGCTTATTTATTGGTAGTTATTATGTAAGTATAGTAAATCTATAAAAAGATTAATGTTTTAGTAGCTTTTATTATACAAAACTGAGGAATGTCTCCTGTTCTTTAAACTTTCGGTTACAAATTAAATACTTACAACAATATATAACTTTAGGGTACCGCTTTAACTAGCCTATTGTTTATATGAACTTACAACACGTGTGTATAAAATATTTAAGTTTGAAGAAAAAGCTATTATATCTCTGTCTGTCTTTTATAAAAACTTAAAACTGCGGAAAATCCATATACTTAATTAACTTGACGAGGAATTTATATTAACAAAACTTTCATTTAAAAAGTGCAAAACTCCATTTATAACAAGTTGATATTGTTGATGACTGTACAAAATGAACGTTGAAACAGCGTATACCACATTCAACGAGCGACCACTACACTTTAATGATTATTTAACATAAATGCTTGTGCATGTTACCTCTCATACCATAATAAATATCATTCAGTACGTAATTGACTTCGTGAGAACTTCGATTTAATAAAAATCCATCCATCTTTAAATATCAGATTTAAAAGCTTTTTAAAGTGCTATTTTCTTTTCACAACAACGATAATACTGTTCTTATACCTTAAATACAAAATGTAACACAACCGAAAAGTAGCCAGCGTAAAAAATGTTTAAATAATGTTGCCATGTGAAAATTCTCACGAAGCCAATATTTCGAGCACAGTAGATAGATAAGATATACAATATCATCATGTATAGATATTATGCTGCGTTTACACTCGATTTTAGTACACAAGTACATTTTTCAAGGTATTCTCTAAATAGCCTTTCGTCATTGACAAGTGTGAACGCAGCACAGTACATCTTGATCCTTGATTTCATCGATCGAAACATTTCTATCAAGCTGGCTGAATATCTCTTGTCGATTAAAATTAAATAAATACTGATTCAGTATTGCTATCCTTTTCTATCACATCTTGTCATACATCTAACACGTTACCAATTGTCAAATCTTATGTTGTGCTTGTGATCAAATTAACAGCACCCAATCATTACAGACATATTCGACTACAAATCAAAATGAAAAAGACTTTGTGTGCAAGATAAATGCCATTTATATCCTGAAAAACCCTACCTATGACTTGTATCTCAAATTGCGGATATAGAAAATTAAAAATTAAAAATTATGAAGTTCGTCCAAAAGACTCACCCACATATATACGATTTCTCAAAAAAATCCTCTATTCAACTCAAAATCATTCAAGAAAAAGAACGTGTAAGAACATCCTTGACTCAAGAACCAGATTCTCAACATCTTTTTTATGGGTTATACTTTTGAACGAAAACCACCTTAACAACCCCACCAACCGTACACTGCAAGTATCAAAACTAACTAAAACACCAACCAATTCTTCACCAAGAAAAGGACAGAACCCAAATCAGTATTTCATCAACATTCACCGTCAAGTGTGTCTTCGCAGCCGCGCTAACGACTGCTCGGCGGCATGGGCATCTGCGCCTGCACACCTTGCAGGTTCATCGGCCTTCCGTTGGGATTGCCCATGCCGAGACCGTCATGATAGTTGTTCACCTCCATCGCTGGTATGTCATCGTTCTGTGGGGAGTATGAAGATATGTGAATATGGGAGAAAAAACTGTATAGACCTGTTTTCAAAGGAGTAGAAAGATTGATCGACCCAGTTGATGAGTTTTTTTTTATTGATCTTTTTCGAGATGTCTCCTCTCCTATTTGTTTTTTATTTTTGTATCGAATGACAACACCACGGGTGTGTCACAGGAAAAAAAACCACAGGAGTAAAAATAATGCAGTGAAAAGAAATATTTTCTTATGGCGGTTAATATGTCAATGATTTGAAAAAAGCATAGTGCTTTCTAGTTTTTGCAGTAGGAAACAGAATAAAATGTACAGTAAACAAACACAAAATAAATTGCAGTATTTTAATTATTTATATATATTTATTTATTTTTATTTTCAGGACAACAAAGATCCCATTCCCATAATTAGAGTGCATAGGAGTCAGAATCATAAGTCATTTTATTATGTCACAAGTGTTTTGTCATTGTAGCCAATTTTTATTTTTATCTCTCCTTCATTCCAGATTGTAACTGGTTAGTAAATACTTTTGATACTGTCTCTACAACGAGCATAAACTATCGAAGCTGTGCTGAAATATGGCAATTCAAAACTATAAAGCTTTGGTGCGGTTGTAAAGCCAAAATTAGTGAATAAGGCATATTGAAATAAAACTTTGCTTAGTGCTGCTGTGAACAAAGAATTATGACAAGCTAAATTGTATTATACAGAAGTGCATTGAACACAAATATTTTGAGTCAATCAACAAGCTCGACAAAACTACTAATTAGTTAAAAAATCTCTACAGAGACTGTTACTTCATGTGCTCAAAATTATACTTGTGTTTTCTTGTGAGAAAAGTTAGTTAACTAAAGTTTGTGAGGATGGATGGATGAAAGTTTGTTACTCTTTCACGCAAAAACGCCTGAACGGATTTTGATGAAACTGTACAGTAATATAGCTTATAAATCAGAATAACACATAGGATAATTTTTATCCCGATATTCTCACGGGATCAATACTTTATGCTAGTGAAAGAATATTTGATCATCAATCCATCTACATAATGATTATGGCAATTTTATCACCATTTATTTTATAAAGGTCATTGGAAAATCCTTGTTCAAGTTCAGAGGGGCAATTCTCGTAATTTTAAGAACGTTCACAGTCTGATCTCAGTCTCAATCTGTCAAAAAATTCTCTAACTTCCCTACATTTTGACAAGTTTTTCACATTTGTTTGTCGCCGAGATTTGACTGCGACTAGATTTTGACTGTTTTAAATTACGACAATTGGCGTTCAGGTTACACATTGAGATTTATTTTTTCAGTTTTTCAATCAAACAATAGTCAACTAACATTTTCCAAAAGCTTTAAGTAAAGACCTGTTTCACGTTATCCGAATATCAATCAGACAAAACATGGAGCACAAAGTTATGTACATACCAGACAATTTTTATATGTGTATGAAATTTTACGCGGAATGGGTTGAAACAGATCGTTATTAATGAAACAACTAATTAAAAGTGCAGTGCAAATTCAGCGGTGCATTACCTCCCGATGCCTGCGGATAGTCCTGTCTTCATACCGCGTGCCGCCCGTGCTGGCCATGGGCCGGCTCAGCGTGCTGTTGGCGTTGCTGGGCGAGTGCGGGGCCCCGGCGCCCGACGACGGCGTGCCCTGACCTACGCGACCAGCCCACACCGTAAGCGTATTGTAACGGATGGAATCTCGACGCTAACATTTTTGTTTATTTTGATAAAGCTTTTTTTATTTTTACCCGTGTTTCATTCAGGAATTGACCCTATAGCCATACAAAAAAAAATACGGATTTTTTACCAAATAGATAAAAAAACATACTGTTCGAATAAGTAAAAGATTTATTTTTTATTAGTAGATTTTTTTATTGTCACCGAAACACGTAATCTTCGCCACGCGAGCAATATATTGTTCCTGTTTTGTCTCTTAATCCTTTGTGACATTGGCGGTTTTATGTCATCTTTTTTGGGTGTATTTACCTCATCTCATACGAATATTTTTACGAATTAATAATTTTTCAAGAGGAAAATTTATGTTACCTGTCCATTTTCAATTTCATTGATGAAAATTATGTTATGCGGGTAAAACTGTATTTAGGCCATGTCGCGAAATAAATCAGAATTGCTAGTTATTAAAAGCGTGACAACATGAAACTAGTACGATATTTAACATTTAGTACGTGACTATTAGTTCACTATTAGTTATACTTGGGCTACACTGTCGGGTCGGCGAAGATTCATCGAAAAATCATTACATTTTGCAATCGTCGTTTTCCGATAGTGTAGCCAAAGCATTGTTAGCGTGAGATTCACATAGCGTTATGAATGACAATGATACACAGTACATACGACTGTACACATATTTATACACATAATATACACAGTTTTATTGTGCGGCCGACGAGAGAATACATTCTAGACACCTGTCAGTTTCATACAAACGAATACATATATGTTTTGCGAATTTGATCTTTATTACCTACTAGAATTGTCACACTAACAAGTATCGAGAACGCAGTCTATTGACGGTCGGACTTTTGGTATTTACAAAGTAATATGTACTGTTAAATCAAGAGAGATATTCTGTTTTAGTCAGAAAGAATTGATTACTTTATTGTACTGAAGAGATTATGTGACCAGTGCAATTTAATCAGAATTGACATTATTTGTTATGTATGATGAATGATTGTGATTTGCAGCACATCTTTCTGCTCTCTTTGGAGAAAGTACTGAAAGTCTTCAATTTTTTTTTGTCACTTTTGTCAGGAAATTTTAAGACTGACATTGACTTCACAGAAAGTGAGTAAGAAAGATGAGTTTCTATTGTGCTGTAGTTTTAATAAGTAATGTGGTAAGTAATAGTGGATTTTCAATACCATTACTTGTTATTTAGTGGACCACATAATATGGCGTGGCACCCCTGGATTTCCTTCAGACATATACATAATGTACTCTTAGTCGGGTTCTGGCCTGACTCACCGAACTGCCTCGAAAGGGCAACCGCTCGGTTGGTGTCGATGCGTCTCGCGTGCGTGGTGTTCCCACTTGCTTAGTGTGCATACACAGGAGAGACACGCGTCAACAGCAGAGGCAATGCATTCGTTGAAAATGTGCCGCTCGTGTATTTGAGTACGATATTTATATACACGACGACTGTAGTTGCTTCTGCCGTTGACGCGTGTCGTGTGTATAAGCACTTATGCGTTTGTAAGTTAGTCTCGCGAGTCAGCTCGGTCGGTGTAGACCCGGCTAATGTATAAATCCCCCCGTGACGTACCGCTGGCGGCGGCGCCGGCGCGCGGCTGCGCGGTGCGCGCGGGCGTGAGGAAGTCGGCCTCGCGCCAGCCGTGCTTGCGGTACACCTCGCGCAGCTCCGCGTGCGACCACATCGTCATCAGCACTTGACCTGTACACCACATCGTATTATTGACTTGTATATAGGGTTCATTTTTAAGTTTTTGGATCAGGTTTAGTTCGTTTTTTTTTTTTTGAAAATTTATTTATCGATTTATTTCAGGCATCAAGGTCCATTTATCCCTGAATGCCACCTTTAGGCCCAGTGAACCACAAATTAATAAATTCATTTGACGCTAACGTATTTAAAACATCATTCTATCTCTATCATCTTCAAACAATTGACAGAAACAGAAGGATGTTTTAAATACGTTTAACCCCCCACAAGGTAGGCTGACAACCTGCACCCTAATTACGTAAACACGATTCATCACAATCTGAATAATTTTGAAGGATATTGCTAATCCATTGCTTCATATGTTCGAAAAATTCGTCTGTTCAACAACGTAAATAACGCAATGAATGTTGTTTAACTGTCAAAATGAAACCCATTGCTACTGATAGTGTGCCCCGATTACCCCGCTGGTAGGTACCGCACCTGTCTATGTTGCGATGCTTGGGGGAAGCGTATGTCCAGCTGTGGACATCTTTCCACTGAATAATGATGATGATAAACAATAGATCAGTTCATCTCTTATTACTTCGTTAAGTCGCTAGTACTGTGGCAATGATAAAATAATGATATACCTGCAAACTTGAGCACCCTGGGCGTGTGTCGGTGCCGCTGTTTGGTCAAGTTGAGCAATCTCTCCACCCCGCCGGCCTCTAAGAGAGAGCGGGAGAACTCGCCGCTCTTCTTTATAACTTCGTTCAGGGTAGCCAGTACAGCGGCTATCGTGTCATCTGATGTACCCTGAGGAAATAATAGTTACTTTTTTAAATTAAGTTCCAACTGATTCTACAGGGTTCCAATTTCAACATAATATTTCATGAAAATGTTCCAGTATTTTTCTGTTGAATGCTACTTCCGTTCTGTCGCTTTCCTTATTACATAGCCCAGGCTAAAAAAAAACTCATAATTCCTGCATGATGACCAGACATTAAAAAAAAAAACTCAAATGATTTACTTCAATTAAACTTTTGGCAAGTATTTTTGAACTGTCATAGAGTCGGACAGTCAGGCAGAAAGTTGAACGAACGAGCAACAAACTCAATAACAACTCTTTTTAATCAAGATTTTATATTGGAACATTTTCAATGAACAAGACTATTCGACCTAATACTCTAAACCTGACACTTTCAGAAATATCAGACCAAGAACATTAGGCTTCAAGTCTTCAATCACTACTTTCGGCATACAGACCTTAGCACTAACCTGGTCATGCTGGTGGTTTCCGCTAGGCAGCTTCTGCACCAAATCCCTCATAGCATACTTTCCAATCAGCTCCTTATTCCTCTGGTCTATAGCCAGGTTCCTCAACGCAGTAGCCACGGCACAGACCACACGGTCGACCTCCATTCGCAAGAGTTCCACCAGTATAGGTAGACCTGAAAATGCTGGGGATGTTAGCGTTGTTCACTGTCGTTTTCTGGGCCTGGCTATTCTAGCGCAACTACGGGAAGTAAAAGAAGAAATAGGCCCATTACCGCAAAGAGCATGCGTTGATAGCGAATAGTAAGTTTTACTGCGTAGAGAACAAGGTTCAATTTCATATCTTGACTGCTGTAAATTGACCAGACACGACTTACCATATATTTTGACCATTGTAATTTCAATGTTATTGTAGAAAACATAAGTCAGTCAATCCTTTACAAACCTTCTTTTATTTGTCATATCGACAATATTTTAACTTGAAAATAAGGCAATTTTAAAAGCGCATCATTTACATGCAAGCTTACAAATGATAAAAACTTTTTTCAGCTCACACACAATACAAGTACAATTCAACCAAAAAAGGTATGCGCTTCGGTAATCTTCGTTTTCCGAATTAGCCCGAACGTCACATCACAGAGTAACCTCCCACAGAACCAAGTCTTCTTAGATCTGTACTGCCGCGCTTTCCAGTAGTACACCTATCATTGCGCGTTCATATAAAGTTAGTTACTGGCCTCTCTGTTGGGTTACTTACTCCACTCGCAGATCGTCATCTGTCATTCAAAAGTTTTATGGAATTGCATAGAGTTGTTAACCTATAATTTTGTAATAATTGTAATACAAAATAGGATAGTTCGTCCTTGGTTATAACGCCTCTATATTATATCTCATCATCGCACGTTCGTATCTCCGAAGATTGACGACGATTCTCGAAGCACATACTTTTCTTGAGACACCTGTATTATATTTTACACCACTATAACTATTCCCTTGTCTAATTACCGTAGTTTAAACCTCACCGCACCCAAAATACACTGCAATTTAATCTAGATTTTTCCAGCAACAATATAAAATGAAAATTCAACTCTATCCCACTAAGCATAGGCTACAATATCGAGTACCAACCTTTCTCTTTCCTGACAGCGGCTCGTATATCGATTGAGGGCTGCCAGTAACAGGCGGCGAGGTTCTGTAGGGCTCCGGCTGCGGCTTCCAGGGTCTCAGGGTTGGAACAGGTTTGCAGTAATGCCATGTAGAGGGGCACCACCTGTGATAAGGACAGAATAATTGAAAATCACATCTCCAATCTTAAATTCACAGCAAAACCGCTGGGTCTAGAAGCATGAAATTTGGCACAAGAGGTCCTTATACAGCGTGTATCAGAAATGTGTCGAAATATGTTCATATTTAATGTGGTACAGTTTTGTATGGGACTACTGTTAAAGATGTAATTAGGTCAGCGCGAACCTTGTTACTGTTGTAACACTTTGTGAAGTCCTATCGAAGCAAGTCAGAGCAGGATACGGTGTTATTTACCTGTGGGAATTGTCCATTATAATTTTTTTTTTCAAAATCATGCTTACCTCTGGAGACCACAGCATCTCAGTTCCTTTGGGTACAGAGTAGCCGAGCTGCGTAGTGCCGGTTTCACCTAGAGGCTGTGCCTCTGGCTCACTCTTGCCTAGAGGACTGGTAGAATTCGATGATGATGAACCTTCCTTCTTCTTTTTACTGCCGCCGAAACAGCCGAGGTTTTCGCCTGAAAGTAACCAGCTCAGTGTAAAATAATGAATCTTTATTGGCATCAAACCCTAAGTTGTTTTTTTTTTTTCAGTGATTCCAAGAATTATGGTCAAGCAAATGACAAAATATTGCTGAGATTATTCAAAAGGATATTGCCAATCAATGTCTTTAAACCTTATACTTTTAAACTTATACATTATATACATACCACACATGCATAATAATAAAGAAAATTCTAACTAACAAAATACACTCTCAAATCACAAATCACTTTCAAACGCAAAACTTACCACTACTACGCTAGGAATAGGGATAGTATAGAACTGCCTTCGGTTAGAACTTTGTACGGAAGGAGAACCATACAGTTTGAGGGAGCACAGCTTTATAATAAGTTGCCTAAAGAAATAAGAGACTCCTCATCAATGAACATTTTTAAAAATAGAGTAAAGTTGTATTTGGCCAACCAACAATAACAAAAGACTACCACTGTATGTACGACAGATCGAACGACAACTATGTTTAATTAATGTAATAATATTTTATTTTCGTTAAGTTTCTCATATTTAAGTGAACTATGTAAGTTCTTTTTTGAGAAATAAACTTCTTTAAACCGAAACCTCAGATGAGTTTCAGCATCACTTACATGCGATAAAAAAACTAGTTTAATCACCAACGCGCATTGATTGATCAAGCGTGGTGATCAATGCTCATGATTGTCTTCTCTGTAAAAGAAGAGGCCTCTGCAGTGACGCAATGCATAATGGGCCTAAAATTTTCCCACTGCTGGGACAGGCCCCCTCTTGAGAAAGAGAGTGTGGGCTATATACTGCCATGGTTCTAAGACATGTCGGTTTCTTCACATTTCATACAAAGTAAACTGTCTGCCTGGGTTCGAACTCATGACCTACAACTCGTAAGTCGGGGCCGATACCAAAGCTCTATGGTAGCTCTAGTGGGGCAATAATGACCTTTATTTCGAGCCATCATCAGAAATGTAAACAATAAAGAGCTAAGATATTCGCAGCCAGTTCCTAATTTTGTCTGTGTAAACTTATAATGTAGAATATTCATGAATAGTTTATGTGTACCTTTAGAAGCGCTGGCAGCTATCCTCGCCTGTCCTGATGACTGTGTGGGCGGCGCTCTCGTGTCGTATAACGGGTCCTCGATCTCTTGACACCTGCAAATGTATTATAGTTCTTTCTTTTCTTTTTTTTTTTAAAAAAAAAACGTTGCCCCCACACTAGGAATTTCTCCTGTTGCGTGGGTCGTGGGAGTTTGCTTAGACACACTCATAAATATTTATCAGATTAATTTTTCGGTAATTGGAAGAGGATGTGCCCTCTTTGCTTGAGGAAAGAACGGAGTCGATAAAACTTAAAAAAATAAGCTCTCAATTTAGATATTCGTTCATAATTATGCTACGTTAACTAAACTCGGCCTCAGAGTCTAGAAATATTCCGTCTTTTTGGATCGTCACTTGTCGCTAAAGTTTTATTATCGGGGTTGTGACATGCATTATCACAAGAAATTCGATCACTAACATAATTTTTTCCTTGATCTATTGAAGTATCCGTAGTAACAACAAGTAATTCATTTCAGGGAAAACCTCAAATGGCATACAAAAGTGTAAAACATTTAGCATATTACCTGTATGACAAATTCCTGAGCACACAAACACAGTTCTCCACAATCTTGGTGCCGATAGCGTTGGCCTGCAGCGCGGCCCGCACGGCGTGCAGCAGCGCCTCGGCGAGGCCGGCCAGGCAGCGCAGGCGCCGCCGCGCGTACTCGCCCGCCGACGACGCGTTGCGCAGCACGCCGGATGCGTTGCGGAATACTGGGGAACATCGGAGTTGTTTGGTGACCAGACATTTTGTAATGCTGTGTGAATAAAAACTTATGAAACGTAAAGACAAAATTCGGAACACCATGCTGCGTTCCAAAACAGGCATAATAGACGTAGGCACGAAGGCTGCCAGGCTCAAGTAGGATCGGGCGGGCCACATCAGCCGCATGCAGGATGACCGCTGGGCAAAAGTTTCCGCACAATGCGTGCCTGAAGATGGACGGCGCCGCCGAGCTACGAATACAAAGGTACCAGATCGCTCTAGCTGGGGAATTATTTTGAGATATTCAGAGCCTGTCCAAGTAAGATAATCTCCTATGGTGGGTGGACGAAGCGTTTAACATAATAAACGACAGTAATTTAAGGGTCACACATGTATCAAATACTTGATAAGGACGTGCATGATAACAGTAACAGTGTTAATATTAAAACACTCATTTGGTTGATATTCACAGACTAAGCCAGGAGTCACACCATCAATTTTTTTATGTTTGTAACCATAATGTCACCACTACTTCACTAACAGCTATTACAACTATCTGACACTATTAAAAAAAAACCCGCTGACACAATACCTTCCTTAGGTGGAAGCAATATTCAACAGTGGCCTTAAAGCTAGTATTAGTTTTCTTTCTCACCAGTAGACCAGTATGTATCTCCAGGATTGGTGGGATGCCACCCAGAATGTGGTATGATGACCTTGTTGACGATGACCTGCGCTGCGTCGTCAATGATCGACTGTTTTAAGTCTTCGCATGACGACATGTTCCAGATTACACCTGTTACTAACTCCTTTACCTGTGGGATTGATAAAGTGGTTTTAGGGCAGAAGTTGTTGTTATAATACATAACTTCTCCTAATTGCTTTCTGTTAATTAAGAACTAACGCACAATAAATATAGTCGTATTTCACATAGGCACACAACAGGTGTAGGTTGCATGCCATTTTTCTATAATAACTTCTGATTAGGAAGTTGGTAAAGTGTCTGTCAAAGACTACGTGGTCCCAGTGGTCCTGCACCTGATCTCTCTCCAATCGTGTCGGATCGACGTCCCTAAGGACCACGAGAGTGAGGGAAGAGAGAGGGCACCTGTGTTTGCGCACAAACTTGTATGTTCACGCAAATATGTATACACTTAGCAGATTTTCGATTTTCTCGTGATATAACTATTGCAACTTTTACCTATTCCATAAAAGTATAGGTTCCAAAATACTATGTTCGTAACAATAACAATTAATACAGTAGAAGAATCTCACTGTTAAAAGTTGCTCAGTTGATACACATTAGTGATAGATTTCGTCATGCTTGTCCGCCGCGTGTGTTTAGTCAGGAGGACATTATAGTTACCTCCATATCGGTGGCGCGACACAGGAGCGCCATGAGCGCGGGGATGCCGCCGGCGTCGCGGATGGCGCGCTTGTTCTCGTCGTTCTGTCGCCCGTACGACAGATTGCGCAGCGCGCCGCACGCGTTGCGGCACACTTCCGGGTTCTCGTGCGACACTAGGCGGACTAGAGGTGGGATACCGCCTGGAATGCAAAAGTATTCATTAGTAAATACCATAAACATCTTTTGAACAAAATTGCAACTGAAGATCGAGCTCTGAGACATGCCATTTGCAAGTGGCATATGTGCAGGAATGAACTGCCAAAAAAAACAGACTGTATAATTTTTTTTTAAAGTAATTTTTCCATACATCACAGATAACAATTTTTAGATTATTATAATGTGTCTGTGTTACAACGGGCTATTTCATCGCCAATAGCGATTTTTTCGAAAATCTTTAAAGGAATTTCAGACACAAGAACATAGAACAGTGTAATCAATAATGCCACTTCGATAAGCATTTTTTGCCCACTTGAATTAGAATAAGAAAAATTATACCTTACAGCATACATATTAAAATCCAAATTACCTAAACTCCTAGTCTTCTGTTTATTAGGATCGTCCATATAAGTGAGATGCTGTAAATAAGCCGCTGCATTGGCTTTCACGACATCGGAAGGCGAGTTGAGGAATCCTATGACTTCGGGTAAGTTCGGGTCGCGCCATTGTAAGCCTCCGGTTTCTTCGCGACCGCCGACGCTGCCGTGGACTGTGAATGGAGGATTTAAAATGAGAATGCTGTTTGATTGGTAGGGTTTGGTGGAAGAAAGAAGGGGCATAGATTTAAATGTTTGTTTTTGGTATATCTCAATCGCACCAGACTGAGCTGCAGAATGGAGAATCTTGTAAGGCATTGTAAACTTTATTATTAGTGTCTTCAAGTGCGCTTGAATATGACCAAGACCGTTAGATATCTGCTTCGACGTTGATACGACTTTGCACTCTATAACACTAACAATAAACTTTATTATGTTGCCAGCAGGCAAATTAGACATGTATTCTTTAAAATAAATGTCCAAAATGATAGTCAAGTTCCTCATGTCTATTTAGCAGCCTACTAGGCCATTTTAAAAACTGATATATGTGTCATTATTTTAAAAGTAATAAAATAAGCAAAACAGTAAGTTAGTGAAGTCGATTTAAGTACCTATCTCACCTAGTGCCATATTCGCCATCTGTTTCTGTAACTCCTCTTCGTCGCCATACATTGATTGCCCACCGGCGCTGCCCAGACTTAGTCCATTTTGTGAGTCCTGCAAACAAAATAATTGTTCAATTATTTAGGGCTGATTTTTCCATCGCCAGATAACTTTTATTTGAGGAATAAAATTGACGTTTGACAATTTTTGAATGAAATAACTGTCAAAATTTCAAAATTATTCCTCGAATAAAGTTATCGGATGATTGAGAAATCAGCCCTTAGATATAGAATTATACAATAGTAAACAAGCGGCGCAATGATCTAATTATTCGATTGCAGGATACGATACGATGGGACTGTTAAGACAGTCCCATCGTAATTAGGGACTTTTGCGCATTGCGGTCATAAAAGTCCCTAATTAACAGTGATAGGAATAGGTAGTGCCTATTTGCCTAAACTTCGAAGAACAGAGACCAGAAACGGAGACTTCCTTAGGACTAAATTTTTTCCGGGACATCTGTCCCGAAATTCGGGACAACACTTTTAAACACATTAAAAAAATATGTTATTTGGAATAAGTATTTCGTCTATATTTACCTAAAGTTTGCGACTAGACATAACATTTATAATTTATAACTCCATAATAATAACTTATCCTCTGTGGGCTCTAAAGGAAAAATAAAACACATAGAATATTGTTGTAACAAATATATGTATATTTATATTATTTTTTAAATATGACGTAATTGGAAAGCATGAAACAAAATGTACAGACGGAAAAAACTTAAGTTACAAATTTATGTTTATCTATCTATGTATGTCATATTTATTTACTGACGTTGAGGGATGCAATTTTAACTCAAATCAAAGTAAAAATTAACCTTTGAAGTATAACATTTAGGACAATCAGTTTTAATAGTGAACTACTAACTGAAAAAATGAAGTCTTAAGGTAGTCTCCGTTTCTTGTCTCTCTTCTTCGAAGTTTAGGCAAATAGGCACTACCTATTCCTATCACTGCTAATTAAATAAAGAATTGAAAAAATCCCTAGCTCATTACTTGGAATAGTAATACTAATAGTAATTTTATTTCCAAACTTCAGTACATGTTACCAGAATGAGGCCTCGACTCCTGAACTAGGACCGCCTGTATGACAGGGGTCGAGGATTTTCCAGTAAGGGAGAGCGCTCACGAGCAACTAAGTTGCCCAGCAACTTTTTTGTCTCCGTTGCTGTCTCCTCGCCGCGATTTGGACATGCGCACACGGGAGCGACAGCAACGCAACCTTTTTGTTACGTTTTCAGTTGAGCGGCAACTGGCTAGCTGGCAACTTTTTGTCGCCGTGTGCGCTTGCATTGTAACATTTGCAACCAATAGAACGGCCGGCAGTACCAAAACCCGCGGACAAAGATGTGAGAGACAAAACTTGCTCGTGGGCGCCCTCCCTTACATGTATCAGCATGAGAAGGCTTATAATTTACAATAATTAAAATAAAAACAACGACACAAGAAGAATGACTGACTGTATTTTACTGTGTGTACATAAATAATAAAATAAATAAATGACAATTCAAGATTCGGAATCACAGGTCACTTCACCAAATTTTTCACGGTGAGATTTTTACAGCATAGACCGGCTAATATATGGGTGAACAATAAGTTACCTTGAAGGGCGGCGGTTGGTGCGGCTGCTCGTAGGCTGTGGGGTAGTGCTGGTAGCCGTACGCGTCGGGCGCGTACTCGCCGCGCGGTGACGTCACGCAGTAGTGACGCCCTAGCTGCTCCAGCGACGCGGAGTCGTACCTACAAACAAGGGACAGTATGAATGAGTTACTAGTTACATCATCTTGGTGTTACAAAAGTAAATTGACGTGTCCTTACAAAAGTTACTTAATATTTAAAAACTGTAAAACGATCAAAAGTTGATAAAATAGACAACAAACGGTTGCAAGTTTATTTATTAATAAACAAACTTGAAATTTTTTTACACGTGGAATCTTGTTCTGTAGTGAAAGTAGTACGTTCCTTGTCAGCAAGACTTCGCTAGGAAAACTTTCTGACCTGCATAGCTATTCACAACCATCAAACAGGCTATCGTATCGAAAATGTCACAGTTCGATAACCTGATTTGCCTTGCCCCCGACGGTAAACAGCTGTCGGAAGAATAGCGTAAACTGGCAACATTTTCGGATTTTGGCCTTGTGGACGTTTGGCGTTTAGAGGATTCCTACGCTAACATTGATTGATGTTCGATACGGTACAGAAGCGTATCGAGTAGTTGTGAACAGCTATGCCGAAGGTTCCTTACAAATAAGCCTTGTATTCTTGTTCTAAATAAGAACAAGAATACACTCACTCATCAGGCAATCACTCACAGTCAGTATCACACTTGAATACTTAACTCAGAATATACCAGCAATACAGAGAATTGTAGGAAAGGGACTGCGTATCGTGGCATCGGCCAATCAGAGCATTTGCCGCGTTGCGCCTACGCACACAGATGCGCTTTGTTTTGGCAAAAACATTCGCTAGTTTCACTCGTATTCAATTCAGTGTTCTATACCAGTCAGTTTACGACTATTATGTTACGTTATGTTAGGCAAACTAATTAGGTTAATTGTTATTGTTGTTTCCAAATTTTTGTTTTTGTATCTATGTAGTATGTTGATTTCTATAATTCTATTACTCATTTAGGAATTTAAATTTTAAACTAGTTTAATTGATAATTTTTATATTTGTTTTTATTTTTGGATCCCGAAGTAACTCGAAGCTGTTAAATTTGATATTAGTCTGTTATCTAAGAATAATATTTTATTGTTTTAAATGTTAATAGTTTACAATTTTTTTATGTGGATTCAGCTTCTTTTCAAGTCATAAACATAATTTATCTAACTACTAGCTGCGCCCCGCGGTTAGCATAAGTTTCGATCCCGTGGGAATATTGGGATAAAAAGTATCCTGGTTATAAGCCATCTGTGTGCCGAATTTTATCCAAATCCGTTCAGTATTTTTTGCATGAAAGAGTAAAAACCATCCATCCATCCATCCATCAATTCATATAAACTTTCACGTTTTTAATATTAGTAGGATATACAGCAATGATCAAAAATAGAATTTGTTAACCGGACTAAACTACTTGAAAGTCGCGAGTTAACTGAAAAGTGTTATAAAGAACTGCATAATGATATGTAGTTAATTCATTTATAGTACGTTCGCATGAATGGTGTGTTATGTTATGACCAGTGATAGGAATAGGTAGTGCCTATTTGCCTAAACTTCGAAGAACAGAGACAAGAAACAGAGATTTCCTTAGGACTAAATTTTTTCTGGGACATCTGTCCCGAAATTCGGGACAACACTTTTAAATACATTAAAAAAATATGTTATTTGGAATAAGTAATTCGTCTATATTTACCTAAAGTTTGCGACTAGACATAACATTTATAATTTCTAACTCCATAATAATAACTTATCCTCTATGGGGTCTAAAGGAAAAATAAAACACATAGAATATTGTTGTAAGTTACAACAATATTCTATGTGTTTTATTCGGGACAAGTGTCCCGGAAAAATTTTAGTCTTAAGGAAGTCTCCGTTTCTTGTCTCTGTTCTTCGAAGTTTAGGCAAATAAGCACTACCTATTCCTATCACTGGTTATGACTTATGATCTTACATCATATCGTCTTTGACAGATCATTGACTCTCATCTATTGTTTGGGCTTTTCAATTAAGGTTCGTCAAAACAAATCGAGACGAACAAGGGCCTTACACATTTACAATCAAGCGTGCTCGATATAAGCATAGTAAACAAATTTATGATTGATTTAAGACACTGACTGCCACCGCGGTCACCGGTGACCGCCAACAATAGATTTTCTAGTGTGTCTGTTGTCTGGCAGTCAACATGTTAAAATAATAATCTATACAAATAAATAAAATTGACGTGTCTGTTTGTAATAACAGCTTTTTACTAAATGCATATGAAAGTATATGGGTACTTATTAAAAAAAAACATTTTTGTAATTTTTGTCTGTCTTTCTTGTTCCAGCTAATCTCCGAAAGGGCTGGACCGATTTTGACGAGACTTTTACTGGCAAATATCTGATGTTATACTTATATAAGGAGTAAATTAGGCTACTTTTATTTTAGAAAAATATTGAGTCACAATATTCTTTTCAGACATCCATGCGAACGAAATCGCGTGCACAGCTAGTTACTATTTTTCCTTCTTGGCTCGACACATGCTTGCATGGCCTACAGGAAATTACCTATTTCAAGTATCAGCCGGCGTCATTTCAATTCTAAACAAGCCAGTTATTTCGCTCAAGAATGAAAAGTAGTGTATTTGCATCAATTCTGCATTCGATTCGTGAAAATACAAGGATTTATGTACGTCCCCCTTATCAGTACTACTCGGTAATGGTCGACAAACAGTAATATAACAAACCTTTGTTGTAAGTGTAGATTGTGTTGTGGCAGAGCACCCGGCGATGCGCTCCGGGGCGAAGCGCTGCCGCCGCCTTCCACATATTCCTGAGAAAAAAGTCACTTGATGATATTATTCATATTTTATAAAAGTAGATTAGTATTGGTAAAAGCTATTGACCCTATTGCTAGACATAAGGTTTAAAAAATATCGATATTGGTTCCTATCTACTTATGTCGTCTTTATATGAGTGTGGTGTATACGTGTAGTACTCAACATAGTTCATAATTCCATTTCATGCGAGTATCATGACTTCAACAGTTAACCTTACTCCCATAGGAATAAGATACACACCCGCCCCTTTATTGCAAAACGTGATCTGTCTCTCTCAGTTGTCAAGTCAAATTTTATCGTACAATTATCGACTCTATTCCGCATACAAATAAGGTACAAACCTGTCCCATATACTGTGGCACTTGCGTCGTCTCGACCATGTAAGCTGTCTGTGGTTGGTACGCCGCGGTACCATAGTGCCCGTAGGTACCGTAGTGGCCTGCACCACCCGCGCCCGCGTAGCTGCCTCCCCCGCTCACTGAGACTGAGTCCATTACCTGGATAACAGAAAAATCAAATATGAATAATAATTGCCACTCGTATTTTTTACAGAATGTAAGAGAAAGACCCAAGAGCACGTCTCATTACAAAATTGTGGATGAACAGGGTCTCCTAAGTAATAATACCCATGGTTTTTAAGAAAATGAAGAGAAATAACGAGAGGAGATCACAGACGGGTTATTTGACCCAAAAAGGATACTTCTAGGTAAGCGTGTACTATCGTCGACCGCACCATCACCACCAAGTGAGATAACAAGTTCAATTTCCCATTTATTTAAAAAAATCATTTATTGCGCATGCGCAAGTTGACTTTATGGGAGTTTAAGTGAGTGTCGAGTTCACTTGCTGTGGTTCTGTGAACGTGTTTGACATCGAACTTGCATAATGGTAGCAGAAAACGTGTTTTTCTGGTCATCCCATAGTGAACGGTCTGAGGTCTCCCTAGGCTCTGATGTTTGCCAAATAGTCTCTGGGTTTAATAACTCTGTGGTGAGATGCCGTGCTTTTTGCTGCGGGGTGGAAATCCTCATGGACTTCCTCCGTCGTGGGGGTGACAGTTTAGCCGGTAAGAGTACTGCATACCCCATGCCGGACTCTGACCGGCTAAAACCACTGCGGTGGATGGTGTTGATAATGACTTACATGCGGGTACTTCTGTGAGGGCGCCATGGTGAGATGTCCCATGTGATTATAGTGCGCTGCCGGCGACGACACATACTGTCCGTAGTCAGGCTCCACGCCCGCACCAACTACCGGGTACTCACCAGCCTGTAGAAAACAATAATTTTATTTATTTTACAAAATAAAAACAAGAAAGCTAACCTGCTAACCTGTGTAAATTAACGATGTATTTTTTATCACATAACAAGTTACAGAAGTTAATCTGTTATCGACTTTGTATAATTAATTGGTTGTTGCTTCACAGAGTCGAAAATCACAACAATAATACTTACTTAATTTTCATCACAAACATTTTAGTGATGATCGGCCGACAAAAATTCTCGAGTGGGACAGTGAGAGTGAGACTTACCATTTATTCATTCATTTGAACATAAGGCGTTATGTTATGTTTATTTGTCAATAAGGACTACTATACCTAAATCTATAAAAGCTTCAAAAGACTTAAAACACTCAAAACAACACTTCATTGGTTCCTGATACAGAAAGCATATTGAACGATAAATGAATATTTAGAAGAAATATAACATTCGTAATACCATTTTCTCAGATTTATTAACTACCTAATTTGTAAGAGTAAGCATAAGTTTAGTTTATAATATTTGTTACCCTAATTTTGTACTATTTTCTTTGTTTATGTTTTGTGTGTTGCTAAAAATTTACAACTGTTACTTAGCAGTATTTTTATAATTATATAGGCCTTCCTGTGCATCCATTACCTAATGTGTAAGCAATATTTTGTATGCCTTTCAAGGCACCACCATAGTGACACAACACAACATACTTTTTATATTATACCATCATGTACCACTACATTATACCTATGTCTAAGTAAATTTGAATTTATCAGCTTTAATGAGACCACCCAAAACTCCCAAAATGCCTTTTTTTCTGTACTGTCCTCAAGACCGCAAACCGCAATGTTCCAGCTAAAATTGGACCAATTACGCTGTAATCCTATTATCTTGATGATGATCTCATTGTATCTATTGGATGTAAAGGTCAATTCGCCGGTTGATTCTAAGAAATTCGCGCTGTTTTATTTAGTTTTCGTTTTAGCATACACTCCATAAATAACATAACATTACGCCAGTAATTCTCAAAGGGTTAGCCAGAGGTGTATGAACAATTTACACAAATTTCACCAGTTATGTGTGTCGCCTAGGTAACAACGTGAACCATTAACCGGCCATCTAAACCAGTATAGAGGTATGAGGAACAGGGTGTAAAGTTCACTCATACTCTACAGAAAAGGGAGGATCCTCCGACCAGACGGGTGTTGTGTCTGGCGGGCAACTGCCCGACGGTTGATGTCGGGAAGTTGTATGTATGCTAGTTGCACGGTAAACTCTGCTTGCGAGATGCAGGATTTGCGTGACGTCAGTATGACGCGTTGTTCGCATGAGGCGTAGATACCGCTACACCAGAAAGAAACTACTGAGAAATTAAAGGAGGAAAAAAATGCGTTTAGTGGTAACACTAGTTTTCACCCATGATGGCATGAAATCATATTCAGTCCATTCTTCTTTGGAATGCGCTTCCTCTTGATAACAGGACGGCTACTTGTCGTTATGTATTTAAGCGGAAATTGCAGTTATTTTCTAAACAATGTAGAGTCATCTCAACACCTCTCTCCATTGAATATGTAAATATATGTATATTACAGTAAATAGTATCTATGTGTAACCTATTTATATATTTATGTACGTTTTTTTTTTATTTAAAATTCAATCATTTTAATAGTCTTTTTATCATTGTTCGGCTCAACCAAAGCACCTGCCATCTAATCTCTTCACCACCCTTGGTTGACTGGTAGAGAATGCCTAAGGCATTAAGTCCGCCTTTGTACCTTCCTTTTTTTGTGTGCGAAAAGATTAAATTAATAAATAATTAAGAATCGGGTCCATGACCTTGACCCTTTTTTCAAATCCAGCTTTCAAATCCATGTATTGTCCCAGGCTGCAGCTTAAAATACCGTTGCGTTCATGCTTCTTTAAGATAGGTTCGCCCCAAAGTCTTCGTTATCATAGGCGCCTACAAATAAAAGCTTTTGTTTATAGAGATATGAGGAACAGGGTGTAAAGTTCACTCATCCTCTATAGTAAAGGGAGGATCCTCCGCCCATACGGGTGTCGTATCTGATGTACTACCGCTAGCTGTGCGGTAAACTCTGCTTGCGCGATGTAGGATTTTGCGTAACGTCAGTATGATGCGTAGTTCGCATGTGGCGATGTAGATGCCGCCACATGTTAAAGAGTATCATGGCCCATTGTGTGATCGTACCATGTAACTGACCTGCATAGCTAGGTGATGCTGGTGGGCCAGCGCGGCCGACAGCTCGGCGTCCTCGGTGGAGGCGTCCGACCGCGACACCGGGCTGTGTTGCGAACCGTACGCGCCCTCCACAGGCCCGTTGCTGTAACAAGGATAAGTGTAACGTTAGTAAGATATTGCAGAGAGATCCAAGCACAATATCAACAGCAATGCCTTTCATTTCGACAGTTCAACATTCATTGCAGTATTTACGTTGTTGAGCAGACAAATTTTTCGAACATATCAAGCAATGTATTAGCAATATCATTCAAAATGATTCAGATTGATAGTGTGTTAGGATATTAGGGTGCTGTTGGTTCCTGTGAGGTCTCATGTTGTCTATTGAAGCCTATGGGGGAATGCGAAGCTTAAAAAATACGCCTTTAGGGTTAGTTGACCTTAGGAACAGAACAGCACGCCAAATGTCTTGAAGATGTCTGAAGTAAGCCCTCAGGTTGCTCAGGATACCGACAGACAAAAGTAAACACCCGAACCTAAATTAATCGAAGTCCATAATAAGAAAAGACCCCTTGAGACTTCTATAGCGTGATAAACAGATTCAGACAGCTCTCTTTACGTAAGATCTAACCTGTATGTTCCAATGGCGGACGGCTGGTAAATACAAAACCGCCTTCTGTCATACTGGCGAGGAGGCAAGATGTTGCTACCACGAATAACCAACATCGACACACTGAATTAAATTAGATCTAAAAATGAAGCAACTAAACTTCCTTAGGAATACTAAGACTTAGTTTACACGCTCATTTCAACGCTACAGTTTCACAGACAGTATTCTAGACGTTGACAATTAATAATGAACAATAGGTTTTAATAGATTTCAATGCAGTTCACTCTTCGAATGATATCGTCACTTATATACATCGTTGACACTTATTTCGAAGGAATACTTATCAAGGATGAATCAACGTTAATATCGATTAGGTTGGGAAATACTTTGCGACGACATGTGCAATAGAACTATTACAGAAATTATGTAAATAATATAAGCAATACGGTTACATATGTGTTAATAATTATCATCATCTGCCTAGGCAGATAAAAAAGAAAAAAGGCTAGCCTTTTCCCAACTATGTTAGGGTCGGCTTCCAGTCTAACCGAATGCAGCTGAATACCAGTGCATGGGACGACTGCCTATCTGACCTCCACAACCCAGTTACTAGGTAATACCATACCTATTGGTAAAACTGGTTGTCAGACTTTCGGGCTTCTGACGACCCGTAACGACTGTCAAAGATCCACGAATGACAGCCGGGACCAACGGCTTAACGTGCTTTCCGTAGCACGGAGGGGGTCCTAGTATGTGAAGATGGTCACCCATCCACGGACTAAGCGTAGCTTAACCAGATCGATGGACCCGTGCGACTGTTATTACTTAGCCACAAGCCACTGTTAAGCCAAGCCAAGTGTTAATAATGATGACTTTAATTTTAATGGATAGTAAACAAGCAGAAAGAGCAGTTTTGACACAGCGGTAACGGCCGCGACTACTTACGAGTTGTATTTAGGTCGTGGTTCTAACCCAAGCAGGCACTTAACTTTGTGTAAATTATTTCATCACCACTGCTTTCAAAAAGGTGAAGGAAAACATCGTGAGGACATGCCTTTTTTTTTTTTGAGGATGGGAAATCATCAAATGACTCCTCCCGCTCTGGGTGGAGCAGGAGGGAGTGTCAGACTCTTACTGACTAAAACCCACCCGTGTTCCTTCCTTAGCCCTTTATGTTCCAGGGCAGCGGTAACCCTTTCGGACGATCCCGCTACCCTGGCAGGCTTCGGCCCTATCGGACATGCCTTAGAACCAAAAATTCCAAGACATGACGTGACATCCGCCCATCCCGCACTGGGCCCGCGTGGTGGATTACCGTCCCGTACTCCCTCTCACAGAGAGCACGCCTGTGTCCCAGCAGTGGGAATATTTTAGGCTGATTATGCTTATACAGGTGCGTTTACTATCCCGGAAACAAAGCTAAATTAATAGTCCATATTGTACAGTCACGAGCACCAATATGTTAACACTTGGCAACTTTCAATTGCGATTTTTTCATGAATGCAACGTTGAAATACGACACATTACATAAAACCTATGGGTACGAAAATGCTATATTCGTAACAACATAAAATTTCATTCAAAAATAAAGGTGTAAATCGCTTTTGAATAAAGCCAAGTGTTTACATACTTTTGCTCGTGACTGTACTTAATAACAGGAGAACGGATGGGAACTCAGCAAAGGTGGGAATGCTAGGATAGGAGACCAACTCCGTTTTAGTAGCAGTAGAACTCTTTGTGAAGGAGCTCGTCAAGGAATTCTCCTTGACGAGCTCCTTCACAAAGAGTCTAGAATAGAATAGAGGACTAGAATAGAATGTCGAAAACCCATAGTTCACAAATGACAGTAGACATTAATGATGACTTTTATGTGAGTCAAACGCTCTAGTTGATTGCCTAACTACTTTTGAACTCATAATCATGAATCATTCATCACTAAATCCGGGATTGAGTTGGGATTCATTCGAGCAATCCCGAAATATGCATACCAACAAAACCGCAAACAATTATGAAATTAGTATCCAAATGAAGCTGTTAACAAATCTCATGACAGCTTAACAACTATGATGATTAATGTCTGGACACCAACCTTATCATAAAAACTAGATCATTAGTATTTAGATTAGATTAAAAAAACAAGTGTTCTTATGATTATAAATGAATCAGTTCTTCTAGAAATCATGAGGGTCCCGTGGCTAAATAATAAAAGCCGCACAAGTCGATCGATTAGGTTAAGCTACGCTTGCCGCGGTTGGTCTGTGGATGGGTGACCATCTTTACATACCGAGACCCCTTTGTGTCTCGGAAAGCACGTTAAGCGGTCAGTCCCGGCTGTCATTTGTGGATATTTGATAGTCGTTACGGGTTGTCAGAAGCCTGAAAGTCTGACAACCAGTCTTAAAACCAAGGGGTATCGTATTACCCAGTAACTGGGTTGTGGAGGTCAGATAGGTAGTAGCTCCATGTAAAATACTGGCATTCAGCTGCATCCGGTTAGACTGGAAGCCGACCCCAACATAGTTGGGAAAAGGCTAGGCAGATAGATGATGATGAGTTCTTTTAGAAATCTGGGAAACTAGCTGTCGTGCTAGCAACCACTATAGAGGTTGATTACCTTACAAATTAACTTGTAAACACTTCAATATTATTCTTCTGTCCTATCGGCACCAAGTATACGAGGATAGCTCAAGGCGTAGCAAAAAATAATGATTAACTAAGCAATTCAGCAGAGAGATGTCAGCATAAGTGACGGGGCCCGATAGGGCCGAAGCCTGCCAGGGTAGCGGGATCGTCCGAAAGGGTTACCGCTGCCCTGGAACATAAAGGGCTAAGGAAGGAACACGGGTGGGTTTTAGTCAGTAAGAGTCTGACACTCCCTTCTGCTCCACCCAGAGCGGGAGGAGTCATTTGAAGATTTCCCATCCTCAAAAAAAAAAGGCGTAGCAAAAAATAATGATTAACTAAGCAATTCAGCAGAGGTCCACCCTCGAGGTTTGCCAGAGACCTATGGAACAGAGTATTCTGAATCTTAAACTTGTGGACTGGATTAAGAATACAAACAATCCGTTCCATCACTAAAATAGATATATAAATTGCCCTTTGATTTTCCCTATAATCGACTATGGTGACGTGTGCTACTTTGACTTGAATGCGGTTTTGCTGGATAAGCTCGACAGATTGCTCAACAATGGGATTCGGTTCATATTCAACCTTAGGAAATATGACCACGTGTCGAGCTATAGGTCTGAGCTCAAATGGATGTCCATTCGCCAAAGAAGAAGTTTGCGCGCTTTGACTACACTTTTCTCCCTTCTCAACTCTCCCACTCCTCCTTCTTATCTCGTATCTCACTTCCAATATCTATGTTCTTCACACGCTAAGAATCTGCGTTCTTCTAACAATCTTCTCTTACTTTGTCCTTCTCATACATCTGACTTTGTTCATTCCTCTTTTCATATTCAGTCCATTCTTCTATGGAATGCGCTTCCTCTTGATATCAGGACGGCCACCAGTCGGTATGCATTTAAGCGGAAATTGCAGAGTTATTTTCAAAACAATTTTTTAAAAAAATAGCGTAGAGTCATCTCTACACATCTCTCCCTTGATTTTGTATATATATATATATATATTATAAGTATATATTATAGTAATAATATGTATGTGTATGTAACCTATTTATGTATTTGTGTACCTAGTTTTAAGAGTTTTTTTTTTTTTTTTTTTTAAATTATTATTGTCTCTCTCAACCAAAGCACCTGCCATCTAATCTCTTCACCACCCTTGGTTGACTGGTAGAGAATGCCTAAGGCATTAAGTCCGCCTTTGTACCTTTTTGTGCGAAAAGTTTAAATAAATAAATAAATAGCTGCCACGATTAATTGGAACTGGGCTGGACCGATCTGCCGCATGTCAGACGATCAACGGGCCAAACGTACGACCCAGTGGGTCCCGCTTAATGGCAAACGACATCGCGGCAGGCCCAGACGGAGATGGCGGGATGAGCTGGACTCCTTTAGTAAAGATTGGTCCTTGGAAGTTCTGGATACAGAGAATTGGAGAGTTAAGGAGAGTAGGGAGGCCTTTGCCCAGCAGTGGGACATTAACGGCTAATAAAAAAATTAAAGCAGCAAGATGCTGCTGCAAATAAATCTTTGACTTTGACTTTGATGATAGCGGAGTTGTCTGGCGAGCGTTAAACGTATATTTAAGTAGCGCCACACGTGTAGACTATTTTGATGCTTAAAACTTAATTTAAACTTCATAATACGAATGCAAAATGGTTGATAACATATCACTAACATGCATAAATAAGCAACACGTCTGAGTAACAAGTTTTGCGAGAAGATATGACACGCTTCCATTCATACATTAAGTTGCGACTATTTTATGTGACACGGAAGAATGGATAGACATAAAACTAGGCAGGCGAAAAGTGTGTCCTCGTAAAACCAAAGGAAAACATTATTTAGGATGCTGATAATAATATGAGAATTGTAGGAAAACATTGTATGGACGACCTTCCATGTTTTAAAAGATGGCCTATTTATATCCAGTAGTGGAAGATTCCAGGCGAAATGATAACGATGAAGATGATATAAGGTTACATGGGTAAGACGAGCTTAGAATCGATTTCAAGAATAGGAAATAGATCAATATACTAAGCCTTTACCACTTCCCTGCTAACCTAGAAAGAATTCTATCTTAGAATATTTACCACCCACACCACCACATTACATCGTAGGCTTTTCACCTTTGGTTTAATAAAGGTCAAACCCCGACTACCTTTTAAGACAATAAGCCAGACTTAAAATTTCTCTCCAAAGACCGTTTCAAACACAAGATTACGAAACCGTACTAGTTATTATAAATCAATAAGCTGACCCAAGTATCTCAATACAAATCTATTGTTCCATACTCTAGTTACGAAAACCGGAGCTTAGTCAGAATTCTGCGTGACCTTTTGTCACACAACCTCGAATTTAAACAATAACTTTGTAGTTAGTAATATTAATTAATCTCGTTGAAATTACGCTGAAAGATCCCTTCGGAGAATTACAGGAGATAAACAGATTATTATCTTAAGAAACGACGGTGAGGAGGAAAACATCAAAAGGAAATCTCGTATGTCTGGGATGTTGAGGGGTTTAATGTTGGGTTGCTTGTCGTACTTGTACTGTACCTACGTGTGTACTAGAGCATCTTTATTATTGTTATAAGTAAAGAGAATTTGTTGAGAGTTTATGTGGTAAAAACAAAGATTTAAATCGTTAGACTTGTCCTCACCGAACTAAGTCGGGAGGAAAACATCGTGAGGAACCCGGCATGTCCTAGAACAAAAAATCGAAGACCATCCGCACTGGGCCCGCGTGGTGTATTATAGCCCACTCCCTCTCACAAAGAGAAGACCTGTGTCCCAGCAGTGGGAACAGTATAGGCTGATTATGCGTACTAAGTCGCGCGAAAAAGTGTCCATGCCTACTCATAATAATGGCGTTGATAAGCAAGTCATATCGTGTCGTGTGCAGAGGTGTCAAAATGGAACAGTAACGCGACCATTTTTTTACTTCATACGGCGAATCTACGATTTTACAACATAAAATATACATAAACTCACGCCTAATTCCCTGGGGGCAGGCAGAAACTACAGAACGTCACCTGCTACGATCCTTACATACTCCTTTTGCCACGTTTACGTTCATACATCTGGTCATACACGCACGCCGGCTGCAAGTACTACGCACCTGACCTTTCTGAAGAATAAGGATTAACTACGATTTAAATGTTTACGTAAAAGCAGATTTTCTTTATTCATATACCTACGGTTATTTAATAGTCATGATCTGCGTAGCCTTTTCCCAACTATGTTAGGGACGGCTTCCAGACAACCGGATGCAGCTGAATACCAGTATTTTACATGGAGCGACTGCCTATCTGACCTCCACAACCCAGTTACTGGGTAATACCGGCGTTGGCGGCACGGTTGGCGAAGTGGTTAAGCGATTGACTGCTGCGCTGCGTGTCGCGGGTTCGATTCCCGCAGGGAACAAATATTTGTATGGCCTACAAGTAGTTGTTCCGGGTCCGGCTGTGTATGTGAGTTTAAATGTTTGTAAACGCACCCACGATACAGGAGAAATTCCTAGTGCAAGCAAAAAAAAAACAATAGTACGTTACCCCTCGGTAAGACTGGTTGTCAGATTTTTTGGGTTTCTGACGACTGTTAAAGATGAGAGAATGACAGCCGGGGCCAACGGCTTTACGTGCCGCGCGTGCGTGCGTGTTAACGTATGTAAAGATGGTTACCCATCCATGGACCAACCGCGGCAAGCGTAGCTTAACCTGATCGTTCGGCTGTTATTACTTAGTATAATATATCTCTTAATTGTAAAAAGGTCACGATTAAAACCTGACTCATTTTAATGTCGATAGATAAAGCACGTCTCGCTTTATAGTTTAATTACTAACTTTTGTTCAGACTAATTTTATCGAATTTTGCAAACGATGTCATTAAAATGAGATAATCTCTTCACCGTCACCTACACGTTAAATATTAGCAATTTGTGTAACTTTGAAGGAAAACATCGTGAGGAAACTGGCATGTCCTAGAACCAAAAATTCGAAGACATGTGACATCTACCAACCCGCACTTTGCCTACGTAGTAGATAACAGTCCACTCCCTCTCACAGGGTGGAGGCCTGTGTCCCAGCAGTGGGAACATTATTATTGGCTGATATTATGCTTATGCTATGTGTAACCTTCCTCCATGGTCCACTTGGAAGTCCCTAAACAGCTGAGACAGCTGTGCTGCTGGGGAGCTTGTTGCGCCACTTCTTCTTCCCAGCGATAGCACTAGGAAGTGGTGAAGGGCGGGCGTTTTTGGAGGACTGTCTTTTGTAATTTTGACGTTCGAAAAGTGCTGGTTCTCAGCCTAATTTGAATAAATGACTTTTGATTTTAAACCCAAGTAGGAAGTTGTGAATCGAACCTCAACGGAACGACGGTGTGTATTGTGGAGCTGTGTCACAAACTATGCTCCACCTCCTATCCTGCCCTTTGTGCCCCAAAACATGCAGTCAGTGACCTATGCGCTGCCACCGATAACGCCATGAAACTGGCGAAGATTTGAGCCAACAAAATTTGAACAACTGTCTTGACAGCGGCACGCAGAAAATTAGCAATTTATCAACACCGCTAGATTCTGCTCGCGACGTCGTCTCTTAGGGTTCTTTCAGACTTTTGTTGTTTTTGCTCGGCTCTGAAGGGTCCTAGCGTGATGTTGAATAATCATAATCATTTATTTGCCTGAAATATGATGGGTTCACAAGATATTAAATTATAGCACAGGACATAAATTTCACCCTCATTACGGGCATGCAAAATTAATTAACAACAATAATTTAATTTATTTAATTTACAACAATAATTTTTAAAATTACAATTATTAGAACTATTTGAATTATTACAATTTATAAGAAAATTTGAATTTTGCCCCAATTCAGCCAGCCCAAAAAATATTTTGAAAAAATTTGAAAAAATATTTTTGCATCTGATAGCCCAAATTCTTGGGGATGGCTGTATGGATGATTGTAATAATATACAATTATTACAATCATCCATACAGCCATCCGGATCCGGGTCGGATTTGAAAAATATTTTTTCAAATCCGACCGAGAGTTCCAGAGATGCGCGTTCAAACACACAAACAGTCTTCAGCTTTATTATTAGTATAGATGAAAATTCACAGAGTATGATTAACATCTGTCGCCTCACATCAGCATAAAGGACCAATAAATCATTATCGATTTCTAATGAAGACATCAAAATCTAAATTGCCGACGAAGAAACCCCAGATTTAGCTAGCTGACACAGCATATCATAGAACTTTGGATAGTCACCATTCATCATCCCTGACTATCGATCTCATCTATGTATACTAATCTTAACTAATAAAAAAGCTGAAGAGTTTGTTTGTTTGAACGCGCTAATCTTTGAAACTACCAGTCGGATAAAAAAATAAAAAAATTGGATTTGATAGCGCAATTCTTGAGAAAGGCTATTAAAAATCACGCTAGGAACTGAACAAAAATTCAGAACGAAAATAACGAATTAATACCGATGCGATGCGCCGGGTTGGTTAGGGAGCAAGAAATTTAACGCACATGAAGTCGCGGGCAAAAACTGGTTTAAATATAAAAATTATTTTCCCTTACAAGTTCTGTTAATTGCAATTAAGCACATCCGGCCGCTGTAATGTAAATCCCTGAATTTATTAATACAGGCAACCGTTCATGAAACGTTTTCCAAATTAATAGAATGCTATATAAAATTTATACAATATGCGGCACCTCTATTAATGTGTCCATTAATTTTATGACGTCATACGCCATGATGGGGGACTAACCGTTGACATAACTGCATGGACATTGATACAGTTTTCTTCTAAAAATAAACCAATCAATAAACACATTGTTGACAACCAGACGTACTAGGAGTTCAGTGACTCAAGAGTAAATTGAATTTGAACGCGTATAAAATAGTGCACCACCCTGTTAACTCGGTCTGCACTGATTTAATTAAGATTGTGGCAGGAATTTTGATGGCCGATCTGATGTGGGAGACTGTGATAACTGATAAGGCTTTAGGACTTAGGATCTATCTCGAAATCCATTGCAAGAGTTGTGAGTTTTGTGACAGATAGACAAAAATCTAACAGCGGGGTAATTGCGTAACATGCTAACAGTAGGAATGGCTTTCATTATGAAAGTTCAACAACATTCATTGCGTTATTTACGCTGTTGAGCAGACGCATTTTTCGGTCATATGAAGCAATGGATTAGCAATATCCTTCAAAATGATTCAGATTGTGATTGATAGTGTGTAACGCAATAGGGTGCAGATTTATCTTTAATGTCTATTAAAAAGTAAAACCAGCTCAAATTATTGTTCAAATCGAAAAACCAATAAAATATGATTGTTTTCTTGTTTTCACACCAATTACAACAACAAACTAAGACCATGAATTCAGCAAATCACTCGGAGAAATTGCGTCAGAAATCAACATTTACATTCCACTTCAAATTCGTCCCTTGCGAGGATAAACAGGAAAGCCGGTGCTTAGTAGCCAAACGGATCACGTAACAATATACCGAAGACATTTAAGAAGTACGTTGTACAGTCAACAGCAAAAGTAGATGATCAAAATCAGAAATGCAATACTAATGAACGGAGTTCGCGTCAGAACTGTGTGGCGTCGAAGTGATTCAAAAGTATGTGATCGTAAATTATACCAAACATTTACTACTAGTACGCCACACAGTTCTGACGCGAACTCCGTTCATTGGTATTGAATTTCTGATTTTGATCATCTACTTTTGCTGTTGACTGTACAATAATACAACGGGATAATTACGTGACACACTAACAGTAGCAATGGCTTTCATTTTGACAATTCAACAACATTCATTGCGTTATTTACATTGTTGAGCAGACAATTTTTCCGAACAAAAGAAAAAAAAATATGAAGCAATGGATTAGCAATATACTTTAAAATGATTCAGATTTGATCGATGGTGTGTTACGCAATTAGGGTGCAGATAATCCGTGTTTTGTAAACAATTTAAGTGGATTAACGAGGGAGATATCAAATGTACCGTGTATCGATCGGACCGCTGCATATTGTCCCGGCACAAATGGGACCAAAGCATAGTTTGTTCGTACTTCCTGTAAAACTAACGTTGTTATAGTAGAATGCATTATTATGATTCAGTTAGAGCGAGCCACTCGCGACAGCCCACACTCCAGCGAAGCTCGATTAAAACGCCAACTAACGGTTTGCGTAATTAATGTGAATCCTTATAACAACACCACAGTCAAATCAAATGATTGATTTTGTAATTAAATGTGTTCATGGAAAATTCTAGATGGAAATGTTCCACTGTTTTTACATCTAAAAGGAGGCGAGTTTAGAAGTAATTGGAATTGAACGTTCGAAGGATCGATGCGTTCATTTGGGTCTAGCTCTGGCAAATGTGCAGTGAGCTTCAATCGTAAATTAGACGATTAACGTTAACAATTTTAATTACAATTAAAGTCATGACGACATTGCTGTTATTATCTCGACCGTTAATAGCTGTGGTATAACGCACAGTTATACCAATGCTACTCATACAGCTCCATGTGCGTGGCAGTAATAAAACGACAATTTGTTGTTAATTATAACTGTTGTTAATGCATTAATTCCAAATTAATTTATATCCTACAACTGGACTAGCTTTACTACTTAATGATACAGTAACACTAAAAAAAGCCTGAGTTTCTATGCTATGCTTAAAACTAAGGTTCATTCGGAGTAAAATCTTGATACTCCGCCGCATCCGACACGCTGCTAGATGACACTTGCTCAGACTAAGACAAGGCTAACGGTGCAAATTAATTCAATTAGTTTCCGTAAGCGCAATGGAATTAATTTGTGCACATTGTCAATATCTAGGATATCAATTATCGCATTGATATCATATTTATTGACAATGTGCAATCATAAGTAGCTTATGTACTGACCAGTACATCAAGGTACTATAATCTGTCAAATTTATTTAATAGATTTTCAATTTTATCGCTAAAGCATTAAGATTCAAGGTTGATTGGGAAAATTTGACAGTTTCGGATAGCTTGACCTGCTGGCGTCTGTACGAGACGAAATTCACGCAGAGTGACTTTCTTGGTGCCATACTGCCTTATTTATTTATTTATTTAAACTTTTCGCACAAAAAGGTACAAAGGCGGACTTAATGCCTTAGGCATTCTCTACCAGTCAACCAAGGGTGGTGAAGAGATTAGATGGCAGGTGCTTTGATTGAGAGGGACAATGATAAAAAAAAAAAAACTCAAAAGTAGGGTACACTAATACATAAATAGGTTATATACACATACATACTATTACTATAATATATACCTACTTATAATATATACATATATATATACAAAATCAAGGGAGAGAAGTGTTGAGATGACTCTACGCTATTTTTTTGAAGATTTGTTTTGAAAATAACTCTGCCATTTCCGCTTAAATGCATACCGACTGCTGGCCGTCCTGATATCAAGAGGAAGCGCATTCCAAAGAAGAATGGACTGAATATGAAAAGAAGAATGAACAAAGTCAGACGTATGAGACGGACAGAGTAAGAGAAGATTGTTAGAAGAACGCAGATTCTTAGCGTGTGAAGAACATAGATATTGGAAGTGAGATACGAGATAAGAAGGTGCCTTATCAACGCTTCGTCCTCTTGTATCAGATTTCTTTCATCTCCCCTGTTTTGACAACTACCGATGCCGTGCCTATCAATCTCTGCACACATTTTAGAACCGCCATTCCTTGAAATTCCTTCAACACTGTTAGCTAGGATCTCAATAGCATTCCATCGAAGTCGCTCTAGTAATTCAAAATATTTTATTTCACATAAACCTGCAATCTACATGGACACATATGAAACGTCAGAAGCTAGGTGCACGGTTCCAATTGGTCGTTTCCTATGGAGAAGAGCCGGCAAGAAACTCCATGGTTACTCTTTTTATAATAATTGGCTTTTACAATGTTTTCAAATTACAATATTAACAGGTACGGGAGTAATCTTGCTTCTCTCTAGCACTATATTCTAGTGCCCCTATTGCTCTCGTGGGTTCGAACCCAGATAGGCACTTTGTGTAAATTATTTCAGCACCACTGCTCTCAAAACGGTGAAGGAAAATATCGTGAGGAAACCGGCATGTCCTCGACCCAAAAATTCTGAAATATGTGACATCCACCAACCCGCACTGGGCCCGCGTGGTGGATTACGGCCCACTCCCTCTCACCGAGAGGAGGCCTGTGTCCCAGCAGTGGGAACATTATAGGCTGATTATGATATGTTATTGCTCTAGCAGACGCAATAATCATATCACCGTTTATAGCTACGTGCACGTACGGTACTATAAGTCTCATATTAGCCGTCTCACATGCATGACGAGGTATAATTACGACTTACGCGATAATTTTAGGCTCAGCAGGTAATAGACAGTAACCGCTATGTCGATGGTCATGGAAATGGAACGCTTTGTGGAAATATCAAGGTGATTATTGATGGTAGGCTGATATCATTTTTGTTTGTGAAAACAGTTGGGTTTAGAATTGAAATAGAATCGTGTGAAGTATATAATTTATAGAGGTAATGTTGGACATAGATATTGATGACGAAGGAGATGGTGCGACAATTAAGATGCCTTTCTTTGAATTGTTAAGAAGAAGCAAAAAATATGACGTAATTTTGCGATAAATTTAACAAACCACCGCGACTTATGTCGTAGGTTAGAAGGAGCTTTGCGTAAATTATTTCATCACCACTGCTCTCAAAACGGTGAAGGAAAACACCGTGAGGAAACCGGCACGTCCTAGGACGAAAAATTCGAAGAAATGTGACATGTACCAACCCGCACTGGGCCATCGTGGTGGATTACTACCCACTCCCTCAAGGAGAGGAGGCCTGTGTCTCAGTAATGGGAACATTATAGGCTGATTATGTGTATTATGTCATATCAATATGTATTTTACTGTGTGTATATAAATAATAAAATAAATAAAGGAACGGATAGAACGTTTTTGCTCGAGTGGTGGACGAGCCTCAGCAGTGAAACACTACATGCTAAGTAATATTAATAATGAAGAACACAAAGTAAAACCAAAATTCAGTACTTCCAAGAAATCGTTCCACAGAAAACTTCTAACAAATACCTTTTATACTCTCAATTTTTTTAAACAAAGGACTACGCAATAAACAAGCCCACTGAAAATGTTGTTTTTACAAGTCAGATTTTCCTCAAATTGTTTATTGCCCTAATATCAATCAATCGTTTGATTTGGTTTCATTAATTTCAATATCCAGAATTTTATTTTTTGAAGATCTCTCGTAATCGTGGCTCGCAGAGGGTGGGCACCCCTGCCCCACCCACCAGTGGGCGGGGAATAATTAGTTTGCGTCCTACTACAAGCTTTATGAGAAGCATTTGCTTGTTTTATGTAAGTCTCATTTTCTTCAATTATCACTGTAGATATTTCTCAGAATCCACTTCTCTATCTTTTCCAGGATTTCTTAGTATTTTTGAGGCTATAATGTACCCGTACTCGCGTAAGTACTTATACGTAAGTACGTAACAGTTTATTTTTGTTCATCATTATCAGGTTATTCTGTGTACTCCTGCCTCTCGAATCACGCATCATTTTACTGAATCCTTAGCTATTCTCATACGTTTGCCGTATGAAGAACGTTCAGTCTCAATCTGTCAAAAATACCTTTAATTTCATTCACAAGTTTGACAACATTTTTGACATTTGTTTGTCGCCGAGGTGAGACTGCGACTAGATTTTGAACGTTTTAAATTACGAGCGAAGTCTTCAATCAATCATCCAATGGCGCAACAATGACCCAAAGCTGCACCACACTTGCGCCACAACATTCATAAAATGACCTATTCTGATCTTTGAAGCCGATAAATTCAATTACAAAACACGTAATTGGCATACACTATTACCTGCTTCATTGATAAATCTGGCCAGAACTACGCGAGCGCTATGAACGGATTATTGTAAGCCGGAACTGGTAGAATTTTATGAACCGTAAAAACCGTAAAGCGGTAATTCAGTGGCGATCCGAACAATTATAACTATTTCCGCTTTGGGCTCCTAAAAAAGGACAATTTGATAAGTGACGTCATGAGGTCGTATCGATGCCGCACCGCATTGCAATCTGCGGACGCATTCCTAACTTGTGACGTCAGACATGATCCGGCGCATCGACCGCGCGTTACTTTTGTTTTAATTGTTTTTTATTGGTACGTCCGTTGTTAATTTAATAATACAATATAAAGTAATTTATTCACGTATTATTCAGTTGTGAATTTGTCGAAAAAGCTGCTTACTTTGACGATGATTTTAGAATATATCAGCTGCTTTTCCAAATCAGTTTGTAAGTTCACAGGTACATTAATGGACAAGACAAAGGATTTCCAACGGCGAAGGCATTAGTGCTGAATAAAATATTGATATTCAGCTGCATCTACGTAAGCTGGAAGCCGATCTCCAGGGACAAGCTAGGTGACTTTAATTACTTGATAAGACAGGGCTGATTGTGCCCGGATTATGTTTGGGCAACGGGTAAATGAGATCTGGGAAAGATTGTACGACGTATTCCTTGAAAAGGTGTATAGCTCACCCTCATTCCGCTGGTTATGTTAAAGCCTTATGTAACAGGGGGACAGATAACAGTCATCAACCGGGCACTAATCCACACTCCGGCTGTAAGCGAGAAATTCCTGATGAAAAACCCAATAACACTGCCCGACCTGGGGATGAAACCACAGGACCTTTTTGCTCAGCGTTCGCGCTTGCGAATGTGGCGGCATCTACAATGCCACATGCGAACTACGCATCACGATAACGTTACACCAAAATCCTGCATCGCGCAAGCGAAGTTTACCGCGCGACTAGCATATTTATATATTTCAATTCCGACATCAACCGTCTGGCAGCAGCCCACCAGACACAACACCTCTCTGGTCAGAGGATCCTTTCCTATAGAGGATGAGTGAAGTTTACATCCTCTTCTTCATACCTCTATACTAGACCAATCCAGAAGTTACTGTACATTCACGAGAATAAATACCTGACACACGCAAGATTCAAAAGCGATTTTCTCGTAAAGTATTGACAGATAATGGTGTTACGACCACAGTATTATGAAATAGGTCTTTTCTCAAAGTTACAATTTTAACTTCACGAGAAAAACGCTTTTGACTTTTGCATAACTGTAAGGTCACTACCACTCCACTGTCCATTGCCTGCGGACATGGTGTTGTGACATACAGGGTAGCAGGGATATCGACGCGCAAACTGTAGCCACGAATTCAACACATGATTCTGGACCCTCTAGCCTAGAAATCGGGGGTTCAGAATTATGTATTAAATCAATGGTAAAAGGATGCGCGTCGATATCACAACCACCCTGTACACCATTTATATCGTTACTCAATGTACCAGCAGTACATCCAAATTAATGATAGTAAAGCAAGTCGAGTAAACAAGTCAACAACATCGATCTTGAACAAACATCACATAAATTAGGATCGGCATTGCACTGATAACGGACGGACACCCGTATCAGTGCCAGGGTATTGATACTGTGATAAGAAATTTGATAAACAGGATAACTACTAGCATTATTTAGCTGCAATAACACAGAAGTTGATTTTTATAATCGCCTTTGAAACCAACCAAACCCAACAGAACATCACGAAACACTGATAATTGGCTACTTAGAATTTCTTGTCAAAAATGTTCATTTCAAAATACTTCAATATTTTAAGCAGCAGAAATTTTGTAGTCGTTTGATTGTGTTTAGAGTCAGCGCATATGTGATGCGCCGACACCCTAATTGCGTAACAAACTATCAATCTCAAATTGAATCACTTTGAAGTTTTATTGCTAATCCATTGCGTCATATGTTCGGACAATTAGTCTGCTCAACAACTTAAATAACGCAATGAATGTTGTTGAACTGTCAAAATGAAAGCCATTGCTACTTTTAGTATGTTACGCAATTACCCCCTTAAGTCATCACGACACTTGATCAATAAATTGGCGATTACACAAAAGTTCAAGCTCCTACGAAAACCATTGTCCTTCATTGAAATCCATGGTAATTAGGAAGTAATCCATGCTATTCCTACAGGCCGTAAACGCGGAAAAAACAAATATAAAGAACAAATTCTTTCGCGTTAACTGTTTAATTATTCAAACAATAAATGTAATGTAAGACCTTTATGCCACTCGCGGCCCAGCGAATACACAAAACACGGCACAAATAAAATTACGTGTAAAATAATTACCTTTGTTCCAGTTAATGTACACGTAAATATCAGGTTTTGGCTCGTTTGCGAAACCCTTTCGATTTTACGGAAAACTTTTTTTTTCTTCGCCACCAAAAAGGTTTTTCACGAAGTTTGCAAGCTTTGTGCGCGTTTTCTCATTATGGGCGGCCAGTCGTTATCAGTGTCGTAAAAATTCGAGCAAATATTCACTGCCATCAGCCGGATCGATGGGATCAAACGGCGAACTTTAGACACCTCTGTTCAGATTGCACAATCTCGTTTCGGAATCTCCCACCCCCACAGGAAACTTTTAAAACCATTCCAACTTCTCTATTATACTTACTCACATTCGCATTTTAAATGAGACAATTTTTATGTCTATGCCCTAGAGTTCAGCAGTTGTACATACTAAGTGGAGAGAAATTATTTCTGGTCTGGTGGTAAAAGAAATGTATAGAATGTGTAAATGTTGCTTGTTATCATTTCGAGAAAGTCGTAAAAGTTGTACAGAGGAAACGGTTATTGAACTAATAGATAGTGCTTGGGTTAGCAACCTGACACGACATTATACTTTGCCGTGACACTTTCGAACTTCGGCCCATAAAAGACCTCTAAAATGAATCTTTCCTTGCCTTGTACACTTGAAAAGCAGACGCCACGCTTTCAATGGAAAAATCTTTACACCAAGCAAATTTTCAACATTCCGTGTCCTCCCGAAATTGAAAAGGTCGTACTTGTGCGATATCCTAATTAAGTTCTGTCCACATTCAGCTGAGGAGGACACCGCAGCCATTGCGAGTCAACGGCCTATAAAGCCTTTACAAACCGAAAGAAATTTCGCTAGACTACTTGAAATCTAGAATTTACTTTGCCTCAGACTGACTTCTAAACTAAAGGCTATATTTAGAGTATTATTACCTACACGGAATGAAAGTTGAATTTTTAATGGAATCCTTTGAGCTGCGAGTTAGCCACTACAAGTTGACCTTTGCTTCGCCAATAATCATTTCTTTACGCCCCGCGCTCCTACCAAACAAGCAAAGAGGTTGAAGGAGTGATTTTATTTTAAGTTTAGATTCAATAAAGATATCTCTTCTAGCCGTAAAACGACGGAGGAACTATTGATAGAAAATGCATTATATCGAATTCTCACGATTTGCTGTGATGTAGTGGGTTGAAAAACCGCATAATGTATAAATCACGATGGGTTGCTAGCTAGCACCGTAGGGACCCATTTCTTCTATCGATTCTCGGAGTCTTTTCTAGAATTGAAGTAATCTTTGCCGCTTGACCAGAATGATGTGCTTAACTTGAACTTAGGTTTTCGCAGAAGTCAATATTGTTTAAATTGCAACATCTAGAATCTCAGGTTTGGACTCATCTGAGTAAAAACAGACGCTGCTGGATGAATAACTAATAAGGACACCGGATGGAAGAGAGTATGTAAATGTTGCTCAACTATTAATTCACGCGATCTTTTCCCAAGAAATTAACTCTGGCTCCGTTAAGATTCTCTTAAGAAGTTATTGTATTTTGTCACCTCAATGGACTTAGTTTGAGACCGCCATCATCTTCCTGCCCTTGTCCAATGTTACTTGTGGTCGGCGCAACACGTTTTCTTCTTTCATTCTCCCCTGTCACCCGTCACGCTATCATTCACTCCCTTTTCTTTTATATCATTCCTCTCATCCATCCATCTTTTCTTTGACCTTCCTCTCCCTTTCCATCCTTAGTTTAAGACCAGACCACTAGGCCATTTTCTTCATACAGTCTATTGCTATTTGTCAGATGTGCGCTTTTATAATTTCTAACGTGATGATATTTTCGTCGACGTCCACATCCATAAAATGTATGGATATACGTAGACGTCATAATGTTATCGTGGACTTAAATTTAAAAGTGTCTTCATATATTTCATGCACACATGTCCTAGAACCAAAAAAATATATAACATATGACATCAACCAACCCGCACTGGGCTGGGTGGTGGATTACGGCCCACTCCCTCTCACCGAGAGGAGGCCTGTGTCCCAGCATTAGGAACATTTTAGGCTGATTATATTTCATATATTTCCATACATTTTACTTCCCTGTATTATCGTGATGCTGTGGAAGTCCATGATAATATCGTCACGTTAGAAATTATAAAAACGAACAATGAATGAAGGAAAAAGTCAATGATTCCCTTCTAACTTACATTACACCCCGATAATTCGATAAAGCACTGAATCCACACAGTTAATGTATGTATGTAGGTGCGATAACATGAGCCTCATATTGCGTATTATAATGAGATGTAGATAACCCGCGCTTTAATTTAAATATTGAGTTTAGTTTCTTGTGTTATGTACACAAGAATTTGAATACGTAGGTTATTTGGGAAAACAATTTTGTATGTTTTTGGAACTTTGTGTAGAATTTAACAAAAGTAAAATCATCATCATCATTCGTTTTTTTTTTCTTCATTCATTCATTCATTTTCTAAGTAGTAGGCTCTGTGGTTACTATGTGTTTTTCTCGCTTGGTTATCCAGACAGTACCTACTGCTATGTTAAGAAAGGCATTTCTTCTCCCGTCCATGGTTCAGAGTTGGGACTCAAAAAGATGGTTAAGGGCTGGTTTTCCCAACGCCAGATAATTTTACCGGAGGAATAATTTTGAATTTTTGACAGTTCTTCCATACTTATTCCAGGAATAAAAATTATCTGTCGATTGAAAAATCAGCCCTAAATTGAATGTATATAAGTAGTTTATCAGCCATCTTGTTACCATAACACAAGCATTAGGTTGCTTAGCTTGGGACTAGATGGCGCTGTGTGAAATTTCCAGGGATATTATTATTATTATTAATAGAATAGAATAACGTTTATTGTATCCAGTATTACAGCTAGTAGTAGTAAGTACATGCATAAAACTAAAAGCAAAAGGTTTAGGCGGTGGCTTTCAGCTTAAACCCTTGAATCCAGTTTACAAAAAAATACATTTAGCAACAACGGATTAATATAATACAAAATGATGATCATACATTATTGAATTAGAAAAATGAGAGTTTTTTGAAACAGTTGTGGACAGGACTGGCTATTATATCAATAAAAACGAAAAGGTAAAGAAAAATATGTATACATACAAATAATAACTAGATCGCATACGTTCGGATTAGATTGCGAGGTCTATATTGATCATCTTCGAGAAAGGTTAGAAACCTGAGCTGTTTCTAACAACCCACTATTACAGAGAAATACTAATAGTGAAACATAACCAAAGGAGACCTTATTAGTCAGAATCGCAAAACAAAGGAGGAATTGGGAAGACGTTGCACTTGCAACTGACAGAAACCCTTGCTTTGTGCATCCAAACGTCAGCGACTACAATGCTGAACTAAAGGCCACCTGTTTAGGTGGAGGGTATTTAAGTAAATAAAATAGTAAGTTAGGAAAGGTGAACATTTTGAATTACAACACTGTCTAAAAGAAAAGACAATGATTATGTGGTGAAAATTTCACGCAATCAATGACTACAATGCTGGACGAAAGGCCACCTTTGTTGGTAAAGGGTATTTAAATAAATAAAATAGTAGTTATAGAAGGTGACTATTCTTGACTAGGACACTCACATAATGTGGCGAAAATTTCTGCTACAAGCTGCGCACGCAATCAAAGATGTTTCGTCTCAATTAAGAAGAATGAATGACCAAGTAAGAGATTTCAATACAGGGTCAAACTAAATTAGCTAGCAAAACTCTTCACACGAGATTGGTATCAGTATCAATATCTAATCGGGATAAAATAAAAAAATAATTAATTTGATTACTTTTTTTGTGAGGTCGTCGACCGCAGTTAACGTAGCATCAAATATTTTAAATTAAATTTATTTTAGATTTGTATTTTATCGTGTTTAGGTACCGACACCCATTATACCTGCAGAGTTTTGCTAGCTAATTTAATTTGAACCTGTAAAAAAATACTGCCTCAATCGAAGATGGTAATGAATACTAGGCCAAGAAGAATAAAACACTCGACAGTTACCAGCTTTTTACCTTCATTGTAAATCTATTGCAGCTCCAAGCCAAATTCCGCAAAATAAAAATGTCAATATCAAGGTGCGAAACCGTAACTATATCTTATCGAGTCATAAAAGTATCAATGCAATAAATACTTTTATCGTGCCTTGAAGACACGTAGTACAAAGCAAATGCAGTTTACGTAAGACCCATTAAATATACCACCGAACGAAGTACTAATTAATGTACTAACACTAACACTGTAGCAAGAAATAGTCGAGTATTCAGGTATCGATTGCATACCCTCCTGCCAATTGGCAATGCGGCTCCCGTCCCGAGATTCCTATTCTATACATGCTGATTTACACCTTAACTCGATCGGTAATCCGTTTAGAGTCGAACTTGGTGTATCTCTATTTCAGACTCAATCAAATGAGAATAGATTACGATCGAGATTTATTAGTGTTAAGTTAAGTTTGGACGAGGTTTGTGTATCTCATTCTGGATTAAAATTAACTGGAGTACATAGTTTCAATGTTCTAGACAGAAGAGCAGGGTGGCATGAATTTGACACTGTCTTCAAGGTTGTAGCTTTTTAGAGAGTGTTGTTTGCATTGGCTAAAATAACATTAGGTAGTCAGTAGTCACGCTGCCTGGGTATATGGTAGTATGAAAAACGCAATAATATTAGAACTCCATTGTGGTTTCCCACGAAATAAACAAAGAAACAGCCAAAATCCTCATAGCCATGGAGGTCCTTTACGCAACAGCAAAGCATATTGTTCAACCGTTCAATTTCGCGGATTACCTAAACATTTCCGGAAACCGGAGTACACACATCAATACGATATTCTATTAGCGAGTATGAGAAAAGAGAATTTATGTGACGTTTATGTAAACATCTACAAGTAAAAGGGTACACCCATCAACAAGAATAGAAATATCATGTGTGAAATTTAAAAGGCTGGGCATGTGTTTTTCCCGAGAAACATGGAAAAACAAACAAAGATATATACCAGCTCTTCTTTTTAATCCCTTGTTTTGTGTACCACACAGAAAACCTTGACGGTTGAGAAGGCAACACACAAAGCCACGTTGCCAACAGGCGGACAGAATTCGTAGAAGGAGAATAACATGATATCCGGAAAGGCAGTGCCCGAAATCTGAACTACATTCCAAACATGGATATAATATAATATAGTAACGCAGTAATGGAACTAGAACTATTCTAATTAAGCCAATCCTTATCTTTATGCAGTATTCGAAGTCTATTGAAATTTATTTCTCGTTTTATGAATCCTGATTCTGAATCGATAATAAGCAGGAGACAGTATCGCGTCGCTTATTAAAATTCAGATAGAATACGCAGGGCCTTCAATATTTTAGTAAACATGAGCCTTGCCGTTATGCCTGCCCAAAATAATACTAACAGCATTAAATATCGATGGTTTATATTAATATTTGGGCGTCATTGCCGCCGCCGCCACGAAAATAAAAATACGCCATAATTTCTAATTTCGTGGCACAATTCATTAGGCGGACATCATTATTACCAATAATAAAAATAACAGCAAAAGTAATGAAATGTTAAAAGTAATGAGAAACTTCCGTGTCCACAACTTTTGCGTTAGCCTCCAGTTTTTGCGATTCGGATATTATTTTGGAACGCTTTCGAGCCAAGACATTGGGTACGAGATCTGATTACATAATAACCACAAATGGGCAAATTGTCCGCAAAGGCACGAACTTGATCCAAACATACTCGTTGTTCGTTTAATTGTATTCGGATTACGAGTGTTCCGTTCTTTTGAAAGAAGATGTCCCCAATGGCCGTCTGCGCTTGGCCGTATTCGGAATGGGAGACATGGTAACTTTAAATTAAAGCAGTAGTTTACGCTGAAAACAGCACAGTCGTGGGATCGTAGTCGCAGTACGAGGAATGGAATAAGTCAGTCACGATGGCAGACACACGACCAACAAAGGTAAAATAAAAAAGGCAGAAATAGGCACATTTCGCACATTAGGTGTGCCACCGCCGCCACTTGGGGTTTCATCTGTATACAACTGGGTTATTTTTAATCTTCTTGATTTCTTCATTCGTGCGCTCACCGCGAAATCACGAACAGTTCCGAAGAAAGATGTAGTAATTTTTAGATTGCCGTTGTTTTCTTACATAAACATTTAGAAATATCGATTGTCATTTACAGCTAATTTTGTTCGATAACGAGAAGCGAGACAATATTACTCAAATAATAAGAACGAAAACGTGAACGTGATTATATGATTACAAATTCTTGTAACATCCTCCATTTCTGTGTAATAAATCCCTGCAAGGACGCTACGTATTTGGAGTGGTTGACTTTGTACTGTGGAAATGATACGATACGAAAACAAACGCGATTCTGTTACTTATTGTAGACATATACGTTTTTTGTGACCCCCGAGACATATCAATTACTTAGCCTGGAAATAAAAAATAAGGCGTCGTCGGTGGTAGAGAATCAGAAAATTGGTCGGCTGAACCTATTCCGGAGAATCTGGAGCCACTTCCTTGTATTACGTCCCAAGCACAAAGGTGATAAGAATACTAAATACGCGTCGAAAAAACGGAGCGACTAATGTACCATTTACGCAGGGAAATTTAGATCACTCAGGAAAAGTAATCTTCTATAATCACGAGTACAAATTGTTGTGTCAAGTGCCCAGGGTATTGTGTTGCTAGTACCACTGAGCCAATACAAGTGTCGGCGTAAATGACGTCGTGTTGTTCGTGAAGTGATCTCACTACACGAGATAGGTTGGAAATGGAACACCGCCTATCTGTGTGGTCAGTTATTGTTTTTACATACACAGAGCACACAGTACATAGGTTTCCACAATAGACTATTGTGGTTGGTCCTGCGAATCAATGCGAGCCTCTATTTTTAATAGCCAGTGAAAATATGTAATGGTTGGAGCACTTGAGTAAACCCAATAGGCTTTTTGGAAAACTTATTGTGGATTGTTAAATCTTTCTGAGGATTATTCGAACGAACTGACAACACAGGGCACTGCTGGGAATGAATATATAATGGAATAACAGTTTATAAATGTCAGAAAGCCTATCTTCCCAGAAATTGCTTCAGTATTTAAAGTTCAAAGCCAACATATCTTGGAATGGTAATTAAAAATGCAGTGGTAGCCCCAGCTTTAGCTAGAATCGAATCAAAGTTTCGGAAATCCGATAGACCGGTGAGACGTCGATAAAAAAAGACAGCCAACGATTTCGGCTCGGATTTCCAATAACTATCATTGTTTTTGACAGTTTGGGAACACCATTGAAAGCTAAAAACAGTGACGTTTTAAATTAATTGAATGAAGTAATCTTCGCTGCAGTACGATTTAACTAAAGAAACAGTCGAGTATGCAGTTTTCCCTTATAAGTACGACGAATATATCGAGTGCTTCTACGGTATTAGTATTACTAATCGATTCTGTGTCACCCAAGTAATCGAGACCGGAAATTCGAAATGTATCTTACCTAACTCTGCATAATCAGCCTAAAATGTTCCCACCGCTGCGATGCTCCTATCGGTGAGAGGGAGTGGGCAGTAATCTACTACGCGGGCCCAGGGGCATTGGTAGATGTCACATGTCTTCGAATTTTTGGTGCTAGGACATGCCGGTTTCCTCACGATGTTTTCATTCACCGTTTTGAGAGCAGTAGGGATGAAATAATTAACACAAAGTAAAAACGCCTGTCTGGGTTCCTAACCCTGCAATATAATGTAACTATGGAAATCTGAAGGTCAATTCTCGTAATTTAAAACGTTCGAAATCTAGTCGCAGTCTAATCTCAGCGACAAACAAATGTCAAAAAGTTGACAAAAATGTAGGGAAATTAGAGGTATTTTTGACAGATTGAGACTGAGATCAGACTGTGAACATTCTTAAAGTTACTAGAATTGCCCCTCAGATTGTGAATACCTGCTTTGTATCAATGCCTTAGTTAAATCGGGATCGAAAACGACACAATTGTGTGGCGGGTTGCGAAACAAAATGAGATTAGGGACAAAATTCTGCAAGCGCAATAACTTGGGAACTTGTTCACGAGCACAATGAGTTGAAAATGAAGGAGGTCCTGAGCGGATTCTTTAGATTCCCCTAGCAGTAAAATACGCCAACATTAACATTACTGCAGGGTACAGAACAGTAGATACAACTCCACTAAATTCCAGTTGAAACAACTAAAGTTAGTTCTTAATTAAAACTAGATGTTAACGAATATAATCTGCGGTTATTTGGTTATAACTAGAGTTACAGTAACAACTAAACAAGTCAATGTTCAGCTTCAGGCTAGACACGCGGAAACTTGCGACAATGAGGTACGCTGTCTATTGAAACGCGACAGCTTCCAGCGGTTACTGTATAATTCAGGTACAACTGTATAGTTCCCAGTTATGCCATTAATATGTATTTGCGTTGATACGGAGCCAGATACCAGGCTGATGGAATTTTGACAATGTTACGCTGTTATATGCTCACAAAGGTTTCATGAAATAGGATAATGCTAAAGGTTATGCCTGTAGGCAAACACACGTCAAAGCCTTGGAACTTAAGAGTTTGTTTCAAATGTATCTGATAAAAATTATAAAGAAATGGATCAAATAACGTAACTGTGAATGTCACTTTGTAGTGCCAAATACAAATGAATTTGTTACCCTTTAGTGAGTGATTGCGTAAGAACTCAACCTGATCAGGGTTTGATTACACTTTTATCAGATTATTTTTGAACATACTATACAATTTTCATTCGAAGCGATACTCTTAAAAGCCTAAAGAAAAATACGGAGCATGTCCGAGGATTCATTAATATTCTTTGCTTTTTCACTGACTCTAACACATTTAGTTGATCACCAATTTGACCCTTAAAATGAGTTTTCCTTAGTTGAAACCTAACTAAATCGTTTTATCGTGCCCGAACGTGGTTCACTCGACGACTTTTTGCGTCAACAAAATCCAAGTTGCTGGATTAAGAAGAGCTTTTATCAACTTAGTGTAAATAAGAAATAATAAACCCGGAGAATTGCATTATATTTAGACTGGCGTACGCCAAAAAACAGAGCGATGCGCGTCAAGTGGAGTTGTGCAGGACATCTAATTAGACATGGAGATGGTCAATGGAGTAAAGCTGTGACCGAATGGTAGCCAAGGTTAGGCCAAAGAGACCAGCACCCTAATTGCGTAACACACGATCAATCGTAATCTGAATCATTTTGAAGCAAATTGCTAATCCATTGCTCCATAAGTTCAAAAAATTTGTCTGCTCAACACGTAAATAACGCAATGAATGTTGTTGAACTGTCAAAATGAAACCGATTCCGATTGATCGTGTGTTACGCAATTAGGGTGCAGGGTCCGCCAAAAGCGCGTTGGGTTGATGATATCGTCAAACTCGCGGGAAACACCTGGTCTGCTATTACAATAGAGTCAGAATGTTCGATCATTGATTTCATAATTGTTGATTTTGACAAGTTTCGTAATCTACTAATATAATGGCGTCATTATGACTTTCCAGAGGTCAACCACTGACACTCCATTGAAAGAAATGACATAGAATGGTAATCTGGTACACAATGACAAATGAATGACTGACTTAGGCGGTAATCTGCTATTTAATGTTTTTTTTGCTATTTACGAACTTCTTACTACTTCAGATTGCATAAAACACCAAGAAATAATATGTAAAATTATATATATGTCGGAGTTATTCGTTTAATCGGAACACCAGCGCCATCTCGTGGCGCTAGACAGAGTCTAGCCTGAGTTCGTGGAGGTAGACGGAGAGCTACAGCTACAAGAACGGTGTGAGCAAAGCTCTCGAGATCATCGAAACATTGGACATCGTACGAACAACATGTGCATAGAAACTGTCTCGCGTTCCGTATCGTTGAGTGTGTAATTCGCTAGTGTGACTGACTTGTTCGTGAATTGTAATCTGATTTTAGTACGCCCACAGTAATTAAAATATGCCTGATGTTAACGAGAGACAGACATACCTTCTCCGTCATATAAATGAAATCTGGCATGAATAAATGTTCAAATTCTGTAGTAGTTTTTCGAAAATCATTTCTACTAACGGGTTTTATAATAATGGCAATACGACAATGTCATTATGACACAATTCTATTACGAGACCATTGACCGGCCAATGATCGACCATTAAGAATTTAGCAGATTACGAACTTTTAGCAAAATGACAATGGGATCGTGTTGGAGTGGCGAATTTATAAAAATAGCAGACTTGGGGCCCTGGATTAACGATCCACAGAATCGGCGGAAAGTATGCCAGAAAAACGGGATGGATATTGTGGAGGTCTATACCCAGCAGGCAACAGAGGATGCTTCCGGGCTGAAATGATGAATGATGATGATGAATGATGAATGCTGGTGATGAAGAAGCCAAAAGACAAACATAATCAAACAAAAACTAGGTCCACTCGATTAGGACAAATGTTTTGAAATGAAGAATAAAATAACTTTCGCCTACAGAATCTGCCATGACCTGATTTCTTTATAGCAGACATCTTGAAAAGATTTACACTGTAGCTAAATAAGAATCCGAAAAAGCCATTACCGCCATTCAACGCGAAACTTATAAGGAAAGATAGTATATCAGGTTTCGATCCTTTTTAGAAAGAAATGGAAACTCGAGCTGTTTTGGCGTTTTACGTGTACGCCTTATGCTTGAAATATCGCCAAACTGGGAAAGGGTTTGATTTGAAGGGCCGAAAAAAATTATAATATTGAAGTAGACTTTATGAATATTATATTGCAATTAAAAGTAAGTTTGGATGTTAAAGCCTTATCATGACGGCGACACAAATAAAGCATTCTGTCGGTGTTTCTTCTCAGAGTAAGAGCGGTTCTGCACTGCATCCGATACGAATCCGAGAAATGACTGTCCGAAGTAGCCATAGTACTATTTGTATGAGGGGTTGCGCGCTACATCCGAACTCAGTCCGTCCGAATTTAGAACATTCCCAATTCGGATTGAACTCGGATCTTGAATTCGGATTCGGATCGGACGTAGTGTGAAACCGCTCTAAACAGTTAGGAAACACCGAACTAATCTAGTTTTATAAATATCATTTAATTTTGACGTGTAAAAGTGTTTTTTTTAAACAATTTGCAGAAATAAATATCAATTAAGCCGTCTATCTCCAATGTCTGTGTCTCTCTCATGTATTTTCTGGTGTACAATAAAGTATATATAAACAAATCTCCGCAAGCCTACTTACTGTGGTACAGGCATCTAAGAAACGAAGGCGAGATAACCTTTCAATCTAGTAGAATAATCAAGGCCAGAGACAAGGTTACCGAGTCACTGGGATTTACAGACACAAGGTTACCTTCAACCTGGAAAAGGTACTGGAGGGACAGTACAAGGGCATACAAGACAAGTTCATCATACATCTAAATAATTGATCAAATCAAGTCCACTTACCGATACAGTGTTCCAGAATGTATTTTCTTCACGCCATCCATGTCTGCTGTGGTCTCCTTATCATTTCTAAACTCGACCGCTGATACCCTAATGACAAGTTAATGTATTACAACGTAATGTCATTATGAGCTGCCCTTTATAATACTGATGTTGATTCAATTCACCTGTAACAAACAATTTTATGATCAAAACAAGTGGAAATATGGAAACTAGGTCTCGCCACTTAGCACGACCATTTGCAAGAATAATAAAAATGTTATAACTTGAATAAAAGTTGGAATGAACGAGGGAAACTTTGTGGTTCTCGTACGTATTTTTGGTAATGAAGAAATGTATGCTGCTCCGAAATGTCACATCATTTTTTTTTTAATTTCTCGCCAGGTGCTTGTTGGGCTACTTTTCGACTTTTACGTGACGATGACGTTTGTAACGAGGGTAATGTCTTACGTAAGTGTGCTTAACTTAATGTCCGCACCGATTCGAATATCAAGCGGATTGTCATTGACTATCACCAAGTGTTTATTGGTTAAAAATTTAAGGAATCCAAGATGGCGCTTGTGGATGATAATACTGCACTCTAATGCGTAACACTATAAATCTCAATCTGAATCTTTTTGAAGGATATTGCTAATCCATAGCTTTATATGTTCGAAAAATTGGTCTGCTAAGCAACGTAAATAACGCAATGAATGTTGTTGAACTGTCACAAATATTGTATACTGTATTTACTTTTGAGTTAGACCTCCGTTATTAAAAACAATTTTGCCTTCAAAAGGATTGGTGTTGCTTGTTTGTTTATAATCGCAATTAATTATTCTTTAGGTACATTGTAAATGGTATGCATACTTCTTTGCGGTTAAGGTCTAATGCAAGTATTATTCATAATTATGTAGGTAAGTATTGTCAGTCAACAATAACAAAAGGCCGATTAAACTTATATGTATTCAACAAGTGATACGAGGCTAATAATTTGTCATTAATATTCTTTAATCACAATATACAATGCGCCGGCCTTTGAGTCTATACATAATTTACTAATTAAGATAAATAAGGACAAAGTGTACTTGTTTTATTTTTCTTGAGTAGCATAACCAGCCTACAACGTCCCAACTGCTGGGACACTGGTGTCCTCTCTGTGAGAGGGAGTGGAGTACCAACCCGCACTGGGCCCGCGTGGTGGACTACGCACCACGCGGGCCCAGTGCGGGTTGGTAGATGTCACATGTCTTCGATTTTTTGGTTCTAGGACATGCCGGTTTCTACACGATCTTTTCCATCACCGTAGCAATAGTGATGAAATAAATTACACGAAGCAAAGCGCCTGTCTGGTTACCACTGGGCTACCACAGCTCTCTTGAGTATAACAACAAATACAGTTTTAAAAGACAAATGTTCGTAAAACAAAAGTTTTATTATACTATGGGTACGAAAACAAAAGTCAAATTAAAATAATGATCACGGGAAATGAGCCCAAATAGTGACCCCATCCATGGCCCTCATAATTAAGAATAATGGACGAGATTATAAAGGCTAGAATCGCCTGCATACGATATGCCTTCCTTTGTATGCAGAATAAAATTATCAAGATATTTCCATTGCAAATGGGGCGAACTTTCATTGGCAGCAAAAAGTGATAGTTATTTAATCGGAGCCCTGTCTACTGGACAGCTTTTTAAGTTATGTAAACTTTGCTTATTCTTCAGAAGTATTTTACATTCTTCTTCCTCTTAGCGTACCGATGACAATCTAAAATCTAAATGGACTCGGCCCAGAATTCGGCTACGTACTTTCGCATTATTTTATAATCTTAGCGTGGACTAGCTTCGGCCGGCAGTTTTGCCCGCGTGGTATGTCGATAAAAAGCCTATGTCCTTCCCCAGGGTTCAAAGTATCCCCATATTAAATTTCATCAAAATCGGTCCAGCCGTTTCGGAGATTAGCAGGAACACAGACAATTTTATTTTTTGTTTTCTGTTCACATTTAGTAAAAATCTGTTATTTTGACATTATAAACAGAAACTTCAATTTTATTTATTTGTATGTTTAATGAATAATGAACCTATAGATAGATAAAAATCTAAATTGATGTATCTGACAGCTTTTTGCGAAATTGACAGGCAGACTGATCCTGTCGCTCGCTTAGCATTCCGTTTTCTGAATAATTTGAATATGGTATATATTCCTCAAGCATACGTTTCGCTACGAGAGTGCCAAGAGGTAAAATGTAAGGATTTTTCTTGAGAATCGAGCATGAAATTTAGTTTCAATAAAATAGTAAAAAAGAATTTTTGTCTGGAATTATGTTCTGGAGATGCGCAAAACGGCAAACGGATTTGGATGATATTCGGCACACAGTTAATAACCTGGATTAACACGCCACCTCGATCCAGCCCTTGCGGTTAAACAGATAAAAATTGCACTTAAAACAATGACCTCTAGTTTCAATAAATATGATTAAATTCGACAAAAACATTATTATCAAAGTCTAAGTTTCTTCTAATAAAGAAACTAGGACAAAGTTCGTAAGAAGCCATGTTCTCAGGATTTTCTATGATTCATATGATTATATGTTATAGGTAAGTAACCCGAATTCCTACCTGCGATTGGGTTATTAATCCATACTAATTATAATGGAGTTCTGTAAACCAATTAATCTAGGTCCATCTCGTTGATGATCCTAGATCAATATTGATGACTGATAATTGCACATCTGTTAATTGGACAGTGTAATTTAGGTCACCACTTAAAAAATCAATTTTTATTCATTTTCGAGCTTCTGGCATTCTCGCTACTATCAGCTTCTAGTTTTATCCTACTAATATTATAAACGCGAAAGTTTGTGAAAATGGATGGATGTTTGTGACTCTTTCACGCAAGAACTACTGAACGGATTTGGATGTAATTTGATTAACCCATAGGATACCTTTTATCCCGATATTCCCACGAGATCGGTCTCGTGGGAATTCAAACTTATGCAGGTGAAACCGTTGGGCGCTCTTAGTAAATAATATACTAGCGAGCGAGTAGTTTATAATATGTATGTAATGTAATCACAGCCGATGTCGTTCAACGGAAATGTTTGAAAAAAAACACGCAATTTCCTGATAGGTATCGATCTAGTAGGTTCTAGATATGTTACTAAATATTGAACGATATGTCAAGGTATACCACGTTATAAGAATATTCTCACACCATCGACTGCTCATCTTTCCACACAAACCGTTGTAGTCGACGAAGGGAAAACGTCTAGTATCGCTCATAACAATACAGCGGAGAAAGGCACACGAGATTAGAGTTACGACATAATAACTTCACGAATGTATAATTATATTTTTGGCCACAACATCGAGCACAACGTGAACTGTGCGAACTTTGTTAAAATTCAATCAAACCAACAAAGTGGATACCTACTGTTTTCTGATACATTATACTTAAGGGGGAATCGTCAGAGTCCAGCCCACCAGACAAGCGTCTTATTTTGTGTAAATTATTTCATCACCACTGCTCTCAAAACGGTGAAGGAAAACGTGTGTCCTAGATCCAAAAATTTGAAGACATGTGACGTCTGTCAAAGTGTCAACCCGCACTGGATCCGCGTGGCGGATTACGGCCCACCCCCTCTCATAGAGAGGCGGCTTGTGTTCCAGCAGTGGGAATATTACTGAACAAAACAAAACAAGCAGGCAGCCCAATCGATGATAAGTGGTCACGGCAGGCATGGCAGCTGCGTTATTCTCAAAATGTCTCATTGTGAGGAAACCGGCATGTCTAACCCGGACTGGACTCGCGTGGTGGATTACGGCCCCTCTCCCTCTCATCGAGAGGAAGCCTGTGTCCTGATTATGCCAGGGTAACCAGCGAATTTCATATTTTATGGAAATAGTAATTGAATAGGATTGTATGAACTTAAGAGGGTTGTATTGATGATTTTTAACCGACTTCTAAAAAAGGAGGAGGTTCTCAATTCGGATGTTTGTATTTTTTTTTTTTTTATGTTTGTTCGCGCATAACTCCGTCGCTTGCCAACCGATTTGAAAAAACGGTTCAGTAGTTTGGTTTTTAAACCAAAATTACTGGTAAAAATTACAACTAAAAAGTGAAAAATAAAAACTTTTTTGCAAAAAAAAAACAACCGACTTCCAAAAACGACACTACAAAGTGAAAAATAACTTTAATTTCGGAAGTCGGTGGCAAACAACGAGAATGCGAACCCAACGACACCGACTTCCGAAATTAAAGTTATTTTTCACTTTGTAGTGTCGTTTTTGGAAGTCGGTTGTTTTTTTTTTTTTGCAAAAAAGTTTTTTAATGATTATAATTCTGTAAACCCATACTTGTTACGGTGACAAATTATATTTTATTCAACATACAACGTGAGACTGACCTGCAAATTGCAAAAAACCTCAGAAAATTTGAATGTTGCAGGCTACCTTAGCGCTTCCCCCTTAAGTTAAAAGTCAAATATTTACTTTATTAACAGCTTTATGGGACGTGTGTGTGTTTGTTTTGGATGATGTGTTATCCCTACATCTGGGGTAGTTTGTAGTGCAGTTAGTCGCGGCACGACCCTTTCCCTAAACCCGCATAAACCCCGTAATCTTGTTAAACCTTGTTTCATTTTGAACGTTGTCATGAATCTTTATTAACAAAATAGTATCAAAAATATAGTTAATACGTTTACTGGAATAGAAACTTAATAACATTGTCTTCATATAGAAAGAGAACCAATCAAAGTTGTCTATTTTGGTAACCTTTCGACAAAATAGTATAGTTTCATGTTTAACATGAAATTATTCTATTTCTGGTGATAACAGGGCTAACTGACACTGGCACGGAAAGATGGGTAGAACCAGCACTCTAATTGCGAAACACTTTCAATCATATAATCACAATCTGAATCATTTTGAAGGATATTGCTAACCCATCACACTAATAATTATAAAGGCGAAAGTCGTGAGTGTGTGTGTTTGTATGTTTGTTACTTCTTCACGCTCAAACAGTTGGACCAATTTTGATGAAATTTGGTATGGACGTAGCTGACACCCTGGATTTATACACAGGCTACTTTTTATCCCGATATTCCCACGGGATCGAAACTTAAGCGTGTGAAGCTGCGAGGCGCAGCTAGTTGTTTCATATGTTCGAAAAATTTGCCTGCCCAACAACGTAAATAACGCAATGAATGTTGTTGAACTGTCAAAATTAATGCCATTGCTACTGCTAGTGTGTTACGTACATAATTACCCCGCTAGATGAGGTTGGCACAGGAACGTGAGGATTGGCAAAAGAAAAGAAAGACCTACGCCCAGCGGTGGGTGAATTCGGACTGTGGATGATGATTAACTTGAACTTTCAAACCTTTTGTTGAAACGCGTCAACTTTTTAATGAACGATACCTACTTTCGCGGGACAGTAGAACAAAGTGCGCAAGAATGAATTAACTTCAATTTATCAAAGAAATAAGTGTAAGCAATAAAAGAAAGCTCTATAGTCCATTGTTAATCTGGCGAAGACACAGTCGCTGTTTCGTACATTCGCAGTACACTTTGCTCATAACGGGGTTAATTGTCCAGGCAATTAGCAGAGTACGGGCTCGGAGGCAGCTCAAAATATTTATGATAGGACTTCCGATGCATTGCGGCACATAACGACGACAACCGTTTCTACTCTTTGGATATTTATTTTTTACAATATTTTTGTCTATTTAGGGCGAATTCCACCAAACTTTTATACCTAGAAGAAGTCTTATCCTGAGAACAAATTCTGAGTTTTTGACAGTTTTTTCATAATAGAATTAATTGTCAGACGTCAATTTTATTCCACGGGTAAAAGATATTGACTTTGATAAAGTCAGGCCTTACTAGATTTTTGAATTAGAGTAATTTTTACTCGAAAATATTTTAAGATACTATTTTTGTGTAGCGAATTCCTGCGGCTTTCACCAGTAGGCCAATTCTCGTAATTTAAAACGTTCATAATCTAGTCGCAGTCTCATCTCGGCGACAAATGTCAAAAACTTGTCAAAATGTAGGGAAATTAGAGATATTTTTGACAGATTGAGACTGAGATCAGACTGTGAACGTTCTTATAATTACGAGAATTGCCCCTCTGGTCATCGGTCACCGCTGGATGCCAGAAGCACAGAACAGGTCGAAGCGGCGGGAAGCCTTTCTCCAGCAGTGGAGTCTTTCGGAAGAAAAATTGATTTTGACCATTAGGCTTTCAAACGATTTTTTTATTGCTAAATAAATGGGACTGACTACTCTTGACCTCGATCACGCCTGATGGAAAGCGATGGATGAGGTCTATGATGGAACGGGCGTGCCCAGAAGATACCTGTCCACTCTTGCTTTGAAGGCGGGTTAAATGTGGGAGGGAACACACACAGACGGCAGAGAGTTCCACACTTTGGCTGTGCGCATAATAAACGTGGAGAAGCGCTGAATACAACTCGTCGGAATATCAACCAAGATTCGACATACTTATCCAGCTTCTTTAACTAAGGGCTGTTTTTTCCATCGCCACATAATTTTACACGACGAATAAAATTGACGTTTGACAGTTTTTGTATGAAATAACTGTCAAAATTTCAAAATTATTCCTGGAATAAAGTTATCAGATGATTGAAAAATCAGATCAAAGAAAAACAATAGATCGCCAGGTTTCAAGTTATGAACCTGACGACATTACAATAAAATTAAGCTATTATCTCAGATTAACTAAACCATTATGTACCAGATTCCATTTCACGAGAGTAATAGATTTAATTTAGATAGAATTACAAATTCATTAGCTTAAATTGGGCTGGAAACATCCATTTTGAATTAGAAACACTTTTTCGTGTAATAACACGAAAAATGTAAGTTAATGTGCGAAGAAAATGGCGTCAAATACTTTCTACTTGTCACATTAAGTATATTTTATGCAGAGGTCTTTAAAAAAACTTTATGACGAAGTAAAATGTAGACCGAGCCGAAATGGAGGGATGATCTTTTAAGTCTGCGGTAAAGAATGACGACAAACAGCTAAGGTATGAATTGGACAGATGCCTTTGCTCGGCGAAAGGGTTGAAAAGGTCAAATAATATCGAATCGTGGGTTACCTGAAATGCCAAAGTGGTAGATGTTGGAATTACCTCGTTTTAGGGAGCCCTGCCTCTTGCGCACGCACTTAGCAGTCTAGCAATTTATTATTGACCAAACAGGTATGTGTCTGAAATACTGAATAGAGTTTTCGGAGTGTATTTATCAATTGATACGAATTTGACGACTGTCATTGAAATAAAATAGACTCGATTGCTTAGGGGTTTTGAGTGCAAGATTGCTCCAGAGCTTATGTAGCCATACCAACTGTACTCTAAAAATATAGTTGAAAGCATTTGAGCTATCAAGGTGCAATATGACCTCATACTACAGAGAAAATGTGAGGAGAGTTTTGAGTATGAATGTCGATGGCTATAAGAGTAGGGGAAGACCAAAGAAACGATGGATGGAATGTGTGAATGATTATATGGTTAGAAAGAGAAGTATGGAAGAAAAAGACGTGTTGCGCCGACCCCAAATAAATTGGGATAAGGACAGGAGAATTATGACTACAGATCCTCAATGGACAGCTGTCGAAGATTACAGCAATGTCTACAAAAACGGGATAGAAAAAATTTGCTCTCAAGTAATACTCTGAACTTATGGGGGTTCGAAAATAGATAATTACGCTAAATAGCTTAAAGATCAAATACGACAATGTTTGACCCCACTTATTAGTTTGCCTAATCCCCTAAATCTAGTTTGTTTCCCTGTAATTATCCATGTACCTACTTTCCGAGTTTATCTTGGACCTGACCTGACTGACATTGGTGAAGGAAAACCTTTTTTTTTCAGGATGGGAAATCATCAAATGACCCCTCCCGCTCTGGGTGGAGCAGAAGGGAGTGTCAGACTCTTACTGACTAAAACCCACCCGTGTTCCTTCCTTAGCTCTTTATGTTCCAGGGAAGCGGTAACCCTTTCGGACGATCCCGCTACCCTGGCAGGCTTAGGCCCTATCGGGCCCCGTCAGTGTGCATCTCTGTGAAGGAAAACCTGCACCCTAATTCTGTTGAACTGTCAAAATGAAACCGATTCCGATTGATCGTGTGTTACGCAATTAGGGTGCTGGTCTTGTAGTTAATGAGTCTGAAATCGCCAGCCCGTCTTGAGCAAGCACAGTGATCAGAGGGGCAATTCTCGTAATTTTAAAAACGTTCACAGTCTGATCTCAGTCTCAATCTGTCAAAAAATACTTCTAATTTCCCTACATTTTGACAAGTTTTTGACATTTGTTTGTCGCCGAGATGAGACTGCGACTAGATTTTGAACGTTTTAAATTACGAGAATTGGCCTTCAGTTCTCGTTCCTTCTCTGTATGAGAACAGGCCTGAAAACGGCACCTTTATCAGGTACATGACAACACTGAAAGGCAATTGTTTTTGTTATATAGTGCCATATACAATAACAAACCTAAACAGACACATTTTCTTGTTTATAGACTCGCTGGAGTACAAGTAAATACATATTTGAACATAGAAAAACATGTTTACATTGTATTACTTTCTACAACATGTGTAGAATGACTAAGCAAAATGTGTAAAATGTTCAAAGAATCCAGTGAAAGTATACACACAATGGTTTTGTATGTGAACAAGTTGTGCCAAGTTTTAGTATGGATAAATGGCAATTTTATCAAACAATAAGAAACTTTAGTGCATGGGGAAAAAAATATAGTTAAAAATAGCAGTTACTTTTTACTAGAAGTTGAAATTAAGCAGCAGTTACCTTTTTGTAGAAGTTAAAATTAGTAGTTTAGTTTGTATGTTAACTGAATGCTTGTCTTTTTTTCTAATTTTGCAATTCACCAAATTAAAAAAAAAAAACAACGACAGCACGGTTGGCGCAGTGGTTAAGCGATTGACTGCTGATCTGCGTGTCGCGGATTCGATTCCCGCACGGAACAAATATTTGTATGGCCTACAAGTAGTTGTTTCGGGTCTGGCTGTTTGTGTATGTGAGTTTAAATGTTTGTAAACGCACCCACGATACAGGAGAAATTCCTAGTGGGGCAGCGTTTTAAAAAAAAAATAACAAAATAATAACCTGTACGTGATTGCATAATCAGCCTATAATGTTCCCACTGTTGGGACACAGGCCTCCTCTCTTCTAGAAGGAGTGAGCTGTAATTTACCACACGGGCCCAGTGCAGGTTGGTAAATGTCACATCTCTTCGAATTTTTGGTTCTAGGACACGATAGTTTCCTCACGATGTTTTCCTTCACTGATACATAATGATTGAATGTGTCTCAAATCAATCAATTGTGTAATAAAAGTGAAATGGTAATAGGGAAGTGACAGTCAATGTGTATTTGTATTGTTTGTAATACAATAACAAAAACCCTATTGTCACATCATTCATTGATGCTATTTCATCAAGGAAGAGAAGTTCAAATGAGAATATAAGACTTATCAGTGACATCATTTTAATTGTATAATTTTCTTGATACTTCGTACATCTTGTTTTTTTTTTTCTTTCGCAACTGATTTGATGTTGACTATTCTGCCAGTGACATGTAGTGACAGCACTGCAGCAAGGTGAGCCGTTCAACATTGCACTTTTTCTTATTTATATGTTTGTAGCTGAAAGGACAAGACAACTTTACAGCTTGTCTTAAAATGCCTTTACATTTCCTTGCATTTATTCAACCATTTTAGAAATAAAGTAGGTAAGATGGCCAAAACTTAACTTCGTATCACAAAATATTTTTTATAAACATTGTGTGGTGGCTTAAGTTTGCTTGATAGATGGCTTGAAAGAGGGTGAATAGTAAGCTGATGGCTGATCAAGATGTTTCTATAGAAGAGTAAGACAAGCAGCTTTGACCCCAAATAAAATAGGCAGAAAGATGATAATGAGATTGAAGTTGACCTCATCTTCCTGCCCCTTTTTTTTTTGGGTCAGAAATCATCAAATGACCTCTCCCGCTCTGGGCTGAGCGGAAGGGCGTGTCAGACTTTTACTGACTAAAACCCACCCGTGTTCCTTCAGTTGCCTGTACCAGGGTCCACGGTATCTCTTTCGAGCACCTGCGGCCCTGGCAGGCATCGGCCCCAGCGGACCCCGTCAGTTCGTGCTGACATCTCATTGAGGCGCGCGTGGAACACAACGCGCCGGTGACCCGGGCCTGGTCCTTACTGGGCGGCGAGCTGCCCATTGCTCGCCGCCCGCAAGCCCGCGCCTACGGTGGCCGGGAGTCGGCTGTTGACTCCCGTCCAGAGCGTATCTTCCTGCCCTTGTCCCGTGTTACTTGGGGTTGGTGCAACACATTTTCTTCTTCCATTCTCCCCTGTCAACTGTCACACTACCAGTCACTCCTTTCTCTTTAATTAAAATCATTGCTCATACAATCCATCCATCTTTTTTTTGGCTTTCCTCTCCCACTCCATCCATCAACATTTTTAATACTAGACAACAGACACAATAGAAAATCTATTGTTGGTAGACACGGGTGACCGCGGTGGCAGTCAATGACTTAATCATCACTTTTTTAGTCACACGAGTTTCCTCAACATTGACAATGACAAATAATTGATTACTCACATTTAACTTAATCATAATCCTAGAAACCGCACTTGGAATGTTTGCACAAACCTACATGAATGAAAATAAACTTGATAGCAATATAGGGCTAGGCTAGGACATCCTTCAATTTTATTGTTCAGTCTCAAATTGATTAGTCACAGAGAACTAGCAATCACAATAGGTTTACAACACGAATATATGTACATGTACTAGGGCATTATGTGTGTGAGTAGGTGGTACTCATGAAGCATAGCGTTTACTATTGTGTGATGTCCCAAATGTAAATAAATGGTAGTCGAGTGTAAATTGTCACACACTTTTATGTTTACGAGATTTTTATTGTTTAGAATATTTTTAATGTAAATATGACTTGCAAATATTACCACTTTGTTGCACCACCTTTGCAGAAACGCCTTGTGGTGACATTTGCAGGGGCAACATGACCAGGGATCGCACAACACAGGGAGGTTTAGAAGAAGCAAGGGGAGACCTTTGCCCAGCTGTGAGATACAATGTAGGCCAACAAAAAAAATATAAGCTACCTCATTCTTTTATGGAATTTTCTTTAGAGAGGGAATGCTGAGTTTAGTACTTAACAAATACCATACATGTTCACCCCTTTGGCTGGTGTCTACTGCAAATGACCGTGGCCTAAGTCTCATTTCTGTTCTGTTAGCTGGTTGAATGGAACCACCTGACCTGACCACCTGAGCTGAACATTCCACTACTGTACCATTGAGCTCCTCAAGTTCTGAGTTAAGCTACATGATTACTAACAAAATAAATGCTTGCACTGACTGGACTGGTCCACTCAAATATGTGTGGACTTCTTTCCATTTCAGGCACTAATCTACACTGTCTTAACATGATCTTACCAAGATTATGTCTGGACTTTAAAAGAGATGGGAAATGTTGAATCCATGTAGCTTATTTATTTATAATATGACATATGTGATTATGTTATCCTATTGAGAAAATAAATAATTTCATTTCCATAACATAAGGTGTAAGTTATCTCTTTTACGTAGAATATCTTCCAGAAATATTGAAAGAAACACTTTAAAAAATATTAGAAAATTATGTTTAGTTTTATTTTAGTAATTTACTTTTAAAAATGAACTTACCTGTTACACAATTTAATATTCTACACAGATTGTGTTCTTCTACCAAATCTCATGAGAGACTAACAAACTTAATGTAGTGTGCACTACTTCTTATCACTTACTGGCCAATGTAGGTTACAGAAAAACAGTAGTTGAAGTACTAGATTAGCTTACCTACTTACAGTATCCTTTAAAGAAATGGTTCAGTTAAGATTTCTTGACACACATAAGACCAGAACATTTTCTTGGATAACTTGACACACTTTACATACATGTTTACGGTGTCCACAACAAAATATGTGAGAAAACATGACTAAATTTCACTGTACGCCACATCAATGAATAAGACTTCTATGAATCTCAACATTTCTACACAATTATGACATAAATCTGTGTGGCACTGTTATCAAAACTCACGAATCACGATATTCGCGGTCAATCTTCACGTAAAACACATTACCGTCAGCATCGACACGTAAATAGCGAAATGTATGAAGACACCGAAAATGGCTACAAACTTTACAAATGCACCAACACGGCAAACGCCTCATAAATGGAACGTGAGATAGTTTTTTACACCATCAGTTTCCCGTACGATTGCACTTTCCAACAGCTTTTACTATTACGGCCCCCTACTAAAGCAAGTAGTACAAACAGGCATGAAAAATACTTGACGACTGACGTACTATTCTACGCCTAGGGAGCGGTCAGAATGTAATCTTTTCCGCCCAACGAGTAAACGAATATGTGTTAAAAACGCACTTACACACAATTATAGCACCAAATAACGTCACTTATTTCAATTCACATACGAAGATCTTATCACAAATCACCATGAAATTATAATTTGGGCGACAACGAAGCGAAATCGTCCCTCCTCCCTTCACCGTAAATGAATCATAGACAATTACGTTTTTTTGTTGGTTTGACTTTGTTCTGGCAACGACAATCAGATTCAGCCTAGTGAACACAAAAAAGTTTATCCTCAAAAACTTAAATTAACTATTAATTAAACAATATTTTAAATGATTTTATAAGTCCCCATTTATATTAAAATATTTCTAAAATAACATATAATTTTATTATACTCGACCTGTTAGATGCACAATAATTGTTCCAATAACTGAGTAAGATCATAGTATAACAATGGATTGGTTAGTAATATAAAACCTCGTATAGAACTTCATAAACTAAATGAAATGGTTAAAAAAATACCTCACATTTCTTCTAAATTATTTTCATCCCTCTCTGGTGCAATGGATTAAACAAGGAAAGAAATAGCAAAGCAATAAATTATCTGTAAATTACCTTTGGTACATGTATCCGATTTTTTCTATTTGTACTCAATAGTGAAGCCCAGCCTTACTATATTAGTAAATCGATTTAAACCCACTAAGAGAGAATCGAATAGAATTAAAATGTTTAGTGTAAATAAAGAGGATATATTTGTTAAACCTACGCATATCTCTATTTTGTCTTAAAAAAACGTGATCCACTTACCATAAGTATGAAAAGGTATAAAAAATAAATAATGTTTAGGGACAGTCAGTGCCAAGATAATCGGGACGAACAGCATCCCAATTACGTAACACACTTTCCTACAATCCGTCGAATTTTGAAAGAAATTCTTATTCCAATGCTTCATAAGTTTGAAAAATGTTTCTGCTCGCCAACGTAAATAACGCAATGAGTGTTGTCAAATTGTCAAAATGAAAGGTATTGCAACTGTTAATGGGTTACGCAATTATAGTGCTGACTGTTCAAAATGATCGAAAAACTAAGAAAATTACATTTTCTTATTCGATAAGGTATGGTGCTGATGCTACCGTAGTATTACTGTACTCTGCTCTAATTTCAGCTAAAGACAACTAGTTTGTCCAGTTTCCTTTTTCAGCATCCCAAAATGATATTTTCATCGATTCCTTTAAGTACCGTTCAGGCCTTCATTTGACAAATTGTCATCAAGTTCGCAAAAACAAAGACTTATTTCAATAGCTCATCTTTCTTTGTAGTCAGGTAAAATGTTTCGTCATGTTAGTTTTTTTGCCGCTGCTTGGAAATCCTGAGCTTACTGTATTCAATTAACCGGAATTATTTTACTTTTTCTATCGAAGTACTAATCTTTTTCATTTCTTTAATGAAAATAAATAATTAAGTTTTCCTTTCAAGTTAATCGATTTTATCAATTTACAGAATTAGTCGACTAATCAATATCAATAATGATTATGATAATCGGCTCATCGCTCTAGTGTTGTGCACATATATGTATGTTGTGTTGTGTGTGCGTGGTGATTTGTGTTAATGCTGATAGAAAGAAATTAAATAAAATCAGGTATATTTTGACGATGAAACTTACATAAATGTGAAGAAACACAGTGTTTTGTGTTATAAAGTGATAGTGAATCCGTCGGAAGGCGGTAATCGTGTACGTTCTTTCGCTATTTGTGGATTCTGGATCTCGTCGATGTACCATAAACAAAAATGTCAGCGATCCCGATTTTTTGTTTCTTGCTGCATACCCATCGTTATACCTTAATTAGATCACACGAATGATATAAAATAATGTTAGACGCTTTCTCCCGTGCTATCATCTCGTTCAAACAGCGTTCCCGAGGCAATAAATCGGCCATAGTAAACGTGCGTTTCGTGTGCTCGCGCCCGTCTACACCCGACCTATCTCATTGTTTATGTATGGAGAATAAGCCAGGAATTTTTATGGGGATTCGCGGTGTATTCTCGTTTTAATTGAATATCTGGAAACGATCAGGGTTCCTCGTCGCCTGGTAGCGACGGCGGGGTTGGCCCGCGCCATCGGCGTCCCCCCGACCGCCAAGGTTTTTCGTGATCTCTATTTATAATAATCTCTCGATCATTTGGTGCAGCATAATGACATTCTTGTAATGAAGTGCCGTTCTGTGGATTTGTGGGACATGTGCCAATTATTGTGCCCGTGACGAAACGCGCCGCGGATTAGTTTTGTATGTATACAAATGCACAACAGCACTGTTTGACTGACATGGGATCACATGGAATTATATCATAGTTTTGATTCATGGTCATACCCTATATTGACCACTGACCGCGTTTGGATGTGGTAAACTCCTGTGAATGTGTTATTTATCACATTAGTGGACAAACAGGTACATTCATAGATATTTTTTTATTTATTTACAATCAAAACAACATGCATTGTAATATTTATTATCATTGTTTGTATTCTGGCTGCAAAAAACTTGATATTAAAAAAATGTTGCATAAAATTATCTTAATTCAAATAATTTATTCATGATAGATAGTCTCTTTAGTGTGTAGCATCAAGGCCTTTTATCTTACGTCTGTTTATCAGTTATATTTATTTATTTAACCATTTATGTACACACATATATGAACAGACAAGAAGAAAAAAACAGAAAAATTGGTACTATGGTGCTCCTTATTTCTAAAGAAATCTCTTCGAACATACTTGCAATAAGAAAGTAGATAGATGTAGATAGCGTGTGTAAGAGTAAAAGACAAAATAAAATACATAAAATCAATAACAATTCACCCAATAAAATAAAATAATTCAATAGTGGTACCAGCTTTCAGAACCTATATTTTGAAAATGCCATGATGCATTTTCAAAGCATTGATTGCAATGCAACTTTTGAAGGCCTCCGTCCTGGTGTGGGACTGGACTGACTAGCATAAAATCACAACTAAAAACATTTGAGTGCTTATTTGTCGCTACTGCGACAGATCTAATCAATGGCTGGTTTTAGAATAATAATTTTTTAAACAGCCCTCTACAAGAATCACCCTTAACCGGCTAGTTTATGCTGGAAAAAATAAGCTGCAAATCAAATTGTTTTTTTTTTTTTCTTCTTCTAACTATAGGAAATCCTGGTCCTTGGCAACTCTAGAGAATAGAGAGGCTTTTGCTCAGCAGCGGGACAATAATATCTGATGAAATAAAGAACAAAGGTCTATTCAAATTATTGCATTGCATTGTTTCAGATATTGTGAAAATCTACTAAAATACTTCATTCTAATTCAATTTTTTTTTACGAAATTGGTTTTTTACACTAGGAATTATTAACACGTTGACTGCCAGACAACAGACACAATAGAAAATCTATTGTTGGCGGTCACCGGTGACCGCGGTGGCAGTCAATGCCTTAATACAACATTTCTTGACTAGCTTACAGCTAAGGAGGAAAATGTCATAAATCTATTACCGGTCACAAATGAAGGATATACAATATTAGCAAACAAAATATCCAAATGGAATGTACTCTATTACATATAATTTAAAAAAAATCCATGGGAATCAATACCACTATAGTTTTTAAGTAGTCAAAATCAAAAGTCATTTATTCAAATTAGAGCACTTTTCGAACATCAAAATTACAAAAGACAGTCCTCCAAAAACGCCAACCCTTCACCAGTCCAAAATATATAAATCTGTGGTAAGCTCTATTTAAGAGTAGAATATAGACAAGACCTTAGTTTTGCTGCAAGAATAAACAAAGCAGTCACTGGACAGCTTCTGTGCGAACCCAGGTAAGAGGTAATATGGGCTGGTGTCTGCAACTCCACGTCGATGCGCGTATTTTGCGTACGTATTGCTGAATATTGCAAAAAAAAAACTTTAAAAATAAACTTCACACACAAATTAAGTCAATCCAGCCATATAATAATCGGTTTCTTAGTAATTTGATACTGTACATAACAATTATACAGCGAGTTTAAATATTAGACGAAAACACAAAACGTAATCCATAAAAACAAACTTTAAATAATGTAAATCATATTTTAGTTGTGTGCAGCATTTACTGATCCGCTATAATTCTGTACTTCACATGTTCCGTATAATCTTTTAATCTAGATCAGTGTCTCCCAACCTTTGCTTCCTACCTCTTGGGGTCCAATGACTATCTTAGCTAACATATTTTTTTTTTTTTTTCAAGACATTCATGGTATCTATGATTTATCTGTAAAGGGTCTACCATTAAAAATGGTTAGGAAACACTGATTTAGAAATAATAACTGATACATAATGCTGGTAATGTTGTGTGTGCAGTCAAGTTGGCGAAGGCACGCAGGGGTATGATCAAGGAGAAGGAGAAGGGCGGAGGCGCCCGCCTCAAGGACGAGCCCAGCGATCCTGCTGAGCCCGGTAAGACACTAGTTATATAATTTTAAAAATAAAAAATTAAGTATAAAAAAAATCATTGGTAAAATGGTTGAGAACTAGAGACTATCATTAATATAGAAATGTGGGTCTGCAAACCGTATAAACCTTAATATTTGTATCAATTAAATAATTACTAGTAACACTGTCTTTTAATCATCCAATGATGTTGGTTAAAGCAAGGCGATTAAACCTAGCTTGGATTTTTATTTATAATAACATCTTTTTGTTAACTTGTGTTTATCTTTCTGTGAATAAAAAACTTTAACAACCATCAAAAAAAAAAAAAAAGTTTGGACTGTACGGTAAAAATAATCAAGCTTTTTGTATTATTATAGCATCATCTATCAGAAATTATTCTGAAGAATTGAATTATTTTTTAGTCAAAAACAGTTCTTCACTCTCATAAATATTGTCTAATGACAAAAAAATAATTAAAAATTGTCGGAGTCTTTACAGACGAAAATTGCACAATTATACATTACTATTTTTACTACTGCTTCGTACATTGCGGATTTTAAATACAAGTATATTTCTAAAATGTTAAGTTTGTAAATTGTCGTATATTATTATATAATTTAACTAGCAAATGTTTTATAATTAATATATTTATCTAATAATTTAGGTATATTAAAAACTTACCATTTTAGAAATATACTTACTTGTTAGATAACGATACCTATCATCCCTGTGAAGTTTTGCCAGCTAATTTAATTTGACCTTGAATTAAAACGAATTTAAGCCTACTAATCTTACACTTACAGGTGCGTAAGAATTTAAATAATATCCATACAATAAAAACTGAGAACTATGGTGAAAGCCAAAGCAGTATGCACAGTTATGCATGTAATTGATTCATCTCATTTATAATCCCGCGCAGCTCTTTGTTTATCTACCACACACATAATTAGCAATCTAGATAAATATACTATTAAATCGTAAACAGCCGCTTTTCACAGATATATTGCATTCATTAAAGTGCCGCCTAAGTATCGCGTTTGTCGCAGAGAACTCGTAATTTTTACAAATTCATTCGATAATTTAACATAGTTTACTGTTGTTTATTCAGCACAGACATACTTAGTATTCATTTAATGTAACTAGCAAGAGATAAATCTTCAAAACTGAATTAATCTTTTGTTGAGATTCTTAAGAGAATCGCACGTAAAATTAATAACTATAAAACTACGGCAAAACATCTAATAAATTTAAATATATTATTTTTTTAATATTTTAGGCTTTTCCACATGCGTATTTTTTTTTTTCGGGATTATCCATGAATGTAATTGCCGATATTGCAATATAAATTTTGTGTCGTAAATCAGGACATGGGTCGCGTCCGCCATCAGCATCGCTTCCGACTCCGGCGGCGCTGAAAAAGGAACCAGACGAGCCTCCACACAGAGTCAAGTTGGAACCCCACAGCCAATCAGGTGGCGAAGATTCTACTGCCGATCTTGGAGTTGACGGCATCAAGACTGAGATTGACGGCCTTATGGACAGTGACGGTAAGACCTTTCTTCCTGGCATTATTGAAGACTAATTCTTTTATTTATCTCGTTTACCAGATTGTCTATTAATATCTGATGCTTTTGACAAAATCATGTGGATTTGACGGAGTCAGTACAATTTTTTTTACACTTATTTTTGTATTGACAGTATAGTTGTTGCATTTCACGAGCGCGCATCAATCATTGTAATTTAAACCTTATGCCAATGACATAAAAGTCAAATAACTGCGCCCGTGTTTTGCTATACTACATTTTAACTTCTTAATGTTACTTGGGCTAAGTAGATGGCCTCTTTGGTAGTTTCTTCAGATTGTTAAAAGTGCAGATGTACAGTCACCAAAGGAGATAAGTAACCAGAGTCGTCGGATATAGTAGAAATTTACTAAGAAACCGATAAACGTTTTCGAATGAGATTTAATTTGATAAATGAACCGTTTGTTTTCTATTAATTAAATTAAATTTTATTCGTAAATAAATCCATTGGTTTCTTATTAAACTTCAACTATATCCGACGACCCTAGTAAGTGGTTACTTATCTCCTTTGGTGACTGTACATTCCGGGCTTCCCACATGGAAACAAAAATAATGAATTAATGAAAAATTTATGAACAGGTTGTTAAAAATCCATTTTGGTACAGGTGACCCCACAAAATCACCTTCCTGCGAATTGGGCGGGCCAGGCTCTCTAAAGTCAGAACGACTTTCTTCAGACTCAAATGATATATTGGATCCACAAACAGGTCTCAGGGGCCCAACAAGTAATCTTCAGGTAAGAATGCAGGTAATGAAAAGTAGAGGTTTTTTTTTTTAAACAATACCCACATTTAAAAGTTAAAATATATTTTTCTTTAATATTTTTATTGCAATTTTTGACAAAACAAATTGTTCTTCCCTTTAAAATATTTGGTTTCCTGAAACATTCAGCACTTATATTTCTATTTTTCTACCCATAGGATCAAAATCAAAACTGTCGCAACCCCAACGGAGGTCCAGAAAACATGGGGTCGTGTCGCATGAGTGGCGGAGGAGGTCCAATGGGCCCAGGGGGTCCGATGGGCTCCATGTCGGCAAGTGAGGCGCAGACTCTGCCCTCTAACGTCATTAGCAAGCAAGCTGGCAGTATGGAGGTAACAACATAGCTTAGTAAAATGTTATATAGCTGAAATAAAAATAAATTTAATTTTTCTACTTAATATAAGACTTAATTTGTTTGCCATCTTTGGAAATATTATTTTTCTGAACCTTGCGAGTTTTTGGCTTTTTCTTTGTCTGTGTAAAACAAAATATATATTAAGTACTGGATGTTTTCCCAGCAGCAAAGTCAAATCTTCGTGTTCTCGACGCTATTGGCTAACAAAGGCGCGGAATCCGTTATATCAGGACAACATCACTCTATCATAGCTTACCACTGCGCACAACCAGGAACTAAGAAATATCTTGAGGTAATATGTGACTCTTAAAAACTTGAATTTTATAGTTAGAATAAAATATTAAACAAATACTCGTTTATTTTGCAGAAACACCCTCTAAAAATGGGACAGTTTAACAAACAAAGCCCAGCACAATGGCTCAATAACCTCGCTATGGCCAAAACACGAGGCGGAATGCGAGGCGGGCCTAACATGATGGGCGGGCCTAACCAAATGGGCCACATGATGGGCGGGCCCATGGGCCCCAACATGGGCCCGATGGGTCACGGCGGGATGGGACACATGGGGCCTAATATGATGGGTCCCAACAGAATGGGTGGTCCGGGCGGTCAGATGATGATGATGAAGGGTGGTCCTGGACAGATGGGTCAGATGGGACCAGGTATGGGGCCTATGGATGGGTTTCCAGGGGGCACCCCGTCCTGTGGTGTCATGGACGGCCTCGGTGCTGATGGTGAAATGCCCTGGGACACCGTAAGTGTACTTCAATTTATTTTGGTACAACAGTCAGTTTCAAAAATGCTTATCTACAGAAATATCTAATACACTTCCAAAAATATGACATTACTAATTGGCTGACTTAAATGAGAATGAGTCTTACTATCAAATTTTTAAGGTTGCCTTTTAGAAAACGAGTGTTACTATGTCGTACTTATTCCTTTTGTCACACTTAAATATTGTTTACTAATGAATTTTCATATACTCTTGCAGAAAAACCCCTCTGTAATGTCAAACGGTATGTCGAATGGTCCAGGCTCTATGCCTGCCTGTTCGGAGGCCGGGCCTGCGCCCCAAGACGCGCCCACAAGTCAGGCAAATTCTGACTCAGGCCCTGATCAGACGTGCCAGACTGGACCTAAAGGTAACATTTATAAATATTATTTTTGTATTTCATATTCAGATTATATTTTAGATTTCTAACCTAAGGGCTGATTTTGCCAACGCCAGATAATTTTACCTGAAGAATAATTTGGAATTTTTGACAGTTCTTCCATACAAAATCTGTCAGACGTTAATTTTAATCCATGAATAAAAATGATCGGTTGATTGAAAAATCAGCCAAGAGAATTTTTTCTGGGACCATTACTTTACTAACAGCTTGGACAACAGCTTGGAATCTAAGGCTGAGAATATAGACTTTTACTAAGTTTAACTCCATAAACAAATTAAAGAATAACACTTAAAGCTTATTGCGTCAACAGAAAGCCCATTACATTACATAATATCTTATCACCATTTTGATTTTATGGACTTTTTATTACAATGTAAATCGGAAATTTTTCTATTCTCAAGTAAATGCGCGCGCGTCATTCATGCAACGCAACACACGTGACGTTAATCGTTTCATTTAAGAAAATTGCAATATTGACCTTTGTGCAGGTGTGAAAATACCAGATGAGAACTTAACTCCACAACAACGTGCACATCGTGAGGAACAACTGGCGACAATACGCAAAATGCAACAGATGTTGTTCCCGGAAAGTGGAGGCAATAACCCCAATCAAGGCCCCAACGATGGCTCACAAGCACCCAACGACATTAACCCACCCAACTCCAGTGCTAACATGAACATGTCTCCCTTCCCTCCTATGTCTATGGGTCCAAACGGCCCCATGGGATCTGGACCCAATGGCCCGATGGTTTCCATGTCAAATAGCATGAACTCGGGCCCGAGCTGCACAATGTCCGGCCCGATGGGTCCCAACGGTCCTATGGGAGGACCAATGGGCCCTGGGGGTCCGATGGGTCCAAACGGGCCTATGGGTGGACCAATGGGAGGTATGGGTGGGCCGGGTATGGGTATGGGTGGACACGGGGGCATGGGACCTAACGGTATGATGGGTCCGAACGGGCCGATGATGTCAGGTATGGGTCCTAACGGCCCAATGGGCCCAATGGGTCCCTGTGGAATGAAAGGCATCAGAGGTCCGTGTGGAGGTCCAGATATGAAAACTGGAATGTGTACAGATATGCATATGGGGAGAGGATGTGGAGGACCTATGGGAGTAAGCAGAACCAATATAAATTAAAATGTGGTGCATTTATTTGAATAAAATACATTTTCTGACGATTCCTTACTTTATTCTAGCGGATGCCAAACCCCATGGGTGGTATGGGAGGGCCTAAACCGTGTATGATGGGTGGACCACACATGGGACCCAGAATGATGCCAGGACCTAATCTCAATGCTATGAACGGTAAGAAACTTTCAGTTGTGTGCTGTGTTGGTGACAAGGTTTTGGGTTTACTTAATACCTACAATAAATATTCTGTGTGGATTACACAGAAGAAACTTACGAAAGCAACATTGCATGCAATTTTGACCTCAAAAACTTCTAAAACCTGCACTACACTACTCACGAAGTTGCTTCGACAAAGTACTGGTCGAATTTGACTGAAGTCGAATACACTTATGCTAAGAACTACGAGGAATCCCGGTTTCGAGTTCTTTGACTCGGGCGCAAAAACCGACAACGATCGGAAGTAGCCCGAGGCGAGCCGAGGTTGCACGAAGCGAGCCGAAGGGCCCTTCGATACACTCTTGTATTAGCTAATTTCTCGAATAATATAGTGCAGGTTTAACACCCCTTACATTCCAATAAATTGAATCACATTACCTGATGCCTTTAAAAATGATTGACACTTGATGTCTCATCGTAGGTACAGTCAGCAACAAAAGTCAATTAACACTGTTACTTTTACAAATCGTCTAAATGGATACTAAATGATGCGATACATTGGTTTTCACTATTTCATGTAATAGCAAAGAGTTAATTATTCTTAAATATTCTATTACTACATGTTTTTTAAGAATATTTTGCTCAATATTTAAGATTTAAATATCTGAAGTGTTAACCGACTTTTGTTGCTGACCGTACTAAAAAAAAAAAACTAAGCTTACAATAAAAAATGTCTGCATGCAAAACCCTAATAATTTTCTGCATGAACTAAAATGCGATACTAGCGCCCTCTACCTTCCTGTTTATATACCTTGTTTGATGATACAAAATTAACTTTTGCATGCAAAACCTATTGATTTTCTGCACGCACAAAAATGCGCCACCAGCGCCATCTACCTACCTGTTTATATACCTTGTTCGATGGTACAAAGTGCCGCGTCTTCCAGGAGGCATCATGATGGACGGCAGTATGATGGGAGGCATGGTACAGCACGGTGACTGCGGGCCCGACCACCATGGTATGCCGGTCAACGGACCTATGTGCGACGAGTATGGACGCGGGAGAAACGTGAGTAGAGTTTAATTTATTTATCTATTGGAGAGCATAGTCTTATGACAAAAAAAAGTTCTAACTTTGGTCAACGTATCAAATTTGAACCAGTTTTCGTATATTGAACCTTATTCCAAATGATCTAAACATCTTAATACGAAATTGACAACGTAGACTCTTGTTTGACGTTACTTTTTGTAATTAGAACTTTACCCTTGTCGGAATAGAGTTCGCAATATAAAAATGCCACAAGCCCATTTTTAATGTCTATGGGTCTAAAGATGAATCTTGATTATTTTGTAATAAGGATGTCAAAGTTTTGATTTTATTAGATTACTTCAAAAGATTTTCCGACTGCCTAGTTAATCTAGTGGTTGCAAGCGCTACTGCTGAGCATGAGGTCCTGGTTTCGATTCCCACACGGGGCAAAGTGTAACTATAGGTACACCTCTGCCCAACCCTTCGGGGATACAAGGCATGATGTTATGTGTATGTGAGTTTCCGACTTCTGACACTTTTCCGAATTTGACCTTTTTACCCAGAATACAAATTTTCATATAGTTTGACCAAAACCGCTGTACCGCGCCTTCGATATGTGCGCGGCGAGACGGGGGGGCAGTGCAGGCCGCTCATTCGTCATCGCTCACAGCGTCCCGCCTCCCGCCTCGCCGCGCATTCCTAAGGCGCGAGACAGCAGTTTCGGCCAAACTATAGTGGAATGTTCAAGTTCTAGCCGAACCTCTGAATATACCTTGTAAGACATAATAATTAAGATATTAATTGACCCTTCATTCACAATCAACAACAATGGTTTCGTCGATAAAAATCTTGAATTTGGCTAGATAGATTATCAGTTTCAACAGTTAGGGTGCACTTTACAATTTTTACTAGATTGATTCTACAACATAAACAGTCTTATGTTCGTATGCAGATGGGCCCGGGCGACCCTGGCGGGCTGGGCCCCGGTGGTAGGGGCCCAGGGCCGGGGCTGCGGAGCCCCAAGAGTCCTGCCTCCGCAGACATCGACTGGCAGAAGATTCACCACCAGTTCTTCGATGACCCCAAATCCATGGATAATGATATGAGTAAGTTTAACCTTTCCTGGAGTTATAGCTATTTAATGTATTTATAGGTACATGAACTAATTATTTACACTAGGTATTAAATTAAATTACTAACTATACAAAAACATCTACTGTATCTACTGGCTGTTAGAGGAGTTTCATTTCAGGATCTTATCTTAAAGCCCTAAGCTTTAGGATAAGATCCTAAAATGAAACTTAGTGTAAGCGTACCCTTCGATCTGCCAAAATGACGCCAAAATACACTGATTTTGACAAATCCACCCTTAAAACTAGAGAACCACTCAAACTCAAAATATTTATTTCAACTAAACCAATTACAGGCACAGAACTGTCAAGGGTCAGTCAGGCAAAAATATGAAGCTAGTTAACGTGAATTTGGTTTTGATGATATTTTCAATTTTCACTAACTTAAATGCAAATGATGGGCAACAACTAGTAATGTACAAATCGTTTACAGGCACACAAGTGAAGTCGCCTTGCTCCGAGAGAGGCGGGTGCCTCCCGCCGCCACCTTACGGAACCTCACCCTTACATCGTTCCGCCTCTGTGCCTATAGGTAAGTTATCACACCACGATCATCATCTCAGCTGTAAGGTATTCAGCGCTGCACTACTATAGGACTAGAAAGAAATAAAATATTGTATGCCTCATAGCTGCTGCTGATTGTATCATCATCATTTCCCTGCCCTTATCCCAATTTATTTGGGGTCGGCGCAACATGTCTTTTTCTTCCATACTTCTCTATTAGTCGTCATCTCGGTAGTCACCCCCTTTCTAACCATATCATCATTCACACATTCCATCCATCGTTTATGCTGCTGATTGTATGTCTAAAAGAAAATAGCCAAATAGCCCAGCTCAGCAAAATGCCAGACTACCTCAAGTTTCGCCACAACGAGTTCAGCTGGCATATTATGGTCATATCTCGATTTTATATCATTTTAATCTGCCAAAGAATACTAGGGCTGATTTTTCCAACGCCAGATAGTTTTATGGGAGGAATAAATTTGAATTTTTGACAGTTCTTCCATACAAAAACTGTCAGACGTCAATTTTATTCCACGAGGAATGAAATAATAAAATTATCTGGCGTTGGAAAAATTTGCTCTTAAACAAACTGAAAAGTCAAAGAAATATATCTGAAAAAATATATAAAGTTGGCTGTTCTGTAAAACTAAAAGCTTTTTACGAAGTTATATTATTATTTTCGGTGATCTTTGATCAACAGCTAAGTTTAAACTTCCCATTTACTATGTGTTGTTTAGATGATCGTTATTCACGGTCCGCAGCTACACAATCTCCGGGCCACGGTTCGGTTCAAATGCCGATGTCGGCCGAAGCCTCTCGGGCAGGTTCGGGACTTAATAGTCCTGCGCATTGCAAGCCTGGTCCCAAGAACGACGCCCCAGGTCGGTACCAATACTTCAATATTAATTTTTATGTTATATATAATAGGAGAGTGAATTCAAAGGACATGCGTATCTTAGTAGATGAGGTGCAGGAGTGTTGGCCACAAAAAGTGAAAGGGAGAGATTGGATTGTGCTCTCTTTCTCTGTTTTATTCCTAAATCACACTCCTGCGCTGTTGTTATCGTTTTTGAGTGATAGGTTTGAGATTTTACAGCATAAATTACAGTACGTCTGCGTAAATATAGCAGGTGGGGTTTCAGAAAAAAAAAAAACAACCGGATTTGTAGAACTTCGTCACAGTCACTATTACAGGATTTTATTTCACGAAGCGACGCGCACTTTACTTGTAGTAACCAAGTGTACAAACACGCTGTGAATGTGAGCGTGGAGACGAGTTGCGTCAGCACATAACAATTCCTACACTTGGTAACCACAAGTAAAGCGTGCGTTGCTTTGTGAAATAAAAATACTATACCAGTGTCTCTTTCTAAAACTCCATGTGCCAATTTAATAGCCGGGTCCTGTACAACCCTCAAATAAAGTGGAGGTTAATGGATCAGTATACTGTCCTTTTAATTCATAATTAAATAATAACAAGTATGGTAAGTTAACAAATGTCGCATGAAAAGTTATACATGAAATCAAGCCATAGAAGTAGTAGAGCATGCTCATATTATTTATCTGTGTTAGACATTTTCCCAACCACGACAGAGTTTTTTTTTTACATGTTTCATCCCGACACACTGGCATGGAACGTATTTTTTTTCTTATTTTTTTTTTGTTTTTCTGTAGTTGTAATGCGTATTTTTTGTTTTCCCTCCCCTCCCCCCGCAAAACGCTTGACGCTTGAAATCCCATCGTGTGATGAATAACAACGAATAACATAAAAATCCTTCAAAAATACGGAATACGTTGACACCCAAAACTGGACTAACATACGTGGCCATATCAAATTGGATATTGGACCAAAATATTGGATCAAACATTGGCCACTAAAGAAATACTAGAGAAACTAGACGACGGGGTGTTTGTCCGTACTCTCCAATGTTTGGCGGCGCAACAACAGAAGAACCAACAAGGTAGCTCACACGGCAAGGAGCCAAGTTTGATGCCCGTGCCGTCGCCGCAGCAAATATCGTATCTCAACCAGTTCGAAGGTAACTTGATTGGATGACCACAGAAATAATCGACAACTTCAAACCCGGGGTCACACTTGATCATTTTGTATGAAAAATGCGCGGAGTTATTATAACTCTTAAACCAAAGGAATACAGTTTATTTCACCTTACAAGCATGTCTTTGGTAAACATACATGGTACAAAAATTGCAATATTCTAAGTTAATTTTAAGGTATGTTTGGACATTTGAGTGTAACCCCAGGCTAATTTCATGACTAGTTTTATATTATTTCTGCTTGAGAATCTAATTAAGAATGCATTTTATTACGCTTTTCAATGTTTTCTCCGTAATAACTGTAAGATTACCAAGTTTCTTCGACACTAACTTGAATACTCAGTCATCTTACAATTTTTGTTTCATATTTGAGGGTAGCTACACATTTTATTGACATAAAAAATATGTAACTACCCCACGAATGTATGTTTTGGTCGTATCATGTGTTTCATTGTAGACATTTGTGTGTGTTTTTCTATATTTTTATGTTTTCATTTTGGTGGTGGTTGGTGAAAATGTGCTAACATAATGTACTTTCATACTCTATGGCTAATTCGTTCTTTCATTCTACATTGTTCGTCCAAAAACATCCTGTTTGTCCTTGCACTATGGTTATATAATATTTTGTTGTTAAACTATGGCAGGTCAAGAGTTAACGATACAGAAGCAGCCGAACACGTCGCTAAAAGACAACGGGCCGCCGTCAAACAGTGGGGGGCAAACGCCACAAGCTAATTCTAATCAAAAATCACCTGCCGGGTATGTATCACTAATAAAAGGTTTTATCTTTTAGTCATGTGTGTTCAAGTGGGGAAAGTTTTATAGCTACAATAATGTCTGTTGCAAACTTTCCATTAGTCAGAAGTCCTATAGTTTGACCTTGAAATAACCTAGCGATACAGACAAGTAAGAATGTGTAGAGTATTCGTGTGTTCGACTACACTTTGGAACCTTTAAGTGTCTTCTTCGACAAAAACTATTTACATTCAGCTTACTTCTCAATGGACCCAGTTGAAACCATTCTTTTCTTTTCCAAAGTCGCTAAGATAATTATCTGCCTAGCCTTTTCCCAACTTGGGGTCTGCTTCCAGTCTAACTGGATGCTTCTGAAAAATTTTACATTGGTAACACAATACCCCTTGATAAGACTGGTTGCCAGAATTTCGGGCTTCCGACGACCCGTAACCTGTCAAAAGATCCAGGAATGTCAACTAAAGGCAGAAGAAGACTTAGAGACTCAAAGGCAACAGAAGCTGCAATACCCTAATTTTATGTTTATTCTCCTTAGCATGATGCCGGGCACCCCAGAACCTCACGGGTCGCTGTCAGAAGCGAGGGCAGGACGCTTCTCTATGGAGCAGAGCCCCGGCTTCAACAACCCACAGACCCCCACCTCTGCTGCCAACACCAAGTGCCAGGGTAAGTCGACTGTGTGACACGTACCACAACCACACCACATCGCAGCGATAAAATGTGGGCAAGCGGTGAATAGTGTTGCTGCAACTTCTTGTAGTTGAATTGTGGTCGCATTGTGGCTAGTAATTGCGATGTGGTTACGTTGTGGATAGTGTTAGCAGACAGACAGATCGGTGTGTTTGCGATGTGGCCGGCCGCTAGTGCGCGGTCGCACTAGTTGTTCGTTGTGGCTGCGACGTGGCCTTGATTTGGTCGGTTTCGCCTGCACGATTGATTTTGGCGGTCAAAAGTGGTCCGTGTGAATAAACTATTCATTTTCATACAAATTAGCGCCCGTCTACATGTTGTGGTGTGATAGGGCCGTTAATGTTTCACTTATTCACTGTCTTAAACATTTTAAGCGCAAGCAAGTTTTGCAAGCTATTTAATGTCAGCAATCGCATAGAGTGATAAGGGAGATTTGGAGGCAATCGTTTGTTTCTTCATTTTGAATTCGCCTTTGCTGTCAGTCTTCGTCATAAATGTTTTAAACTAATAACTATGATAGATATCCTCCTATACTCCCATAATAATGTTCCGTAATAAGTAAGACCTTAAGTGATGCCTAGTGTTGTAATTTTGGACAAACTAAATAAATAAACTAATACACATTTTCGCATTGAGCTAGTTTCGAAACCTAAATAAAATCTTCTACTTACTCATTTAAAATAATCTATTCAGACGAAAAATCCCGCCCAAGTCCGCAATCAAACCGGTCGAGTCAAGACAGCGCCTCAAAAACACCACAAAGAGACACGCCGAATCTAAACCAAGGTCCTTACGCACCAGCATCGTCGGCCTCATCATGTGCTGGCAGTGTTAAGAGTAGCTGCAGCGTCGCCAACAGTGGTGCTGTCACCACCGCCAGCGGGTCCATGGAGGACTCCATGGCAGGGAATAATGAAGTAAGTTGTCTTAAAAAAGGTAACCAACCTAGTCTACTGTATGATTTGTTCAAAAAGTATCTGAGGAAATTGTAAACAAATGGATAAGAAAATGTACCTTTGGGTGCCAATTTCTAGTCACAATTACAAATGAGTGCTTTGATTTGATTATTTCAATGTTTAAACCTAAAATTCTAAGATGTTTTCATTTGACAATAGAGGTTAATTTTATAACCTCAAATTTCGCCGATGACTTTTCAATTACAATTTAATAATGTTACTCTAACAATAATTATTGGTAAAAGTGGTGAGACAAAAAGTTGAAACCTTCTAAATACAAATGAATGAGTTATATTATGTGTTACTGAGTGAGTGTGTAAGAATTTTACCTGAACAGGGTTTGTGTACACTTTCGTCGGATACTTTTGGAACAGGCATTAGTGGCGGGGGAGTTTCTTACCCGTTTTTATTCATAGGAATCTAAACTTTGAAACGGGCAATTAGTTTCAACTTTCTGACTGTATAATTCGAAAGTGCCTGTAAAGGAAGGGTACGACGGTTCGAGGGTTGTTAATAGCGCAGAAAAAATATAGCTCCAGTGCTTTGAACGATCAAATTGAGTTCAAAACACTATAGCTATTGTAATAAAATGCTAAATACAAATCTCATTCACCAACAGACGACACTATCCGGCGGCCCTAACAGCACGAGTCTCCCCGGACCTTTCCCCGGTCCGTGCAGTATGAACAGGCCAGATAACATTCCCATCAACCCGAACCAGGGCCCCAACGGGCCTATGACCTCCACGTCTTCCTTCGACCCCATCTCCTCACTGGCACAAATGTCGCAACAGCTCACCAACACGGTGGGCGGCGGCGGCCCGGGCCCCGGCGGGCCCATGGGACCCAACGGCGGCAACATGGGCCCCTTCGGATCGGGACCACACCATATGCAGCACCATCACTCGATGCATCCGCATGGTCATCCACATATGATGATGAATGAATTAGGTGAGTGGTTTTTATTGCTATAGTTTGTTTCACTTATCGTATTTTTGCTCTCCAGTGTTCTGTTCAATGCTACAACCTCTCTTATTTTAAAGAATGTTTCAAGTTCCTTCATGAAATCATGATACACATAATAGATATCTGAGGTTATCAGAAAACTTGATACTGGACTACCAATGCATTCCAGCTTCCACACCAGATTCTATAACAAATCTTTTAAAGTTGAAGCAGTACGGTTATGAAATCCCTTGCCCGTGTTGATTAGGCTTCCTCAATCTGTGTCCATTTTTTTAATTTTGACAAAAAAAAACGCTCCCTCCTTAATCGTCATTTTTGATGTTTTATGTATGTGTGTATTTATTGTATAATGATATGTAAATGTTACACCACAGACTACCTGCCTTTCCTTCTCCCTTAATCCATCTAAAGGTTGTCTTTCAATGACCGCTTTCAGCTATAAGACCGTCCATTGCAATTTTACACAGATGACGTGTAAAATTTAGAAATTTATATCCATAATTATTATGATGTACAAAATATATTCTATACATTTTAAATAACTGTCGAGTCTAGAAGTAACTAACCATTAATTTTTTGCCCCAGGATGCCATATGGACAACATGGGAGGCCCAGGAATGGGTGGACCCATGGAAGGCATGATGGGCGGTGGTGACTTCCCACCAGACATGAATCTTAGTCCGAAAATGGGTGGCGGACCCATGGGCGGGCCTATGGGACCGATGGGGCCTGACACAGCCATGATGGGACCCAGAATGGGAGGCCCCGGCAAGATGCCTCCCTTCAACGGTGCCAACGTGCAAGTGAAAGCCAGCGCACCAAACACGATACAGTACCTGCCCACGAGGCCGCAAATGGCGTGCAACTCTGGGCCCAGAGGACCCCCCAGCCTTGACTTCCTGCAGCGAGTGACGAACCCACAGATGCAGATGGAGGGTGGCAAGGGCGGCGTGGCGTACTTCCCGGGCGCGCGCGGCATGGACATGGAGCCCGGCATGCGCGGCGTCATGCGCGCGCCCGGGATGTTGCGCATGCCGCACCACTACCCCGCCGGGTTCAACTCGCCACCCAAGATGCCCGACCCCTTCGGCGGCCCGGGGCCCAACCCCATGTGCGGGCCCAGCTTCCGCGGCGTAAAGGGCGGCATGGGTCCCGGCAATGTGCGCATGGGCTCGGCGCAAGCGCTTCCGCCGTCCATGGGCGGGCCGGGCCCGGGCTTCAAGGGCCAGGGCTTCGCCGTGCCGTCCACGGCCGACCCCACGTACGCGGCGCAGTTCCACAACTTCCAGCAGCAGCTGTACGCGACGGGCTCGCGGGCGGCCCAGCCGCACCAGGCCTACCCGCCCTACCAGCCGTCCAAGTGATGACCGGCGCCGCGGCGCTGTAGCGCGGGCCCACACGAGCTGTTCAGTTTTAGCGACCGTTCGTTCTTTTGTATTGCAGACTGATCGGTGGAGTTTGTGTTTCCCGTCGGCGAGAAACGCGACCGTACTTAATAAATTGTACACCAGTGAAATGAGAGATCAAATATTTTGTTAGTGATTTTCGTTAGTCCGCGTATTATTGTGAGATTTTTCGATGTTGTGAAGTTTTTCAAACTAATTTTATTATGTTTATTGTAGCGTATCGGTTTCATATTAGGTCATTATTCTAGGTTTCTTGACTGAGCATGAATTTTATGTTAGTGAATGCAGATGCGTTTGTACAAATTGTACAAAATTTAGACGTGTTATTGTGTACTCTACATAATTTAAAGTACAGTTTTTAGACGTAATTTTTTGCTTATGGCAATAAATTAGTTTTAGATGGTTTTTTACACAGACATGCCAGAATTTCAGTGTATCGGTTCCTTTACTTAGCTATTTTTTATATATGATTCCTATGCACACAGATATCTAGTCAATTTTGAAATTAATGGAGCCCGACCCTGTGTTAAAATGTAATCTTAAACTATTGAATCCGCACTTTGGTTACTCTAATAACACAGAAGTACATAATTTTATATGTTTTGTCCATTTTAGTTTTATATTAATTAATCTAATTAGTGAAATTGGTTTATTATAATTATTTGGCTTAATGGTCAGTATAAATTGAAAATTAATGTATCAGTTATTTTAACTGTTTCGTTTGATCTGAATAGCAATGTTTTTCTGTCTTCCAATACCTTTACTAGGCTCTTAATATTACATTACCGCTAGTGTCGAGTATATCATTATCATTTTATACTCTACTTAAAGCTAAAACTTGCGACAAGCAAGTGCTAGTAGTCTTTACTTTTAATAATTAAAAGTACTTAAAATCTGATGCCATATTATTTGCCACATGAATTTAATTTCGTGATATTTTTAACCGTCTTATTTAATTTATTATCGTCTGTAATTCTGTATGAACAATGCCAAGATTATCTGATCGCAACAGTTTTTGTTTTAATCATAGTACATAGGGCATATTAATATGCTAGGCTAGTAGTCGCACATTGTGGTTGACACAGTGGCCTTGGTTAAGTAAATGCCTTGTTTAAAAAGCAATGAACCCCGGCGGATGCGAAGCGAGGATGAGCGAGCACACACCGGACCTGCGTGCAGACTGCAATACCTTATATTAAACTCTACAGCCTCACGAAACTCAAAAATAACATAAACAAATCCCTCTCATTTTACTATATTATGTATTACTAAACGTGGCCAGCTAATTTGTGTAGCACAAATGATAACCTAAATTAGCCACGAAACTGAAACAGAATATAAACAAATCCCTCTAATTTTACTATAATGTATTTCTAAACGTGGCCAGCTAATTTGTGTAGCACAAATGATAACCCAAATTAGCTTCACGTTTAAAATAGTATCAACTAGTTAAATAAAGACGTGTTATTTATAATATCGGCATCGAAAACCTCGAAAACGGTCATAGTATTTGACAAATCGCGCAAATATGATCTCCATTTTAATTGAATAAGGTCAAGAACTGTGTCAAATGGTCTATGACACCGATCTATTAAACTGTTTTAATGTTGCAATCGCTTCGAGAATTATTAATTGCTCGTGTTAGGGCGTGATGAATAGGTGTCCAACGTAAGTTCTAAGCTAAATTTGAGCATCATAACGATACTAAACTGCTACCACTCCCGTGATCTCATTTACTGCTTTGTGCCAATTGCCAAGTAGCGATGGTGACGTAACACGTCGAATAAATAGTCTCGGAGACACGAAGCGCGTTCCAACGAAATTATTATAAAGATTTATGCACCGCGGTGTCGGCTCAACGTAGAACAGTCTGCACACAGCTCTTGATCTCGAGATTACAAAGGGCATGGAGTAATTGTGAGGAAACAGCACAACAGTCCAGTAAGAAACACCCGCTAGCAATTAGATAGTCTTAATTTAATTGTAATTATAATATAAGGTAAAGAATGGTTCTTGTTTTAGTAATAAGCGAAGAGCAATGATATAAAATAGTTTGTGTAATATTGATAAGAGATGAAATTAAGATGCAAACTATTGGTTGTGATTCTGACACAATTTGTTAAGTTGTTTGTAGAGTTGTCACACGGAGAATTGTGGAAACTTTACTGATTCACGATAAGGCCCCTTTTTAATTTAATTTTTTTTGTTTTGGATATTTTTTACTTGTCGTTCTCGTTTGTACATCGCTAACAATAATTGTACAGAGTACTTTTGGACTTAATTTAAGGCAATAAATGTATTTATTTTATAACTCGTGATGTAAGAATTTATTCTTAATTATTATAAAAAAATATATAATATGCTTGTACACTCATGTTTTATTTCTCATCTTGTGAAACCCCTACATAAAAGTACCTCTACCTACTTTTTGATACTATCCATCAAAGAGTATAATATACTCTTTGATCGTCATCATCAGCCTACAGCAGTCCACCTCCACAGCTGAATATAGGCTTCTCCTATTGCACGCCATTCAATTCTATTTTCGGTAACTCCTCCAGCCATCCTGCGAAGATCGTCGCTCCACCTAGCCTGAGGGCGTCCTATGTTATATTTGCCGATTCGCGGTCTCCACTCAAGAACACGTCTACCCCAACGGTCATCTACGGCTAATATGGCCGGCCCATTGCCACTTTAGCTTGCTTACTATGTGTGTGTGGGACTCTGATAGTATAAGGCAATTAGGCAAATCTCTACCATGATCGGCAGACGGATTGGTAATAGCAAGCAGCATTCATGTTAGTAGTTATAAATTGCAGCCCTTGCAAGCGTAGCCCTTACCGGCCCGGTAGATTACGGACTACTGACTCCCTCTCACGGAGAAGAGGCCTGCCTGTGTCCCAACCGTGGAAACATTGGCTGTTTATGTATATGTTAGCTATATGAAAAATATATGCGAATATTAATAAAGAACTAGAGCATGTTCCTTTTTGTGATAGATGAATAATATGATTATTTTTAACGCAAAAGAGACTAACTACCTGGCAGTCTAGAGCTGCAGTGTGATTCTGTAACCATCTTAGCGTGAAAACTTAGGTGAAGTGAGCGTGGAGTGAGCTGTAGGCATGGGTTCGATATATCAAAACGTAACTTATATCGGATATGTGTTTAATATCATACCATATCGATATCTAAATATACATAACCGTTTTCACAAAAACTTCATCGAGCTATGGTTTCATCCATATCCATATCGCAACAACGAAAACGAACTACGAAAACGCAAACTTCACATCACGAGCCGATATGACATCGACGGTTTTCATTCGCTTTGTCTCTGTCTTACCAATCAATCTTTTACTGGCGTAAAAGTGATGAAGCGAATATTACGTAACTTCGGCTAGTGATTGGTTATTTGGTTAATAATAGTGCGTGCGTAATATCTATATCCTAACGCGCTAGCAATAAGGTCTAGTTTCTATTTATTTACTTACAACAAAGATTCCATAAGTTAGCAACTTTCCGGCGGCTACTCGATATCAGGGAGAAATTCGTTCTTTAAACTACACCTACGTTCAATAGATTTAAGGTTGAATTTAGGTATGTTGTTGGAATAAGAATTGCATCGAATAAAAGTGTGAGTTTGCGTTTGTCGTTAGTTTGCGTTTCGTTCGTTTCAGTTACTTGTGCAAATCGTACTACTGATATCGATATCTGAAAACGGTTTTCGATATCGATATGAAAACTGAATATCGGTTACATATCCGTTAGCAACTAAATACGAAAACGCCCATGTCTAGTGAGCTGTCATTCCAACTAATGCTAGGGAATGGCACTATTGACCGCTCACTCTGAGCTCACTTCACCTAACTTTTCACGGTGAGATTTTTACAGAATCGATCGGCTGGTCATTATACTCTATGGGAGTGATAAAGATTTCTTGGAAAGAGAGACATTCAAATAAAAATAAGCTGATAAGAGCATGGAATTATTATGTAAATACTATTTGGATGAGACTGATTGTAAGCTGTGAAGATCCATAACAAACTCTTCAATAAACGGAAGATTTGTGATTTTAGTTACTAGTAAGACTTATATGATATTTGTAATAATATATATACCTTACCCTAGTCGTTCCGTGAGAAGGGGTAAGATATAGAAATACTAGTAATGAGCAAATAAACACATGTATGTGTAGATAGAGAGTCTAGCTTACCGATTGAGCCATAGATGCCAATCCATTTAATGTTAACCGCCTGCAGCAACAATAGGCAATATTCTATTCTATTCGTGTTCATTTACATTTTTTTCAATACTTCATTGATTGTTTTTAAAATACTAAAGCACTTTTACTTCGTCGAAAGTTTAATAGCTAACTTTGATTTTCCCGCAATTTTATCGTAACCCGGCTGTGACGGAAGAATGCTTGAATCAGAAACACAGAGGGACACAGATAATAAATCATTCCGTCCGTGGTTGTGAAATCTATTAATTTTGTTTTTATTTAATTTATTATGTAATTTTATGTAAAGTTTACTAATAGTCCAGAATGCCATAATATGAAATAAATCAAAAATTAAACAAAATGAAGTGATCGCTTATCGGTGGCTCCATGGCTCGATAGCTCACCGTAATGGCGACGTCAACAAAACATTTGGACGCTATGATTGGTTCAAAAATAAAAGTAGTCTATGATTTACATATTTCAACCAATCAAAATTTTTACACAGCGCAATGCCGCTTGCATCACTTGAAATGTTGCTAAATGACCCTTTGTTCATTTGAAAAGTTTTATAAGATTCATGTTGTTTTTATGATAATTAGATATTTCTCACACATTTCAAGTACGATTTTTGATAAAAATATTGAATACATACATGAAAATATTTTGTAAGAGAGAAAGTAGCATCCTTGACAAAAGTGGAAAATTACTCATTCATTATTCGAAATTAAAAAGTATATGAATTTGTCTATGGAAATACAGAACGGAATCTTGTAAAAGATTAGGCCATTTCATAAAACAAATGTATAGTAACTCGCAGAAAATATCTTCGGGACAGTTGTATTTATTTCAGCTTTGCATTTTATTTTAAATTGATTCGTGAACCGCATTGTAGGTCCGTTGGAAAGGATTCATCGTCGACTCTAGCGGAAGGGTTAGCAGTCTCGTTCTGCAATAGAAAAGATTTGCATTGAGAGGAGACGTAAGGTAAACATCGATTTTAATTTTTTTCTCCTAAAATGGAATCGTGTGATAAAAGTAAAGATTGCATATTCCTACGTGTAAGTGGTTGTATATTGAGTGTTTTTAATGTATTTTTAGTGTATCCTTGTACGAAATGAAAGTTTGACTTTTGCCACATATTCTTTTGAATGGCAGCTGACCGACGTACATCTAGTTACGAGAGTAGGTACTATGCAACGTAAACTGTGTTGTGAGCTTGTAAACGTATTATTTTCAAAAATATGGTGACGATTATGTGTTCAAAGTGCTTACAAGACGCTTACGAAAGCAGTAGATTGAATTGTTTTTTCTTAGGTAAAATGTCAAATTGTGATCTTGTCAACTGGGTTGAGTCATTGTTGCGAACCATTTATCGCCCCAACTTATTGTTGAATACGTATTTTCACTGTTTACCTGAATAAAACATTATTTATAGAATCACTACTGATTGTAGATAACATTTTTTCTACAGCCCATTCAGTTGTTTTCATTCAGTTTTTACGAAGATCTAGGCTTTTTGTTAGAATTCCTAAAGTGTACAAGTCTTTTGTTCATTTCCTATTAATATGAATCACTTAATCAACAACAAAAGGCTTTATAATAAACATATCTTGTTGACAGATAGAGGGTCATAAACTAGATCATTTCTAAGTAACTGTTCTTTATAATTTTCTATATTTGTAGTGGAGTTCCCAAAGTGGATAATAAACTTCTAATTGGGTTTATTCTAATGCAATACCCACTTACACAACCTTACTAAATAGGTCATCGGTTCACTGTGTAATTAGTGTAAGTTTTTAACATGTTTACTGTTTAATTTGGGGATCTCTGCCAAAATGATAGGCTTTATTATAAACAACTTACTTTGTAGTTATAAATGATAATGATAAATGATTTTATTTCTGTACAGAAATACTTTTACACATTAATCATATATTAAAAACTAGATGAGGTTGGTGTTTCCTATCTGACTACTCTGAGAAGAAGGCCAAAACAAATGCAGAGGTCATCTTTTAAAGTCCAAAAATAATCTTGGTCTAAGGTATATTCACGGCTTAAAGAAAGCCCATATTGACACAACATTTTTAAATAAAATTACTTCTTAAAACCTGGAAGTGTCTTGTGGTAATGTCATAAATCTTAGTTATTTCACCACACCAAAAAGTTAGTATGGTTCTTTTAATAGATAGATAAGTCAATTAATATTATTTTCTACATTTGAGGATAATCTTGAAGGGTTGATGAGTTCGCTTTATTTGGAACTACTCATTTCCATTCTCGTTGTCTGTTTAGTCAATATAAGTATTACAATTGTTTGCTATTCAAACACAACTCAAAAAAAGCATGTCTATTCAAACAAGTTCTTAGATGTTATATTCAAAATAATCAATTTCATTCATTCATTCTTTGAAAATGTCACAATTCTGACCCCCAAGATACAGGCAATTGCCTAGTTTGGGGGTAAAATGGGACAGATTTGTAAACATAGTATCCTCCTATGTAACTAAGATAACAAAGTGGACAAATATAACGTGGATTGAATATTTGGATGTAATTTAAAGTTCTGAATGTAAATTTGTAATCAATAACAAAGAAACTGACCACTGTCAGGACATTTACATAAAATGTTTCAATAACTTATCATAGTATTGCGATAGTTGTCAATGCTTTATTTTTATTATTACGGGGTGAATATCTTTCATCAAGTTATGAAATATGGAACTATCATTTGTCATGTAAAAACCCCGTAAACATATTAATTAAATAAACAATTGTATCCGCTGAATGCATGTTTCAAGGTTATCCCATTTAAAATATTTTCAATAATACTTGCTAACTTTGTAGTTTATACTAAAACTATTATCATGCATAATAGATTGTAAATCCAACAGGAAAACCTGTAAATTATATATGCATTGGTATATTGTGTAGTCTTTTTGAGGAAATATCTTTATTTACAAGTGTATTATATTCTTCTGAGTGATTAGTTCACCTACAAAATAGAAGGATGAAAACAACTGTTTTCTTCAGCATAGTAATGATTGAAAAGAGTATCAGCTAAATGGCAAAGTACCAGTGTAACATAATATTCATTCTTATTTCAGAAATATTATTTTAAATAGAGAGGCTATCAATGATTGTAGCTGCCTTAAGTAGTCGAAAATTCATACTAATTACCTTCTTGGGTGTCACCGTACTGCAAAACTCTGGCAGGTTTTTTTTTGCGATTATATTTCAAAATTGTTACTTATAACTAAATTTCCTTAGATTCTCTATTCATATTAAAGTCTCTTTTTGTGTCTGTCTGTGTGACCGCGTTCTAGCTCCAAACTTTGCATGGATTTTGATACAGTTTTCACAATCATTTAGAAAAAATAAACCTGGAAGGTTTATGTTTAAAATACATTAATATTAAACTTACATATAATAAAGAAGTCTTTGATGTTTTGTCAAGCGTGCGAAGCGGGGGTGGATTGCTAGTTTTTTTAAAAGGAAATAAATACAGTTTATTTTCTATTTGTTCAGCAGGTTTTCAACAACAAAACAAGCTAGAAAAACAAGTTTTACTTCAGCTTGTTATTGATAGTTTGTTTTTCTTGTTATTACTTCTTAAACTGTTTTACAATATTTTGTATACATTAATTATGTGAACTTTTTATTTATTTGATTCAAAAGAAACCATAATGAATTATAATAACCACTTTCCCACCAGGCCAGATTGAGGTCAAGCAGAGATCTATTTTTTTTCCAAGTGATAGTGTTGTGTGTGGTGAACCATTTTGGTCAATTGCATAGCATTATCATTACTGTAAATGCTTTCTGCTTCTTATAGGATTCCTGTTAGCCGACAGCATCCTTTATTGTACCTACTAATCTTGAAGCAACAGTCCAATAGGCTTTCTCTTGTAATATTTGCTCTTAGACCCTGGTCTGCCCTCCTTCAAACTGGACAACATTTTTGAGTTGCATTGATATAACAGAACAGCTAGCATTGCTGTAGGGCCTAGTTGTCCGGAAGTAAATAAGTAATATATTTATTTATTATTACATATTGAGTACAGCAATTAACCATTAATAATAATGGCTAATTGTTGTACTAAATTAATAATTGATTAGAATTTCTTGCACTCATTTTATTTTGTCATTGCGTCTTTTGTGGTTGATGATGAGTAAAAGACTTCCATAATAAATTCAATTTATTGTAAAAACCCATTTCATAGTAGATATCTTGCACAAATATTGATATATTATTTAATAGAGCAACATTGACAATATGGCCCACTAATTAATTTGGTGAAAAGGAGAAAATAAATAATAATAACAGATAATAAATTATGATAAGCTTGTGCTTATGCTATAGATACATTGTTGTATCGTTTCTTAATTCGGGCGTGCGTTTTATCGACATATCTCGCTCGTATCAGTTACGATTTACGATAAAGCGTGTTTGCATAATAACGGAGATGCTTATGATTTTTTATAAACACTAAATTAAGTAATAAGTATGTCTTTGTTAAAATTAAAACCATTTGGACACGTTTTCATCTGGTTTTAGGCTGGAGGTAGACTGAAACTTAGGGAAAGGGCAAGCTATGTGGACGTGGTCCTGTGAGCGCAGCACACGTATCAGTCAAAATCTAAATCATTTTGAAGGCTATTGCTAATCCATTGCTTCTTATGTTCGAAAACGTCTGCTCAACAGCGTAAATAACGCAATGAATGTTGTTGAACTGCCTAAATGAAAGCCTACCCTGCTAGTCACCACCGCAATTTCAATATAAATTTTTGGTTTTGTTTCATACAACGTTTGTAGGTCATCCATCAACTTATCCAACACAATTTTTGTAGCCTACATACGGTATATATATTTATACCCAGTAAATTACACCAGTACATTGTATTATTAGTTATTTAGTCAAGTCACTTTAAATGTGAACCCAGCAATGCATAAATATGTAAGCTGTCACGCCCTTTATGCCTGGAGGCTTTTATTTGGGTAGTAAGTTTTTATTTACATTTTAATTTTAATTAATTATTTTTTAGCTTGAGTACGTATAATTTTTATTATATTTGTTGGTATATTGGCGTGGCTAGCTGACATATGGCAAATAATTTATTTTATGTTCTGGTCTTGTAATGTTAATTACTGAACAAAAGTATCTAGTATTGTATACAATCAAGTATTTTCTAACTGAACAGACAGCTGTCCTGCTGGGGAGTTTGTTGCGCCACTTCTTCCCAGCGATAGCACTAGGAAGTGGTGAAGGGCGGGCGTTTTTGGGGGACTGTCTTTTCTAATTTTGACGTTCGAAAAGTGCTGATTCTCAGCCTAATTTGAATAAATGACTTTTGATTTTGCGATGTTTCATGACAATGGCGCCGATTCCCTTGTTCACAAACTAAACTAAATTTAAGTTCAGTGCATCTTTTTCTTTCTATTTCATTAAGAAAAGGACAGAAGATAAATATTAGTTTAGTCCTGTCAAATTAAGATACTTCATAGACAGTTTAGACGTGATTAAAGAACATGGCTACTAAAAATACGTCAATTTACGTCAGGCGCTGACTAATTTGACAGGACTAAACTAATATTTATCTTCTGTCCTTTTTTTAATGAAATAGAAAGAAAAAGATGCACTGAAATTAAATTTAGTTTAGTTTGTGAACAAGGGAATCAGCGCCATTGATTAATTTACTAAATAGTACCTACTTCTTGAGAAAGAAATTAATAATTATGATTAATTATAGACTATATTTTATGTTTAGATATGCTGTGGCTAGTTGACAAAACATCTAATATTAGATTAAACTAAAAAACTGCATTAGAATATTACATTTTGTTATCAAAAAAGAACTTACAAATGATAAATTACGGCTTACGAAAGGTGAGAGTAAGCTGTGAGAATCTATGGTGGTCATAAAAGATGGGCCAGTCACCTTTCACTAAATCAGTTTTGTAATCTTTAAAGTGTAAACTAGCTGCGCGTCTCAAGTGACGCTTGCGCATCACTGATAAACGCGAACTAGAATCATGGAGCGCGAAAATATGTATGCAAATGATTTTCCAATTCCGGTGGTATTTCAATGTTGCAGTTTCTATACGCCAAGTTCGTACGTTTATAAAGCTTTGTTTACACTAGCGTAGCGTTTAATCGTAAATTCGGAAGCTACAAACGTAACTGTTATCTCTTGTGTAGAAAAAACGAAATGTGTTGACCTCAGTGGAAATCTGCCTTTCTAATGCAGGCTTGCATAATGCTCATCACATTTGATCATTGCCTGACTCTTATCAACTACTTTGTGTATTTAATGAGGCATTATGCATTCCTTACCATTCACATATTATTTTTAATATCTTTATAAACTTGTTTCTCTTTTTTTAATTTTTTTACGTTATTTTGTGACGTCTTCGGCAATCATCGTTTCGTTATGCAAAATAGATTCGTTTTTTTTAACGATCGGTGGAGCATAAAATTATGCTAACTCATATAGAAATATTTACTACCTACAAATGTAGATAAAACTACGTATAAATATTTACTTAGATTTAAAGTAAGGACTTCCAAAAATGTCTTAAAAACTGCAAAATTATAATCTGCATTTTATCGTAATCTATTCAATATAAGATGTTATTCGATAAAATATTTAATCCAATCGATTTCAAGGACACGTGTCTACAGAATGTTTACTTTTTTTATTAGTTACGGGATTACTAACTTTATAAATAACCATTTACTAATTTAATTAAATTACATTTGTAGCTTTCTCTTTCTTAACGATCTTATAATTCAAATGTTTTGTGGTTTAGAAAAACTAAAACTAAAATTCCTTTATGGTTTAGATAGTAATTATATAGTCGATAGTGCTGTAAAAGTTGTAATTAATTAATGTAACGTCATAAAAAGATTGTTTGTTTTGAATTACTTGCTCGTCTACTATCCACAAACCTTATGCCATGGAGACAGATTTTCGCAGTAGAACTCACGTCTTATCCATGCAACTGTGTCTATCAATGATAATCGTATCAAAATGTATTCTTACGTACAGTCAGCAACAAAGTTCGATTATCACTTCAGTTTTTCTACATCTGAATAATTCAGCAAAGATTTAATTACAGTAGGAACAGAAGCAAAATTAAAAAACTATTTGTTAGCTATTATAATATTACTACCTTTTGCTTACGGCTTCGCCCTCGTGCATGTCGGAAAATATCCCGCGGGAACCTACTACCGGGATTTTCATATAACTCTTATTTGTTTACGCGGCGCACGCTTGTAAAACTCCCAGTTGCCGTGATTTTTTCCGACATTTTCAACAATCATCGTCATATTTGAGCCAATTTACTCCTTAATTAATTGTACACCTAAACCTTCCTCATTAATCACTCCGTCCATTGGTGAAAAGCGTTTGAAAATCCGTTCGGTAGTTTATCGCATTCAGACAGATAGACGCGGCGCGGCGGCGGGTACTTTGTTTAATAATAATATAGTGATATGTAATACTAAAAAGCAGATTATCGAATCATTTCGTGTTAATTTAGATATGTCAAAGTAGCAGTGTTAGTCGACTTTTGTTGCTGAACGTACCTTATTTTGCCATACTAAGTCACGTAAAATAAAGGAAATGACAATTTATTTTTATTATGTAACAGTAAAAAATCTTAATTTCTGTAAATTAAAATAATAAGTAAGCTAATAACAACGAATACCTAATTAATAAATAAAAATAACAAAATTAAATAGTAGGTATAGTTGTTGTTACCCATACTGTAGTTTGCACAGCAGCCGTAATGGTGACGGCCGCGATTTACGAGTTGAAGGTCATAGGTTCGAACCCAGAAAGACGATTTACTTTGGTCACCACTGCTCTCAAAACGGTGAAGGAAAACATCGTGAGGAAACCGACATGTCCTAGAACCAAAACTTCGAAGACATGTGACATTTATCAACCCGTACCGTGGTGAATTACGGCCCACTCCCTCTCACTGAGAGGAGGCCTGTGTCCCAGCAGTAGGAACATTATAGGCTGATTATGCTATAGTTTGCACAAACACAGGTTCCCGACCCAACCCTTATAATCCTCTTCTTTATTTATGTGTATATACTTTATTGTACACCACAAAAACACAGAACAACAAAAGAATTGATCGAAAACTAAAAATATACAATGGACGGCCTTATCGCATTCTGCGATCTCTTCCAGGCAACCTTGGAATGGACAGTGATTTGCCTGGACATAAAATGAGGTTGTCTTTTTTCAGGTTGCAGTAGAGGATTGTCTAGTGTACAGTGAAGATCGCTCGCCATTTACAGGAGGGTGCAGAACCAATAGCTCTTGGGGCTAGGATGTCAGTGTTGAACCAGAGTGGAGAAGAGCAGGTTAAATCCATTAAAATTATTTATCTTTTAGGTCATTCAATAAAGCTTGGTTGGAACTAGGCCATAACATAAAGGTTTATCCATACAAAGCAGTATAAGGTCCAACCTTGCAGGCTCTTTAAAAATATTTCTGTATCTGTGACGAGTCGTGGTATAAGAAATCTTAGCTTTAAATTAATGATGGGTTAATATAACCCTAAAACTTAATAAAAAATTAGGAAAAATAATTTGTGATTTTTTGAGTAAGTACTTAAACTTTTTTCTTATTGAAAATTAAATATGCACGCAATTCATTGACATAATACATTCTGCTTTTATAAATCTAATATAACAAAAAAATAATACTTAATCATTAGGTATAAAATAAAAAACAATATTAAATGCAATCGTTTTTTAATTACTATTGTGACATTGAATATAATATCAAAATTATTAGCTAAGACGAGACTTGAATTAATTTTATAATAATGCAAAATAAACAGGGCAAATACAGGGTGTATTTAACACAAAACCTCTTTCTTCCAGGTGGAATGTCCCCTGTGTATGGAACCCTTGGAGGTGGACGATCTCCACTTCTACCCGTGCACATGTGGATATCAAGTATGTACACATTTTTACAAAATATATTATTTATAAATTGTATAAAACAAAGTCGCTTCTGTGTGACCGCTTAGATGCCGTTCTACGTTGCTATGGATTGTTATCCATCAATCATATTCATTGGTCTACATAGCATAGCACTGGTGGAAACGGATTCAACTAAGCTATGTTTTATACAGAAGGATGCGTGCTATGGATGCGCGAGTGGTGTAGCTATGTGCAGAACAAAGTAGTCCCCGTGCTTTCCCTACTATCGATGCATCGCATTGCTCGAGTTGAGCATCTTCCTCGCACAGCTACCTCGCGGCGGCGCATCTTCATAGCACATCTTACTCACTCCGCTACACAGCTTAGCATTAGTGGAAACGGTCGCACAGTTTCGTAGCTTAGCTTTCACATCCTCGTTGCATAGCTGCATAGCACATTTCTGGTGGAAAAGCAGCCTAAATATTTAATTTTAACATAGCACATAAATCTCGATGTTATGACATGTCGCCGTATTAGTAGATTGCACCTGTGCGAAGCAAGGGCGTGTCACTAGTTTTCACATAAAATTTAAAAAAAACAACTGTCTAGCATAGGATTAGCATACTGAAAAAAAATGTAGTTTCTTAACGAAAATGCAGATTTTTATCTCGGTAACTTGTCTCCTTGCGTAATCTGTATTCCTGATAGCTATAATCTGCGGGGTAATTCCGTAATGCACTATCAGTAGCGATGGGTTTAATTTGGCAGTTCAACAACATTCATTGCGTTATTTAGGTTGTTGAGCAGACGCATTTTTCTGTCATATGAAGCAATGGATTAGCAATATCCTTTAAGATGATTCAGCACCCTAATTGCGTAACACACGATCAATCGGAATCGGTTTCATTTTGACAGTTCAACAACATTCATTGCATTGGGCAGACACATTTTTCGAACTTATGAAGCAATGGATTAGCAATTTACTTCAAAATGATTCAGATTCCGATTGATCGTGTGTTACGCAATTAGGGTGCAGATTGAGATGGATAGTGTGTTACGCAATTAGGGTCCAGAAAGTCTTCAAGCCTTGAGTGAATAGCTCACGTCTAGTGAAGCATGCACCATCGTAGACTGCAGCATCGCTTACTATCAGGTGCGTCAGGTCAAACGCCAGCCAATCCAGATCGACCTGATTTGTATGACTTCATCAGAGCAATCGTCGTCATCGGGCATCCGCGTCTTAACCACTAAGCTATTGCGGAAAAAAAGTCATGAGTTCAATCCCCGACAATTATATATTAAATGGGAATCATTCAGATTACTAGCAATATGCAAGCCGCGTTATAACGGATCAATCGAAGGTTTAAGCTGCACTTGCCGAGTCGTTTCGTTAATGGGTGACCATCCATTACATATCTCCTCCGCGCCTCAGAAAGAACGTAAGCCGTTGGTCCCGGCTGTCATTCATAGATCTTTGACAGTCGTTACGGGTAGTCAAAAGTCCGAAGTCTGACAACCAGTCTTACCAAGGGGTATGGTGTTACTCCCTGGTGGGTTGTGGAGGTCAGATAGGCAGTCGCTCAATGTAGAATGAGCCAGAATGATTATTATTCTTCTTGCCAGCGAAAGCACGGAAGTGGTGAAGGGCGGGCGTTTTCTGGGACTGTCTTTTGTAATTTTGACGTTCGAAAAGTGCTGATTCTCAGCCTAGTTTGAATAAATTGCTTTTGATTTTGATTTATTAATAATAATCTATGAAAAAAAACCTTTACCCTTTTACCTACTGTTTCCTCAGATGTTTTTAATGAGCAGGTGACCTTTGTTGAGTGATGAAGTCATTGCTATACTAAAAATTGCATAGTACGTTTATAAAGCGTTTTTATAAACAAGAACTGAAGGTTTTCGACCTGCCCCAAGATTATTATTGCTAAATAAAGATAAACCAGTATTTACTATTTATGTAGTCGAATGGCACACTAATACAGTTTACAAACAGACACAAACAGGCACACTAAAACAGCATTAACAAATAAAAATTTTTTTTTCCTTTGTGGGTAGACATAGGGGTAACATACATTTTTGTGTGCTCCAGGTAAAATAAAATTTAAAATAGTTTATTTATTTACGTAATGAAATAAATCAGTTCATTTTATATTAGACCCCCCCACATCCGCTATCTATTGTTATCAAGTCTGTAACACTTGCATCTGGTTCACTTTCACTACATACTGAATATGGACACTAAACTTGCTGCCAGCTTGGAGGACCTCGAGCAGTTGTTTGGCTCCCGAATGCAGGAATATGAAGCGAAATTGCAGCAGGCTACCACTGGTACCACATCAGCTTCACCGGACATTGCATCCATTGCACGTGAGTTCTCCGAGTTTAAGCTGTTTGTCTGCCAAGCACTCTCCAAATTAAAAACGCAAATTGAGCTGCTAGCTGATGGGTTCGATAGGCATGAGACCATCATGCGAAGAAAGGTCTTGCTGTTCCATGGTGTTCCAGAGATGGACAGTGAAAATCTATTTAATGTGGTCCACAACATCATATCCAACCAAATTAAATTGACAGAGGTATGTAAGGACAAGAATATTATCCATGTTTGTCATAGACTTGGATTCTCACAGCAGAAAGCCCGACCCATACTGGTACGATTCTTCAAAATGGAGCACCGACAACTGGTATGGGATAGTAAGAAAGCTCTCAAGGGTACCGGGATCACTATCTCAGAGTTCTTAACACAAGTTCGGCATCGTGTGTTTGCAGCTGCTCGTAAGCATTTCGGTATGCCAAATTGCTGGTCCATGGAAGGCAAGATTGTCGTTATTTGCCCAGACAAATCCCGCCGAAAGATCGAAACGGCAGGCGAACTTCACGATCTGATAGCCAAATTCCCGTCTTGTTCAGCCAACACCGAGGATTCTGCGCAATCTGAAGATCCTGTATCTCCTAGTGCCGCAACCTTGGCTACTCCCGTTAAGAGAACAAGGAAGACGCGTCTGCGCAAGTAGCACATTCATTGTTATTGTTCTGTCACTCCATTTTTCTCCATAATTCACTACTTCTCAACTTGGCCGCTTGCATAATCACGTTGAACTTGGGCCGGTAGTTAAATTTATAATTTTTATTTGTATCACCGCTTATCATGTCACTTTTTATTTTTATTATTGCCGGTATGTACATTACGTTTATTTGACGGGCCTAGATCTTGTTTTGACAATGTGACAGTTGTTTGTGGTCTGATGTAGACAGATGTCAGTGTCATGTTCCTACTCGGCCGTCATTGCGTCGCGTTCCTTTCTATGTACAGTTCGATGTTTTCGTTTTACTTCTTTTTGTTTTGTTTTTATTGCTACTGCACTACTATTGTTGTGCATCTTTGTTATTTAATATTGTAAAATTCCTACCAATATACCAGCGAGTGGGGGAGGTTATTATTAAAGGAAAATCTTGAATTTTTGTATTTTTAGTAGTTAAGTTATTTTAAATATTATTCCTGTATTTTAGATATTTATAATATTTTTATTTTATTTTACATTTATATTATAATTTATGCTCATGGATGATGTAGCTGATCTTAACGACAGCTTCTTCTCGTGCTCTTCTTCTACTAGTTTTGCTAGTGCGGACAGTGACTCTTCCTTACCACTCACTTTACATGATAAAATCTCTTCTCTTTTCTCCAATGACCTTAAGAATTTTCATATAGCTCACATCAATGCTCAGAGTGTTCCTGGTCACTATTCTGACCTTCTGGCATCCTTTAGCAGTGCTCATCTGGATGCGCTCTTAATATCGGAATCGTTTTTGAAGCCATCACTCCTCTCTACTCAGTACTCACTCCCCGGCTTCGTCTTGATACGCAACGATAGGACCGGCAAAGGCGGAGGAGGTGTTGCCATGTACCTCCGTGCTGATTTACCCTACAGGGTGGTCAGTTCATCTCCTCCACGGTATTCTGAGTCGGCTGAATACTTGTTTGTTGAGATTACTGTTCATCACACAAAAGTTTTGCTTGCAGTGCTCTACAGTCCTAATCTTCACATAGACTACTTCAATTCTCTCGACTCCACACTCAGTGATCTTTGCCCCATGTATGAGCACGTTATTTTAATGGGTGATTTTAATACCTGCTTGATTAAAAATGACACTCGATCCCTTAAACTCCTTTCACTCTTGTCTTCTTTCAATCTTCAGGTTTTGCCTCTTTCTGCAACTCACTATTTTCCTAATTGTACACCCTCGCTTCTAGATCTTATGATTGTCTCCTCTCCTAGTAATGTTTCTTACCATGGTCAACTTACGGCTACCTTTTCTTACCACGATCTTATTTACCTTTCATATCGTATCCGTGTTCCCAAGCGTAAGTCCCAGCTTTTATATCTCCGTAACTACAAGGGCATAGATCTGGAAGCTTTGCAGCGTGATGCCGGCGATCTCGACTGGACCCCTCTGGTGGAGTTCGATGATATCGACGATAAGGTGAATTGTTTTAACGCAACCGTTCTCGAATTATATGATCAGCATGCCCCTATCCGTCGTGTCAAAGTTAGACATAACCCTGCACCATGGATAACACTACAAATTAAAGAGCTTATGGCTCGCAGGGATAAAGCTAAGAGCAGATATAAGCGCAGACCTTCAGAGCTGAATCTCTCTTACTACAAATCGTTACGAAATCGCTGCAGGCACCTGTGTCAAGATGCTAAGAGACGCTATTTCCACGACCAACTCAATAACCGCAGTTCTTCTGATGTATGGAAATTTCTCAAATCTGTAGGCATAGGCAAGTCTCCTGCCAACCAGTGTAAGGATGTTAACCTCAATGATCTCAATAAGCATTTCTCTCTCCTTCCCTTTTCTCTTGATCCGTCTGTTAAGGCTGCGACACTGGAGAGTCTTGCTAGTTTGCCGGTACCACAATATTCTCACTTCAAGCTCAACGATGTTACTGAGGATGACGTTAAGAAGTCTATACTTGCGATAACTTCTTCAGCAGTCGGTAATGATAAGTTGTGTTCAAGAATGATAACTCTTATCCTTTCCTCATTACTTCCTGTTCTCACTCACATCTTCAATCACTCATTTTCCTCTTGCTCCTTTCCGTCAGTCTGGAAACGGGCTCACATAATACCTTTACCTAAAACTAATAATCCTACTTTATTAACCCACTTTAGACCTATTTCTATTCTCCCATTTCTCTCTAAAGTTTTTGAGCACATAGTTCATAGACAATTATCATTTTTCTTGGCGTCAAACTCGATAATATCCCCCTTTCAATCCGGTTTTCGCTCGGGTCACAGTACTGTAACCGCGCTCTTGAAGGTGACTGATGACATTCGCTGGGCAATGGAGAATAAGTTACTTACTGTTCTAGTATTGCTCGACTTTAGTAGCGCCTTCAACTCGGTGGATTTCGACATTTTACTAGGTTTCCTCAAATCTATCAATTTCTCTTCTTCCACTTTAGCCTGGTTCAGTTCTTATCTTCGGGGACGCTCTCAGTGTGTTCACCTGGAGGAGTCCTTCTCTGATTGGTGTAGTCTCACTGAGGGTGTTCCTCAGGGTAGCGTTCTCTCTCCCCTTCTTTTTTCAATTTTCATAAACTCTGTTACCAGAGTAATCTCCTCTAGCTTCCATCTCTACGCAGATGACCTGCAGCTTTATCGACACTTTACTGTAGCTAACGCGGATTCTGCAATTGCTGCAATGAATCATGACCTGGCTTGCGTCAGCGTTTGGGCTAAGTCATTTGGTTTGCAAATTAACCCAACTAAATCCCAGGCCATGATCATCGGCAGCAGATTCGTTCGCAATGTGGCTGATGTTACATCTCTCATGCCTTTATTTCTCGATGGTGTTCGTATTGACTATACTGAAACCGCTAAAGACCTGGGTGTAGTTATTGACTCCAATCTTTCGTGGCGTGCTCAAGTGAATGAGGTCAGCCGAAAGGTACATTTCTCTTTTCATTCGCTGAGATGCCTTCAGGGTCTTCTGCCCTTGAAGACTAAAATTTCTTTGGCACAAACACTTATTCAGCCGATTATAGATTATGCCGACGCCTGCTACCTGGATGCTACTGAGGAGCTATTAAACAAGCTTGAGCGCTTGCAAAACCTGTGCATTCGCTTTGTTTTCGGTCTTCGAAAGTATGACCATGTTTCACACCTTCGCAAAGAACTCAAGTGGCTCCCAATCCGCCTTCGCAGGAACACTCGGATTTTATGTCTACTCTTCAACATACTACACAACCCGTCTTATCCTTCCTACCTGCGTGAGCGTTTTTCTTACGCTCGCTCTAGCGCCGCACCGTGTAGATCACACCTAAGATCCATCCTTAAATCTCATCCTCATAAAACGAGCTACTATTCTTATTCCTTCTCTGTCCATGCTGTAAGATTGTGGAACTCACTTCCGCCTAGCATTCGTGATTTAAAAACCATTTCTCTATTTAAACGTCGATTAAAAGAGCATTACCTTTCCTCTATACCGTGAGTATTTGTATATATATATATATATGTTTATATATTTTTGTATTATGTATTTATTTAAGTATACTCAAGTATTTATTATTATTATTTTTTTTTTGCGTTATATGTGTAGGTATATTTAATATTTTTGTTTTAGACTTCACACATTCATATTTTTCTCTTCTTGTTCTCACACACTATTGTCTACATTTCTTTTTTTACTTCTCCTTTCGCAGGTCTGCTGGAAGAAATTTCTTAAGAAATAAGCAGTACCTTTGTACTCATATTATGTTTATGTCATATCAATATGTATTTTTCTGTGTGTACATAAATAATAAAATAAATAAAATAAATAAATAAAAATAAATAGTCATCATCTGCCTAGCCTTTTCCCATCTATGTGGGGGTCGGTTCCCAGCCTAACCGGATGCAGTACCAGTATTTTACATGGAGCGACTGCTTAACTGACCACCACAACCCAGTTACTGGGTAATACGAAACCCCTTGGTAAGACTGGTTGTCAGACTTTCGGGCTTCTGACGACCCGTAACGACTGTCAAAGATCCATGAATGACAGCCAGGACCAACGGCTTAACGTGCTTTCCGAGCCACGGAGGGGTCTTGTTATGTAAAGATGGTTACTCATCCACGGACCAACCGCGGCAAGCGTAGCATAACCTGATCGATCGACCCGTGCGGCTGTTATTTCTTAGCCACAAGCCCCTCTTAGCCAGAAGCGCAATAACAATAAATAGTACTTACTTTAATTTGGGTATCATCGTTTATCAATCTACGTTTCGGTAATTAACGTCAAACAAAAGTTGATTAAAATTAAGTGCGTGTTTATCAAATAGATAAAGAAAGTGTAAACAAACATTTAGAGGATAATTTCAACAATGAAAAGTACTCTGGCTATATCAACAATGCACGAACATAATAATATAGTCTAAATTTGAATCACGCCATATTCGCCAAAAATGTAAACAAATATGAGTTTATGGAAAAATAACTTTAATTCCTACATAATAAAGTTCAGTTTACGCTACAACTTCAAACATTATTATAACTTTTTCAATAGTGCTAGTCACTCTGAAATCAACTTAATTACCATAAAAATAAAGTTGATATTTGTTGAACTTGAAATAACGTCAATTTGAAACATAAATAAAATTTGAATATATATCTAAACATCTTCCTTACATTATACGAATATTTTTTACATTTATATCTGCTTAGCTTGCCAGCATCTGCCTGGCTGTGCGACCGACCATGTCACTGCGCATCGCTCGCCCGAGCTGGTACTTCGTTTTCACTTAGGAGTCTTTCTAACTTTTTTCATTTTGCTCCGCTTCTAAGGGTCATAGCGTAATGTTAAATAGCCTTGTGCTTACCTGAAGAATTGGGCTATCAAATGCAAAAAGCCTTTTTTAAATCCGACTGATAGTTCCAGAGATTAGCGCGTTCAAACAAACAAACTCTTCAGCTTTAGTATTAGTTTAGATTTATATGGTGTACATAATAAAAAGAGCATTCTATCTGTCTATCTTAGTAGTGGAATAGTTCCTTGTTACACTGTAGCTCATTACCATACATTTATCAAGATAAAAGTTAAGATCCATTTGGAACAAAGCCATTTGAGTGTATTTACACTCAAATGGTGTTGTTATCATTTCTATAAAAAATGCGACAGTGGCGACACTATAAACTATACTAACAACAACACGAGTCTATTGCCATATAACGGGCATATTCTTATATCCAGACATAAGTCTTCTTTGTTATTTTTAATAGGATTTTCTAAATGGCGAAAATCCAAATTAATCCAATCTCACTAGCGAAAATCCTGTTTAAAAAACCCATCAACCAAAAGACGTCCACTGCTGGACATAGGTCTCCCCCAAGCACCACCATTTCGACCGGTTCTGTTTTTCCGTTGTGTTCTGTAAAAACCCAACTATGCTATTATTTTATTTAAAAAAAAGATATACAATGTGTAACTGAATTAATGCACATTATGAAAGTAGTTTGTTCAGAATTGTTTACTGAATCGATTTCTGTAATTTTTAATATAGGTAATATTTTATCCCAAAAATAATTAAAACTACGTAAATTACTATCACACTTCCGCTGTACAGTCAAAACAAACCAAAATGGATGAAATACACACTGAGCTGGACCCTTATACAAGTGCGACTGTGTATACACACAGTCGCACTTGTATAAGGGTAAATTTGTAATGTGACCATAATTTTCTCCCACAATCAGTATAAGTAATTTATTAAAAAAAAAGAATGTTTTTTACATAATAATAAAAATTCAGTGTATGTATTATGATTATAACATAATATTCTAATTGGGGGTGTCTGGTGGTGTGCGTTAATTCCGGGACATGTTGTAGACTACGCTTATTTAAAACAATGCTATTTCGTAAGCCCCTTGACATTTTGACCTTTTTCGTGGAAACGATTTTAAAGACGTTCTTTCATTCACGATTGAAAAACTTCCTGACGATTTATCTTTCTGATAAGGTGATAGCGATAAGGTTAAATAAACAACTGTGGACATCAACTATTGGTGTAAATAGAAATGCATGTTCCCAAAGTTGGGCGTTGACATTTACCGTTGGTTATTTAAAAAAAACATTGCGGTTTCACACATTTTGACCGCAGTATTACGCTATTGTAGGAAACAGTTGATTTAAAAAAAAAAGAAACTGCTTGTTGGTTATTTTGTCCAGTGTCCAACAATATTATCCATTCGGAAAATTGTTACCGGGACTGAGTACTCAGAGTTCGCTAGACGCACATTAAAGTATTGCCACTCGTGAAGGCTATTTTAATGCAAACCATATCAGCCTCTTCATATAAAGCTAGATTAGAAGGCCATATTATTCGAAAAACGGCGTTCAAATGTAAAATATTTCATTTCACATAAACCTACATGGAGCAGTTCTTCTTCCTTGCGTGTATATCAATCTATATACAGCCAGCCCAGAATTTGGCTACGACCTTGGCATCTGGGGCACTTATGACTTGAAACGTCATAAGTTAGGTAAGGTGCACGGTTCCAGGGTACGCCACAATTGCGACGATAAGTCCCCTTTTTGAGGAGTGGCTAGAGAGGCGCCACGGCGCTCTCACCTTCCGCCTGATGCAGGTCCTCACCGGACACGGTTATTTCGGGAGGTTCCCGTTCAGGATAAAGCGGGAGGAAACGCTAGGGTGTCACCACTACGTGGATCGCCCGGAGGAAACGGTGGAGCATACGGTGGAGGTCTGCCTGGCTTGGGCGGAGCACCGCCGTGTCCTCGTGGCGGCGATCTCTCGCGTCCAGCCCTGGTCCAGGCCATTGTACGGAGCGAGAGTGCATAGGAGGCCGTCACTTCCTTCTGCGAAGCAGTAATACTCGCGAAGGAGGAGGCGGAGCGCGTGAGGGAGAGGCAATCACTGCGCCCTCACGCCCCTAGTCGCCGCAGGAGACGCCCTAGACGGGAGTCAACAGCCGACTCTCGGCTACCGTAGGCGCGGGCTTGCGGGCGGCGAGCAATGCACAGCTTGCCGCCCGATAAGGACCAGGCCCGGGTCGACGGCGCGTTGTGTTCCACGCGCGCCTCAAAGAGATGTCAGCACGAAGTGACGGGGTCCGCTAGGGCCGATGCCGCCAGGGCCGCGGGTTGTTCGAAAGAGATACCGTGGCCCCTGGCATAGGTAACTGAAGGAACACGGGTGGGTTTTAGTCAATAGAAGTCTGACAGGCCCTTCCGCTCAGCCCAGAGCGGGATAGGCCATTTGATGATTTCCCACCCAAAAAAAAAAGGTGCACGGTTCCAAATTGGTAGTTTCCTATGGGGAAGAACCGGCTAAAAACTCCACGACTAATCTATCTCTTTTCGTTATATAGACTACTTTGTAAAAGGGTTGGTGAATACAGTATTCTTAGTTACAAGGACAAAATGCACCTATGAGTACAAAATTATTCTTACATGAAAGAATCTACATTATATTGATTTTAAAAGAAGTTATCTGCCATTACAGATATGCCGGTTTTGCTGGAATCGAATTCGGGAAGGCGAGAACGGCCTATGTCCGGCTTGTCGGAAGGCCTACCCGGAGAACCCGGCAGACTTCACTCCGCTCAGTCAAGAGCAGGTAAACTATAGCTATATTTAGTAGTCGTACGCAGAACGACATATCAAGCTATACATTTCCAGTATAAGCTGACTTCTGATTGTACGAAAATCCTATACAATGCGAGGTCAGCTAAAACTGGAAATGTATAGCTGGATATGTCGTCGTATGTACTATTAGGTAGTGTTGAACTATATGTGATGTTCCAAAAGTATCCAATGAAAGTGTAAACAAACCGTGTTCAGATTATTAACACATTCGTCTGTATTTAAAATATTTCAACAATAACATTATTAAATTGTCATTGAAAAATCATCGACGAATAATATTGAAAATTGGGGTTATCAAATTAACCTAAATTGTCAAATTGATGCTTTGGTCATCTTCATTGTCAGTATATCTTGATGCTTGAGTATGTAGGGAGTCCTAATATTTGCTGAGGCAAATAAATCGCGTTAATTTGTGAGATCTTTTCGTTTAATAGCTTTTTTTGTCGTATTTTAAGTTAATTAAACATAATTATTGTGTAGGTGGCAGCAATAAAGACGGAGAAGAAGGCGCGCGAGCAGAAACGGCGGAACAAGACGCTCGAGTCTCGACGCGCGCTAGCCAACGTGCGCGTCGTGCAGAACAACCTCGTGTTCGTGGTAGGATTGCCCGTGCGCCTCGCCGACCCAGAGGTAAGTGGACACGTCACACGCATACCAATAACAAATAGAATAAGCTAGCTTTAGTAAAATAGCTCCTTGGGACTCGCCCGGGGAACTATAAATCAATATACGAATGTCTACCGTATAGCAACGTTGCTGTCAGTTCCGTTGTGTTTTCAAGCGCATGAGCCTTTTCAGCTTTTTTTTTAGGATGTTTATGCAACTGCAATGCTTTTGGTATTGCAGATGTTCATAGCGGTGACCTATCACCATCAGGTGGGCTATTGTAAACTTTGTGCTAACCAAAGCAAATCTCACATCTATTCTTCTTGTTAGAGCCCACAACTAACAATTTCATAAGTGTGATAGGTGATTTATGGTTCTCACCTCCCCCTATCGAACGATCGAGCATACAATGGTGTAGCGACCTACTAACATCATTTTTAGGGTTCCGTACCCAAAGGGTAAAAATTAGGGGACCCTATTACTAAGACTTCGCTGTCTGTCCGTCCGTCTGTCTGTCACCAGGCTGTATCTCAAGAACCGCGATAGCTAGACAGTTAAAAATTTTCACAAATTATGTATTTCTGTTGCCGCTATAACAACAAATATTAAAAACAAAATAAAATAAATATTTGATACAGCAGACGTGATTTTTATTGATAATGGTATGGAACCCTTCGTGCGCGAGTCCGACTCGCACTTGGCCGGTTTTTAACAGTAACCATTTGTAATGTGGTGGCGCCTACCACCTACCTTCCTACCTACCTACCTTCTAACATTACGAATATTAAAACCATTACTTTAATATTCCTAAGGGTTTGTTTGCCTTTTAATAATCACAAAACCATTGCACCTTACCATATAAAATAAGTATCATTGCGTGCTAAAAAAAGAAATAAAGTGTGTTCTCTTTACTGTTACAGATCCTCAAACGGCAAGAGTACTTTGGCAAATATGGCAAAATTCACAAAGTAGTTATAAACCAGAGTACCACGTATGCAGGGTCACAGGTGAGAAATATTAAGACATACTAACTGCTCAAAGATTTTCGGCAATGAGAAGGCCTGTAAAAGATGGCGTCGAAAGGTTCTTTTGAGGTAAGTATCTCGAGTAACAGTCAAACATTTGGCTTTAAGACTGCATGACTGAGTCTTGCAACGATACTGGTTTTTAAATAAAAGCGCATCAGGCGGGTTTTTTTCACCGGCGATAAGAATTATATCAGTCTTCTTCGGAATCAAACCGATCACAAGGCTTGGCTTGTGATCAATGCATGTGAAAAAGCCTTTGCTCTGCAGGGGGTTAATTACAACAGTTTTAAGAGGAAATCTAAACTAAAACTTTGTAATGGAACATCATACAATTTAAGTTCTATATAAAAATGACAGGTTTTCTTCCAAAACTTTCACATAAATTGAGACAGGCTTTTTGTCGATATCAAAATAAATTGGCCACCCAGAGGGTGAATATTAAAAAGAAAAGATGAATGCTTGTTCCTCCTCTTTTTGATGCTTATTTTATAATAAGGACAAAACACAGTCCAATATGATTGCAACGTAACCTCCAGTAGGCCCGCGTGGTGGATTACCTTCCCTCTCACAGAGGAGGCTTGTGAATCCCAGCAGTCGGAACATTATATTCATATATAGAATAAGATTTTGACTTGGAACAAGATTAACTCAAAAGTTTATATTGTCTCCCCCAGGGTCCGTCTGCGTCTGCGTACGTGACGTACGTGTCGCCGTCGGACGCGCTGCGAGCCATCCAGGGCGTCAACAACGTGACGCTGGACGGGCGGGTCCTGAAGGGCTCGCTCGGCACCACCAAGTATTGCGCCAACTTTATGAAGAACCAGCCCTGTCCCAAGCCAGACTGCATGTATCTGCACGAGCTAGGTAGTGTATATGCGAATATTTCGTAAAAATATATTTTCTATCCAGATATCTGATTGTTTTTCCAAAAAAAAATATCAACTTTTTACTGTTTGGTGTACCCTCTTTATTTACTGGGTTGTAGTGCTTCATGAAGACCTATGGCGGAAAAATTAAAAAAATTACGTGTTTCTTACTGGCAACACCTGTGTGGATACAGACATAAACATTTTTTCTAAACCAGTGTCAAATTGGAGATTGATTGGACAATTCTAATCAATCTCTAATTATTACGGATGCTTCGTTTATACAAGAAATTATATGGTGTCACTTCTTTGTTGTATCGATTATTCTAATTCCATAATTTAAATAAGCTTCGACAAGACTTTGGCCCTGTCGAAAGTGTTAGCATTGGCCTCACAAAGGTCTTCCATTGTGCTGGTGCATGGACAGCACGGCACTTAAATGAGGCAAGCTCTTACCATTATCTTCGCCTGAAGCTGCTATGATGAATATCTACGTAGTTTATATGGTGATGGTGTATATTTCCAGGTGATTCAAAAGCGTCGTTCACGAAGGAAGAGATGCACGCGGGCCTGCACCAGGTGTACGAGCGAAAGCTTCACAACCAACTGTTGCAGTCACAGCGGGACAAACCAGATGACAAACACAACAATAGTTCAGGTAAGTGCCTTTCGTTGATAGCATGATAACTGTGAATGTGGTACGCTCTACGAACCATGTATACCCTGACCATTAGGTAAACCGTTTTTTGACAGATGTAACTAGTAATTGCAGCAACACACAATACATTGATTGATACACGTACGGTATTATAATGTCTAAAAGAAGCCATAAATAAGATAATTCAATAAGATAAGGCGGTTTATACATTTATTGTAATTTAAATTTAACTTTTACGTAATCTGGAATATGTAAGTTCTAAGACAGCTGTCAAAAAACGGTTAACCTAGAACAGGGTATAAGGACTATTTAGTGTCGTGACACGTGTCACGGGACTCTGGTGTTTCACGACTGGTGTATAGAACAGGGCTTCTTTATATTAGACGAGATGACATAATCCATTTCATTAGTCAGTCAGTCGCAACAGTTAGCGATAAAATATGTAATGTAAATCGTGAGTCAAAACAAGCATGGAGGCATGATGTAAAAAATCAAAAATCTTTTTAATAATTATAATGCTTTAGGTTGTCTTTTGTGGATCTTTGATAGACGTTACGAGTCGTCAGAACCCCGAAAGTCTGACAACCAGTCTTACCTAGGGGTATCGTATTACCCAGTAACTGGGTTGTGGAGGTTAGATAGGCAGTCGCTCCATGTAAAATACTGATTGTCAGCTGTATTCGGTTTGACTGGAAGCCGACTCCAACTTAGTTGAGTTTAGGCTAGGCAGATGATGAATGCGTTAGCTGGCCTCACGTTATGCGTGTGCGCATATGAACGCAAAACCGCCGAAACCTTTTAAGCAAAAACTGACCTTTAAAATCAAACTTAAATAGACATGCCATCACAAAGATTTTGCATACATGTGCTAAACAACTTTCGGTAGAAACTCGTAGGTGGACTAACAAATAAAATAAACTTCATTGCATGATGCTATAATAGGCTTAATCTCAATATCATAACAAAAACCAGTTATCATGACTTGTTCACCATAATTGTACCGTTTTTGTTCTTCGTGTCCGTATATTATACCGTTTTTCAAAAACTTGATAATGGCGCCGATTCCCTTGTTCACACAATAAACTTAATTTAAGTTCAGTGCATCTTTTTCTTTCTATTTCATTAAGAAAAGGACAGAAGAAGAAATATTAGTTTAGTCCTGTCAAATTAGTCAGCGCCTGACCTAAATTGGCGTATTTTTAGTAGCCACGTTTTTAATCAAGTCTAAACTGTCTATAGAGTTTCATAATTTGACAGGACTAAACTAATATTTATCTTCTGTCCATTTCTTGATGAAATAGAAAGAAAAAGATGCACTGAACTTAAATTTAGTTTAGTTTGTGAATAAGGGAATCGGTGCCAATGTATCACGAACATATCTCTGACTAAAAATTACGAACGCTTAACTAAAAGCATTACGAAATTTAACTTACAGGTAATTCTAGTACGAATGCAGAAAAAAGCAGTTCAAAAGATGGTACGTATCATTATTTCTCTCAAAGAAAATTTACATCGGAACGTTCCAGAAAATTCTAATATATTTTTTCTGAAAATTTCAGGTAATCAATCGAACTTTATACCAACTACAGTGGTCACATCGTCTCATATAAACGTAGTCAATTCTTCTAAGTGAGTACCGTTTAGTGAAAGGTTTAACGGGCGTATACAGCTGAAAAAACAGTAATGTGTGTAGTAGTTTATTATTTCAGGGATCCTTTAAATATCACAATACCTTGTCAATCATTTTTCACGCACTGTTTCATAACACTTTTATCTTTAAATATAGACACTAGCTGTATTCGTCCTTAGGGGCTAGATTTGTTTGTACGGAGTGGTTGGCATTGGACGATTCAATATTATGAGTCCTAGGTGCGATCCTCAGGTCAAAACACGAGGGAAATATAAATGATAAGAATAAGGAAAATGGAGGCTCGCCTTTCTTTCTTCAAGGTTAAATATAATAAGAAAGATGAGGTCCTGGGCTAGATACCAGGCAGACTAAAAGATCTGTTTAAAAAATCGCAGTATAAATGGGAATTTTATTTATTTTACCATTTATGTACACACATATGTAAACAGACAAAAGAAAATAGAGAGAGAGGGAGTTTAGTAGATTTTGAATACTATCTTTAGGCTAAATTTGGGATACATTTGTTTATTTCTTCCCAAATCTTTGTTAATTTTAGCGTAATACATTATAGCAATATCAGACACTATAAAGTGGAATATGATAAATAATAAACAAATAGAAAGTAAGATGTATGATAAACGACATTACATCATACTGTAATTTATCAAAAATTCTACTTTCTCTTGTCTGACGTCATAACACACTCGCCAAATAAGTATTATTATATTCGGGAAACACCTACATTCAGCCAGTAGTTGATTGCAATGAATAAAATGAAATAACGTTACCTATTTGTGCCGCCAAGCAGCGTTGCTATGTTCTGCTTTAAAAGATGTAATAACAGGCATATCAGACACAAAAGCTTTGCCTCGCCAGCGCTCCTGCGATGCCTTCTGATGTCTATAGACAGACGTCGAAACCTAAAGCCTGATTTACTCGGTGCGGTTTAACCCGTTAAATGCCATAATTACAGACACAATTAAAAAACTTTAACAAAAAATTAAACCGCCGAAAAAACTGAAAAGCAAAAAATAATAAACCTTTTTTATTTAACCTTATTAACTAAGTTCTTAAACTGATGTAAGTATACCTAAGTAATTTTTAGTCGGCGCCAAACAATCAATAAACAAAGATGGCGCCGACTCAAAATTATTATAATAATAGAAAAGGTTTACTATTTTTTGCTTTTCAGTTTTTTCGACGGTTTTATTTTTTGTTGAAAAGTTTTTATTTTATAATTTTTTGTGGCTATAATCTACTAATTGTTTGCTAAAGGGCAGGCATATGTGACACTGACTAGAATAATAATACACAACTCAGCATTCAAATCTGTGAGTGAACAATAAATCACCCCTATTTTCCCACCCTTAGGGTTGGATTTTTTTTCCAAATTTATATGGGACCAACTTTGGGGTATACCCTTTCCAATAAAAAAAGAATTATCAAAATCGGACTACTCTGTAAAAAGTTATGCGTGGTCATACAAAAAAAATATATATACAGGATAATTTTTTATTCAGTGCGTAAATTTTCACAGGGTGTTCTACCCATGAATATGAACAACTTTCACTATGGGACCATCTCTGAAATCACAAAAAAAAAATCAGCTGTTTCTTATAAAAGTTCAATACCTACTCGACCAAAATGTATGAATCTGCTGATTTTTTTTTCGTGATTTCAGAGATGGTCCCATAGTGAATGTTGTTCATATTCATGGGTAGAACACCCTGTAAAAATTTACGCACTGAATAAAAAATTATCCTGTATACGCGTCGACTATTGAGAACCTCCTTCGTTTTTTTTTTTTTTCGTTGGTTATAAAGCCATTGTGTCTCGCGTGGATCTACGTTATATGAGGGTTAATTGCCTGTGGCATACCATGAGTTGAAGCAACAATAAAAATTGCACCGTCTACACAGGAGACGGGCGCGTATCTTTTTTGACGGATTTAGATAGTAAACCCTCCAGTGTTTAAATGATGCTACAGGCAAGAATCTTGCTTACCAATAGTCGGGCCGCGTTATTCATTACCATAAACAAAAGTAACGTTCCAAAGCCAGCCACTCCACACAAACCCGTCCCTTAGCGTTAAACCTACACCCGAAACCAATAGTTGAATACATGATATCGCTTGCAGATCTAATAAAAAAGAATCTATAAATGGCAACAGTGGTTCGAGCAATGCGGGAAGCAGTAACGGGGTGAGCAGCAATGGTAGCGGTAAGGAAGCCTGGCCCAGTCTCGGATCGTCGCCGCCATCAGATAGTCCTGCCAGAAAACAGCTCAGTCCCAAACCACAACAGTCTACGGGTAAGTAGCGTTGTATTATTGTCTAATTAAAATAATTGTAAGTATTTAATAAGGAAAGGATTAAATGGGAGATGAATGTGGAAAGGATTAAGTGGGGTCATTAATGGGGTAGGGTTACTAGTTGGGGGTCAAATAGCTCCAATATCATTATTAGGGGCAGGCCATCTAAGAAATAATGCTCAAAAATTGTTCAATAATAGAAATTGTTGGGTAAAAATTATGCCAGTAAACATTTTGACTTGTATCCCAGCTTACATCAAATTACCGCTTTGTACCTTTTTTAAATGACTTACAAAAATAAACATATTTATGAACATTCTGTCTTGTCAAATTCTAATGAAAGAAATAAATAAAACGTACGAACGAATGTTATACATTCGTATACCGATAAATGTATAGTGATTTCTGGTACAATCGGACTATATACATGTCTTCCTATTTGCAGCAGAACAGGTGCTCCATTCGGACACATTTGAAATTGCTTCGCTGGAATGCTTAAGTCATGGTGTCCTAGAAGAGCGGTGACCGCCACATGCTGCCGTAATGTCCAAATACAGGGCGTTTTTTGACACCTTCATGTCAAATACTGGTGAAAATGACAGATTTTCATAAAATCAAACATGACGGAAACGCTCTTCTAGAAATCCGTAGCTTTATTCCATAAAATAGAAATAACTTGGTTTTCGGACAACAACAATTAGTCACGCACTCCTTTGGTCTTAAATTTTTTAGGGCCGGCGCCAACTGGCGGCTCGGGCACGGCAAAGGATTTTTATGCGACGAATAGAAAATATAATTTAAAAGTATGACATTAAAATTGAAATTTCAACGGCAGCAATGCCGCGGTATCCTTAGGCATGACGCGTCGTCCTTTGGTCATACATATTTAAGTAATATTTCTATTTGTCGCATAAAAATCCCTTGTCCTTCACTCGGTTACAAATTACTTTAATCTACATACTATCGTAAGTATTTTATTTTTGACTCACAAGGAAGAAGTAAATAATACGCAATTAATTATATTTTCCAGTTAAGTCACAAGAAAACGGCACATCAGAATCTTCCAGTCCCACGCAACAGGTACAACAACAGGCTCAAACAAAACAGAGTAAAGACACACACACAGACAGCAACATCAAAAGAAGCAAGGAATCAAATAGCACAAACGGCCAAAGTAGCAAGAAAAGTAAAACTGACAAATCTAAACAAAAGTCTAGCAATAGTATTAATAATGATAATAATAACGATACCGAAATATTAGATACCAAACAATTTAGTAGCACACAGACGAATCACACGTCGGTATTTGACAACGACTCACAAAGTTTCCTGTCAAGCGAGCTAGATGAGCTGGAGTCGGAAAGACACTCGTTGCTAGAAAAGCATTCTCTCCTAGACAGTTCTTCCCACTCTTTATTGGACGATGAGCAACACGGTCTACTCGAACCAGAGCATAACCCACGTCGCTTGCTCCCAGGCCTTGATCACCTCCACCAAATCCACAAGAGCCCCATGCTCAACGGCTACGGCTTGCTAGACAGAGATCCCCTCACATATTTATCCAACGACAGACAAATTAGCCAAATTAACCAAGGCCTTATGGATCAAAAGGAACTCTTGTTAAGGGAACGGAGCCAAAGTGAAATGCTTATGAGACAAAATGAATTATTGGCGAGGCAACACAATGTTATGGTCGAGCCGAAACACTATATGCCATCTAGTATAGGACTCGAGTCAGCTAGTGAAATATTAGGTAAGGTTCTATACAGCGGACTTGTTTATTCATTGGTGAAACTTTGCAGACTGAAAAGTGATTTCCTTCAAGTAACTACGGGTACGGATAATTGCGTAACACACCATCAGTAGCAATGGCTTTCATTTTGACAGTTCAACAACATTCATTGCGTTTTTTACGTTGTTGAGCAGACAAATTTTTCGAACATATGAAGCAATGGATTAGCAATATCCTTCAAAATGATTCAGATTGTTATTGAAGGTTTGTTACGCAATTACGGTGCGTGATCGACTTGAAAGTATGGTCCCTCGTTTTGTTTTTTTTTTTTGCGTTCCGATAATATAATTTCAGTGGAATTTCGCCAACTAATTAAAACAGCGCTGTATATCTTTTCACGATGTTTCACTTGTGTTGTTGGTTGCGGGTGTAATAGTTCAAATCTTTGTGCAGGTGCTAATTTTCATCAAAATCCCAATATGCTTCCACCGTTCGGTATGCGTGTAGACAATTCCATGGGCGGTAGTTCAATGTCGGCGAGTTCTCTGGCGGGCAACACGATGGGCAACACGATGGGCAACACGATGGGCAACTCAATGGGCAATTCTATGAGCAACTCGATGGGAAATTCGATGGGCAATTCGATGGGCAATTCGATGGGCAACTCGATGGGCAACTCAATGGGCAACTCGATGGGCGGGTTCATGATGCACAATCAACAGTTGCTGCAACAACAGAATCAACAACAGATGCAACAGACTGGCCTTGTCAACGGATTCGATACACCACAGTCGGCAGTGAGTATTGTTATTCTATTATAAGTTGTTAAATAACGTAAAATCAAGGTTGTAACCCCGAAGGGTTAAGCAGAGGTGTACCTATGGTTCAACCACATTTCACCAGTTATGTTCAAGTCATACGTAATAAGAAGCGACTCTCATAAAAAGCATAAGTTTTGAATATTACCTATTTGTCTTAGGGCTGATTTTTCCATCGCCAGATAACTTTTATTCGAGGAATGAAATTGACGTTTGATAGTTTTTGTATGAAATAACTGTCAAAATTTCAAAATTATTCATCGAATAAAGTTATCAGATGATTGAAAAATCAGCCCTTAGTTATACATAAATGTGTCAATAAAGAAATGAACCTATCAGCTCGTTAATGCACAAAGGTTCAAGTTACTAACTTTGATAGATAGGATATTTTTTATTATGTACACCACATAATTACAGATATAATAAATAGAGGAGAATCACTATTTTCTTGTACTTTCACTAATAGGCTTTTTTCCTAAAAAATTCTAATTAGTCCGTCAGTTAGATTATCAAAAAATATTGAAACCGTCCATTATTTTTCGATAATCTAACTGACGGACTAAATATAATTATTATTTTTTTTTTTCCAGGCAACTACCCTATTAAGCGAGCTAGCTAAATTTTCGCAATATGTTTAAGAATTGCCAATCAAATATCTTCTTGTGAATATGTTTATTTGTTCCCTAGTTTTTAAGATATTTCTATCTTTATCACAGAACGAAGTGCGGTATCTAGCTGAGAACATGGACAAGTTCTTCACAGACTTCCACAAGGCACAACAGATGAGGCTACAGTTGCAGAGAGGCACAGATGACAGACGCCTAGACCACGCGCACTACCCACAGAACATGCTCAGCGCGCAGAGCCTGGAGATGCAGCACAAACAAAGGTAATATTATTGGAAAACCAACATCGTACATCCTTTAAAAACAACAACAACAAAAATAAATGTAAGACTTAGCCATGATTTTTTGAATATAATTTATGAAAGTACAAAATCCTTCCGTAGAAAATATCCTGAAGTTTGTGTTTATTAAACATTATGGTTTAAAAAAGAGAGAGCCACCCAAAATAGCACCCAGTATTTAGAAGCGGAGTAACATCAAAGAAATTGACCAGCAACACACTTGCAAACGAAATAACGTTTGTCAATCATAAACACGCTTACATACGAAATCGTTTTATTATTTCACTATCTGTTGAATAATGATAATAATAAAAATCTTTATTGATACAAAAACCTTTGACATTGCTTAAGACTAGGACACAGCTTGGTTAACTAAAGGTCATACGGATAAGGTAAACCCTGACTCCTAAACTAGGTGATCCTGTGACTCAGGAGTCAGTGTTCTGCTATCACTGTGATACCAAAAACCTTTTATGTTGTGTTATAACATTACAAAAATAGTCATTGACATTGCCGGTTACAAAGTATGCATATTAAAATTAAGGTTAACAAATTATGTGATATAAGGGACATTAGAAACGGCTATTGAGGTGTATATGTGTGTGTATGTTAGAGTGGGGGTGTGTATGTTATACAAACCTGTAGCAACCTGTGTCAGGCTTTAAACTGCTCCTAAAGGTTATAAAGCGCTCCTTGGTCTCATAGACCATTCACCATACATACATCATAAAGCCACGCCTTTTTTCCCATAGGGATAGGCAGAACTACAGAACGTCACCTGCTACGATCCTTACATACTCGTCGTCGATCATACACACACGCCGGTTGCGAATACTACTCACCTCAACTCTCTAAAAAACATCTAAAATAATTATAATTACAATAATTTAACCTCACAATCTCTACATTATTTACTGTGTTCCCAAGAGTGTGTGTCCGTGTGTGTTATTGTTAAACTATATTAACTATTCCAGAATGAACAATGTACGCGGTAATGAAGGAAATGGAAGTCGCGCAGCCGGCGACGGCGACGATGACCTAGACTTCGACCCCTTCAAGGAAACACAGAAGGCGTTCGCAGAACTTATGGAGACAGAAATGATGCAAAACACAGTTTCTAGCGGGTAAGTCGAAACTACCGTATACATACAACCAGTTTCTCGAACGAAAATTAAAGCAAAATTAATGTGAATAATTGTCAAGCATGCGTTAACTGCTGCGATTGGCTGTTGATAAATCATTCAACCAATAACAGCAGAGAGAAGAGCAGTAGTGGGGTGGCCCAGTGGTATCGGCCCCCACTTACCGAGTTGTAGGTCATGGGAACGAACACGGGCAGCCACTTGACTTAAAATAATGACAAACAAAAAAACGCAATGAATGTAAATATGTTTCATCATTACTGCTCTCAAAACAGTGAAGGATAACATCCGATAGAACCAAAAATTCGAAGACATGTGACATCTAACGACCCGCACTGCGCCCGCGTGGTAGATTAAGCCCACCCCAAGGGAGTAAACTAATATTTTATCTTCTGTCCTTTTCTTAATGAAATAGAAAGAAAAAGATGCACAGAACTTAAATTTAGTTTAGTTTGTGAACAAGGGAATCAGGGTCACTGTAGTGTTTAGAGATCACCAATCGAAAAGTATTACGATTGGCATGTTATTTATCTAGCAAAGCGAAATTCTTCTAAATAAAATGAAAGTGGCTTTGAATTAATGCCACAGCTGCAACCGACAAGCAACAAATATAATCTTGTCTAATAACATTTGTGTATTTCTTCATTTCCAGTGACAATATGGACCGTGTCCGCCGCTCCCGCCTCGCCCCGCCCGGCTTCAGTCATATGAACGCTTTCGGTTTAGGACAGCCCCGCCCACAACAGACACACCATCAAAGTAATTGTCATTTCTTATTACTACCCAGTAGAGCCCTTTTAAGACACGACGCGTATGTCGTTGTAATAATAATAAATAACACAAATTGATATGATTGACGCGCATTCATGAAATTCATCATCTCGAACCGTACCCGGCCATAGATATGAGACATTGAGTTTTAGAATGATACTAACACGTAACGTGAAAATGAAGACACCATGTAGTTTTTCTGAAGCCCAATGTGCCGTATTTTCTGCTGCGAGCCTAACATAAAATTTATCAATATGACATTCTCGAAAAGGGACTCCTTTTTCGTGAAGGAGAGAGGAGGGGCCATTATGTTGGGCTAGCGGGATTATGATCGTAGTACCAGTTATCTATGTATATTTACAGCTGCCTCGTTTATTTATTTTTATTTATCCTTTATTAAGAAGAATTAGGTTCTTTATAATTAATTACAATCTAGCCTATAAGACTAATAAGCAATTTTAATCTAACTTAATTTATTACGTGATAATTATTTTGAAACTTAGAATAGTGTTTATTGTACTATACACAAGTCAGTTCCACTTTCTTAGAGTCTGATATGATGATATAAGCACTTTGTTCATGTGTGTCATTGGCACTATTATTTTAAATTTATTGATGAAAATTTTTACTACCTACATTTATATTAATCTTGGTAGGATTGGTGATCTCGGTATGTTGTTATCAGCTCAGTGGTGGATACTGCTACCCCCTTTATTATTCCCTTTTGCTTGTTTGTTATGTACCCCAACGAGCCACAATGCTCGACGATGACTTAGCTAGAAACTAGTCAGGACATTTCTGTTATAACCAAGAAACAGTTGTCCTTACGTCGCATTGTGTCCTTTTCAGGTTATAACTCAAATAGCGCCATGTTCTCAGACTGGACTCAGATGGACCCCGCGATAATGTCGACATCGGTGAACTTCGGGAAGAACGTGGGCGTCAGCAACGCGACGAATAGCAACAGCAATAGCAACGCGTCGCTCAGCCAGCAGCAGCAGGAGCTGTTCGCGCGGTTCAACCAGCTCAGCGTGCAGCCCAACGGCGTCAAGCTACACGCGGGCAACACGGGCATGGGCGGCCTGGGCAGCATGAGCAACATGGGCGGCGCGGGCTCGGGCTGGGGCCAGAAGCTGGGCTGGGGCGTGGGCTACGCTGGCATCCCGCTGCCGCCCGGCTTCGCGCCCGCCAAGCCGGCGCAGCACCCCGCAGAGTGCATCGACGCGAAGTAGAGCCCACACATGTGCAATTCGACTGGTCCTCAACGGCGGATATTATATTTTCTATTCAGTAATATTATTGTTTCTTTCCGTTGGTGATGTGATCGAAAAATCTTTGTATTAAGAAAGAGCATATTTTAACGAGAGAAATATGATAACAAAGGAATTTGTAAAATAAATTAACCTATTTGTTTTATTTAAAAAAGTTTGATTTATTTATTTTTGTTCGGTCTCGGTTCGATCCCCTGTGATGATTTATCATATTTCTTAGAGTGAATTATTTTTTCGTTCTTTACTGCGTTTCGCTGAGCGTAATACATACAGTATATTCGTTATATATTATATATTTATTAGAATCATATCCCTGTTATGACAGATTATATTTTCTATATTAAAATGAGATGCCAATAACTCGCTGTTCCATTTGTACCTTATTGAGCCATTAACTATGAGAAAGATCATTAAAATTAAAGCAAGAAATTATACATTCACTCTTTTAATGACATACCTTATCATTCAAAACAGAAAACGATAAAACGAAGAGTTGCATCGACGACGAAAATAGTTCATACAACAGGTGTTTGATAAAAATAAAAATAGATTTTTTAGTTCTGACTCAACCATCAGGTGATTTTAATCCATTAGATTACAGCCACAAGATAACATCAAAGAAGATATAGGTAAAAAACTTGGAAGTTTCAAGTGTCGTGCTCCGCAGCAAAACTGCTTTGACTATAATATAAATGAAGCCCTGTTTTGGCATACTGGAGGTAGAAAAACCTATTAATCTCGGGTTTTAACGTCCCAATAATCTATATATCAGTAGCGATCAGAATGATATATATATATATACATACAGGCAATATGATTATAATGGCTACCATCAGTAGCGAACTTAAAGACAGTTCGCTACTGATGGTAGCCATTATAATGATAACTGTCTTTAACATTCCGATAAAACATTTACATGTTACTAAACATCAGTAAGTATTTATCTAAAATTGTAGATGTTATCTTGATATACACTAAAATATACATCTAAATACCTATATAAAATTCAAAGTCCTGACTGACTGACTGACTGATGCATCAACGCACAGCCTAAACCGCTGGTCCTAGAGACATGAAATTTGGAGGGTGTGTTCTTCGTGAAGAGTAGGTATTCACTAAGAAAGGGTTTTTCGAAATTCCACCCCTAAGAGGGGGTTTTGTTTGTATGGAAAATCTTATTCCTTGAGTTAATAATGCCAATCTAAGTTAATTATGAAGTTTGCCATTCTAAGTTTTTCTAAACTACCCCCAAAAAAGGGATTGGGGTGTTTCAAAGTTTGTATGGAAGAATTTTAGCACGCGGTTCGATTATCTCGAAACTCATTATTTATTATAGGATCGAAAGTAAAGAATAATGTGTATCAGGGGTGTATAATGTGAAAAGGGGTATTCAATTTTACAGGGGAGGATTTTACTGCATGGCTTGATTAACTCGAAAATTAGTATAAATAATTTTTGAGTCAAGTTATGAATACATCACAAACGATTTTTTTTAACTCCACCCCTGTGGGGGTGAAAAGCGGGGATACAGTTTATATGAAATTCTTCATTAGGTTAATAAACTTAAAACTTTTCAAGAATGCTCGCCTAAGTAAGTAATAAAGTTTATTATTATAACTACCCCTCAAAGGGGGATATAGGGGTGTTGAAGTTTGTGTGGAAGTAATTGAATGCGCGGTCCAATTAATTCGAAACTCAGTATTAATACTTTTGACAGAAAATAATTAATAATAAGTATGTAAAGTTGTCGAAAATTGACCCATGACGGGGCAAAAAAGGGGTAATTCGATTTTTAAGGGGAGGATTTGAACTTGAAACTGTATGTTACATTTTTACACCTAAACCGTTGATTTGGCAAAGAGATAATTTTTTTTGTTTTTAAAAAAACGTTGCTCCACTCTAGGAAAATTTCTCCTGTGTCGTGAGTGCATTTACAAACATTTCAACTCACATACACAAACAGACAGACCCGGAACAACTACTTGTAGGCCATACAAATATCTACAAAAATATAGACATTATCTACATTTTATCCTGTTATTTTTAAGTGGTTTTGCCGCGAAGCATGACATGAAAATAGGTTGTTGGGTTCGGCCGTACGAGACTTAAAAATTTAAAAACCTTACATATTACAACTGTTTTTTCGACTATTCCACAGTACAATGTCACCATAGACTCCAGTTTTGCCTTTCCAACTTCTTGAGTCCGTATCAGCATGGAGGAATAAAATTATCTATGGCATCCGGCAGGGGCAGGTTGTCTGTTCAAGCTTTTAGCCCATCAATATACACCCGGGGATCCGGTCCGTCCCATGGCACTTCTTTCCCATTGTGCCACACGTATAGGCCTGCGCCCCAAGGTTCTAGGGCTAGTTTTACCGGCAAGGTCGCCGCGTCTTCTGGGGTTATTGACCCACCACCGCGGGTCATGTCTGACATCACATACCCTGGATGCACGCAGTTTACAGTAATACCTGAAATGAGATTAAGTCAATACTCTCCTTTTGGTTTCTTCAGAGTTGGGTAAAGGTTTTTTATGGTAGGTGTTGGGGATAGGAAGCAGCACCTACATGCCCATACGCAGCGTTATGAGTGTTTAAAAGCACTACCCTCCTTCGGGCCTGCCTGCATTCGGGTAAAAAATGCTGACCGTAAGGCTTGGCCTAAATAGGACAACGTTATTTCTTTGCATGAAATAAAAATAACTAAATAGCATTTATTTTATAAATATAAATAAATATGAAATCCTGTTCGTTGGTAAGCGTATCACTTGGGAACGGCTGGACAGATTTGGGGGGTTTTATTTTTTCAAAATAAATTGTTTGTCAAACATCTGAATAAGGTTTTTAGAGAAAGAAAAAATGGAAATGTTTTATTAAAAAAATTGGAAAATTCTGGATAAATTGAACGAGCTTTTTTGATGGGATTTTTGTACTTATTGGAACAGGACAACGTCTGTCAGGTCAGCTATAGTGTTATAATAAAGATGCAAGTACCCTTCGGCGATAATCTTCGATGCAACATAAAAGTATAGGCGTTTACTGCAACCTTCGAAACAACATACGGCGAATCGCCCCATCCTTTATTTACTGCTCGGTCCTGCTGCACATCTTCAACGTAACTGCTAATCAAACTCTTTAGTTCTTCCAAAGTCAAAGTCCCCGAACTGAATTTCTTCCTTAACTCTTCAGAAGGGATTCTAGATAAATGAGCGGACGAACTCGTGATGTTCACGATTTTCGCGCCATTTTTCACCAAAGGCAAGGTGGCTTCCGTAAAATCAACCAATGCCGTGAAGTTTATGGATACTGTTTGTTCCGCTTGGATAATTTTTGGTTCTGGCGCGTCTTTCAAAAAAAGAATTCCAGCATTATTGATGAGAATGTCCACGTCTTCATTTTCATCATGAATGTGCTGTACAAAGGTTTTAACACTTTCACTATCTGTGACGTCAAGTTGATGAAAAATAGGATTGAGTTGCAATTTTTCTAATTCTTCACAAGCTTTTCTTCCTCTATTTTCGTCTCGCGAGGTTAAATAGACCTTACCATCATATTGCTCGCAAAGTTTTTTAACCATTGAGAATCCGAGTCCTTTATTTGCTCCAGTAACCACAGCTATTTTCTTTGACGACATTTTTGGGGCAACTATAAAATTAAACCATAGTAAGTATACAGTTATCAGCTCTGTGACATTGATTAGGCAACAAAGTTCAGGGATATCAACAGTTATCATAATAAACAAATATTTTGACAACTGCTGTATATCTGAATTGTTAGAATTAACGAATAGAGTTGAATTTGTTTTATAAAATTCGCTTGTCTAATGGTCTACCTGAGTGCCTCGCCTCGTCTTCGAGACCGAACTAGGACGCTATGGCGGGTGACATTCTCTGGATTGACAATAGCCAGAAGAAAGCCAGTGAAGAGAGATGTGGGAGTCGTTGGGGATGACTTCTGCCTGACAGTGTCCTAGTTGGTATAGGATGATTGAATAACGAAAATCCTATGCAGACCGGTAAGTTTTATAGTTTTTTCTACATGCAAAATAGCAAGAGGAAGTTATAGAATCCCTAAGAAATATTTCCATTTTCTAGCTGCCACAGAAGGCCGCCCATTGTATGTTTTATGTGTTAGATTTTTTTGTAAGTAATGATTTTTCTTGTGTATCTACAATAAAGAATTTGAATTCTATTGCCGACGTTACATAAGCAACAATAATATGTTAAAACAATACGTTCAATAACCGGTTGAATGCCGTAATTACGGAAACAATTATAAAGCCATTGAGTCTCGCGTGGCTCTACGTTCCGACAATGTATTCAAAAGGTTAATATGACAGCGTCGTTTGAGCTTGGCAAGATATACAAAGGATGCAAAACAAAAACATAACCTACAGCAAGGAAGCAATGATGTAGAATGTTTAACAAACACACATACACTACAACAATTGGGGATAGTATAAAAATATCAATATTCCTAAAACTCTGTTATTGGAACATACCTTATAACGTAAAATCTACGTAACGTAAGTTCTTTTCCCTTGAATTATGAAGCTTAAAGTTAAAGTTATAATAAACAAATGTGTCTGACAATCCTTTCGAAAGCGACATCTGGGTTTAATTTTCACGAACTAAGTCACAACATGGATTGTACCAGCGATAACGAAAGGGGGTCAGTGGAATAATTGCCCTATTTATCACGATCCGGATTCTGTGGGGTAGTTACGTAACACACTATCAGTAGCTATAGCTTTCATTTTGATAGTACAACAACATTCATTGCGTTATTTACGTTGTTAAGCAGACAAATTTTACGAACATATGAAGCAATGGACTAGCAATATCCTTCAAAATGATTCAGATTTTGATTGATAGTGTGTTACGCAATTAGGTTGCAGTTTTTATGTCACAAGTCTTGGAAATGCTAAACCTTAGCTTATTAGAAAAAATCAACAATCTGGGCCCCAGGACGTTCGGAGGGCTCTGTAATTATGCTTACACCAAATGAGGCGCAAAGAGTACCTATTAACGGGTTGTGGTTAGAATGATTAACCATTGACATTATCAACCTTCGAGTGAACTATCATTAGTTAGATATAAGAGGAAACTTACCATCACCTTTGTTGTCACGCAATCAATTCAATCGCTTAAAGGCTACATAAGTGAAGGGAAGCCGGGAAGTCAAGTGGCCAAAATCTTAAGCTTGTAAGGCACGCTTGATTTTGGCGCCGTTCTGTAAAATTCTATCCACAGAACATCAACATTATCAACGCGAAAGCAATAAGTGGTTGCCAAACAGTTAAAAAGCGCCATCTACATTTAACGCTTCCAAACTAACAAACAAAACAGGTTTAGAGTTTAGTCACAATCGGAAACTAGGTTAACCCGCGCGTTAGCGTAACGTAACTTAAGCGTAGTGATCAAGTGTTAATTCATGACAATTCTAGAATAATTCGACGTAATGCTTCAGCTACCAACGATATTGACACCTCCAATATTTGGAGACGACACGCTACTACGATCAATAGATTGGCTAGAGGGCTTACCTTGGAAGCAAGAAAATATTGTGAAAAAGCAAGATGACAAGTATGAAATATGCATAAATGTGAAGGACTATGCCCCGGAAGAGATTTCTGTGAAGACAGCTGACGGGTTTATCGTGGTTGAGGGAAAACATGAAGAGAAACAGGACGAATATGGTTTTATTGCTCGACAGTTCATGAGGAGGTTTCAAGTTCCTGAGGGGTGTCGGATTGAGGAGGTTCAGTCAAGGCTGACTCCTGATGGCTTGCTGATAGTCTCGGTTCCAAGAGTGCCGATGATAAAGAAAGATACTGTGATACCTGTTAAACATGAGGTCTCATCAAAAAGTAAATTGTGATATAATTTTCTAATACCAAATTGCGATGACTTGTTTTTTTTTTTGATGGGTTTCCTAATCAACATATAACTTGGTTTTTTTTCTGTTGATTCTTTTTAAAGGAAAGCGGTGATATGTGTACCTAAATACTTAAATATTTTTGTTATATGTTTTTAATACATGAATTGAATTATGTGATATTAAATTTATTCATTGCCAATATGTGTCATTTTGTTCTGTCTCAAAAATCCTTATCGTGACGTTATTTTTCTTATCTTAGATAAACGTACAATTGACAATAAGCTGAGATTGAGTGGCGAATATATGATTTTTAATCATAAGGAATAATCTAATGAAACTAAAAAAGACAAATCAAAATTAATCAAATCTTTATCTTTTTGCAAAGATTGTTCCTTGGCAGCTCAAGGCAGAAAAAGGTGGAATGAATGAGGGTAGGGAGGCCTTCGTCCAGCAGTGGGAAATTAATGGCTAATAACAAAAAAATAATACAATTAATACTTATCAACCCTTTTTCTATGTTAGATTATGCCTTTGGGTGGCTAACATGCAGCCCAGCGGTCCACTTGATGATAAGTCACTGCCGCATGTGGCCATCTGCTATACCAGAGGCATCAACGGTGCCTTGCCATCCGAGAGACAAAGCGGAAATGTCTCATGTGCCTACAATACACTGGCCCTTTTCTAACTGAAGCTAGTTACGCTGCGTAGCGGCAGAAACAGTCAATTTCTAAGACTCGATGTAGGTACTAGAATTACTAGCTCTCTACCAAGTAGGTACAATCAACAACAACATCCCTTGTTAATTGACGATTAAATAATTGATGAATTAAATCTCTATCTGTACTAGAAACCGGCATGTCCTAGAACCATGAATTTGAAGACATGTGACAACTACCAACTCGCACTGGGCCTGCGTGGTGGATTACGGCCCACTCCCTCTCACTGAGAGGAGGCCTGTGTCCCAGTGGGAACGGTAGCTGATTATGCTAGGTTTGTCAAGCTTTCGCAGACTTTGAATAACGTATATCGTGTATTTAACCACCAATGAAAATCAGGCATTAAGTAGCTTTGGTATTAATTTATTCGCGCTTGTAGACAGGTTTTGTAGAGGTCATGTCATTAATTAACAGTTAAAGTCAACTAAAATCATCTCTTATTAATTTTGTTGAGTTTCTGATGTATGAACGTAAATGAAGCAAAAGGAGTAGGTAAGGATCGTAACAGGTGACGTTCTGTAGTTTCTGCCGACACCCATATGAAGAAGGCGTGAGTATATGTGAGTATGCTGTGCTAGAAAGCGAACCCCAGACGTACATACGTTTTTAATTGTGTATTCTGTGTATGTCGTATCTATTATAATTTTGCCGGAATCTAATTAATAGTACCTAATGATGACTGACTGTACATGAAGGTACCAACCATTGTTGAATTACCTGTAGGTAACATTGTAGTAGGCTTAGCAACAATTAAGTACCATTTACGTTTTACCGGCTGATAGAAAAAGATAAAGATAGCGTAATCTTAAATTTTTTAGTTGATAACATTTAAATTCGCTTTGGGTTTGTAATGTGGTACTTATAATTTAAACTCCAGTAGCTGTTGTAAGCCCCTCTTTGGAAGCCGTCCTTTCCTTGTTGCAAGGCAGTAAGGTTTATTTTTGCTTGTCTTGGAGTTGGTTCGATGTCCTGATGTTAATATCGCTGCCCTTGAATTCAGTTTGCCGGCAGAGCCGAAGTGATGCAGACTCCTCGTTGTGATAAGAAATAATTAATTAATTTGAAGGTGTGTGAGAAGGTTAATTTTTAAAATGAAAGTGGTTAGCATTAAGGAGTTCAGTTCTTTTTTATGCATCTGTGTTTAACCTGATTCGGTTCAAGGAAGGTTTCATTTATAAGCCGGCTATTTAAGGGTGAATACGTAACCAGGTACTTGTTTGTAGTGAGCAAACAGCAACGACTTCGCGCAGGTTTGTGAAAATATGTATTGCTCAAGATAATATTATGTGTTTACTAACGTCGTGGCAGTTCAATTGCGCTATCTATGCTAATTAAAAACTAGTTAACTATTAAGGTACACATAAAAACTGTGTAGTCTACTCTAGCGTTAGTTTGACGCAGCTGACTATACCGCATTCTTTGTTTATTTGTTGAGTCCCGCGTCAATGGGAACTTAGAACTTAGGTAATTTAACTTTTATGTACTTTATTTCTTTTAATTTTATTTATGTTCCGTTTATTTTTTTTTTGTTCCATATTAAATAAATTTTAAAATATTTTATAAAAATACATTTTAAAATAGTAGGCGAACGTATCTGAAACAGGGTTCAAGCTACCTGTGTCAGGGTTCCCGAGAGAGTAACCTTACGATAAAATAAATAAATACGCGCCTTTTTTTTATCACGCGGTATATCACGGGATATGGCGAGTTATACTTACTTGACAGAAGAATTGCATTTGCGTTGCATTATCCAGAAGTATACCGCTATTTATATATTTTTTTTATGATTGTCAATGGGTGTAAATTGGCCGAAATAAATGCATTTATTAGGCTTCCGCCATAATACTTATATTAGTATGTAAGAAAGTTTGTTGGGTAGGTATGTGCTTCCTTAGGTCCTGCACCTAGGATTTAGGTAGGTAGGGCTTAGACTCGGGCACCATTTTGAAATTTGTGAAGTCCTAAAACAATGCCGGACATTTGCAAAAAAGCCCGGTCGTTCGGCACCTTTGTTTCTTTCTTTTTTCCGTATAATTTTTTTTTTCGATAAGAATCTTAAGAAAAAAGGCCGGACAAAGTCCGGACGAGGGGCCAAACAGCCGGTCAAATCCGTACGGACGGTAAGCCTACCTGCACTTAGGTGCCATGCAGTAGTTAATGGTACAAAATAGGGTCAGTGCACACTAAGCAACAAAATCCTCGAGCAGTCTTCATTGACAAAATGTATAATGAACTAAATCTTTACTAAGAATAGAGCTGTTTAAAATAGCATACGGGAACATACGCCAATTATCTCCGGCACGCTACTTTAAACTCCACGTTCATTAACATAGGACCACTTTTCTTAATTGTTTAGTGCGTGAGCGAAGTCGTTAAAACATACCGAGAAAACGTCAAGTAAGTAAGTAAGAAGCCCTAATTTTTAAATAAACTCTTTTATATGTGTAAAAAAGCTTGCTCTAGCATTTAAGCAAGCTCTACCTACTGAACAATCGCTTGATAGGTACCTAATACTATCAAGAAGAAGAGGATAGGTAATTTTCGAGAGACGCATTCTAACTCCCCACGACCAAAAAAACATCACCAAGTCACGCAATCACAAGTATTTAGTTTGACAAGACCTGCCGATCGATTCTGTAAAAATCTCACCGTGAAAAGTTAAGTGAAGTGAGCTTAGAGTGAGCTGTCAATAGTGTCAATCCCTAGGACTAGTTGGAATGGCAGCTCACTTCACGCTCACTTCACCTAAGTTTTCACGGTGAGATGGTTATAATAATAATAATATCCCTGGACATTTCACACAGCGCCATCTAGTCCCAAGCTAAGCAACCTAATGCTTGTGTTATGGTAACAAGATGGCTGATAAACTACTTATATACATTTTTTTTTTTTTGTAAATACATACATATTATAGATAGAAAATATAGAATCACACTGCTGCATCCTAATTGCGTAACACACTATCAATCAGAATCTGAATCATTTTAAAAGATATTGCTAACCCATTGCTTCATATGTTCGAAAAATTTATCTGCTTAACAACGTAAATAACGCAATGAATGTTGTTGAACTGTCAAAATGAAAGCCAATTAAATACGCAATTACCGCGGGATAATTGCGTATTTAATTGGTTTTCATTCGGCCGGCCGTATTGCTGCATTGCGGGTACAAAAAGCGGTGCTTGTACCCGCAATGCAGCAATAGGGCCGGCGGCGGCGACATCGACGTGCAGCCTGTTGCCATGGATTCAGTAGTCCTTACATGATTCTGAACCCGCCTGCGTTGAAACGACCGTCGGTTATTAAAAAAACGGCTTTATGTTCTTTCCGAGGCACGTAGGGTTTTGGTATGTGAAGATGGTCAAGCATCCACGGACCAACCGCGGCAAGCGTAGCTTAACCTGATCGATCGACCGTGCGGCTGTTATTACTTAGCCACAAGCCCCTCCTACGCTGTATAGCAATAGGTATTATATATTTATTTTCACAAGCAAAAAATTCTTGTGTAAGACGCATATTAGTATTTTTATTTTATTACCTTATGGTAGAAAAAACTAGACAAAAAAGAAAAAAAAACCGGCCAAGTGCGAGTCGGACTCGCGCACGAAGGGTTCCGTACCATTATCTCGTCTGTTGTATGGGAGCCCCCCTTAAATATTTATTTTAATTTTATTATTTATTATTAAAGTAAAAATACAACTGAGTATTTTGTGAATATTTCAAGTGCCTACCTGTTGCCATTATTGATATCGAGCAAAAAAGGGCAAAAAAATCGCGTTGTTGTCTGGGGGCCGCCCTTAAATATTTATTTTATTTTGTTTTTAGTATTTGTTGTTATAGCGGCAACAGAAATACATAATTTGTAAAAATTTCAACTGTCTAGCTATCGCGGTTCTTGAGATACAGCCTGGTGACAGACAGACGGACGGACAGACAGCGAAGTCTTAGTAATAAGGTCCTGTTTTTACCCTTTGGGTATCGAACCCTAAAAATCACGTGGTTTACTTATTCAAAACTAATGTGCCAAAGGCATACATATACTCACGCCTTCTTCATATGGGGGTCGGCAGAAACCACAGGACGTCACCTGCTACGATCCTTACATACTCCTTTTGCTTCATTTACGTTCATATAATATCAGAAACTCAACAAAATTAATAAGCCTTAAAATCTTAACCTTAATTAAAACCTTTACAAAACCTACAAGCGAAAAAATTAATACCAAAGCTATTTAAGCACACGATATACGTTATTTAAAGTCTGCAAAAGTTTGACCAAGCTAGCATAATCAGCTTAAACCGTTCCCACTGCTGCGAGACAGGCCTCCTCTCTTGGGGGGGGGGGGGGGGAATGGCCTGTAATCCACCACGCAGACCCAGTGCGGGTTGGTAGATGTCACATGTCATCAAATTTTTGGTTCTGGGACACGCCGGTTTCCTCACGATGTTTTTCTTCACCGTTTTGAGAGCAGTGGTGATGAAATTCTTTACACAAAGTCAAGCGCTTGCCTGGGAACCTACAACTCGTAAGTCGGGGCTGTTGCCATTGGGCTGCGACTGCTCTCTGACCAAGCGAAGTAGGTTTTTATTCTGGTTTCGTTTGTCCGATTGGCGTCATCATCATCATCTTCCTCCTGGCCTCTTCCTAATTTATTTAGGTCTGTGCAGCACGTCTTCTTCTCCCAAAGATATTGTTGCGCGGCACAATTAATGCCTAGTACATGGTGAAATTAGTTACCACTAGTACCATCTAGTATAGAGTAGCAGAACTAATTTACCACTAGCGCCATCTAGTATCGAGTAGCAGAACTAATAGATCCTTCTAGAAATGTCGATGCTAGAACTTTCTAGAACTATCGCCATCTGGTCAGTCGGGGCCAGTATGTACTCGAACATTCTAGATGTTTCTTCAATAGAAGGTTCTAGAACTATCTGCGGCATTATGTAAGGCCGGGATTAGCCGCGATCGACACAGACTTGGATCAGCGATACATGCGAATACATCGAAAGCTGTTTTATAATTAGTGTGTTTGAGTTGTTATTAGTGTTGTTTAACTAAAGTGTAATTTTTGGTAATTTATATCGGCAGTTTTTATTGTCACGCACCCGAAGCTCGTAACAATATAATACCTACATCCCTTTTTGCCGCTAAGTAACCCCTTCGTAGCCAACCATAAGTATCTTCTTTCACACAATCCAATCATAGTTTATTTGGTCTTCTCATGCTCTTCGTCCTCATTCGTACTAAAAAATGCCCATTCCGTAACAATCGATTTCTACGCAACTTCTCAGTCACCGGCACCATTTTCAGATAATTATTGGTACCTCGTTGCTAATCCATTACACACCCAATTCTCATCTCAGCTAAATGTAGATGTCTTTCATTCATCCCTTTTGTAGCCTGAACTATTAGTGTACTCAGGGCACTTTATCTATGATGAATGACGCGTTAATTCAGTAATTACTGTAAAGATAATTCCTGTAAAGATAACTAGACGAACACCTGCGGAATTGATAGGAATTATCGCCATATTGTAATCTAAAACGTCTAAATCTAAATTGTTGTGGCCGATACGTCATGTGTCGCGATACGTATAACCGCTACTTATGCAGAGGTTGTGAATCGGACATGTGATCAGACAAAAAATGGGTAATGCAATTATTAAATGTCAATTTCAAGTAATACTGCCATTACTGTAATGTAAGTACTATACTGTACTGTATGTAAGTAATGACGGTATTACTTGACATTGACATTTTCAAATTCATTTATTAAAAACTTCTTTTTTCTTTTCTTTTTAAAACGTTGCCCCACACTAGGAATTACTCCTGTATCTGTGTGCGTTTTAAACTCACATACACAAACAGCCAGACCCGGAACAACTACCTGCAGGCGATACAAATATTTGTTCCGTGCGGGAATCGAACCTACGACACGCAGCGCAGCAGTCGATCGCTCAGCCACTGCGCCAACCGTGTCGTCTTCCACAATGTTCACAGACATACCAGTAGGTATTAGCATGCAGTTCTAACCGAACAAAACAGAAAACTTAGAGTGATTTGACTTTGACTGCGAGTCCCAAACTTGACACGGACTGTATCTTGGTGACCCAATTTTAATTAATAATTGCATTACCCATTTTTTGTCTGATCACATGACTGAATCACGACCTCTGCATATGTAGCGGTTAATTCGTCGGGTAGATATTCTACTATCTTCTTCTTCTATGTATCTACACAAGGTGACAGGGGGGATATCGATGCACAATCTGTAACCATGCAGAGGTACATAATAAAATTCTGAAAAAAAAAATCTGTTCCATACATTTTGACCGCTTTGATATTGTACTTTTCCTTCTTTTTGTATTGAGGGGCTTGTGGCTAATTAAAAACAGCCGCACGAGTGGACCAATCAGGTTAAGCTACGCTTGCCGCGGTTGGTCCGTTGGTGGGTGACCATCTTCACATACCAATACCCCTCCGTGTCTTCGAAAGCATGTTAAGCCGTTGGTTTTTGGCTGGTCCGTTGGCTTTCATTCTTAGATCTTTGACAGTAGTTAGGGGTCGTGAATAGCCCGAAAGTCTGACAACCAGTCTTACCAAGGGGTATCGTATTACCCAGTAACTGGGTTGTGGAGGTCAGATAGGCAGTCGCTCCATGTAAAATAAGTACTGGTATCCAGCTGCATCCGGTTAGACTGGAAGCCTACCCCAATATATTTGGGAAAAAGTTGGGCAGATAATGATGGTATAGTACTTTCCCATGAAACAACAGATTCTTTTTGCTCTGCTGAAACTGCTGAAGTCTTTGTTACAGTTTGCACGTCTATGTCCCTGCCACCCAGTATAATAAAAAAATCAATTGCCGTGCGTTGGAATTGGAACAGTAAAATGGCTCGAGCGATTGTAATGAAACTTTGATTTGAAAATTAAAAGGACATTGCAGCGCATTAGCTGGTTCCAAATAAATGTTGTCCTTTTTACAAGCTTTTATTTAGTTTCACCTGTACCGTTGTCTGTCTGTCTGTAATCATATCTTGTTAAATTTGATCCACTTCCCGGCTTCCAATTAAGCTGGAATTTTGTATGCATGTATAAATCGGATGACAATGCAATATTATTATGACATAGAGCTGATCTGATGATGGAGCTGGAAGGTGGCCATAGGAACTCCGTAATTAAACGACGCAACCCCATCGAGTTTGGGCTCGTTTGATTCGTCTTGACGAGTACTTTGATACTACATGGTAACCAGGGTCTGATGATGGAGCTGGAAGGTGGCCATAGGAACTCCGTAATTACACGACGCAACCCCATCGAGTTTGGGCTCATTTGATTCGTCTTGACGAGTACTTTGTTACTACATGGTAACCAGGGTCTGATGATGGAGCTGCAAGGTGGCCATAGGAACTCCGTAATTAAACGACGCAACCCCATCGAGTTTGGGCTCGTTTGATTCGTCTTGACGAGAACTTTGATACTACATGGTAACCAGGGTTTGAGGATGGAGCTGGAAGGTGGCCATAGGAACTCCGTAATTAATTGACGCAACCCCATCGAGTTTAGGCTCGTTTGATTTGTCTTGACGAGTATCTTGGTTGGCGTGAATATGCAACTCCAACGAGTTTGGGAAAAAACGTTCGTTCCGTTTGTTATGAATGTGGATTATGTCTGATTGATTAGATGGATGACCCAATGCCAAGGTGAGCACGTGCCGAGGGCTGAATGGTATGAGGGTGTATAAACATTTCATATCGCTAACGTTGCGCCTCAGGGTACCAGGGCGAACCCTGTTGTACTGAAACCCTTATCCCTCTACAATGGACCTCTGGGGGGATGGACCGTTTTTGTCCTATACTCGTGGGAACAACATGAACCAAAAAGAAACTACTACACAAAGAAAACGACGTTTAGAGAAGGCGAAATTGAAGCGACAGGAAAAGATTGCTAATGAAAGTGATGTCCACAAGCGGCAACGCTTAGAAAAAATAAGTTTAGCAGTAGCTAAACATAGAGAAAATAAATCGTTAGAACAACGCACAAATAGGCAAGATATCGATAGAATACATACACAAGAGAGAAGGAAAAACATCAAGCTGATCTGATGATGGAACCGCTAGGTGGCCATAGGAACTCGGTAATTAAACGACACAACCCTATCGAGTTTGGGCTCGTATGATTCGTCTTGACGAGTACTTTGGTGCTAAATGGTAACCAGGGACTAAAGATGAACAGGTAGCTTAAGTGCAGTAAACGCATATAACGGGAAAACACTGCTACACGCTACGAACTACGCCGTAGTCAATCTCGCATCAAAAATAGGTACTAAAAAGTTAAAAATAAAATTAAAAGAAAAATAACCTTTTTAAAAACAAGCTTTTATTACTTATTAATAAAAAAAGGACTAAAATGTTAAAAATAATTTAAACCTGATTACATTGTGTTCTAAATGTTATTTTATGTTCCATCAAAATGTAACACGCTTTTATTTATTACTTATCAGGTTTAAATTATTTTTAACATTTTAGTCCTTTTTTTATTAATAAGTAATAAAAGCTTGTTTTTAAAAAGGTTATTTTTCTTTTAATTTTTTTATTTAACTGATGGATAAGGCCTACCTATAGACTATGAAACAGGATTTTAATTCCGTAAAAGTAAAACCATAGATGGGCGTTGTCCCCTCGTTTTTGCGTGGGGTTAAGCCGGTGTCATCTTAACTTAACCCTTATCCTTTGTCATACCCTCCTTTTTGGGTCATATCATGATCTAAAGGTTGGGTCATATCATGTTCGTAAATTTTTACCCGACTACAGCAAAGCCAAAGGAGTTTTCTGATTTTAACAGGCCATTTATGTAGGTACCTATGTTCATCATTCTCCTAAACTAGTCGTCGTATTTTGTGAAACGATACCGTTCGTATGGAATTTCTAAATATGTCAAATAATTAAGGCATAAATCATACAGATTACGTGTGGCTCCGTTATACGAATACTGAAACCGATGTTATATTGTTAGTACTATATATTCCAGGGTAGCGGGATCGTCCGAAAGGGTTACCGCTGCCCTGGAACATAAAGGGCTAAGGAAGGAACACGGGTGGGTTTTAGTCAGTAAGAGTCTGACACTCCCTTCTGCTCCACCCAGAGCGGGAGGGGTCATTTGATGATTTCCCATCTTCAAAAAAAAAAAAAAAGTGCTATATCTTGTTGAAAGTTTTTAATTGGGCGTTTTTGTATAATTTTGTTTCCGAAAAACACTGATAAGTTAATCAACGCGTCTAGCCATGTGTCTTCCCACGCTCTTATCAAGTCGGCAATGGATTACCTACGGTTGGCTGGGTCGATTAATTGTTGATTAAACTGATAAGAATAGGTACCTTTTGATTTGGCTTCCGATAGATACCCAATCGCGCGGTGAAGGCACTCTGCGATCATGGCTCTTGCTTGTGTTAAAATAACGAGAGCATTATTTTAACAAAAAAACCAGCCAAGTGCTAGTCGGACTCGCGCACCGAGGGTTCCGTATAAATTTGTAGGTTTGTAAACAGTTTATCACGGGAAAAAAATTTTTTTTTTTTTGTAATGTACCTAACTACAAATTTACGGTTTTCGGATTTTTTTTACTTTTGCTACATGACATTGCTTCTTGCCAAATTTCATGATTCTAGGTCAACGGGAAGTAGGTTTTGATTCCAGAACATAAAGGCTCGTAGCTCTTGATTGCGTTGACTTAGAAATTTGATTTTTTTCAGTTTCAAGGGATTGCAGCCCAAGATACTTGATATTAATTTCAACTTGATAACTCCACGCGTTCCTGAGAAAAAGGGTCTTGACCGACAAACGGACAGACGGAAAACGAAGTGCGGAAAACGGAACCCTTATAAGATATAAGGGTTCCGTTTTTCCTTTTGAGGTATGGAACCCTAAAAAACGTGAGCTTCCCCTCACTGACAAAGATATTTATTCCTAGGATATGGTACCAGTTTGTTAAGTAGAGGTATGGTCAGGAATCAGGACAAATCCGCATTTATATTACTGTACTGGATTCCAGCGCTGGAATGAAGATGCTGGACCAAACTAAATAAAAAAACAGAAAATAAAAAATCTTTGATAATCAGATTTTTTTTTTTGTTTTCTCCAGGTTCTTCACAAATCCTCAAAATGACGATGATAGAAACGGAGTCGTTTGCGGAGTACATCTTGGTGGAGCATCGCTGGATAGTGGTGATGGTGGCCTTGCTGCCCATCTCTGCGCTGTGGAAGGTGTGGTCTACCTTCAGGAACTATGTGGTCTTCAAGCTGAACAGCGCACCCAAGATGCATGATAGGAAAGTCAAGGATGTTCAGAAGCAGGTGGGTTTTCATGGCGCTGGTGATGACTAACTAAGAAATTGACATTAATTGAGTCGGTATTCTTGTGCGATGGATCCGTAAATGACAGAAAGAGCAGTCAAAAGTTGTTGGTGCTTCGCCAGGTTAAGTGAAAATTGTCCATCATCATCATCAGCTTATAGCAGTCCACTGCTGGACTTAGGTGTCTCCTATTGCACGCCATTCAACTCTATTGCCCATAAAAGAAACATAATAAAAAACCGCAAGCGCAAAGTGCAACATCTTAGAAATGAAGTAATTGTACAGCATCGACGATGGATATTTAGTAGACATGTGTAAGTAATGCGAGTGATGCATCACGCGTAATATCACCCGAGCGCGTACTGTAACATCACACATTACTCGACTAAAATAAGCATCACACCATCACACTAAACATTACGCGCGCGCGCGATAGCAGGGCAGTAGCTCGCGACATGACTCGCAGACTCGCTCGAACCGAGCCCTCCCGAACGCATCGCAGCGGCAATGTTCGGTTTATATCGGAAGTCCGGAACTAGGCTAGAACTCTATTTCTATTAAAAAAAGGGTTTATATTTCCTTGACACCACCACCCGTTGTACGGTCGTAGGTAATACAACATGTCCTATTACACTAGAACACATTACATTAGAACGCGCGATGGTGTGCTATCGCATGGCGCTACATCAAAACATCACGCGTGATGTTTGAAGTGATGAATTCACTAAATACTATTTAGTGAATTAGAATGATCAATTTAGAAAGGTCACAAGAAGAACGAAGAATTGCATATCACGTAAGAACAAAGACCACGTACAGGTTCAGGTTTTTTGGTACGTAATTTACAGACCGAGTTTGCCATTTAAGAGTACCTACTTGTGACTTTTTTTGCGAACATACGCAGTTTGCTCCAGCATCATTATTATACCAGTTTGTTTTACCTACCTCCTTACCTTTTAATTTGACGAATACTTGGCTTAAATTTAATAACTATGATTTCTGTACCAGTTTTATTAGCTTCGTTAATTAAATTCATGTAATTAATAATTTTGCATGCTAGTTTTAGCGAATTGTTGCAGAAACTGTTAAAGAAAACCCGACCATCTGTAATGTATGTACTACAATTCTTGCAAATAAATTAAATTTAATTCGACTTCCAGGTGAAGGCCTGGCTATCAGGGGACCGCAGCACCCGGTTGTGCACCGCTCGCCCCGCCTGGCAGGCCATGTCCTTCCGCCAGGGCATCTACAAGAAAACCTTTACCAACATCAAGGTCAACCTCGTTGATGTGCTGGAAGTTGACATAGAAAATATGGTAAGTAAACTTAAGGCTTTATCGGTTAATTTTTTAAGATTATTTTCAAGTTAATAAAACGACTTACCTACTTCTTTTTGAATTTTTAGTTGTGGTAAAAAAAATAATATGCATGTGTTGTGTTGTGTGTGTGTGTGTTGTGGTAATATGCAGTGAAGGCATATCCGAGAGATATTTGTTCAAGTTTATTCATTTTTAACCGACTTCAAAAAAGGAGGAGGTTCTCAATTCGACAGTATGTTTTTTTTTTGTGTGTTTGTTACGCGATTACTCCGCCAATTGTGGACCGATTTTCAAAATTCTTTTTTTGTTCGAAAGGAAATACTTCTGAAATGATCCCATAGATATTTCATCAAAAACGGTTCAGTAGTTTGGTTTTTAAACCAAAGTTACTGGTAAAAATTACAACTTAAAAGTGAAAAATAAAAACTTTTTTGCAAAAAAAAAAACCAACCGACTTCCAAAAACGACACTACAAAGTGAAAATTAACTTTAATTTCGGAAGTCGGTGGCAAACAACGAAAATGCGAACCCAGCGACAAAAAATAATAAATGTAATATGAATAAATAATTACATTTACATTTTTACATGCATGTCAATTGTAAATTATATTAAAGGGCTGGTTGACGACACGAACCACACCCCCAGGCCGTATCCCTTGATATCCGTGGGTACCCCACACAAACTAGTATACCACTACTTGCTACTTGCTATATAAACATTAATGACTAGTTTCTGCACGCGACTTCGTCCACGTGAAATTTCTTGTTCGCCCGCCCCACCTCGTCGCATCGCATCGCCTGCCCCACCTCGTCGCATCGCATCGCCTGCCCCAGCAGTCTCAACATTCATAGCGATCGCTTTACGACCGAATTCGGTCGCAAAGTCCTGTCATTCCATACATTTCACCTGTCAATCCGGGACTTTGCGACCGAATTCGGTCGTAAAGCGATCGCTATGAATGTCGAGACTGCAGCCCCTGACCACGCTATTACTTCGTTTTAGTTTAGCGTTCTTCCTGACTTCTTCTTTTACTCAGCTCTTATGGTCGTAGCTAGCGTTGCCAGGCGTCCGGATAAAGCCGGACATAGGTAGGCTTTTTGATTGCGTGTCCAGCCAAAATAAACGGTGTCTGGCTTGTCCGGCTTTTGTTAGGCTTTTTACATTTCGCTAACGAGCGAGCAACGATGACTGATTATGACAAAAATCAAAAAAGCTTGATTTTACATACAATTTTTTTGTCGTACCTATTAATACTGAGACACAAAACCCTCAATAATGTAGGGTGTCCGGCCTTTCTACCCAAATGTCCGGCCAAACTGGCTGGTCTGTCCGGCTATTAGGTTTGGCGACCTGGCAACCCTAGTCGTAGCGTGGTGTTAGCCTTCCTCAAGAATTAGGCTATCAAATACAGAATGATTTTTTCAAATCGGATTGGTAGTTCCAGGTATTAGCGCGTTCAAACAAAAAACTCTTTAGCTTTATTATTAGTATAGGAAGGAAGTTATTATAACATCATCAACATAAAATAAGTGAAAAAAAAAACGTATTACTGAAACTAACTCAAAATATACAGACGAATTGAGAACTTCCTCCTTTTTTAAGAAGTCGGTTAAAAAGTGTATTCTAGACTAAGTCAATACTTAGTCCAGAAAAATTCTGAATACTGTGGACAAGAGTGTAAATAATGTGTGATAAGATGACCTGAGGTGGCAGTGGTGGTCGTGAATTCGAACCCAGGCAAGCGCTTTATAATGTGTATATAATTTCATCACCACTGCTCTCAAAACGGTGAAGGAAAACATCGTGAGGAAACCGGCATGTCCTAGAACCAAAAATTCGAAGACATGTGACATCAACCAACCTGCGCTGGGCCTACTCCCTCCCATCGAGAGGAGGCCTGTGTCCCAGCAGTGGGAACATTTTAGGCTGATTATGTAAGAGGGACCTGAAAGATGCTGTTGCCTTTTATACGGTACGCCAGCCTTAGAATAGAAACAATTTAAAGGAAATAATAGGTAACCCTTCGCAGTTTAGTAGAAATGTATGTCTGTGTTAGGTCTCGGTTCATTTAATAAACTTCAGTAGGTCAACGAGTTGAACCTCTGGAATTAAGCATATCCTAAAATTTTGGCAAAACTCATCCTCCAGGATCTACTAACATACATACGTGCTTAGGGAGTAGACCGCCAGATGGCGGCTGTACTCAGAACGAAATCAGGGCTTGTGGCTAAGTAATAACAGCCGCACGGGTCGATCGATCAGGTTAAGCTACGCTTGCCGTGGTTGGTCCGTGGATGGGTGACCATCATTGGTCACGGCTGTCATTTGTGAATCTTTGACAGTCGTTACGGGTCGTCAGTAGCCCGAAATTCTGACAACTAGGTCTCACCAAGGGGTATCGTATTACCCAGAAACTGGGTTGTGGAGGCCAGATAAGCAGTCGCTTCATGTAAAATACTGTTATTCGTTTAGACTGGAAACCGACCTCAATATAGTTGGGAAAAGGCTAGGCAGAAATCTCCCCACCCTAAGCACGAAATCCGTAGTTTCGGTTTCCTATTCCGTATCCCTTACGGTTACGGACATAAGATTAGTCCGCGGTGCGGGAATTACGAATTAACGACAATACGATTTGATAGCTGTCCCTACTCCCGAAGTGTTTTTGCCCATGCGAAAAAGCCGTCGCCGCATTCGTATGTAGGCTTCACTCCGAAGTTTCGAACTGGCTCGTATATCTTCGACGGACTTCGAGAGTAGGCGCTCTAGATTGAAAATACTGGATCGAAACCAGAACCTATTTAGTTTCAAAGACCATGGTACTGTGAAGAGTTGATATGCCCTTCTAAGAAATCAAACAACTACACTGTTTTTTCTTAAAAATAAAATCTAATAATATATTTGACACCCCGTTCTAAATTAGCTTGACTGTTCGAATGGAACCCGCGCTAAATTATAGCCAGCCTGCGCTACATAAGGATGACTTTAGCGGGCTCGTATCTTCGTTGACGAACTTAGAGAGTAGACTCAGGCATCAGGTCTAGGTAGGTAGGCATGACATCTGCACCCTAATTGCGTAACACACGATCAATTGAAATCGGTTTCATTTTGACAGTCCAACAACATTCATTGCGTTATTTACGTGTTGAGCAGACCAATTTTTCGAACTTATGAAGCAATGGATTAGCAATTTGCTTCAAAATGATTCAGATTCCGATTGATCGTGTGTTACGCAATAAGGGTGCGGGTCCGGCCTGCCATCTAATTTGTTCACCACCCTTGATTGGCTGGTAGAGAATGCCTAAGGCATGACTAACTTTCGGGTTTATAATTATTTACATACTTATTTATTCATCTCTTGTATGCACCGTTATGTGCCCATTCCCATTTATAAATGGTGAAACAAAGCAACGTAAAAAACGCATTAAATCAGAACCAGAGAAAATCTGCATCACAATACGAATGTGAAATTATGCCCATAACTTTGTTTATGTAGGTACCTACTGTGATCGGCGCAATAAAAATACAAAACAGCTTACCTACGTCAATTCAAATCATCTGGGATTGTGAATAAAACAACACCGAATGATAACGAGGCTGGATTCAATATTAACAGCGGGGTAATTGACACACCATCAGTAGGAGTGGCTTTTATTTTGACAGGTCAGCAACATTCATTGCGTTGTTAGCCAGACAAATTTTTCGAACATATGAAGCAATAGATTAGCAATATCCTACAAAATGATTGACATAAATAACACACTATCTAGTCAATCAGTCATTAGTCAGCACCCCATAGGTTATTTACCCCATAGACTGGTGATGATCAGATAACCTCTCCCAGCGCCTTAATTTCGTAACACAATTTTAATCTCAATATGAATCATTTTGAAGCAATCCAAATCTTCCATTCAATGCTAATCCATTGCTTCATATGTTCAAAAAATTTGTCTGCTCAACAAACTAAATACCGCATTGAATGTTGTTGAACTGTTAAAATAAAAGCTTGCATGGCTACTTAGCCTACTATGTTAGCTTGAAACCCAATTACCCCGCTGGAATATCGTGTCCAGCGTGTCTTGCTGTCTGCACGCTACAGGAGTTGTTGGATGCTATTGAAGGTGCCAAGTTGGTAGCCAAATTCTGGGCTGACTGTACACAGGGTGGCAGGGACATCGACGCGCAAACTGTAACCATGGATTCAGCACATGAGTTTAGACCCCAAAGCGTCGAAATTTTTCGTCGGTTATTAAAAAAAAAATATTGCTGTTCCATACGTTTTGACCGCGTAGGTGTTACACTTTTCTATGAAACAGAAGATTTTTTTTTGATAACCGACGAAACATTTCTACGCTATGGGGTCTAAACTCATGTGTTGAATCCATGGTTACAGTTTGTGCGTCCATGTCCCTGCCACCCTGTATAGATTGCCATCCACACGCTACGAGGATAATTTACCGCATAGAATAATAAATTATGAAGTCAAAATTTAATACAAATGGTATATAAGCTTAGACATGGTAAAATATGCGCATCGTATAAGCTAGCTAGGGAATGGAAATCTTGTTTAAAAAATTATATCCTTATCCTTGGCTTCAAATCTATGGTGATAGTCAGCTGCATATTGGGAAGGGACCGTGGCTAAATAATAACAGCCGCACAGGTCGATGTGAAGACGGGTGACCATCTTTACATACCGAGACCCCTCCGTGCTTCGGAAAGCACGTTAAGTCGTTGGTCCCGGCTGTCATTCGCAGATCTTTGACAGTCGTTACGGGTAGTCAGAAGACCGAAAGTCTGACAACCAGTCTTACCGAAAGCTCGTGCCGAAAGCTTTTTTAAAAGGCTTTCAAGGCTTGAGAATTCCCCGGCTCCCCCTTCCTCAGAGAGAAACATTTGCCCCCCTTGAGCGAAAACCTGGATCCGGAACGACGCTGGATTACATAATTATGACCAGACTTAGTTAAGCTAGGAGGTTATTAACCCAATTTGATAAAATTTAAATTATGAAGTCAGAAACTTGATAGAGGACACGGTCAGGCTTGTACATACATGGTGAAATAATAATATGTGCATCTTGTAACGAGAAAAACTTGCTGCGTTTTAGACTTTTTTTATCCTTTATGCTTCAAGTCTGTGGTGATGGGCGGCTTAATCTATGTATATACATCCTACTATATATATATATTATATACATATAATATTATAAACGTGAAAGTTTATATGTATGGATGGATGGATGTTTGTTACTCTTTCACGCAAAAACTACTGAACGGATTTGGATGAATTTTGGCGCACAAGTGGCTTATAACCAGGATTAACATATACGATACTATTTATCCAGATATTCCCACGGGATCGAAACTTATGCGGGTGAAACCGCGGGGCGCGTGACAGTCTGAGTGCTGCACTTCTTATTCAGAGAAGGAATGGGCTTGATCACCAAACTGGCGCAATGCGGGTTGGTGATTTCAGACCGAAAGGGTTTCCTCACGATGTTTCCCTTCACTGTCAGTCAGTGATGTCTAAGAATAATTAAGCAACTTAGAAAGTACTTATAACTTTGTTAGTCACATTGGTACTTACATAATCAGCAGGGAGTGGGCTGTAACTGTAATCCACCACGCGGGCCCAGTGCGGGTTGGTACATGTGACACTTCTTCGAATTTTTGATTCTAGAACATGCCGGTTTCCTCACGATGTTTTCCTTCACCGTTTTGAGAGGGGGTTATGAAATAAATTACACAAAGAAACGCGCCTGCTGGGGTGGGAACCCACGACTTACTACTCGTAAGTTGGGGCTGTTACCACTGAGCCACCACTGTTCCACTCATATTGGTACTTGCTGGGTTTGAACTGGCAACTTGGGGCGTAACATGCGGATCCGATAAGAAACTGGCCACCACGACATACCAAAGACAATTTATTTTTCATCCCACCATCTCGGAAAGAGTATTTTTAATCTTCAATATCTGAGTGGAAAAGCCGTTTTTATTCTCTAGAGGATAAAGTAAATTGAATTTAGAACATCGTGTGCACTAAGTTTGTGAATTAAAAAAACATTAAACCTATTTACTGCTACCTCTATGGTGCCGAATATATCATACAACTTTTTTTTAATTTGTTAAAAACTCAGACTCGGAAGTCGGAACCTTCTTGGTGTTCTTTTTTCAATTTGCTTTGTACGCGGTTCTTTACGTGGCATTTTTTCACGTCATTGTTAAACCTTATATTAAAAACAAGAAACTTGAAAACAAGTGAAAAAACTAAAATGAGTGATTCTAGCGACGAGGAAGTTTGCTTGACGCCAACAGAATTGACTGAAACTGTTAATAATGCGCAAATGAGCTTTCTCCCTCAACAATCACGCGAGAAGTATTTAAAACAGTACGATATGTTCAACACGTGGCGACTAGCAAAAGGAGCCAAAACTTTCTCAGAAAACGTTTTGCTGGCATATTTTATAGAATTATCCGAGAACAAGAAAGCAAGCACTCTATGGAGTACGTATTCGATGCTAAAAGCAACAATAAAGATGAAAAAAGACAAACATATCGATACCTATCCTAAATTAGTAGCATTTTTAAAAAGAGCCTCATCTGGTCATCAACCAAAAAAATCGAAGGTTTTCACAGTATCTGATATTGAAAAGTTTCTTAACGAAGCACCCGATTCCGTATATTTGGCGGCAAAAGTAAGTCAGTTGCACATTCAGTATCTACTTAAGTATATTAATCTCAATTAAATAGTATATTTAGTAGATATTGATAGGCATAATTATGCGTTCATATCAATTTTATTCATTTATCTACTACAATACTCTTTACGTTACAGGTTGTTCTTATTATTGGAATAAACGGAGCATGTCGAACTAATGAACTAACACAACTTAATGTCAAAAACATTGAGAAACATTCAGATGACTTACTATTAATTAATTTACCTAATACAAAGACAAAAAGAGACCGCAACTTCGTCATTCGCAAGGAATACGTAACGATTGTTGAGAAATATCAAGCCTTACGCCCGCCTAACACTCCAATCAATCGATTTTTTCTACAGTATCGCAATGGAAAGTGTGTTAGACAGCCTATGGGTACTAATAAAATTGGCAGTATCCCACGAGAAATAGCAACATTTCTTGAACTTCCAGAACCCCTGTTGTACACGGGTCATTGTTTCCGACGAACTTCAGCCACACTTTTGGCTGATTCCGGAGCTGATCTCCTGTCCCTTAAGCGCCACGGAGGCTGGAAGTCCAATGCAGTTGTAGAGGGATACATAGAAGATTCCATCCAAAATAAGTCTAAAATATGTGAAGGCATCGTAGGAGCCATTACACTGAAAGAGCCTCAATCGGATCCTTGGACTGGCCCTCTACATCAAAAATAAGCCGTTATGAAACACCTAACCATCTCCCTCTCTCTCCAACATTCACGCCAAGGGAATCCGATGAATCGGTACAACTATTAAGTATGACAGATAGTTTACCGAAAAACAGTACACAAGTGACTAACACCAATATTACAGTACCAAACAAAAATATTACACTCAATTTAAATTACTGTAGCAACGTTACTTTAAAATTTTCTTAATTATACCTTAGTATTATTCAGTTATAATTTAAAGATTATTCTGTAATACTTACCTGTCATAATGTAGTAATTAATACCTAAACTGAAATAAAAGTGTACCTATCTTGTGATTGTAAACGTTTTTTTTTTGCATTTAGTAATTTCCTCGCTGAGGTGGAATGAAAAGTTACGTGTTGCACTCGAGTGCAAAGATTTTTCACCTCGTCCTCTTTTGATTCCCTCGCTAACGCTCAGGATTCTAATTTTGAATCACTCGCTGCGCTCGTGATTCAATTTTAGAATCCTTCGCTTGCTCGGTCATCAAAATTGAACACGCGGTTAAAAAGCAACTTTGCACTCTTGTATAACAAATAACTATTATCATTATTTTTTATTTTTTCTAGACAGTTCGCTGCGAACCTCTCGTCACAATGGGTCAGCTCTCCCGCACTCTAGAACCCCTCGGCTTAGCACTAGCAGTAGTTCCCGAATTAGACCAGCTGACAGTTGGCGGGCTCGTCATGGGGACCGGCGTGGAGTCTTCTTCTCACATCTACGGCCTGTTCCAGCACATCTGTATGCAATACGAGCTGGTGTTGGCAGATGGATCTGTTGTTACCTGCAGCAAGGTACTGTATAACTGTCAATAAGACCCTGCTTAGGGGTAAAAAAAATGAGAACAGAGATTGGAAGTGTTCTATACATGACATCGAATAACCCACAATTGCTGCAGTCGTGTGTTGCTTTATAATAACCCACAACAACATCACAAATCTATTAAAATCCTTGTTGAATCTATTAGTTATGGTACCAACTACACTGCCGAGCAATGGAAAAGTTCCACCCATAAAATGCCGACAAACACCTTAATATCTCCTAGATAAGATAAGATAAGATAAGTCTTTATTTGCCTTAAACATGGTATAAAGGTGTTACAGTTTGGTAATATAATATAGTTCACATGTTTAGCTATACAACATCGTGTATCAATTGCATGCAAAATAATTAGAATCAATTAGTAAGTAGAAATAAAATGTCAAAGCTATAAAACATTTTCCACAATACAATCATCATAACATAATATTATTTAATGTCAATTAATCTCCACGAACAAAATTAATAAGTCATAATTGTAAACATTATTCGCAACAGTTCTATAACATTACATAATATAACTTAAAGTAAAAAAAAGAAAATCAATAAAATCAATAATTATAAAATTAAAATGTCAAAATTATAAACACTATCGACGACCCAGTATGTCATTATTTGTGAATTATAATTTAATGTCAAAAAAATCCTTAATGTCATAAAAATTATGTTCATTCAGCCATTTAAAGAGTCTGTTTTTAAAAGAAGAATTAATATTAAATAGCAATTTCATTTCTTGTGGAATTTTATTATAAATGCGTACACACATCACCAGAAAACTTTTAGAGTACTTGGCTGATTTAGGAGTATCCTGCAATGCAAGTCTACATGGATCCCTATTACGAGAGTAAATTTGATCGACTTTCTTGAATAATTCCTTATTATTATATACAAAGTTACATATCTCGTAGATGTACAGTGAAGGAAGTGGTAATAAACGAAGCCTTTTAAAATGCGGTTTACAGGACTCGTCAGTACGGATTCCACAAATGGCTCTGATGCATTTCTTTTGCGCGATAAACGCTCTGTTTTTATCTGTACTGTTACCCCAAAAGATAAGTCCATATCGTAAAATCGATTCTATGTAAGCATGGTAGGTTATAATGGCGGTTTTTTTATTCGTCACATTCTTGACTTGCCTGAGAGCATAAACGAACTTATTAGACTTGTTACACAAATTATCTACATGTATTTTCCAATTTAAATCTTGGTCTATGAGTATACCCAGAAATTTTGTATGTGAAACTTCTTTTAATCGATCAATATTAAGTTTGAAATTGTATTTGGCATGTTTAGATTTATTAAATTGTATGTACATAGATTTATCTAGATTGATTTTTAATTTATTTATCTGTAGCCATTCTAAAATGTTGTCAATAGTATTATTTATGTCAATTTCGTGATCAGATTTTAATTTATACTTTTTATCAGATGTCACTATGATTGAAATGTCATCTGCAAATAATGTACATTTATGATTGACCTGCTGTGGTAAATCATTTACGTATAATAGAAACAATAAAGGGCCTAATACACTCCCTTGTGGTACACCGCAATTTTTTACTTTGAGCTCAGAGGAATATGAGGTTAGTAAATCTTCATTTACTTTACTAATAGCAACGTATTGATTGCGGTTACTTAAATAAGATGCAATCCACTGCAGTGCTAAACCTCTTATTCCATTTCTTTCTAATTTTTCCAATAATATATTATGTGCCACAAAGTCAAATGCTTGAGATAGATCAAAAAATAGTCCTGTCGTGAAGTGATTGTTATTTAAAGACTTCAGGATATGGCTCAAAAGATTATATATGGCTAATGTTGTTGACTTGTGCTTTTGAAATCCGAACTGTTCCTTTGCTATAATATTGTATTTGCTACAAAAGTCGATAAGCCTTTTGTGCATACATTTCTCAAATAGTTTTGACAAGATAGGTATAAGGGTAATTGGACGATAATTTTTAACGTCTTTTTTGTCGCTTTTCTTGTACAAGGGTTTTACAACTGATAACTTTAAAGCATCAGGAAAAGTTCCGGTCGAAAATGAAAGATTAATTAAATATGTCAATATAGGAGTTAATTCTACTCTGCACGCTTTAATTATTCTTGTACTAAGTCCATCATATCCTTCTGAGTTAGTATTATTTAAAGCCATTATTTCTTTTTTTATTTCATCTTCAGTCATAGCACCAAGGAACATGGAATTAGGAACTAAAGCGTTATTAAACTTATAATAAACTTGTAAGTTATTAAATGTCACAATGTTAGTCGAGTCAATAAAATAATCATTAAACGTATTCGCTATGTCAGTGGGCTCAGTCAGTATTGTCTTATCTACTTCTATTTCCGAAATATTAGTGTCGCATTTTATGTTCCCAATTTCATGGTTAATGACAGACCACGTTGCTCTGCATTTGTTTTGACTATTTTGTATAAAATTAATGTTTGAATTCATTTTTGATTTCATAATGCATTTGTTGAGAATCGATGAATATTTTTTATATCTTATTAAGTACGACCGAGTTTTTTTTTTATAATAAAGATACCGCAACGATCGTTTAGTTTTGCAACTATTTCTAAGACCCTTACTTATCCATTTTCGTTTATTTGCATTAGAGTTATTAATTTTAATTTTAATTTTAGGGAAGCATAAATTATATAATAGGCATAAAAACTCGTGAAATTTATTGAATGCCTTGTTTAAGTCCGTTTCGAGGTGCGTTTCTGACCACGATATACTTGCAAGGCAGTCTTTGAATTTTTTCAAGTTTTCGATGCAGTAATCCTTTTTATAAATAAAATATGATATGGTTCTTGGACTTTGTTCTTTTATTGGAAACTCTAAGAACTGTGCTGTGTCGTGGTCTGATAAATGCAAAGGTAGAACATCAGCAGATGTAGTTTTTATGTTACTAAGTATGTGGTCTATACATGAATCTTTCCGAGTGGGAACATTAATATGCATCTTTAAGTTATAGTTACTACATAAATCTTTTAAATAGTTAGTGACCTTACTTGGTTTCAAGGTATTTATGTTAAAATCCCCAGTAACAGCTATTTTTGTACGTGACCCATATCTTTTAAATGTTTCGCACATTAATTGGTCGAACTTTTCTATAAATATATAGGGGTCAGACTTTGGTGTTCTATATAGACACACTATCAGCAATTTGTGCAAAGGGACTTCAATACCACATGCTTCGAATGAATTTTGTGTTGAATATTTTTTTATGTGAGGAGGCTCATTATATACTATACCCTGTTTGGCGAGAATACAAGTTCCCCCTCTTTGTTTGTCTCTACTAAATGCCGCTGCTAAGGCGTAATTATTAAGTTTTAAATATTTCTCATTCCCCGCACGCAAAAAGGTTTCAGACAAACATAATATGTCTGGTTCTTTATTCTCGTCTCGTAATTCTAGCAAAGTTAGTTCCAGTATTTCCTTTTTTGATTGAATACTAGCGATATTTTGATGCATTATTTTGAAAGTTTTTTGTTTGCCTGTAGCACCGTTGTTATTCACGAAAAAGCTGTTTCTTGTTTAAAACTTTAAAATAATGTGGAATAGTACCTTTTTTTGCTTTATTAGAAACAATATCAGGACCATTTGCAGCATCACATTCTGCCTGGCGTCGTGCAAAGTAATAAGGGATTGTACCCCTTAAAGTACTTTTTCCCTTGACGTCAGATTTCTTACAATTTAATTGATTCCGCAATATTAATTTCTTTAGTTCCTTAACATTCAAATACTTCTTTTCGTAGTCATAACAGTCAATAACATGGTTTATTAATTTACATGTATTGTACAATTTATGTTCAGAGTCAATAAAGTTACAATATTTGTATTCATTGCAAATATTACGTATAGTTTGGTTCAAGTTATAAATTTCTAGATACATATTCTTTAATGGGCTCAAAACTATTACCTGATTATCACTGAAAATATTAAGAATTTGACGTAGTTGCGAAGATAAGATCTTGATGTCATAGTCATTTTCACCCACACAAAGGATAAGTTTATCGCTACTTGATATTGAAATATTTTTGCAATTCTTAACTACTTCACTAGCGAGCGCGTGTGGTTTCGTTTCTGACGTCACAACGTATTTAACATACGACGTAGTCGCTCTCGACCGCATCAACGCAGATGAAAGTCCAACACTTTGTTGTGTGCCAAAGATGAAAACCTTGTTCGTGTGGTCATCATGCAGTACTACGTCAGATGTAGTCATATTTTTCTGAAATTGCATATCTCTTTCGCTTGATTCTAATTGCATTTGAAGCTTTCGAATTTGATTATTGAGATTTGCAATTTCGTTTCCAGCTAGTTCTAGCTGATTCTCCAAATCTTCGACATTTTTGTGGAGATTTACAATACTCTCACTTAGCTGTAACTTTGTATCTGAAGCGTTACATGTACGTGTCAATACGTTTCTAGGAGGCGTAAAGAACGCCTGCATATTTGAGTGTAGCAAAGTATATGCATTTGCTTTTTTTGCACCTTCGTCGACGTAATATTCTTTTTGTGGAGATTGGCGTAAGAATCCTTTTAATGTCATGTTATCTTTTAATAATTTATCATTCTGTTTACGGAGCTCATTGTTATCAAGTATGACATTTTCAAGTTCGTTCTGCGAACTTTTTAGTTCCATCTGAAGGTGTTCAATCGATTCCCTGAGCTCATTGCTTTGCATTGAGTCGATTATTGTATAGTCCATACTTCTTGACAATGTTTTATCAGTCATGGCAGTTGACTCATCGTATATATGATCCATTTCCATTGTCAGTATGTGTGAGTCATGTGTTTCCGAGGTTGTACTCTTTGGAGTGGACCAGGGTGTAGACTCCTCTGACACGCTAGGTGTGATATATCCAGTTGGTTTAGGTGACGAGTGCTTTTTCCTTAAAGTCACATTGGATACTCCGGGACTGGTTGTATTCTGCTCTTTTGCTTTCTGAATGCATGATCTGCATACCCACTTAAATTTCTTCCTTTCTTCTATATTTTTTAGGCGATACACTTTCTCCGGATAGCCAGCACAATCAAATTCAAAATGATTGTTACATGTAGTGCATAATAACGTGCTTTTGTGATCAACTTGTTTTTTGCATCTAAAACAAGTAACAAATAGCGGCTCCTTGCGGCCACTGTTAGTGCATTTAATTTTCGACCCCATAATGTCTGCAACTATTTTTATTTAATTTTTGTTTTCCCCAAATCGGGGTAATTTTTTTGCGTGTACAACACTACGTTAACTTTTGTCAGACCTGTTCTTTGGTGGCAACACCAGTACTCTTTACCCGTATTCAATTATGAATGAGTACTCGCAATTTAAATTATGTTATTTAAAACACAAAAAGAATCGCAGCTCGTGAGTTCCGAACCGGCACTCAGTCGATCATCAATCCAGCTTCAGATAGACAGGCCATAGGAACGATACGCAAGATGACGAAAAATGTGACTGCAAGCTGGTACTTATTTCAAATGGTCGAGGAGTCGTTAAACATGATTCATCAGAGTGGAATTTTTTCTTCACATCACCAAGTTCGTTTTCACTTATCACAAAAGTTTTTGGTCGTTTGTAAACACTTTGTCACTTAGTTAATAGCGTTTTTATGCCAACAAAATTGGTTTGTTACCCTAAACAATGATTTTTAGTCTTTTATTCAGTTTAGCACTTCACATAACTTGTATTCACTTATTTAGTAAATACCACATAGTTTATGTAGATAACGTTTGTGCACGTACTTCACCACGTAACCGATATATTAAACACCATTTAATTGTTGTTTTAGATAATTTAGTAATTTTAAAGTAATTTAATAATTTGAGAGCTAAACTTTAGATGTTTACACTATCAGCGCCATCTAGCGTCTAAGACATATAATTTAAAATTTGAACTCAATATTTACGTTTTTAGTTGGTAATATTCTGATGCGCTGTTAAATGGTAAGTACTTCAATATTGCAGACGGCGTCATTAAGCTAGCCTTTCCCGTTTATGAGTAATTTGGTGCTTGTCACTGGAACTTTTTCATTGCTCGCGAGTGTATTTTTAGTTAAAAACTTAGCTCTAACCTGTTTGTCTCCAGGACAATAATTATGTTAGAATTACTATCTAACTTGTCCTTATTTAGTTTATCAAAATGGGTTGATTAATGATAATAATTATGTATAAGCATAATCAACCCATAATGTTCCCGCTGCCGGGACACAGGCCTCCTCTCTGTGGGGGAGTGGGCCGTAATCTACCACGCGGGCCCTATGCGGGTTGGTAGATGTCACACGTCTTCAAATTTTTGCCATGCCGGTTTCCTCAGGATGTTTTCGAAAAACTTAAAAAAACGATGAACTTGTTGTAAAAAAACTAATGTGCCAATTTTGTGATCATCAAAAAAGAACTGATGGTTTCCAAAGACAGTTTCCTCTTATCTCGTATAGAATTGGATATATACACCGTAAAATTTGGATCGTTTTAATCCTTAAAAGGGGTCATTGTACTCATTATTATGAACATCTTTTACTACGGGACCAACCCTGAAATCGTGAAAAAAAAATCAGTTGATCCATACATTATGTCGAGTTATGCGAACATAAATCAACTGATCAACTGATTTTTTTTATCCAATCAAATCATATATTGTGTGATTTTTGATGATAAATACAACATAGGTCTTATAAAATATTTACCTGCTCAAAATTCTACCCATCATCAGCCTCTTCGGTGTATACAGTAGATACTCCCAGTAAAAAAGACTGTTCTTATCTAGGTAGCTAAGGTTATTAATTTTTCATTTTCCAGGACGAGAACCCCGACCTTTTCTACGCAATTCCCTGGTCCTACGGCACGCTCGGGTTCCTAACGTCTGCAGTCATCAAAGTTGTTCCTGCTAAAAAGTAATTATGTCACCAATTGCGTAACACATTAATAGTAGCAATGGCTTTCATTTTGACAGTTCAACAACGTTCATTGCGTTATTTACGTTGTTGAGCAGACAAATTTTCCGAACATATGAAGTAATGGATTATCTATATCCTTGAAAATTATTCAGATTGAGCTTAATATTGTGTTACGCAATTAGGAAGCTTAACTGTGCCTCATCTATAAGTTTAGACGTCAGTAATGCAGAATGGGTTATCTGCTGTCACAATAAGCGCTTGGTGCGGCTTCTAATGCCGAATTGGTCGCTCATATTACTAGTTTTATTTATTTCTGCTTCGGACGTCATTATTGTTGTTATAGGCTATAGTGCACAGAGCTACGAGCGACAAAAAATTTAGAACTAAAATCTACAATCTTAAGTTTCATTTCACGCTGTTTTACACAATCTCTAATCGTTAACCTGCTGCAATGACAAATGCAAAACGTTTATGCAATTCTGTGTGATAAAGTTCAGGTAATTATGAAAAACCGCTTACCGTCGTTCAGCTGTTTTACATGACGGAGTTGTTTTGTAAAACAGCTAGCGGTTATCTAAAACAGCTAAGTAAGCAATCCATCTGCGACATGTTAGTACATGTATCAGCAATAAAGTAATGTTCAAGTGTGTCCATGAATGATTCATGGACACTTTTGGACAAATGTTCAAGGTCAAATGTGAAATTATTATAAGGCACCGGTCCATTCCATAAAGCGTAGGCGTTCGTCAAACGTACTAACACGCTGTGGTTTAGTATTTTTATCTGACGAAACGACGCGCGCTTTTCTTTTGGTAAGCAAGTGTACCCAATTAAAGCACGCGTCCCTTCGTGGGTTAAAAATACTGTAGGCGTTGTCTCTGCGTCTTCATCCTATTGAATTGATTTTCGCAGATTGTTGCTTTTAACAGACTACATGGCTTTATGATGCAGAACTTCTTGACATGGATTCATTTTTACAACATCCAAACTCTTCGCATGTTATTTTTTTCAAGACTATCATTATCAGAATCGCTCAAAGAGTCAAACTTAAGACCAGTATTGAAAAGGAAATCGATATTTAAAGCTATTTTTGCCTCTTTTCTTTTCTTACTATGTAAGTTTTCGTCTTGACCTTAACCTTTAGATCGGTAACCATATTCTAATGACCTTGGACTTCCTAAATTACCTCGGTCATGCTATAATTATATTATTGCTCAGTCACCCACGCGACCATTATCGCCGAGAAATCTTATGAGGCATAAAGGGGAAAAAGGGCTAAATTTCTACAGTTTGGGAGTTTGACAATTCAGAACATATATAACATACATACATAACTTCAGGCTTGTGTACCTCGAAGAGTTAGGTAGATAGATGTGTTTAGTACTGTCAGGGAAATGAATTGTTAAGCAAAGTGACTACCAGCATGAATTGTCCGTATATGCAAGTCACAACTACTTATCATTCTTTGTCAATTTTATGAAACGACTATAACGCGGCAAATTGACGTCGGGTGTCAATTTGTTTAAAAATTATTTTACCTTAATTTACATCCACCAGTCATTTTTAATAGATTGGTCGCATTTAATAGAGGGCGAGCCTATTGCCATAAATAAAATATTTGCTGAGTCTAGTTTTAAACCGTAATAATGTATTTTTAAACTGATATACAGATATAAATTCTCATCTAATCTTGTTCTCCTTTCTTATCAGATACATCCGCCTCGAATACCACCCTCACAACAAACTGTCAGATCTATCAAACCACTTCATCAAGGAGTCTCTCAAAGACAAGCCGCATCAGTTCATCGAAGCGTTGCTGTACACCAAGGAGTCAGGAGTACTCATGACTGGAGATATGGTTGATGAGGTTGGAGATGATGGGAAGGTAGTGTAACTGTTTAGTATGCTCTTTCGTTCTAGCCTGTAACATCCCAGAACCAAGGGCGGATCCCGAGGGGGAGGGGGTCATAAGGGTCATTAACCCCCATGGCTTGTGCCTAGGTCGACCACACATAATTTTTCTAATTTCATTGTCATTTGACATTAACGTAAATAGCCTATTGAGGAAATGAAAACTTATAACACCCCTCTGTTTTTGTCGGGGGTTAAAAATGCACCTCCCTGAAAAAATCCTGCCTGTTGCGAGGCCCGTGGCGTAGGAACTGGAAGTGTATAATTAATTACGCACGTTGTGCTTGTTCTTTTTGCTGTCGTTATTAATTTGTTGCAAAATATTATTACAAATACCTACATAGATTGACAAGTTCGGAAGTGCTTTATTTTGTTTTGTCGCCCGGGCTGCGACAGTCTCCCGTGTATGTCGGAAAACATCCCACGGGAACGAATTATCGGGATTAAAAGTACCCTATGTCAATGTGTTAACCCAGGTTACAAATAGAACATACATCAAAACAAACAGACAAACGGGAAAAAAAAATCGAAAAATATATTTTCGACATCAGACTCGTTCCCACGCCTCGTGGCAATTTCTTTTCTTCAAAAATATTCAATGTACAGTTTTTTCTTCGTTGCAATTTTATTATATGTATAGTATGTTTTCTAGTTCAACGCCATCGGTAAGTGGTACGCCGAGTGGTTCTTCACGCAGGTGGAACGTTACCTGATCAACAACCGCTCAGCAGTCGAGTACATACCTCTGAGGGACTATTACCACAGGCATACTAGGAGCTTCTTCTGGGAGTTACAGGTAAGCTCCATAGGTTTCAGTTATTATTATCAGAAAAGGGCATTTCCCCTACGGACGTTTCACGCCACGGAAAAGACAATGAGTTACCAGAGATAACCACTTATCGGAACTTACAGCGAAGATTTTCTTCTTAGCGTGTCGATAGCAATCTAAATGGACTCGGCCCAGAATTCGGCTACTTGTTTGGCGCCATCACCAGCGTCCATCAGTTCCCGTAACGTGTAGCTGACAGGACACGCAGATGAAGCACAGCGTAGATGAAGCAGCATTTCTTAAATTATGATTTTAAGAAAACACGACGCGTTTTCTTATTTCAGGGCTTATAATATAATTTGCGTTGTTCAAAAGTCTAAATTAATTATTAGTCACAGATTTCGGCTGGTCTAACTTTGCGTCATATAAATATTTCTTCTTTTCGTGTCGATGCTATTCTTCTCCATTGTTTTTTTTTTGTTGTTTTAAAATTTTTGATGAAGCCACATTTTACGTAATTTGGGCGACTCACTTTGAGGAGCGTAAATTATGTCCTGAAATATGATGCGCCGACCCCAAGTATATTGACATTTAGGGATGGGTGATCCCATGAAGACTATGATGATATGTGGGTAACTGAGTAGGTACTTGTATTATTAAAAAGTATATTTTCTCGATTCCAGGACATCATCCCATTCGGCAACCACCCGATCTTCCGCTACCTCCTAGGCTGGCTGATGCCCCCAGAAGTATCCCTTCTCAAGCTGACCCAACCAGAAGCAGTCACCAAGCTGTATGACAAGGCGCACGTCATCCAGGATATGCTGGTGCCTGTGGAACATCTGGAGAAGAGCATCGACGTGTTCCATAAAGAGATGGAGGTAGGAAACAATTGGGTGTTGGTTGGTGGTGTTTTAAAACCTTGATGCCAAAGATATTTCTTTTATATCAAGCACTAAAAATAAGAGGAGTTGTAAAGGGGCGCGCAACACGGCCTTCAAGGTTCTCGATGATTCTGTAACAGATTTTTGATAATCGCCATTTCGATTTTATAACTTTGTATGCATTTTTGTTTACAATTATTTTAGTATTTACTCATAAAAAATGACAAATTACCAATTATTGTCTATTTGCTTAAATATTTTTATTTAAGAGCAAATGTTCAAAATAATTATAAATACCAACGATTTAGTACTTGGCTGAAAAAAAAGTAATAATAGTACTTTGGTTTAAATTTAATAAAATAGTCACGAAAAATCATTGGAAATCCGACGTTGCCAGCCTGCAAGAGAGAAACGCTCTTAACTAGTGCAAATAAAACGTCATATCACACTGTCGCTAAGTTAAACTTAACTACTTTCTGGCGTGGCTTTTGGGAGGCTGTGTTTTGTTTCTTTAGGTTCCGCCTTCTTGCGTTACTGGACACAGATCACCCTGAAGCTCCCTCCTAATTCAAACCATTCTATTGTAACTTCTATTTATTTAATTAATTAAGTAACTTCGTTACCCAGGTGTACCCGATTTGGCTATGTCCATTCAAGGTGTTCAACCACCCGGGACAGCTGAAGATCAAGACTCAAGCGGAGTGGAAGATGTTTGTTGATATCGGCGTCTATGGCGTGCCTAAAGCTAAAGGATATGAAACTGTAAGTTTCCGCTTTTCATAGACATTTATATAACACCTAAGTTCCGTCGAAGCATGCTCCGGAACACTAATGGCTCGGACGGGAAATTACCTGCTGGTCTGTTCTGTAAAAAACTCTCACTTCGGGAAAAATTATGTTGTGTTATGCTTTTCATAAGACACTGATTAGTTAGCCCAAACTCCGAAAGGTCTTGATGCTCTTATTGTTCGCTCTTGCTGGGGAGTTCGTTGCGTGGTTGCGACACTTCTTTCCGGCCAAGCGTTTTGGAGGCTGGGCTTTGTAACTTTTAACGTTGGTTCTGATGTGTAGACCACAAATGTCAAAAAAAAAACTTTTCCCACAGAAACCATCAACCCGTTGCATCGAGTCCTTCGTCACCCAACACGACGGCTTCCAGATGTTATACGCAGACACGTACACGAGCCGCGATGAGTTCCGACACATGTTCGACCACACCCTGTATGACAGCGTGAGAGACGCTATGCCTCATTGCAAGGAAGCCTTCCCCGAGATCTACGGGAAGGTCAATAGGGAAGTTAGGAAGTAATATAAAAAAAAATGTTAGTGAAATTTCAGAAATAAACTTTTTTTTTTGGATTTCTTTAAAAATAATTTTCTGTAGTGTTATCACTCGGGGGTAGGTACAATGATTCTCAAAATTCTCATTCCGGCCTGACACCTGTCAGTGCTACAATTCTAGTAGCTAATAAAGACCAAATTCGCAAAACACGTATTCGTTTGTATGTAACTGACAGGTGTCAAGCACGTATTCTCTCGTCGGCCGCACTGAAGGTACTCATATCACAATAAAATATTTTTGTAGAAAGAAATGGTTTTATTTATCAACCCCAGAAGATGACAGTCCTTTCAGTTATTTTGCCTCTGATTTGGCATCACAGTCCAAATCACAGTGAGCTTTATTCTCATTCCACCACCTCAACAACCTTACTGACAGTCTGCCAAAATAATTGTGATCTTTATACTCGTTACAATAAGGTTGCTGCTAGGTTGCTGCTGTCAGATGTGAAATAACTGTGAACGGACTCTAACCATCACAGCAACTGTAACCGTCACTTGGCTTCACAGCAGTAATTAGTCGACCAACAATAAATATACTAATTGCCTAAGCACATCACTAAAACGTACGCGCATCACCAGTTGCTTGATATCTCTCGGCCATTACACCTGCTGCTAGCTATCCAAGCGGGTGGTTGTCCAGAATCCTCTGGATTACACAATGTGCATGCCGCAGACGGATTATCGCAGACGGATTGTCGAATCAGCTGTTTTACGTAACCGCTAGCCGTTTTACAAAACTGCTCCGTTATGTAAAACAGCTGAAGGACGTTGTCAATGTTGTTGTGTTTGTCAATGGCTGGAGTAAAGAGATGGAGAAAAAGGTAACAACAACAGACGATGTTATACGCAGACACGTACACTACGCGCTCGGAGTGCCGACACATGTTCGAGACACCCTGTACGACAGAGTGAGGGACATGCTGTTGCACTGCCAGGAACCCTTCTGAGAAATGTAGGGAAATTACAAGTATTTTTTGACAGATTGAGACTGAGATCAGACTGTGAACGGTCTTAAAATTACGAGAATTGCCCCTCAGACTGTGAACGGTCTTAAAATTACGAGAATAATTGTCCCTCAGATCTCAGTCGCAATTTGTCAAAAATACCTCTAATTTCCCTACATTTTTGACAAGTTTTTGACATTGACTGTCGCTGAGATGAGATTGCGACTAGATTTTGAACGCTTTTAATTACGGGAATTGGCACTCAGTTCAGCACCCTAATTGCATAACACACTAGCAATCCCAATCTGAATCATTTTGAAGGATATTGCTAATCCATTGCTTCATATGTTCAAAAAATGTGTCTGCTCAGCAACCAAAATAACGCAATGAATGTTGTTGAACTGTCAATGTGAAACCAATTGCTATTGATAGGGTGTATTACCCCGCTGTTGACATTTTACCTTCAATTAAATGTTTAATACTCCACAAATCTGCTTTACAACGCGCTCTACATAAGTGGCGATGGAAGAAACCATAATTTAATCCACTCAGCACTTCAGTTTTCAAGATTAACCTGCACGCAACTAAGTAGGGTATGCCTTGCTAAACGCAGTATGAAAATATTTTTATTTAAAAAAAAAGACGGTCTTCTAAAAAAGTCTTTGGTTTTGTACTAACGAAGACCCGAGGGGTAATTGCGTACCTAACACACTAACAGTAGCAATGGCTTCCGTTTTGACAGTTCAACAACATTCATTGCGTTATTTACGTTGTTGAGCAGACAAATTTTTCGAACATATGATGCAATGGATTAGTAATAAAATAACCCTTAAAATTATTCAGAATGTTAATGATAGTGTTACGAAATTAGGGTGCCGATGTGAATGGACGCGAGCCTATTAAAACAAATCCTGACTAGGCGAGAATTTCTTAAAAATCCGCTATCACTTTGCAGACCCGGGAATCGAACTCCACACTCAGGATGCCTCCTACGTCTGCAACCAATAGACCATCGACACAGTCTAGGTAAGCAGGTAATAACAATTTACGCTACAAACGATTCTGTTGGCATTTCCTCTGTCTACATTAACATTCAACAAACAGACATCATAATACCGTTACTGCCTACAATAATGGTCAGAATATTCCAAAGGCTCCGGATCACTCCGCAATATTTAGCTAGAGCAGTGGATTTGCAATGGAAACGGCCGCGAGTTGAAAGGTCGTAGGTTCGAACCCTGACAGGCCCTTTGCTTTGTGCTTTGTGTAAATTTTTTCATCACCATACAGCTCTCAAAACGGAAATTATAAGTAAAATGGGCTATTCGTGCGCGAAGTCATGTTGTGTGCGTAGCACGCCCCAGATTGGGGAGTACTGAAAGTTACTAGAGGTAAAAACCAGTAGAAGGAATGGAGTTTACAAGACACACTCTAGCAGAGTAGGCTGTAAACACACGCAGACTAGCAAAAGCCAGAGTATGTCTCCAAGGCGTCCGTATGCCGTGAGGCGGGTAGGACCAGAACAGGAGGGTCGGGAACTCGGGATTATGCTCTCAAAACGGTGAACGAAAATGGAGGAAACCGGCCCCAAAAATTCGAAGACAGAGGATGCGACGGGGTGGGAAACAAGAAATTTCACGGGGACGAAGCGGGCAGAAGATAGTCATTTAATAACTTGGTCCCTTCATAATATTTGATCATGCCTCGTTTCATTTTGCGCTTGTATGATGCCACTAAGTGGGTCTGGTGACATTATAATACAGGTTTTTTTTTTCTAAAACCTACTTCAGGCACCACAATTTGAATTTACATAGTTCAATAGCAATATTGTTAACTGCTACAAAAACATTGTGAAAGAAAATAAATAACGTTTTATCAATTCTTTGTAACTTATGAAGTTATGACTAATAACTGACTGGATGACTGATAAACTTTTGTGCAATTTTATCTCCTTGTCAGTTCCTCGAAGATTACTTACTTGCACATACAGAGGCTTTGATGATTCAATGTGACAAGTCATCATTTTCGGCGTAAAAGGCCTAACTTTGTCAAATATTTGAGTCACATCCTTTGCAGTTTCAGAGAGAAAACCCACTTCACAGAGGTACACGGGTCAAGGTTCAATTGCATAAGTCGATGATCAATATTGCTCTAGTTTTGCTGTTTATTTACAAACTCATAAGCACAACTCGGGTCCTGTAGGAACAGATCTACGAGTATACTACTCGTAATTTAGTTCGTGTAGGGTATGTTCGGGTGAACAAGAATCAAAACTCAAAGAATAAAAAAATAATACAGATATGGGGAAGTGCTGCCAAAACTCACCTTAGAAAACTACAAAAATCACAACAAAATTATTAAAGTCTTATTCAATTATGATTATATAACATCTTCTCAAATAGTTTTTAAAGAAACCAAATTAATGAATACGAGTATTGATCAAATTTATAAATTAAGTACGTAAAATAATTAATAAAAACATTCATGCACAAATAACATTTCCAAAAAGAATGAAAATTCAAAAGCGCATGAAGAGACAGGCTTACCATACTCGTATAATTTTAAGAGCACCGACGACAAACTACGGTAGAAAGATTGTCGCATATGAGGGGGCTCAACTCTTTAACTCTATACCTAAAGTAATTAAGGAATCAAAATCACTTCCAACTTTTAAAAGGCTATTAAAGCACCATATTCAGAATAATGTTTGAATTGTAAGTCTGTACTTTTTTTTATTTTATTTTTGTATAGATTAATTTTAGTTTATAACCTAGCGAAACCGTCGCCTATCTTAATTTTTATGTTTTTCCTCATAGGAGTGAATAATTGTATTCTTTTTTAGTGAAACAAAATATCTTTTAAACCGTAAATGTCCGTACACATCACGATATGCAGAGTGAAATTGAATTCATGGGCATCCTTTTAAGGGATCATTGTAATCATCATTATGAACAACTTTTACTATGGGACCAAACCTGAAATCGCGAAAACAAAAAAACAGCTGATAAGACATTTTGATAAGTTATGCGAACATAAATGTAGGGAACAGCTGATTTTTTTTTCGCGATTTCAGGTTTGGTCCCATAGTCAAAGTTGTTCATAATGATGAGTACAACGACCCCTTAAAAGGATGCCCATGAATGGAAAATCCTACTAATATTATAAACGTGAAAGTTTGTTTGGATGGATGGATGGATGTTTGTTACTCTTTCACGCCAAAACTACTGAACAGATTTGGATGAAATCTGGCACACAGATAGTTTATAACCGGGATTAAAACATAGGATACTTTTTATCCCGATATTCCCACGGGATCAAAGCTTATGCGGGTGAAACCGCGGGGCGCAGCTAGTACGAAATAAATTAGCACAGCCATGCCAGGAAGTTGACAACTACAAGAGCGCCACTAGTGGCGTATTTCTGAACTATGTGGTAGGGGTGAACCCTACACTAATAATAAACATGAAGAGTTAGCTTGTTTGTTTGAACGCGCGCTAATCTCTGGAGACTCCCGCTCTCTCTACCAGTCGGACTTAAAAAAATACTTTTTGCATTTAGTAGTCCAATTCTTGAGTAAGGCTATAGGCTACTAAAAATCACGCTAAGACACTTAGGACCTGGGCAAAAACAAAAAAAGTCAGATAGAACACAGTGAAACTGCGGGCAGGCGATGTGATGCGACAGAGTCGGGAGAACATGAAATTATACGCGGACGAAGTCGGACAGAAGATAGTGTATGTATAAAATTTGATGGACCTGACGGGCAGACACATTGGAAGTCTAAACTGCTAGACTTATAAGAGTCTTATGCCTGTTTTAACTCACACTAAGCGGTCCTATAACTTTTTTTTTTCATATTTGCTTCTTATTAGGTATTTAATGTACGAGTATGAATTATAAAAGTAAATACTGCCCCAAAAAATAAGAAATGACGCGGTATTAGTGAAGGTCAACTTAAAATATGACTTCCTTTAATGTCACCGTATCACAGCGATATTATATTTTATATAGGTACCCATATGCTGTGGATAACGGTGTGAGTTTCACATTTATATAATATCTTTGTTTATGTTATTTGCGCAGACATAATGTGTTACTGTTTGTTTGTCCCAAATAAATAAATAAATAAATAACCACTTCCTATCTGACGCTGAAATAAATGCCTAAATAAAAGCGCGCTGTTGGATTTTCAACGCTCTGTTCAGCGTCAAAAGTTGAAAATCCAACAGTGCCCTTTTATTTAGGTATTCAGTATTGTTAAGTGTTAGTGACAATGGCAATAGAGCGGGATTGCCTCTTATCATACTCCACTATCACTTCGGGAGTCTTCAGTCAGTCAACATGATTTTTTAGGCCATCAGAAAATCTAGTTTTTACAAGAATCCCGACCATGAGATAGCTAAGCATGATGGGTTTAATTACAAACATTGCTTAAAGTTAAGTAATTATTAAGTACCGATTGTTTAACCATGCATTTTTGACGTTTTAAAACGTCTCTTGACTTTAAGCAAACGTTTATAAATAAATGGGTATATCCTGGTTTCGATTCTATAGTTACACCTCTGACTAACCCTTCGGGAAAATAAGCCGTGATGTTATGTCTATGACTACAAAATCAGATAATTTGTAAACTTTAAGGGTCTTACTACAAAAACTTAAACACTTGTTGAACGAGTGTTTAATGACAGTGTTATGTCAAAGTCCATATAATTATGTCGTGTTTAAAAGGTGTTAAACCACTGATAAACACTGTTTTGTGGTAGTCAGGCGAGCAGTTAAATGTTAGATTAATTATTCAGAATGCGATGTGATTGCGAGATCATTAGTTTATCATATGAACATGGTCATATTACTTACTTTGACTATAAATAAAATATCTCATGCAGATCCGGGCAATACGCATATTTGATTAGTCATATACGTCTACATTTCATGTTATTAACGTGATTAGAAATGATCCTAGTCAGTACTTACTTCATAAGAGATAATTTTTCCACAAATTATCTTAGTTTATAAATAGTGGGTAGAGATAGTTTTCCCCACTTATCTCGTAGTTCTATATAAATATGACTTGCCTAGAACATAAAATATCATGCAGGTATACTAATACTAGGTATTCTTATACACTATAAGCTAATGCCCGCGGTTTGCTTGCATCTTAGGGAAACTACCACATGCACGTAGTCGGATTAAAAGTTTCCTATACGTGTATTTAGCTCATAGCCAACCTCCATGTGCGCCAAATTATAAAGTAACAAACATACAAACTCGCAAACATTCACTCTTTCAATTCTTTCCCGACTGACCTAGAATGGTCAATGTTTTAAATGATAGTTGAATTGATAGATAGATAAAACATTTATCTAGTGCACACAAAATACATAGCATAACACACAAAAGTACAATAAAATATATAACAAAAGATACTGAGAAGCCGTGTGCGCGATATGATTTCACATCGACAAAAATATCGAACTTCCATACAAACTTTTATCCCCCTATTTAACGCGATACTGACGACTGCTGCTTGCATTGCTTTAGGAGCTCTTGCGCAAAATTTCATGTTTCTAGACCCAACGGTTGCGGTTTAGGCTGACAGTAAAAGAATAAAAAAAAAGTAGAACAAATTCTTAGGTATAAAATATTTTTCTTTCTTTCTTTCTAGGTAGGTAAGTATGTTTTGCTTTGATCATCATCACCAGCCTAAAGCTGTCCACTGCTGGACATAGGCCTCTCCTATTGCACGCCATTCAACTCGATTTTCGGCAACTCTCATCCAGATGCTACCAGCCATCCTGGGGAGATCGTCGCCCCACCTAGCCTGAGGGCGTCCGACCTTACGTTTACCCACACGTCTACCCCGACGATCATCGATTCTACGGCTAATATGGCCGGCCCATTGCCACTTCAGCTTGCTTATTCTGTTTAATTTGCTAATTAACGTTTTGCTTAAATTAATACAATTCAAATCATGCATGATAGACAGCAGCCAAGTAAATAAGATCTAACAAGTACGTGGTTGGGTAACTGCGTGTTATCGGTCGCACTTGACCCATTGGCCGTGCCCAATTTCCAGCCGGGTACGCACGTTTTTATGTGTTATGTACATTTCACTAATAGCCTAATAGCAGCATTGTTTTGTTAATTGATTAAGTATGTAATTTGAGTGTGAAACTTAAATAGAAGGTGGTTTTATTTTTATTTAATTTAGGAAATGAGGTTCTAATCATGTTAGCTTAATCGCTAACTTTTGCCCGCGACTTCGTTTGCGTAATATCGTTTAGCATCGCATCACCCGCCCGCGCTATTTATTACTCCGTTTTCGCTTAGCATTCTTTCAGACATTTTTCATTTTGCTCAGCTCCTTAAGACCGTAGTGAATAGGGTTGCCAACCCTACTATATAAATATATAATATAGTATCCTACTGTATTAGAGGCCCGACTACTATATTTCTGAAAAAAGTATATAAGTAGTAGGCGAAACTACTATATTATTATATTAGGCATAAAACCCACTAAGCAATAATATCTATTTCTGAACCATTCTGGTATGTCACTTCGAGTTTGACAGATTGTCAATTTCGCGCCTCTCCTCTGAGTTTGTGTTTTGAACATAGAAATGTAAAAAAACAGGTTTTGAAAATAGCTACTTAATGATTTGTTTATGGAAATAAATCAGATGAATAAAATTCTAGATATTCTACTTCCTGATGAAAATTTTTCTTCAAAAAGTACAATTGAAAAATGGCTACAAGTTTTGAGTGATGCAGATTTTGCAAATATTTAATAAATAATATCAATTCCGGCAACATCCGCTTATACAGAGCCTATAATTTCTATAATGAATGATAAATGGCGAGATGAGCTCAATAGGGCCAGTATAAAATTAATTAAAGCAGAGCTAATGGTATTTAGTAATTAAATTGCACTAATAGCTATGAAGGCTTAAGAAATAAAGTATATTAAAACCTATTTTTTTTTCGATATCTACTTTTTTTTTTGGGTAATTATTTTTAAACTACTATTTTTGACAGAAAAAGAGTTGGCAACCCTAGTAGTGAACGTAGCGTTAGCGTTTTCTTCTGACTTGTTTCCTTTTTGCTGGGCTCCTAAGGGCCGTAGCGGGATTGTCCGAAAGGGTTACCGCTGCCCTGGAACATAAAGGGCTAAGGAAGGAACACGGTTGGGTTTTAGTCAGTAAGAGTCTGACACTCCCTTCTGCTCCACCCAGAGCGGGAGGGGTCATTTGAAGATTTCCCATGCTCAAAAAAAAAAAAAAAGGGTCGTAGCATAATGTTAAATAACCTATAATCTTCCTCAAGAATTGGGCTATCAAATGCAAAAAGAATTCTTATCAGCAGACTGGTAGTTCTTTCATTGCTTCACGAGAAGGCACCGGTTTTGGTTAAAAAGTAGGTTCAAAAGTCCAAAATTAAATATTTTTTATCTCATTTTGCAGTTTAGCTAAGCTAGTTCGATCGGTTCGTTGCTTAAAATGGAAGCAAATTATATTTTGTTTATCTCGAATTGAAATTCACTGAATTGGCTATCCTAAATTGTTTATGTTTGATAACAAAAGGTTAATGAACGTTAAAATAATAAACTACTTGAGTATAATTTTAGCATTGGCGAGACACAAGATTTATCATTATTATCATTTATCATCATCATTATTTCAGCCGAAAGATGTCCACTGCTGGACATAGGCCTCCCCCAATGACTTGACTGAAGCTTGTATCTACTTATTGCATACTTCGGCTAAACAATTTGATGTAATAAGGTAGGTAACCTAAACAAGGTCTAATTCAATTTACTGAAAACTTGAAAGGTACACTGTACTCATGTTTATTAGGCGAACATTAATGTATGGAGCATATGATTTTTTTTTCGTGATTTAATTTTTGGCCCCTTAGTAAAATAATGTTCATAATGACAATAAGTACCTATAAGAAGAAACAAGACAAATACTAATAAGATTTAGTCACCTGCATCCGTCAAGGGGGTGATTCTACCCCGGCGTTTTAAAAATGTTTTGCTACGAAACTCTTGTCCGATTCGTGAAAACGAAATCAAATTCCTATACATCAGTAGATAGGCAGACTATTTCGCTGCATATATATATTTTTTATACTATTCGGGTATACGAGTTTCATAGCGATATTTGTTTAGAATGACGTGTAGAATACCATAGAATACCAAATCGCCACCATGTATTTTTTATAATTGCCAAACCAAAATTTAGAGAATGTTAAATGTTAAATCGGCAAAGGGATTTGATGTTTTCAACAAAGATAAAACTCGCTAGTGGGTACTTCGAAAAAGATACACGGTCCAAATTAAACTTGAATGCGGGGCAGGTTCGTGGTTACAGCTTCTCAAAAATAAACACAATTAAAACAACGACTCTCCCTTAAGGCGACAGCGCCAGGGAAGGCCGCAAAATTCAAATTTTCTTACTTTTTTGACAATTTACGGGTCACTATTAGGGTGTCTAGGGCTGTAACTGTCAAAATAAAAGTTATAGCTACTGTTAGTATGTTACCCAATTACCCCGTGGGTCAGTGTAATCAAAATATGATTCGTAACCGTAACAAGAGCAGAGCAGTGGTGACCCAGTGGTAATGGCCGTGACTTACGAGTTGTAGGTCGTGGGTTGGAGCCCAGACAGACGCTTTACTTTGTGTAAATAATTTCATCACCACTGCTCTCAAAACGGTGAAGGAAAACATCGTGAGGAAACCGGTCTGTTCTAGAACCAAAAATCCGAAGACATGTGACATCTACCAACCCGCACTGTGCCCGCGCGGTGGATTATGGCCTACACCCTCTCATTGAGAGGAGTCCTGTGTCCCGGCAGTGGTAACATTATAGGCTGATTTATTTGGTTGGTTGATTGATGTTGTGATGTAACCGTAACAAGTCAAAGTATTTACAGAATTAAAACTCTCCAAGTTTAAATTACCCCATTTAAAAGACTGTTTCATAAGATCATGACATTTGAGGCCATTTCTAACTTAGAGAGATTGATGATTGTAATGATTATATTTCTGTAAATCCGTATTTGTTATTCCCGCGAATCATATTTTGATAACACTGACCTGCGGGGTGACTGCGTAACACAGTACCTAGCAATGGCTTTAATTTTGACAGTTCGTTCAACAATATTCATTGCTTTATTTACGTTGTTGAGCATACAAATTTTTCGAACATATGAAGCAATGGATTAGCAATATCCTTCAAAATGATTCAGATTGTGGTTGAAAGGTGCTGCAAATTGCAAAAACCGTTAAAAATTGGATTGAATATTTTTATATGAAGCCTGGCCATACCTACGGTCGCGCCATTTTGGTCTTATTACGTTTTCTGTTTGCGTTGACGTCAGCTATTGATTTGTATAAATTTCATACATGGCCGCAATTTTGAAAAAAATAAAAACAAAATGTCAGACAGGTAAGTATGCCGCGGATCGTCAAAGCCCTTTGAGTTTTCCGGGCGTTCCTAGCGTATCCCCCTTAATTGCGGTAAACAGGTATGCTCATTACTAGTAATTAGTGCAGTCTGCACGTTCCCTTGCTCCAGGACTGTGTACTTTTACAATGTGCATGCACGAGCGTGTCTGTGCACACGCTGGTATTAATTAGTAAGTAATTAAGCATACATTGTTCACACTTTACTCTCTCTTGGGGCAGGCAGGTAGGTAGGCTTTAGGTGCAACTTGCTTACATGACTTGGTAGCATAAGTTACAAACTTAGATGCAATGCTTAGTTCTTAGTTAGCAAACACATCTGCCTGCATTTTGCCAACAATGGGAATTCTAGTAGTTGGTGTAAGCTAACTTAGAAACTACAGGACAAGCTGTGCCATCATGAGCCTGTGGAGGGGTGGCTACAAGAAAGAAATAGCGAACTTCTGCTATATTATTAGCAACATATCGAAAAAAAATATACCTACACTCCATTTATTATTTTACATAACTCCATCAGAAAAATAACAGTAAAATAACGACAATTATTGTGTAATATTGTTGATATTACTGTACTTTAGAGTCATTTTTTTAATATAAATGGTAAATAGATTACGTTGCTTTGTATTAATCGTGAGATAATAATGGAATTTATTATACGTTATATCGAAGTAACAAAAGGGTGAAAACCGTTATTTTTCTAATGTAAATAGAGTAACTAAAAATCTAATTCTTCTCCCAAATATTAAATTAAACTCGCTCAAACTTTTGTTCAATTATTGCGAAGTCTTCAATATCAACCCTACGGTCAAAAATATTGCGCAATTCGTCATAATCATTGTGCAATATATTTCGATATCGTTCAGGGCCGTCCCTAAACAAAAATAAAATAAAAACCGGCCAAGTGCGAGTCGGACTCGCCCATGAAGGGTTCCGTTACGTTACGATTTATGACGTATTAAAAAAAAACTACTCACTAGATCTCGTTCAAACCAATTTTCGGTGGAAGTTTATATGGTAATGTACATCATATATTTTTTTTAGTTTTATCATTCTCTTATTTTAGAAGTTACAGGGGGGGGGACACACATTTTACCACTTTGGAAGTGTCTCTCGCGCAAACTATTCAGTTTAGAAAAAAATGATATTAGAAACCTCAATATCATTTTTGAAGACCTATCCATAGATACACACGTATGGGTTTGATGAAAAAAAAAAATTTTGAGTTTCAGTTCTAAGTATGGGGACCCCCAAAATTTATTGTTTTTTTTCTATTTTTGTGTGAAAATCTTAATGCGGTTCACAGAATACATCTACTTACCAAGTTTCAACAGTATAGCTCTTATAGTTTCGGAAAAAAGCGGCTGTGACATACGGACGGACAGACAGACAGACAGACAGACAGACAGACAGACAGACAGACAGACAGACAGACAGACATGGCGAATCCATAAGGGTTCCGTTGCCATTTGGCTACGGAACCCTAAAAAGGGGTTAACTAACATTTTTTTTTTATAATTACCCTGGATAGGTCTATTATATCCTGTGTAAGACACAGTGGGTACCTACCTACCTAATGCAGCGGGGTAGTTGCGTAACACACTATTAATAGCAATGGCTTTCATTTTGACAGTTCAACAACATTCATTGCGTTATTTACGTTGTTGCGCAGACACATTTTTCGAACATATGAAGCAATGGATTAGCAATATCCTTCAAAATGATTCAGATTCAGATTAATAGTGTGTTACGCAATTAGGGTGCTGAACGCATGAGAATAGAATGGAATATATTTATTTGCTTTTGAATTATAAAGGAGAATTCTAAAACTCCCATTTTTATCTCAGAAATATACCTACTGTTTACAAAAAAAAAGATTGTTTTCAAAAGTTTTCCCCATTGAACTATAACCCCAGTCGGCCGCGGTGTCATGCGCAGAAATCTTATCAGGCTTGCTGACCCGTCGTGTGCTCCTATCATTACGAAGTAAGACAGTGCCAAAGCTGCGCGGAATCGCTGCTCCTCACTACAACGAACAACTAACTAAATACTAAACTATGATTGCTATAGACGCTAAAAATATTACAGTGATAACACTTTCTGTTTAGTTCGTGCGTGATTTTTTGTAAAATTTTCCAAAATGAAGACTTTATTCGTGTTTAATTTAGTGTTGTGTTTATTTTCGGCGAGTTTTGTCAGAGGTGAGTCTAGATATTTTGATGCAGAACATTTGTTTATATATTGAGAATTCAATGTCACGAGTTATTCGTGCCAATTCAATTTCTATCATGGCAAAAACGAAATCATTATTATCACAAGATCGTAATTTTAATAGATTTTTTCAATTTATATTTGTGTGTATTGAAGCACAAGTAGGTTTTATTTAGCTACTTAACTAACTTACTTTTTTAAGTTAATAAAAAAAAATAAGATAAAAGTATAGAAAGTAAAGATTTAATAAATACTTATGTAGTTCCAAAATATCTTCCATATATAATACTTTTCTTATAGGTACCTATTAAGATACAAATCTTACAGAACTAAGGACCAAATTAAAATGTACCTACCAAAAGTAAGTAGGTATCAGTAATTACAGTAGGGAAGCATAATTTTGAGGTCAATAAATAAACAATCAAGTTACTTGAATACTAACTTGATTATGCCAAGACGATTTAGAAGCATCCCCATTCCCCAGTCAGTTCGATTTAGAGCGCAGTTTGATGTTTCCGATAACTTATGCATAACTTTGGTCAAGAGTTCGACTTTGTAACTTAAACTTAACTTGAACTTGTGATTGGCGTTAGATTTAGGTTTGTTAGCGTTAATTTTAGATCACTTTTAAGTTATTGAATGGGTTTACGGGTTACGGACGTTTAGTTTTGATTCTATAAAGTAGACCAATCTAGGTACCTACTTACTTACCTATAAATAAATCATTAAATAATTTCATTCAAAATAAAATTTAATAAATTATTGAAAGATTGAACAATTAAAAAAAAAAGAACTCCTCCCCTAAGACGACCCACTGACCATAATTCTTTAAAATATACAACACTAGTACAGTGTCCCATAGAGATCTTTAGAACGGTGTACTAATGTACTTTGAAGAACCTTTTAGGTGCTATCTTTTAGTACAATATTCTTTATTCTAGCTTTATCATCTGTCTCAATCTTTTCAGTAAATTCTGACCAAGCTTTCTGAATGTTTTGGGACAGTCATGAAAATCCTGATGAAATAGCACTATAGTATGATCCTTATTTAATCACATGATTAAAGGACGCGAGGATTAAAAAAAATCTAGTAAAATAAATTAACGCTGTGTAAAGGCGCAAACGAATGAGCCAAGTTCGCTAGCCTTATTGCTGCAACACTAGCATTTAGCCAGTACCCAATAAAGTAGTAAAAAAATAATACAAAGCCTTTTCTCTCAACTATGTTGGGGTCGGCTTCCAGTCTTACCGGATGCAGCTGAATACCTGTATTTGAATGACCTCCATAACAGTTACTGGGTAACACAATATCCCTTGGTAAGACTGGTTGTCAGAATTTTGTTCCGAATTTGTTCTGGATATACAGGATAATTTTTTATTCAGTGCGTAAATTTTCACAGGGTGTTCTACCCATGAATATGAACAACTTTCACTATGGGACCATCTCTGAAATCACAAAAAAAAATCAGCTGTTTCTTATAAAAGTTCAATACCTACTCGACCAAAATGTATGAATCTGCTGATTTTTTTTTCGTGATTTCAGAGATGGTCCCATAGTGAATGTTGTTCATATTCATGGGTAGAACACCCTGTAAAAATTTACGCACTGAATAAAAAATTATCCTGTATAATGGATCTCATCCCATCCACGAACCGATCGAGGCAAGCGTAGCTTGACCTTCGATGTTATTTAGCCACGAGCCCCGTACAATCCATAAAATAGTACTTATTAAGACTAAATTCTTATTATTATTGTTTTATTTATTTACTAGCTGCGCCACGTGGTTTCACCCGCATAAATTTCAATCCCGTGGGTATATGGGCATAAAAAGTATCCTATGTGTTTATCCTGGCTATAAACTATTTGTGTGTCAAATTTCCTATAATATATATGTTAATACTGGTTATAAACCATCTGTGTGCCAAATTTCATCCAAATCCGTTCAGTAGTTTTTGCGTGAAAGAGTAACAAACATCCATCCATCCCATACAAACTTGCGCGTTTATAATATTAGTAGGATTTATGCATACAGTCTTAATACAGGTTATGTTTGTTTTGTACCAAATACTCGTAACTAAAAAATAGTATAAAATAACAAAAATCAAATAATTAAATCGATACTGCGGTCTAATCAGCGGTTACAAGTACATAACTTACGAAACTTTATCGAGTGACGTCACAGGCGGATAACCCGGTCACATGAACCCATAGTAGCTTGGGATCGACAACGTGTCATATTTCCACTAATCTGTCGGTTAACGCTGAAACAACAAACAATTATCTGGTACTTAGTACGTACTTGACTACTTCTTAGAAGCAATGATGGTGGTCGGTGGTCGTTTTTCGCAAGTGGTTCATTTTGGACAAACAAACTACTGACACTCATTTGTTTGTTTAGCTGCAGCCGTTTGCGTAGCGTAGCGCGGCGTTTTGTGTAGCAGCGCGTACCTACGCACGGCTACACAATAATTGCACGCTGTCAGTAGCAATAGTTTGGATTTTGACAGTTCAACAACATTGCATTATTTACGTTGTTGAGCAGACAAATTTTTCAAACATATGAATCAATGGTTTAGCAATAACCTTCAAAATGTGATTTATACTCGGTTACACAATTAGGGTAGGTTCCTAGTATTGTATAATTGTATAGCACATGTGTGAGTACTATGTACATACTATAAAGCTACCATTTACTAGGTACGTCTTTCATTGACTTGAATGTGCCCTGGCAGCAGAGAGTATGCCATGCTCACTCAAATGTCTCGCTGATGGTGGCGCATGTGTTGGATCATTTGGCTCCCTTCAAAATGGTTGAGTTGAATGGTGCTAATTCATGCGTCATGTTCGTGAACGGGCGCCGTCAGTAGGGACTGGTCATCTCTTTGCGGCCATGGCTTATTTTAATTTATTTAATATTTGAATTGTTCTTATTTTTATTTTTTTTAACTTTTCATTACGGACGCTTTTAACGTTCTGCATCGTTCTCACATGCAGAATTTCTAACATGAATGATGTAACCAATACTTTGTAACCATATTATATTGATTTAAAAGAGTGTCCATGGAATTTCTTGCCCGTTCTTCTCCATAGGTACCTACGCTTTGGAATGGGCAACTAGCATCATTTTTCTGACTGACCGACCCCTTGACAATTCATGACAAGAGTTTTGAGTTTTGATTGTACGAAAAACCTATACAATGTGAGGTCAGCTAAAACTGGAAATGTATCAAACTCAAAGCATTTATTTCAAACTAGCTTCTGCCCGCGGCTTCGCCCGCGTGGATGTCGGAAATTATCCCACGGGAACGTGCTAACAGGATAAAATGTATGTGCACCAGGATGCCATCTATCTCGCGAGCCCTTTGTGGCTAATTACAATAGAAAACCAATTGTGTCTCATTAATGGTGATTAAGAGGGTACCTATATGATATCTTTACCTAAGTACCTACCTAATTAAAAAAATAAATAAACTCAATAACAGAAAATAAAATACCTACCTACCTAAATAAACCTATTTATGACGATAACTAATCTAAACTCAATCATCATGTGCCTAGCCTTTTCCCAACTATGTTCAGGGCCGGCTTCCAGTCTAACCGGATGCAGCTGAATACCAGTATTTTACATGGAGCGACTGCCTATCTGACCTCCACAACCCAGTTATTGGGTAATACGATACCCTTGGTACGACTGGTTGTCAGACTTTCGGGCTTCTGACTACCCGTAACGACTGTCAAAGATCCACGAATGACAGCCGGGACCAACGGCTTAACGTGCTTTCCGAGGCACGGAGGTGTCTCGGTATGTAAAGATGGTCACCCATCCACAGACCGACCGCGGCAAGCGTAGCTTAACCTGACCGATCGACCTGTGCGGCTGTTATTATTTAGCCACGGGCCCCTCAATCTAAACTCAATAAATAAGCAAAATCTCTAAAAACTAATATCTATACGAATGACTATCCTACCTAACAGTATTATAAAATAACCTACGGTCACTACGTACACTATCAAATATACTACCTATACTTTAAAATTAAAATCTATACCTACGACTTATATAAAAATAAACCTAAATAACTCTAAAAAGTAAAAGGAATAAAAATGAACTCCACTGCGTGTGACCTAACCTACGACAAACTTATTATTTGCGGTTGGTACAGTAATCGGATCTAGGGATCGAACCGCAAAATTAAGTTTGTTTTTTATTGTATATACTTTTCGGGGATAAAAAGTACCCAGTGTGGTGCCCAGGATATTAAAGAATAATTATACCAAGTTTCATCGTAATCGAACCGGTAGTTTTTGCGTGATGCCTGAACAAACAGACAGACAGACAGACAGACAGACAAAAAATTTTTTAATCACATTTTTGGGTTCGGTGTCGGTCTAGTAACACCCCCTGCCATTTATTTTTTTGATATTTTCAATGTACAGAATTTTCACTTCTACAGATTTATTATAAAGAAGATAAACCAATTACAGGCACTTTTGAATTGTCAAGGGGTCGGTCAGTCAGAAAGAAGTATAACTTGATGTGTCGCCGTGTGTGCCTACCGGGAGCGCTTATTAGGCTCAATTATTATTTATATTGCCGTTGGACGGAATGAAAGCGATTTTTTTTTGTACAAAGCATAATGTACTTTATGTCAAAAGTGTAACGCACAAATTATACATATACACAGATCCGCACAGGTCACGCATCTTCTGGAGAATCATCACGCATTCTCGGGAATTCCGGCAGTAATAAGCTCGTCTCTAGTTTGTACGTTAGACAATTGACATAAAGTTCATTTTGCTATGTATAATATCGCTACAAAAACTCGCTTCCACTTCGTTCCGCGGCATTGTAAATTGAGCCTTACATTAAGTATATCATATTTTATTCGTAAGTAAATACATATTTGGCATGTCAAAATATTCCTAAATACAGAGGTAAGTTCGTACTTTTTTATCAAACAATTTATTTCTCTCTACATATAGAGTGACGATTAGGTTATCACATTAATTGGAACCACGTATTATTTTAAACATACACTAACTTCTGCCCGCGATTTCGTCCGCGTAAAGCAACTTTCTTATTTTTTTTTCCGTAACGACCTTCTACAAAGTATTTTTGCTTAGATAATTTAAAAAAAAAAATTGATGTAATCGGTAAAGTCGTTCACAAGTTATGGCGTAACTAAGGGAAATAGGGATTCATTTTTATATATCGCCGCGGGACCTTTTTCTTCGTTTTAGTATTCAACAACATTATACGTATAAATGATTACCATTACATGTCAATCATATTTTAAAAACTAGGCGAGGTCGGCGTTTCCTATCTGACTACTCTGCTTTTCGGCGCGAAAGGCCGAAACAAACTCACAACTCACAGTCCTTTATTAAAGTTTAGACATAATCTTGTCCAGATCATGCGAAGACCATGTAGATTGGTGTCTGAAATTGTCTTTTGAGGAAAGAACCACACAGATTGAGTGAACCTGTCCACTCAGTGCTCGGATTTGTCAGTACCTAATCATGCAGTTCAACTCATTCGCTGCGTCAGCGAACGGTCTCCGCGTTGCTGAATTTTGTGTCAAACAAATTTAAAAACGATGTCTTTTTATTTGTGTTATATTTATCAACGACACGTTATGAAGAAGAAGCTCAACTCAGAACTTAAGGAGCTCAACGATTCGACGAATAGTTCGTACGTACTTTTTCATCAAACATTACTTCACTCTACATATTACCTATATGCCAATATTTGTTGCTAAATATTTTTTTGCATAATTTACTTACGGAGTGAACTATCGAAATTTCTTACAACTTACACCTACCAAATTTACAGTCACTAATTTAAGTCTACCTTAGTAATTCAATAAGCTTAATTGATTCTTTTGCTTCTAACAAAATCGGTCATTAATCTTCAGTTCGGTAATCCAATCAATTTATAAATCGTAGTCTGTTCAATTAATTAGAAGTTGGTACTTGTAAGTAGGTTCGTTATTTCGTAGCCATCCTACCTACTTCACCATGATCTTATTTTCAGTATATCCTTCGACATTTTCTGTAGTAGTGACTTTTACGCCAAGCCTGTTTATTTTAATAGGCTCGTCCCTATTACATGGTACTTAAACATAACTGGCGAAATGCGGATGTAGATACCTAATATAGATACATCTCTGCAAAATCCAAATCAAATTAAAAGTCATTTATTCAAATTAGGCTGAGAATCAGCACTTTTCGAACGTCAAAATTACAAAAGACAGTCCCCCAAAAACGCCCGCCCTTCACCACTGCCTAACCCTTCTGGGTTTACAGGCACGATGTTATGTGTATGCGTGTGTGTCAGTTTATATTCAATCTGATACCTATTTGGATGTTCTATATAAAGTCCGTCCGTATTTCGTCTTCAACTTTCGGCAGAAATATTCATTTTCCGAATTTAGTTTTCTTTTTCGGTCGGACTTATAGAAACTAAGTAAGTAGTTGAAGAACAACTTACCTTGAGTGGTTTTCGTGACATTTCGCCTACTCCATTAGAGCTATCTATAAAACGGCCTAAACATGATCTCTATCTGTTTGTCCTAGATAGACTACAAGCAAAACTTACACACTATTGAACTGTTTCTGTTATATTTTATGATGATTGATGAAACAATTACCTAAGTGGTCGCTCACCCCGTTGCGGAAAAGTATTGTTAACTTACAAGTTCTTTTATTGCGAGGAGTACGGAGTTTCAACAGTACCCTAATTTCGTAATACACTTTCAATCAGAATCAGAATCATTTGGAATGATATTGCTAATTCACTGCTTCATATGTTCGAAAAATTTATATAAATAAAATAAAATAACTTTACTTCAGACCTTGATCCATATGATGTTAGTAATACACACTACTTATAAGCTATGTTAGTAACAAACGAAAAACAAGATTTAATTCGTATATCTGCTGTACACGTATATAAAAGCTATTGCTATTGCTACTTAGTGTGTTGCACAAATACTCTGTACAGGGGAAGTTAGGCTGTCACTTCCGCTGTACAGTCGAAACAAACCAAAATTGACGAAATACCTAGAAAGGTACTAGGTACTAGGCTAGACCCTTCTACTCGTGTGACTGTGTGCGTGCATAGATTTGTAATGTGACCACAATTTTCTCCCACAATCAGTATAACTAATTTAATAATAATAAACAATTTTTTATACATAATAGTAAAAATTCGGTGTAAGTATGTGTTATGACAACTATAACACAATATTCTAATTGGGGTGTTTGATGAACTATGTTGTATATATAAAAAAAGGATAATAAAGATTTACAATTATGATGGTGTTTGTTTGTTGTTTTTTATAAAAAATACGCTGCCTCCCCACACTAGGAATTTCTCCTGTATCGTGGGTGCGTTTACATACATTTAAACTCACATACACAAACAGCCAGACCCGGAACAAACACTTGTAGGCCATTCAAATATTTGTTCCGTGCGGGAATCGAACCCGCGCAGCAGTCAATCGCTGAACCACTGCGCCAACCGTGCCGTCGCGTCGGTGATTACATTACTGCCTTTAGGACAGCTAAAAAAAAAACAAAATAAGTACAATGTGCTTCCATTTTCTTAAACTATCCCACAGGCGAAGGTTCTCACAAATTGCTTTTTGGCCAAAGTCATCATGCTGAATGTTATTTATTATTTTCGATTATGTTTTTCTCGGCGAAGATGGCAGCTTAAATACAAAGTTATGACCATTCATTTTCCCCGAAAGACACACACAAACAAGAACCTTATTTAATAAAACTTACTCATACAGTCACGAGCAAAGTATGTATACACTCGGCTTTATTCAAAAGCGATTTACTCCTTTATTTTTGAATGAAATTTTATGTTGTTACGAACATAGCATTTTCGAACCCATAGCTTTATGTAATGTGTTGTATTTCAACGTTGCATTCGTTATTTCACGAAAAAAAAAGCAATTGAAAGTTGCCAAGTGTTGACATATTGGTGCTCGTGACTGTACGTACAAAAAGATTAAATTTTTCACCTGAAAATCTCCAACTACAGCATGAAAATTGCGCCAATCTCACGTAAACTAGCGGCTTAGTAGAATTATTTAACTTTGTAGTAGACAGGCTTAGGGAAGCTGTATGAAAGCAAGTTGGGAATTATTAAATATTTAATTAAATACTGTGTCGGCTGCCTGCCGCGGATTCCCAACGAAATGGGGTAACGTAAACCAACGTGTTCTATATTAATAAGATTTTTATAACTATGTCTTGCATTAAGTTTTGTGAGCCCAAATAACATTTTCGTTGTGGAATTTAGGACCAAAAAGCTTTCGTGTAGTTTCGGTTTACGTTTTGTGAGCTTTGTCTTTGATTAAAATGATAAACATTCAGAAATATCAGCCTATAATGTTCCCACTGCTGGGAAACAGGCCTCAACTCTTCGAGAGGGAGTGGGCTGTAATCTACCACGCGGGCCCAGTGCGTTTTGGTAGATGTAATATTTCTATGAATTTTTGGTTCTAGGACATGCCGGTTTCCTCACGATGTTTTCCTTTATTAATGTTTTTGAGAGCAAGTGGTGATGAAATTATTTCCTCAAAGTAAAACACCTGCCTGCATGGCAAAGCCCTCCCACTCTATTTCTACTTCTCTCTGTTTAAAGCTGCTAAGGACCAGTTCTTGTTGAAGGACTTCAGCTCATCCCACCATCTTCTTCTGGGCGTACCGCGATGTTGCTTGCTATTAAGAGGGTTCAAACCAGCTCACCACTGCTTCCCAAAGATATACCAGCAACTACACTTCTTTACCTACCTAACTACTTATTTAATAAATACACTACTCACAACCATTCTACAATGTAGAATGGATGTTTTTTACAAATAGATGTCATGTCATGTGCTGATGCGCATCGTGTTGAACTTAACTCTAATAGGTTGGGAAGAAGATCTAGAAGACACAATTAGTTATTATTGGGTTTAAAGGACAATGACCAAAACTCGTACCAAAAAGTCTCATGCATCAAGATCAAAATATTATAGTAATTATTTTGATATTCTTTTACGACATTACGGTGTATTTGGTTTTTGAACAGAGAATTTAATTTAAAGTAAATAAATATTGATATTGTTTTATTCCCTTTACATGATGTTCCGTTCCAACGATATGATTAATATAACCTTGAATTTTGAAAGTGATCATGATAATGTCTTTCACAAAACATGTAAAAAAATAATACTTTGCCGATTCTACATTACAATAAAATAGAATAGAATTTTTATTTAAACGATTATCATATAGTTTTTAGGTTATTTAGATTTTTTTGAAAATCTCGGAAACCCGGGTTTTGTTTACAAAAAGAACTTTTGCAGGAGTTAATACGAGAAGTGTAGTCTATAAAAAACAAAGTTTGACTTTGATGCAGTAAGTATGGTACGGGATTCCATACATCCATGAGCATTGTCCTTTATGAAACAACTAAACAAGTCACGGAATCATGAAAAGGACAACTTAATGAGTAGCACGCTATCCTTATAAAGTAATCGTTACAAAGTTAAGTTTTAAATGAGAATCACGTGAGGCCTGGGCCCCACGTCTGCTATTTTTATAAATTCGTCATTTCAACACGATCCCATTCCCATCCCATTGTCATTTTGCTTAAAGTTCATAATCTGCTAAATTCTTAATGGCGATCATTGGTCGGTCAATGGTCTCGTAATAGAATTGTCATAATGACACTGTCGTATTGCCATTATTATAAAACCCGTTAGTAGAAATGATTTTCGAAAAACTACCACTACTTTATTTATGCCAGATTTCATTTATATATATTTTTACATATTATTTATTAGTGTTTTCTACAAGTCAAGTGTTTAATGTAAGTCATTCATTCATTTATCATTATGTACGAGATTACCATTCTATGTCATTTCTTTCAATGGAGTGCCAGTGGTTGACCACTGGAAAGTCATAATGACGCCATTATGTTATTAGATTACCAAATTTGTCAAAATCAACAATTATGAAATCTATGATAGACCATTCTGACACTATTGTAATAGCAGACTTAGGACCCTGAGGGTAATAACTACGGGGTAGTTGCGTAACACACTAACAGTAGCAATAGTTTTAATTTTGACAGTTCAACAACATTTATTACGTTATTTACGTTGTTGAGCCAGCAAATTCTTCTGGATTGGCAATATCCTTCAAAATGATTCAGCACCCTAATTGCGTAACACACGATCAATCGGAATCGGTTTTATTTTGACAGTTCAACAACATTCATTGCGTTATTTACGTGTTGAGCAGACACATTTTTCGAATTTATGAAGCAATGGATTAGCAATTTGCTTCAAAATTATTCTGATTCCGATTGATTGTGTGTTACGCAATTAGGGTGTCTATTTAGGGTGTCTTAATGTCCATTGATACCTACAAATTAATATTGTTAGCATCATTTTACTACCACTTATTAGTTGAACTTGTTATGTTCGACAAAAGGCAGGTGGACGTGAAGCCCTTTCGAAAGTATGTTAAGGTCGGTCAGGAAGTAGTTCAATCAAATGCACAGGCGGTGATGTTTTTTCTTTATATCCAAGAAGGACTATGCCTGTTTGACAAAATTCTCACTTAAGTTATTAACATTCATATGCCAATACCACTACACCAGGAAAATTCCCTAGGCCAGGGCAACATTTTTTGTATACAAAATGTATGGAAAGTGTGCGCGTTAGCGATACACGGCGCTTAGACTGGAATGGTGCTTGTGTATTAAAAAGGATACACAAGTGTTTAGACAGTGTGTATCGCAAAAGATACACATGGCGCTAAGCGTGTTAAAACCAAATTAGAGAAAAGACAATATTAAAGAAGGATGAGAAACACATGATATCTAAACCCTGACATTATTCATTCTTTGTATATTTTCCCCCAATTTGTTCATTTTGTGTTCTTTCTCTGGCGTCATGTCTACCGCAAAACGTATTTTCTTTCTTTTTTTCTCTAGGTCATCATCATCTGCCTAGCCTTTTCCCACCTATGTTGGGGTCAGCTTCCAGTCTAGCTTCTAGTCTTCTAGTCTTTTTTTCTCTAGGTACTTACTACTTTCTATCTTTCATTTTTTCTTTCCTTTTTTAAACTATTGTATGTATCTAAATCCTACTCCTACTAATAATATTATAAATATGAAAGTTTGTATGGATGGATGGATGTTTGTTACTCTTTCACGCAAAAACTACTAAGCGGATTTGGATGAAATTTGTCACACAAATGGTTTATAACTAGTATTAACATATAGGATACTTTTTATCCCGATATTCACACGGGATCGAAACGTATGCGGCTAAAACCGCGGCGCGCAGCTAATCATTATTATAAACATAAGTAAGGTCTAGCATTACATTTAATTAATAAACACACAATAAAGTTTCTTGTTATATTAATTCGCTACAAAGTTTTCCACACAAAATCACCATTACTTATTCCAATTCATTTTAATTCAGCGTTTATACAAACAGCTGATGTATGTTTACTAATTGTCTGCTTAGGATAAAGTCAAGTCCAGCTTATGATGGTACCTGTCTCATAACTATGCGTGTAGATGGGCCATCATCTGGCGTAATAAGCATAATATGCTGATTGGGCCACCGTTGCACTGTGAGCGACATATATGCGTGTTATTCGCTGAAGCCACTCCAAGTACCAAGACTTTCAGATGAAAATTAAAAACGTATGGTAGTTGCGTAGCACACTATTAGTATCAATGGGTTTCATTTTGACAGTTTAACAACATTCATTGCGTTATTTACGTTGTTGAGCAGACACATTTTTCGAACATATAAAGTCATTGCTTGCAACATCGTCAAAAGGGCTTCTAGAACGCTGGGATTTGTCATAAGGAATGTTGTTGGTTTTAAGCGTAATCGGACAAAAATCTTGCTGTACAACTGTATCGTTCGTAGTATCTTAGAATACTGCAGTACAATTTGGAGACCTCATTACTCCACGCACATCTTTCGACTGGAGCGAATACAAAAAAGATTCCTCTGGCATCTGGCTTATGCCAGTGGAAACGCAAAAAGAATACGGTCGTATGAAGCCCGACTATCTTATTTTAAGATGGTCTCACTGGAGAAACGTAGAACAATCATCGATTCCAGCTTCGTATACAAGCTACTCCGATACAAAATAGATTGTCCGCTATTACTATCCAAGTTCCAGTTTCGGGCTCCTGCTAGACTCCCCCGTGCTCCTATTACTCCTTTACACCCTCCACTCCGCAGAACAATACTTGGTGCAAACTCTGTCGTTCCTCGTCTTTGCAAATTGTTAAATAGCTGTAGCGATCTTGTTGACGTGCATTTTGACTCATATGCCAAGTTTCGTAGAACAACTATTAGTAATGTTTAATCCCGTTTTTTCTTTTTTTTTTCATTGTTTTGTCTCTATTTGCTTTGCTTTAATGAATTTTAATTTTACTGCTTATTTTAGTTTTATATCCCATCACGTAATTTCATTTTTAACTTGTTAATTTTAGTTTATAAGATATCAATTTTAATTTTATAGTTTAATGCTTGTGGCACACCTAATGTTTATGGGCATGCGGTGCTAACCTGTAAGAAATTGTTACACTAACCCTAGATTATGGTAGATAGCACTCTAAATTATTACAGTGTAAACAATTGTTGGTTGGCCAATAAAGGAAAATAAAAATAAAATAAAAATAAAATAAAATTGCTTTATACAGGATAATTTTTTATTCAGTGCGTAAATTTTTACAGGGTGTTCTACCCATGAATATGAACAACATTCACTATGGGACCATCTCTGAAATCACGAAAAAAAAATCAGCAGATTCATACATTTTGGTCGAGTAGGTATTGAACTTTTATAAGAAACAGCTGATTTTTTTTTTGTGATTTCAGAGATGGTCCCATAGTGAAAGTTGTTCATATTCATGGGTAGAACACCCTGTGAAAATTTACGCACTGAATAAAAAATTATCCTGTATGTTCGAAAAATGTGTCTGCTGTGATTAGCAATGTCCTTCAAAATCTTTCAGATTCTGATTGAAAGCCACCCACACCCACAGTCACAGCTTCTTAGAGGGATGCAGCCAACTCCAAACACAGTACTTCACATCATCATCATCAGCCTATAGCAGTCCACTGCTGGCCATAAGCCCCTTCAATTGCACGCCATTCAACTCATTCAAATCACAGTTCTTAAATACATTTAATTAAACCAAGCCGTGACGCGTGAGCACGTAGGGATTTCCTATTGGCAAAAACGACGAACTTCCGTACAAACTTTCTTTTATTCAACCCCTTAAGGGGATGAGGATGAGGTTTTGAAACTCATTAATTTATTTATTTTACCATCTAGGTACCTATAGTTACACACCAAAGGAGATAAGTACCCAGGGTCGTAGTTGAAGTTTAGTAAGAAACCGATGGGTGTTTTCCAATGAAATTTAGTTTGATAAATGAACTGTTTGTTTTCTATTAATTAAATTAAATTTTATCCGAAAACGTCAATCCGTTTCTTTACTAAAGTTCAACTAAGTATATCCTACGACTCTGGTTACTTATCTCCTTTGGTGACGGTACACACATTAATAGAAAAGCAAGTAACTTAAGTAATAATGTAGCTCACAGCGCTGTTTACAAATAACCATTAAAAATAAAACTTGTACCTATATGAGTACAATTACACATTTGTGAAATTGTCACAGAAATTGTATTGAAAAACAAGATGGCGAGCATCGCCATCTTTTTTAAAGCCGCCAAAAGTCCCTAGGACCAATAACCGTATAGTTCGGAAGCGCCCCCGAATGGACCCGAACACACGAACCTCGGCTCGGTACCGGGTCCCATTGGACCTTGGAATGCCGACATACGACAACCTTAATTGATAATGTAAATATTGATTATGCTACCCCTCAAATCTTATGGTAGGTTTATATGACAAATTAAACTCAACTATTGAAATCAATCTCCGCGCGTTCAATCGCTATCAACATGCCTCTATGTTTATAATTCGTGTTTGGCGATAATCCCAGTGACCCCACGCTGATCACAGATGCAATGGCGACGATGTTTGTACTTCTAAACGGACCATAAAACGTGCTACTAGCTTATTGATGATTTTATTACACCTGCCCTGAATAAATGAGCTGCTGAGTGAAATAGCATGTGTTTATATTTATAATATTTATATTTTGTTTAATTAGACATTTTAAGTTTTATGTTATTAAATTTGTCTGAAATTGCTTAGGAGTTTATTATATTATTATGTAGGTACTAGCTAATGCTCGGCATGCGTTTCGATGCCTTATTCTTTTTTTTTTTGTTAGTATAGTTTCCGTCTCCGGCGCGCATACAACAACTTACCAAGTTTCATCACAATCAGTAGAGCCATTTTCTAGTTATTTACCTATTTTTGACAGTTCCTACGAAAAAAATGGCGCGCGACGACGTTGCCAAATCGCTCGCCGTCACCTACGTATTGTGCATCCCTTTCCTGAAAATGATATGCTCTACATTTACTTTATAAAACGCTGAGTTAGATATTTTAATTTGCCGCACCTTTTCAATTTCATCCAGTATATACCTAAGAGGAGCCTCGAGAGAATAATTTACTGTAGGCAAGAACAAATTACAAAACATCGAATACCTACTAAAAACAATTTATTATCAATAAAAAATATTACTTATTTATAAATTCTGGGTCATGAGGATCATTTTTGCGTAAGAAGTTTCTTGGGAATTTAAAAATATCTCTATGATTATTGTTACTGGCAATAACTTTAAAATACAGTCACTTTACGTAACGATTTACATACGTAATAAATAAATTTCTCTTAACATCCTTTTTAAGGTTCCGTAGCCAAATGGCAACGGAACCCTTATGGATTCGTCATGTCTGTCTGTCTGTCTGTCTGTCTGTCCGTCCGTATGTCACAGCCGCTTTTTTCCGAAACTATAAGAGCTATACTGTTGAAACTTGGTAAGTAGATGTATTCTGTGAACCGCATTAAGATTTTCACACAAAAATAGAAAAAAAACAATAAATTTTGGGGGTCCCCATACTTAGAACTAAAACTCAAATTTTTTTTTTTTCATCAAACCCATACGTGTGGGGTATCTATGGATAGGTCTTCAAAAATGATATTGAGGTTTCTAATATCATTTTTTTCTAAACTGAATAGTTTGCGCGAGAGACACTTCCAAAGTGGTAAAATGTGTGTCCCCCCCCCCCTGTAACTTCTAAAATAAGAGAATGATAAAACTAAAAAAAATATATGATGTACATTACCATATAAACTTCCACCGAAAATTGGTTTGAACGAGATCTAGTGAGTAGTTTTTTTTTAATACGTCATAAATCGTAACGTAACGGAACCCTTCATGGGCGAGTCCGACTCGCACTTGGCCGGTTTTTTATTATATACCTACATAGGTACTTAAAGTATGATAAATTATTGCATCGCAAACGCCAATACAACATGGTTGTATTTGAATATTTTAGTAAGCAGCTTAAATTACTTGATGGGAATGCAATTTGGTCCTCCGGGGCTCGTCGCTAAATAATAAAAGCCGTACGGGTTGATTAAAGATTAATAAATAAATAAATAAAATAAAATTAATTTATTTCAGGTTTTCCCATATTAAAATCAAATCACAAGTTACGAAACACGAGAACAAGATACATAAAAATAATTACAATATAAAAATAAATACAATGTCAAAATGAAAATAAGCAACTCAATGTCAAATAAAAATAAAAATTTAAAATTAATCGGAAATTAACAATTTAAAATACAAATAAAATAAAAGTTTAGCAAATTTTGGATAAAAATAATAACATAAATTAATAAAACCCAGCAAATATCACGTCGCTCGTTAACACATACTCAGCCTATAATGTTCCCACTGCTGGGACACAGGCCTCCTCTCTGTGAGAGTGGGCCATAATCCACCACGCGGGCCCAGTGCGGGTTGGTACGTTGGTAGATGTCACATTTCTTCGAATTTTTGATTCTAGGACAGGCCGGTTTCCTCACGCTGTTTTCCTTCACCGTTTTGAGAGCGGTGGTGATGATATAATTTACACCCACGCTTTGCGCACGTTAACATGCCTTCGCTATATGCCTACTGCAACACTTCCTAATATAAGGGCAGTCCAATCGTCCAGCAATCATCACTAGGACAGCATTAAGCTACGCTTGCCGCGGTTGGTTCCTGGATGGGTAACCAGCGATGACATATCGAGACCCCTCCGTTTCTCGGAAAGTACGTTGGTCCTGGCTCTCATTCGTAGATCTTTTACAGTCGTCACCTGGCCAAGGGGTATCGTGTATAACCCAGTAACTAAGTAGGTTGTGGAGGACCGATAGGCAGTCGCTCCGTGTAAAATACTGGTATTCAGCTGTATTTGGTTAGGTTACAGGTTGGGATCTTTTATTAAATGAACAAATAGCCAATGAAGTCACTGGAAGAGAAGGATGCAAGCTGTATCTGGTTAGACAGGAAGCCGACCCCAACATAGTTGAAAAATGGCAGGCAGATTCATTCCAATTGATTCCAAAATTCCCGGATGCAGCTGTATACCAGTATTTTACATGGAGCGACTGCCTATTTGACCTCCACAACCCAATTACTGGGTAATACGATACCCCTTGGTAAGACTGGTTGTCAGACTTTCGGGCTTCTGACTACCCGTAACGACTGTCAAAGACCCACGAATGACAGCCGGGACCAACGGCTTAACGTACTTATCGAGGCACGGAGGGCTCTTGAAAACAAACAATTGGTTGGAGTGGCCAACTATTTTGCAATTTCCAAAGGACCAAACCATAGATATAAAGAAAGATTTACATTTCTATGGACCAAACCAATAAATAGATTGTAAAATTATGCCAGAACTAAGCGAGACTGCAGAATAATTCCATGCTGGTGCAATAGGGAAGTTTACTTACAATGAACTCCACCTCCCAATATTTATTTATTTATCTACTTAATGTTATCATTACAGGATATAACACAATGCGATAAACTCATCTAAGGTTAAGCCTACACAGTCATGATGAACATTGTCGATCAAGATAACATATGTTCTCGCCCCCGCCCTATGTTCGCGCTGATTCCTCTGAATTGGATAATTCAGCTTACCTCCTGCAGTCTGTATGAAATGCACTTAAATAACGATTGGTTCATAACGAGCAAAATGTCTTTGACTTGACAATGACTAGTCTGATATGTGGCACAAGAATATTTTTTAAATTTAATTAGGTTTGTAACCATAATCAGCCTATAATGTTCCCACTGTTGGGACACAGGACACAGGCAGGACAGGCGGAATGGGTCTCAATCCACCACGGGAGGCCAGTGCGGGTTGGTGGAAGTCACATGTCTTCGAACTCTTGTTTCTAGGACATGCCGGCTTCCTCACGATGTTTTCCTTCACAGTTTTGAGAGCAGTGGTGATGAAATAATTTAAACAAAGTAAAACGTCTGTCTGGGTTCGAACCTATTACGACCTACAACACGTAACTCCCAGTACTCCTGGCTCACCACTGCTCTATTAACCTAATGCCGTTAGACTAAGCATCAAAGTAAACATTAAAACATCTCTCCACAGCCCTCTCCTCTGATGAGATAGAAGAAGTAACGGACACATGCTGCGCGCACGGCGAAGGAGCGGCGGTGACAGCAGCGTCATGCGCAGGAGTCGCTCCCCCGGAAGACATCGAGCCGGAACAGATGGATGTGTGCCTTGCAGCAGTGGCCAGCTGCTGCGAGAAGCAGATGAAGTAAGAAATTAGTCCTATAAGAGCCGGCACTCCAAAAGGGTAACATATTTTCAATCATAACCCGAAGGATTTCGAACGATATTTCTAATCCATTGCTTTATATGTTTGAAAAATTCTTCCGCTCGACAAAGTAAATAACGCAATGAATTTTGTTGAACTGTCAGAATGAAAGGCATGGCATTACCCCACAAACTTCAGCTTTTTTAAATGGCGATAAACTGGTAGTCTCCCCCAGAAGAAAGAAGCACCAGATGGATTGTCAGAAATTCTTACTCCTTCATTTTAAAGATGGAATGCTGGCTTTTCATATGGTTTCTTCTACGTTGGTCGAATAACCTGTTAGTTTTTTTTTAAGTTTTTAAAGCACGTATTAAATGATTTTTAATTCTGTAAACTTAGGTTTATACAAACAATTTTATACGTCAATAATATTTTAAAACTGGATGAGGTTGGTGTTTCCTATCCGACTATACTCTGAGTACAAACACCGAAACAAACTCAGAGGGTTCTTTAACTATAAAAGTTTCAGACACTCTCTACTTGGTGCTCACATCCATGTAAGGACCTGCAAGTAAATAGTGTCTGAAACTTTTTACTGAATATATTTCTCATTAAGTTATTATTTGTGGTTTCAGGGATAAAGCATCGTGTTCAGCGGGAATGAAGTTAGCTGCTGCGAAAAAATGTAACACTGCTGATTCAGAAATTGGAACGGTAATTTACAAAAAAAAAAAAACATAATACCTACCTGTTTCCTTCATTATCTACTATAAGCTGCTGAATATCAACCTATGGTTCTAATTAGTTAGAGGGGCTTACCCGGAGAGGCTCGTGGCTAAATAATAACAGCCGCACGGTCGATCTTGAAGGTTGAGCAACGCTTGTTGAGGCCGGTCCGACGATGGGTGACCTTCCATTACACACCGAGACCCCTCCGTGTCTCAGAAACTACGTTAAGCCGTTGGTCCCGGCTGTCATTTATACATCTTTGACAGTTGTTGCGAGTAGTCAGAAGTCCGAAAGTCTGACAAACAGTCTTACCAAGGGGTATTGTGTTACCCAGTAACTGGGTTGTAGAGGTCCGATAGGCAGTCGATCCATGTAAAATACTGATATTCAGCTGCATCTGGTTAGACTGGAAGCTGTCTTTCTTGTCTTTCTTTCTTCTTTCTTTCATAGCTGGGAAAAGGCTAGGCAGGTGGTTTTAATTACTTGATGAATTTCTTTCAGACGTGTTGTGAAGAGTGTTCCTTTGGAAGATGGATGGGAGAATCTCAAGGCAAGGGAGGATGTGGCTCAGCGCCATTCCCTGAAGGAGTCAGTCCTACCGCTGCGCTCAGGAAAGGCGCTTTCCACAGTTGTTGTCTGGTAAATAAGAGCAATTTTTACTGCAAAATAATTTTCCATACGTAGAAAGATACTAGACAGAATATTGGATTGCCGAGCGAGTTAATATCAAAAAGCCAAACACATATTCAGTATGTCGAGAACCAACAGCTATACCAGAAAGATAACAATTGTATATGACACATAAAGCTAATTACAGATTCTCACGGGTAAAAACAGAAAATATACTAGAAATCTTAGGATCACTGGCAAGCACAATAGAAAATAAAATATATTTATGGTATATAAGAACTATGCACTTTAAAAAAAGTCAGCGTTCAGCCGAGTGCGTCCAGAATAGGTTTTGTTGGTAAATGGGTCAAATGAGAACTATTTGCAAAGAATATTATATATAGACATATATTACTCATACATTCTAGTAATGGTAACGTTAAGCAACTCGCAGACAATATGATATGGCCAAGTTTTAGAATAATACATAAAATATAATAATAGATCCTTTTATTGCATTCTAGGAAGCAGCAGAAACTCCAGAAACAACTACGACAGAGAAACCAACCACCACAACAGAAAAACCAACCATCACAACAGAGAAACCAACCACCACAACAGAGAAGAAGGTAGAAACCACGACGGAGAAAAAGGTGGAGAAGAAGAAGTGTGAGAAGGATTCCTGTGAACACGAGTGTAGTGATGAGGATGGAGTCCTGCGGTGTTCCTGTCGAGAGGGATTCAGGCTACAGGAAGACAAGAAATCGTGTAAAGGTAAGGGATATTAGGAAGAAGAGGTATAAAATCAAAATCAAAAGTCATTTATTGAAACTAGGCTGAGAATCAGCACTTTTCGAACGTCAAAATTACAAAAGACAGTCCCCCAAAAATGCCCGCCCTTCACCACTTCCTAGTGCTATCGCTGATATATAGAGCTTTTGGAAGAATCCACCCTAGGCCTAGTTGGATAAACGAAATTTATAGGCTTAGCGTGGATTCTCGGACATATGAGCGTTTTCGTGTATCCACCTTAGGGTGGATAAGCGGAATAACCCGCTTTTCATAGAGCAATCGTCTTGTAGTTTCTGTCTTAACTATTATTTCAAATTTTTCTTGGTTCTTCTGGGATCTAGCGCTATGTATATCCGTATAGTACCTATAAAGATAGATGGTACATTGCTGATCTTCTTGTGCGTACTATTTTCTTAATCAAACTGTCACCTATCTTCGTTATTTATTTTCATTGTTTCCACAGCAATCCTTTTGTTGGTAATTACGTCCGCATCCTTTTATGTACTGTCGTCATTCAAAACATCTTTTCAATACTTGCTGATATTGATATCCATTGCTTTTTCATGCTTACAAACTAAAATTATGTAACAAATCTTCTTCTAACTTCGTTTGTCTTTGATATGCAACATTCTTTAGCCCATTTCTGTGACTACCTTTCGTACTATTATTTTACCTATATATTTATTTACCTTGTGTTATGCGTATTTATGTATCTAAGTATGTATTTATTATATTATATCTATCATATAGATATAAATGAGTGCGCAGAAGCAACGGATGATTTGTGTACAGCGGAAGGTACCGTGTGCCACAACACGCCAGGCGCGTTCAAGTGTGTCTCTCTGAAGAAGAGGGATGTGGGGCTGAGCTGTCCACCAGGCTTCAAGAGGAACCTCGTCAACCAGGTCTGCGATGGTAAGTTGGACCTTTATCTTTGTGTCATTCTATAGCCAATCAGAATTGTTCTTGAGTTTCTCAAACATTCATTTTTGAATCGCATCTACAATTAGTTACAATCTTCAATCTTATGGGATTCGCAATCTCTACCATATGAAATACTTAATCCATTTTATTTAGTAAATATTTGGCAGACGAAGAAATGTTCATATTTGTATAGGACGCTTACTATATTTCGCAATGTAAACTCAAACCCACTTGGCACATATCAATAAACGCCCGTAAGTTATGCCAAACTTAAACCTCGAAAAATGTATTTATGGTTATTCTGAAGTTCATACTGTTTGTCACTTTAATCCTCGTTTACAAGAGGGAAAGTGCTGTTAGTAAATCTAAACCTAGGTCAAAGCAAGTTTTCGGACATAATTTTATTGAAAACTGTTCATCATCATCACAGACATCAACGAATGCCAGTTACCTCGTCCGCCCTGCCCAAAGTACCTGTGCGAGAACACCATTGGCGGCTACAAGTGTGCCGGGAAGTCAGGCAAGCCATTTACCGAAGCGTTGCCTGGAGCCATCACTGAGGCCTCTGTCAGCACCACTGCTTCACCCAAGAATGATATCTGCCCACCTGGGTTTAGGGCTGGACCTGAAGATGAGTGTATTGGTAAGTAAGATGGCAAACATAGCCTTCCTTTCTCTTTCCAAATATAATTTAGCACAGTTGCCAGAAACCTTTTCTTGACCTGACTCTCTATTTTCCTTTCGTCATAACCTCTGTTCTGATAAGGCTGCCGTAAATTTCAATGATCCACATCGATGAATGGCAATCATGATTCTTGAGAAAAACGTCTATTCATTAGTATTTAGACTCAATTTCCTGGGGTTGATAGTCTAATTATAGTATGTGACAAAGGTGAAGGTGACTCTTTCAGAAAAGCCTGCTCCTTAGAATAGAATTTAACTTTGTTTTATTTCTGTACTGATTTTCGGCTTATGTCTTTATCTGCAATCCTTTACAGTTAAAGTTGTGAGGGATTGTATTCACATCCAATATTATCTCTCTAATGATTTCATTCTCTCAGATATCGACGAGTGTGGCGAGCGGCTGGACGACTGCCAGCACCTGTCCCAGCACTGCATCAACACGCATGGCAGCTTCTTCTGCCAAGACCACGTCTCCAAGCGTTGCGCCCCCGGGTTCAAGGTCAACAGCCGCACTGGGATATGTGAAGGTAAAATTATTACTCCTGACAAAAAAAAACACTTTTGGAAACCTTGCACCACTACTATCAGAAGACAGATTACTTCTGCTTCAGTGCCTAACGTAATTTAATTCATTATCCGGCCATGAAAAGTGGCATTGACGGTCAGGATAAACAGCCTGGTTTTCGGTTTCTCGCGGGCTGATCAGGGTGGAATACTTATCCAAAGAGAAAGAATTCCATCAGTCTTAAATAGAGCAGGCCTCCTCTTCTGCGAGATAGACTGTGCCTACAGTAACCCTAATACCTGCAGTAACCAGTACCCTAACAGTAATCAAAGGAAGAAACCTTTTTAAAAATGTCCTTGAACCCATGTTACAGATATTGACGAATGTGAAGAGAGTTCCGAAGTGTGCAAGCGCACCGAGGTGTGCATCAATCTGCCAGGAGCATACAATTGCAAGTCCAAAATAAGCACCCTACCGAAGTAAGATACCTAGATAATAAAAAATATATAAAACATAGGCAAGGTTTAACAGAATAAACGCAAGTCCGTTTGTTCGTAATTTACTACTGAATCGATTTCAGTAACTTTTAATATAGGTATTTAAAAAAGAAATTTATTTTGCCATACTGACCGCCGATTGACCCAAAGCAAATTAAACCAATTTAAAATTCGTAAAGTAATTTTACGGTCAACAAAATTATCTTAAAGCTGATAGCTTAAAAAAAAATTTTTTTGGTCATTGTATTATGACCAAAATTTTTGGTGTGTAAATTGTGTATATGAGGTCTTGCGTTAATTATGATACATATTGTATCAGAACGAATGGATATCGGAACGAAGAATGTAATGGTTTTGTCTTTTCTAGACTGGCGTCTAAAACATGTCAAGAAGGAACAAGAGTTCGTCCAGGTGGATCAATTTGTGAAGGTAAGTCTATAACTTTATTTTTTTCTAGTTCTTTGACCCGTAGTAGTTATTAACAAATAGCGGTGCGGTGTGGGTCCGGAACGTAGAAAAATCAATAAGATGGATGCCAATTGCCATTTTTATCGCAGCGATTTTTTGGGACTCTAGTTTTTTTAATGCGCCGAAATATGAAAATCGAACAATGTGTTTTTTTGACGCGCTGGGATGCACTCATAATACCGAGAGTGGAAAATCTAGAGATAGAGAATCTAGAGATCTGGAGATTTTAATATAGTAATGGATTAGCAATAGCTAATCCATTACTATATTCGAAAAAAAAAATATTGCTCAATAACGTAAATAACGCAATGAATGTTGATGAACTGTCAACATGAAAATGATTTGACTTTGAAAGCTATTGCTACGTGTGTTACAAAATTACCCCCAGGGCTTATAAGAAAAAAAAAATGTAACCACTTTTTCCGATGCAGATATCGATGAGTGTCGCGAAGGCACGCACCTTTGCGATCAGTTCCAGAACTGCATCAATAACTACGGTGGACACGAGTGCCGCTGCAAGAACGGGTTTGAACTGGACTCCTCATCTGGATCCTGTATAGGTTAGTATCTAGATTCGACTTGTATAGACAATACAATAAAATTTAAAAAAAAATATGTCTTCCTAAATCATGTAGGTATGTCATTCTTCTAGGAATAAAGAGTGAGAATTTGTTTGTTTGAACGCGCTAATTTCTGGAACTATCAGTCGGATTTGAAAATTCTTTTTGCATTTAGTAGCCCAATTCTGGAGTAAGCTAAGGCAGAAAGATCGCTAAGCGAAAACGTGGTAATAGAGTGGGCAGGCAATGCGATGCGACGCGGTGGATCGGGGGAACACGAAATTTCACCTGGACTAAGTCGCAGGCAGAAGCTAGTATATTAATAATAATAAGCTCTTTTTATTATGAACATATTTGCGTTGCGGTATCTTTTTTCCAGTAGTTTTCAGTGTGCCTTTGGCAAAGGCCTCCTCTGACAACTTCCTGAGTCCTATCTCTCGCAACTCTCCAATTTGGACCCTCTGCTAGTTTTAATTTATCTTCCAATCTTTTAAATTGTCTTCCCCTGTTCCTTTTGAAATCTCTGGGGTATCATTCTTATTTAAGGTCAAAGCTAAACCCATATAATATTATGGAAATTATGGCGATCTGGATTTTTTGTGACGACAATTTAATCATATGCCAGCATGCATAATGAAGGAGCAATGGTGGCCCAGTGTACGAGTTGTAGGTCGTGGGTTGGAGCCCAGACAGGCGCTTTAGTTTGTGTAAATAATTTCATCACCACTGCTCTCAAAACTGGGAAGGAAAACATCGTGAGAAATTCGAAGACATGTGAAATCTAGCAACCCGCACTGGGACCGAGTGGTATATTACAGCCCTCTCGAAGACAGGTGGCCTGTGCCCCAACAGTGGGAATATTTTAGGCTGATTATGCTGGCATGCATGATGCTCCCTCAGTTTTGCTTCTACTCTCTATCAGCGCCATCATCATTTTAGGTTGTTGACTTATATCAACTACTACAACTAAAGTTTTGGTTGATTCTTCTCTGCTTGCTTTTTCTTCTACGCTCCCAAATTGATCACTAACATTTTCACCAGATATCGATGAGTGTTCCTTGAAGCTGGACAACTGCGGCAACGGCCAACACTGTCTGAACCTGCTGGGCACGTTCACCTGCACTCGACGTCCTGTCACCACCAGCAGCACCACCAGCACCACCAACCCGCCTATGTATGAGTACGAGTACTATGATTCTGAGTAAGTAATGATGCTAGCAGAAGTCTAGGATGAAGGTGTTCATGTTTTGGTCCTTGAATGGTTAGAAAACCCAAGGTTGCTGTTTAAAGAACTGACAATGTCCAGGAATAAATTATCAAAATTTAATAATGATTGTGTATGCACACGAACGACACGCGTCGATCACAGAAGCAACTGCAGCCGTCAACAATATGCCGCTCGTGTATTTTTTGAGCACAGTACTCAAACCCTCCCTTCAATTTTTTAACTTTATTTTATTTTAGACTTTATTTTTGTTGTTACAGCGGCAATAGTTGTACACGTTCTACATATGTAGTGACATAAATTTCAAGTGTCTACCTATTACGGTTCAAAAGATACAACCCTGTGCTAGACGGCCGGATGAACGGACGGACGAATGAACAGCGGAGCCTTAGTAATAGGGATCCGATGGCCCTTTGGGTACGGAACCCTAGGAAGCTGACAATAAACCAAAAAAACATCGCAAATTATCTACCATCTATCTTTTCACAGCGAAGACAACTCAACCACAGACAGCGGCTACCCATTAACAGCGCCAACAGTTCCCACCACATCGAGCACCACTACCACAACTACGACCACACCGAAACCTACCACCACTTCGACCACCACTACAACCACGACCACCACTCCCAAACCCACCACAACATCTACCGTCAGACCCAGGAGGACTAATTATCCCTACCCTCCATATGTCAACATAACCAATCCACCGAGGCGACCGGACTACTATCCGAGAAGACCTGAATACTACCCTCGCAGACCTGAAAGTCCACCTAGAAGACCTGCATCATTACCACCGTACAAACCTGTTGAGCCAGTTGAGCCTACTGAAACTCCAGATAATAGAAGGCCCGCCCCGTTACCCCCATACAGACCCGACACTACAAACACGAGGCCTGCAGCAAGGCCAGAAACTCCACCACCCATGCCAGAGCTTCCAAGTAAACCCACTCCAGAGCTTCCAAGTAAACCCACTCCAGAAGTGCCAGATGATAGGAGAACGAATGAAATTGGAGGGGAGAAACCTGGTGATAAAACTCCTGACTTTGATATCAATGATCTGCATTGTTTGGATGGATATGAGAAAGATGCTGAAGGGAACTGTGTTGGTGAGTTGAAATTAATTTGTAAAGTCTGCATTTAAACTCTGCTTCTTATTATAGAAAGAAATAGAATAATATTCCTCCTGAACGCCTTGAAAACCTCCTCCTTCCCCTTCTCTCTTTTGAACGTGCCTTGCTTTTTGAAGAAAGATACAAGATATATTTATTTTGTAAAACATGAATAAAGTAACAGAGTTTTTGTAAAAGCTTACAAGTTTTGACTTTATTTCACTAAATTCCTGAGCTATAAAATGTCTAGCAAGAATACCGGATACAATTTAAAGTCTCTACAGCCAGGTAGTGGTACAATATAGGTCGATAAGTAAAAATCTTAAATTGACCTCTATTCTCTTTTTTCCTAGATGCCGACGAGTGTTCACTAGGTCAGCACGCGTGTAAGAATACAGAAGTGTGCGTGAACAAGCCTGGCGGCTACATCTGTGAGTGCATGGCTGGGTTCCGCCGGGATCCGTCAGGGTACTGCAATGTCATGCCCACTCCGACCACCGCTAGGACAACTAGCACCAGCACATCGACTACTACTACCACTACTACTGAAAGGAATGCATGTGAGTTGACTTTTACCCCTTTCCTTCTTATCTCAGTCAACACCATCAGCATTAACTTCTCCTGTTTTAAAGATAAAAAAACAAATCAAGAAATAAGTAGAAGGCTTTGTACTCAAAAGTTATAATGTCGTTTCCCTATGTTTTCACTGTATGTATGTATATAAATATAAATACAAGTACCTAAATATATCGCCATTTTGACTAGTACGATTGTCCCTCCAAATTCTATTGAAAAAAAATCCCCCAAATTCAAATAAAAAATATTTACTAGTCAAACAACTGCTGGTCTAATTATTTATTTATTTATATATACTTTATTGTACACCACAAAAATACATAGCATAAAAAATACATAAAACACTACAAAATATACAATGGGCGGCCTTATTGCATCACTGCGATCTCTTCCAGGCCACCTTAGAATAGACAGTGATTTTCCTTGACATAAAATGGGACCGTCGTTGGTGCAAACATAATGTATACAATTTACTAAAATAGATACACAAATATACACATATCCAAAATTATAGATACATTATCTGCTTGTTTTAATTATTACCTTAGATTTCTGGTCACATCATCGACTGATAAGTATAACACCATAAACATTGCAGTGGTGACTCCTGAATGGGCGTACACTCCTGTCCGACCAGGCCGCAGGTATCCCCCACTAGCCTGTGAGCTGGGATATAGCTACGATACCACTGCCGGCAAATGCGTTGGTAAGATATATGCATGTTTTTATAACAATTATTAAACGTGCAACATTGGGCTGATTAACCCTGATTTTATATCATGAATTAACGAAAAAAGAAGTACTTATTTTTACTTCTTTTTGAAAAGAATTGGTAATACAGGCTGGTACAGTCAACAGCAAAAGTAGATGATTAACATCAGAAATTCAATACTAATGAATGGAGTTCGCGTCACAACTGTGTGGCGTCGAAGTGATTCAAAAGTATGTGATTGTAAATTATATCAAACATTTACTACTAGTACAGCTGCCATATAGCTGCGAACTTGGTTCATTAGCATTGAATTTCTGATTTTGATCATCTACTTTTGCTGTTGACTGTACGGGGTGGCACAGGGTGGTCGCAACTCCACTCGAAAGGCGTATTTTGCGTTATTCGATCCACCCTAGCTCCTCAAGGAAGGCCAGCAACGCCTTGGTGTTACTGACAATCTCACGTAGGGTAGCTGGATTAGCGAAGTACTTTGCCCTGTTTGTGGCGACCACCGGGCAGTTTAGCAGCACATAAGGTGCTGTCTCGTCGTCCTTCATTCAGAAAAGAAAAACAAACTTCTGAAAAGAAGAAACAAGCTATTCGATGAAAGTTCGGGTTTAAAGAGAGATAAGTTCGCCTTGAGTACCACCATTCTAGTCCAACACGAGGGAGAACTATGCCCAGCAGTGATAAAACACTTGGAATTTAATAATGCTTAGGTTTAACCTTTTTTTTTTGTTTCGTGGGGAAATCTTCAGGGATATCCTCGGTCTTGGAAGAACGGAGGGTTATGTCCTCCTACCGACTAAAACCCCACTGTTTCTTCTTCTACCATGAGTCGGGGGCCCAGGAAATACATGTACATTCAGCACACCCCACACTGGTATCCAGCGGGTCCCATCACTAAATGCGGCCGGTCCCCTGGACCGCACGTCCTCCCATGCTTATGTACCTATTTTCTCCAGATATCGATGAATGCGCAACGAACACAGCAACATGCTCACCACGCGAGGACTGCGTCAACGTTGAGGGAGGGTACCGCTGCGAATGCGGCAGAAGGTGTAGAGGAGAAGTCGAAAAGCCCACATACAGTAAGTTACATACATAACAGTATCAGATAAAAGGAATACTTTCCTGCCTTGAAATGCAAATTGTTTACATACTGCTGTTGCTCAGGACTTCGGCATCCTCCAGAACCTTACCGTTTTGAAAGACACTGGAAATCCTGAGTCTGTACAGGGTGGCAGGGACATCGTCGCGCATACTGTGACCATGAGTTCATCTGTTCATGAATAAAGTAACAATTGTGTAAAAATTCACTCTAGTTCAACTGTATTTTACCTTAGAGCCGAAAAGAAATTCACACTGTATCTTGGAAGGCAGTAAACCGAAACCGAGTTCAAAATTACAACCTATGCATAATCGAACAGAACCATAACCGTTTTCTATCGAGAGCGCCATCCTTATTTTGGTTTGGGCCTTAGCAAGATCCTCAAGTATATCCAATTTTCTTTAACTTAATATTCTTTCCAGCCCCTGCTCCTGCAAACACAACGCCTCGTCCATCGACAGCAGTAGCACCATCTTCGAATGAGGGTCGCAACGTGATCACAGTAGGAGCTCAGTACGGGCAGCGAGGACCATACTCCCCGCGACCTACTTACACCAGGGTCCCTGATGTAGGAGCTATGATAGCTTCATGTCCATGGGGATACAGGCTAACACCTGACAAGAGATGCTACGGTAAGGATGAATGCTTTTGAAGAATGATTATTTAAGATAGACGTGGTTTTTGCATTCATCATCATCATCCTTTTATCCAGGAATCACCCACTGCTGGATATCCTTTCTTCTGCCATACTTCCCGGTTCCGTGCGTCTCTCATCCAGGTGTTCCCGACTTTGACGATATCATCAACACAACACGCTTTTGGACGGCCCTGGTTTCTTCGTCCTAACCTTAGCCACCATTCGGCCACAGCTTTACTCCAGGACATGAAGAACCAGAATTATTAATTGTTTGGTTCTTCAATCTGACAATGCTATACCATTAATTAACAGACCTTTGCGTACAAAATGTGTTTTATTAGGTAAAGTTACGTACTATCCGATCCTGAATTACCTTTTTTTTGTTTAATTATCTATGATTGATATTTTCTATGGAGAATGAGGAACTATCCACCCTGTTCCTTAAACCTTAACATAATCTGATCATTCTTATTTTACTTTAAAGACATTGACGAGTGTGCCCGTAACATGTCGGAGTGCGGCCCTGACCAGCACTGTGAGAATTTCTACGGAGGGTACTCGTGCCAGTGTCCAGCCGGACACCACCTTGTCGGCCAGAACCAGTGCGAGGATATCAATGAGTGCATGCATGGCAATGTAAGTTAAAAAAGCCTTAAAAAGATTTAAGTTTTAGAGGCCGAGGGAGGAGTTACAATCCTTATTTGGATTTTGGACATGTTGGACTCCAGTTCTTTGCCCAATCTGGGTATAAGTCCTGTTATCCGAAAGTCAGGGAAAGGTATTAAAACCAAGACGGTATTTTCTTTTATTTCTAACTTTTAACTGCTAACGGTTACTTATTGAGCTTAACAGAATAAGAATAAATTTAATTACAAAATATGTATTAGGTACAGCTCAAAATTTCTTTTTTTCTTAGAATTTAACACAACAGCAATTTCCAGACTTCCTGCCTAGGCCGCAGGAAGCTTATGTTAGTTTTTAGAGCCTATGTACGTATATGTACTTGATTGTTGTTCAAACATTACTAGTCAGAATTTGCTTTGGTCCGTTGCCAAAATACCGTGTTTTATGAGTAAAAAATATCTTTCCAGCCCTGCGCATACAACGCCGAATGCCTGAACACATGGGGTTCCTACCGCTGCAATTGCCGCGAAGGATTCCGCAATGCTCCCTCAAATGACAAGGTGTGCGTCGACAAGGACGAGTGCTCCGAGAACCCTGGAGTCTGCAGCCAGGGTTGCTCTAACACCTGGGGCAGTTATCGGTGTTACTGCAAGAGGGGGTACCGCCTCGATGATGATAACAAGTAAGTTTTAGTTTCATTACTCTAGAGTTACACGGTGCGATTTAATTGCTTAGGGCATACTATAAGTGTGGACAGTGGTGGCCGCGACCACAGAACAGATAAATTTATCTGTTCTGTGGCCGCGACTTACGAGTCTTAGGTTCGAGCCTAGACAGGCGCTGCTTTACTTTGTGTAAATTGTTTAGCACCACTGCTCTCAAATTGAAGGAAACCATCCTGGACCAAAAAATCCAAGACATGTGACATCTACCAACCTACATTGGGCCCGCGTGGTAGATTACGACCCAATCCCTCTCAACGAGAGGAGGCCTGTATGCCAGTAGTGACAATATTATAGGCTGTTTCAAAAATTCGTTGGATGTGACTGAAGATGATTCCAAGTCCACGTGATGGCTTACATTCAAAATAATTTCTTCTCAGGACTTGTGTAGACGTAAACGAATGTGAAGAGTTCTCATCGTCCCGCCTGCGCGGCAAGCTGTGCGGTGGCGAGTGCGTCAACGAGCCCGGCAGCTACCGGTGCTCTTGTCCGGCTGGTTACAGACTATCGGAGGACAGCAGGAGCTGTGTCGGTAAGTAGCGTAAAACACCCTTAACGAAGCCGAGAGTCACTTGTTCACCGGTTGATGGCAGTAAAACACCCTTAACGAAGCCGAGAGTCACTTGTTCACCGGTTGATGGCAGTAAAACACCCTTAACGAAGCCGAGAGTCACTTGTTCACCGGTTGATGGCAGTAAAACACCCTTAACGAAGCCGAGAGTCACTTGTTCACCGGTTGATGGCAGTAAAACACCCTTAACGAAGCCGAGAGTCACTTGTTCACCGGTTGATGGCAGTAAAACACCCTTAACGAAGCCGAGAGTCACTTGTTCACCGGTTGATGGCAGTAAAACACCCTTAACGAAGCCGAGAGTCACTTGTTCACCGGTTGATGGCAGTAAAACACCCTTAACGAAGCCGAGAGTCACTTGTTCACCGGTTGATGGCAGTAAAACACCCTTAACGAAGCCGAGAGTCACTTGTTCACCGGTTGATGGCAGTAAAACACCCTTAACGAAGCCGAGAGTCACTTGTTCACCGGTTGATGGCAGTAAAACACCCTTAACGAAGCCGAGAGTCACTTGTTCACCGGTTGATGGCAGTAAAACACCCTTAACGAAGCCGAGAGTCACTTGTTCACCGGTTGATGACAATAGGCTGGCCTCCTATTTCAAGGGTCCTTCACATAACTGGCGAATTTTGAGTTTTCTGTGGGTATACCTTTGACTAACCCTTCGGGGATGACAATGGCGACGATTCCCTTGTCGACAAATTTATCCGGTTAGACTGGAAGCCGACCCCAACATAGTTGGGAAAAGGCTAGGCAGATGATGATGATGAGTCCTGTCAAATTTAGATACTCCATTGCAAGTTTAGACGTGATTAAAAACATGGCTACTAAAAATACGTCAATTTACGTCAGGCGCTGACTAATTTGACAGGACTAAACTAACATTTATCTTCTGTCCTTTTCTTAATGAAATAGAAAGAAAAAGATGCACTGAACTTAAATTTAGTTTAGTTTGTGAACAGGGGAATCGGCGCCATTGTCATGTTATCTAGCATTTAGTTATAATATCTGTATTCTGTAACTTCCAGACATAGACGAATGTGAATCAGGCGAGGCACGCTGCGGTAGTGACGCGGGCTACGTTTGTCAGAACACGCGCGGCAGCTACCACTGTCACCACATCGACTGCCCTGCAGGGTACAGGCTCGAGGCTAAACAGTAAGTTACTGACTGCTTTTTAGGGTCCCCTAGCCATATGGCAAAAACGATAACCTTGATTACTTTAATGTTGCTACACATAGGATTTAATTAAAAAGTACTTAAAGGGGCTGAGGGCGAACCGCCCCTTCCCAGTCCGCAAGTATTGCAATTTAAATTTGAACGGTTAAATGTAACGATTAAAACATTGACGTTCGGCAAAATAAATTAAAATATTTATATAATAATATTTTTGGTCGGACTCTACTAGTAACCAAAAAGTCACAATATGTATTTTCCAGCCGCTGCGCCCGCGTACAGCGCTCGTGCCAGGTCGGCGATTGGGCATGTCTCCAGCAGCCCAGCACCTACAGTTACAACTTTATCACCTTCGTCGCTAATATCTATCTACCTTCGGGCAGCGTAAGTATCAAACTGATTAGTTATCTCTTACTTGCCTTCTTCTCTTGAAATTCAAGACAAGTCAATGAGAATCAGCATTTTTTGAACGTCAAAATTACACATAAAGACTGTCCAACACGCCCGCCCTTCACCACTTCCTAGTGCTAGCGGGGAAAAAGAAGTAGGGCAACAAACTCCCCAGCAGCACATTTCTCTGAAGTTAGAAGAGGTCAGCTTATTCTGCTGTTTTGCCTTCTATGCCCTTTTCTGTCGTGTGGAAATCGTCTGGAGAAGACAAGAGGGCTTATGTTAGATTTTTCAGCACATGTGGGGATTACCACTGGTTCCCCACGTGTCCAATGTCAATGCATCTTCGGGATATAGCTACATTTTTGTTTTCCTCAACACCCTCACCGTACAAAGCAGCAAGTCACTTTAGGTACAGCCGGTCAATTCTGTAAAAATCTCACCGTGAAAACTCAAGTGATGTGAGCTTGATGTGAGGTGTCAGTAGTGTCAATCCCTAGCATTATTTGGAATGACAGCTCACTCCACGCTCACTTCACCTAACTTTTCACGGTGAGATTTTTACAGAATCGATCGGCAGCAGTGCGATTCTGTAACCATATCGCCGTGAAAACTTAGGTGAAGTGAGCGTGGAGTGAGCTGTCATTCCAAATAACGCTAGGGATTGACACTATTGGCAGCTCACTCTAAGCTCACTTCACCTAACTTTTCACGGTGAGATTTTCACAGAATAGATCGGCAGGGGACAACCACCACCTCTTATAACAATATTATTTTAATATTACTTCACAGTGGGAAAGAGGTACGTCCTGTATAACTCCAACTCTTTCTCACACATAAAGTGGTGTTACAGTCATTCATCTTCAATATGAATTAATGTACGGGTGTATCTTCCAGGTGGATCTATTCACGATGCACGGCCCCTCATGGCGGGAGTCCATTGTGAGCTTCGAGATGCGTATGATAGCTGTGGAAGCCTCCCCAGGAGTTAAGCCTGCTGATCTAAGATGTTTCGAGTAAGTACTGCCAAAAATATTTACCTTCCTTCTTAGTATGGTTCTTGCGGTCTTACACGAGTTTGGAGGTAGTAGTCCTGGCAAATATATCATGCACCGCTATATTGTCAAATTATAAGCTTACTAGATAAGCCACCTTCAATCAGAATACATCCCTAATTTCCTATTAGTAGTTTCGAAAAAGAAATGTACAACTAAAAAAAATAAACATGTCGACAGTGTGAAAAAGTGACACCCATGGTACAAAGTATTGTTTGCAAATGATAACAGCACGGGCTCTGAACGTTAAGCCTAGATATCAGACGCTTCACTTTTTGTCCATTTTTGCCTTATAATGGGTATCGTTCACTCGAACACTCGAAGTGAAACGTCTGAGCGAAAAATGAATTCATTAGTGAACTGATCCAAGGATGTTGGCACTCGGCTACAGAATGTTCGAAAAATGAAATGAAAGGAGCAGATCAGCGGTAATTCCTATATAATTTTGTCAGTGTCCTGTGAACGTGGAATGAAACAAAAATGAACCTTCACTCGAGGGAATGGTTCACTCGAGTGAAGGGTGTGGCTTTAATGAGCAAGATAACTTACTGAACTCTTTATCCAACTTTCCAGCATGCGTCCTTCAGGCAACATCTGCGTGATCTCTCTGCTATGCTCGCTTCAAGGGCCGCAGGTGGTGGAACTCGAGCTGACTATGTCTCTGTACCAACGCACCATGTTCGCTGGCAGCGCAGTGGCCAGGCTGGTCGTTATAGTGTCGCAGTATGAGTTCTAGAGGCTGTCAGAACTTTTGGGTCAGTATGTACAGACGCCAGCAGGTCAAGCTACCCGAAACTGTCAAAATTTTCCAAACAACCTTGAACCTTAATGCTTCAGCGATAAAGTTGGAAATCTATTAAAGAATTTTGACAGATTGTAGTAGCTTGATGTGCTGGCGTCTGTACAACGCTACAAGGTTTTTTTGGCGCGTGACCAAGATCAGAACTATCGACCGCCATCTTGTTTTGTCAATACAATTTCCCTGTCAATGTCATTCAGGCGTCAAAAGATCCTTCTAGAACTCTATAAGTACCCCCTGGCACGATTTTTTTTGTAAAATAGTTTAGTTATTAACATGTAGCCATCGACGAGAAATATTAGCAGCACCAAAATAAATACATAATAATCCTTGATAAATTATTAGAAAATTATGGGTGCTAAAAACCCATTTTTAATGTTTTGTTTTTATGTCTATTGTAGTTTTAGGATTCCACTTATTCGTGCTAGGGAGACAGGTTCCAGGTCAGACGAACAGACGGCGTATTATGACGTTTTAGAACCATGATTGTTTCAGTTAGAGAGAGATGGAGCTATACAGTACCTATGCATAGCACGATCAAACTCAAACTCTCTCAAACTCAATCATTTATTTCAATTAGACCATTTACAGGCACTTTTGAATTGTCAAAATTAAATAGTCAGTCAGTTAGTCAGAAAATTTAAGCTAGTTGCTTATTCCAAAACGTAGTAGATCTCTATGGAGAAGAACGGGTAAGAAACTCCACGGACACTCTTTTAAATCAAGATATTATTACAAAATCCTGGGTACATTATTCTTATTGCTTCTATATGTGAGAACAATGTAAAAAAGAAACAATTTAAAATATAAAATTAAAAATCTCTTTTTCACAACGGAACAATCATGACTTTAAAGCTACGGTTTATTAGAAAAGCGGTAGCAGAAGTCGGTAGCGGTTGCGGTTGCCACATAATGTCCGCAATTTACCGGCGAATGACGTCACTGAAACATTATTCATGAAAATAAGTTGGTGTTTTCCTAGTGAGCGTTTTTGACACCGTAAACTCATATATAAAAGAGTGTCCATGGAGTTTCTTGCCCGTTCTTCTCCATAGGTACCTACGCTTTGGAATGGGCAACTAGCTTCATTTTTTTGACTGACCGACCCCTTGACAATTCAAAAGTGCCTGTAATGGTTTAATTGAAATAAATATTTTGAGTTTGAGTTCATGCCATACCTACCTATATGTCATATATTCTGCCATCATTTTCATGATTGCCCGTTACGTTTCACTGCGGCCGTTGTGTGGCTGCCACCACTCTTCGAGCCCGTAGCTTAAAAATATTTTTTGTTCCGTTGCGAAAGAGATCCGTACTGTATAGTATTGAAACACGGTAGTAGTTGTGACAAGACTAGCGTTTAATTTAAAAAGGTACAAGTCATTCTACATTACCACAGAGTAAACATGAGCATAACCATATCGCACCTAATAAAGCTATTAGTACACATGTTGTTATTTTGATAATCTACAACACCTCCACTTATCGAAATAATTCAAACATTGTACAAATTATTTATACAGAACTTGTATATTACATTAACGTAAAAAGGTACAAGTCATTCTACATTACCACAGAGTAAACATGAGCATAACCATATCGCTCCTAATAAAGCTATTAGTACACATGTTGTTATTTTGATAATCTACAACATATAGCTCCATCTCTCTCACACACGGGAACAATTATGGTTCTACACTTCATACTTCAGCCCTACGCTTATGTTTAGAGTGAGTTAGACAAGACAACTACTGCAACTACCTCGTCAGCCTGGTCTACTGAATAAAACGCCAAAAAAAGAAAATGCTTCTAGATAGTGTCAAGATTGCTCGTTTTGAGAACTTTGATTTGTTTTAAGAATAAACTATTTGCTTGTAAAAATATCGTTTTGTAAGTCATTATTTTTTTGTTACAATTTTATCGATATACGTAAAATGTAGTGATTACTTAATATTTATGTATCTGGTATTAAATACCTATAAATTAGGATAATCCGCCTTCGACTTATTTGTACCCTTTCACCTGTTATAGACATTGTAAATAAAACAACAAAATAAATTGGAATATATCTTTTTAATTTTATTAAGCACAAGCATTTGTACACCACGAAATAATGGTGTTACCTCGGTTATATACATATATATACCTAAAGGTAATAGTGCATTATATTAGTAACTGATTAGATCCAAAGATCACAACGTAATTAATATTTTAAACTATATCTAGACAACAGATGCAAAACAATTACAATACAATTGTATCACTACAACGCTCTGGTCCCTTGATCCGATCCATTCGCGCACCAACATACTCTTATCGTTATAAAAATATCCTCAATAATAAAAATACAACTCTTACAAATTATAATATTTCGCCATTTGATTTTAAACTTGGATTAATAGACGCCATTAGGGATTTAAAATCGAACACAAATAGGTAAGTAAATAAACAGGTAATATAAAATAGTAATACTTATAAACGAATCATATTCAATAATAATATACAATTATTTAATTCTATAAAACATATATGTTTTATTTACGCGTCTAGTTATCCAAGTTTATTGTCATTAATTGTCGATTGTCGATTTAAAAAATAACGATTGCCATAAACAAATTGCCATGCATCACAGCACTATTTTCTGTCATAAGGTCATAAAAATCATCACTAAAAATGAAGACTATCGCTTAGCACCCAAAAGATCATTAGATTCTTCTTTTTTTTAGACCTAGCTGCTTGATAGCGCTACATATATACTACATACGTTTAAGGATACTACTACTACACAGACAGGACTAAACTAATACTAATCTTCTGTCCTTTTCTAAATGAAATAGAGAGAAAAAGATGCACTGAACTTAAATTTAGTTTAGTTTGTGAACAAGGGAATCGGCACCATTGCCACGCTAAAGCAGTTCAAGTATAGTATAATATTACTACCACCGTCACTTCCTTGTCGGATCAACGTATAAAGCTGCGTTGCAAAATGAAGAAAATGAAGCAACGTTTAAAAAAAAAAACGTATGTTATATTACCTGTAAACCAACGCATCGGATAATAAAACTTTTATCGAAACGTATAATGAAATGATTATTTTATTCAAATAAAAGGAACGATTTATTTCAACAGATGATAATTTGGACCTTATGACATGAATAAAGGACAATGACCAAAAGTCATACCAAAAAGTCTCATGCAGCAAGATCAAAATATTACTAGTAATTATTTTCATATTTTTTTACGACATTACGCGTCGGGGATTTGATTTTTGAACAGGGAATTTAATTTAAAGTAAAAAAGTGTTGATATTGTTTTATTCCCTGTACATGACGTTCCGTTTCAAATGATATGATTAATATAATCTTGAATTTTGAAAGTGTCATGATCACGTCTTTAAAAAAACATGTAAAAGAAATATACTTTGCCGATTCTACATTAATTAAAAATAACTAGGATAAAATAGAATAGATTTTTTATTTAAACGATTATCATTTTTTTAGAGCAATAATGTCCGTTCGTGTATGACATGTCAAACAAAATAAAATACCTAGTTTTCAGGTTATTTCGTTTTTTTTTTTTTTGAAAATCTCCGAAACATGGGTTTTGTTTACAAAAATAATTTTTGTAGGAATTAATATGATAAGTTACTCTATATAAAACAAAGTTTGACTTTGATGCAGCATAGTACGGGTGTCCATACATCCATGAGCATTGTCCTTTAGATTTATAAAATTCAATTTTTATAAAATCATATTTTTTAAATTTTTAAATAATAAAATCAATATGATATTGACAAGTTATTAAACATAGATAGCAGAACAACAAAATATAGAGTCATATTCAAATGACTATTAGTTTATTATTAAAAGTCTCCTTTCTTAGCTGCCGCACCTCAAAAGCGTATTGATATTATACTGTTAACTGTACTTACAATTTAATTGCAATAGATATAATTTTATTTAAATTAATGGCACAGAAAAGCGACAGAATTTTGTTTAATTAAAAGAATTACTTGCTTGCTGAGTGTTATTAAAAATAACAAGTCAACAATAAAGTAAATGTACAGGTTCAAATTAAATTAGCTAGCGAAACTCCGCGAACGTGATACGTATCGTAATCTAAATACAATGTCGTTACTTGAAGTACGAGTAGAGAAAATCTGTTTTATCGTGTTGAGATATCAATAAGCATCACGTCTGTAAAGTTTACACGATTAAAAGCTGATTTTTAACTGATATTTTAAGTGACTACACTATGGGGTCGATGAACCTACAAAAAATCATCAAATTAATTTATTTTTTGTTTTATTGTGTTTAGACGTTTTGTTTAGATACCCATCTCGTCCGCGGAGTTTCGCTGGCTAATTTAATTTGACCCTTTAAAGGAATCGAACTGTAAGTACAGATTTATTAAATAATACTTTTACGATAAATGGCATAGACAACAGTCTTCACAACATTCAACAGTAATGAATTATACTATTAACTTATAGTGCCTACAAATCGACTATACTTAGATCGAATGCAGATTTATCGATAACATAGTCGATGTCCGGTTAGACTGGAAGCCGACCCCAACATAGTTGGGAAAAGGCTAGGCAGATGATGATGAGTCGATGTAAATCGATTAAGTAATCGAATCAAAATCAATTAAGTCATACTTTGAAAATCGAATCAGCAAGAATCGAGTCGATCGGTAATTCAAAGAAAAACTGCGTAACTCAATATTAATCTGAATTTAAATCATTTTGAAGGATACTGCTAATTCATCGCTTCATATGTTTGAAAAAAATGTCTGATCAACAGATTAAATAACGCAATGAATGTTGTTGAGCTGTCAAACTGAAAGCCGTTGCTACTGATAGTGTGTTACGCAATTAATCTATAATCTATCGATGATCGACTTGTAGGCACCATAATCTTTTAAAGAAGCTTACGGTTCGAGCACAACACACAAGCATGTACAAATCTGATATGACACTGTAAATTCGTACAGTTTCACGGAACATCTGATAGGCTTAGTTATAACACAGTTACGGTCAAAATATAATACGAAAAGTATATATTCTACATATTCAATATTATGCTCTATTACAGTTTTCGAAATTAGGGATATTGATTATTAAGGAGGGTGTAAATGCAAGTTTACTTTCGTTTTTTGCAATTTGCAGGTCAGTGTCAGGATTAGCCTCAAATGTCATGAAATAGTCATTCCATAGAGTAATATGAATTGTAGGGATGATTTGTATGATTTTTATAATTCTATAAATAAATACTTGTTACGGCCGCGAATCATATCTAGATCAACGTACGATGCAAATTGCTAAAAACGTAAAAAAAAAAAAATTGAATTTCGCGGACTCCCCTGATATTTTCGCCTTGAATTAAACATGTTTGTGTAAACAGTAACAGACATATAAAGAACAATACATAAATATACTGTATTAGGTTCCAATAAATAAATATTATAAGGAACAGCTATATTGATAATTTGCATCATATGAACTCCGTTTGGAATAAGATTAGACAAATGTCTAACAAAATGGATTGTAAAAAAGTTTTATTTAAATAAATAAACCTTTTTTACTATCCGTTCAACTGATTTTGACTTCTATTGCGTTGGTGGCATGACAAATGGCAGCTGCAGTAAACAGTCGGTATTGTAACCACTTTTTTGCTTTTTAATCCCATCCTTATGCCTACGGAATAGAAAACAAAATCGGTTGAACGGACTGTAAAAAAGGTTTATTTAAGTTTCTAATCTTATTTCAAATGGAGTATAGTTCAAAATATGACAAACAAGTTTCGAGAAACAAAAAAACATCAAATGTTTTATGATCCCCACCGGAACATTTACTTTAGCAAAGATAGGGTGAAGGCTATTATATTTTCACCGCAACTGCACATATTTGTGACTAAACAAACGCTATAATATAATAGTTAGTTTCACCTAAAAACGTATAAACATTTTACACATACTACAACTAACATTAACATTTATCAATGTTAACATGAAGCTACCCTCTTTGTGACAAGTTTCAAACATAACCTTCATATAGTCGACTCAATTGCACATTAAGAAGTATAGTACTTGCATTTCACGAGCGTACTTCAAACGTCATGTGACTCTTATGTAATTGTCATAAGTTATAAATTGCAATGACTGACGCGCGTTCGTGAAATGCAACAACTATGCTATGCTGTATAAAATTATATATACTGTTTTAATATACTATATCAATAAAAACTATCAAGTGTATACCCAAGACTCGTCGCGGTGTATGTAGTAAATATATCCAAGGCAATATCAGGTCATATGTCCACTACTTTATATAAAATACTTTATATTGCACAAACCAAGTCTCAGTGTACACCAAGCATTAATAAAAATAATAATTGCAAGTCATAAATATCTGAACATGACTAATATAAACGTAACTACATTATAATATGTATTATACAAGCTGACTTTAAATTCTTAGGCGATTTTTATGGGGTAGAAAGTACTTATGAATATGAATTCTTTTCTATACTTTGACTTTGATATATCGGCCAAAAAATTATTGCTGTTTCATACAAAAAATGCAACGCCAAACTCTGTCAAAATATATGAAACAGATGCTTTACCGCTTTCTGGAGTCGGTCCATTCGTGTAAATAAAACAAAGTCCGGTTAGTTACCCCATTTATAACTCAAGAACGGCTGGACCAATTTCTATGATCCTTTGATTTGTTGGATTTGGCTCCGGAAAAATTAACGAAAAAAAAAATTATAATTATTTTTCTCATACATGTTGTATTTATTGATTCTGAGGCGATACGAAGTTCGCGCGGTCCGCTAGTTGTTAATATTCATGAATATTTTCGACCCCTAAAATTGTGCCAATGAATTCAAATTGTCCCTGTATAAACGAATAATGATCACTCGCCGATAACAAAATGTAACACATTCAACCGATTGATAAATCTAAACAACAAGAGGCTCAATAAAAGCTAAAGGAAATGGCATTTTGTAATCACTTAATAATTTACACTACAAAAATATTTTTTCTTACACCTACCATTCACTGAGTGCCTAATATTATAGTCATATATATAAGCTTATTATAAATCTGTATGTCGTTGTAATACTCCAGGTAAGTGCAATACATAACAGAGGCATATTTAAAATATATATATATATTATAGTCAATTAATTAATAATTGACTATAATATATATATATATTTTATATATATGTATGCATAGTATACAAGGTAAATTAACCAGCGAAACTGCAGACGTGCCGAGTACCATAAAACGGGGTGAATAGGGATGCAGGGGTGAATCGGGACGAAACTTCAAAGTGGATTTTAACGTTGAAATAATATAGTTCGTTGCCAGAAAATACTCTAATGGGTTTACAGCTTTTTAATTAAAGATATACCGTCTTATTACAAAAAGAAACCTAACTTTAGTTCTAGCCTAAACCTCTGAGCCAGTATTTGTTTTTCGAACTTTATTTCGATTTAGATAAAGTTCTTTATACAAAAATGACAACATAGCACCGAACTATTGGGTCATTTTTCTATAAAGAACTGTATTTCTATAACAGTCAGGTTCTTAATTCAATAACTGGCGCGATGGTTTAAACCTGATCTAAAGTAAAACCTTGTTTTGTAATAAGGGGGTAAGTGTCCTTGTTAGCAACAAACTATATTATTTTAAAGTACAAATCCATTTTAAAGTTTCGTCCCGATTCACCCCTGCATCCCTATTCACCCCGTTTTACCGGTATTTATATCTCAACACGATAAATTTATTATTATCAGCCGTTAATGTCCCACTGCTGGGCAAAGGCTTTACTCTCTTTCCACCTCTCTGTCCAGAGCTGCCAAGGACCAATCTTTATGAAAGGAGTCCAGCTCATCCCACAACAAAAACAAATCCTAACAATCCCTCTCCTCAACACGATAAATTTAAAAAATGAAATGATTTAATGTTTCTTTGGGGGTCAACGACCGCTGGTTTGTTTTGTTACTTGAAGTTCGAGTTGAGAAAATCTGTTTTCTTTTGTTTTATCTATAGTTAAATATAATATAATATATATAGATATCGAAACCAATCTTGTCTGTAAAGTATACAGAAAAAAAAAACAGATTTTTAACTGATATTTAAGTGACTACACTAAGTGTGGTCGATGACCCCACAAAAAACCATCAAATGAATTTATTTTATTATGTTTAGTTATCGATGCCCATTACGACTGCAGAGTTTCGCTAGATAATTTAATTTGAACCCTGTATATATTTTCAATTATGTTATAGGATATATTGAATTAAGTATATATTTCACTGAACACTATTTCACATACAGAGCGTACGTTTAGTCGGACGCAAAATGCCATAAACAAAAATTTAACGTAAGTATATAATATATCAACAAATATGTAAATATATCATCAGCCACATCACTGGTCAATCAATCACCCTCTAGCTAACTGTACTGTAGTAGTTAGTTCTAATGAGATTATATAGTAGGCTCGCTTACCGCGGGGTCGAGTAGCATTTAACAACTATACATCAAAAACGTTGATAAATTTGTTTAGATATAGTGTCTTTTATAGCAGATTATTTTAAACTTGATATGAGTTTAATATAAAAGTTCAGTCGATTGTTAAAAAATTGTTAGGAAGCATCTAAACAAATTCATCAAAAGTAAAAATTACACAGATTACAACATCGTCGTGTGCTATGCACATCGTTAAAAACTAAAGACTACACACGAACTACTCGCTAGTTGTCGGGGTTATTCACCGAGATCATTTCTTCTTCACGGTCGAGCTACTGGCGCAACTACTCGACCGAGTTTGGACACCGTCCTTCTTTAGCAAACTGACCCCGAACGCAGGGCATTTCTTCCGCAACGCTTTGATCTTATATAGCTTATTTCCTTGAGAGTTGTTAGTTTCCTCGAAATTGTCTGGTGTCACATCAGCTGTGATTACAGAATTAGTGATGCAATCCATAGGTTCTGGACTGTTCGACTTGTCCCTTTTCCGTCTAAACCTGAACGGAGCTTCGAGAGAGTCCGCGGAGATGTTAGTGACGTTAGTATCACTAGAAGACAGATCTTGTGTCGATTCGAGACCCGTTTTAGGCAAATTACTCTTAGGGAGCTTTTTCCTAGAGCTGGAGTTAGATCTGACTATGAGTTTCTTTCGAGCAGTCAAGTTAGAGTTGGTTGGTTTATTCTGGACTACAGATTTGAGATTTGGCTCAGATGGGAGACGGTTTTTGCCATTCAAATGGCAGTTTTCTGTCAGCGCTGATAGAGTTGAAGTTACATTGTTGAGGGTTGTGACAACTGCGCTGTCATTGTTGGTAATTTTGGTGACAGTTTTTCTTGTGAAGGTTTTTAGTGGGCTTGCGCCGTGTGTGTATCCTAACGTTGGCCGAGCGAGGTTGGCTCTTTGGCCATGGAAGCTGCTTTTACCAGTAAACGGTTTAACACCACCTGTTAACTTATTGGCTGCAGAATTGGCACTTCTAGTTGGGGGAAAGGTGGAAGTCTTAGACGCGTAGTGAGATTTTAACGTAGAGTTAATGATTCGTGGCGGTTGTTTCAAGTTGGTGTTGTTGGCATTGCGAATGTTGTTTGTGGGCATCATGTAGTTCATTTTGGGCGCGAATACTGTCTTAGTGGGGAGCATGGGAGTCGGAGTTGTCTTGTACTTGCCGATCACTGAGGTAACGTTGTTTTCCGAGTCGGTCTCGTTCGCGTTTAGCACGTGGGCATTGTCCAACTGTAATAGAAATTGTAATTTTAAGTAAAATATTTTGGTTAGTCTACCAGAGGGTGGTACTATGAAGATGGACCACATAAGATTTGATCAGAGGGGCAATTCTCGTAATTTTAAGAACGTTCACAGTCTGATCTCAGTTTCGATCTGTCAAAAATACGTCTAATTTCCCCACATTTTCACAAGTTTTTGACATTTGTTTGTCGCCGAGATGAGACAGCGACTAGATTTTGAACGTTTTAAATTACGAGAATACGCCTTCAGGTTTCTGTCAAGGACAAGATACACTGGCAAAACTAACACCTACTTTGATTTTTCAATGATTTATTTTCACATTACAATCGCTACTCATGGTATTATTACAGCGAGTTAGTTTAACACATTTAACCTGTCTGCCTTCAAAGCAAGAGTGGACAGGTATCTTCTGGGCACGCTCGTACCATCAAAGACCTCATCCATCGCTTTCCATCAGGCGTGATCGAGGTCAAGAGCAGGCCATTCAGCAATAAAAATAAAAAATATTATTACCTTGTTGTTGGTAATCTTGCTAGTGTGTAGTATGGTCTGTAGCGAGACGGGTTTGTTGTCGATGGGTGCGTCTGTGGTATCGTCGGGTTCTGGCGCTTCGGAGTAGATTCCTCGCTCGAAGATGGGGAGCGTGGTGATGTTGTGTCGGCGGCGATACGACTCGCCTTCTGCGTGCATTCGGGGCTGGACGCTGGAAAAAAAGGTTGATTTTAAAAACTAGTAATGACATTGTAACTTTTCCAAAATGTACTACAATCAGTAGCCCATATCACTTCAACGGATATATGTGGATAACGTTGTGAGTAGTGTATTTGTTACCTCTATTATTAACTTCTAACCTACGGTTACTTATTATAAATAAAATAAAAAAAAATAAAATTATTACACTACTGTTTGTTGTCCCTAAATAAATAAACGGGACAGTCAAATTAAAGGGATTGAAGAATTTTATATGGAGCCTGGCATACCTTCAGTTTCCGCCATTTTTTTTTTTCGATATTTTAATGTGAACGCAAGTTTAAAACAAAATGGATGTCCCGTGATCAACTTTGAACGTCTCTCTCGGAAACGTGACGCTTTACGGGGTTTGGTCATAATATGTTTTCTGTTTGCTATACATCAGCTTTCGATTTACATAAGTTTCATGCGTGCCGCCATTTTGCCACGGACCTTCAAAGCAGTGTTTGTAACTCTTTGAATCCGAGAAAAAGACCTCAATATCCTTTTAATGATGCAATCTTCTACCACTGATACCAACATGTATTCATTACAAAATAGCTCTGCGTTTAAGAGTAGTTTGAATAGTCCAATAAAAAGAGCGCTATGCGATAGACTCCCGCGCAGTAAAAGCGTGGCGTTTTATCAGGTAGCAAGCAATTTTTAATCTAAACAAATAAATAAAATTGAAGTATCTGTTTATAATGTCAAAATAAGAGCTTTTTACTAAATGCATATGAAAATATATAGGATACTTATATAATAAAATCTATTTTTTTTTTTGTCTATCTGTCTGTTTGTTTGTTCCGGCTAATCTCCGAAATGGCCGGACCGATTTTGACGAGACGTTCACTGGCAGATAACTGATGTTACAAGGAGTAACTAGGCTACTTTTATTTCAGAAAAACAATTAAGGTACCGCGAAAAAAAAATAAAACCCATAAAATCCAAATTTGTTTATCGATATACAAGCGAACAAAGTCGCAGTCACAGCTAGTATCTTAGAATAAACCATCCATAGTCACTTACTTCTCAAGGAACCACTGCTGGTGCCCAATGACAGAGCCGGGACGACAGATGCGCAGCCACGCGATTGACTCTCGCGCAGTGAAGGCGTGATGTTTCATCAGGTAGCAGGCGATTAGAGTACCTGTACGACCAAGTCCAGCTGGAAATAAAAATTGAATATTAATTTATTACTAAAGAATTAAACCTCCATGTGAAATACTGGTATTCGGGTGAATCTGGTTAGACTAGAAGACGACCACAACATAGTTGGGATAAAGAAATTGTTTGACTAAAGAGTTAAAATGCAGCATCGGTATTACTTTATGCAATATACCTATATTGTACAGATTATGAAGAATAACAATGATTAAATATGGACATTTGGGCAACCAAAAACCATTTTTGGCAAGTTCTGGGAGCATAATCAAGTTTGTAGTAAGTATTTCTGCAGTCATATGGGAAGAATTGTGATTGGTTGACTAAAATAACAAGATGAAGATACAAGTTATAAAGATTATCATCTGCCTAGTCTTTTCCCAACAATGTTGGGGTCGGCTTCCAGTCTAACCGGATGCAGCTGAATACCAGTATTTTACATGGAGCGACTGCTTATCTGACCTCCACAACCCAGTTACTGGGTAATACGATACCCCTTGGTAAGACTGGTCGTCAAACTTTCGGGCTTCTGACTACCCGTAACGACTGTCAAAGATCCACGAATGACAGCCGGGACCAACGGCTTAACGTGCTTTCCGAGGCACGGAGGAGTCTCGGTATGTAAAGATGGTCACCCATCCACAGACCAACCGCGGCAAGCGTAGCTTAACCTGACAGATCGACCTGTGCGGCTGTTATTATTTAGCCACGGGCCCCTATAAGTTATGAAGATTATATAAAATTCAATGAGCGAGAGAAAACATGGGAGATGCTGCGGGGGCTCTAGAAAGTATTTCTTGTAAGTTTAGTATGACGAACCTCACACTATGAACCAAAGTTACAAAAAAACCTGTTTTAGCCCTCACCTTTGCAATGCACAGCAACAGCCCCCTTCGCGGCTTCAGTTATCCTTATAAACCGGTTCACAATCAAATCCGAAGGTACAGAACCATCTACGAAGAACAGCTCCCGGTGTTCGAATCCATGTGCCGTGAACTGTCGGGCATCGTACGACTTCTTGTTCAGCCGTACGATCGTCGTGACGTGGTGTGTTCGGAAGTAGTCGTGGTAATGTTCGGGGCTGTGGAGCGGGTAGCCGCGGTCTAGTCGCGACCGGTGGTGGGGGCCGGAAAAGGCTAGCATTTTTCCTGGAATTATCCAGTTTAGGTCGCCGTTTTCAACTTTCTGGAAGGAAATTATGACTGATATTTTATTTAGTAAAATTACAAAATAAAAGTACAGTCAACAAAAGGCAGGCAGCTTCAACTGTTATTTACATGTGTGATTCCTGGTATAACTCGAAGGAGTGAGCATTGGTGTGAAGTGTGAAGGAAAAGGCCATATTGAGTCAGTTATTTTGTGTTTTGCAACATATTTCATAAAACTTTTGAGATTTAATCTTCTGGTTACACAGTCAGTGCATTAGTTTACAGGAGTTGTGGTACTTTTCTTTTGTTTATTTAGTTTTTTTTTTATGCATTTCCTTGAAACAAGGGCGAACCTATTGCCATCAATGTAGACTTCGGGCTGCTACTAAGAAATCCGTGAATGAAAAAGCCAATAACACTCTACCTGACATGGGTATCGAACCAAGGACGAGCAGTCACGGTTGCGGCCACTAGACCACAGACGTAGTTATAAAAATATTTTGCAGGCAATAATAATATTGCGAATACATTTTACATTCCCACCTCTATAGCAAACTTCTTTGTTGTCTGTACAATCAAGATTATTGCAGTAAACAATTGAAAATAATTTTTATTAGTTGTGTAGGATGTCCGAACTGTGTCGCGGATACACAGCCCACTCGGTGCGGGAAAGGTCGACGACATTCTCGTGAACTGTGCCATAATTTCGCCAAGGTTTAATTACAGTAGCGTATAACACCGAAAACAGCATAATCAACCTATAATGTTCCCTTACTGCTGGGACACAAGCCTAATCTCACTGAGAGGGAGTGGGCCGTAATCCACCACGCGGGCCCAGTGCGGATTGGTACATGTCTTCGAATTTTTGGTTCTGGGAAATGCCGGTTTCCTTATAATGTTTTCGTTCACCACTTTGAGGGCAGTGGTGACGAAATAATTTACACAAAGTAAAGCGCCTGTCTGGGTTCGAACCTACGACCTGCATCTCGTAAGTCGCGGCCGTTACCACTCGGCCACCACTGCACCGGAAACCATTACTGTTTCCAAAAACATGATCACATCAACTTTAAGACATTACATAACTTTGAAGTCCGTAGGTATAGTTGAAAGTTTGAAATTGATCTCTCTCCTCTCTCATTACAAAATCTATCGATCTATATAAAAAATGAATCCCTATTTCCCTTGGTCACATCATAACTTGAGAACGACTTTACCGATTTCATCCATCTTTTTTTTAAGTTTTCTAATACTTTGCAGAAGGTTCTTACGGAAAAAAAATAAGAAAGTTAAGAAAAGGAAAAAGCTAGTCTAATATAAAAGCGGTAGCAATTGTCGCTCTGTTTTACAATCAGCATATAAGGTCCGGTTCATTATTATAGCAGCTCATTTAATAAAACCTGCTCCACTTTAATTTATTTGCTGATATCATTTCCTTTTGTGGAACAGGCCTTTTATTTTATTATTATCAGTGCCATTTTTGTGAATCCAACAAAGGACTCTCTCTTTCACCAATTGTGAGTTCCACAAAACATTCGCCATTAGACACAAAACCAGTGGTTGCTATAAAGGATGTCTGCAGCCTTTCATCATGCAGGCTGGCAGAAAAATGGTTCGGGTTGCACCATTCACTCAAGCGAATCTACAATCAGTTTAAAATGTAAAAGAAGCGTTTGTTATAAGCGCGTAAAAGTGAACACGTCCTCTTGAAATAAATAGTTCTTATTTAACGACAAAGCCGTCTATTCTGGTACCCAGGGCCCTATACCAAAAAACGTCACAAGTCTAACAATTCTACAAAATGGTTAAATTGTAGAAAAACATGAGTAATACAGCATAATCAGCCTTTAATGTTCCCACTGCTGCGTCACAGGCCTCCTCTCAGAGAGAGGGAATGGGCCAGGCGGGCCCAGTGCGGGTTGGCAGATGTCATTTCATTTAATTCATTTTTTTATTCAGAAACAATTTATATTGTGTTTGAAATCGTTCCATAAGATAAAAGTAATAAAAAAATAATACAAAAAATTGTCACATGTCTTTGATTTTGTTTTGGTTCTGGACATACTGGTTTCCTGACGACGTTTTCCTTTACCGTTTTGAGAGGAGTGGTAATACACAAAGTAAAGTGCCTGCCTGAGTTCGAACTCACGACCGTAAGTCGGGCCGTAAGTCATCTCGTAAGCCGTGACCGATACCACTGTCCCAACAATGCTCTCCATTACAAATATGTATGAGTTACAAGTTACAATCTATAATTCTTTCCCATTTTTAAAAGCGTAACACAAAGTATCAGGCCAGTGCATAAATTTTAGACTTGTCACTCCAATTTACATATTTTTAAGGTTTGTCCGATACAATTGCATGGCTTAGAGATTTGTGGTAAACGGACTTGTAAAATTTTCTAATTTGTACATAACAATTGTAAATTTTTGTGGTATAGGGCCTAGTGTGCCTTGTAATACACACTCACTCACCTCATAAAAAAGATACTGCTCCGCATCAAAGTTATCAAAGTCGAAGAAGCGAGCGTCATGAGCCACCTTGACGCCATGCAGTACATCCAGAAGGGATATGTCGAAGAGTGGGGGCCCGCCCGAAGCGTCGCGGAAGTTCAGAAGCGACCATTCTGAACCGTCTGTTAGCTGCTTGTATACTGCCGCTGGACTGGAGTCTAGGTAGATTATCTGGGGAAAAAAAGCAGAAATTCTATAAAAAAAAAACAGGTTTATTTCTGGTCTGCGAGATGATTGTCTCGGATATAATCAAAGATCCATGTTTAAATCTATTGATTTTTGCATCCACTTCTAGTTAATCTTGATGATTCCCTAAAACTGTTTTAAGCTGGTTGGTGACTTAATCTCTGAAAATTACTTCCTTCCAAGCTAAATATCAAGATAACTCTCGTTATTTGGCTTTAATTAGATCGACTGAAACCCTATTTAAACAAATGAAATCACAAACAACCAAAAACGAAAAGTACAAATACTAAACGCCCTACATCATAATAATTATGTTGTTTGCCTTTTAGCCTGTGCAAAATAAATGTTTTTTCTTGCTAAGACCAAGAATTCTATAAACTGGTGGCCTTAAACTACTGGAATTATAAAACAAACAACTACAAACTACTTATGAACCGAAACGGCAGCACACCTGTAGTTCTAAGACAGTTAACCTTACATATCAAATTCAACCACCACATCAAAGATTAATAGTCCTCATACAAACAATAAAAAATGTCAGCCAACCTCATTTGTAACCTAACGATACTGTCAATCTTTTTTACGGCTCCCATATGAAAAGGTTGACGAAAACGGAAACAACCTTCATAAAGTTTACGTCCTTCACGGGATAAGCTAACGTGCTCAATCATGTATGAATATGAGGGTATTCAGGTGGAATTAATTCGCAACCGAGTTGACAGGTGGTATCTATGGACCTAACTATATGGTTTTGTAATGGCTATGAAGGTCATGTAGTGGCCTTCAACCACCACTGGCAGTAGGTAGGCCACTAGGATTGTGGTCAGTGTGATTTTGGGAGTTCGGAACCTGGTAAATTGTTATGTTTGATTCATTTGTGGACGCTTTTTGGCACCAGATAATTTCTTTGGCGGAAAACATCAAGTGGATACTTGTTATAGGTCCAAAATAATTAACAGAGTAAGTTAAGTGTGTATTAAGTGGTGATTAATGCTTGGTATATCTCTGTAAGAGAAGAATCTTGCTCAGTAATGGGGCATTCTTCTTCTTCGTAGTATCGATGATTCCATTTAAGCATAATCAATGCTGGGACACAGATCTCTCTTCGAGAGGGAGTGGGCTGTTATCTACCACGCGGGCCCAGTGCGGATTGGTAGATGTCACATGTCTTCAAATTTTTTTGTTCCGTGACAAGCCGGTTTTGTCACGATGTTTTCCTTCACCGTTTTGGTCATATGATTCCATTTTAATATTTTAAATAAGCTTCGGCCAGAATTTGGCCATTTCGACAGCGTTAGGTATTGGTCTCGTCAAATTCCATAGGTGCACGAGTGTGCACAGAGAGCACGAAAAGAGGTGGGACATAATTTGCGAAGTTACTCCCCAGTCGCACTGGTGGTCACACGGTTCATCGGAGTACCACCTAAGTTGTGGGGCAGTGCGAATAAACTATTCATTTTGCTCGACTACACAGATAACCCACCAAATCCTAGCCATTTTATTAAATTTATAGTGATACCCTACTACTAAAAACCACTACTTTTTTAAATGTCGTAGAATCATGCTGAATTAGGAGCCTTTTGGCCTCGTTTAGGACATTCTGTTTCATTTTTCTTTTTGTTACTTTTTTTATTTATATAATTTAGTTTTTTATTTTTGATTTAGTATTTGTGATCTTCCCGTACGACTCGCAATAAATACTTATTCTTTCTTTCTTTACTCACCGCCATAAAAAGGTTACTGGAGCATCAAATAAGGATGAACTGAATCTACTAAAGATAGACAACTATGAGAGTGGCCTCAAGAATCACGGTACATCCTTCAGAAAATTTCCACCAGTCGTATCTACCCATCATTGAATAATTGTGTGCGCGTGGGAATCGTCCGGGTACCCCTAATAACGCTGCGGGTTATATTTCCACCGAGAACTGCGTATACGATGTATTTTTAACTGATTAAATGGTGGTTGTGTAACCTCTCGTAGGCGTCGAGGTATTAATGTTACAGTTACGTAACTTATCCGACACTCTTGTAATCCTATAAGCTTGGTATAAATGTCATACCCTAACTATTTAATAATAGCGGTAAGAGGTACTATGTAGAAGATTAGATCGCGGACTTCCGAGATTCTGTCAATTAAGTTCAGATTATGAGACGTCCATTTTGGTCTTGATATCAATCAGAGGTTGCAACAGAATAGTTGTCGAAAATGAATCCCATTCGCACTGAAATGGAAACAGAAGGTGACCGAAGGCAAATTCCCGTAATTACAAACGTTCAATATCTAGTCGCAATATCATCTCAGCGACAATCCATGTGAGCTGAAGACCTTTCACAAGATGGACCGACGGCCTTGTGAAGGCTGCAGGAACCCGTTGGATGCGAGAAGCACAGAACCGGCCGAAGTGGAGGTGCTTGGGAGAGGCCTATGTCCAGCAGTGGACGTCTTTCGGCTGAAATGATGATGATGACAATCAATGTCAAGCCAAAAATGTAGGGAAATGAGAGATATTTTTACAGATTGCTCTGAAGTCAGGATGCCACACCCGGCAGCCATTCTTCCAAGCAAGAGATCAATGAGGAGGCCATCGAAACTTTTCCAATATTTTTTTAATATATTATTTATTAATTATTACCGTATCATTAATATATTTTAAACATTCTTACAAATTGTGTGTTTATCATTAATTTTAATACTTTTTTGAAGTGCAAACTTCTTTAGGGGCGTTGTGCACTTTTGTTGTGATGGGTAAAAAATGTTATACTCGCGTCAGGACACGTGACCTGATCGAAAATTCGTAACACGGAGAGAGAGTAGACCGCATTCAAAAATATCAAAAATGCACAACGTTAATTATCAACTGCCGGCAATTCAATTCGCCGGCACTCCCGGAGTGCAACCCGTTAATTTTTTTTTCCTATTTATGTTTATCTTTTAATTATTCATCTGAGTAGTAGCAACAGCCTTACTAAGGTCCCGAAAGGCCCAAAAGCTTCCTATAAAAAGGATAGGTATGTAGGAACAGTAACACGTGCTAATTAGGTCTTACCTACCACAACAGTTAAGTACATACACGTGTATTCTACTACCCACACCGACTAGTCATGCAACCTAGAACCTTGAATTTCTAAGTTTTCCTGATATTGCAAGACGGATGTAGATATTTTCAACGAATCCCGGTAATCGCATCGGAACTTAATATGGCGTATGATTTCTCGTCTCGGTATCGTCCTAAGACGGCAAGTCTTCAAGGGATCGTATTTTTCCGGATGGATAAACAGGAAAATCTTAATATTTATAACGTTTTTGGTAGACTGAGCGTTTCAAGTAATTCGCAATTTCGTAATTTCACAGCAGTTAACAGTAAGTTGATTTTCCTTTAAAGTCGTAGATTTGTCAGGAAAAGGCATTGGAGAAACACAAATTCAACGTCTTAATCCAAGGCCCGAGTCTCATTTTGATTATTGGTACATACTATTGCGTAGCTTTTGAAGAAGACTTGACGAGTCCTGATATGGGAAACCGTATGTTTAAATATTTTAGCTATATGACTCGACTATCAGAAGAATGACCGGGAGTTGCGGTGCAATTTCGGTAAGAGTAAAGACTTCTACTATTGTCACTCCAATATCAGAAAAATACAATAAATCAACAAAAGTAGATGAATAGAAAAAAATACTAGTCGTACTCAGCGTTTCTCCTGAACATTTATTATGCGCACCGGGAACTGTCTGTCAGCGTCTGTCTTCTCTCACACGTATAACCAGTAACCTTAACCAGTCAACCTTCAAACCAAGAGCGAATAGGCATCTTCTGTGCTTGCTCGTTCCATCATAGACCTCATCAATCGCTTTTCATCAGGCGCGATCGAGGTCAAGGGCTGGCCAATTTTGCAATAAAAGAAATATAAAAAACTGATACAATACCTGATAACTCCCAATAAGATAGGCCGCGTTGAGTCTGAGAGTCTCATTATTGCTGCTGTAGAAGACGATCTTCTTCTTCGGATTCTTCTCCAATTCCTCATTGAGCTTGTTGCAGAATTGGTACAGGTGGCAGAGGTGGTAAGGTCCGAAATCAAAATAGAAGTTCTCGTAGACGATTTCATCTTCTATATGGAAGTACTTGCTGTTTCGAGTCGGCTTCGGCTTATACCCGGTCTTCAGGGTCGCGAAGTACAGTCTGTCTGGAAGAATTAGATCTGGTTAATAATAGTCGAAGAAAAATAAAAAAAAAACGGAACAAGGCCCCAACGTGAGGAAATCAAAAATTAAAAGACGTGACATCCGCCAAACCCGCCCTGCGCCATCGTGGTGGATGGCCCACTCCCTCTGACGAGACGAGGCCTGAGTTTTAGCAGGGGGAATATTAAAGGCTTGTGTTCGGTGCTTTCTATTAGTCATCATCTCGGTAGTCACCCCCTTTCTAGCTATATCATCATTCACACAGTCCATCCATCGTTTCTTTTATTAAATGCTGATTATGCTATGTTAATAAATGTCGCAGCAGCTGTTGTCAAGGGTTGAAACTTGGTTTTGCCCGGTTAACTTCTGCATTGCATGCTGGGAAACTGTTGGCATGGATAAATAGTTAAATGTCGGTAGCAGCAATTTTGCTGTATCGGTTTTTGCTACAGCTAAATACGCTATTCCTTTCCTCAGCTTTGGGGTTTTCTTGAACTATTATAATGATCACGTCAGCTTAGACAAAAAAAATATATATATGTAATTTTTTCAACTACATAGTTCATAATTTCCGTCAACTATCTTTGAGAAGCTTGTTTTGGAACGAAGGTTCTTTAACGCAAGTTGCGGTAGGAGTAAACTGGAAGAAATCGTCACGTAACGAAAAAGCATTACTTATGCGACTTTTTATTATAAATATTAGAAAGAGCCAGAGAGAAGAGAGAGAGAACCACCGCACCCTCGCCCTAAAGCCGATAGTGAGATCCAAAAATGAAATCCAAGATGGCCACAGAACACATTTAAAAAAAATTGTCATTTTAAAATTTTCGCAGACGCCATCTTGGATTATAATTTTGAACTGCTTTCCTGATGGGGATCCTCGACCCCACATGTTTTTTTATACTGCAGTATAACTTCACAAAACAGACAATACAAATTTTCTTTGTTTTTCTTTCCTACAATAGTAATAAAAGAAATGGCAGACAGGTCTAATCGATGGACTCGATGGCTAGACATACATTTTACGATAATATAGCTGAAATAAATATTGCAGAACTATAATAGGGAGACATTATATCCTAGTTTATTATGCAGTTTTTGTCTAGAAGTAATAAATAGTGTTTGTGTGATTGGAAGCTTAATTTCATGTTAGCAAGGAAACTTTATTTTGTAGTTCAATTGGAACCATAATAATATTGAATCGAAGAAATAAATATTGTCTTAGGGAACAGTGCCTGCACCCTACCCTAATTGTGTAACACACTCACACAATCTGAACAATTTTGACGGATATTGCTAATCCATTGATTCATATGTTTGAAAATTTTGTCTGCTTACCAATCTAAATAACGCAATGAATGTTGTTGAACTGTCACCATAAAAGTCATTGCTAGTGTTAGTGTGGTACGCAAATACTCCGCAGGTCTTAAAGTGAGTTTTCTAAGGTAGAAAGGGAATTCGGAATCCCTAAGGGACAGATGAAAATGAAAAAGTATTCAGCAACAAAGATTAAAAAAAAAAATTGGCAATATCGTCATAATTTTGCGTAAGTACCTCAAACAACCGCAGAAAGAAATAACTTATGTAATCCTAAGTTCTTTTATGTCGTCAAAGTTAAGGCGATTACCGACTTTCATGTAAGCAAACAAGACGTCACAAAGTACTTTAGTAACATAATATTACACAACTTTCGAGACGTTTCATGACAACAACTTCAACAACATTTGGTGGTTGGAATTTTGGTATACATAATCAGCCTAAGAGTAGGCTTATATCCCAGCTGTGGTAGCGCTTCCACAGCTGGGACACAGGCCTCGTATCTGTAAGAGGGGGTGGACCGTAATCCACCACGCCGGCCCGATGCGGTTTGGTATATTGTAGATTGCTGCCTCAATTCAGGACTTTTGACATATTACCGAGAATCAAGAAAATTCTCAAAAATATCCCTATGAATAATACTGCTGTTCTTCATATGGTGAAACTTGGTCGACCGAAATTGCTGCACGTTTTTTCAAGAACAGATCATAGGTGTATCAGAGGGATCTAAGATCCCAAAGCCTCCTTGAGTACAGAGTGCCGCTATGATGTGAAGTCAGTAGAAGACTAACAATGATGAGGATTTCGAAACAATATAAAAGAAAGAAAGAAAGATATTTGACCCAGGTTAAGTAAGGCACACAATATTCACACAAAAACCAAAAAATAAAACTTAAAATAGTCTTGGGTGCCTCACGACTGTGCCAAATAGTTCAGCATAAATGTCAGACAACTAATGATTGACGCTGGTTTTCAACTGGACCCTGAAAAATTGCTAACTCTATTCTATCTTATTCCTCTCTATTCTATCGTAACTTTTCTTTAAACTTGCTCATGCCGAAGTACCTCTCTATATACGAACCCCTTTACAAAGTTGAAGTGAAAAATGAATAGTAAAACATTGCGTCGTGAGAATGAAAATTTAATTTCCTACAAGCGAGGATGACAAAGGGGGAAGTCGCATGTTAAGGAGCAGTTTTGTTGTAAGTTTGTAACTATTCCACCCGAACTGCCGTGGCAACCATATTTTTTTCATCCATTACACAATCAAGTTTAGTGTAAAACTATTTTGCTCATAAGTTTTATTGGTGATTGTTTCGTCATATGATCGGTTTTGGTTCATATTCTATTTTGGCAAAATAAATCGTATGATGGGTTTTGTCCGTAGTTTCTTTGTGTATTCTAGCCTGTTGTATTGATAAACGGTTGGCGTCAGACAATAGAGGTGGATAGCCTGCAAATGAGAAGCATAAATGCCCAGCAACTATTTCTGCCACAGGGCCTGCAGAAACACCGATGACATCGAGCGACTATTAGAAAGTATACCAGAGAGCGTGGCGTAGCCCAAAACGGTGGTCAAGCCAGTGTCAGAGCAAGTGCACCTATTAATTTCGTAACACACTGTCAATCTCAATCTGAATCATTTTTAAGGATATTGCTAATCCCTGCTTCATATGTTCGAAAAATTTGTCTGCTCAACAACGTAAAATAATACAATGACTGTTGTTGAACTGTCAAAACGAAAGCCATTGCTACTGATAGTCTGTTACGCCATTACCCCGCTGAACGTGCCTGTCAATGTCACTATACGATCCTCAATGTTGATGAGTTTATAAGGACTCCCAGCAGAGGAATTGTAGGAAGTTGAATCAATATCTACAACATGTATACGTATAGCATCGGAGATCAAAAACAATCCTTAACTAAAAGCAGGCTTGGGACATTTACCTCAAAATAGAAAACTCAACTAACAAGAGAAAAGCAATATCGTTCGGAAATAAGCTAGAAAAACATTGTTATTTATATCCGAAGTCCTCCAGCAGGGATCCCACACAAGTCAACAAGTTAATTCCGTAAATAATACAGTTCTACGTTTTACGTAACCAGTAGTTTGTCAATATGAGTTAAGTTGTGGATTTGTCGGTCCATAAAGAGGAATAAAGGTTACAGATACACAAGTTGTCACAGTAATAACTTTAGTTACGATATTAGCTTCTCTTATATGGGGGGCTCATAGCTAAGTAATAACAGCGCACGGGTCGATCGATCAGGTCAAGCTACGTTTACCGCGGTCGGTCCGTGGGTGGGGGACCATCTTTATATACCGAGACCCTTCCGTATCTCGGAAAGCACGTTAAGCTGTTGGTCCAGGCTGTTCGTGGATCTTTAACAGTCGTTACTGGTCGTCAGAAAACCGATAGACTGACAACCAGTCTTACCAACGGGTATCGTGTTACCCAGTCGGAATTACAAGTCATGTCATTATATTACAGTCCCCCAAAACGCCCGCCCTTCACCACTTCCTAGTGCTTTAGCTGGGAAGAAGTGGCGCCACAAAAACCCCAGCACCACAGCTTTCTGCTCAGTAATTTATCGTAAATGACCCAGCGAAACATCCACAAATTATTCCCTCGGGTAGAAATAATATTTATCATAAATGTCCCAGCAAAAGAGAATAAAGAAATATATTTTATAGACGCAGACAGAAAAAGAGAATTTTGGTGTTTAATTATTAAAGGTCGATACTTTAGGGTTTCGCGCTAAAACACTTGTGCCCGTTCTCACTAGCATTTCGCGACATCTAAACACGCTGTTGGATTCGACACAGCTTCGAGAAGCGACTCTTCGATGTGAATTGGACTCGGACTCGCAAGACGTGAGAATTGTACAAGACTTTGGTCTTGTCCAAATTCATGCCGAGATCAACCCGCCGAGAGGCTCCATTCAGGCTGTGCAGCATTTGGTCTAGCTGTTCACCAAAAGTTAAATATCCAACAGCGCAATTTTATTTGGATATATAAGGTCCCATTAAAATAGGTAGACAAACTTTTAGAAATCATTCAGACCACCAAAATAAGGACAATGGTAAAAAAAATATAAGAAAAACGCATTACAGATACTTACAATGAAAATAAGTTGGTTACCCAATGCATAAACACATCCCTCCATTGTCTTTAAAATTGTGATGCGAGCATGCGCGCAGCGGGGCGCGAGTGCAAGTACCTATCCATAATGGATGGATGTGTTTATTCTAGAGTGCCAGGTATTTATTATTTTAGGTCAAAATAAAATCATTTTAATCAGTGTGTGTTAGACGTGCTGAGCGCTGTGGTAAAATTTGTCATCTATTTTAATTGGACCCTGTATATTAGTTGTACCCGCCACTGCGTTTGCGTGCATGGGTTTTAATTTTTTTGCGTGGAACGCTTATTCTTTTTCTAAAATAAAACTAGGTAATGCAAGGTACTATACCTATAACATCAACTATCTGCCAGTGAGTCCCGTCAAAATCTGTCCAGCCGTTTAGGAACCGGAACAAACAGACAACAATTATAAAAATAGCTTTTTGTTTGTTTTATTAGGGCTGATTTCTCCAACGCCAGATAATTTTACCGGAGGAATAAATTTGAATTTTTAACAGTTCTTCTATACAAAAACTGTCAAGACGACAATTTTATTCCACGAATAAAAATTATCTGTAGATTGAAAATCAGCCCTAAGTATCGTAGATACTACTCGTATCATAAGCATTTAGACAAAAACTGTTTTTTTTTTACATTAAAAACAGACATTTCAATTTTATTTATTTGTAAGATAAGATTTAAGATATGATTGCATAATGATAGTGATGTACTTTATTAAGGTCACTGGTTGAGAGCTCTTGTCCTTAAAATCTGTGACGTCAAACAAAAGGGAATCCAATAATGTTTGCAGACGATGGCTAAATTACGAGTAGTTCACTACTAGATTTGTAGTAATTTTAGTCCGCCCTTAGTCTGTTGGCTCAGTCTCCAGAATTTAAATTCAATTAAATGTGAGCAATGTTGTTTAGTTTTGAAAAGGGATTTAATGGAAAGAAAAATAATACTTATCTCGAAACCACCATACTAATATTATGAATACGAAAGTAACTGTCTGTCAGTCTGTTACCTTTTCACGCGTTAACGGCTGAACAGATTTCGATGAAAGGCACACATCTGGGTTAGGTCATTTTTTTTTTCGTTAGCCTATTTTGTGTCCCACTGCTGGGCAACGGCCTCCCAGTTTTCCTTCAAAACCTCCCCCTGTCTTGAGGGATCTCTGGCCGTGTTGGCGCTGCAAACCTCTTTAGATCGGCACACCACCTTCGCCGTGGCCTCGACGGCAATGTCCTCCTTCAGTGACTGACGATCTTTGCCCATCTCTCCAGGTGCATTCGCGCAACGTGTCCCGCCCTTTCCCACTTCAGCCTGGCTGTTTTTACTCCAACATCCGCTACTAATTCCAGTAGTACATTCCCGCAGGTTAATTCTAAACCTGCAGGCGGGCGAAACCGCAGGCAAAAGCTAGAAGTTTATATTTTAGCTTCCAGCTAGATTCGATGTCAGAATCACGAGTAATTTTTTTCTAGATGACCCTTAAATTAAAGACGACAGTCTTGGTATGAATAGAACGATCTTATAAAAGTAGTTTCTGTAAAAAGTTTCGAATAAAAAACATCACAGTGAAAAATTAACCATAAATTAAAACTTCTCTACAATTTTCCAGGTATAAAGGCTTATGTATGAGAACGTTGAAGAAAACCTTTTCAAACCCGAGGAAAGTTTGATTAAACAAATAAATCTGGCGAAATATCTCGTCGCCGTCATGCGGGCTCCGTCGTAGAGCTTTTATCAGCTTTTGTAAACGACAATGGGCCTTGGATTTTCTCATATGATCAGGTAATTTAAAATAGTACCTCAAGAATATTATTTTTCTTCTTAGCGTGTCGATGGCATGGCAATCTATTTCAGCCCAGAATTTGGCTACGAGCTTGGCACCATCAACTCCTGTAGCATGCAGACTACAGGACACGCTGGACATGATATTAAATGCCCCATTGTGTGTGGGACAGCACCACATTCTTACACTCCAGGGCGGTGTCATTTGTGAATCTCCATCTGAGCAGGTTTTCTGTGCTTCGGTCTATCTGAGTCGGAAGTCTATTTAAAAACTTCCATGTAAGCCAAGGCCACTCATGTCCAAGTGCGAGATTTTCAGCCGATGGAACGATTGGGTTTGGCAGGGCAACATTATCTCGCCACAGCGTTTTCTTTCCTTAACCTTGCCTTTTCACAGCCTGTCCTTAGACCAATATTCTTTCTAAGTATTACTAAGTTGGAAGCTATTAAATATTTAAGGAGGGCGATTAGGTTTCGTCTAGGCGACTAAGAATAGCTAGCCCTTTGCTGGAGTTTCATGAAAGGTGAACCTAACGATTACAGAGCATAGATTTGGATCATTTTCCACTTGGAAAGTTGTAATATAATGCTAGCGATAACCTATTTATTTACAAAAAGATTGCGTTGCTAGTAGCTCTGCAAAAAACAAGAAAAAGTGGAAAAGAAAATGGCGGTCCTCAGTGCCTTATCTTTCAGTTGTTTTAAAAATAATAAATACAAAGGGCTCTTCCATCCAGAAGGTAATTCTAAAGATATTTTATAGAGTAAATGAAGCGAAGGACGCAACGGAAACAGCGAAGACGGAAGCCTCGGCTCGTTATAAAAATACTTTCTAAGGAAGACACCTCCAATTAAAACAATCTAATCTCTTGCAATTTACAGCGAGCCTTTGCGCTGTGTAAAACATTACTTTCAGGAAATGGACGAGCGAGCCTTAACCGTATAGTTCGGTAGCGCCCCCGAATGGACCCGAACACACGAACCTCCGCTGGCTCAGTAAGGGGTCCCATTGGACCTTGAAATGACGACATACGACACCCTTACTGATAATGTAAATATTGATTATGCTACCCATCAAACTTATGAATGTGCATTAATTAAGAGAGTTGGATAAAAAACTCATATGTTATCGCCATTCAATCTTCCATATTTAGCGCGCAAGTTTATTAATTTACCTTTATTAAATTCAAGTCTGTAAATTCGATAATCGCCATTTTGATGACAGTGGTGGTCAAGGCTAAAAAACATAAAAATTAGGGATTTCGAAAATCCAAACTCCACCACAGGGGCAATGAATAATACATGATTTAATTATTTGACGAATTCATCCTTTGTTCATGTTAAATAAGTAGTGGTAATGTAGTATTTTGATATCTAAAGTCGAAGTTTCGCGCCAATCGTGCGTGTTTACATTTTTACTTTTCACAAAAGTCACACACACACATGTAGATAAGATGTAAAATGTGAAAAATATTATTACAAATATTATAAAAAACACGAAAATGCCTAAATCCTAACGTAATATTGAAACACAGGTCCAATATCACGTATTATTCATTACCACTACTTAATTTGTGTTCTAAATCGCCGACCATAGTTGTTTTTTTTTATCGTAATGATGTGCGAAAGCGATTATGCCAAACGATTTTTTTTTAAATTTCGTAAGTAATTAATATGACGAATGTCAGAAATCGATTCTCAGAAATTGAAATAAAATTATTTTAAGCATTAAATACAACAAGCATTATTTATACTAATGATTTATGCTTTCCTAATGTAATTTTAATCGTTTTTTGGACATTATATTGAAACTGAGTCAATAACAGAGGACCTATGACCATGGTCATTTATTCAATTTCGCGCCGAATTGTTTCTATATTTGAATTTATATTCGGAATTCGCTTGCTATTCAAAATTATTTTTATTTATTGTGCAATTATTAATTTTCGATACTTTCTAATTCTTTCAATAGTTTGCTACAGAATGCCCAGTATACATTTTTAGATAGGCTTAGCAAAAGTTTGGGAAATGATGATAGATTAATTAAGTATTCCGCAGAAATAAGTTTGTATTTCATAAGAGTTCTCGAAAAAACTGTAAAAAACCAAGTTAATTCTGCGGTTTTAAACGAAAATATCCCATATCTCAAAAACGATTGACTTTAAAAGTTAAGTCAATTAGAAACATCTTTATAATTTTAATTATAAGTTCAAACAATACCCCCCCCCCCCACGCTTGTGTGCATAGATTTTTTTCAACCCTCGGGTACATGCATGGGGAATGCTACCTCTAATTATGTTTATCGTAATTTTACTACACCATTTTGCGTGCATAGAATACGAATACGATATAGTGTTATTAACACTCGTTAACGTCTACGAGTAAAATGGTTAATGGCATTGACATCCGAACGTACGCACAGACTGACATGACGAAATTATGGGTTCCGTAAAAGTATTTTCAGATCATTTAAATTAGAAATCAGACAATTACAGTTCTTAAAATTTTATCCCAAGCTACAGAACGGCAGCTTGGGACATAAGGAGTGCCTATTTCGTCCCACAACGCGCGTCCACAAAAACGCCCGCGTTAACCCTGTAAGAAAGGCTGGCCGGTGCAAATTGGTCAAAATCTAGATTTTACGGTTAGTTTAGGTTTGTACAGACGGCAGAGAGGCAGACCGACCGGCACATAGACAGACGGCCACATAACTTTTGTTTTAGTTTCTAAGCAAATATATTTAAAAGCCCACAACAAGCCCTTTCATTTGATATGTCACACAGTACAGTACAGCAGATTTTTTTTTTTTTTTTCTAGTTTGCCCCCCAAGAGTGACCCCATTTTCAAAATTAATTTATTTACGTTACACGTCCGTCTTTGGGTCACAGAAATTCATATGTGTACCAAATTTCAATTTAATCGGTCCAGTAGATTCGAAGCAAATAAGAAAAGACAAGACCCACAGACACAAGTGATCCTGCAAGGGTTCCGTTTTTTTCATTTGGACGTACGGAACCATAAAAAAATACACACCTAACCACACCGTACGTGTAAGTACGGTAATTAAAATGATTAATTTCAAAAATAAATTAATTCATGAAAAATATACCAAAGAGGATATATATAGTTTCTACACCTTTTTTATTTTTTTTTTGCAAATTCCGATTATCGATTAGGCTTTATGCAATTTTTGAATCGAAATAAGAAAACTGGACGGATGGTCAGCACTAAGAAGTGTCATGTCGAAATACAATTTTTTGTAATTTTTATCAAGACTTGATTGCGTTATAAAAGTAGTTTAAGTAAGAAAAATGGTAAAAGTAAGAACGCGGAGAGAATGATAATATCTTTATTTTTCCCTTTTGCATATTTTCAGCAAGAGAATAGGTTGTTTATGTACATATTTCCAGCGAGTTTAAGGTGCCTACCTTTTGGATAGGTGTAGTAATACTTATTCTAAACAACTTTCGTAGTAGACTAACGAAGTTTGACCGACCTCAACAAATAATTAAAGATATTTGCCACAAATATATTGTACAAAATAAGCGCGGAAACATATTTTTCTTAATAAATTTGAATGCTGAAAGTTGATGTAATTTACTGAATTTCATGACGTAATTCGCAACATTCCGTCGAGTCAGCTGATATGTCATATGTCAAAATCTAGTCGAGCAGAGTGGTTAAGTTAAAAAAAAAGTGCTGTTATATTTCTGCAGCGCTTTAAAGCTAAAATATGGACAGACGTGAAACGTCAAGTGGATAATTGCCACTAGCACCAACTTTTTGCCGCCCAAGGCACGGGAAGTTAAAAATTCGATTCCGTTCCATGCAATGATTCCTAATGACGATTTGCCCCTGACCATCCGTAAGGTTATAAGCGGTTTGATGTCATCAGCCAATCAATTTGTATAAAAATTGTTCCGTGTGTGTTTACATTGTCCGGTCCTTGTCAACGTGGCATAATGACATTATTTTACACACACATTGACATTTTTTTTTTTGTATGAATAATGTATTACATGAGTATGCATACTCTGACATCAGCGGTTTTTACTAGATCCTTATGCCTTTTTAAGGATATTATCAAAAGCAATCATTACGCCGAGGTATTCTGGGAACCACAAATGCGTAAGGAAGAGGACATTGTTGTGCTGCAGATTGAAAAAGCCTGTCTAGCAGTAGACTACGCTAATCTGTTTTAAATGTTGTTGAAAATACTACTTTACCCCCTAATAAAATATACTAGAGAAAAATACATCAAAACATTCTGTTGCAATATGAATGAATTGCACCGATCACAGCGTGGTTTTACCAAACTCGATTAATCGAATTAACCCCAAGATTCGCACTAGCCCCAGTAGCCTCATGTTTCATGGTGCTACACCTCTGTAGCACCATGAAACATACACCATGCATACCAAAGAGTAGACCGGGGGCACTGTAATGGCAGGGAAGACGTGCCCTTAAGGTGGATGCTCCAAGCTAGCCCGAAATTCAAATTTTCTTACGTTTTTTGCAATTTGCTGGTCAGTACTAAGTTGTACGTTGATTAAAATATGATTCGCGGCCGTAACAATTATGTATTTACAGAATTATAATCATTAAAGTCATCAACACAACTCTCTAAGATCAAGTAATCCTACTGAATGTCTCTTTCATGAAATCTTGATATTTTAGGATTATGCTAACTTAACAAGTTGTATTTCTGATTTTAATGATTATAATTCTGTAAATACATATTTGTTACGGCCGCGAATCATATTTTGATCAACGTACAACTTAGTACTGACCAGCAAATTGCAAAAAACGTAAGAAATTTTGAATTTCGCGGGCTACCTTGGAACATCCACTTTAAGATAGGATAGGATTTAAGAGCCGTACCGGATATGCATCCTAGAGTAAACGGACCAAATCGCTGATTCGTCAACGTCACAATCACAACATCATCGTCAAGATTTTACCAATATGCTAAACGTTTTTTCAATCGGAAAAAAACAAAACCGATATCCATTGACCAACCAACGTCCACAAAAAACCATAAATACTCCGATGCTAATGAAAGGAATCGCGCGCGCTCGCCCTTGGGGCACACCCCAGGTTTGCATACACTTACGTAACGTAGCTCCAAGGTCAGGCTGACACTTGTACCGCACCTTTATTGCATGTGTAGCACTTGAAGAGGAAATTACAGCTATTTCAGTGGTCTAGGCAGCCAGCCTGCCTAGCTGGGTAGTGGGTAGTTTGTACTTCCCACTTGAAACTGAGCGATGACGACCTTGGAACTTCACCGTGCTATTGCGTCAAACTGTCGGTTTGTTGGAGCAAAAAAGTAATGGAAGCCACGACTTTTAATGAGTTTTCAAACACGGAATTTGAAATCGTAATATAAAGGCTTTTTAAATTTTTTTAGGCTTGGCATCTAGGCCTGAGTCGTGGCTAAATTACTACAGCCGCATATCGCGGGTCGATCGAAGGTAAAGTTACGCTTGTCTGTTGTGGATGAGTGACCATTCATAACATAATATCGAGACCCCTTCGTGCCTCGGAAAGCACGTTAAGCCATTGGTCCTGGCTTTTATAGCACTAGCACGTAGGTCTTTGACAGTTGTTACGGGTAGTCAGAAGTCTGATAAAAAGGGGTTTCGTATTACCCTACCCAGTAACTTGGTTGTGGAGGTCAGATAGGCAGTCGCTCCATGTTAAATACTGGTATTCAGCTGCATCCAGTTAGACTGGAAGACGACCGCAACATGTTGAAAAAAGGCTAGCCAGGTTGATCAGAGAAGTTCTGAGTATTTGAAAAATGGCAGTTAATCTCATCAGATCACGAAAGGTAACAAAAGCATAGCGGTAATAGGATTTAATAAACGAGAACCAGTAAACGCAAGAAGGCAAAAAATACTTCGTTAAAAGACAGGACTATGCAAAAACCTTCTGTCGTATCTTCTGAGGATCAGGCGACGATAAAGCGAGAATTTATTGGTTTAATCAAGCAAGGTTGCTTCCAGTTCGCGTTTACCATAAAATACATAGACCCGTTAGATCTTAGTGTTTTCTTAATTGGCACGGAGCACGTTAAGTAGAACCTAAGGAACAGGTAAATTTAGGGTAAAAGGAAACTCACGAAGTTGCCAATGTTGATGTCGGTCCTTGATCCAATTTCTCTCTATTAAAGGTGGCAAGCTGCTAGTGCTTCTGAAGTTCTGACAATGAAAATGAAGGACCTTTTATACATAGCAGGGCGGTAATTTTCCCACTGAATGGTAGGTATTCATACAATACAGAGTAGTCGCGAGACAGTAACACTTGCTTACCGATAAGCGAATTCAAAGCATCTATAGACGGTCAGGTTTTATCACAATGTTTTCCTGCACATCAGCAACCCTAATTGCGTCAGACACGTTCAATCACAATCTGAATCATTTTGAATCATATTGCAAATATGTTCGCAAAAATTGTCTGCTCAACAATAACGTAGTGCAAAACTGTCAAGATGAAAGCCAAGTTAGTGTGTTGCGCAATAACCCTGCGGCGGGTCAGTGATGTCCAAGAATTTTCTTACGAGTTTTGGGAAAAGGAACATTGGTGCTTGCCAGGTTCAAACCGATTACCGAAACCTCGTGCTAGAGAAACGATTTCCATTACTAAGTCACAGAAAAAATTCAAACTGCACCTTAACAAAAGACACATAGCCTTCAGAATTAAGATGGCCACAAAACATTTAACTATCCATCTAAATTCACGCGCAAGGCCGAAGTAATCAACAATACTGTAACAAAATACTGAAGTGGCCTGAAATTTATTGGTTTCAAGGAAACCTCTGAAGTGTCCCGGTTTATAGCGAAGTGAGCGAGACGCAGACGTAAATCACCATGTTACGACTTCAGCGATTATTATGACCGTCACCATTGTTTTATGAATACTGGGTAGTTGAATTTCAGGAAGTAAAATTAAAACAGCTATGATAACTTCTATTTATGTATTTACATACGAATTCAAAGGAATTTGGTGTGTATTTAAGCTCTGACAGTAGGACGATTATTTAGTTATACTTTTCGTGTTTTCCAGATTGCAATTTCAGCGGTTTTGGTTGGCCCAGTAGTAACAGCCCTGAGGTAGCCCTGTAGGTCCTGGGTTCGCGCTGGCAGGCGCTTTACTTTGTGTAAATAATTTTATCACCACTGTTGGCAAAACGGTAAAGGAAAACATCGTGAGGAAACCGGCATGTCCTAGAACCAAAAAATCGAAGACCTTTGAAATCTACCAACCCACACTAGTCTCGTTTGGTGGATTACGGCCCACTCCCTCTCTCAGAGAAGTGGCGTATGCCCCAACAGTGGGAAGATTATACGCTGATTATGAATTTGAAATACTACTTAAATGTGGTTCTGCGCGGTACCACGGTAATAAGCTGAAGAAGACCTTGTAATCACGGATATCTAGAGCATGCTAAATCAATCCATGGCACAAAAGTTAAAGGAGACTGCAGTACAGAAGAAATAAGAATCCCTACTCAAGATTACCTCAACTTCAACAATGAACTATGCAAAAGCATACTGAAGGAAAATTACGCTAAAGCCAACTTTGCAGCACATAACAATGAACTCACGTGAATACATAAATAACTAAACAGCACTTATAGAGGGGTTGAAAATGCACGTTAAACACATATTAATATTCTAAGTCGGGCGGCACGCGTGCAGAACGTTACAATTCATGCAAACGATGAAATATGCAGATTTTGCTTAACGCATTCATGTAGAGCGACTGTTAAAGCAAGATTGATATACTCGTATGTTTCATATCGCCGTGCTGTGACAATATTTTCCTATTGTAAGAACGCTACGATACTGCTTTGTGTATTTTTGATGTAATACCACTCTCGTTGCAGATGGATTTTTGATGAGGATACCCTTTGTTGAGTGAAAAATAATATTGTTATATTTTTTCTCCAAAGATTGCCAGACCTCGCAAGTCATCGTTTTCTGCCATAATCCAGCTTTCCCCGGGGTTATAGATGACTTAAAGGAAATCGCCTTTGGCATTAATCAGATACTCGACTAATGAACTGTTGTTGTTTTCTTAATTGATGTAATTAAAGAGGTTCAAGCAAATCAGTAGCGGTTCGGAAGTTATCGCCATCTTTAGTAAAGACCTTGTCGTGAATTTGAATCAAAATAAAACCTTATGTACGCCAATCTCCCGTTAATACCGAGATACTTTCAGATCAATTTTTGTTTCTCGTCACAAAAATAAATAGCTTTCCCAAAACTTTGGACAGCGTTCAATTGGGCATCCAAACCCAACTATTCATGGTTAGTTTTATTGTCAATCTGTCCATATAGAATGTTAAACCGATAACTCATGCATGTGCTCCAAAAGTGGATTGCCATAAATCAGCAAACGTATGGAATCGCTTAAATTTATGTTTATGGGTCCGTTGGCTGAAAAACTTCTGATTACAATCAAACGCGAAGGTCACCGGAGACATATTCATAATCATTGCAAGTAAGTTTGCTTATATTTCAAGAAAGCACATTTACATGATTTTGGCTGATAATAAAGTTTAAGTTTATGGGTGTCGTCGAAGAACTGACTGCCCCGTTGTGGTCTCGTGGTCGCAAGGCACGCTCAGCAGTCGCGCTTTTTCCATTAGGAATTTTCCAGCCCGGTTTGGAAGTTGGCGGTGTGATACCCCCGTGCCTCGGAAAGCAAATAAACCCGTCCGTCCTGCGCCTGATCTCTCTCCGGTCGTGTCGGATTACGTGCCGTCCCATCGGACAATGAGAGTGAGAGAAGAGAGAGTGCACCCGTGTCTGCGCACACACTTGTGCACTATAATATCTCCCGCACCGAAGGCATAGCCTTCGTTGAAGTTTGCCGCCATGGCCGAAATATGGTTTGGAGGACTATTATTATAGTTCAAGGGCGAAGGTAAGGTTAAAGTTGTAAAACCTAATGGGCCGCCACTCTATGATTGAATTGAACTTTAGCAAAAGTTCTTAACCCGATGTTTCCTTCTCTGGAGCTCTCGTATTTTTGTATGCGGATTTAGTAATCAGACTCTAAGTAGATACCAGTGTTCTAAGCATGTCCAATTCCCAAAGTTTTGGGCTTTTTACTGTACGATTCCCCAAAAACTTTTTTGCCAAACTCTCAGAGGACGACCGTCTGGCCCAAATGTAACTTTGTTGAAGTAATGTTATTTCGATGGTAATTGGAAACGATCCTACTTGACCTTTGAAATTCATCAGAGACCTTTGAATCATGCATATCTAAATCCTAATTTCCTCTCCTCTTGAAATTGAAATCAGATAGCCTTTGTTTATGAGGTCCTGGGTTCCTGATTAAGAAGCTGAGGAGGTCTTAGGTTTGAAATGTCATTTATTTCAATTAAACCATGTACAGGCACTTTTGATTTGACAAAGAGTCAGAAATATGAAGAAGAATGGGCGAGAAACTTCATGGACATTCTTTTAAAGGATATTGTTACAAAATATTAGTTACATCATCACAAGTCTAAGAAATCACCTAGATCTATGTGCGCTATGACTGGGAACTTTTTGCTTAATCTTCTCGAATGATAATAATTAAATGATATGTCATGTTACAATCATGTTTAGAATTAGTTCCACAGCCTCACAACTCCAAGCTTTTCCAATGACACCAATGTTACTCTTCCAATCGAAGCAGACATGTGAAGTCCATATAAGGATAGCCATGTCAAGCCAAATACGGAGTTTAATGTAACATGTAAAACAGTGATTATAAAGGAGTAATTTGAGTTTTTATGTCGAACAAATTCTCAGTTACGACTTCGGATCTGTAAAAAGACTGTTAAATGGCGAAAGGCAATATTGGAAAACCATTATCAAGCGTAATGTGGGCAATCACGCAATGTGAAGTGTCTGGCAAGTTTTTACTACTTGCTTAAAACTGTGATATTTAAGGTTCTCCTCCACACGCGCGTTATTATCGGTCGATAACATCGGATGCGTTATTGCGATATCTGTATTCACTACATTTTTTGGTACAGCCACGAAATTACACACTGCTGTCATAATAACGACGCAGTGGAAGTAGGACGCTTGCGTTCCTCCGTCCTGCGATATTTCGATATGAGTTTTTAGAACATTTTGTATTAGGACGTATACGATCTTACACACACCTACGGTAATAAGGCAGTAACGTGTAGTGCGGGCGGGGGGGCCTGTAGGGTTGGTTACTCGCACACGTTAGAAATATCGGACGATAAAAACGCAGCTGTGTTGCAAGGAATCGAGACGCATCGCAATAACGCATCCGATATTATCGACAGATAATAACGCGCCTGTGGGGGAGAGCCTTTAAACGCAATCTCACAATCCTGTTTTTCCTTTTACGGTCTAAGACGGCAAATGCACTTAGCTAAGCGAAAATAGAAAGTAGATAAACACTTGTGCCGACCAACAAAGACCAGAACTGATTCGGGGAGACCCACTTATCTCCCATCCTTTGTCCTAGGATTAAATCGATAGCCCAGGTCTAAACCAAATAAATTCTAGTCTTACTAACCCAGGCTACCTAACTAAAAACCTGCAGCCTAATTGCGTAACACACTATCAATCACAATTTGAATGATTTTGAAGGATATTGCTAATCCATTGTTTCATACGTTCGGAAAATTTGTCTGCTCAACGACGTAAATAACACAATAAATGTCGTTGAACTGTCAAAATGAAAGTCATTACTATTGTTAGTGTGTTACTCAATTACCCCGCAGGTCTTACTATCCCAGGCTAACTAACCAAAGACCTGAACTATGCGAAAATGGGGTAACTACTAAAAACAGTGACCAATAATTTCATAGAAACACCTGAGCCACTATCTGGGAACATTGCTCCCAGTAATAGTAACACACTACACAGTACGTGCATTTTAGAGTAATTACCTTAGTATGAGGACCACTCAAGGTATGCAATATGCAGCCTTAACGGAAATTGAGTACATCACGCGGCCCCCGCTCCGAAAGTGTCGTTTCAACCCCACGCTCCGCAAATATGGCAGATTCATTTTTCTTGTGCTTAAGCGTGTTTAAATGTCTTTCTTCGTTTGTCAGGTTAATGTCCCAATTTGAGTAGGTTGTGATGTATTGGAGGAGTTAATGTTTTGGCGGGATAATGGGACCTCGTTTTAAGTTACTGTAAGATGATCTTTAAGTGAAGGAACGACACTTTTTTTGTGTGATGTGGAACTCATGTCGGTTGTTGTATTAGTTTCGTTTGGAAATGAGATTATGTGCTTATTTGTAACCACTTATAAACAATATAAATAAAACAAAGTCGGGTCCAGTTACACCATTTATAACTCAAAAACGGCAGGACCGACTTTTATGGTCTTTGATTGGTTGGATTTGTCTCCGCCCCGATTAGCAGAACAACTAGCAAAACATGGAAAAAATAATTCATATTCTGAGGCAGCATGAAGTTTGCCGGGTCAGATAGTATTAAATAGGAATAAAGTACTTACAATCATTCCAATTCCAATACATATTTGTTTGTCTATCAACAAAACGTCTTTCAAACTTCAGGCTCTGCACAAAACCACATAAGATACGTCACACACATATTATACACATTTTTATCGCTCCTGCGTAAATGAGTACCAACAGCCTTTACGAAGGCAGCTCACGTAATAAGAAGGTGAAATAAGTTTTCCGAGCAAGTATTTCATAAGGTAATCACCCCAGGGGCATGAAATACTAAACATTGGCTACGTAACTCTCCTTGAGGGGTGACGAGGCGGTGGGGGGGGGGACCTTGCATTTCTTTCAATTGCCATCGGAGGGTTAATTTTAATGGCATTTCCATGGCACCTGCTTAAGAGGCTTATGGGGTTTCTTCGAATTGCTTTCACGGTTTCTTAATTACGAGTTATTGATGAATTGGGAGGTATGGAATTTGAAGGGCCATTAAAAGGGGAGAAGGGGGTGAAATTTTCTTTCGTGATGGTTTCTGTCGTAGCGTGGCCTTTCTTTCCGAATAATTTTAATAGGTGTTTTATGCTAATGCTTTGGAAATGAAAAATATATTAAATCTATACTAATATTATAAAGAGGTAAAATTTGTTTGTTTGTATGTAGGGGGTAATCTCCGAAACTACGAGTCGGATTTGATAAATTATTTTTGCATTTGATAGCCCAATTCTTGAGGAAGGTTATAGACTATATAACATCACGCTACGACCCTTAGGAGCTGAGTTACGCGGACGAAGTCGCAGGCAGAAGCTAGGTTTTTATAAAAAGGAATCAAAATGCAACGAGGGTTCATTAGATCATATGGTTTTTCTAGCTTTCAATATTCACAAGTTGCACTGTAACTTATTAGATAAAATATTTTTAGTGATGCTCGTAATTTGAATAGCATTTTGCATGCCTGAATTGGTGCAACACAGTCGACTGTGCATTCACTTGACATCTAAAAATGTATATTATGTACTGTGTTGAACAATAAACAATTGAATTTGAATTTTCGAAGCTTTGATAACTTCAACATGATAAATTATAATCTATTACAAACAAATGTGACCTTTATGTATACTGTTAGAGATTTCTCAAATGCCAGATAAGTTAGATAGCTCCCATAATAATGAATGTAACAAACGAACAATGCCCTATCTGAGCTAGAGAATAAGTGATCTATCCGGGACTTAAGCCACCCTTTATCCCTGAGCCTGATAACCATTTATCAGATCTGTCTGACATAATGTAGGTAGTTCTTCTTCTTTGTTCAATTCTTAAGACTTCGTGTAGGAGCTAGTTGAGGAGAAGACTGAAACAGCTATCTTTTAAATTATATATGACAACAACTTGCTAGACAACGTTCAAGAGAGGAATGTATGCTTATTTTTTTCTCTTCAACACAACAAATACTTGAAAGAAAAGAAAGAAAGAAAAATGCATTTATTGGCATTACACAAAATGACACCTTAACCCATTCCCTGTCCCATGAATCATATATCATTCATGTTGATTGTTTAACTATTGTGTCTACTTTGTGGACAGTGAAACTGTCTACAAACTACAAAAACAAAAACAAAGATTATAATGCCAAAAGGGCCTCAGCTCAGCATAATGTCAGATGACAACACAAGTGTACCTACCACCTGACGCTGATTTTCAGCTGCAACCCACATTACTATTACTACTACTGCTACTTATTATTATCAGTTGATTAATTCCTAAGGTGAAAATATGTAGGTATATAGGGGAAATTTGCAATAATCATCCTCATCATTTTAGCCGGAAGTCATCCACTGCTGGACATAGGTCTCCCCAAGCACCGCCACTTCGACCGGTTCTGTGCTTCTCGCATCTAGCGGATTCCTGCGGCCTTCACCAGGCCATCACGTCCACCTTGTTGGAGGCCTTCCAATGTCAAAGCAGGGTTAGACTTTTCTTTTTTTTTTTAACGTTGCCCCACACTAGGAATTGCTCCTGTATCGTGGGTGCGTTTACAAACATTTAAACTCACATACACAAACAGCAGCATATTATAACCCAGATGATATACATAAATGTAAGGTAGAGTGGAGCGACGATCTTCGCAGGATGGCTGGTGGCAGCTGGATGAGAGTTGCCAAAAATCGAGTTGAATGGAGTGCAGGAGACCCCTATGTCCAGCAGTGGACTGCAATAGGCTGATGATATACATATTCTACTTATGATAGGACTACATGATTACCAAAAAGATCATTTAAATTGTTTGATAATACTTACCTACATTATTTCTAGTAATTAGTTCTAGCCAATTTAACTAGCAAAATACCGGTACTAAAAATCGAGTTTACAACTTGATTAAATACTAGAAAACGCTAACAATATGTTCAATTAAGTGTTCAAATACTACAGATTATTATTTATACCGTTGTGAAACTACATATGTTCAAAAAAATTCAACAGGGTGGCATACATCGATGAGAGGGGCTTGTGGCTAAGTACAGCCGCACGGGTCGATCAATCAGGTTAAGCTACGCTAGCCGCGGTTTTTCCGTGGATGTATGGCCATCCTTACATACCAAGAACCCTCCGTGCCTCGGAAAGCACGTTAAGCCGTTGGTCCCGGATGTCATTCATGGATCTTTGACAGTCGTTACGGGTCGTCAGAAGCCCGAAAGTCTGACAGTCTTACCAAGGGGTTTCGTATTACCCAGTAACTGAGTTGTGGAGGTCAGATAGGCAGTCGCTAAATTTAAATTACTGGTATTCAGCTTCATCCGGTTAGACTGGAAGCCAACCCCAACATAGTTAGGAAAAGGCTAGGCTGGTGGCATACATCGACGCGCAACCTGTTACCATGGATTCTGTACATGTGTCTAACCCCCCTTTTTTTTTTTTTTGAGGATGGGAAATCATCAAATGACCTCCTGCTCTGGGTGGAGCAGAAGGGAGTGTCAGACTCTTACTGACTAAAACCCACCCGTGTTCTTTCCTTAGCCCTTTATGTTCCAGGGCAGCGGTAACCCTTTCGGACGATCCCGCTACCCTGGCAGGCTTCGGCACTATTGGGCCCCGTCACTCATGCTGACATCTCTCTGAGGCGCGTGTGGAACACATACACGCCGTCCGGCACGGGTCTAACCCCCCTTGAGTTGCAATTTTCCATAGGTTTCAAAAAAAAAAAAAAAAATTAGCTTCCCCATACATTTTGACCGCGTAGGCTAAGTATTGCACTTTTCTGACACAGCAGATTTTTTTTTACCGATGAATAATTTCTACCCTAGAATCATGTGCTGAATTCATAGTTTCCGTTTGCGCGTCGATATCCCCGCCACCCTGTATTAGTGTGTAACATTTACGCGTTCATGACTGTTATCAAAAACTTAATCAGGAATTCAGAACTACTGCCCTTGATTTCTGAAGAGCGTAAATAACTTTTACATAGCACCTTTTCAAGGGTAAATCTTGGAATTTAATTTCATAATCTACCTACTTAGAAATTCGTTCAAGTTCATACTTCAGTGTTTACTTTCCAGGCTAAGTAAATCTTGATTTTAATATCGCAGCTCTTCAGAAATTCTCTCAAGTTCAGATTTAGTGCTTTTTTTTTTCTTGGAGCTAAGTAAATTTTGATAATGGAAACTGTTTTTAGATTACTAACATTTTAATTTCAGAATTTATCGTTTAGATTTTCACTTTCCCGCACTGGGCCCGCGTGGTAGATTACAGTCCACTCCCTCTCACAAAGAGAAAGCTGTGCCATAGCAAAGGGAACATTATAGGCTGATTACGTAATTTTTTAGATTTGCTTTTCAAGTTCACATTAAGAGTTTGTGATGTAGAAACATACGAGTAAAACCTTAAACCTAGTTTGACTCGAAAAAAAGAATTTCAGTGCTGACTTGCAGTCAACCAGTCTTTACAAGGGGTATCGTGTTACCCAGTAACTGGGTTGTGGAGGTCAGATAAGCTGTCACTTCATGTAAAATACTGGTATTCAGCAGCATCCGATTAGACTGAAAGCTGACCCCAACATAGTTGGGAAAAGGCTTGACAAATGATGATGATCTTGATGAAGTTGACTTACAGTACTTACAGTAATTCGAATTGCACCCACAATACCAGAAATACACAACCGACTCAATGTCTGTTTACTTCACAACATAGTAAAATCGAATTAGCACTTAATACGTAATATATCACCGTATCAATCACTTTGCGAAGGTCAGACTTGACGGAGCCTGCAATAGTACAGTCGACGAAAAAGACAGGTATGCTGGCAAAAAATATAGGTAGGTACGTCTTTCCAAAACGGAGCCATTGGGATACGATCCTAATTTGTACAACTTGCCGTGATAAACTACGGTTTATCCGCCGTGTGTAGGCATGGTCGTCAGTGTTGTAATGTTGTATGAATCATAACGGAAGCTTGTTCACAGACACGTTTTTTTCTACGACACGCACAAGGTGGAATGCAGGCATAGTCGCCGACCAAGGTCTAGGTATCGCTGGCATGATGACATAGAAGAGTTCGTGAGTTCATAACAAAGGGACACAGGGAAGTGTGTAAGAGTATGGGGGAGACCTTTGCCCAGAAGTAAAACAAAATTCGATTACTCAGCAACTTTTTTCAACTACTCTTCTCCTTATTGTGAAAATAAGGAGAAAAGTAGTTGCAATTTTGCAAGTTAGCAGCCTGCAGACCTATCACTTTTGTTGACTGTACATATATATAACGTAATGTACAATAAACTGCGCAGACGTCATGCTGGGCAACGGCGACGCCCACGACACGTAACATTATGTTGCTTATTTATAACTTAATAAGCTTAAGCATAAAGGTAACGGGGGTCCGGTATTATGATGAACATTTCTGGTAAACTTCATATCCATACTAATATTATAAACACGAAAGTAACTGTCTGTCTGACTGTAACCTTTTCATGCCTTAACGGCTGAACGGGTTATTTGGCTCCCAAATATACCATGGCCTAAGTTAGGACATAGGATACTTTTTATCCGGGTAGTATATTCCCGTACGAAAATTTCTGACATCCACTTGAGCGAAACAGCGGGCAAAAATTACCAGCTTTTGCCCGAAGTTCAATTATGAAAACTTTTGATTATACTGGCGTCTGAATGTCACCTGATGGTAAGCAACTAAGCAATGATGCGATAGACGATAGTGCACGCTTGCCTAAAAGTAACTGATTCACTTAACACTTGAAAAAATCCCAGGTTATAGCTACCCAGACACAGACTCCAGCAAGGAGTTCCACTAATCTCTTCTGAACTTAAGTTACCTTAGGGAATCTTAGAAAATGAGCACTGTTACCTGCTATCTCCGTTAACTGCTTAATTTTATCACTTCGGCGTGATATCTTGATACAAGGGAAGAAGGTAATCATCATAGAAAGTGTATTGATGATACCGCATGTTATAAACAGTCCTCTACTATGCTTAGAACTTTCACGACACGAATAACTGTGATACACTTTTTAAAGGCATTGCAGAACTGACAAAAAGTTTTTTTCTCGGATCTCCAACATAGGCTACACAATTTCATGCAAGTTTACGAGAACAGGGACAAATATATTAGTACGAGTTGGACAGTTAGTCAGAAAGTTGAAGACGGTTTTCAGTTGTTGGTGTACTTAAACGGACTGTCCAAATAAGACTGCCATTGCTATTTTTGACGCAAGCAGTCCTATAGACGGTAGGGCTATAACACAGTATTCGATATACTTTATCAACATTGTTATCAAACACGCTTGTAAGACGGATTAAACTTGATTCGTGTCGGTAATGTTATCAGTTCAGAAATTAATACTGCTTCTTATCCCTTGATAGTGGAAATATCTTATCATACTGTTAAGAAATATGCCTATACAGAAAAACCCACATTTGACATAAGGGTAAGCAGAAATATACGTGAACTCCCGTGCCAACATATAAGGGCGTTTCCGTCATATTTATAACGGGTGCCATGAAAATCTGTAATTTTCACCAATATTTGACATTAAGATGTCAAAAACGTTCTGTATTTAGACATTACGGTCGCATGTGGCGGTCACCGCTCTTCTACTTTAGGGAAAAATCTGACATGGCATTTTGAGTTCGTAATTTAGGCTGGCACAGGGTTGTGGGGCAATTGGCACAAGCAAAGGGACGCCTATGGTCCAGCAGTGGGTGAAGTTGGGCTGTGGATGATAATGATAAATTTGTCTAAACATGGCAATCACGCGCATTTTCACCTAGACCAAGACAACTTTCTGAAAATTTAACCTGCTACGTTGGAGCGTAATTTCGCCGCATTTTTTCGCTCAACTTTGTCCGTAAGTCCGTAGCCGGAGATTATTACTACGTCTTTTTGCAAGAAGGTTGGTAGCCAAAAATAGTAAAGAAAGGCCAGTTACTATGCGAAGGTTGAGATTAAATTTAGGTAATCTTAGACCCAACCTTTTTGAAGGACTACAAACCAATAAAGCAAAGGTCAGTGTATACCTATCCTTGTAAGCCGACCTTCTGGCATTTCCACTTGGGTTTACGAGAAATTGTAAGTTAAAGAAAACAACATAAGATCACGCCTGTATAAAGAAAGAAGGGGACCAGATCTATTCTATAAAAATATAAAACTTAGGTAACCTGTCATTCTACCCGATGCTAGGGATCGTTTAGAATTGACACTATTGGCATCTCACTTCACCAATATTTTGAATTGAGCTGTTAATAATGTCAATTTATGGTGAGAATTCTGTTAAAGGGCATGATGGAGCGTCGACCTTAGGAAAGCAACTAGAACTAGAAGTGGGACAGACTGGATGCGGAAAGCGGAGAACCGGGTGTTGTTCACAATTTGGGAGAAAGGCTTCTCCCAAATTGTGAACAATGCCCTTTAACAGAATTCTCACCATAAATTGACACTATTAACAGCTCAATTCAAAATATTGGTGAAGTGACAATAGTGTCAATTCTACAGTGTACAGCAGTGGACTGCGATGAGCTGAGAATTGGGAGCGAGTCTATTGCCGCTAACCGGGTACGAATCCGGACTCCGACGACCTACAGAGAATTTTGCTCGAATTAAAAAATATTCTTGAATAACTACTACAGAAACACAATTTCCAACTTGCCGTATTACACCAGATGGTCAGTCCTTCCGTATTTGGTAACGAAAAGTATCAAATACATATTTATTATTCAATTATTTAAATGAGTCAAGTGGGAGTCGGCTCGCGACAGTTCCTCTCTGGTACTTAAATCCCTCGAAGCGCTAGCGATTTTCATTAACAAACTTTCTGTATCACTGATTGTGCAAATCCCTAGTTAGCGAGGATTTTTGACATGCGACGACGTCGCTCTAAAAAGGATTAATTACGGTATCCATATCTACCACTTTGTTTTTTTGGCAAAAATGTTTTTCTTTGGGTAAGATATAAAGTGAAAAAGGATAAATAATCGTAGCAAGTGGCGTCCTGCAGTTTCTGCCCCCGATGGGAAACAGGCGTGAGTACATGTATGTATGAGTCATCTCTACACATCTCTCCCTTGATTTTGTATATAATATATATTATAAGTATATATTATAGTAATAATATGTATGTGTATGTAACCTATTTATGTATTTGTGTACCTAGTTTTAAGAGTTTTTTTTTTTAATTATTATTGTCTCTCTCAACCAAAGCACCTGCCATCTAATCTCTTCACCACCCTTGGTTGACTGGTAGAGAATGCCTAAGGCATTAAGTCCGCCTTTGTACCTTTTTGTGCGAAAAGTTTAAATAAATAAATATGCATAAAAAAGTGAGGAAAAGATTTTTTTTTTTTACTTACTTCGCGGACAAATCATAGGATGTTAAATTGTTTGACGAATGACGCAAAGATGTAGCTGGTATAATCGACGAGCTAAGTAACCACAGAAACTAGGGAAAACCTATCTAACTGGTAATTCGTCATATAAATCACTCATTGATGAATATAATTATTATGAAATTTTAACTACCGCATTATTTATAGTAAAATATAACGCATATTTAGGTGTAACTTTAGCATACGATTTTTTTTTTAATCCTTCTGTTTTGTTGGTACCTACCTACAGGGTAAAAACTGTGTCAAAAACAAGATAAAATAATATAAGTATCACGTAAACCACAACATCAGTGGCATTCATTAATTTAATCCCGCAGAAGTAACGCCACAATTAAATAATAATGGAGTTGACCAACCTTTAATGATCTCCGTGGATGATATGATGACGTCACTCTCATCCATCCTCGCTTTGTAGCACAGCAGTCCTGCTGACTTCCTTATTTTGACAGATTTTGCTTAACTCAGCAGGAACATCTCTATCAGTTGTGCTTTTTGATTATCTCATGGCTTTTCCCGCCATTTTGGGAGGGATACTGGTCTAGTCTAGAGTATCAGAACTGGTAGTTGGTTATGGGGTGAAGAATTACATCTGAAAAGGAAAAAAAACTTGTTCTTTTTTATTAATGAAAAAATGATTTGAAATGTTTACGAAGTATTTCAATAATGCTGTACAGTCACGAGCACCAATATGTCAACACTTGGCAACCTTCAATTGCGATTTTTTCGTGAAATAACGAATGCAACGTTAAAATACGACACATTACATAAACCTATGAGTTCGGAAATGCTATGTTCGTAATAACATAAAATTTAATTAAAAAATAAAGGAGTAAATCGCTTTTGAATAAAGCCGAGTGTATACATACTTTTGGTCGTGACTGTACATCCTACTAATATTATAAACTCGAAAGTTTGTATGGATGGATGGATAGATGTTTGCTACTCCTTCACGCCAAAACTACTGAACGGATTTCGGATGAAATTTGGGCACACCGATAGTTTATAACCAGGATTAACACATAGGATAGTTTTTATCTCGATATTCCCAGGGGATCGAACCTTATGCGGGTGAAACCGAGTACAACCAAAATAGTTGGAATTTATTACTAGACAGTAGTCAGACACAGAGTTTTATAATACAAATTAGTCATCATCTGCCTAGCCTTTTCCCAACTGTGGGGTCGGCTTCCAGTCTAACCGGATTCAGCTGAATTACAGTATTTTACATGGAGCGACTATCTATCTGACCTCCACAACCTAGTACTGGGTTATTAGGTACCCATTATGATATTCCTAAGTAGGACTGGTTGCAGATTTTCGGGCTTCTGACTACCTGTAACGAGTGTCAAAGATCTACAAATGACAAACTCAAACCATTTATTTCAAAACTAATTACAGGCACTTTTGAATTGTCAAGGGGTCGGTCAGTCAGAAAGATGAAGCTAATTGCCCATTCCAAAGCGTAGTAGGTACCTATGGAGAAGTACGGGCAAGGAACTCAACGCACAGTTTTAAATCATAAAATTGTTGCAAAATATTGGTTACATCATTCATGTTGAAATTATGCACCTGAGAACGAAGTAAAAATATGTGCACATTAAAAGCTACCGTTATTAAAAATATAAAAACCATTCAGAAATTAAAATAAGCCACGGCGGCTAAGTGATGACCTGTCCCAACTGACGGCGCCCGTTCACGAACATGACGTATGGATCAGCACCATTCAGCATTTTGAAGAAAACTTAATGATCCAACACTCACGCCACCACCAACGAAACATTTGAGTGAGCATGACATACTCTCAGCCGCCAGGGCACATTCAAGTCAATGAACCAACAGTTTAACGTGCTTTCCGAGGCACAGAGGGTTCTCGATTGATTCTCGATAATGAATGGTCACCCATCCACGGACCGACCTTGTCAAGCGTAGCTTAACCTTCGATCGATCATTTAGCCTTATAATATAAATATTATAACTAAAATCTTGTCCAATATTTATTTATGTCGGTAGTTGGTACCTATAAACTTATAAAGCGTAAAAATATTAAAGCGGTAAAATTTTTGAGTCTCTCTGAGGGATCGAATCCGCACCGAAGTGGGCCGGCCATATTAGCCATAGACCCGATGACCGTTGGGGTAGACGTATTCTTGAGTGGAGACCGCGAATCGGTAAACGTAAGTAACGTAATGTAGAATGCCCTCAAGCTAGGTGGAGCGACGATCTTCGCAGGATGGCTTTTAGCAGCCGGAGGAGAGTTGCCGAAAATCGAGTTGTATGGCGTGCAATAGGAGAGGCTTGTGTCCAGCAGTGGACTGCTATAGGCTGATGATGATGTAGTGGGTAATCCTCGGAACTACTGATCCAATTTCGAAAATTTTTCACTAATGAGAAGGTACATCATTGCCGAGTGTCATAAGATATATTTTATGTTAAAACAAGAAAAATAACATCCTATTACTTAAACATTAAATAAAAGTATTACAAAGGGCAACCAGGTGTGTCATCTTGGAATAATTCTCAGAAAATGAATGCTTATTTAATAATTTTAGTGCTGACCTAAGAACAACTACTTACATACTGCTATTCATCAACTTTTATGTACCAATACAATGTATTACTGAGTTACATAATGGTGTACTGTTCTAAGATGTATAGCTAGACGATTTCGCAATAAACTATGGTCATTATATTAATGGGATAATTCAGAATTTATGTGTTTATTATTATTGTTTTATTTTTTGTTAGGAAAGTCATCATTTCTAAATAAACTCCAAATTGTTAGTTACACTTTGGGGTTTATTTGTAAATGATGATTAAAGTTAAGTGGACGTATAAACATCAAAAATGTATGGTTAATTCTACATTGTTATTATTTATTTATAAGTAGGAGAACCAACAGCTAATTGTATGTTATTGCATACATAATCAGACTATATTGTTCCCATCAGTGGGAGACAGGCTTCCTCTCTGTGGGAGGGAGTGGGCCATATGGCCCACCACAAGTTGTGGTGGAATTTTCCACCGCCAGGTTGAGGTGGAATATTCCACCACCACAACCTTTTCTGAACAACTTGTGTAAATACAGATACTGTGTTTGTTTTTGTTTTCAATAGCACTGAACTACGGGACTATCCCACAGTTCAGCGCGCCTCTTGGCATTGGCTCTCTCTAACTTTTGCCACAGGTGTCCAGCCAAGAGTTTTAAATAATTTTTATTTATTTATCACATGGAAAACCAACAGCTTTACATAAATACAATAGATATACTGGAATAAGAAACATGAAGCCAATATAGGTTTTCACGGCTAGCTATACAATAATACAGTAAGAGATCTTATACACGACAAATTATCAAGAACATAAGCGCATCAACCATCAAATCGGCACCGTCAAACATAAGGAATAAACTACACTAAAATTAAATAAAACAAGTACCAGTACTAAATTAACACTAAAAATTAATTTTGAAGAAATCAAGGTTCAGCCTATTGCGTACGCTTGAGTCTTTCGTTAAAAACAAGTCAACAGAGAACTGCTTGCATAAGTCATTAAAGTCTTATTATAACAAATACTCTATTGCTAAGTTTTCCATGACTGGAAAGTGGAAGGCGGAATACCAACATATAACACTGAATTACAGGCCAAATAAATACCTTTATAACTCTAAGCTCGTAGTTCATTAAAATGCTATAAGCAGATTGCAAAAAACTGTTTCCCCGTAAGGATATAGTGGGAGTAACTTAAACTGGACTTTTAAGAGCCCATTCCATATACCAGTGCATAGTTAACTTTCCTTTAATGACTATAACTTAGAAAGTGACCCAATCAACTAATTACCAATCAGGTTACTGGTTGTATAATGTTATTTCCTGGCTCTTTATGATATCTCTGTATCTAGATTTGTATTAGTAGTATTGAGTTTTAATTTTTTATTAGACTAGCTGTGCCCGTGACTTCTTTTGCATGCATTTTGGAAAAGAAATTGGATTTTATTATTATTTGGCTCTCCAAATAATAATAAAATCCAATTTCTTTTTCACATATCAGCTGTGTGAAAAAGAAATTGGAGCAGTGTGTATCAAATAGCTTGAAGCAGTTCAGTGTGGGAGCTGTCACATCATTTTATGGGTTTTAATTTTTTTCACTGCACCCTAATTCTTATTCCAAAATAAAAGTAGTTGTAGTTACTCCTTATAACATCAGCTATCTGCTAGTGAAAGTCCCATCAAAATCGGCCCAGCCATTTCGAAGATTGGCCGAAACAAACAGACAGACCATTTTTTTTATATATTTTCTTAAGCATTTAGTAAAAAGCTGTTATTTTGACATTACAAACAGATACTTCAATTTTATATATTTGTATGTATATGTACTTATGTACAGATACTAATAAAACTTGATGGAAGTTTTATTCAAGATTTCTTTTAATAGTAGTAGTTTCATTGAATAAAAAGTTACTTGATGAATAATGTTGATATTTTAATGAAAAATATTTAGAAGGGCCAGTGCATTGATAAAAATAGCATGCATTCATAAAAATTAAGCATCTGTAATAAGAAATCCATGTTCAAGGTACTAAAGATACTTACTGACAGTCAAAATAAGTAAGATGGTACAGTCACCATAAGAGAACAGTAATCAGGGTCATCAGATATAGTTGAATTTAAGTAAGAAACCGATGGATGTTTTAGAATTAAATTTAATTTGATAAATGAACTGGTTGTTTTCTATTAATCAAATTAAATTTTAATTGAAACTTCCATTGGTTTCTTAGCAAACTTCAACTATATCTGATGACCCTAGTTACTTATTTCGTTTGGTGACTGTACATGTAGTCTCAAGGTCTCCCAACTTAAAGATCATTTTGTATGTATGCATAATGTAAGCTTACACTGTGTGAAGAATAGTGAATGACGGAAAATTATACTGGGGTCAAGGTTAATGCTCTCAATTATTCTGTTGAAAGTTTGAGCAGTGGTGGCCCAGTGGCAACGGTGGCCCAGTGGTAGGTTGTGGGTTCGAACCCAAGCAGGCACTTCTTTTTGTAAAATATTTAATCACCACTGCTCTCAAAACGGTGAAGGAAAACATTGTTAGGATCATCAACAAACCCACGCAGGGCCCGCATGGTGGATTATGGCCCACTCCGTCTCACAGAGAGGAGGCCTGTCCCAGCAGTAGGACCATTAAAGACTGATTAGGACTATAGTACTTATTCCTTGTTACTTCTCTCTCACAGAGGGAGCCTGTGTCCCAGAAGTGGGATTATTATGCTATGCTAAGTACTTATTAGAACTGTTTCCAACAATTATACTTATTGGAAGAAGTGTTTTAGAGGTAGATGCAATTTGTAACAACTATATGCAGATTTAGATAATATGTCTCTCGAATTTTGGCAATATTGGTCACATTCTTGTTTAAAATTAGGATTAATAAGTAGATATCAACTTATCACCTTAGAACTACAAAAAACAACAAGCGAATTTATTAAAATGCTAATCGAATGTTAACTCAAAAAAAAAACTACAAACTACACTATGACTCTGAGATACAAAAATAATTATAAATACAATGTTACGCACCAGTTTGCACAGTTGAAGAACATCAGGTTTCTTTACTCAGTAGCCTTGATAGTTGTCGGAATTCGGTAGTTTGCGCAGCAAACACTCGGTATACAACGCCTTCACACTGACTCATGCACACACAATATATGCACAGATTTTGTACAAATAAACACTTTAACTTATAATTAAACTTGCACAGCATACGTTAACGACACGACAGGGCTAGTATTTCTCATCATTTCGCTCATTGTAATGTTTAGACGACGCAGTTCGTATCGGTGGCTGCCGCGTAGGAGTCTCTTTATTAGACAGCGTGGGTCGATGTCTTTACTCAGATGTAAGGTCAGCTCAGCTCGCACCGAAGCCACGGAGTCTTCACATCACAACAAGATGTTTGCATTCTATTTTTGTAGTTCTAATGCATACGCCGACAACCGCGGTAGTCATAGGACTGAATTGCACTGTCTATTCGAGTGATAAGATGTAAACAGAAGCACCGGCCGTAACAACAGATCTCAATGCAATTGGTTGAGGCAACACAAGGTTGCGAATTCACGTTTAGCCTGAATGCAATTTAATCCAATTCAGTCCTCTCCATTTAGAGAGTGACGTTTCATTTTATTTTATTCACTGGCGGAGCCGTTGGGAACAAAACGGAAGACAATAAACTCGTTTTCAACTTTACACAGATGATAAATGAAATATCCTGTCAAACGAACAGCGCCATCCAGTATCATATTATGAAAACTTTCCGGTGCGGTGTTATTGGGGACCGAATTGTCTATGATTTTATGTGATAATGCTGAAAAATCAAAATCAAAATCAAAAGTCATTTATTCAAATTAGGCTGAGAATCAGCACTTTTCGAACGTCAAAATTACAAAAGACAGTCCCCCAAAAACGCCCGCCCTTCGAAACTAGATGGCACCACTAGCGTACCAGTTTTCCAAAATAAGACAGGCAGATGAGGCAGATTACTAGTTGCTGAGCACTTTGCAGGTCTATCAATATGAATGGCTGTACGCTGTACAGGCCGTACTGAAAGTCCTCACGCAGTTCTATCTGCGTAATTTGTCAACTTCTAGCTTTTGAGTAGTGTAGTGGGTGACAGTTTTTTGAAGAGTGCCATGGGGTACTGGGGTTTCGTAATTTGCTGCCAAGGGTAGAAATGAATGAATAAGTAGATACTCAATTAAAACAAAGGATTTAAGAAAGCCATTTAATTTTACGAAAATAATGCTCGACGTATTCTTAGAACAATATAATTGGCGTTAATTACATTAAAATTAGTGGAAGTTATACACGGTACAATAACACTATGATGGCTTATTGTTGAGCTGGCTGTTCACAACTTTACATCTGTCGGCGGCGGCCGCCACGGCTCCGATGACTGCTGATCGGAAACCTGGGAAAAAGAAGGAAAAATAATATGAATGCATTTTATAATACAACAGGCCCGATAGGATTTCCCATTGGCCAAAATAAGGAACTTCCATACAATCAAATTCGAAAGTCATTTATTGAAACTAGGCTGAGAATCAGCACTTTTCGAACGTCAAATTTACATTTATTTTTGTTACCTATGTATTTTCTAGTGTACAATAAAAATATATATAAATAAATAATAAGACAGGGAGTCTTATTATTTATTTATATATTTTTTTCAAAACGCCCGCCCTTCACCACTTCTTGGAGTGCTTTAGCTGAGAAAAAGAAGTTGCGCAACAAACTCCCCAGCAGCTACACCCTACAGCATACAAATTATCATCCCCTATTTAACTCCACTAGGGGATGAATTTAAAAAAATCCTTTCCTTGGTAGGCATACTACTGGTAATGTCTCTGGCTAAATACTTACATATTTCCGCTAGAAGCAAATGAACAGTTTGATACTAGAGATTAAATCATTGAAATACTTAAAATAAATTAATTGCAGGTAACTTTAACCCAGTTTGGCTTGGTCAGTCCATGGATGGACCACTAGTTCGGAAAGTTTTGAGTATGAATGTGTAAGTCTATAAGAGTAATCTTAGACTTCCACATTCATACAAACTTTCTTCAAGATATTTTGTTCATTCATCCGCTTCACACACAACCGATTTCCTGACAGATTTTCAGTCACCGGTATTACTTTTAGACTCCCTCTGCACGGCTACATACCGTTCTGCTCCAAATGATAAGTCCCGTCAGCGGTGGACCCTGCAGGGCTGGTGACGTTATCCTTCAGTACAGCCGGATGGGTGCCGGTCTTCACCATGGCTGCAGACCCAAGCGTGGTCTGTGCAGCCAGCCGGAGCGCCAGGTCCCGGGGTAAGCCACAGCGCACACCGCCGTCAGCTAGCGACTCGATCATCATGTAGATCTGGAAAGTGGAATGATTAGTTTAGAATTTAATGGCCAGGTCACTCAAATCTGTGTGGTTCTTTCCTCAAACTTATGTTCTTACATGATCTTACCACGAAAGAGAATGTGAGTTTGTTTTGTTGTTTCTCGAGAGTATCTATTCGGACTATTCGGTTAGGAAACAAGGAACCGTGTTTGTAAGTTCTTACAGTTACAGACATAAAACCAGTCGTATATCATTTAGATTTTGTGAGGCCAGTAACAATACCCTTATACCAAAACAAAGAACGCTTTTACACCCAGCAATTTATTTAAGTAGGTACCTACTTAGGTAACTAATTACCATATTTGAATACTACTTGATACCACAATATAGGTAAACATATTTATACTGTGTTGATACTCTTAAATAACCTAAAATCTGTTAAGTACCCACTTGCGTTACTTATGTTTTCGCAAGTTAAGCCGACAGAATAATATAATAAATCCAATGACATGTCAGTTTATGCTTTGTATTTTAAATTTATAGCGACCACAATGTGCGGTTAGTTTCAGAAACCATGTAATTGACCCTGCGTTAAATTTGTACTAGAATCATGTAATTGACCCTGGATTAACTTTGTACTAAACTGCACTCTGAACAGATACTGGTCCTGAATTTCATCACATATAACCTCCACATAATATGCAGTGGTGGCCCAGTCAGTGGTATCAGGCCCGACTTACGTAGAGATCGTGGGTTCGAACCCACGCAGGCGCTTTACTTTGAGTAAATTATTCTCAAAACTCTACCAATCCGCACTGGTCCCACGTGGTAGATTACGGCTCGCTCTCACTCGAAGAGAGGGAGGCCTGTGTCCCAGCAGTGGGAACAATAAAGTCTGATTATATAACATCCAGTATCCTATAGCTGATCGAGGCCAGAAAGCCTCCTATTTGACTGGCCATTGACCCTAGTCGTAGTGAGATTTTTGTGGTGGAAATAGCTGGATGTAATTCACACAAATTACATCCAGCTATTTCCACCACAAAAATCTCACCACTCCATACTCACATAAGCTGGTCCACTGCCACTCAACGCAGTGACAGCATCCATTTGATACTCCGGCACCTCATCACAGGTTCCCACGGCCTCGAACAGCTGTGACGTCAGCTTGGCATCGTCAGCGGTGGCGCGGGAGCCCCGGCTGAGGGCTGCAGCTCCGTGCTGGACGAGTGCTGGGGTATTCGGCATTACCCGAATAACGCGGGCTTCTGAAGGTAGCACCTGGAATGAAGGAAAGAGGTTAAGTCATTATGAGGCCTTTTTCAGAAAAAGCGTTTCGTGACTGTGCAAAGGAGTAAGGGCTGATCGCGAACGTCGAACCAAAGCGTCGAACGAACGGGAACTCAATCTCAAAACTCAAATCATTTAATTCAACTAAACCAATTACAGACACTTTTGAATTGTCAAAGGGTCGGTCAGTCAGAAAGATGAAGCTAGTTGCCCATTCCAAAGCGTAGGTACCTATGGAGAAGAACAGGCAAGAAACTCCACGGACACTCTTTTAAATCATAAAATTGTTACAAAATATTTGATTATAAGTATCATTCGTGTTTAAATTAACCACGTGAGAACGATGTAGAAAGACGCGTGATGCGCGCGTGCGCGATGTAAAAGCGTCCTAGAAAACATAAAAACAAAGAAAAATGAAGCTAGTTGCCCATTCCAAAGTGTATTACCTACCTATGGAGAAGAACGGCCAAGAAACTCCACGCACAGTATTGAATAAAAACAATTAACCTAACAGACCTTTCTTACGACGACAAAATTAGTGTGTAGATACAAATTAGGTAGTGCAAACTAAGTGACGAATTATTATAATACCACGTCGTTACTGTGACGTGATGAATGACGAACCTTTGACTCTTGATGGTCCACACTCCACAGTTCTTTGCCTATGAAACACAATCTTATGTAGATACAATTAATAGGACTTAACATCTTAAAATAATCTTATCTTTAAAGAAACTGAGATAAGAACTTATCCATTCGTAAGTAGTTTAATTAAGTAGTTAACGAAAGTCGGGCCGAAAACCCAAAACGTAGGTGTCAGCTGTTCTGTTCTGTTAGTACAAATCAACCACAGTGATAGGTAAAATAGACGTAACTTTTAAATATAACAACTTTATTGGGAGCTATATGTTTGAGCCGTATAAGAATGAAACACTACGGCCTTGGGGTCTGAGTGCTCATCGAATTTTTCGGGATATCGCCAAGCGTTTGGTTGACTCTTCACGTGACCAGAGGGCTGGCCTATTTTTATTTAGCCCAAAGAATCAGCATTGCCATCCAACGTGGTAATGCTGGCAGCCTTTTGGGCACTTATCCCATTAACAGCGATGCGGACGAATTTTTTGATGCCCAATGAGCTTCTGCCTTTTTCTTTATTTTTTATTTATATACTTGTATATAATACATGTACCTATACAAGTAAATATTGTCTACTTATTTTAGTGTTAGCTTGTAAAAATAGTATGTAATTTTTATAATACTTAGGGCCGATTTTTCAATCGACAGATAATTTTTATTCGAGGAATAAAATTGACGTCTGACAGATTTTGTATAGAAGCACTGTCAAAAATTCAAAATTATTACTCGGATAAAATCATCTGGCGTTGAAAAAAATCAGCCATTAATTAATAAATAACTACGAAATTCTTGGTCTAACAAAAAAAAAATGGTCTTACAAAATCTTCTATGAATGAAATAAAAGTTTTAAGCATTATTTATAGCTTTGGCCAATTTATTAAGGTGAATCATATTGTCCATTATAATAACATAAATGTACAATTGTACAATATAATAACATACAGAGGCTTATAGCTATCGCAGTATCGGCCTCATCAATGATACGGGGCCCCCAAGCTACAGGGGCCGCCGAACTCCCGACGCGACAGCGACGTGTGTAAAAATTCGTAAAATATTATCCAAAGCCTCAAATTATTATTGATAAGAGGCCCGTAATAAGTAGATACCTAATGAAATGTCAACAATTAAAATAGTTTGTTTATGGCTTACATATATATGCTTGCATTCATTAAGTAAAAGCACACAGAAATCTAACCTACTTAACCTATCCATGTCAACTTGTCAAGGTTCAAATCCAAATCCAATCCAAATTCCAATGCTCCAATTTTCGAGTTCGCTACGCTCGGTCTCTATTTGCTAAGACAGGATGCTCCAATTTTCGAGCTCGCTCCGCTCGCTCTTGCATTCTCTTAGTAATATTACAATGACAGCTGAATCTACACTCTGATTTTTTGAACCTTTTATGGTCAACTGCTTGACAACTTTTAATATAATATGAGCTGTTATTTTGGTAAATTACAAATCAGAGTTTAGTATCAGAGCTAGAGTGCTAAAATTTTCTAGCTCGCTTCGCTCGCTCCATACCCTTTCTTATTATGACCGCAATAACAGCTTGCCACTCCAGATCAGTATGCTAAATCATAAAAAACAATACCCTGGTTTGGATCTTCGCCCCGGTCGGGGAAAAAGGGCACCCAACAAATTTTGATTCAAGGCTCCTTTAGGACTAGCTACGCCGCCGCTAATATGCTCATAAAAGCCTAGCTAGAATGTTCTTCCAACAATAGCCGGTCTATTCTGTAAAGTGACAGCTCACTTGAGGTGGAATGACAGCTCATTCCAATTGATGCAATGGGTTAAAATGCTAGCTACACTACACCTAAGTTTTCACATTCAGTTACCATAAATGGCATTTACCAACAATAACAACTTACTGATATTGTTGTAACTTTAATCACCTCTAGGTAATGATTAGTATTGTCGTTTGTGACGCACGTTTTAAAGTGTGTTGATTACCTACTTATATTACTTACTGACAATCGATTGCCGATAACATAACGGCAATCGATTGTAAAACAATAAACACCATTAAAATTTAAATTATAATAATCTTACACAAGCTTTATAAGTACCAACGCACTGATAAGGAAGTAGACAACTATTGTAATTGATAAAAACAATGAAATTACGTAAATCTTATTTACAATAAACAATGTTCAATGTTCAATGTACAGACGCCAGCAGGTCAAGCTACCCGAAACGGTCAAATTTTTCCAATCAACCTTGAACCTTAATACTTCAGAGATAAAGTTGAAAATCTATTAAAAAAAAATTATAGATTGTAGTAGCTTGATGTGCTGGCGTCTGTACCATAACCATACTGACTATATTAAAATAACGATTTACAATGGTGGAATGCACAAATGCGCTCAGCTTGAATAGGTATCAGACAAAGCAACATCAAGCCAGTTGTTTGTTTTGTAAAAAAGTTTTTTTTGTTGTTTGTTTTTGTAATGATATGTATTTTATGATTACTTGTTCATTTATTTATAAGTATAAAAAGTATGTATTAGGTATGTTGAAACTAAAATACTCCCCGTCACTTGTCCCTAAAGGTTCATTAGAAAACCCAATTTTGTATTTTGTGTTTCACGAACTGTGCCCAAGTAAATTTTAAATTTATTTTTTTATTGAAAAATCAGCCCTTAGTGTGTTGTGTGTTACGCAATTACCCCGTTGTTTGATATTCAGAGTTATAGCTATTCACTCAATCAACCTTTTAGTATGACCTTATAATCATAAAAACTACATAGAGTATGAAACATAGCGACTCGATCAAGAAAATAGCTAAGAAAACCAGCGTCATCTGTCTAGCATTAAAATGCTGAAATGAACCTTTTTGACGCAGCCGTGAGGCACATACTATTGTTGTCTGAAACATTATTTTTTATTTTATTAATTTTTTATTTTGTGTTTCACGAACAAAACTTGAACCAAAACACACTTAAAAAAAAAAAACCAAATAAACTTTTTCTTTTTTTCTAGCTCTAGCTAGAAAGAAAGAAAAAGTTTATTTGGTTTTTTAAACTAAAATATCCACAGGTAAGTTATGGAGGAAAAATTATTTCTATACTTACACGATACCTACACGTGTTTCTGACAGGTCCATTAGGTACTAAATCCATCAAACCGCAATATTTTTACCTATAGTTTAACTCAGTCAACCGGCAGACTCATCAGTCACCAGGATCAATAGAATTACCTAAGTTTATCACGTCTTAGTGGCGTGATGTTAAACATTGGCTAGATAAATGTAAAATTTTCCCAATCAATATTGAACCTAATACTTTAGCGATGAAGTTGAAAATCTATTAAAGAAAGACAGATTGTAGTAGCTTGATGTGCTTACAGTTAAGTACATCAATTTTCCGTTTCCCTAAGGTGGATGCTCCAAGGTAGCCCGCGAAATTGCGAAATATGTATTTACAGAATTATAATCATTAGAATCTGTAATACAACTTGTTAAGCTAGCATAATCCTAAAATGTCAAGATTTCATGAAATAGTCATTCAGTGGGATTACTTGATCTTAGAGAGTAGTGTTGATGACTTTAATGATTATAATTCTGTAAAAAATTGTAAGTAATACTTATTACGAAAATTTCTTAAAACGTTACCTTCTCAATAGCAGCAGTAGAAACTCCCATGGCTACAGATATGAACAGTTTGTTCTTCGACGCCTGCAGGTCCTTGACCTCCTTCAGGACTGGCACCACCACATCAGGCTTCACTGACACTATCACCACTTCTGACCTCTCAACCACTGGTTTGTTCTCGTACACTGCCGTCGCTCCGAGTTTCTAGGGAAAAATTAAAGATGAGTTTTGAAATTAACTGAATGATTCTTCAGTCTTTCTAAATCTGTTCCTTCTTAGTAAGTAAGTAATTTATTTCATAACAATATAGGTACATTGTGTTGAAAAATTAAAAAATAACATTAGATATACAGGGTGGCAGGGACATCGGGGCGCAAACTGTAACCATGGATTCAGCACATGAGTTTAGACCCCATAGCGTCGAAATTTTTCGTCGGTTATTAAAAAAAATATTGCTGTTCCATACATTTTGACTGCGTAGGTATTGCACTTTTCTATGAAACAGAAGATTATTTTTTTTATAACTGACGAAAAATTTCGACGCTATGGGGTCTAAACTCATGTGCTGAATCCATGGTTACAGTTTGCGCGTCGATGTCCCTGCCACCCTGTACATAATATAATATTAGTCATAGCTCACTAGAATTTGCAACGACCCCAGGTAACAAGAGACAAGGGCAGGAAGATGATCAGGGATTCATGATGAAGTCACTTTATTTTTCTAGAAGTGGGCAGTCAGTGGGGTAATTGCGTTACACACTATCAGTACCTAGCAATGGGTTTCCTTTTGACAGTTCACAGCAACATTCATTGTGTTATTTACATTGTTGAGCAGACACATTTTTCGAAGATATGAAGCAATGGATTAGCAGTATTGCAGTATCCTTCAAAATGATTCAAAATTAATAATGTGTTTTGGTCCTTTCTAAGTAATAAGTAACTAGAATTTGCAACGAGCCCAGGTAACATGAGACTAGGCAAGAAGACTATGCTCATGATGAAGACACTAGTTTTGTCTAGAAGTGGGCAGTCGGGACTCTAGAATGGGTCGCGCTAATAACAATGAAAGTATAAAGGAGATACCTACTAATCTATCGCAAAATATCTATAATTAAGTATATGGCAAAACTATTTCTATTAGCCAGAATTAACAGAAACAGCATCATTTATCGATAGGTTAAATAAATTATGAAGCATTCTTCTGTTATGTACGAAACGTTTAGAACACCACAATGGCGTTAGCAGTGTCTCGCGTGGATCTAAGTTCTAATTATGAAGGGTTAAACCTCTTTAGAGGTTATACCTAGTCTTGCCAAAAATATTGTCACGAAGAAAAAAAAAATTTATTGCAAATAATATTTATTACTTTTACAGTGTGTTAGTTTAATACATAAATATAAAAAAATATATATATAAAAAGCTTATTCGAAGTGGTCTCCATTGGCTGCAACACAGTCCTTTAAACGTTGAGGCCAGTTATCAATAGAAGCACGCACTCTTTCCATGGGAAAATTCTTCACTGCCAATCGCATGGATTGTTTTAGGGACTCCAAATTATCAAGGCGTTAGAGCAAGCCGTACTCTCTAAAACTGACCATAAATCATAATCCAGCGGATTAAGATCAGGACTAGACCACGGCCAGTCTTCAGCTCTGATGAAGTCCGAAACGTTCACTTCCAACCAAGACTGCGTGGACCGAGCTTTATGACCCGGCGCCGAGTCTTGTTGGAAGGACCATACTTGGTTATTGAACATGGTGTTGTTAAGGGGTTAACTACCTTCTCAAGAATGGTATCTTGATACACTTGTGCCGATTTTTTTATGCCTTTTTCACAAAAGTATGGCTCAGTCACTCCTTCATAGCTAACACCCCACCATCACTAAAGTCGGATAATGCCCACGTTGCACTCTGTCGACTAATTGGGAAGCTTCTTTAGAGCTTTGAGCATAAATACGGTCATTTTGTTGTTTCGATTTTACCACCCTATTCTTTTTTAAATTATCAGTTAAAAAATAACAAGTGCGTCTCTTATAGGCTGCAAGTCCTAAGTCATCTTTTAAAATACGCGACATGGTTCTGGCTGCTTTCTTCATCTCCCGAGATAAAATCTTTTGCTTTCGGACAGGATTTCTTCGAATTATTTCCCTTACTGCTTTGACCACCGTTTTCGTACGAACACTACGTGGACGGCCAGATCTTTTTCTGTCACAAATAGAGGAGGTCTCATTGTACCTATTAATAGCCCGGTACACAAACATACGACTAATACCAAGTGTATGGCGAGTAGAAAAATTGCATTTGGCTCCATACCAACTTTGTGTAATGCAATCACAGCGATTCGGTTCTCTCTATCACCCCACTCCATTGTAATATCGCAAAATATTCTACAATGTATTGGCGCCAAAATTAGAAAACTCAATGAACAATCGTATAAAAATGACAGATTCCAAATTCAATCAATCAATCAATCAATCTCAAATGTAATATCTTTCTTATTTTTAATTGTTCTTAACAGTATTTATGGCCAGACTGTGTACATACATAGGGGTATACATTTTTATTATTTTAAAGCATTCCACGTAATAGTGACTAGCATTAAACTGGATTGCCGTAATAAAAAAGATAAACAACATTAAATAAATAAATAATTAAATTATTTTAAACTATTTTTTATTATGATAACCCAATTTATTACTAGTAGTGACGCGGAATGCTTTAAAATGATAATAATGGACTATTGTATCAATTAAATGGAGTTTTTCTTTTAATATATTTTATATTTTCAAACTGGAATAACTCAGAAAGTATATCACTAACGACATTTTTGTCGATAGTATTTGTTGTTTGTAATAATTTTCTCTGTCGATAAGCATATGTTTCAAACCTTACAAAACTCGACTTTTTATGTACTTGCAACTTTAGGTATGCCAGGCTTCATACAAAAATGTTCGATCTTCTTTCATGCTTCTAGACCAAGCGGTTTAGACTATGCGCTGTGCATCAATGAATATAAACTGCATTCGCGATTTATTTGCCAAAAAGTAAACAAATATGAGTTTATGGAAAAACAACTTTAATTCCTACTCTATAAAGTTCAGTTTATACGTTACAACTTCAAACATTTTTATAACTTTTTCAATAGCGCTAGTCACTCTGAAATCAAATTAATTTCCATTATGATAAAGTTGATATTTGTTTAATTTGAAATATCATCAATTTCAAACATTGGTTTGAATAGACTATAACTATTTTTGTATCAAACCGTGTACCAAACGCATAAAGTTATCTTCTTCAAAGATCATGCGTTATTTTACATCGTCACAAAAAACACGTAATTCCTTATCAACATGACAATAACCACAAAGTCAAGGCTGTTTGCGATGGCTCAATGAGTTTCGATTTAAACTAGGTATTCGTTCATAATGTGTTGTGTGTGATTTATATTGTGTTATGTCTAAGTGATCCGATATGGTAATAGTGTTTAAACATTGCGAATAATTCACGTCTTGTACCTACTTATGTAGCTCAAATCAGTTTGTTCTGTAGTGTTCTAGATTTAGGTCCACTATAACACTTTTTATTTTCTCCTTTGTCTCTAATTTTCATACATCAATGTTATGCATACCTGAGGGGCAATTCTCGTAATTTTAAGAACGTTCACAGTCTAAAAAATATCTCTAAGTTGCCTACATTTTTTACAAGGTTTTGACATTGATTATCGCTGAGTTGAATACGGTTTTAATGACGGAAATTAGCCTTCTGTTATTTGCATGGTTACTGAAATGCCAATTTTAGATGTTAATTATTATAAATTGTAAGTGACAGTGCTGTTGGTGTGTCGATGGCAAAAATAGAAAAAATAAACATATATTTTTTTAATTTGTTTGGCCCAAAATTCAGCAACGCGGATATCTTTAGCCGATGCGGCCAATTAGTTGCTCATGTGTGCAGGTGGCAGGGCCATACGGTGCAAGATGGGAGGTGAGCCATTGTCAGAGGAGAGACAACGCATACACACCAGAGGTCTGAGCCTTTCATGAACCCCCATCCACCCATGCGCTTATTCTAAAGAAATAATCAATCATCTTGAATGCATAAGAATGGCCGACTATATTGCTATTTATCTTTTGTCTTGTACTAGCGGAATACATCTTTACGGACCAGAAAATGTCATCATTGTTGAGGAATATTCGCCCTGACTATGGAGGGTAGAGGTACCATCCATAGTCCTGACAGCATTTTCTTTTTTTTTTGTCCTTACAGCCCTTGAACGTCATTTGGGTGTGTAGATCGCGTTCAGTTTTATTGGTGAAATTCGTTCTTAGTGTGCTTTTGGATACAAATATATAGCATTTGTCGTTTTAAGTACCTAAGGCTAGTGGTAGCTTATTAATAAATGTGGTATTATCTTCACAGGTCAGCCTTCCAAGCGCTGTTTACTCTGTCAGAATTCAGCTTAAATTCATTACATTTCTGTTCAGTACCAAACTGATTTTTAACATGACCTACATAATATTTCCTATAGGCTAAGATTAATAACATTATTCATTCATAGGAAGATTATAATATTAATTCAAGCTGAGTACTCTATTGAGTGCTACAGTACATAATTCTATGATATGATTAACGATAGCACTATCTTTCTATTCATAGAGAGCAATTCAACGGGTTATATAGCAATTCGAATATTATGGTCATGGAAATAGTCGTAAGGTTTTAATGTATCTACAAGTAATGTAAGTAAATTCTGCAATGTTTAAATACTAAACTCTTCAGCCAGCCATGCTATTCTCTAAGAAAACAGCCTTGCGGACAGCGCTGTCGCAGCGGTGAAACAAAGTTTGGTATTCCCTAAGCTGCGTACAGCTACACTAGCGCTCAAGGCTGTGACGGCCGTGAGTTAAACTACTCAACGGCACAGCCACGGGAGGGCCAATTGACAGTTCTTCATACATTTTGGTATTCCCTAACAAAAAACAGCGTCGAAGTCGCTTACAGCCTCGCCCGCAGCCTCGCTTCTAACTGTCAAATCTAAAAGCTACTATTATTCGTGCGTAGTCTTGACAAAATTAATAAACTGTACTTAAATTATTTCGATTCTTTTGTTATTTTTTTGAAAAAATGGCAGCTCGGTTAATTATAAAGCTATATTTGTTATAAGAAGCTAAGAAAAGTGATGATTTGAAGAAAGTTCGGCAGGCGAAACAAATAAGAAAGTTTCAAACAATATCGGCGACGGCGCGCTGGGGCTGCAGTCTCGACATTCATAGCGATCGCTTTACGACCGAATTCGGTCGCTAAGTCCTGTCACTCCATACATTACACCTGTCAATTCGGGACTTTGCGACCGAATTCAGTCGTAAAGCGTTCGCTATGAATATCGAGACTGCAGCCCCTGCTCGGAATTTATTTTAGGGATAATATCTGAAATGAAATTATCCGGAAAAGAACCGGAGTTACCGACATAGCTTGCAGAGTAAGCAAGCTGAAGTGGCAGACTGGCCATGTTTGTCGAAGGACCAATGGCTGGTGGAGTAGAGGAGTGGAGACTGCGTATAGGCAAGCGTAGCGTGGGTCGTCCCCCAGCTAGATAGACCGAAGATCATAATAAGAAGGTGGCTGGGGGAGACTGGATGCGGAAGGCGGAGGACAGGGTTTTGTGGCGCAGTCTGGGAAAGGCCTATGTCCAGCAGTGGACTACGATAGGCTAAGTAAGTAAGTAGATGTTCATATATGAGGGACTGAAAATTAGGTACAGACGCCAGCACATCAAGCTACTACAATCTGTCAAATTTCTTTAATAGATTTTCAACTTTATCGCTGAAGTAATAAGGTTCAAGGTGGTTTGGGAAAATTTGACAGTTTCGGGTAGCTTGACCTGCAGTGCGATTCTGTAACCATCTCACCGTGAAAACTTAGGTGAAGTGAGCGTGGAGTGAGCTGTCATTCCAACTAATGCTAGAGATTGACACTATTGGCAGCTCACTCTAAGCTCACTTCACCTAACTTTTCACGGTGAGTTTTTTTGCAGAATCGATCGGCTGCTGGCGTCTGTACATACCTACCTCTCTAAAATTATTCTTATTGAGTCACTTCAATGGAATTATTTGAAAGCGTAATTTTTTTTTTAAATTTTTGTTTAGTAGAACATGATTATTACAGGCAAAATATATAAGATATTTTGTATAGGTGATGATGATGAATTGATGATCCATCCTTAGGTTAAATCACAGGAAAAATGCCTATATGACTTTCCTGCCTACAGTTATTTATTATCAAACCCATAGTTTTCCAAAACAATAGCTTTAATTTAATGTTGACGGTTTAGATTTACCTTAAATGCCTCAGCACTGACGACATCAGCTGGATGGACACTCGCTGTGATTTCATCGGGTTTTGCCAAACCTGCGAAAGTTAGGTTAAAATTATATTTGTCATGGATATCGTTCGTTTACCTACCTGCTAGTACTACGTCTTTATACTCATTAAAAACATGTGTGTTATTAAGGTTGTGGTTAATAATTCTGTGTCAAAACAACCTGTTGTTTTACATACCTACCTAGCATTCATCATCCTCCACCAGGGCCTCAAGTCTGCTTAGTCGTCTGCTTAGTCGTCTGCTTTGCATTACAATAGTGTCAGAATGGTCGATCATTGATTTCATAATAAAATTGTTGATTTTGACAAGTTTGGTAATCTACCAACATAATGGCGTCATTATGACTTTCCAGTGGTCAACCACTGACACTCCATTGAAAGAAATGGCATAGAATGGTAATCTAGTACATAATGATAAACAAATGACTGACTTACCTACATAAAACACTTGACTTGTATAAAACACTAATAAAAAATATGTACAAATGAAATCTGGCATAAATAAAGTAGTGGTAGTTTTTCGAAAATCATTTCTACTAACGGGTTTTATAATAATGGCAATACGACAATGTCACTATGACACAATTCTATTACGAGACCACTGACCGACCAATGATCGCCAGTAAGAATTTAGCAGATTACGAACTTTAAGCAAAATGACAATGGAATGGGAATGGGATCGTGTTGGAATGACGAATTGCTGCTGCTAGGCATTGGCCTCTTTGCTGGGGTAATCCATACGCTCCTGTACCAGCCTTGAGGCTCATTCTACCCGCGAGGGCATTGTTGTTACCCGCTTATATCCTCCTCATACCTCTATACCTTATACTACTTATTTAATTTTAGCTGCAAGGTAATGCCGTACACACAATGGCCATGCCTTTCATTTTGAGAATTAAACAACGTTAATTTCGTTAGTTACATTGCTGAGCAGACGATTTTTTCAAACGTATTATGTATGTTTTGATTTTCCTTAATTCATAGGTTTGAAAAAATCGTCTGCTCAACAAGAGCGTGGAACCTAATATAGAAATACGCTTGTACGATATGACTACATACAGAAAGCACAGAAATTAGAAATCTTTATTCCTAGACAGCACGTTTCGCCGAAAACTTTGTTGTTGGAAAACATTGCTTGTAGTATAAATAACGCAATGAATGTTGTTGAATTATCAAAATGTCTTCTTTCTTTCTTGATTGCCAAAGTTTTGGCTGAATGTTTTAAGTACTTACTTAATGAGCATCAGCGTGGATATTTACATCATCAGAAGACAGACACGAAAAGATTCTAACAACCTCTCTCATGATGACAGATCTTCTCTGTTCATCCGTTATATTGATTATCCTAGGCACCTTCATTATTATTTTATTTTGGTCAGTACCTAAGTATATCATCAAGGATAAAATGTACCAATAGAAGTAGCTCGACATTATCAGCAGGGGTCTCAACTTTTTTTTAAACCACAGATATTATCATAATGTCTACGTAATTTCATAAAAATTTCCATTCAAACATAAGTAGGTAACTAGGTTCTTTTAATCATAAGCTATACTTACAACTTATTTATTTTCTAATTAAAATATTTAATCTCGTCACTAAAATAGACAACGTTGCGTCACATCTTCATTTAAAGTGTTGTGAAATATCGTTATAATTTAAGAGTCAACACAGATAAAGGATGAAGATCATATGAGACTGATAATATACCTACCTAAATGTCAATGCCCATTTAATCAACAAGCAGCTGATTAAACACAACAGTGAATTAAATGATTAAGATGAAAACAATTTCAAGCTTGTTAGAAATGTTTTCAAAGAAAATTTAAACGAAACGCAACTAGGTATAGTATTTACTCATTCTTGGCCGAAACAAGTACTAAAACAACCCTTGTATATACTACTCGCCAATCATTATGATTGGCGAGAAGATGGTTCACACAGAGATAGATCAACAAATACTTTGCACTTTCTACTCCAAGTAATTTCGTAGACACTCTCTTGCTCTTGAAAGAGATCATAGAATCAAACACTTTATTTTATCAATATTATCAATCTTACAGCCTTTTTGTCACAGTCATGACGTACAGCTGAATATTTCTGTTCTGTGCTCGTGATGATAGATCTATTGAGTTATTTATTTTTATTATCTATCTTTATGTATGCACGTGTTTCTGTGACAATTTAACGAATTTTCCTTATTTGTTTGTTTTCTTTTTGCTTCCAAACTCTTTAGTAATGTAGATATATAGGTATACATATTTCGAAAGACTTGACTTGTTATTTTTTTGTGTTTATGTTTACCGCAAATAAACGTATTTTCTTTCTTTCTTTCTTAAGCTGACACCGTGACATCAACATTCATTTGCATAGCAACTGGGTACATTAGATAGGTACATCTGCTTCTAACCTAATCAAGAGCAGATAAAATTTCGGTATCTCACGAAGTTCTTGCCACCTGACCTCCACAAAGGCCTGACATCTGTTCTGTGGGCCTGACTATGAAAAGTAAATGTCGCAGTAAGAATACGGGAAGCTCTCCAAAATACAAGGCAATATCTTAGGTGATCCTTTTTATTTGATGAATAACACACTAACAGTAGCAATGGCTTTAATTTTAACAATTCAACAACATTAATTGCGTTACATATTTACGTTCTTTCGAACATATAAAGCAATGAATTAGCAATATCCATCAAAATGATTCAGTTTCTGATTGATAGTGGGTGCGCAGTTAGTGACATAGAAACTACAATCATCATAGAATACCTGAACGGTCCCATTAAAGACTCTAAATCCCTTCTATTATTATCTTTTACTGCTCATTATGTCGTAGTTAACACACTATAAAATAACTCAGTTACTGAATTGTTAGAAACAATATTTACCGGCTGAGATAAAGCCGTTAGCCAAGGCAAAGGCCAATCTGCCGCCGCCAATGAAACCAATCTTCATTATTGCGCCTACTGAAACAAAAAAAGAGATAATTATTAATAGTGATCATTTTATGAGACACAGTTCGAGTATTGGAAATATAACGTTTAAGGGAAAGTTACAAAATTATTGACTTCCCTAGAACTAGTGCGTAGAAATGTTGTTGATGATGATGATCGTGTTAAAGACCGTGTCCATAATAATACATGAACACAAAGCACTAAACTGGTGGAAGTGGCGGTGCTTAGGGGAGGCTTTAGCCGAAGTTATGCCCAACAGTGGACGTCTTTCGGCTGAAATGATGATGATGAAATAGTAAGTATATGTATATGGTAAAAGAGGAAAGTATTTATTTCTAAGAAAAGTTTTTGATCTTTTTGATTGATGTAAACTAGGAGACATTAGCCTATTAGATCATCTTGGTAGGAATACGTTGATCCGAACAGTTATGAAGTGGGAGGTTACCTAAGTTTTTTTTTTTAAACAAACATTTTAAAATTTTGGTTTCTTTTGAAAGCAATCTATGAATTTTTTTTTAAAGTAACTTCTTTATTTATTTATCTGAAAAACGCTAATTGTAATGAATTTCGTTGCAAGAAATGAACAAATGTAAAGAAAACTCAAATTCTTCAATGGAACCTAACCAAAATATTGGCGAAACCAGCCCAAAAAAACTAGAGATGGAACTAAAATTAGAAATTCGTCAAAAGAACTAGCTAAAAATAGAACTTATCATTACGAAACTCACGTTGTCTGACGTAAAAAAATCTGGCAAAAATATGGAAAATCTTCCGTCCACGAGTGTCAAATGCAAGGCACAGCTGCCGACTGAGCTCTGTGAGCTAAGGGGTTACGTGTTATCACTCTTATCACATCACTTATCGACGCAAACACTGCGATCAATATATGGACGCAGCGCTTCAACTTAACTCATTCCTATTGTGATCTAAATTAGAGTTTGTAATACATAAATTCCTTTAGTTAAAGTATTTAAATTCCTCATTTTTCTAACTAATTTATATCACACAATTGGATAGTAGGTAGGTACTTGTTGAAATTAATCTTTCGTATCGCAACTAAGGTTATCTAAGAAGGCGACCATGAACATGACTGAAAATGGCTCGCCCTTGAAAAACAAATCCGTAGCCTGAACTTCACTGGCCATTGACCTAGATGACCTCACCGCACAACCCTTACGAGCAACAGCCTAAGAAACGATGGCATTATGTTATCAGGCAGGGTGGCCTGAAAGAGTTTGAAGATATTAAGAAAATCGTAGGAGGTGATGATAGCGAACGTAATAGCGAATAAGGCCTGTCGAGGCCCGGGGCCGCAAAACTAAATGGATATGCATGTATGCAGAAAAGTTTTCGGAATAGGAGAATGTAGAATATAAGAGCGAGCGAAGCGAACTCGAAATTTGTAGCACGCTTCCTCGGAAAGGTTAGGTTTCTTTTGACCATTCATACAGAAACAGGAGATAATTTGTCGACTTATACAGAAAAGTTAGATGAATACAGGATGCTAAAGTGAGCGAAGCGAGCTCGATAATCTTTGCACGTTGTTAATAGGTAAAATTTTCTATTAGACATTTATACAGAAATAGACATTACTTTGTCGATCAATGCGGAATAGTTTTAGAATGTAGAATTTTAGCACCCCGTCCCGGATAGGTAAGATTTTCTTATTCATACACAAATAATAATGAAATGTCATTGTGATCTAAACGATGATCTTGGAGTATCGTATCTTAGAGGAATACGACAACTAGAATCAATTTTGTTTCTTTGAAAATTTTGACATTTTAAAGTGCCTTTTGTCCTATTTGAAATATTATAAATAATTTGACTTTGATTGATGTAGATGAGTGGATATCGTCTAGTCTATTTATTTAGGTCAGTAGTTGAACCCTTGGGGGAATCCAGCAGTGACTTGGCTATTTAGAGATGCTTTCTAAAAAGTTATTGTCTATAGGTAAGAAGGTATTTTTCATCAATTGGCAGTGATTTATTAGTTTCCAAGTTCCAAGCTTGATGAATGCCACGAGTGGCAAAAGTGACCATGTGGTAAATTAGTTCAATTGCTTGTTAACTCTGGTTTTCTAAAGAACTGTTTATATTGATGCCCTTCGATTGGAATCGATGCAAGGTTATTTATAGGTGTTACGTTTTCATTGCAGACTGTGGACTATGTGCATTGTTTGTGTCTCCTTCAACATGTGCTAGAGGATTCGCTTCTCTGAGTTCAGTAGGTACCTAAAATTGTAAACCTTGAAGTCAAACTCTGAACCAATACCCTAATAGCGCAACACACCGTCAATCTCAATCTGAATCATTTTGAAGGATATTGCTAATCCTTAATGCTTCATATGTTCGAAAAATTTGTCTGCTCAACAACGTAATGAACGCAATGAATGTTTTCGAACTGTCAAAATGAGAACCATTGCTACTGATAGTGACTTACGCAATTACCCCGCAGGCTGCTCGTCTTAGAAATTATAGGTAGGTACTGAAGGAAAACCGGATAATATACTTAGTGAGACATAAGCACACATAAGCACTTTATAGGTAGATATTATGTCTGGCTGTCATAGTCTACGTATAGTCAACACAAAGCTGCATAGCGATTAGTGTTATGCAATTTCCCGGTGTTAAAGATCACAAACGGAGCAATGACTGTTAGGAGCTAACAAGTAGGTACTTAGGTACCTGTAAGAACCATAGTGTCCACAGTGCAATACCGACATCCTATTATGAGTACAGGGTAGTAAGGACCTGCCAGGGTAGCGGGATCGTCCGAAAGGGTTACCGCTGCCCTGGAACATAAAGGGCTAAGGAAGGAACACGGATGGGTTTTAGTCAGTAAGAGACTGACACTCCCTTCTGCTCCACCCAGGGCGGGAGGGGTCATATGATGATTTCCCATCCTCAAAAAAAAAAAATCTACGCGCAACGTGAAACATGAATTCAGCACATGATTAGATCCCCTAGCGTAGAAATTTTTAATAGGTCATCAAAAAAAAAAAAACTGCTGTTTCATAGATAAGTGCAACACTTACGCGGTCATAATGCATGGAACAGCAAATTTGTTTTTTAATGTACAGACGCCAGCACACTTAGCTACCCGAAACTGTCAAATTTTCCCAATCAACCTTGAACCTTAATGCATTAGCGATAAAGTTGAAAATCTATTAAAGAAATTTGACAGATTGTAGTAGCTTGATTTGCTAGCGTCTGTACTACGAAAACTTTCTACCCTAAAGGGTCTAGAATCATAATATGCTGAACTCATGGTTACAGTTTCTGCACTAGTTAAATGTTTTCCTGTATACCTGCCTGTTATCTGCGTTTAGTCAACTCAAACCTGCATAGCTAGTTATGCAATTAGCTGATGTTAAAGATCACAAACAGAGCAATGACTGTTAGGAGGCTAACAAGAAGGTGCAGTGTTTGTACAAACCACTGTGCAGTACCAACATCTTGGACAAAATTGTACAGACGCCAGCACACCAAGCTACTATATTCAGTAAAATTTATTTAATAGATTTTCAACTTTATCGCTAAAGCATTTAGGTTCAAGGTTGATTGGAAAAATTTTACAGTTTCGGGTAGCTTGACCTGCTGGCGTCTGTACTTATAGGTACTAGCCATGCTAAAGTTATACGTAAAGGTACTAATAATTACGATGTCTAGCTAGCTAGCCGTAAACAATTAAATAGTCAGGTGGATAGATTTTGGTTTGGACTGAAATTTTTAGTGAAAAACCAAATAAATTGGAGAATTGCTATAATTATAGATTTTATTTATTTTATCTTCCCTTCTACTCTTACATACATTGTCTACATCTCTTTTTATCCACTCTCCTATCGCAAGTATGCTGGAAGAGATTTCTTTAAAAATAAGCATCACCTCTGTACGTATTTTTCTGTTCTTTTCTTTTTGTCTGTTTTTGTGTGTATAAATTTTTAGTAACAAGCCAAACTTTAGCATTAGGTACCCCTGACGCAACTCCTGAATCCTTCAGACAATAATAGATATTTCGAAAACCTCCCTTGGCCAAAAATTCGGAGCGCTAAATTGTTGCATCTACTTTTTGTCTTTGTTTTAACAAATCTGTTATCTTTATCTACATTCATAATATTTATGTTAAGTGTTCAAACTATTACAATATTAGCAATACTGTCGATAACTAACAAACAAAGTACATACTCTATGGTAAATATTGTCTATTGGCTCAATTAGCCCGTCGCACTCAGCCTTGTGGATAGTTTACCGTGCAACTGATGACATAAACGATTGCAAACGACTTATTTGTTTTATTCCACAAACATTATATGCTTTGAACTAAATGGATATGTTTTATTAGTTTTAGGGCTGATTTTTCCAACGCCAGATAATTTTATCCAAGAAATAATTTTGAATTTTCGACAGTTCTTCCATACAAAATATGTTCAAATTCCAGGAATAAAAATTATCTGTCGTTTGAAAAATCAGCCCTTAGTTAAGAATTTGTAATTTTATAAATTTGCTAAACGGTTTTAATTCAGTTTTAATTGGTAGTAACATAAATTAATTTTTAAATGTTGTGGAATAATATAAAACCTTAAAATATATCTAGAAAGATCGGTGATCAGTTTCTCAGTGATTGATGGGTTAAAATAATAAATAATCTTAACTCTCAGAACCTGACAATTTTAACATCTCAAGTCAAAATGGGCCAATAGGTAAACGTTTTCTACTAATGTGCGCTTTTATCATTTTTAACGTGACGATATTATCGTGGACGTCCACGTCCATAAAATGTATGGAAATACGTGCCCGTTATAATGTTATTTATCGTGGACGGTTTAAAAGCGTCTTCATATATATTTCCCTACATTTTACTTCCCGTGTTATCGTGATGCCGTGACGTGAACGTGGACGTCCACGACAATATCGTCACGTTCTTCTTCCTCGTATCGCTGGCACGACAGTTATTTTAATTTTGTTGGCCCAAAACTTCGCCACTTCTACGGCGTTATTGGTGGCAGCGCAGGGGTTATAAGCTTCGAAGTTACAATAATTCATAGGTAGTTATTTTGCTCTATAGTACTTATTTATTTCGTGTAAGTACCAGTTAGTGAAAGCTCCTGCCAATGGGCCACAGACCGTTAAAATACCTGACAGATCGCATAGACATTAACTTCATTCGCAGCACATTATTTTCGTATAGATCTATTTTAACGCACTCTGCGTGCTAACTAATTGCTATCCAAACACGCCAGAGTTTTAAAACAAAAGAGCGTCGATCTAATTTTAAGACATTCAAGGGCTTGAGACGGTTACTTTGATTTTTTTTTCGTTTATATCTCCAATGTATTTCCATTAGGAATTTCTCAGTAGCAGCCCGGAGTCTGCACCTTAGTACACAATCTGAATCATTTTGAAGAATATTACTTATCCATCGCTTCATGCGTTCGAAAAATTTGTTTGCACAGCAACGTAAATACCTAACGCAATTAATATTGTTGAACTGTCAAAATGAAAGTCATTGCTTCTGTAAGAGCTGATTTTTCAACCGACAAATAATTTTTATTCGTGGAATAAAATTGACGTCTGACAGATTTTGTGTCGAAGAATTGTCAAAAATTCAAAATTATTCCTCAGATAAAATTATCTGGCGTTGGAAAAATCAGCCCTTAGTGTGTAACGCAATTACCCTGCTGGATTTGTGCCCGGTTGATGGGTTAATCGGCTCGCCCCTATTACATGGCACTTAAACATAACTGGAGGAATGTGGAATGTTTACTATAGGTACACCCATAGAAATGTAAAAATTATCCTATCTATGGGCACCTTTGCCTAATTTATCGGGGATTACGTGACATTACGTATGTATTTCTACCTTCTAAGCCCCGTTGATAACGTTATTTGTACAAGACTGCTACCTACTTTAAATTGTCTCATAATAAATATAATTATCTCGTATCTCGTCGCCATTGGACCTTGATCGGGCGTCATCTAACAGCGCCATGCACTGTTCTGACATAATATCAAGTAGGTAGAATAAACAAGATGCATATTGTATCGATTTACATAACTTATTATTAGATTGTGGTAAACAAAGAAGTATTTTTCCAATTTTTTATGAAGTAAGTATAGTATTAACTGCTCTACGTTTTTGTAAAAATTATTCATAATACCTATACCAAATTAAGATAATTATGTGTAGTGGATCCTTCCTAAATTAATAAATTGCCATTTGATCGAGCCGTAGCATCACTTTCTATTAAAACTGTGATAAACTGCTCTCCGGTTATGTTTAAAGTTTCTACCGTATACCAAATTCGAACATTTTAGGGCTCTTATAATGTGGAACTAGTGATAAAAAAATCAACATTAGTTCCATTATTTTCAGATTCTTTTAAAATGGAACTAGTGATTAAAAGAAAACATCAGTAGTTCCATTATTTTCAGATTATTTTAAAATGGAACTAGTGATTAAAAAAAAACATCAGTAGTTCCATCATGGAACTGTTAATGGTACTAGTGGCAACGAAGCCTTTGTTCACGACTGATAAATAGGAAAATTTATTCATTTAAAAAAATTAAACAATTCTGAAACAGGACAGCACACCAAATAAAAAAAATATAACTTACCTGACATCATTTTTGCTAATTTTACAAATTAACTATTTAGAAAACAAATGCCTCTATCTATGAAACCACACAACACTCCAAGCTCGTTCACTCTTAATTTATTTAGCAACACAAAAGTTTTTAGCTGTAAATTTTCCAAAAACTGTAAATTAAAATAAAATAAACACTGCACTTATTATCCTCCTATTAATTATTATTTAAAATAATAACAATAAACGATGTATTTATTGTGAGGCGTTGTAATCATGGCGCGTGCATTTGTAACTAAACACACGCATTGCCCGGGCGAGCCTAATGCGATACAAGGTACGGACAGGGTAAATATCATTTGAGGATAAATCAAATATTATTTATTAATGATATATTCGTCACACTTTAATTTACGAATTATTATAATAAATAATTGTTTAGTTGTCCTGTCTGTTGTGAACTCTATTTTTTAAATTAAAAACACTTCTTTTAAATTGAAACTGATTGAGTCGTGTCTCGCACTGAACAAAGTGTCTGACATATTATACTGATTTGTTGATTCAAGTAACGAGTTCATTTGAATACTCTTTACCTACAGACAGTAGGTACTAGCTAAGTATATTAAGTAGGAATTAAATGTTGTTATTTACTGATAAGTATACCAATTACCAACCTACTCAGATAAATTTTGCAGCTTCTAGACTAATTAAATAAACTGATAAAACTAATGAGTAGGTAGCCAACCTCATTTATTCAAATCCGTTCGCCCGTTTAGCCTCTAGGAGAGAATCATACAAGCTGAAATACATACTAGTATAATCAGTCTAAATGTTCCCACTGCTGGAACAGAGGCCTCCTCTCTATGAAAAGGAGTAGGTCATAATCACGGGCCCAGTGCGGGTTGGCGGATGTCATATGCCTTCTTCTAAATTTTTGGTTCCAGGACATGCCGGTTTCCTCATGATGTTTTCCTTCACCGTTTTGAGAGCAGGTGATGAAATAATTTACACAAAGTACAGCGCCTGCGTGTTCGAACACACGACCTTTCAACTCGGTAATTCGGGGCCGTTAACTTAAGGCCAGCACTGTATGATAAAATATTACCCTCCTCTTGGGCTTTGCTGCAGTTGGCAATACATGAAGCAGAGTTCCAAATCAGGTGACCTGAGGCAGAACACTGAGGACAGTGCCTCAGGTTGGCTGGAAGAAAGGACATCAGTCATTTTGTACCCAACAGTTGAAATTCAAAAGTCAGAAAAAAATACTTGGGATGAACCTGGATTGTTATGGAAAATAACATCGAACGTTTTTTACAGGTACAAGGGAGCACCGGCTGGTTGTACTGGAAATCGACTCCAACATAATTATGGTTGAGAAAAGGCTGATGATAATTTCATTGAGGACATGAAACACCCATTAAATCTATCCTACAGTCCGGCTGTGAAGACAATGCGTTCTTGGTCTGAAATCTGTCTGTTTCATACTAACGAATACGGCCGAACTCTATTTAAGTTTGACAGTTATAAAAAACATGTTATTTTTGCCCACAAAGTTGCATTTTGGAGTTAAAGTTGTCAAAAAATATAAGGCCCGTTTTGACATTAACAGTTCTAGTACTTAGTTAATAAAGATCAAACTCGCAAAACACGTATTCGTTTGTATGAAACTGACAGGAGTCAAGAACGCATTCGCAAATGTCAAAACGGGCCTTTTATTTTTTGGCAACTTTCACCGAATTTATTGTAATAGCACCTATTTAAATAATATTTTTTACTTAAACTAAGTATTTCTTGTAAGAAAACAGCACTTTAATGTATGGGCACAAACTACTCCTTAACCGTGATTAAGATCACGCTATGACGCTTAGGAGCCGGGCAAAAATAAAAAAAGTCAGAAAGAACGTCAAACGAAGTGATAGCGCGGGCAGGCGATGCGATGCGATGGGGTGGATCGAGGGAACAAGAAATTTCACGCGGACGAAATCGTAGACAGAAGCTAGTTCCGAATAAAGCACCAGCGCTAACATAAATTTAATGAAAGTGAAACAGTTAGTAATTGTTTGACTGACTGTACTGATAGGTAGTGATAGTGTTATCTGGTATCTGTCCTGTGTCCTGCTGATGTGACCTTTATCAGTCCGTCAACTAGTTACAGCAATGATAGCGTGGACTATCACCTGGAACTCGTTAATGTTATTTACTTGTAACTATTTGGGCACAAACGACGACATATCAGGCTATACATTTCCAGGTTTAGCTAACCTCGCATTGCATAGGCTTTTCTTGAAGTCAGCTGATACTGAGAATAATAATATTATAATATCCCTGGACATTTCACACAGCGCCATCTAGTCCCAAGCTAAGCAACCTAATGCTTGTGTTATGGTAACAAGATGGCTGATAAACTACTTATATACCTACATTTTTTTTTGTAAATACATACATATTATAGATAGAAAAACACCCAGACTCGGAACAAATACATTTAGGTCATACAAATATTTGTTCCGTGCGGGAATCGAACCCGCAACACGCAGCGCAGCAGTCAATCGCTTAACCACTGCGCCAACCGTGCCGTCATGTACAGCTAATAGCTCGATAAGTCGACGTGCGTACCTGTGGCTAGAGAACTTTTACCCAACTGTTGGCATCACAGATCATAACCACACCCTTCACTTCTTTCTATGAACTGTGGTAGGCACAGTCAACTGAAGTGGTAACAAGCTATTTATACCACTGATGTGTGTGTGGTTGACTGCATCTTATCTACCAATTTCATTTTACGGAATTTTTTTAACTTTACAATTTCAGCGTCACACGCAGTTAAGTTATATCAGAGGGGCAATTCTCGTAATTTTAAGAACGTTCACAGTCTGATCTCAGTCTCAATCTGTCAAAAATACTTCTAAAATCCCTACATTTTGACAAGTTTTTGACGTTTGTTTGTCGCCGAGATGAGACTGCGATTAGATTTTAAGCGCTTTAAATTATGAGAATTGTCCTTCAGATCATAGAAAAAGGAGCTGTTGAAAACGTAAGTTAGACCTACAGTAGGTACCTAGAGTTCGGCCGTTGAGAGAATGCGTTCCTGACACCTGTCAGAGCGACAATTCTAGTAGCTAATAAAGATCAATTTCGCAAAACACGTATTTGTTTGTTTGAAACTGACTGGTGTCTAGAACGCATTCTTTCAACGGCCGGACTCTCCTACCGTAGGCCTTCTTTTTTCCGGGGCGGAAAATCCTCATGGATGTCCGCCGCCCCGGAGGGGGCGGCGGGGTCTGTCAGACTCTTACTGACTAAAAAATTAAAAGAAAAAAAAAACTTTTTAAAAACAAACTTTTATTACCTACTTGTTACCTAATAAAAAGAACTAAAAAGTTAAAAATAATTTAAGCCTGATAAGAAATAAATAAAAGCGTGTTACATTGCGATTGCAAAAGAAAATTTAATGTTCTTATCTTTATAAGAACATGTATTTATTCATTCCATCAAAATGTAACACACTTTTATTTATTTCTTATCAGGTTTAAATTATTTTTAACTTTTTAGTTCTTTTTATTAATAAGTAATAAAAGCTTGTTTTTAAAAAGTTTTTTTTTCTTTTAATTTTATTTTTAACTTTTTAGTATTTTTGATGCGAGATTGACTACGGCGTAGTTCGTAGCGCGTAGCAGTTTTTTTTCCGTTATATGCGTTTACTGCACTTAAGCTACCTGTACATCATCAGACCCTGGTTACCATCTAGCACCAAAGTACTCGTCACGACGAATCAAACGAGCCCAAACTCGATGGGATTACCTATGTCGTTTAATTAGGTACCGAGTTCCCATGGCCATCTTCCAGCTCCATCATCATACCCTGGTTACCATTTAGCACCAAAGTACTCCTCAAGACGAATCATACGAGCCCAAACTTGATGGGGTTGTTTCGTTTAATTACCGGGTTCCTATTGCCATCCAGCTCCATCATCAGACCCTGGTTACCATCTAGCACCAAAGTACTCGTCAAGGCGGATCAATCGAGTCCGAACTGGATGGGGTTGTGTCGTTTAATTACTGAGTTCCTATGGCCATCTTATGTTCTGAATTGAGTTGCATGATGACTGACTTAGTCGTGCACTGACTGGACAGGTCCCATAAATCTATGTGGTTCTTACGTCAAAAGACCATTTCAGACAGCAATCTACATGGTATTAACAATATGATCTGACGAAGATTATGTCTGAACTTTAAATGAGACTAGTATGTTTCGGCCTTTTTTCTCCGAGTTGTCAGAAAGGAAACGCCGAACTCCTCTATTTAATAAATTAAAAATTTAAAAAACCCCCGACTACGTGAAACCCTATAAAAAGAAAAAAATAACCTTGAAATTATGACCCTACGTAAGTACGTATGAAATTTTTTGATTAAATGTTGTCCCGTCGGGGGACCGCTCTAATTATTAGCCTAACGTTCTGTTAAAGTTTAAAATAGTAGCGGTCCCCCGACAGGACAAAATTTAATCAAAAAATTTCATACGTAGGTACTTACGTAGGGTCATAATTTCAAGGTTATTTTTTTTCTTTTTATAGGGTTTCACATAGTCGGGGGTTTTTTAAATTTTTAATTTAATTTTTTATTTCATGCTTTTTGTAGGGACTCCTTATTATTTCTTTTCTTTTATTTTCTTGCGTTTTAAGATTCAGGTAATTTGGTATTTAATCAGGTTTTTTGTAATTTGCCATTTTGTGGTGGTGGCCATCTTGGATTTGAAATTTGTCATGGTGTATAGTATTCTACTAGTCAAGCCCTTTCATTTGATACCCATACTGAGGGAGTTTTGAAAAAAAAAAAAATGTAATCTGCCATTTTGTGGTGGCGGCCATCTTGGATTTGAAATTTATTATAGTGTATAGTATTCTACTAGTCAAGCCCTTTTATTTGATACCCATATTGAGGGAGTTGTGAAAAAATATATAATCCGCCATTTTGTAGCGGCGGCCATCTTGGACCGATTTTCATCAAACATAGCTAAGAACACTCCCGACAAATTCACCTTTCAAACAAAAAAAACAAAATTAAAATCGGTTCATCCGTTCGGGAGCTACGATGCCACAGACAGACATACACACACACACACACACACACACCCCCACTCACACACACACAGACTCGTCAAACTTATAACACCCCGTCGTTTTTGCGTCGGGGGTTAAAAATATGAATGACGTGTAAAAGTGTTTACAAACCATTACCTTGTTATGGTACTCCTACTTACAGAAGATAAATCATTTATCAATGGATTAGCAATATCCTTCAAAATGATTCAAAATTGAAATTGTGATTGATAGTGTAATCTAATATCGCGACATATTCGCCAAAAACGTAAACAAATATGAGTTTATGGAAAAATAATTTCAATTCTTACACAATAAAGTTTAGTTTACGCTACAACTTCAAACATTTTATAACTTTTTCAATAGTGCTAGTTACTCTGAAATCAACTTAATTCGCATTTACTTAAAGTTGATATTTGTTTAACTTGAAATAACGTCAATTTGAAACATAAATAAAATTTGTCTATAGGTGTGTTACGAAATTACTAACCAGCTTAGAAGTAGGAAAAGGGGATCTACTATATATTTACAAAACAAAAAAAACAAAATTAAAATCGGTTCATCCGTTCGGGAGCTACGATGCCACAGACAGACATACACACACACACACACACACACACACACAGACTCGTCAAACTTATAACACCCCGTCGTTTTTGCGTCGGGGGTTAAAAATAATGGAAGGATAAAGGCATGAAGGAATCATAAATTCACGTAAGTTCCAACATCAAGGAACTTGAAGGGACCGATTTAGGAAGGAGACTCATAGGTCATTTAAACTATCTTTTCAAATTACCTGAGTCATCATCTGCCTAGCCTTTTCCCAACTATGTTGGGGTCGGCTTTCAAATTACCTAAGTATTTTTAGGTAAAAATATTAAGCTTTATTTAGATAAATTGGGATACTCTCGTGATATCTCGTACTAGATCACTGCAATAAAACAGCACCGAATAACTGACCTACCACTACCACCTAAAATAAGTAGGTATCTAAAGCACTGTGTGACCTAAACCCGCACTTAAGTTACGATTTTCTGGCCTAGTCCATTTTGACATAGAAACGCGTGACTTGCGGGTTAATGTCACACGACACGATCTATAAAATAGTACAGATGCCAGCACATCAAGCTACTACAATCTGTCAAATTTCTTTAGTAGATTTTCAACTTTAACGCTAAAGCATTAAGGCTCAAGGTTGATTGGGAAAATTTGACAGTTTCGGGTAGCTTGACCTGCTGGCGTCTGTACTTATGCGAAACGTGTAAACGTGCTGTTAAATAATAACAGCCGCACAGGTCGACAGCTACGCTTGCCGCGGTTGGTCTGTGGATGGGTGACCATCTTAACATACCGAGACCCCTCCGTATCACGGAAAGCACGTTAAGCCGTTGGTCCCGGCTGTCATTCGTGGATCTTTGACAGTCGTTACGGGTAGTCAGAAACCCAAAAGTCTGAAAACCAGTCTTACTAAGGGGCATTGTATTACCCAGTAAATGGGTTGTGGAGGTCAGATAGGCAGTCGGTCCATGTAAAATACTAGTATTCAGCTGCATCCGGTTAGACTGGAAGCCGACCCCAAAATAGTTGGCAAAAGGCTGGGCAGACGCTGACGTATGACTTAAGTAGTTTATTATTCACGCCGCCGCCGTGACTATTTAAGTCACATGTATCATAATGTACCTACTATTTTACCACAGCGAGAGAATTCCATGTTTTGCTTAGGGTCAACTCACACCGAAAGAGCGGCGAAGAGCAGCGAAGCGCAGCGAAGCGCAGCGACCCGCTCGGTAGAGAAGGCGCGCGGATTCCCGCGACTGCTTGAGAAGTCGCTGGAATGCTCGAGAAGTCGCGGGACTCCGCGCGCCTTCTCGAGCCCGCCCACGATGAATTCACGGGTCGCCGTGGTCACTCTCCTATGCGCAGTTCATTTTCAACAAAACTCGAGGAAACTTGTGTTTAAGCAGTGAAAATGGGTACGCGAGGGGCGGGATATTGCCAGCGCCCGCTAGCGACTGCTCGAGCATTCTCGGGACTTCCCGCGACTTCTCGCGCAGTCGCACGGCTCCGTTTATGGAATTCGCCGGAATTCCCGCGGCGCCGCGGGCATCCGCACGACTCGTTCGAGTTTCTCATGCGATAATAAGTATTATAGTAATGAAAATAAAGTTAAAACTCATAGGACACTGAAACTGCGCTCCGCTTCGCTGCGCTTCGACGCTCTTTGGTGTGAGTTGAGCCTTAGGTGCCTCGTTCAGTCTCGTGCGAGACTGTACCAGTAATGTAAATGAAAAAGCTATCTACTATTGAATGTTACCTACTGATATTGAAGTAAACGTAAGAGGGAGAGCCGATCTTAACTGTAATATTCCACATAATTAGGAAAAACGAAAATTTTATCAGCCTAGGGTAATTTAGGAACAGTCACATGTGTATACCTCCAACAAATCCCTAAAACAATAATACTGATAGTGATTGCCTAATTATATTTCGTGATGTGTGTTTTAAATGTTTCAATAACTATCTTTATTTTTATAAATGAATATTATAAGGCCCTGAAACTAATTTGTAAGTAATACGTGTAAAATAGGTAAATACATAATTTAATTTACGGACCTTACATAATAATATCACTACCGACCTTTTTTATGGTTTTTTATGACGGTCCATACCATGAAAATGCGCCAGTAGAGAGAACAACAATTTGATCGAATGCCACGTATAGTATTATAGCTAGAGAAAAAAAAGATTGGAATAGTCCTTCTTCGCAGACTAATTTATGTTTTTTTGTGAATTATTTTTGAAAGACGAAAGCTACCGCCATCTATTGATTGGTAAAGGAACATGTCGCTGCCTCCAGTACGCTATTATGTTTGTAGATGACGCTGGTACCGATCTGTTAGGTCCTTCATAATACTCTTGTCAGTACTTTTAATTTACCGATTGTTTTTGTGTTTTCAAAATTTTAAAAGGCACGAAATTATCACAATGTAATGTGCTAGTTGTACTTACATTCATATTTTTCTTAATTTTAGTTAATTACAAAAGTTCAGCAATGATACATTTTCTATGATGCTTTGCTTCTAAATTGTCTATGCTTCCATAAAATGTCAATGGTGATCAAATAGGAATCTAAGGCGGGAAAATTTAACTTATTCACTGTGAGAATCAAAATAATAACAAATTAGCTTATTTCCTTGCTTTTTAAGGATAATGACACGTATAAAATTAATCGCTTAATAAACAAGAGTAAGTAGCAACAATACATTATGATTTCATCGGCTCTATCTTTATTTTCGTTTAAATTATTTTATAAGATCAGGTTATTAATTTACAGGACCTAATTTATTCATAATTCCACAGTCTAGTTTCCTTATTTATAAATTCGGAAATTATTAAGTACAGAATGTCGCATTATTTTTAAAATATTTCAGCATCTCAAATCATAAAAGCTGATCAGCCACCCCATGCATTCCCCATAAATAATACATAATGTTACATAAAAATGTAAATAATTGAATTATTATTCTGGACATTTTTCATGCTTTCATCATTTTCTTGATTTCGATTTGATTCGAGTCTCAGCTAGCCCAAATGCGTCGGTTGGTCGAATCCCCGGTTCTGCGGGCTCTACGATTGGTTCGCTCTCTCTCTCCCGTAGCGAATCCGTTTCATTTTTCATTAGCGCTCAATGCGTCCGCTACTGCGACGCGTTGTGGGTCGTGACAGCCCGTTGTCTATGGGAGTGTTTGCTCGTATTGAATTTGTGACGAAATATTTCATGTTCGGTGAAATACGGGAAATTATTACATTTCTCGCATGACAGTGAATAAAATAAGCGTTTGAATATGGCGTTGGAGGGTGTGAAAAGTGAAAAAAGTGAGGAAAACAACGGCAACGTACCAGACGGCAAGGCAAACGGGATCGACAACAAAAGTAAACAGGTACCGATATGACTTTTTAATTTATTTTTTTCACTGCGATTTTTCGCATCCTCTGACCTCAGAGCTTCACCGTAAACTCGGAAGGACCTAAAGGTTCTGTTTATATTTTTTGGAGCGTCTATAATGCTAGCATTAAGTAATAATACCGGTTATAATCGGACGGTGCGGTTGAGGCAAGGGTGTTTTCGCGCATCATGTATGACCCGGGTACTCAGGATAGGTGGTCACTCTAAACGGGGATATGACCTATTTCAGGCGAAACTATGCGGCGCTTTTTTCTGGGTTACTGGCCGATTTTCGGTCAAATATGATGTCATTGGCGACCATACCTAAATATATTTTAGTGCCCGGTTGTAGAGTCCGACCCACACGGTATGTTCGTATATTTTTTCGACGGTGTTGGTAAATTTTACAGTGTACTCTTGATAAATATGTCATTGATGCATGGTTCCTGCTAGTACCCAGCTTCATTATTCATCAGTTCAATTGTCTGTCACATGTCAATGATAATATCTTCATTTCTCATTGATAACATCAGTATATTTGTATGGGTTGTTTGGCCTTGTATCTTTATTAAATCTGCTTGAAGAATCTGCTCTGAAGGCTGCTCATGCTATGTGAACCAGTTTCATTGGAAGTTGTAAACAATTTGATACAGAACACGAATAGTATATATGTTCATGTTCTGTATCAAATTGTTTGCGAACTAACTGCTTAGAGCACTGATTCAAATATTTCTTAAATAAACAAAAAAACTTTAAAGAGTTTTAATGGCTGCTCTAGCTCTACCATTTTTAGCTCCAAATCTTAAAACGATGTACCTAGTATGAAAAATATCAATAAATTCAATCAAGATGATTTTATTAAGCCCAGTCTTAAAAAATCATTACAGTCAAAACAAATTTGGTAGTGTCAGCTATTAAGAAATCAGTGTAGGTGTAGGTACCAATTAAAACAAATGATATTTTCCACCTATTAAGCTTGCATGGTATGAAGAATATTTCTGAGGCATGTGCTAAAAAGGCCATTCTAATTGACCCAGTCTGCCGACCCAATTAGAACTAGGACATTACAATGAGATGTCAAATCGTCATCACCCACTCAATATTCTACAAGTTTAATATAAAATACTGCTTGGTTTTTATAATGGCTGTGGGCTGTATTTTAAATTTGTAAACAAAACCACAATTTTCATTGATGGAATGTAGATTTTGTGTACTAAGAAATGTAGAGACTGTTTTTAAAGCTACCACGCATAAAATATCCTTCACAAATACTAGTACAATAGAGCGAGGAGATTTTATCCAACATGAGTGGAACTCCTCTAGTCAGTAGAATACTTCAGAAATAAAATTATAACAGACAGGACATAATACAAATGAATCCACCAAGGTCTAAATACTCTAAATAGAAGAACTTCAAATGCTAATAAACAAATCTGATCAACTACCTCTTTTAAATTAATTGTTCATCACAGATCATATTTATTTCGAGATGTCATGGTCAAAACTTATACCTAACTGGTAAAACTAAACCTAATAAGATTATTACCTAATCAGATTCTAAATTAATGTTATTAATTGCCAGATTTTTGCAATTAATAACATTAATTTATAATCTTATTAGGTAGGTTTTTTTGTGATCCATTAAAAACCTGTCTTGACTGAAAAAAGCCAAAAATCGTTAAGACCAGTTAAATGTTATGAGTCTAACAGAAACATTGTTTATGTCATAGCAGTAGACTTACCTACCCACACAAATAGCTATAAAGATTCATATTTAAACTTACATGTCATCATCACTATCGAGGCTTGCCAGCATTCATGATGTGGTCCTTACTATTGTTGCAACTAATAATACTTAATTATAGCCACTTCGTCATCAGCTATGATATCACTTATTCCTGTTTCCATTAGATATCTGAAATGCAATCAGTACATATTTAGAATAATCTTGTATCTACAAAGCAATGTAAGAAATTCGAAATATATATTTCCTCTTCTTCCTGCCTTGGTTCTATGTTTTTTTGGTTTGAAAGCAATGTGTTTTGTCAGCCATCACCTTTATCGTACACTCCCTTTTCCTACATTACATTGTCCATTCAACAAAATGAAGCGAAAAGAATGTACAAAAAAAAAAAAAAAAGAATAAATTTGTTACCTTAATACCTTGTATTGGTCGTCGCAAGCGTAGCTTTCGAGTGTAAAAGTCCACGAATCCCAGACTGTTGAGAGCTTCGTGGTACTTGCACTGTAGGCACCGAAAGTACCTACTTCAGACCCGCTCTCTTTGATGGGAAATACCTTCATCGTAAGTTTCCGGGCGTGCGAACGTTCTTATTGTTTCAATGCCTTCAATGAATTGCCGTTTCAGAATAAGAGGGAAGGAGACTTCTTAGAAGGTAGTCATATTATGATTCTATTGGAAAATGCTTAAAGCTTTGTAGTCTTAGTAAAAAACAGGTAAATTACTTTGTAAAAAAACTAAAATGACTTTCTTGTTTTACATGTTTTTTTAGATATTTTCTTCACATTTTTTCCGTACAAAAACAAAATGAATTATGCCACAGAATAATTAGTAAAGCGAATCTATAAAAAAAAAAACGCACAATGAACTATGGCCTTCCACGACAAAAGAGGAGCAAGACGGATGACGCAAAAAGTCGGCATCAAGTTGTTTTTTTCTTACAAATAACATCTGCTGCATTATTACACAATTCGAATAACGTCGCGATCTGGGTAGCGTTGTCCTAATTCACTTATTCATAAAAAAATATGAACTTTGGCCGTATTTATATTGCATGGTGGGTAGGTCACGAGCCTTGCTAATATCCTGTAACCTTGTGTTTGGGTTTATATGGCCACTAACAGATGTGATTTTGTTACGTTGAATGAAGCTTAAAATGGGACAGATGATGAATTCTAAGGAAATGAGGAGGAGCGTGACAAAATACTCGTATGAAGCATTATCCAAAATGATGTAATGTCTCGGAGACTGGTTGGAATGAGCTATAGAATTCTGGCAGTTTCGAACTGTTTCATTAGATGCCGTTACTTGATTCTGTAACGATTTGCGGATGTTTTATAGGCAGGTTATATCTAGATCAGTCGCCATGAGTTAGTCATCCAGCCGATACGAGACTAGATTCCGTTTTACACTAGTGTAAAATGTTTCTAGTAGAGACCTCATTATCTAAATAGAGCATATCCTTAATTTGCACAACGATTGTTATGATTCTACGACTGCGGTCAAGGTCGTCGCAGATCCATGACGTTATGATAGTACCTACTTATTAGATACTGTGGGTACCCACAAGGCGTGGCCGACCCACCTTGTGCGGTTTATTCACTAGAAAAATCGTTATTCCAGCCATAATGGAAGCATGAAGTTGGTTAGTAAATGGCGATCCAATCCAATAAGTTTAGTCACAAAATTGCTGGAGTTACTGGGGAGTAGACATTAATGAACCGTAGAGTACATTATAGAACGGCTTCTGTATACTTGTAAAGTAACCGCCCAAAGCAATTTTAGATTTTAGCAAACGTGACCGATGTTTTTCCCCCTTCTATTGTAAGACGTTTATCGAATCAAAACAGTTCGAGCGACCTTGAGAGGTTTCTCCGCTTGACATGACGTCATCCCTAGAGAGGGTGGAGGGATCGGAGGGACCGAATTTATAACGCAAGTACCATCCCCGAGCTCTGTAACCGACAACCGAAGACCTGTCATAATTGATTATAAATAATATCGCTGCTGAATATTTTTATATGGAACCGACAATGCAGGGGAGGCCACGAAAGAATGGTTGCCAAAAACACAAATTGCCTACTAGCCTGAAAAAGATTAATGCAGTTAACTGTTGGGGTGAATTCGCTACTTTCGTGTTCTGTTTGTTATAAGTACCTATAGCTACTCTTTTGAAGTGGCAATACTCGTATTATAAAGAAATTCATGTGTTACTTGTGTTCTCCATGAAAAGGAAATTAAATTTACACGAAATTCGAAGCCATGAAGAAGTACCACGGAGTAAATCATACTGTGGTTAAAGTTCACAGAAAGGACCAACAAAATGTATCCTCTCTATCGTGAAAGTGCTGTTTACCAAACACGAACTGGAAATTGTGTAGAATATTGGCAAGGTTATAAATAAATACTCCATAGCGAAGAGGAAGAGTGTAGCGTAAATGAATTGGATTATTCCACTAGAGCTCACGATACCCCCCTGTGATGCGCCAATGAATTACACTTTATTAACCATGCAGCTAGTGTTAGTAACACGATAGTGATAAGAAACGTCTGAGATAATTTAATTAAACAACTAACATCCGCTTGCAACTTTTCCGCATTTCCAAAATTTCTTCCTTAGTCGTTATAAAACTTGAATTAATTACTGATCAAGGTATGAAAACTGAGCTAATAGATATACAGACACAGACAGTAAATCAAATATTCTTAAGAAGATAAGAATAAGAAATTGCGACAGATAAAGAACGTGTTTCACTTGAACGAAGAAATCAACAATGTACGGGCGAGATGCAGAGCAGTTATGCATATCAATTGATCCATTGAAGCCGTAACGAGTCTGTAACACTCTCATCGATAGTAGAGCCATTGTTGACAAACTACTACATTGAACTGCGCGTGCGCATCCGTTATCTGTCATCTGGCTGTTCATGAATTTGTTAACACCTTATCTGATACCTGTTGATATACACAAGACATTAAAATTATCATGTAAGATTAAAATATTAAAATGATGACTGGGACTTTTTGTTTCATTAACTTTCTCTTGTTACTGCGTAGTGTTAGTTAATGCTTTTATTATCAGTCTATAAAGGCTTCTATTCAAGTGTACCCTTTGTCTGTGCCTTTAATCTGTTTGTTTTCATATAGTATGTCCGATCATCATGTCATGTTTTGCTCCGAGTGAAAGTGTTCTCTGACATTTTGTTATTGTCGGCTGGCCGGCAGTTTATTTTAGTACTTACTAAATGAAAGTAAAAAGGTAGAGCAGATTAACAAATGACATTTCTAAAATGCCGAGACAGTTGGACACTTAGAGAAATTATTCAGTATGGTATTCTGATAAGTCTAAATTACGCTAAATTTCAATAAAACTAAATTTTCTTTGATATAAATTTCTTTATATGTACAATTTCCGTAACAGTCTATCAGACGGTTAACTTCCATGCAAAATTGTAAAGAAGGAAAAATTCCATGACGTACCCTATAGTACGTCCAAAATAATCGATCGGTTACCAATACCCGTACGCGTGCACAACAAGTGGAGGGTTATTTCGGTAGTGTTATCTAAACATGCCACCGTTTCAGATATAACTTGATCTTAATCACCTGCTACTTCATTCTGTCATTGTACACACATATTTGAAGATGAAAAAGAAAAACTAAATACTCGTATACCTATCCTTACTTCTCTAACAAACAATATCTAGCAATTTGTGTAATAGCGTGTCGTGATATAACTATGCGTGACTACGAAAGATACATTGAAGTGACCGAGTGCTCAACGAAAAGAACTATTATGTCTACCAACAACCGTAATCCGGTTTCCTTAAATTCACATTTGTTTTCACGACTTCACGAGTCATTTGGGTTAGCAAGTTGAGAACTTAGTCTCGTCTGTAATGGCATGGCGGTGCCTGCGTGGCTAATTTCGTTTCTTTTATGACCGTTTTGTTTACATTTTTACCCGAGGGAAATAGTTTGTCTACTGACCTAGTATCGATTGAACGCGTTCTTTGTGCAGTTGGATAACGTTATTAATTACTACTGAGAAGTGTATTTCAGGCTATTTTAGACCTGACTAATATGGGCCAAATTTAATTGGTGAGGCGTCGAAATTGTTAGATCATCATCTATAGTTTCATGTAACTCTATACGAGCACGATCAAGTACTTTATAGCGGTATAAATAAACGTTAACTGCTCGAACTATTGGAAGTGACATTTTATGTACGTTCCCAATTTCGTAGTTCTACCTATATCATGTTTACATGCCCATTAATGTCTCTATCAAATCCACCTAATATAGTCTAGAATTGTGTGGACAATAAAATTAATGAAAAGTAATGTAATGGAGAGAGAAAATGAACTCATACAAAGTTATAGTTTTAATATTTGCTAACCTGCTCGCGTTGTTAGGTCTAGACTCAGACCGATATAGCTGTCGAGCGTCCTTTGCTAGACAGATGGTTGCTATTTGCGCTAGCAATGCCAAATGAGGGCGTTAGCTCTCCGGATCGTTCATGGCTAACTGCTCAATTATGCCTTTTGAGGTAAAAAAAAGTGCCGAAACACTAAATTAATCATGGAAGCTTAAGAGAACTTATATGTATTTGCTATAGAAACGTTGACCACTAACAAGTACCTATATTTTTCTTTCCTAAACAAAGAGCAGTAAATCACTACGTATTACAAATCCCTAACGTAAAACCATGCTCTGTCTGTTACTGACCGCATCCGTGGTCTCCACTTTATCCAGCGGAAGGTGGCAGCGCGTGACGTCATGTGATGGCCAGCCAAGTGGAAATAAAACAATACACCATGGTTACGGGCCCCATGGTATTACCGCTCTAGATTGTTTTTTTGTATACCCACTGAGTTTTTAACATCCTAAGTGAGACTTGTTTTATTTTATTGTTTAATGTTTCTGATGCCAGTTTTGTGCTGGTGACTTAGTTACAACAGTGCCAAGAATTATTTCCGTTCAGGAGTAATATGCACTTGAATATACCAGTCGTCATACTAACCAAATTCATGTCTTGGCGATGGTGATGTTTGCCATCCATTCATATAGTTATTTACACAATACTGAGGATACTTACTAACTGGATCATAAGCTTCTATGCCAAAATTCATTTAACAAATTCTATAATGTTGACTAGGAAGTATGGAATAATTTTAGAAGGAATTCTCAAGCTAACGCATAATTTCAAGGCGAGAACTAATCAATTCTTACCAGTCATAAAATTGAACATAAATATTAGCTCGTATCCTTTGCTATGAAAGATCATGAATTTTGTTACCCGTTTAATGGCATCTGAGCAAATAACGGATGCCGTTTTAAAATTATTTGTTATTTTAGCGATGCTGATGCCGTGTTCATTTGAGTCACATTTCACGGTATTGCGGAAGTGCTGCTCTGCGACGGTGTAAGCTAATATTGCAAGCCAAGTCATCCTCAGAGAGTGCATTGAGACGGCTACTGGTAGCACCGGTCACGTAATGTTTTCCGGCCACCGCTAATAGAACTTTACCGTTGCCGCGCACATGATTTCACACTGTTTGTTTTCTTAGCGGGGCTAATCGTTATTTAGCCACATTCAGAAAATGACTTGGTTCTAAAATATGTAGATATGGAATATTATCAATTGCATACTTCATATTTTTTTGTTATGATGGCAGTATTGGCTGGCGTAAAAATGTGGATTACTTGGAACTGCTTGGAAGCTAAGGTTTCGTTAAGCAACAAGCAGTAAACGTTTATTTTAATCTTGGTAATTGCGTAATAAATTTTATGGATGACACTCCCTTTGCGTGTGCAAAACCGTAAATTAAGATTCGTAACAGCATTGTCGTCGCCCTTCAACAACATCATCAAGTAATACCATAAATGTGTTGTGAAGGTGACACGAGCTTCAAGACCAAGTTCGTAAACGGCAAAAAAAAAGTTCATGCTATGCCCAAATTTACATCGTTTGCAAATTCGACCATGGCGCCATCTTATAACATCGTCTTCATTATAATAATTATTTTGACTCGGACCAGGCGTTTTATAGAAGCCATCGAGATGAGGCTGGCCTTATTTTCGTTGAATCGACTTGCCTGTGTTTTTCGCCGTTTTGCTGCTTACTCTCTTTTTATGTAGAGAAATGGTCCGTGAATAAAGATCCAATAAGATGAAAATACAAAACGTTGGTGGTGTGCCGCAAGGGTCGACCCTGAGTTTTGTTATAATTATGTTTTTTTTTTTAAAGATTATGTCACTGATTTGGCAGGATAAATAAGATCGCTTATCTTTATTGACGTCTTGAATAAATGATTACGCATTTTTAATATTTTGTGGGTCACGATCGGTATTATGTACGATATTTACTTATAACACATGCACGTTCGTGACCGTCCATGCAATTTGTAGTTTAGTGTGAACATTGATTATGGGTTGAAATAAATATGACACCACTAATAATAGGAAATCATGTCCGGACACGAAGCACGAGAGCTACTGCATTCAGATAAAATAGTATCGTGGCAATCTCGAATAGAATTAAAGCTCCGGGACTCAATTTGCATAACAATGAAGCAGAATGCATTTTAATTTGAAAAAATCTCACTGCGGTGAGCTGTTACCATTAACAATGCAGTCATTGAAACGAGAGGGGTAACTCGCAGGGAATGAGACAGTTATTCACAATAAATTGCTCTAGATTTGGCCGGAAATTAACGAAAACCAACTGAGTGGGAGGACAATAAATCGACCCCATCGTGTGCTCGATCATAAGAAAAATTATTTCATCCTGTTACCAGGACCTCGTGTACTGCACAATTTGGTCATTTGTTTTATTAGTCGCAATCGCAAGTCCCTGTCTCCGAATCAGATCTTGGGTTTCATATCACCTATAAAATTTTATGAACCGTAACCAAGCAGTACCGAACACACATTATCACTTCTCTGAAAACAGAATCATTTCAGTTTAAAACAACCTATTCAGCGCCTTTACATAGAATAGTTTCTATCTAGTCGCCGAATAGGTTGTTTTGCTAATAGTATAATTTTCGTCTAAAGCATAATATTTATGAGCGTCTTCCCTGTATGGATAAGTGTTATCCGATATTAATTCAGTACCTCATACATAAGCAGTCAAAGCAAGTTGTCTGACGCCGCCACTTCGCATACCATCAGAGTTTAATCAACGAACGGATATTATGGTGTACTGGGATGCTGTTAGTTGCTTTATGTGCACACATATCCCAGTCTAATCAATTTTCACTGTATTAACACCTGCTATTGTCATTATTATTAAATGAATTATTCAGAACATCCTTCTGTGTTGTTTTTGGCATCGACTTTTACAGTCATTGTATTTCTCATTTGTAGCGACGATTAGTGGTAGGTATTGAAAGAACCATCATAAACGTATTCTCCAAGGTTGCTATTCTGCTATCAATCATTTTTTATTTATTTCCTATATTCCTATCCTATAACAGTGACGTCATTGATGCAGCGTCCGCGCAGCCCAATCAGTAACATTTCGACCGTGTCAAGTCCGCAAATAAACTTGTGATGCAATACACATTTAGAACTTATAAATGCTTGCCGACCAAATAGAACTTGTAAAATATTTTTGGCATCTAATAATATTGAATGTACCTAAAGAACATATAGGTCACACTAGGGATATTGTAAATGGGATGTGTCAACTGGGTAAAGGAGAATATTCTGGCTCGTACTTCGTTCAAAGAATTTGATCAGTTCATACCTAGTCAGTTTATCGAACACGTTTTTTTATGTCCTGAGTAAGAACGCATATTTGAATAAATTAAGATATCCGACAAGGCCGCCTACTTGTCCTGGGGGCACATTCGAACAGCCCAATCGGTGTGCAATGACTAAGTAGAAAATTTCCTCAAGCTTGTAAACATACAGGTAGAAAACACAGCAGTTCCCTATCAAAGCGGAATGGAACGGTACGATACGGTTTGTGTGGCATAACAATATTTATTTCGAGCGAATGATGTAAACAGTTTAACATAACCGGTTGTTTCGGCGGACACCGTAACATAATGGCATTATGATACGGGTTTTACATGTTTTAAGTAGTCAGTAGTACCAGGCAGATTTTTCTATGTAAAATTTTGAATAATCCAATAATGGATGCGAAATAAGTAAAAATTAAATTAAAAATTTAAAAAACCCCCGACTACGTGAACCCCTATAAAAAGAAAAAAATAACCTTGAAATTATGACCCTACGTATCCCCCGACGGGACAATATTTAATCAAAAAATTTCATACGTACTTACGTAGGGTCATAATTTCAAGGTTATTTTTTTCTTTTTATAGGGGTTCACGTAGTCGGGGGTTTTTTAAATTTTTAATTTAATTTTTTATTTCATGCTTTTTGTAGGGACTCCTTATTATTTCTTTTCTTTTATTGTCTTGCGTTTTAAGATTCAGATAATTTGGTATTTAATCAGGTTTTTTGTAATTTGCCATTTTGTAGTGGCCATCTTGGATTTGAAATTTGTCATAGTGTATAGTATTCTACTAGTCAAGCCCTTTCATTTGATACCCATATTGAGGGAGTTGTGAAAAAAAAAATGTAATATGCCATTTTGTGGTGGCGGCCATCTTGGATTTGAAATTTATCATAGTGTATAGTATTCTACTAGTCAAGCCCTTTCATTTGATACCCATATTGAGGGAGTTGTGAAAAATATGTAATCCGCCATTTTGTAGCGGCGGCCATCTTGGACCGATTTTCATCAAACATAGCTAAGAACACTCCCGACAAATTCACCTTTCAAACAAAAAAAAACAAAATTAAAATCGGTTCATCCGTTCGGGAGCTACGATGCCACAGACAGACATACACACACACACACAGACACGTCAAACTTATAACACCCCGTCGTTTTTGCGTCGGGAGTTAAAAAGGGATCTAACGAGATAATCTCTCTAATGGTAAAGCTTTATAATTTTTACCGAGCGTTATGATGACATACATAGATAGATAACTCAGATTTCATATACTTGTCAAGTATAAAGATTTTCTAAATCTTTAAATACTGCATTGGTAAAAGCTCTGTTAAAGCCTTTACCATTACGCACTGACTGCGGCGTTTTTTTAATTCCTCGCGGAGAAAGACTGAATTTGTGTGCACTTGCATTTATTACCATAATATGCAGCAGGAAATTAAATATTAATATGCAATACCGCATCATCTATAACGGTAGTTTTAATTTCACATATGTGGCGCAGCGTAGCGTGACAGCTGCGACAATTGCATTCAGTCTTCATTGTTCCATGGTCCATGCAAAAGAATCGAATATTGAATATATGTCGTCACGGCCTATTGCACGCACGCTATTATTTACCGAACGTTTGTCATAGGATTTATTGGGTCAAATGACATCTTGTACAACTGGGGCGATGAAAGCAACGTGTGAATTCGGAAGCTCTACATTTATTTCCGTATCGATTTTTTACTGCTATTCACATTTACCAATTTTTATCTGCCAAAGATGTTATGTCCTTACTTTACTCACTTACCACTTTCCTTTACCAAATTGCACTTTCTTTAGGTATAGAAAATGACTTAAAATAGTTTTTCATTCTGAATTGCAGCACTAATGCACGCATTTCTACATAGATCCATACAATAGGTTAGCGTTATTCCATAATTTGCACTTTCTCGTCCAGTCTTGAATTTGTATTACATTGTATCGGGTACCCGCGTCCGGCAGGTGTCTGGTCTTAGTCAGAATACTTCAGTTCTAACAATAGAGAGTAAATATAGGCCCACGGCAGCATTTACCTCATCTAAATGAATTTTCGCTTCCGAGATACACGCAAGAATGTGATATTTCTTAGACGATGCTCTAGTCATTGAACATTTATTTCCATTCTTAATGCAATTAACACAAGAGCTATTTTAATTCTAGCTGTGGGGAAGATCAGAAATGTACGCATATCTAAAATTAAAACTGCTCCCAATTCCCATTGTAATTGGCAGGGTCACTAAAGGGGAATGGAGACAGCCGTGGGAAGACCCAGATAATTGTTGTTCTATTCTATGAATGCCTAAACATGTAAGCTTGCACTGATGATATTATCAGTGCGTTCTTTTCTGAAATGTTTTGTATATAAACTATGTAGCTTTTCCTTAGATAGATGGAAAGATACAAAACTACTTTTAACCTACATTTTCAACTCGGCCTACGAAGATGGCAGCTGCGCTCGACCGCTTTGTAGTTAGACTCGGCAGGCCTAATTTTCAAGAGACCTGAGGCCTGCAGTCGATAGTGCTCAAGAAAGCTCCGTAGATTTGATTTATGTTGTCTGTCAACCGTCTGTTGGATAGTTTTCAATATCTGCAGCTTGTTTGGCGGAGTTTATAATGAAGGCTTTGATTAATGTTTTTTCGTAAAATTTTGCAACGCTATCTCGTTGATTGATAGTTCGAGATAAGGCATTTCTTAAAATCATTATAACATTTCATTCATATTTATTAGAAATACAGATATTGATTTACATTTCATCCTTTCTGTATTATTACATCTCAAACGTTAAATACTAATAAAATAGATACGTCAACAATATAAAAGCCAATAAAATCCCTCCGGGTATCCTTTGTACCCATTATGTTACTGTATCTTTATCCAAAGGTAAAATCAATATCCATTGGTTTCTATTCATGCTATTTGGTTGTTCAGTTCAGGAATTCGGAATATTATAGTAGGTACCTACCTACCTAGAAAAATACTTTTATTTTTCCTCTTGTTATGGTTTCTAGGTCAATTAATCATTAAAGAACAATGTAAATAAATTTTGATTAGATAGCTCCAGGTTTTCTTATTTTGGGGCAGGAAGGAGCAGAAATTTTGCGCCAAAACTTCTAATTAAATTGCTTTGAACTGTCGAATTTCTGAGAGACGTTAAATTAAAATAGACAGCGGTGGCATTCCAAACTTCATTAAAAATATATCATGTTTTCTGACGTAAGTAGGTCAGGCACGTGTAGTCTATGGTGGGGACTAAACACTCCCTTCCTTTATCATAAATTAAGGAACTAAAAAAGGATTATGTCAAGCTTCCTTACGTATGATAAAGCGGTAGGTACTAAAGATAGTTTAATCATGTTTAGGAAAATAGCGTGTCCGAGACAAAACGAGGGGAATATTTTTCATATAATTAATAGTCTTGCCTGTTCTTTATACTTAGTCCATCAGTCACATAAATAACACCACGTGCGTTTTTTCCTATTTTTATTTCCCACACGTTGTACTGGAAATATTTCTTTGGACATATGGTCGTCATTATATGACATTACTCGAGCACTCAACTCGGGTTTCCAAAACAAAAGGGTTAGTACTTACTCTACATTTCGAAGTACATAATAAAATAATTTTACTGCCACTAAAAGTCTAGACCTAAATAAATTTTCGTTGGAGACGCAAGAGCAAGTGTCAAGGTTCTGAACTTAAGTCTTAGTCAATTTTGTCATTAAATTATTGTCGAATCGACCGTTACTCAGCATCTTATAAAACTAAGTCCTCCAAACCACCATTTTACACGTTCTGGTAAAACCCAAAGAGAATTTGATACGATTTCCACAACCATTTTAGGTGTTTTAATTCTCCAAATCCGTAGGCAACTAGGGGAATTATTAATTAGGATTTGAATATTTTGAATGAATAACACTTCGGGTATCTAATAATAATATCTAATAAAAAATAATAACGTTTCAGTTTGAGAAATATGGTACTTATGTTCTTATATATTGTTGTGTCTGCAGCATTATGTTTATGGTGGGTGAAAGAAAGTGCTGCGGCTTTGGCAGTTTGGAGTTATTTATTGCTATTTGTGTTTTTGCCAGAGTGATTTCAGTTCCGAAAGTTAGGGTTAGGTTACATTTGGAATCGGTTTTCGTGAGCATTAACAAAGAATTAGTGTGTTATTTTGACGTTTCTTTTATTATGTATTGTTTGGCATTACTGATGTTATTATTTACGATGGATTTACACATTTTGTTGTTATTTCGTACATAGACAAGACACCTACCTAGTGGCCTCTGAGTTTGTTTCGGCCTTTCTTCTCAGACTAGTCAGATAGGGAACGCCGATATCATCTAGTTTTTAAAATATGATGGAGGTGCAAAAGTGTTTGTACAAACCTACTTACAAAATAAAATCATTACTTACATTACTAATCTATTTCCTCAATGTTATGTTAAAATTACACTTGACTTGATCCCTACTGGATGTCTTTTTGTAGCATTCTAAATATCAACCACTTTATTCATAAACGTTGCTTAAAGTTAAGTCGTGATTAGCGACTATTTAACCATACATATTTGAGGTTTAAACGTCACATAACTTTAACCATCGTTTATAGATAAACCCATTGATGTTTAAAAGTTCTTGGTTCTTAATTGTAACGTTCTGCAGTTAAGTTCCGTTGACTGCTAGTTTGTTGACCATTTTTACTAATGCGTGTTGAGACGAAACGGTACGATCAACGATCTTTTATGGCAATGCTCAAAGAACACGCGTGTCGACTCGTGAATGTAGGACGATGCGCTCACGCAGGCCATGCGCGGTTTCTTGAAGAAATTGCTCGTTCAAAATGTTTATGGGTTAACGTTACTGATAAACTGCGTACTGGTAAAAAATGGCCTGGTCATTAGTTTCACTGGTCTCCGTTGAATCAATGTACGTAGATGATTTAGTTTGATTATCCAGGGACTACTTTGACGAGTGTTACATCTGGTCAAACAGAAATTCTCACAAAAGGCATTTCGACCAAACATGTTCTCCGGATCCGTGTCCTCGTTAATCTCTGACGTCACAAACTAACCCTGTTCTTAAAGTGACGTTCACGCGTGCAGTGCGGGTGGTACATTGTCATGCAAACTGCATCGGCGATCGCTTTCCACTGCATATTGATAAGAAGCTCGCCATTTATAAGGCAAAGGGACAGGATGTTCTGGATTAGGTCAAAATTGTTTATGGAACTAGAATTACCTACAGGAAGTCTGTGTGGCAACTAAGTACCAAAAATTACATCCATTCAGTGATTAATATAATTAGATACTGATAACCACATGATAACTCAATCTAGCAATAATTTGATTATCTAATTGGTCACAAAAAATCGTTAAGTAGGTACTAGCTACTGAATAATTTGTGGTATAAATTGCATGGTGTATTGGTATAATTAATCATTCGAGGCTCCAGTTTTTTCTCCACCGAAATTAACTCAACAAGACTGACAGGATAATCATGGCAATTATAATTTACAATACGACATAACAATTCACGTTGATATGACGTTTGTACCTTACTTTCTCCGTAACACCATGTTTCATTAACAAGAAGTGGTCTAGCCATCAGATAAACATGATAAATTGTTATTGCGATCCATGGTTTGCACTTTCATGTTGATCATTAGGTCCTTTCTCTTTATTGACTTACATTGTATTATCTAAACCAGAAATCGGCTGTCAACAGTGAACTACTATCTCTTACTTATGGACAATACGTTTTAGTTTCCTTTGTTAGACTCAGAACGACGGTAGTCTGAAAGTCTAAAGTAAAAACAAAATGTGTTTTGCTTATCTCTTGGTTGGTATCGTAAATGTCATCGTACGGGTTACCTAACTGTTTTAGTAGCTAAGATAGAATTTATGTTGGCGCCCTGTGCGGTTTCTGGAAAGTCTTTCTTTGTCATTTTCCCCAGTATGTCAGTCCAGTGTTTTTGCACCAGTTTACAATTACTTTGCTGATACGAATTGGTGTGTAACGTAATCACAAAAACATGTTAAACCTAATGGAAACACGAAACAAATGTAATTAATCCATTAGGACTGTCAGTGACAGTTTCACGTGACACGCGGTCCTGACATGCGTGACAACAAAATGTTTCAAAGAATCACATACTTGCACAACGCAACACTGTTTACCGCCATAAATAAAAATCAACAAATTACTTTTTAAAGGGCAATAACTATTAAAATGTATGAAACCGACGGTTTAACATGAGGTGCGTTTAAAAGAAATGGCAGTGAAATTCGACCTTTTCATAATTTGACTGTTGAACGCTTGGAATCTTGTAGTGCACAAAAAAGGTGAAGCACTTTCGCTGCTCACTTTCGCCTTCACAAAGTATAATAACAGTGCGTGATTCACTTCACTAGACATTGCGCTGTAGTCTAGTCTGCCATCGGCATCGGCAAGGCACTTAACATAGCTAATCAAGAGTTATTTTTCTTGCCAGTCTTCAATCAATCAATCAGCCATCGCAGTAGATCTAAGCTTTTCCAAAAAAGGAGATAATGCTTGCAGTTGCGAGTCGGTGACCACAGAATACTTGATGATGATATATGAATCACAGGGTTCATCCTTCAAATATATATCTATAGCTTCATCCTTTGTAATCCTAATCAGCCTAATGGCAGAAACATATCAATTTAATTCATAATTGAATTCCAATTAAGTAGTTCCCGCAGGCGTTGGTAGGACTAATTGTTTTTAATCACTCATGTGTGTTCCACTGCATATTTTATCATCGTAATGGTTTATTGTAATCCAATCAGCGAGTCCCGAAATGGAAAAACTTTCTCGCTTCGGGAAAACCTTTGTTGGTATTCAGTTTGCGAGTTCCCAAAAATAATAAAAAACAATCACAAATACTAGCTTTGGAGGCAAATATTGTGTTCACGACCTTTTGTTAAATAAAGAAGTCAGAAGCATTGTCAATAAAAGTTAAAACAGAGTAAATAACCCCCAGGAGATTGAAGTGGGTTCCTTACGTCGCGCGTCGTGAATAAGAAACGTATGCAAATACTTAGAATCATCCTCGAAAGTTCATATGTCTCGTTGACGAGACAGATTTATTGAAATTAAGAAAAGCTCATGAATTATTCTTCGCGTGGCATCGCTCTCGCACCTTAGACGCTGCGTTATTGCAAAATTATCCCGCCATATTAGGTGACAAGCCATCCGTGCAACTGTTCTCGACCACTATCATTGTAAGGAAAGGTATGGAGTACAGTTACCAACTGAAGTGACATGTGACAGTGCCGTACCGTATCGTAGACTACCCACAGTTTACATGACATTTCCTCTTCAATACCCCCGTGCCCATTGTTTGTTTTATCAGATAGTAACTGTACATAAGCGTTGGTCGAACATTAATTAAAGATATTATAATTGATTGAAGTTGCTAAACTGAAAGTTATGTAATTATTTACAATATTGTGTGGGCTTGAAAGTGATTGTTTTCGTTCAGAGCTTTTAAGTGCTTCTCTGACGTTTACGACGGATTTGACGTGGATGATAGGTTCCTCTTAATTTGAAAACTTTCACGATGGTTGCTTTAATTAAACCAGTGCCCAAGAAATTTCTTAGCAAAATTTCAATTTCATTCACAAATATAGGAGAATTTAATCGTACCTGGTAAAATTGAGGGCGCGATGCAGTTGGTCTGGACAGTATGAATGAAAGCAACGCTTCACCAAACTGCTGACACAGACCGATCGATTCGACAGCTCTTGAATTACATTGGGGGTTGCTATTTCAAGGAATCTTGTGACTCAATGAAGAAACGTTGAAACTGCTGAAGCTAATATAAAAAAGCATAACATAGATTTTTAGATTCATAATTCGAGATTGATTAATATCTTTCCTAACGATGTTCATAGTGACAACTATGGAAATGATCACAATTTCCATCAGGTAGGTATGGTTTTATGGTGAAATTTAATGCACGCTATAATGAATACCATTCATTAGAACATGGACGTTAATTATAATTACAGTTTGCGTGACTCATATACCTACCGTGTATTAATTTTGTGACATACACAGTGGGTCAAGGTTTCCCATTAAAATATGCATAGTCTTACATCGCTATTTATGTAGAAGTACACTCGTGACATGGAATCGATAGGCATATAGAATTCCGAAGAAATCTACGTCAGTGGCACGGCACCTGTTGTGGACAGATTATAAAAACAACGAGCAATTACCTACAGTTACTTCAACCATGCTTCAAGCTTCATAGAAAAAGATATATATGTCGGAGTCATTCGTTTGACTATTCGGAACGTCAGCGCGATCTCGTGGCGCTGGACAGAGTCTAGCCTGAGTTCGTGGTGGGACGAGAGCGACTACAAGAAGGGTGTAAGCAGAGCTCTTGGGATCATCGAATCATTGGACATCGTACGAACAACATGTGCTCAGAAACTGTCAGCGTTCCGTATCGTTGAATGTGTACCTATAGTGCGTGATTCGCTAGTGTGACTAACTTGTTCGTAAATTATAATCTGATTTGAAGTGCAAGCCGTTTTTCTATTGTGTTAACCAACACTACCCATAGTACGCCCACAGTAATTAAAATATGCCTGATGCTAACGAGAGACAGACACACCATCTCCGACATATACATTTTCCTTCTTATCTGTTCTTCTAAGGCTTGTCACCCAAATAAATAATTCATAGTATGTATGAATGATGTGTTTGCAGTAATTGAATTACGAGTTATAACGTATTGATGTCGCGTGACACGATCAAAACATAACTTGTCTCTCTATTATCGGTTGGTATAGTTATGATGTTATACTCAGCTCTTGGAGTATTATGCTCATTGTGGTTTTAGATATAATTGTAAAAGATTAGGCTGCCTAAAGTCATCTACTGCTATTGTTAAGTTAGATCAAATAAAGTTTAATTTGGTCAACTGGTAGTTTTATTTCAGGGTAGACAGAAGCATTTAAAAGCTTTAAATGATTGTACCTACGTCTATTGTAAATGTAGATGATGCTGCACCTAACTGGGTGTGTCTAGAAGTGGATCTATGGCTCGAAAAAGGACCAGTTGAAACTGGATCTCCGGATTATGGCGTAAATGGAGCTGGGCTAGGACATTGAGCATCCGTCCGTTTACAACGCTAGGTGAAATGGTCGTGAAAATAACTTTTTCTCGACCGTGCACCTGTGTACAAAGAGAAAATATGTTAGTTCTGTTTTATTTGCATAACAAGCACCCTTGCGTGGTGCACAAGGGTACGTAGAGGTGACAATAACCCTTATAAATAAAAAGTAAACTTGCTTTAAATGGGAGTGGGGTGGAATACTAAAACAGGGTGGAATTTGAACTTGGGAATGCGATATAGTTAACGCCTTCACCTATTAATCTACCGGCCAACGCATTAGAATACTCCTTAGTGATTGATATTGATTGAGCATAAAGGTTTTTTTGCCACACGCCATGAAGGTTGGAAACCAAGGTCGTCTGACGTCACATTTGTTTACTGTTGTGGCAAAGTTATGTGATGTTTAACATCTTGATTTTGCAACCGCGTGTTGATTCCGCATTATTAATAAACAATTAGATTATATACATATACTTAATTACATCCTGTTTTTAAGCAGGTAGCTAAGACCGCCCTGAATAAAATTTGGTGTGGGCAAAAAACCGAATTAAAATAATTGCGAATTTGCGACATCAAGAATGAAGATTTTTCGTTTTCAGAAGATACGGCATCTTCTGAAAAATGTTTATGAAAGTACCTCCTTTAATAAATACATTCTGCAACTGTTTATTTACCTCTCTTTGCGAGTTCCATTCTGTTTCATTATCGATGTAGAAAAGATTTCCAAGAGTTTTCCGTCGTTACATTTTGTATGAATGGTTTGGTTAGCGCGTCTTCCTGACATTTACAGCTTTTCGCGAGCTCTTTTAATCTTTAGGCTCATTTTTTAATCTTAATTAACCAGAAACATGAAACTATTCCGTTTAATGGTTCACACTCGACTCGACCCAGTTAATTTGGTTCCAAATGGCGTCTATTGTGGGCTTATGGTGGATGTCCGTGTCGCGTCAAGCCGTTTCATTTTAAGGGCTATTGGGTGTGTGCTGTCACGTCACTGGGCATGAAGTAGAAAGAGAATGGAGTGCTCATACGCATATAATCTTCCTGACAGTTTCTAGGAGCTACATCGGAGAGAAAAAATACTTGTCGATGGATTCACGTTCCATTTTGGCGATTGTCGCAAATTTCTTTCGTAGCATTTATCAAAATGAACGCACTTCATTTCGTAACAACTCTGTGCCACTGATGGAGTCCCTGTTTTATTATATGGTTTCATCCCGATGATTGGGCGTAGCCTTTAACCGGGAACAATAAAGTTGGATCGGAATGTCACGTTGCAGACTAAGTGGTTTATTTATTGGGAGTTTTTTGGATTCTGGACCGCCTGTTTTTGTTGATGCGTGAGTTTGAAAGGACTTCTAGTTTGGTATTTGGTGGCTTGCTCTAGAAATAAACTCGCTCCATTAAAAACTGAGTATAATTCAATATTTTCATTAACAAACTACAAATAAGACAACAACAAAAGAAAGCAACAACAAATACAGAAAGCCGGTCTTCCTAATCTTATTTACAATGTTCATATCCGTATACTACAAAAGGATTTAACAAACATAACAAGTATTAAGCAAATAGCCATCAGCCATCTTAGCAGGCCGCGTGGGTAGACAAGTCTTGGGACTATGGTCCGTGAGTCAGATAAGCACCGGCTAATCACGTCGAATAATATGTAATTTTATACACCAACTAGTTTACGGGATGACGCAAATTTTAAATTAGCCGTAAACATACATTTGTCTTTTTATAAATCTTGTGTGGGAATGTGTCGGTTCTATTTTTGCACTCGTAATAGGATCGTCTCGTAAAAGGCGGCCAAGAGATTATGTCAGAAGGATGGATAGTAGCATTGCTTGTTGCAGTTATCACAACAAACTGCGGTCACCAAACCATTTTTCAAGTGTGTTTGTTATGACAAATCTAACGAAGTTTTAAGACCGTGAATTTATTGTAGCTATTATTGAATATGTTATCCATTCTATAAATAAATAAAGCTGTTGAGTTTAGTAAAGTAATATTTTATTTAAAAATAAAACCAAATAGAAACGAAACAAAAAATAAAACGAAACATAACGAACGAAGTAATTACGTCGATAGGCTATCTCTCCCTACTAGAGCTGATGGCCAATCTCCAGTAGTGGCATTAAAACAACAATCCGTACAAGAAGTTTCAGTAGTAAAACAATTCACAGATAATCCAGTTAATTCCTAAACGAAGAAACAACAATAAAACTGTTCTCCCCACAACAATCAAAGCCAATTTAACACTAACCAACTCAAATCACAAACCGGCCATCAAAGTTGTAACCACATGAATGGTGACTTGACTAACTCGGTAAGTGTAAGCTTCCAAAGCTTTAGAAGTAACGTCCAACGTAGGCGGACCAGACGGGTGAAATGCTCAGGAACCGGTTCCGGTTGATGGGACGCCGATGCGCGTGCGCCGCTAGGACGAAAGTTCAGTGCAAGTGGTGGGTTGCCGTGAAACGATGTTGTGATACTAAAGTTTTGCGTGAGTCCGAGCTTGGGGAAGTGCTAAATGTTGTCGTTGACTCATTTCAGTGCTGCCTTTTGTCATTTAGAATAGAAACCGCTAAGTGCAAAAGCTTCGAGCACTGCGGTAAGCAGTTTTTTCGATTACAAGTTAATTAAAATAGCTGTTAATCCCTGATTAACAAACCATAAAGGGTAAAATTAAGATACTTAATTAAACCATTTTAACAAATCCCGATTTTAACGGTAACATTTATACGTCCATAAATTGAGTTCGAAGCCGAAGCACATCGTTTAGGAACTCCAAATGTTTATATTTTTTGGGACGCGTGGGGGCGGGGACTTAATACCCTCCAAATGTCCGTAACAGATTATAAAATATGAAAGAGCCGACTATGTATATTTACGGAATTAAAGTTTATTATGAAACTCCCCATAGTTATACTTTGTGGGGCAATTAAAATGATTCTTTTGTAAACCCTCTCCCATATTGTTCGAAACTGGAATGAGACTCGGAACTGCTATTACCTTGGACAAAAAGAGAATAATGAATTCCTGACTCTTTTTAATCCTTTTCAAGAGCTTTTATGCGCCAGAAATCCGAACCAGTTAGTGAGACAATGCGTTTTAATTCGTTCAGTTTCGAGTTGCATCCAGCAAGTCAGAGGTGAAATTTAACGTCATATTGCCGAGGCAGCTTAAATTGTTAATAGGGTCCTATTGTTGGGATAAAATACGTTGTACTAGTTGCGCCCCGCGGTTTCACCCGCATAAGTTTCGATCCCGTGGGTATATCGGGATAAAAAGTACCCTATGTCCAGGTTATAAACCATCTGTGTGCCAAATTTCATACAAATTCGTTCAGTAGTTTTTACGTGAAAGAGTAACAAACATTCATCCATCCTCTATCCATCCACCCATACAAACTTTCACGTTTATAATATTACTAGGAAGTAGGATAGGATATACATATATATATATATATATATTATAATGTATATAAGTAGGAATAGGAATATATATAATTGTTGTGTATAAATGAGAGCATCGATAAAAAGTGTAGAATCAATTCATGTTTAAACCTTAAACGCATTGCAACTTAATGCCTCAGGCATTTTCTACCAGTCAATGTAAGGGTGATGCAGAAACAAAACATGGCAGAATAATATATGATGAATTGGATTATTTCGCGAATTTAGAAGAGACCTAAATCAAACAGTGGACTGTTGAGCTGATTACAAAGCCAAACCCCCGTTAAAGCTCAGAGAAGCTACAGAGCTTGAAATGTCTTCTTTGTAATTAGTATTCTAACCTTAATAAATTCATCAAAGCGAAGTACTACATTTCTCCTAAGACCGCGAATAAACAATACAAAGAGGAGCCAGTCTTGACGTTACACTGTGATGTATGGGAGATATTTGTTGTGGAGCAAACAACTACAGCTTCCGAATCAACAAAAACATGCTCTTTCAGTTTACCTAGGGAATGGTTTTGTTTTGGCTTCAGTTCTCGGTTGAGGAATAATATGCAAGGCGTAATGATGAATATCGATGGCAGAATTATGTCTTCAAAAAAAAAAAATTAGTTTTGTGTCAGTAGGAAGGTATTATTACAACTGCTCTTCGGAACTACCATGTCTTCTATTGTTAATTGTGGTGGACTCTACATTCAACAATAGATGGTAGAATCCTACTTTATATCAAAACATGTACAGATCAAAAACAAGAATGATAATTAGACACGTGAAGTGTGCTTGAAAACAATTAGTAAGTACGTAATATGTATCTCCCATGGAGGTGCCAAGACAATGTGCAAATGAGTCACGGTGACAGCTTAGTTGGGGCGACCGCAAGAGTTTTCCTTCATCAATATTTTCTTAAATAATTCAGTAACTATCCAAGGTGGTGGTATTAAAAAGCTCATTACTCAAACAATTTGATAATAAACAAAAACAATGTTCAAAAACTTTAATTAGAACATTGTTGGGTTCGCAGAAAATAGTATCCTCTTTTACTTTATATCCAAGGAGGCACTGGATTCATTGTTTATTACATCGCTACATAGCACTATTATATTTTACCAATCCACTATGTTTTGTTTCAGTAAAAACAAAATGTAGGCCGGCCGTATTTTCTCAACGAATGGTAGAAAAGAAGGAATAAAGTATTAAATCGTAGCGTTTATTTGATATTGGCGAGCAAGCAAAGTGCTTTAAACTTGCTAGAATATAGTGCACGATCTGTGGTTCCTGCCCGCAATTCAAAACTACTTCTTGCCTTGTCCCCTTGTTTCCTGAAGTTTCTAATCACACATCCAACTTCTGTTAAATATTATGTAAGTTCGTATTTCCGAACAAGCCTACGAGTGGGTTGTACGTAGGAAGTGTATATCAAAAGGGACGTAGGCGTTCTCCTATTGTCTTATTTTTTCCATGTTTGTTTTTTTGTTTCTTTCAGACATCTTTGATTGTTGTATACCACGAAACTGGCTGGGAAACCATGAGTTATTGTTACTGCAATATTAGTACATGCGGTATGAATAAGTGATACTTTATTCCGAACGTCTTTAGACCGGTTTCAACGTTTAGTTACTATTCTAATAATAAGACGATAGGTGTAAATAATAGCATTCTACAAGTTTTTTTGCTATCTTTGGTTCCCAGCGTGAGGGGAATTAGAAGGCGTGCATCGTATTTTATGGTTTACGTTTACAATCAGCGTCATGCCTTTATTATCTGCATGTGTTTGATGTAAGTATACCGTTCAATAAATATGTATTACGATTCTGGGAAATCTAATAAACTGTACACACCTGCGATTTTGTACGGGTATTAATAGCACGAAACTTCCGCGAAAATTGCTCTCAGTTCTGGATGTGTGACCAAGGCCGTTCTTTGCACAGTTTAAACCTCGGGACCCGTCCGTGCTTCAGTGAGTTCGGGTATGGTGAAGCTCAAGACACATATTTCGAGCGGTAATTCAAAATATGGCTGTCAGCCTAATTGCGAAGTCTGGCTGATAGTTTTTCAGACCCTGAGAAAAATACTGAAATAGACGAGAATCGAGTTGACGATAAGTCCTTCGAAGTTGACTAAATGAACGGCCAGAAACGGAAGTTGGCCAATTTCGAGATAGTTTGAAGATTAGTCCAAGCAAAAAGGAGGAAAAAATGCGGATATCCCATTGCAACGTTGCTACGAAGGCAAACCTTCACAATTACGTAAGATGACATTGAAAAAGTACATAGAATGACTCACCACTTAAAATGTATAAAATATCACCTCAAAACATACTTAATGAAGGACACAACATGAATATTGATCAGCTGAAACTGCAGTAGAGTATTATTGTTGTCTAAAATTATCATAATCATGTACACTACTGGCGGCGCGTCGCTGTCTGAATGCAAAGGCAAACATTCAGACATGGCATATACGTGCCTCTACTTAATTGCTGATACTTATCAATCTTGTATCCTATGCTATACATTATGGATGACATGGAACGCGACAGATTTGCATACATCTAGGGTTCTGCAAGTGTAGGAATTGAAAGTCACTTTCTTGCTAGTCTGACTTGAAATCCGTGTAGCTTACATTTTTGGAGTTGTGTACTCTTCAGCAAGAGCCACAATTGGGCTAGATGGAGTGACGATCTTCACTGAGAGGAAAGAGGTTTAGTACTTAGCTGGATAAGAGTAGCTAAGGAGCGTGCATCTAAAAAAATCACCAAGGTTATACGCGGAAACGCATGTTCAAGACCCTAGCCTTAGTTGGATAAATGGAATAGGTACTTATATAAGGTGTATTTTAAGATATGCTACAACTCAGGGTTATATTCTATAAGTAAAAATAATACAAAAAGTCCTAGAATATGTGGTCCGAAAATGCATAGTTTCGAAGATCTTATATCTTCGAAACTACGAGTATGCATTTTCGGACCGTCTGTAGATATCTAAGTTTCATTGATAAGTACTAATGTGACGTCATATTTCACGTAAAGGTGTTTTACATTAATAATCGTGACTGTCAAATTATTGAAAAGTAATTCATATGCCGGTTGATTCTTTGATATGGTTTAAATCATACCTATTAAAAATTCTCGGACATTGCATTTCCGCGGAATAACCGATGTCTATCACTAGCAATCGACTACTGTGTTTAATTTTTCATGATCATCATGAAAAATTAAATACAGATAATCTTTTAAATCTACTCTGCATCGCTTGTTTTGTTAACTTCATAGGTAGAACATAATACAAACTGCATAGATACATAATAGTTAAACAACAGCCTTACACAACGTTGTGTAGTTTGCTGAATCATTATCTAATTGCGCTTACCTAACGCGTCGTAATGAGTCGATCAACAAACGTAATCGTGTCACTGTCAAGGACGCCGATCAGATTGTGGAGACAATGTCCTATTACGCTCGATTATTATGTTTACTATGTAATAAGAAACATAACACTAACAACAACATAACTAGTATGTCTTGGCAACAACAAATACAATGTCTAACAAGTTAATTACTTGGGGTCGGTGTTTCTGTTTTCCATTTTCCTCTGTCAACGTGCTTTATGGCATGCGATGTTATTGCCCTTGAACGGTCCATCACATTATCATCAGCTGCTTTAAAAAAAACGCGGCTCTAAGACAACGTTTTAGTTTACTAACGAAGTTACGTCTTGGTAATTAAATTATTAGGCTGTATCATTTATTTATTTGTACTCAATTTATTACCTATACTGTTGTCATTACAATATTTATAAGGCCGGCTGCCAGTAACAGTCACAATACCCCCCGTATTAGTTGATGCTGTATTACAGTGTTTATCAGATAAGCTTTGTATGGATTAGAGAAACTAGTGACGATAGACTTTTTCCAGGACTTTCGAGATTTCCTTGCAATCCCGTTATGCTTAGAATTATTTTTGGTTGCTTATGAATAACGTAAAAGTTACCAGTAGGTAGAAAGGCAAGCTTTGTGTTCTGCTAAAGAGCTTAGACATGAAAAGCCCTTAAAACATGATAAAGGGACTTTATAATCTGCTAACATTAGATTGCTTATGGATGAAGAGTGCTTAGACAGGATCAAGTTTCTGAATCTCTTGGAAAAGCCCTGTTTTTCCTCAACACTCCTGAGCCAAGTGGAAATTTCGTTGATTTATTCAACAATTCAAATAAATTATGTATGGCGAAGCTCTACCTATTTGATTAAATAATACGCCTTTATCCAGAGGCACATTTCCAGGAAGTATTTGACGTCAATGATGCATGAACTGTAAGTGCCAACTTCATTATAAGCTCCAGCTCAAGTGCTAAAGCTATTTCCAGAGCAGATCTATATCGAGCCGTGCTGGTCAAGCGGCTTGAACTCTTAAAGGATTAACTTTATGAATACTCTACATGCACATACCTACATGTTCTTACACAATTCATGATTTCCAGGCTATTTTGGTTCATTAAGTGCTTCTGTGCTTCCTTATGGTTCTTTGAGGGTTAAATTCTTTCGGTACTGATATATTTTAGAGCCAGTTTACTGATCTTGCGTTACAACTGGTATAAGCATTGAAAGTGAAAGGATATTCGAAAATAAATAATTACGGGCGCCAGCAAGGCTACGAGTAAGTATGCTATTAGAAACTTTACGTTCTCACCGAAAAGCTATTAAATCCTTCCATGTCATATAAAACTTACGCAATTACTTTGCCGAGGACTTGAAGCTACACAAAAGCTTTAGTATTGTTTCATGTCGAATAAAATCGCAAAATTGCCTTGTACCTAAAGGACTTGTTGAAGTCACGAAATAAAGAACAACCTAACCGAATGACGTCATAGCCGCCTACAAGAACCCTGCTGTGTTTAGAAAAACAAAACACGACCGCTGCGTATTGTGATTGCGATAGAAATGGTAATTTAAAGGTTTAAAATACAAGCTGTGGGATACAAATGTGCTGAGAAATGGCGAGGTGCAAACTTGCTGGGTAAACTGTTGTTTTATCGCTGGAAATGGATTTTGGAACACGATATCGAGTAGTCATGCAAAAGTTTGCCTTTGTTTGTGGTTTTCTCAACTGTGTGCTGGGAAACCCCGCCATTAAGGAAAATATGGAGATAAGTACACACGGTACGTAATCACATTAGCATCACTGCTTCTATTCAGAATATTAATCTGGTAGGTTCTTGAGGGGAGATATACAAAACCCTTTTGTGTTTATTCATAGTATTTGACCTTTGCCCTCTATTTAAAGGTTCTTAGGTACATCCTACACAATATTTTCTAAAAGTAGAATGTAAATAGGTACTTAGTACCGCACTTACAGATAAACATCTCACGTAATTTAGCAACCTAATTCGTGGTAAATTCGTAGACCACAAGAGAAAGAGATAGTAATCAAATTCAAAACGTCATGTTCATGTGTTTGTCGACTATTAAGCCTAATCTCCGCGTAGGTATAATTGCGATCTCTAATCTCACTGTAAATTGCGGATGAAAGTCGACAACCGGGCGAATGGGCAAGCTCTAAGTCTAAAGCAATAAATCCCAGGCGTTCTGTCTGCATGACCTGACCCAATTACACAGCTTTCTTACCAACACGAGCAGTGTTAGTACTGGAGAGGTACACTTCAGCTATAAGACACTTGACGACTATGCCCACGATTTCGGGTTTCCCAAACTTCAACACCCAATTCATCTCTTTAGAGGTTGGTTTTAATAAATCATTTATGCCTACCTATGGCCTTATTTAGATTCCAAGCTATCTCGATTCCTTCATCAGAATCCGCTCAGCAGTTTAGCCGTGAAAACGTAAAAGATAGACGGATAGGTAGGTACCTACTCTTTCACATAATGATTTATCAAAACTTGTCTAGACTAAGTATTTCTATCGATAACCGGTCTGTGATAATAATGACATGGAATTTTCCATGGCTAATAATACCTTAAGTAAGTGCATTATAAATACCGGTTGGAACTCCCGCAATCAAAGATGGTTATACACACATGTTTCATCTGCATGCTATAAACCCACTTGATGTATAAGGAAAGACGAGCGTATAAAGCATGCAGAAACATTTACGTGAGTATTATAGAATGTAGGTAGATAAATTATTCAAAAGAATTCAATTCAAAAGGCGGAGTGAAAATAAGTGCAGTTTTCGCTTTGGAAAAATCACTGGGTCGTTCCATTCCGATAAAGCCTGAAATGTATATTACGCGGTCGATGCAGCATTGGGAAGCTGCAGAGAAGATCTGAAAAGCGTTGGAACTTGGAAGATAGCTCGAAAAATTTCCCCGTTGCTATATAAAATCAAAGTTTTGACCGTAGACCTACGAGAATCTTAAGAGGAAGTTTAGTAAGTACGACGTCTGTGCATCAAATAAAACTTTCACGGCGCCATCGAAGGGTACCCTAGTTCCACTGCCCTTGAATAGCAATAAAACATAATTTATATCTATCATTATGTGCCGCTATTTCATCGTTCAGAAATGTATAATTCGCCTTATATTTATCGAACCGCAATCATGAAGAAACCAACATAAACGCATTGCCTATGTAGGTGGGCCAAACATAAGAAGTGGTGTCCTTTTCTAAATTAAATTACTCGTCTTCAACATCCTCACACGGAAATCAAAGCCCAATAATAAGGGTCTCTAACAGAGTTCCTTTAAACGAGTTAGCTTCGTTATCAAGCGCCTGAGAAAATATTACTAGCAACGAGATTCAGCCGTACTGCACCACTGCTGATATTCCGCAGGCTGTTCGATCGAATTTAATTATAATAAATTGTTCAATAGCGGAACATGGAGACGGCGTGAATGTGTGATGAGCCGTGTACGCAGCAGGAAATATGCAGACATCTGTTATTGTTGCCATGGTTCCTTTGTTGCATTCGTTTAATGGTCCTCGTTTGAAGACGGTTCGTTTCAGCGACTTGGAATGAAATATGGGCTGCAGAAACGAATAGCCTACATTATAATAATACAATGTTTTACAACGTTTTGTATTAAAATGTGTTTGACCCTTGTAAAGATCTGTCTCACATTCTTATTCCACTTATGCAAAACTGCTGATACTTACTGCCTTTACCTAAAGACATGCAAAGGTTGCTTAAAATGAACTAAAACTTCAAAGCAATTACATAATAATATTGGAGCCAAAACAATTTTCTGTATTGTGTAGAGTGGAATTTGTAATCAATTGCGAAATGAGCGCAGATGAACTTCGTTTTGTTATTACACAGGTAGGTACTCCGAACTCAGATGCTGGTAAAATCAATAGTATGAATGTTCTATGCTCAGAATATTCTGCACAAAGTTGCATTAAAAGCTGGATGTGGGAATAAAAAGAAATCCTTTTTCTTTTACGGAGAGGAGAACGTTAGTCTATAAATTATTTTGGAGTGAAATGCTGACCTAGAAATAATCGGGTGCCAGCTGCTTGCTACCCATCTAGAAAGAGGAAAACCTAGTGAATCGATAAAGAGCTACTGGAAAAGCGACTCGCCAACGTAGATATGTTTTTCAATTGAATAGAAATTCGGTCCTCCATAACTTTTTATACATACACTAGCTGACCCGGCAAACGTTGTTTTGCCATATAAATTATTTCTAGCGGCCTGGCGCTACTTCGTTCGCGTGGTGTCCTACCCCCTACCCTACTCCTACCCTACTCCTACACTACTCCTACCCTACTCCCACCCTACTTCTATTCTACTCCTAACCTACTTCTATTCTACTCCTAACCTACTCCTACCCTACTCGTACCCTATTCCTACCCTACTCCTACACTACTCCTACTCTACTCCTACCCTACTTTAACAAAATGATCCGCCATTTATTGAATTCATTTGTTACAAAAAATGTGATAAATGAAGAACCGCTCTACCGATTTTGTGCAAACTTCACATAAACCATCTACTAAATAGTCCGAACAAAGCCTACATTTGGTTTGGATAGGTGAGCCCGTTCTTGAGTTATAAAATTACAACGAAAAGTGGCATTGATTTTTATATATGGTATAGATACGTAGGAAGGTTTATAGATTTTATTTTATTTGTAAGGGAAAACAAACTATTATATTAAAGAATAAATATAAATAACAAATAAGAAGTATAACTACTACCCACTACATTTTCCTCAGCTTAGATATTAAATTAACTAAGTGAGGGAAACGTAACCGTAGTCAGAACCAAATTAATTATATGAATAAAAGAAAGTAAACAAAACAAAGCTCTTGTTAGTGTGTTGTATCCTACAGGATCCTACAATAATAATTTGCTTAAGCATACGGAGTCTACTGCTGACCCTTCAGAATCTTAGGTATATTACTTTTAAAAGTATTTCGGTTAAGAAATAGTATGTCGATTTCATGAAATCATGATACTCGTATTAGCGTCTTGAGTAATAAATTGAGTAAATAAGGGGGGTCTACCAATGGTACCTAATGTTTTGTTTTTCGTGAGTTAAAGGGTGCCAAGGTAACGTCGAGTCCTACCCATTATTTATTCAGACTTGCAGTCATCGATTTACGCCATTAACCTCCTACAAAACCGCACATCCCTCGTTATACCGACGCCCTTGGCCATCAAAGGTGTCTGATGTATGAAAAGTAGATTTTAATTTAGGGACGAATTATTTCGAGTTTCATTAGGCCTTCATCCTTCCCTGAGGCATTCCAATTTATTTGGGGTCGGTTCAATTTGCTTTCGTTAGTATGAGATGTAGTATTAGGTCTGTTAATTACTTTCGATTTCGAACAAGCGGTATTTTTTCACCAAACTGGACGAGCGCATAAAGATATTGATTACAAAATGCAATTGGTCCGTAGAAGCCAAACGATACCGGATACCGGCAGGTGGGTATCGATAGCCATGGGAGGTAATCTAATGCTGACACGACCACGCCGACCCCGCCACTGGGCCGTATCCTTAGGTTACGAATATATCTAGTTTTATACAGTATAGTACCATATTACATGCAATATCAAGCCTAATCATTTTCAGGACGGAGGAAAATTATAATTGGAAAGGTTATGAGGGGTGAGCAATTATACAACCTAGCTAAAATTCGGAATTGGGGAAAGGGTTGACCCTAAATTGGCGGTAACAAAATTGTGAGGGATGTCAAGTAAAAATTGGACAGGTGTCCGATATTCGTCCTATATTCTGTTATTGTACTGTACCATTTTCGTCGTAAAATCTAATTGCCGATTTTCTTTTGTTGGGTTTTGTTAGAAATGATCATTAGCCAGTCATCATAGCAGCTGGGTCCGATGCTAACAAGGTGCTTAAGTTTCAGCTTCAGCAAAACTTAAAGCATTATTCTGTTGATTTTTTGCGCAGCTCTAATTAAACATTACATTATTATCGTAGTTTACGATTAAATAAAATATACCTAATATTATTATCTAATATGTTATGTGGTGGTTGTTAATCATTAGTAGGTATATATTCTTTTCTTAGTATAGTAGTTGTTCATTGGTATATGTTCTGACCAAGATTATGTCCGGACTTTAAAAGAGACTGACCCTTGGGTTCGTTTCGCCATTTCTTATCAGGGGTAGTCAGATAGGAAATGTCTGAGTACAGATAGGAAATGTCGACTCCAATCAGTTTAAAAAAAAAAACAAAATACGTGTAAAAGCGATTCCTGTTATGATGTAGTGTATTGAATTATAGGCATTTGGACTTGTAACTGATTTATATGTACTTATATACGACATGAACCAGACAGGGACATCCATAGATATCCGTGGAGACCAATGGGGACATCTTTACTTCCGAGCGAGACATAAATTATAGTGATGACAAGTTGTCAGTGAATGGAAACTACTAGAGATGTCCCTGACAGAATACAGATAATTAATATAGTAATTGGGCTGTACTAACAATTCCGATATACTATTTACAGAAAAAAAAAATCGTTTCACTTCCAGTTTCTCGATATTTGAAAGCTAAGTTAAAAGTATCCTCGTATAAAATTGTTATAAGTAAGTAGGTATTATAGGATGCCCACAAAAAGCTCTATTGCAAGTTAGTTTAGACCACACGTGAGATAGTTACTATAAATTATTCACTTTGCTTTTCATATATTAAACCACATACCGTGTCTGTGGGATAGGGTAGAATTTGCATCGAATTAATTCAGAACCACAAATCGCTAGGTTGGGCTGCACGCGCCACACATTTTGAATCTAGGACAAATTCATATTCAGGACATATGCATTCGATATTGTTGCATTGGCATTGTAACCTTTGCTCTTAAAACGGTCGTATATCTAGTCTTAAAGCACTTGCTGGCAAAAGAAGAGGGAGGGGTAAAATCCTTGATAAATGATCCGAAGCTCTTAACCGTTGTAACTCGTCTTGTCAGAATCCCCCCGTTCCGTGAGAACGCGAAAGTTTGATCGATAACGTCTAGGTACGATTACTTTTTCTGACAGTAGTGCTCAGAATTCCGATAGAGATGAAGCACGTGCCAGATTCACATTTTTTCACACAAGTTCGTAAATCTTTTAGATCTTTTCATTTCGTCAGGACGGATTCTCTCTTCGGGGATCATATTATCCAGCGTATTGGATGACGAATAATAGTTCGTTACCTAGTTTAATTCTTATTTGGAGATTTCATTACACTTTTTTTCGTCATCTGACTAGCTTGTCATGATGATTGTTGTGTATGTGCTAATAACTTGTCCGAAGTCATTAAAATCAACACGCTAGTGCAGTGTATAGTTTCTGCCACTGGTATTAAACCACTTATGGATTGATGTGATTGGAATTCTATTTATGCCAAAAGTGCACTAATAAATCACTCCATCCAACATAAGAAACGTCTTCGGAGATCTGTATGAAATAAATATAGGTGCTGCTATGAGAAATTCGAACACAAATCCAATTGCTAACTTTTTTTAGGCTGGCAGCACTGGTAGCCGGTATCTCTAGGTTTAATATTCTAGTAATAATATGTAAAATTAGTGTAATATAGTCGAACCCAGTATTTTATACAGTGTTTTTGTCGCGAAAACTTCGTACAAAAAGGATTTAAAACCGTCTGTCAACTGTGACGGATTTCAAACTATCATCGATTAGAAAAAGTTCTCTGTTGTGTTCTGATAAAGATATAAATTATTATGGCTTCGGGGTAGGATACGTGATGGGGTGGGATATATGACGCAACGTTTGTTGCAGCAGAATATACGTCAAGTTGGATAACAGCAAGCGACATTTAAACATTTAAGAGCATGAAGATTCAGGCGCAATGATTTCTTAAGATAAGAACAAGTGACACACATTAGTAGGTCAACTGCTCAATTGTCGCTTTAGCGTATTTATCCAATTGCTTGATTGTTTCCTTGAACTGTGGTTCACTGCAGAATCTATTGTAGGTACATTCGTACGAATCTCAGATTGGAAGCGTAGGAGGTACGTTTGTCACGTAATTATGCGTACTTGCGAAACACTTTGGGTGGCCAAATTATTCCTTTAAGAGTCAATTTGAATTGTTGCACAGACAGACGACAGCTTATTTATTGCATTATCATTTGAACCTGGACTTTAGATTTGGGTAAAACAAGACTGCATTCAAAATCTATACTAATATTAAAGCTGAAGAGTTTGTTTGATCGCGCTAATCTCTGGATTTGCCACTCGAATTTGAAAAAATATTTTTACAATTGACACTCCAATTCTTAAGGAAGGCTATAGGCTACTTAACATCACTCTAAGCGTTAAGCGTTAAGCGCGTAATTAAGAGCCAAGCAAAAAGGAAAAACAGACAGAAAGAAAGCGAAACAAAAACGAAGTAATAGCGCGGGCAGCCGATGCGATGCGACGGGGTAGATCGAAGGAACAAGAAATTTCACGCGGAGGAAGTCGCGGGCGGTTGCTAGTATAAATATCATAGGAGGTCGTTTACTATCAGATTATCCAACGTGTCAGAAAGTTTGCTCAACTGTAACTAAATTCCGTTTCAGATCAGTCCAGTCCAATTGACAGTTAGACAGATCTTCCACGTACAGCAGGCACATTTCGTTTGCTCATTAATTAGTATGCATAGTATGTAAATAATATGATAAACGATTCCACTTTCAATCCAATAACTGCGAGACTTTTCTTTTCAATCAAGTCTTAGTCTCCAAGATTTCGGGCTAAAGACCTGTGAGCTGCGTAAACACAGTACAGCCCACTTTATCCAATTTAGCGTTAATTGAAGACAGTAATAACAGTTCAGGCAGTGAAACCAAAGATTTAATTAACTTTGTAATCAGTTTGTAATGACTGCTCAATGATTCCGCTCCGCTTCACTTTTAATTTCGAATGGTTATGCGTTCCCGGCTCATTTCACCCGGTGATCATGTTTGATCAATTGGTTATTAATTATCATCTTATGAGCCGGTAAAAGTCTCTTAAATGGCTAAAGATGTTGTATCGATAGATCAAGATTGTGCATTTGTGATTTTCCTAATCGCTACGTTTGACAGACGGTTTGGTGTTCTTAGCATTTTGTTTTGAATGGAAATATATCTCGCTAATCGACGCTATGGGGTCTTACTCATGTGCTGAATCCATGGTTACAGTTTGCGCGTCGATGTCCCGGCCACCCTGTATATAGAGGACTCGTTATAGCTATCCATGGGGACTATGTAAAGAAGAAAAAGAAAAGGAAAGAAAGAAAATACGTTTATTTGCGGTAAATATGACGCAGAGAATGAACACATACGCAAAAAAGAACAAGTTGAGAGAAAATATGCTCCATATCCACACAAAACGGCCATCGCTCAGCATAATGCTACGACCCTATGCGAGACAGAGCCCCAGCGCAGGTACAGCTGAGACGATGGTGAAGAGAACTGTTGTTCATCCTTTTGGCTTAGTTATTAGTCGTAGGGTTTAATTCATTGCTAGAAACTAGACGGCACTCGTTATTTATTGCTCAGATATTTCAATTAACCATGGTCAACCATCTGTAATGACCTTTCCCGGATGACTAATTGTCGAAGCAATTAAATTGCAAATTGAAATGTAGCATCAATTCTATTAATATGTGGATAGTACCATCATTACGTACTGAATGCGGAGTTGGTCCACACGTCTACATACATCCATTACCACTTTTAGCTGACCTCGCGTTGTATAGGTTTTTCGTACAATCAGAAGTCAGCTTACATTGGTTATTATAGCATGAGGTGTAGCCGTGCGTACATACGTACGTATATACCTACGTAACACTAGCACGAGAGTCGAAAATGAAGTCGTTTTCGAATCCTAGATTGGATATATTTGTTCTGTTTTCTGAAAAGAAATTGTCTATATCATCACTACCTTCTGTATGTTCCTAATTGTGCCCAGTTAATGTAGCTATTAGCTTTCCCTCTGTAATCGATCCATAAAGCATTTGTGAACGGCGAAAGTAATCAGTGAGCACTAAAAGTTTTCGTCTTTTATTGGGTAGTAAGGTTCTTCGCAATTATTGGTACTAAATGAAAGTTTTCATAACCTCGTGGGTGGTGGACATGTTATATCGGATACTTGTGAATGACAGTATTGGAATGAAGTTGTTGTTGGACATTCAATTTCGCGTCCAAAAGCTGTTTAATACGGAACTTCGGAGCTCCGAAAGTGTCAAAACCAGGTAGGTGTGTTTCGGTCATACTATTGTATTAGACTTTTCCAATAACCAATTTAATTACAGTTTTCATGTGTTGTTGATTAATATAACTTTAATTTAGTCTTTTAAATGTTCTTGTTCACTACATCTATCTGGTCCGCCGAACCGTATTATTCACTAAATCTCATCTATTTTTAGATTAAAGTGATCTGGAAGGTCTCTGCCTGTTTGTCCTATGTATGCGGAAGCAGGCTAAGGTCCTTTTAATTTCGTATGAACAACAAAGCCAAATGTTTTAGACTGGGTCATCAAAGGCCATCTTACTTCTGTGGTCATCAGGCTTAACATAAGCCAAAACAAACTTATTATATAAATTGAATTGATCGATAAACTTAATCGAATTAACAAAATGACAGAATTATGTGACATTGGTTGAATTTCAATTCAAATAATAATCGAAGTCGGGCTCATTCTTGTGCGTAGTCGTACTAAAACGAATCAATTGGGCTTTGACAAAATGGAGTAGTATGTAAAAACGAGAGGCAAACACCGTGGTCCCTTTAAAGTGTATCAAACAATGACAAAGCAAAGTATAGTTGAGTACGAACGACTGCACGCCCTACATACTGACAAGGGCCGAGATTGCATTGGAGATTCTATAGATTTTTTGTACCACAATATGGCCTAGTTAACGTTTATGTGATGTACTTACTCAGCTGCTCTCATTTTGCGAGACCCTTCAAGAAAATCTTGCATAATTTTGCTGTTTGGATACGATGAAGAGCCTGATTCAAAGTAGGAAGAGGGCGGACTTTTGATCTGATGGTATTATTACTTCTGGCCTTTGCCGAATATCCATGTTTCCAGGTTTGTTGTTTCGAATTTAAATCCATTAATCAATATTCAGGCTATAATTTTCCCACTGCTGGGACACAGGCCTCCTCTTGGTGACAGGGAGTAGGCCGTAATCGCCTACGCGGGGCCAGTGCGAGTTGGTAGATGTAACATGTCTTCAAATTTTTGGTCACCGGACGGTTTCCTCACAATGTGTTCCTTAACCGCTTTGAGAGCAGTGGTGATGAAATTATTTACACAAAATAAAGAGCCTGCTTGGGTTCGAACCCACGACCGTAAGTAACTCTCGTAAGTCGGGGCCGTTACCACTGGGTCGCCACAGCTCCAGCTATCGCACTACGTAGTTATTGTTTTATCTGCTTTCTTGATACTTAGATATTTGTGCATAGGCATACCTACTTGTCTGCTTCTGTATCTAATTACAATTTAATTACAATCACAAAAAAAGTTACACTTAATTAATCACTGGGTTCAGAGAACTTTTGTACAGACGCCAGCAGGTCAAGCTACCTGAAACTGTCAAATTTTCCCAATCAACCTTGAACGTTAATTGCTTTAGCGATAAAGTTGAAAATCTATTAAAGAAATTTGACAGATTGTAGTAGCTCGATGTGCTGACGTCTGTACACAGTCAAATACTTAAAGGGGGAATCGAATTCTTTGCCGTGTGAAATTACGAAACAACACTGTCATCTCGTATTATCGCGTTCTTGAAATAAATTCCCATGATTTATTTTTAAAGAAACCGATACTTTAATTGGAGTCTAGTCCCGGTTTTTCTCAAATCATGATTGGACAAGATTCTCGATAATATCCCCCCGTGCATCCATCATCCATTCAATTCTGGTCGTCAGCGACCCGTGGCCCGTGGCTCTTATTACACTGCTTTCTAACGGTACACAGTATTCTCTTGCAATAATCACACTTATTGTACCAAATTACATATTTTTACTTTTACCTCGATGACTTCGGACCGGCTCGGCTACATTGTTAACATGCAATCTTTTGTAAAGAGAAGTCATTGGAAATTTTTATCGGACGTGCTTCTATGTGACGAATTTGAAATTGCTTTTGTTTTGGCTGTTTCTGAGATTTTTTTTTTTTTTGTATTCAGTTGCAAAAAGCGAGTAAAAACTCCGTATCTAAGTTGGCTTGTAATTTTCGGTGTGGTACTTCGAAAAAGCTCTATGTGTGTGATAGAGTCGGTATTCATCTCTGATGTCCTCCAAGTAATTAGAACAAGAACATTTGATCAAGATAAATTCTGAAGTGTTCAAATTCATTTATTCACATTTAAATATAGTTTGGAGGCATGAGGAACAGGGTGTAAAGTTCACTCATCCTCCATTGAAAAGGGAGGATCCTCCGACCAGACGGGTGTTGTGTCTGGCGGGCAATTGCCCAACGATTGATGTTGGGAAATTGTATCTATGCTAAGTGCGCGGTAAACTCTGCTTGCGAGATGCAGGATTTGCGTGACGTCAGTGTGACGCGTTGTTCGCATGTGGCGTTTGTAGATACCGCTACATCACTCCCCTCCGGAGACCGGAGGTCGATAGTGGGCTGAGTCTTGTGTCTTTTGCGTCGCTTGCCAGACCAGCTGAGGTTCCAGTGAGTCGGAACCGGTTGTCGCATAGTTCACGGTGAGTCGGAACTGTCTGCGGAGATGTCCCCAGTGAGTCGGGGTGGCGCTGCGTTATACTCCAGTGCGTCGGATGTCGTACAGCGCCGGGTTGAGGCTGGCTGCTGCGTCGACCAGGAGAGGGTACTCTGCTTGTTGACCGGCCGAAGGTGCAGTGTGCTGTGCCAAGGTTGCTGATGAGGCTGAGGGTGATGACCAGGTATGCGCGGACGCTGCATGCTGGTGGTCAGGATACCCGTTGAAGCCGTGGATGCTGGCTGGCTGGGTGACTCGCTGCTGAAGCTTGCGGGAGTAATGATGATGACGTCACGCTGAAGTGTTTGCACGAAGGCTGCGCTGACGTTCATACTCGGGGTCACCAGTTTGGAGGCATGAGGAACAGGGTGTAAAGTTCACTCATCCTCCATTGAAAAGGGAGGATCCTCCGACCAGACGGGTGTTGTGTCTGGCGGGCAATTGCCCAACGATTGATGTTGGGAAATTGTATCTATGCTAAGTGCGCGGTAAACTCTGCTTGCGAGATGCAGGATTTGCGTGACGTCAGTGTGACGCGTTGTTCGCATGTGGCGTTTGTAGATACCGCTACAATAGTAATTACAATCGATGGTTTCTCATGTTACATTATTCGGTCTTATATTCTATTTAGCCTGTGGTATGGCATGTGAAGTTTATTTTGTCTAATATGTATATAAAGACATAGAAAAGGAATGGGAATTTAATATTAATAATAATTTAGTCACATGTCTCTGGAATTCGACGTGCAATATATCTGAATTAGAATCAGATAACGCTTAACATGCGTTAAAAGGTAAACATATCACATCGGGATCGGATCTCCGGGAACTGGAATTTAATCTAATCCTCTACACGTGCCTACCGTGACATAAAGGCAACGGTAAAATAAATAACAGAATTCAGAATCCAGATTTCATTTCTGAAATACAAATATCGTTTGACACAAATCACGATGACAAAGCTTCTGAATTTGGCTCCTTAATTTTTCGCTCCCTCGCTTCGATTTTCTCGTTTATATGTAATATGTATATGTATACAGGCTGATGCACCGACGCAGACGTTACATAAAACGGACCGTCCGTCCCGTTAAATCGTCCCGTTGCAGTTAGACGCTTAGCTGTGTACATTGCACAAAACGATGGGATGTCCGTTATAGCGCCAGGACTGATATAGATCACACTATACAAAATTCAAGGTTGAAATGGAGGCATTTCAACCTTGAATTTTTGCCACGGTACCAACAATTTGTATGTGCACGAATTACATGTTCTTTTGTGCGTTACACTGCCTATGAGAACGTAGATTTCAGCGTATACGTTTTTTGATTGGGTATTGAAATGATACTTATAGATTTTTTGTGCGATTATAAATTAATAGTACCCAGTTTCAGATTATTAATGTCGGTAAGCATAATTATAGAGTCTTACCAAGTGTATTTGACACTTAGCGTATCTTTGCGAACATGTCTGAGTTCCTGAGTTTTTGAACCGACTTCATAGTACTTTTTATCTCTTTATCTTGAGGCTCGTTTATTTTAAAATCTGTATCTATTGTCCGGTTGACATTCTTAACTATCATTTCTGGCCTCGATCGTGCGCAGCTGACACTTCAAAAGAACGCGCAATTACTGTTATTGTTCCTCCGGGCTTCAGAACTTAGATCACGACCCTAGTAGGTCTACTGTTGGCCGTCAGTTCTCGTCAGTGGCCAGTGAGCATTGTCGTTGTCACCTGGTGTGGTCGGTGGCGCATGACGCTTGCGCCGGCGCAGCCAGTGCCGCCATGGCGGTGTGGTGCGGCGCGCGCATTCGTCCGCTCGAACGGCGCGTCTATTCCATCACTCTTGTGGTGCGTTGATGTCAATTATTATTCATTGACTAATTTACGTCAGCTGCGTTGCGTGCGTGTCAATTTGTGTGTGCTTTGTCGATGTGCTTGATTCTGGAAATTAAGTTTGAGAAGGGAACGTCGGATGCGTTTTCATTTTGGATTTCCGATTTGTATATGGAAGTTGTATTATTACGCATACCTATATCTTAAAAAGAAGATCATATTAAAAACACTTAAAATCCAATTAAATTATAAACAGAAAAGAAGAAAAAGTACAATTTTATTCTGATAGTTTGTTTGTAAATTAAGAAGGTTGTGTTAGAACTGTAAAAATCAGTGGTGCCTGTCTGTCTGCGTCGCTTTCAAGGATCTTTTCTCCATAAACCGATTTTAATAGCCGTCAAAACGCCATAACCATTACTGAAAGCCATCTGAATTTTAATGGTAGTGTTTGTTTCATAGTGCCCACGTATTCATACACGAGCAATGACATATTTCTAGAGTTTTGTAGCGAAGGCATGGTTATAGTAAAAATGCTTCCTGTTGGAAAATTAACAAAGTATAACATACAAATAACTTACAGATCAGCCGATCGATTCTGTAAAAATATCACCGTGAAAAGTTAAGTGAAGTGAGCTGTCAATAGTGTCAATCCCTAGCATTAGTTGGAATGACAGCTCACTCCACGCTCACTTCACCTAAGTTTTCACGGTGAGATCGTTACAGAATCGTTCTGCTGATGATCTCCAATACTTGGCAAGTTAGCCGCAAAGTCTTGAGGATTCGATTATATCTATTCCCAAGTTACGGTCACGGAGCAAATTATCTTAGTATCTTAAGGCTGCCTTACGGAAGTTTCATCATTTATAAATTCTATTTTATCTCCATTCAAATCGCGTTGATTGAAATATTATCCAGGTATCGGATTCGGAATCCTATTGTGCGTTATTGATGGTTTATTATACCATAGATAATTTGATGTTTGTAGCGGCTTTCTGTTAAGTTTTTTGCTTCTTCTGCTCATCAAAGTTTTCAATAGTATTGGTTTCAATGATATTATAAAATGTAATTATTCTCTTCTCAATACTATTATCATCAGTGTCACTTAAAGCATTATATTTGATTCATGATTGTTTTTATCAACAAGCTAAGTAGTGGCAGTGGGTAGATCTATTACTATTGAATTTCCTATAACAGTACAGTAGCCCTTTCCCTTGGTCGACTTTTGCGTTCAACGTTGCGTTGGATGATAACATATTTTATGATCCTTTTATTTCTGAATCTGCGTTGAGGAGTAATATAAATCGTAATTAAGACATGCATAATTTGCAGTATCAGTGTAGGGATCATATAAAACATATTTACTAGCGTTTCTTTTATGGTATCTCTAGTAGCTTCATATTCCATGCATGAAATGTAATTAGATGCTATTGATACAAATAAAAAATGCATCAGAGTAAATTGTGATACTGTAATACTAAGAATTCAAACGATTGTTATCTTAGTATCGCAGCATACGTATCGTATGTTGTCACGGCATGCGAAAATACAATCATATCATCGTATTTTTCTTCGAGGTTATTATACCCCTTATACTGTTTGTATTCGTTCATTGAATTCCGTCCACTATTTTAATTTCTTTAAGTGAGGTGAAGCGGTGAAATGATTTCTCCATTGCTGCGCTGTCCTTTGCAGCACTTAGCTTTTAAGCAAATTGCTTGTAAAGCGTCCATTGCCTTTGTCTCTTTATAATTTTATTGTTTGTTCATCCAGAGGTTAATGAATATGTGATTTTGTTGTAACTCGTGTTAAGTGTGTGAAATGTCCTTGGCGTTCGTTGCTTTTTGCATTGTTTTGTTCATGGCCAATTTTGGCAAAGTTGTTCATGCGATTAGCTTTAATTTTATCATTATCTTCATTCTACTTCACCCACTGCTTATCGTAGGCTCCCCATTTTTGTTTGAAATCTTCTAGATTTCGAACAAATTGGTGTAATAAAAAGAAAACCCTTACCGAACATGGTCATTATTACCTAAGTCTTAACTGCCAATAATTACTGATCTCAACTCGAGTGAGAAAGGCTACATGAAATTACCATTACTTTGCATACATTAAGATAGATAATGCGATAATACATGGATATCAAATGATTTTATCGGCACACCATTTACGGATAAAAGCTTAAAGCAAGGTCTCCATTTTACTTATAAAATTGAGTTTTTATTGAGCAGGTATTAGGTCCATCAGCGTACCATTATCGATAAGTAGATTCGTCGGCCCTTCGTGTGAACGAAATAGAGCGCAAAATGGGATTTTTCCCGACTACTGACGGATAAGCTCGCCGCGGGTCGCCGATCGAGGCGTGAAATCTTAGGGCACGAACACGAGTGTCGACAAATCTGCGGTATGACTCCCCATGGGCTTTTTAATACTCTTACCATAAAACTGATTTTCTCATGGGAATTGCGACGGAAAAACAGCTCATACGACAAATTCGACCACGGTGATACATTTGCCAATATGAATATTTTTGATAACCCTATTTGAATAAAACTTTAAAGTAGTAATTACTTCAGTCCCGATAATTGTGTTAACGCTTACTAATAAAACGAATACTCTCCTCGAAAGTAGGCAATTCGATTTAACCAAGACTTCAAACGAGAACATAAAATACTGAACTGTTAGTACCAAGAAAAGCGGCAATTTATTTAGTTCACGTGCTCCCACTTTTCTCATAAGTATCTATTCAATTCTAAAGAGCTTTATTTATTTTGCTTTCACTGGCTGACGTTTTATCAGGCATTTACGATACACAAGCTGAAAGGGTCCCAGGCCCTAAACATCTGGTTAATCGCAGTGAAATCGACAATCCAATAGTTAGCTGTAATCGCAGTACAGTCTTCGAATGTTTCAATGGTGAATTAGCATCGGTAGAAAGCTGGGAACAAGTCCTAAGTCCAGTCACGACAACAGTTTAGTAACATAATTTAGTTAAAGATAATGGTGCGGTACCAGCTTTGGATTCCTGTATGCACTGTTGTAATGCGTAGGTAGACCGTGGGTGTTTGTTAAAATGAAAATCGTTGATGGCCCAACTATGTTCAGGTTGTCTCCTTGGCAGCTGAGTTTTCTCATTACTAGTAGACTCCAAAAGGAAAGCAACCCGTTGCTTATTATGTGAAAACGAGCCTAAAGTTTTAGTGTCTTCTATAAACATATTTATGGTCTCTACGTATAAGATAAATAACCACAAATATTTGTGTATTTTGTTCAATCAAACGTCGAGCGCGTCAAGTTTACCCTTCATTCATGAATGTAAACGTAAAATATTCATTGTAGTTGTAGTGGCCACTCAGTCAGTAGTCACGCAATGTAGATTTAATGAATATTTGATAGTCTTTCAATACTCAATGTTTGTATTGCTTAAAGTTCAAGTAGCTATAATGATTTAATCAAGCAATCGATCATCTCTACTTTGTTTCTTAATATTTTTTCTCATATCGGTGGCAAAGTTTCATTCTACCACGGTTTTCCGCCTTTCGCATTCTAGGTTTATTCTGATTATTGTGGACACACACGAATATTTTTTCACTGTGATTACACTATGATTCAATTGGCCCAAACATTGGCCCCTGAGGCATTCCATCCAATGTTGTCTTATTCTTTTGAAAACAGGTCGAGGGAAGATTTCCTATCTGTTTCACTTTTCGCCACAGCTTGCTGGACTTTTTCTTTTTTCAGCTTTATTGACGTTCATTAAGGATAATTGCTAATCAAATCCTTTTGTTACTTACAGATAGAGCCAAACACAGCATTCTTACGAGCGGCGCGCGCCGGTCAGCTCGACACAGTTGTCGATCTGCTCGACTCCGGCGCCGTCAAGGATATAAACACATGCAATTCGGTAAGTTTTTTCTAATTTCTAGAGCGTTATATAATTATAAGCCCGTAAACACCCATCGTTAAAGATAGTTACTCCTGTGACTTATACAAGATACTGGAAGTCATCATCTTGATGAAATCCCGTAGTTACTTTTAATGTTGACCACGAAATAAGATGGCATGGCTTTTTCTTGTCAGGAAGCCTAAATAAATATCTGTCCCACACGGAATCTTACTGCACCATCATCACCTACATCATTTTAGTTTTTTGAGTGTATGCAGGCAGTCGAATATTAGTCAGTATAATGCGTTTGATATCTGGGTCCCGTCCGTCACGCGTAAATTAAAGTTCTCCGGAGCAAATGGCTCTTCAAAAGACTGTTTATTTACTTTTATGACAAGTAGAAATATACCGTGGCATAATGTTTGCTAAATGGAATATCATTTAGCCTTAAAGTAAGCAATCCTACTGATTTATCCCCCGTTTCCTCTAACTAGATCATTGATCGTAATTATCATTGCGCACTGTCAGGTACCGCTTTTAGTATTTCTAGTTTATGGTTTATGGCTGCAGTCGTGGTAACCTAGCCTAATAGGCTCTTAGTTTCTAATTCTTGGCCATTTACTGGCACTCAAACTCGAGTTATGGACCCGTAAACAATGTTAGCCTCCTTCATATTTTTCTCAACAGTACTTGAACTCTACGGTTTTATAAAGGTTAATCTTGGGTCTTATTAAAGGTTCTTTGCTGAGAAATTAGTTTTTGGATATCCTTGACCTTTTCTGTATTGAGTTCAATATTAACCTATTATTGAACAGACTCCTTGTTCAATATATTTTCGGTAGTTACGGATCAAATCTCATCTCTCTCCGTTCCCTTTGTCGTGATCCTGTTCTGTTATCTTAATTAATTTTATTGTTATAATATTCTTCCAGCAGGTAATGGCTTTGATAGCTAACTTCCTTTCGTAAAGGATTTTCATGTTATCTTTAAATTAATCTTATCCAAGCTCTGGATAAAACCTGGCATTAATTCTATCAACGGAATAGAAAATAAAATGGAACGTGGGATGTAGCTATCAAGTGTTAAACCGCTTTCGGAAACGCTTTTCCTGCAGAAAGATAGACAGGTAACAAAGATAATTGTCTAGCCGCTTCTAGACATAGCACAAATAATATACTCATAAAGCCCCGTATCCACGTGGAACTAAAGTTGAGAAATAGTTGCTAAGCATTGTTTCTCGCTCAACAAATTTTATTGCATAGAATGTTGTCGCAACTTTTGTTTTATACAGGATAATTTTTTATTCAGTGCGTAAATTTTCACAGGGTGTTCTACCCATGAATATGAACAACTTTCACTATGGGACCATCTCTGAAATCACAAAAAAAAAATCAGCTGTTTCTTATAAAAGTTCAATACCTACTTGACCAAAATGTATGAATCTGCTGATTTTTTTTTCGTGATTTCAGAGATGGTCCCATAGTGAATGTTGTTCATATTCATGGGTAGAACACCCTGTAAAAATTTACGCACTGAATAAAAAATTATCCTGTATACTGTGATTATGAGGTCGATACGAGAGTTTAACACGTTGCCAGCAACACTGCAAAATTTCATGGTTCCAGCATATCCTACAGCATAACTTTTATGTATTAATTAATGTACAGACGCCAGCAGGTCAAGCTACCCGAAACTATCAAGTTTTCCCAATCAAACTTGAACCTTAATGTTTTCGCGATAAAGTTGAACATCTATTGAAGAAATCTGACAGATTGTAGTAGCTTGATGTGTTAGCGTCTGTACAATATAAATGCTGTTGGCGTACCTGCGCCCTAATTACGTAACACACTATTAGTCACAATTTGAATAATTTTGAAGGATATTGCTAATCCATTGCATCTTATGTTCCAAAAATAATTTCTGTTCCACAGCGTAAATAACGCAATGAATGTTGTTAAACTGTCAAAATGAAAGCCATTGCTACTGATATGGTGGTACGCAATTACCCCGCTGTTTTAATAAATAAATAAACGTGTTTCCCGCAACACAAATATGTTTCTGCAACTTTTGTTCCCATATACACAAGGCTTGAGTCCTACATTACGAAATGCAGTTTTCTTGGCCCCAAGTGATTCAAAAACCGTGTTACCTTCACTCCCTCAGTTTAATCTCCTAGGAGTTGATTGTTGTAACGGTAACGACGCAAATTGAATGAAATGCGCACACGCATTTAACGTCGTACTGTTACAGATAGTACTTGCGCGTAGGGTTGACGGAATCACGGAAGCATTCAATAAATGCCATTGACTATGGGAAATTGGAACGTAATTGAATGGGTTATAAATTAATTGCAATTATAAATTAATGTGCGGTAGTGTTGACGGTCAACCGACAGAAAATGACAAATGGCTAGTTGGATACAGAAGCAGGAGGCCCTTTCCTTTAAGGGTTGTCAGTCTCAGTACGTACTAATTCTATGGTATTTTCTGATGTTCCTGTCAGTTTTAGGTGTGATGTTTTAGACATTATGATTCTAAGTAGCATAGAATTCTGAATTGAAATCATCATCTGCCTAGCCTTTTCCCAAATATGTTGAGGTCGGCTTCCAGTCTAACCGGATGCAGCTCAGTACCAGTCTTTTACATGGAGCGACTGCCTATCTGACCTCCACAACCCAGTTATTGGGTAATACGATACCCCTTGGTAAGACTGGTTGTCAGACTTTCGGGCTTCTGACGACCCGTAACGACTGTCAAAGATCCACGAAATCGAAATTCAAAGTGCATTTTTATGACATTTGGGTACAAACAAAGAGATTTAAGATATTGTCAAGTAAATAATTTAATGTCTTTGGGTACAAATATACAATGCCTTGACGTAAGAGTTGGTCGTGCTAGTAAATCTGTCAAGGAAAGATTTAAGATGCAAGCTTATTTCTTGTACTCAAATTGAATAGTGATGCAGTCGCCAACCCTGGCCGCCGTCCATGCCATCAGATACACGTTGATACATTGAGGACATCCTGACAGGTGGGGTAATAATCATCATCATAAAAATAGATAACAACTATTCGTTGCATCTATTCGCTATTATACATTTCATGGTCGACATTACAGCGGTTTTACAATTTAGTAGGCTTTTTGTTGTTGACTTATGTCATAGGATAACAATACTTGTGTTTATGGGTACTATTATTCATTTTGTGTCTGTGGTTGGCGTTTCATAAAATGCATGTTTGTTTTATCGTGTGAACAGGCTACTGTAACTGAATATGTGTTTGTTGTCATGTACTTAATTTGTAGTGTAACATGTTCGTAATTTTAATCAAGAGTATGTTATATTTCATTCTTAGTTTCATGAGCCTCGTTGTTCTTCATTGACAAAATGTGGACCCAGCCTGCAGCCGCCTCGAACTAGCTTCGACGCGCGACTTCTTCTGCGTGAAATTTCTTGTTCCTCCGCCCAATTTCTTGTTTCTTCGTGCTAATAGCACGAAGAAACGATCGATGAGTGAGCATTCATCACTTCAGCCAATCTATTCTGTAAGAATCACACTGTGAAATCGGTGAAGTGGGCTGTCAATAGTGTCAATTCCTAGCATCGGGGCAATCACTTCTAAAAAAATCACTAAAAAAAAAAAAAAACGTTGGCCCACACTAGGAATTACTCCTGTATCGTGGGTGCGTTTACAAACTAAACTTACATACACAAACAGTCAGACCCGGAACAACTACCTGTAGGTAATACAAATATTTTTTCCGTGCGGGATTCCGAACCGCGACATGCAACGCAGCAGTCGATCGCTCAGCCACTGCGCCAACCGTGTGTGTCGTCGCTTCGCGCTCACTTCACCTAAGTTTTCACGGTGAGTTTTTTACAGAACAGTCGATCGATACTGTAACAATATCACCGTGAAAACTTCAGTGAAGTGAGTTAAAAGTGAACTGTCATACTACCTGACGCTAGGGTGCGCTAGGTTATCTAGGGCTTGGCAGCTCACTTCAAGTTCACTTCACTTAATATTTCACGATGCGATTTTTACAGAATAGCAATATAGATCGTCTGATAGCTCGCTAGTCACTACCAATCTTCTCTTAATTAAAAATAAATTAAAGTTTATTGAAAATAAAATATAGGGCTTATCCTGTGTAGTTTGTTAACTGTGTACGTACCTAATCGGGTCGATAAATTAAATTTTCTCTTGGTACTGGAGTGCGATATAACGTTCGACATCGTGGTCGACACATTCTAGATTTTCATTATCGGAATAGAAATCTGATATTAAACCTAAGTAATGAAATTGTATTTATTACTAGGTAATTAGTGGAGTAGCAGAGCTTTCATTTTCTAGTACATAGTTAGAAGGAAAGTAATATTGACGGGTCGTTAGACAAATTGAAGTAATAGTGGCTATGAATGTTTAGTTTATGTGTAGAAAACCACAAACATAGTATATTTTCAACTTTAAAATCCAATTCTTGTACTTAGGCTATGCAGTAGTAAATTATTATAAAACGAACTATTCAGGCTAGGTACTAAATTAAACAACTAACTGTAAGTATTTAGGCATAATATACAAAAACAAAATGACCCTAAAATTCAACTTTATTGATATTCTACGTACTGATAGTATCTTGCTTGAGATATCTTCATCATCATTTTTAAGTTATACCGTTCATCCACCCCAAAAAATCCACCCTAAGGTGGATACCTTGGGGTGGATTTTTATGATATACTACTGTAGGTAAATAGGTACTGTTCGTTCTTAAATCTCTTTCCCGTATTGCGCAACAATTTTTCCGACTTCCGCATACACCTCACCTAATAAACTTACATAGCACAGCTCAAATCTACAACCAGCCGGTAGCAATGACATTGTAAATACTAAAAATATTAATAACAAAATAAGAGACACAAAGTAACGAACAGTAACGAGCACTGACCTGTAATTGAAAAAAATAATATCAATATTATCCATTGTCAGTAAACGGCCTTCGGTTCAAGCCGTGTTCCGCACCAGCGGAGAGTAAGGATCGCTTTACACTTGCGTCTACGATGGTCAGATAATCTTGTCGCAAGATCGATTATGTAATCGATGCCGTGATTTGATATTGCTGTTTTTTTGCAACTGTGTGTATGCGTGGTGAAATGGTATCTGCCGATCGATTCTGTAAAATTCTCACCGTGAAAAGTTAGGTGAAGTGAGCTTAGAGTGAGCTGTCAATAGTGTCAATCCCTTAGCATTAGTTGGAATGACCGCTCACTCCAAGCTCACTTCACCTAAGTTTTCACGGTGAGATGGTTACAAAATCGCACTGCAGGACAGAAATGAATGGGTTTGGAAATATGCGACAAATACATATTAAGAGCGCGTATAAAGCAAAATTACCAATCTTATATTTGATTTTACATAAAAAATTCCGGACCAAATCTTAAAATAAAAATGTATGAATAACTACATGATATTTCCGAGGGTTCACTTTGATCAAAAACATGAAATAATAACATTTCCTCGATAGAAAAACATCACGAAGTAACCTCTAATTCTCATATTTTTCCGTTTTGTACTCAATACGGTAATGCCTATTGCGACAAAAATTTGATAATTAATTATATTTATACAAGAGTAAAGGCTGTGCTTAGGTATTTTATGTAATTCCTTTTAGTTTTGGATTTATTACGATAAAACAGTTTTGGCGCATACTACGTTTGTTTTTTTCTATGCTAAAATTTTACTGGCTTTAGGCGCGCTCTTAATAAAGTCTAGCAGTTTTGAGTACCTACTTTACGCGGTCTACCATCACTGAGTCTACTATCATGGACGCTGGTGATGGCGCCAAACAAGTAGTCGAATTCTGGGCCGAGTCCATTTAGATTGCTATCGACACATTAAGAAGAAGATGAGGTCTACCCAACTCCCGTTTCTCTGGTATTGTTGGTCAAATCGCTGAGCTCTTTAAGGTCTGAGTTGAGCTACACGATTTCTGATAAATGCGTGCACTGACTGGACAACAGTGCGATTCTGTAACCATCTCACCGTGAAAACTTAGGTGAAGTGAGCGTGGAGTGAGCTGTAATTCCAAATAATGCTAAGGGATTGGCACTATTGACAGCTCACTTCACCTAACTTTTCACGATGAGATTTTTACAGAATCGATCGGCTGGTCCACTCAAATCTGTGTAAGTAGTTCTTTCCTCAAAAGGCCATCGCAGACGCTAAAAAGATGATCATGTGAGAGAACAAGGTAAGAACCCTGTTCTCTCACATGATCTGACCTTTAGATGACATTTTTTTTTTATTATTTGTACAATTAAATACTACTTACAGAAATAAAAACTTTTTTTTTTTTTTTTTTTGCGAAGTGTTCCACCGCTGGGCAAATAAATGCCTCCCCCAAATCCAGGAACTCTTTTCCCGCGGCACCTTGAACCAGTCCTCGCGGTACGCGTCCAGTGGAGTAATTGCGTTACACATTATCTGTAGCAATGGCTTTCATTTTGACAGTTCAACACCATTCATTGCATATGAAGGATTAGGAATTTTATATTATGTTGTCGCTGAATTGTGGGTACTATAAACTTAATGACAGTAGATTATCTTCAATCTTACTTCACATAATATCCGAAATACCACATAGGTACACCCTTACCTTTGTTGCCTTGTTTATGTGAACAACTTACATAAAATCTTCATGATTTTCATACAAATTTTCATCCCGTAAAAGGGTACTGAATATTAAATGAGCAGTGTAGGCTGGGTTTTCAGGTTATTGTTAGTAAAACAAGGTGTCGCGAGTGTGTATTGTGTTTATCCGTGATCCTTATTACAAATGGTGCCTTAGAGTATCGTGTAGAAATGGAATTGTGTTATAATATTTTATGTGAAAACAGAAAACAGTTCTTATTTCCTGAAATTAAAAGCTTTAGTTTTCAAAGACGAAAAGAAATACGCCAGAGGCTAAGCATAGTGTTCCCACTGTTGGGACACAGGCCTTCTCTCGATGAGAATGAGTGGACCGTAATCCATGCACCACGCGGGCTCAGTGCGGCTGCGGGTTGGCAGATGTTACATGTCTTCGAAGTATTGGTTCTAGGACATGCCGGTTTCCCCACGACAAACTCAAAACGAGAGAGTTGGCCGTAATTCACCACGCGGGCCAAGTGCGGGTTGGTAGATGTACCATGGCTTCGAATTATTGGCTCTAGGACATGCCGGTTTGCTCACGATGTTTTCCTTCACCGTTTTGAGAGCAGTGGTCATGAAATAATTTACACAAATTAAAGTGCCATTCAGCTGCATCCGTTTACGACTGGCAGCCCAACATAGTTAGGAAATGGCTAGGCAGATAATGAAACAACATCACGCCTCTATTTCTCGAAGGGTTAGGCAGAAGCGCTCGAAGTACCACATTTCTTCAACATATCAACAAACGGCAAAAGGGTAAGAGTACCACAAATGGTTGTTAAAAGTTTAAATATAAACAGTTGTCTGGGTCGAACCTATAATACGACCACGGATATCACGGGATATGCCTTGGGGGCGTGGCACGTGGCGCCTCAATATTATAAAATTGTTCTTATGTTCGAACGGCGGCTGTACGCTTCATTCAGTCGCTTTGCAACTGCGTACAGTGTGTGCGTACAGTGACTGGATATCTATGAATACGACCAACAATAATACAACTAGTAAGTCGCGGCCATTACCACTGGGCCAGCACTGTTCTATGAGAGTCTGACCACAGTTCCTGAATAGAACTCTGGCTCAAATAAAATTGTTCGAAAATAACAGGTCAACATAGCTTTAAAGAGAAAGGATACTTAATGCAAAGCGATAGAGCAAATATATATCATATCTCTGAAATCAGAATTTGAATCATTTTGAAGGATATTGCTACACCATAGCTTTATATGTTGGAAAAATGTGTCTGCTCAACAACGTAAATAACGCAATGAATGTTGTTGAACTGTCAATTTAAAGCCATTGCTACTGTTAGTGTGTTACGCAATTACCGCGCAGCCCACAAAGATCCGGCACAAAACTTGCGACTTTTAGTCGATAATTATATATAAGTAGTTAGTGGTAGTTTATTGTATATAAGTAGTTTATCAGCCATCTTGTTACCATAACACAAGCATTAGGTTGCTTAGCTTGGGACTAGATGGCGCTGTGTGAAATGTCCAGGGATATTATTATTATTATTAATTACGTAAACAAACTACAATGTATTTATAACATTTCCATAAATAGTCGAAATCTAGATATCTGAAACGCAACTCCATACATTTGAATAAATTCTCTTCATTAATAATGTGTGCTCGCTACATTTATAATGGTATTTTAATTGTTCTGCAATTACAATGAGATAGAATTGTAACGCTATTTTTGTTATTTACGCCAATCACGTTGTTACGTTGGATTGGAAAGATATATTTAATTGTATCTCTAGCGGTTGTATTAATCGATTAGGAATTGATTTAAATGTCGTGTAAAACTTCAAATCATCTGACATGTAATACACACACAATAATATTATGTGTAGGTACGGTCACCACAGGAGATAAGTAACCAGCGTCGTCGGATATAGTTGAAGTTTTGTAAGAAACCGATGGATGATTTAATTTAATTAATAGAAAACAAACAGCTCATTTATCAAATTAAATTTCATTCGAAAACATCCATCGGTTTCTTACTAAACGTCAACTTTATCCGACGCCCCTGATTACTTATCAACTTTGGTGACAGTACATGTATGATAAAATAGTAACTACTAAGGAAAGAATATTTTTGAAAAATTAAAAAGTACAGTTGTGGGAACGAGTCAGATGCCGAAAATATAATTTTTAGAATTTTTGTCCGTTTGTCTGTTTGTATGTATGTTCCGGATTGCCGTAGAATCGTCTGATCGGATTTGGATGAAATTTGGCACACATATAGTTTATAATCTGAATTAACACATAAGTTACTTTTAATCCCGGTAGTACGTTCCCGTGGTATATTTTCCGACATCCACACGGGTGAAGCCGCAGCCAAAAGCTAGTGAAGCACTAAGTTTGCTGTAAAAGTTAACTAGCTTATCATCCTTTAAAACTGGTAGAAATAGGCTTCAGTCATTCAGGGCTTTCCGACTATCCTGAAATTGGCTGGGAACAGTTGCAGTCCGTCACTTCTCATCACACTGTTAATTAAAACAGACCGAGGCTTAGCTACTGATTGTTTTTTTATAGTACATTTATCTCAATTAAACCATTTACAGGCACTTCTAAGTTGTCTAGGAGTCGGTCAGTAAGTCAAAAAGTTAAGGCTAGTTTCATGTTACTCTATTGACTATTCTGTATAAAACTTACCGTGATAACTTAGATGAAGTGAGTTGTCAATAGTTTAAATCCTTAGAGGAATGACAGCAGTGCGATTCTGTAACCATATCACCGTGAAATCTCAAGTGAAGTGAGCGTGGAGTGAAGTGTCAGTGTCATTCCACCTGATACTAGGGATTGACCAAGCATACATTTACAATCATAATCGAGATTTTTATAATATTTTTATGCTAATTCTATTGCTCATTTTATATAATTTCAAAACTAGTATTTTAGTAGTCAAAACGTTCCTATTTTGTGGGGTTATAAAATAAAATAGAAAAACAGAAACTCAGTCAAGATCTCAATGTTGTATTTTTCTCTTTTTTTCTAGACTAGTCCTTATATAGCTTGAAGTGCGACCGTGCACAGCTACTAGACTGATGTAAATACGCATCGACATTGTTTGTTATTATGAGCGATTGTAGATGGAGTCTAGTAAAGACTGCAACGATGTTCAGCGCTGATAATAACCCAAATCTATTCAATTAGAAGAGATAACCGAGTGTGTCAAGTCATTGAGTGCTAACGGTGTGCCTGGCTGACGGACCAGACTGAATTCAACCCGACGACGTAGTAAGAGTGGCGTGATCACTTCACGCGATTCATGACATTTCGCTCGTGAATCGGGTGAAGTGATAAGATCACGCCGCGCTTGCGCGTTAGGCACTGCCATTTCCAAGAAGTGAACTTGTTTTTTTTTTTGCTGTCATTGATGACCATGTACATATTATTATTATGTCTGTTCGTATTCGAGTTCAGTGACATAAATTAGTTCCTAATTATTTTAATGCTTTTAGACATTTTATTGTCTAAATCCACTGTCTTTTATCTGCCTAGCCTTTTCCCAACTATGTTGGGGTCGGCTTCCAGTCTAACCGGATGCAGCTGAATACCAGTATTTTACATGGAGCGACTGCCTATCTGACCTCCAGAACCCAGTTACTGGGTAAGTAATACGATACCCCTTGGTAAGACTGGTTGTCAGACTTTCGGGCTTCTGACTACCCGTAACGACTGTCAAAGATCCACGAATAACAGCCGGGACCAACGGCTTAACGTGCTTTCCGAGGCACGGAGGGGTCTCGGTATGTAAAGATGGTCACCCATCCACAGACCAACCGCGGCAAGCGTAGCTTAACCTGACCGATCGACCTATGCGGCTGTTATTATTTAGCCACGGGCCCCTCCTCTAAATCCACTGTCTTTGTACATCTAAAAAGTTAATTTTATCAGCCTACAATGTCTACATTTGGTTTTCAACAAACTGATATTACTTACATAACCGTATAGTTCGGAAGCGCCACCGATTGGTCCCTAACACACGAACCTCCGTCGGCATGTGCGTTAGTTAAGACAATTTTATTGATAAAAGGCTCCTTTCATAATTAGGCGCACAAGTTTAATTTACTTACATTAATCAACTCTGTAAATGCGATAATCGCCATTTTCATGATAGTGGTGGTTGAGGCTAAAAAACATCAAAATTGGGGATTTCGAACATCCACACCCCACTACAGGGGCAGTGAATAATACATCACTTAATTATTTGACGAATTCATCCATTGTTCAAATTAAATAAGTAGTGGTAATGAAGTGTTTTGCAGTTTTGTTATTCAAAGTCGAAGTTTCGCGCCAATCTTGCGTGTTTGCATTTTTACTTTTCACAAATATCACACACACTCCTATAGATATACGATTTGAAATGTGTCAAATGTAATTTAAAATGTTTTAAACAACAAGAAAGTGCCCATCTCGTAACGTCTTAAACAAACACAAGTTCAATAATACAATTTTCATTACCACTAGGTACTCAACTCAATTCGTGTTCAAAATCGCAGAGTTCGCCGACCATTATTGTTTTTTTTTTATTGTGTTGATGTGCGAAAGCGAAACGATTATTATCCCAAACGATTTTTTTTGTTTCAATCTATTCGAGGAATTAATATGACGAATTTCAGAAATCGATTCTTACAAATTGAAATAAACTTATTTTAAGCATTATATACCAATCTAATAAAAGCATTACACATAGATTGTATCCCGTAAACATAATAAAACCCGTATTTTTGATGTTAGTAACCCTTATATGAACAAGTAGTTCGTGGCACTGGCAACCCTACGCCGAAGTGATGTTGCCATGGGTTACGAGCATCGCGTGAAGGGAGATGTTTCCGAACTACGCTGTAATCAATTTGTGCGTGCTCACACCTCTTCCGAATTAGCGTGTCATGTAGCGTGTGATAAGGATTTCCCGTGAATCGAAAAAGATGAAGTCTTATGAGTGAGCGCTGTCAACGGTTGTGATCTAATCGGATCTAAATCGGAAGGGAAATTATATATTGTTGAAGTGAGCGCTGTGGGCGATGATGGCCTAATTCGGAATAACCTAAATCTCCCGCCGCGCAAGCGCGTTAGGCACTGCCATTTCCAAGAAGTGAACTTGTTTTTTTTTTTTTTGCTGTCAATTGATGACCATGTACATATTATTATTATGTCTGTTCGTATTCGAGTTCAGTGACAATAATTAGTTCCTAATTATTGTAATGCTTTTAGACATTTTATTGTCTAAATTCTCCTATGTCTGTAATTTAAATGAAATTTAAAATATTATAAACAACAAGAAAGTGCCTATCTCTTAGCGTCATAAACAAACACAAGTCCAATAACACGTAATATTCATTACCACTAGGTACTCAATTTACGTTCAAAATCGCAGAGTTCGCCGACTATTATTGTTTTTTTATTTTATTTTATGTGTGATGCGCGAAAGCGAAACGATTATTATGCCAAACGATTTTTTTTATTTCAATCGATTCGAGTAATTAATATGATGAATTTTAGAAATCGATTCTTACAAATTGAAATAAATACCAATCTAATCTAATAAAAGCATTGTTTATAATGGTGATTTAAGGCGGAAACACATTGTTAAAACCCCCCGACAGGACAATATTTAATCAAAAAATTTCATACGTACTTACGTAGGGTCATAATTTCAAGGTTATTTTTTTCTTTATAAAGGGTTTCACGCAGTCGGAGGTTTTTAAATTTTTTATTTCATGCTTTTTGTAGGGACTCGTTATTATTTCTTTTCTTTTATTTTCTTGCGTTTTAAGATTCTGGTAATTTTGTATTTAATCAGGTTTTTTTAATTCGCCATTTTGTTGTGGCGGCCATCTTGGATTTGAAATTTATCATAGTGTATAGTATTCTACTAATCAAGCCCTTTCATTTGATACCCATATTGAGGGAGTTGTAAAAAAATATGTAATCCGCCATTTTGTGGCGGCGGCCATCTTGGACCGATTTTCATCAAACATAGCTGACACTCCAACACAACTGAACTGAACACTCCTGACAAATTCTCCTTTCAAACAAAAAAAAAAACAAAATCAAAATCGGTTCATCCGTTCGGGAGCTACGATGCCACAGACAGACATACACACACACACACACAGAGAGAGAGAGAGACACGTCAAAATTATAACACGCCGTCATTTTTGCGTCGGGGGTTAAAAACGCGACGCGACGCAACGTGTCGACACCCGATATGCACCGTGCACATTACCAACACGCGACGTCACGACATACTAGCAAATTCTGAATCCAGTTAGCTAACAGCAGTGGAATCGTATGGACTTATGTACTATTAATTAATTGTTCGTCGGTCATTTCGCTAAATAAACACTAAAAAAATAATATAAAATTAGCATAAACTCCGTTTGACAGTTTGAAGAATAGGGAACGCATATAATTGCTCTGTGACAGTTCTCGAACGGCTTACGCGTGGCGTTGGGTGTTGTCTAGAAACATAACGCGCGCGCCGCGTCGGATGGCGTGTTTACCCCCACCATGGGCAACACACCGACCTGGCACGTCTGGATCGAGTGGCGTCTGGCGTGTGCGCGCATGGCGTCGCGTCGGATGTTCATAGTGTGACTCTGGTCTATAGAAAACAATACATTTGATTCGACTCAACACGCATCGCGTTTCATCGGGTCGCGTCACGTTTTAATAATGTGTTTCCGCCTTAAATCACCATTATAAACAATGCTTTTATTAGATTAGATTGGTATTTATTTCAATTTGTAAGAATCGATTTCTAAAATTCATCATATTAATTACTCGAATCGCTTGAAATAAAAAAAACCGTTTGGCATAATAATCGTTTCGTTTTCGCACATCATAGCAATAAAAAAAAAAAAAAAACAATAATGGCCGATTGGCCGGCGAACTCTGCGATTTTGGACACAAATTGAGTAGTGGTAATGAATATTACGTGTTATTGGACTTGTGTTTTTTTATGACGCTTAGAGATAGGCACTTTCTTGTTGTTTATAATACCTATTTTAAATTACATTTGACACATGTTAAATCGTATCTATATGAGTGTGTGTGATATTTGTGAAAAGTAAAAAATGTAAACACGCACGATTGGCGCGAAACTTCGACTTTGAATATCAAAACACTTCATTACCACTACTTATTTAATTTGAACAATGGATGAATTCGTCAAATAATTATATGATGTATTATTCACTGCCCCTGTAGTGGGGTGTGGATGTTCGAAATCCCCAATTTTGATGTTTTTTTAGCCTCAACCACCACTGTCATCAAAATGGCGATTATCGCATTTACAGAGTTGAATATTGTCTATGTAAATTAATAAACTTGTTCACTTAGTTAGGAAAGATTTATAATGGCGTTAACATATGAGCTTTTTATCAACTGTCTTAACTAACGCACATGCCCGCGGAGGTTCGTGTGTTAGGGTCCAATCGGAGGCGCTTCTGAATCCGAACTATACGGATAAGTAATATCCGTTTGTTGAAAACCAAATGTAGGTTGATAAATTAACTTTTTAAATGTACAAAGACAGTTTATTTAGACAGTAAAATGTCTAAAAGCATTAAAATAATTAGGAACTAATTATTGTCACTGAACTCGAATACGAACAGACATAATAATAATATGTACATGGTCACCAACTGACAGCAAAAAAAAAAAAACAAGTTCACTTCTTGGAAATGGCAGTGCCTAACGCGCTTGCGCGGCGGGAGATTTAGGTTATTCCGAATTAGGCCATCATCGCCCACAGCGCTCACTTCAACAATATATAATTTCCCTTCCGATTTAGATCCGATTAGATCACAACCGTTGACAGCGCTCACTCATAAGACTTCATCTTTTTCGATTCACGGGACATCCTTATCACACGCTACATGACACGCTAATTCGGAAGAGGTGTGAGCACGCACAAATTGATTACAGCGTAGTTCGGAATGTACAAAATCTCCCTTCACGCGATGCTCGTAACCCATGGCAACATCACTTCGGCGTAGGGTTGCCAGTGCCACGAACTACTTGTTCATATAAGGGTTACTAGCATCAAAAATACGGGTTTTATTATGTTTACGGGATACAATCTATGTGTAATGCTTTTAATAGATTAGTATATAATGCTTAAAATAAGTTTATTTCAATTTGTAAGAATCGATTTCTGAAATTCGTCATATTAATTCCTCGAATCGATTGAAATAAAAAAAATCGTTTGGCATAATAATCGTTTCGCTTTCGCACATCAACACAATAAAAAAAAAAAAAACAATAATGGTCGGCGACCAGTGTTGCCGTTTGTACGGCAATTGCCGTTTCGTACGGCAATCAGGCTCTTTTAAGACGAATTTTACGGTATACGGTAGAGTGGTCATTGCCGTACGCTAAAATACGGCAATCAGGCAATCTAGCATGAAAACGAAATTAAATAAATTGTACGAAATTAAATAAGATGAAACGTAATCAGCGTTTGCGTAAAAATGAGCGCAACTCTACTTATTGTATTTATTGTCTTTGGTATTCGGGGAATTCCGTAGGAGAATTCCCTAATCCTATTCTATTCATTTTGCCTTGCTCGCGGCTCTGCTCGTCACTACTTGTTAGTTCTTCGTATCAAATTAATTCGAATCAAGATAGAACTTAGTTTTTACTTTTGAAACAGAGTTTTCGCAGTGCAGTGGTCGGTGATATTTAGAAAATGACCTCAGATTCAGAAGAAGATGCCACAGGTCCGTCAACACCTAAGAAATGTAAGAAAACCAAACACAGAGCCCAAAAGTATAGAAACCAATGGGAAACTGAAGGCGAGTTTAAAGATTGGATTCGCCCTGTTGAAAATAATACTTATAAGGCATATTGTAAACTATGTGATGTGAAAATCTCTTGTGAAATTTCTACATTAAAGAGACACGTGTCCAACGCTGAACATTCGCGGAAAATAAAAAATAAAAAACTAGCCAAGCCGATTCCATCATTTTTCAAAAAAGCAGATGGTAATTGCCCCCATGAAAATTCTGTTGCTGAACTTGAATTAAAACTTTGTTCATTTATGGCTGAGCATAACGTTTCGTTTCAAACCATGGATCATTTAAGTGAAATAATAAAGAGTATTCCCGATTCGAAAATTGCACCCGATATTAAATTGAAAAGAACAAAATGTACAGGAGTAATAAAAAACGTTATTGGGGAATGTCACAAAAGCGATTTACAAACTTTGTTAAAATCAACAAAATTCAGTGTGCTAGTGGACGAGTCGACTGACATTTCATCAGTTAAAACAATGTGCATCGTAGTGCGTCTTTATGACCCTGAAACACAAAACATTTCGAGCCTTCTATGGAAATTGCGACCTTTGTTTGAGAGGAACGATTTTGACGCTGCAAATCAAGGTGCAACTGGAGAAGCCATTTATAATTCGATTATTAGAAGCTTTCAGGACCGAAATGTTCCTACAGATAATATAATTGGATATGCATCAGACGGTGCTAGCGGTATGATGGGCCAGCACAACTCAGTAGCTAGTCGATTTATGTCAAACAATCCCGGCATAATCATTCTTAAATGCATCTGCCACTCATTACACCTGTGTGCAAGCGAAGCGTGTAAGAAATTGCCAAGGCGTTGTGAGGATCTAGCCCGAAACGTGTATGGATACTTTAAACATAGCTCAAAACGTCAATCTGAATTTGTCGAATTCCAGGTGTTCACTAATACTAAAGTGCACAAGCTACTGTACCCCTCCCAGACACGATGGCTCTCCTTATTAGCAGTTGTCAATCGATTACTGGAACAGTGGGAACCTTTAAAACTGTTTTTTACGAGAAAGTGGCTAGATGAGCTTATTGTGTTTGCAGAGCATACATTCAATGACTTGAATGATCCATTCATGAAACTATATTTTATATTCTTGCAATGGGTGCTGCCTAAGTTCGTGAATCTAAACGAATATTTCCAAAAAAGCGGTGTCGCAATAACAGAACTAGATAGAAAAATGAGAGCAACTTATCAAGAGCTTCTGTTGTGTTATATGAAACGAGACTATGTTGTTACAAATTATATGAGCGTTATTGACCCGACTAAAGAAGAGCATTTTTTACGACCTGAAAGTATGTATTTTGGAGTACAACTGATGACTGAAATAGCAAACCAGAATATTCAATCAAGGCAAGACTTGATTTCAGATTTCCAAAAAAGAGCGAGAGATTTCCTTATAACCGGGTGTTGTCAAATAAGGAATAGATATGACTTTTCCGACGTATTACTGCAGAAGTTATCGATACTATCGCCAAAAAATGCTGTTTCGAATGCCCAAAGAACCACGGAGCCAACTCTGTTGCCCATGATGCTAAAGGTTCCTTGCATCATGAAAGGTAAAACAAATGAACAAAAACAGGCCATAGACGATGAATGGAGACTTTTACCGGAAACAGTTCTTCCCGAAGATTCCTTCCTTCATATGGACAAAATGTCACCTGATGAGTTTTGGAGCAAGATATTACATTTATCGGAACCGCAATTTCAGAATTTGGCGAAATTTGTTCTTGAAGTTCTCTCCTTGCCACATGCAAATGCCGATTCAGAAAGAATCTTCAGCGCTGTGAACTTAATTAAAACAAAACAAAGAAACCGCCTTTTAACGTCTACTATAAATGCAACATTATTAGCCAAACAGTGCATTTCCAGAAAACATACGAATTGTACGAGGTTCAAGCCAACTCCCGAAATGATAACGAAAATAAAAAAACCGTCGGAATTTGAAAAAAATGCCACTGAAGAAGATGTCTTATTAGGTGATGTTGTGGATTTGATGGGAGGAGACGAGTGATTTCATGTCTATATTTTAATTTGTCATGTAAACAGTTAAATAAAAAAATTCACGGCAATTTTTGTTTCAATACGGCAATTTCATCTCTTGCGTACGGCAACCCTGCAAATGACCAGCGGCAACACTGTCGGCGACTCGGCGTCCGGCGAACTCTGCGATTTTGAACACGAATTGAGTACTTAGTGGTAATGAATATTGCGTATTATTGAACTTGTGTTTGTTTAAGACGTTACGAGATGGGCACTTTCTTGTTGTTTAAAACATTTTAAATTACATTTGACACATTTTAAATCGTATCTATATGAGTGTGTGTGATATTTGTGAAAAGTTAAAATGTAAACACGCAAGATTGGCGCAAAACTTCGACTTATTTAATTTGAACAATGGATGAATTCGTCAAATAATTAAGTGATGTATTATTCACTGCCCCTGTAGTGGGGTGTGGATGTTCGAAATCCCCAATTTTGATGTTTTTTAGCCTCAACCACCACTATCATGAAAATGGCGATTATCGCATTTACAGAGTTGATTAATGTAAGTAAATTAAACTTGTGCGCCTAATTATGAAAGGAGCCTTTTATCAATAAAATTGTCTTAACTAACGCACATGCCGACGGAGGTTCGTGTGTTAGGGACCAATCGGTGGCGCTTCCGAACTATACGGTTATGTAAGTAATATCAGTTTGTTGAAAACCAAATGTAGACATTGTAGGCTGATAAAATTAACTTTTTAGATGTACAAAGACAGTGGATTTAGAGGAGGGGCCCGTGGCTAAATAATAACAGCCGCATAGGTCGATCGGTCAGGTTAAGCTACGCTTGCCGCGGTTGGTCTGTGGATGGGTGACCATCTTTACATACCGAGACCCCTCCGTGCCTCGGAAAGCACGTTAAGCCGTTGGTCCCGGCTGTTATTCGTGGATCTTTGACAGTCGTTACGGGTAGTCAGAAGCCCGAAAGTCTGACACTGGTTGTCAGACTTTCGGGCTCTTCTTACCAAGGGGTATCGTATTACCCAGTAACTGGGTTCTGGAGGTCAAATAGGCAGTCGCTCCATGTAAAATACTGGTATTCAGCTGCATCCGGTTAGACTGGAAGCCGACCCCAACATAGTTGGGAAAAGGCTAGGCAGATATAAGACAGTGGATTTAGACAATAAAATGTCTAAAAGCATTAAAATAATTAGGAACTAATTATTGTCACTGAACTCGAATACGAACAGACATAATGGTACATGGTCATCATGACAGCAAAAAAAAAACAAGTTCACTTCTTGGAAATGGCAGTGCCTAACGCGCAAGCGCGGCGTGATCTTATCACTTCACCCGATTCACGAGCGAAATGTAATGAATCGCGTGAAGTGATCACGCCACTCTTACTACGTCGTCGGGTTGAATTCAGTCTATGGTCCGTCAGCCAGGCACACCGTTAGCACTCGATGACTTGACACACTCGGTTATCTCTTCTAATTGAATAGATTTGGGTTATTATCAGCGCTGAACATCGTTGTAGTCTTTACTAGACTCCATCTACAATCGCTCATAATAACAAACAACGTCGATGCGTATTTACATCAGTCTAGTAGCTGTGCACGGTCGCACCTCAAGCTATATAAGGACTAGTCTAGAAAAAAGAGAAAAATACAACATTGAGATCTTGACTGAGTTTCTGTTTTTCTATTTTATTTTATAACCCCAGAAAATAGGAATGTTTTGACAGCTAAAATACTAGCTTTGAAATTATATAAAATGAGCAATAGAATTACTTAGCATAAAAATATTATTAAAATCTCGATTATGATCACAGAACAGATAAAACCTCTTTTATCTGTTCTGTGATTATGATTGTAAATGTTTGCTTGGTCAATCCCTAGCGTCAGTGGGAAGACACTGACAGCTCACTCCACGCAAGATTTCACGGTGAGATTTACACAGAATCGACCGGCTAATGCTAGGGATTGACACTATTGACAGCTCACTCTAAACTCACTTCACCTGACTATTCACGTTGAGATTTTTACAGAATCGATCGGCAGCTCACTTTAGGCTCACTTCACCTAAATTTTCACGGTGAGTTTTTTACAGAATACACCGGCTGTTCTAAGTCCTAGATTCCTATGGAGAAGAAACTCCATGGGTTGTAATCTGCAATATCCATTAGGAATATCTTCGTAGCAGCTCGGAGTGTGGATTTGTGCCCGGTGGCAAAGCCAAGAGGTTTGCCCCCAGTGTTTTAGGACTTAAAACACATTTAATTGGCGAAATGTGGGTGTACTATATAATACAGCTCCGCGTAAACCTTCCGGGAATTCATGTGTAATAGTTATATTATGTAACTGTATCATGATTCTAGTGGTTGCAATCGTTATTGCGAGCATGAGGTCATGGATCAATTCCCAGGTTGGGCAAAATTTTATTGGGTTTTTTCCTTCGGGAATTTCTCAATCGCAGCCCGGAGTGCCAATTGATGCCATAGAGGTATGAAGAACAAGGTATAAAGTTCACTCATCCTCCATTGACAAAGGAGGATCCTCCTACCAGACGGGTGTTGTATCTAGTGGGCTACTGAGTTGCGCGGTAAACTCTGCTTGCGCGATGCAGGATTTTGCGTGACGTCAGTATGATGCGTAGTTCGCATGTGGCGATGTAGATGCCACCACAATACCAACAGGCCTGCTCCCAGCAGTTATAATGTTATGTTATCATATTAATACAAAATCACTGTTTACATACACCAATGAGGTGATTCAGTTTGCGTCCAAACGCTCAAACAGACAGTTTTATTGAGTAAATCGAGTGCAACCTGTATGCGGAACTGCCAGCCGGTCGCGTCACCCAATCAGCGTGTCTGAACGGTGACATAAGTAAGGGGGCCACGTTCAAGGTCCATAGATATTTCTGTCAATTGTAATAGTGTTGTTTATAGAAGTAATAGTTATAACCACTTACCATTGTTTTAACTACTTCTATGGTGTTCCACTTAGAAAATTGGTGTTCTTTTGGTCTACGAATTACGATAGCCAAGAACTGGGAATACTTAAGCTATATAATCCTATTGACTGATATTTCAATGAAATAGTAATTCAATAGGTTTATATGAACGAAGAGGGTTATATTAACGACTAGCTGCGCCCCGCGGTTTCACCCGCATGAGTTTCGATCCCGTGGGAATATCGGGACAAAAAGTATCCTTTATGTTAATCCTGGTTATAATCCATTTGTGTGCCAAATTTCATCCAAATCCGTTCAGTAGTTTTTGCGTGAAAGAGTAACTAACTAATAAATAGTAACTCTTTCACGCAAAAACTACTGAACGGATTTGGATGAAATTAAATATACATATATAGTTAGTAGGATTCACTGAAATAGGATTATATGAACTTAGAGGGCTGTATTAATGATTTTAATGATTATAATTCTGTAAATACATACTTGTTTTGGTCGCAAATCATATTTTGTTCAACATCCAACTTGACACTGGACCTGAGGAACCTGAGGACTTTAGGAAACAAGATTAAGTTTTAAATTCGTTTATTGCTAAACGTATTAAGTGATTTGTGGTGCAATCGGACCTAAGAATAAGAAATCAATTACAATAGGTGCATGTTTTTAATTAAGATAGCTTTATAAAATACTTTATTGTATCGTACAGACGCCAGCCGATCAAGCTACCTGTCGAATTTTCCCAATCAATCTTGAACCTTAATTCTTTATAGATAAAGTTGAAAATCTGATAGATTGTAGTAGCTTGATGTGCTGGCGTCTACGTGTGTATATACACCAAAATGTTAATGAATTTTTCGCAATGGGAACATCATAAGCATATGATTACGCCATGTACTAGACCTATTCAGCTTTATCGTTTTGAATCACACTATCAATGTTAAATCATAATAATTTTATTCGCTCTGATTAACTCTAGATATTATTTAAATTTTATAGAGTGGTACTATTTAGAGCGGAATTGAATACACAGCACTAGGTAGCTGTTACGTTTGAAAATAATCAAGCCGGCATTCAAAACCACAGAGAATGTAAACTTTTAACTATGAAGGTGGGAACTGTGAGCTCTCTGCGAGCTCACGGTACCAGGATGAATAGATTAAACGAAGGTTTGTCGATTAACTGACATAATTATTCCTACAAACGGTGCTACGTTTAATACATTTATATACAGGGTCAAACTAAATTAGGTAGCGAAATTCCACAGAAGTGATAGGTGTCGATTGGTAAACATGGTAAAACAAAAAAGGCCACAGTTTCAGTGTATTCACTTGAAATATCAGTTTAAGAAATAAGTTTTTCTAAAAAAAAAACATCAAATGTTTTTAGTTTTTTATTAAATTTTATCGTGTCTAGATATCGACACCCATCACGTCTGGAGTTTCGCTAGCTAATTTAATTTAACCCTGTATTTCTCAATAATATAACTTCGCTTGTCAGCTAAACTGACTTACTGTTATTTCTTCTATTCTAAACACAAATCTATGTTTGTCTCGTATGTTTGCCATCTACTTTTAACGGACTTGCGAAGGATGCTACCAACCATATCAGAAGGCCAATTCTCGTACTTAATTAAAAACGTGCAAAATCTAGCCGCAATCTCATCTCAGCTACAATCAATGTCAAAAACTTGTCAAAAAAGTAGGGAAAATAGAGGTATTTTTGACAGATTGAGACTGAGATCCGACTGCGAACGTTCTTAAAATTACGAATACTTATTGCCCCTCAGGTTTACAGCCTCTACAGTATCGTTTTAGGACAAATCCTGCCAAAACGCCTTTCACATTTTATCTATAGCAACAATCTCACATTAATTACCCATTGTGTTACCATATTAGCATCCATCGTAAGCTATTGTTTCTACATATATATATATATCTACAACTGAGGAATCAAATGTAGAGTAGGCAACAGAATTAACCTATTTTTGTAGGCATTGTTAAAAAAATTACAATTTTTTCTTTTCTTTATGTTAGCCGTTACTGTGTCCCACTGCTGTGCAAAGGCAGGGAGAAAAAGGGAGCTTTTTCCTTCGAAACCTCCCTGTCAGGTGCGATCTCTGGCCATGTTTACCCTGCAAACCTTTAAAAATTCAAACAGCATAGATACCTGAGTACCTTTTATATCATCACTATCGTTGACCCTAAGCTATTTAAAGCCTCCTTTTCGCCTGTGTTGTTCCTATAGTGTTCTGCAGTCTGTGAGGTTATCCGGAGATCCTTTGCACTTGCAAAGGTACCTGGTTGCTGGTCTCTTATCCATATCCTCTCACGGCAATGATTGTAAAGCTCTCTCATCTTCTAATGATCGTAACTTCTATGTCCTTCTTCAGAATGGGCTGAACGCGCTTCACCTGGCCGCTAAAGATGGACACATCTCCGTGGTCGAGGAGTTACTGAAACGAGGCGCCACTGTCGACGCCGCTACTAAAAAAGGTAAGCCCATTCTATGAATAGAAAAGAAACACAAAAAAAAAAACTAAAAAAAAACATGAAATGTTGTAACAACAATAGCGTGTGCCTCACGGCTGCGCCAAAAAGATTCATTTTAGTACTGGTAACCACCCGCTGTGCTTATTTCAATTAGATTATGTGGTTCTTTTCAAGCCTGCCTGCCTGTTCTGCGGTTTTTGCGGAATCGATTAATGATAAAGTAGTAACTGGACCAGTTAAGGGGCTGTGACCAGAAGGCGTATTCTCGTAATTTAAAAAGTTTAAAATCTAGTGGCAGTCTCATCACGGCGACAAACAAATGTCAAAAACTTGACAAAATGTAGGGAAATTACAGGAATTTTTGACAGATTGAGACTGAGATCAAACTGTGAACGTTAGTTCTTTTTTGGTATCTGATAAGTGATTAGCATTACCGCTACTATCATAGCATAAAAAATGGTATAATAGTTTACTACATTGTTACAATTAGTGCAAAAAGCCCCAAAAAACTAAGAAATCATAACATCAGTATTTTTTATGAAATTATGCCATGCAAACTTTCTAGAGTATGTAGAATCCTTTATTGTATATTTAAGGGTAAAAAATAAGTTGTATCACATCAACTGTCTTCTTTTTACAGGCAACACAGCACTCCATATAGCATGTCTCGCGGGCCAAGAGTCGGTGGCGCGGGCGCTGCTGGCGGCGGGGGCGAAGGCCGACGCGCAATCCGCGGCAGGGTTCACCCCGCTTTACATGGCCGCGCAGGAGAACCATGCGGGATGTGTCAAGATGTTGCTCGCTGCGGGGGCCAGCCAGACTCTTGCTACGGAGGTGAGAAACATTAATGCTGATGATGACTATTGTAGACTAAATAAGTTTTTTTTTTGTGATAGAGGCATCGTTTTTTTCCTTGTCCACCACCCGTTACGCCATCATGCCTCTCACTACTGTCTCCTTATTACGCCACTAGATGGCCCTAGGGTTTTCATATCCACATTTTCCCAGCTAACGCTGTAATGTTGTCGGTCTAACAGGCTTCTGCAATAGTCTGCTCAAAATGCCATTACAATAATTGACTGATGGTTATCACCACTTCTACTTTTTCTTCATGATATTAATTTTAATACTTGACCTGGGACTTCTGGTAATAATGCAACTTGTGTAAAGCTGTCCCTTTTGTGTAGCTCTAAAAAAATATAATTATTTTTATGAGGAGTAATTGTTATTTTCTACTTTTCCAGGATGGCTTCACCCCCCTAGCAGTGGCGATGCAGCAAGGCCACGACCGTGTGGTCGCCGAGTTGCTAGAATCCGACACAAGAGGCAAGGTGCGACTGCCAGCACTGCACATCGCTGCCAAGAAGAATGACGTCAAAGCTGCCACGCTGCTGCTTGAGGTAACATCCTTATCAGAGGCCTTACCACGAGCTCTTAACGCGATCCAGTTTAGGCTGTTGGAAAGAGACAGAGCTATACAAGTCGTCTAGCGCCATCTCGATCCCTGAGCGTAAATTGAATCGCGTTAAGAACTCGCGGTAGGCCACCAGTTCGTTCTTACCCATAGACAATGACCCACCATCCATCCTGCGCCGCATGTCACTTGTACACTTGATGATCTTATAACTGCGTCAGTGAGCGGAGTTCGCGCAGCTGAAATTTAGGCCAAATATGTTTCAACTTTTTGCCATCGATACGCTAAGAAAAAGAAGTTCGTAGAATACAGAATTTGTAGGTTCTGTTAGAGGTTATACCAACTAACATCAAAATAATTCAATGGTAATGATTGAATATGCTCATGCGTGTCAAATGTATTATTTGTCGTAGTATGTTGGTGACTATTGGAAAAGGGACTGAAAACAAATACGATGCTTAGAAAAAGTGGGCCGTTGAAGAGATTCTCCTTTTTGGGGGTTTACTGAACGAAAGAGATTAAAGCATTCTTACTTACTATTTATTTATTTGGCACTGGCTCAGGAAATAGTCTAGATAATGTAAAACTAACAATTTTTTTTTTTGTTAGTAATAATAATAAAAGTTTATTCTGAAAAAAAAAATACAGAAACACATTTACAATGCACATTACAATTCATTGTAAGTTGCATAATCTGTACAAAATGTATATAATCCTGTCCCTTAGACTAGGACAACTTGTATTCTAAGAGACAGTGTTCGGCCAAATAATTATTTAAACGTGATTTAATACAACAAATGAATGGTGTAGATGTTATTAAGCTTCTGTAATTTTGTTGTGTGTGTAGTGTAAATGAAATGAAATGTTGACTCGTGTTACCTATACGTTTGAGTTTATGATAAGTGCCTAATTATGTGCATTTTTAATGTAAGAGCTGTCGACTACTGCCTACTGTGTTGGATTAGTAAATGATGTATGTGAGCAAGGACTCCGTGCAGGCATAGTCTTTTTGTAGTAGCCACTCTGTTACTATGGATTTAACTTTGTATGTGTTTAAGTTTAAAATATTTAATAACGAATTAATTTTTTGGTATATGTACCTAATATGTAGAATTGGCATTTTGTGAAGGTGGTTTTGTGTTGGGTTCTGGGAAGGAGATTTACTCGCTTATTTGGGTTTGGCGGTGGCAGACCGACATGTGTTCTTAGAATTGATCGGAGCACAAACAGTTACCATAATGTAAGAACCTTACAGTCAGAATACAGCTCCGTGGTTGGATACCTGTAGGGTTTTTTAGATAGTACTTTGAGTACGGCTCTTTGCGCTCTTTCCACTCTCAAAAAGCTGGTTTTAGCTGCACCACCCCATGCAGTTATGCAATACCCAAGAACTGAGTGGCATAGAGCATGATACACCATCCTCAGTGTATCAGGACTAGCTGAGTCTCTAAGGGACTTAAAGATGTGTATAAGTCGCAATGTTCTTGTGTTAACGACTTCGATCTGCTTGTCCCATCTTACCCCATGCAGTTATGCAATACCCAAGAACTGAGTGGCATAGAGCATGATACACCATCCTCAGTGTATCAGGACTAGCTGAGTCTCTAAGGGACTTAAAGATGTGTATAAGTCGCAATGTTCTTGTGTTAACGACTTCGATCTGCTTGTCCCATCTTACCCCATGCAGTTATGCAATACCCAAGAACTGAGTGGCATAGAGCATGATACACCATCCTCAGTGTATCAGGACTAGCTGAGTCTCTAAGGGACTTAAAGATGTGTATAAGTCGCAATGTTCTTGTGTTAACGACTTCGATCTGCTTGTCCCATCTTAGTCCGCTATCAATCTGCACTCCAAGATACTTTACGCTGTCCGCTCTAATGAGTGCTAGGCAGCAACAGGGTCCGAGTAAATTTGAGCACGAGTGAGCAATTACAGAGAGAGTATGAGAAGGCGCAGTGTTATGTCGGATTGCGAATGGTATGTAAGATGTTTTGCTCAAGTTAAGTGTCAGGAGGTTTGAATGGAGCCATTTCATTATTTTGCACAAGGCTTCTTCAGCAGTAGCTTTGACCACATCCCAAGAAGGTCCGTAAACAAGGATAGCGGTATCATCAGCATACGCGTAGATGTTACAATTAGTGAGGTTCATCCTGCACAAGTCGTTCACGTAATCGTAATCCTTCAACATCTCAAGTGGTAAGCCACGGACACCGACGAGTTCTAATTTCGCAATAAGTTTGGGAACAGAAACTGTGTCAAATGCTTTAGCAAGATCTAGGAAGATAGCCAGACATTTGGTATTACTATCTAGATTTCCAGCTACCTGTTGCGTGAGATCCAAAACGGCATCCTCGGTCGACACTCCTTGTCGGAATCCGTACTGATTCTCAGCAATTATTTTATGTTTGGCTTGAAAGCTCCCCAGACGTTTGTTTAAAATCCTTTCAAGGATTTTGGAAAGGGCTGGCAATACAGATATTGGCCTATAATTGTTAACACAGCTTCTGTCCCCTCCCTTATGAATAGGGCGTATAATTGCCTTCTTAAGAGCGTCCGGGAATACACCTGTTTGGAAACAACTGTTACATAGATGAGTCAAGGGTGGGACCAGTACATGACGGTTTTGTTTTAGTAGTAAAGTTGATATTCCGTCCCATCCCACGGCACAATCATCTCGTAATTGAAGTATGACAGACTCTACTTCTGCTTCAACAGTCTCCAATATTGTAAGAGAATCGACTGGGGGGTTTTGAGAGCTGTCTTGGACTAAAATAGGAGGACATGGATCACTGTCCGTGGTCGGTGTATGAGTCTGTGTCATGATTTTTGCCGCCAAATCTTTGCCCACGTTACTAAAAAAGTGATTTTAATTACTGGAACTATGCTTGTTGAAAGTATGTGAAGCCTTTGGCTCTTAAAGTAATTATTGTGACTTAAAACACCTGTCAAATAAATGGCTCACAGTTAAGCCTTTTCATGTATCCTACCGGATTTGTTTTCCTTATAATAAGTTCGTAACTTCTGTCTCCAGAACGAACACAACCCCGACGCCTGCTCCAAGTCCGGCTTCACCCCCCTGCACATCGCGGCGCACTACGGCAACGTGGGCGTGGCGCGCGCGCTGCTGGCGGCGGGCGCGGACGCGGGCCGCGCCGCCAAGCACAACATCACGCCGCTGCACGTGGCCAGCAAGTGGGGGCAGCTCGCCATGCTGGACCTGCTGGTGGAGAACGGTGAGTTCCACTGACTATATTAAACAAGTGCGCTGGACATCATACTATCGATGACAAAACGAAGACATTTCATTTTCGCCATTTTGGCGCTGATAGCAACGTGAGCGTCCGTGGAACTAATACTTTTGATATTGAGTTTTACAAAATGCGCATACTCATGATAAAAATGTTTTAAATATCTCGTAGTAAACACAAAATACACAAATAGTAGATTATTTGCCAAGGGACCAAACAACTATTTTGAAGGCCAGAGTGTTTCTATGAATACAGAGTGGAGCGAAGGATTCTAGAGTAGAAGACCGAACGCAGCAAGGGGTTCTAAAGTAGAATCCTGACCGGAGCGAGTGATGCAAAGTACGTCACTCGAGCTTATAATAGTGTTGCTCCCGAGGTGGATACTCTACTTTTTATCACCCTCTATGAAAAATAAGTAAGTGCTACTTATGAATAAGAATCACTACTTGAGAAAGACATACTCATTTTTTATAAAACTAAGTAAAATCATAATTTGAGTAACAATTACGAACGAAGTCAGAATGCTTTTCGTACGTTTTTTATTTTATCACTATTCTTTTTTTATTTGGCTCTCGCGCGTGTTACTTTATCATACAGCCTGTTACTAGTTCATACAATGTTCGTGACTGATCTCTTTGGTGATTGGAACTTTTACTAACAATATCCACATTCCGAATTCATATCACTTTTAGTCCCTAGGGATTGAAGAGCTATTTTAATAACACGACGGCCATTTGCAACGATGTATTAATTTTAGTTCCTGTGACGCTCGATCGGGGCGCTTTGAATCGGCATAAAAAACAACTGTCATTTCGTATAGTATATATATTTAGTTCAGCGTGCTTGTTTATTAGAGGTCAGTGGTAAGTAAGATGGAAAGGGTACTCTTTAATGCAAAACAAAAAAAGAACAATAAAAAAAATACGCTTCGTCTTGAAAACCTCCTGCTTTTTAGGGTACGTTGAATAAAAGATTATATTATTTTTAAATAAGTGAGAAAGTTGCCCCAGAAGAAGGGTAATTCCTTTGAATGACACGTTTGAGAGCCATGTTGTTGTTTTTTCGGAGATTGATGCTAAAGCTAGAGTGATCTCGATGTTTAGAGAGCTTTGTACTATAACACCCCGTCGTTTTTACGTCGGGGGTTAAAAATTAAACTGTCTGAAAGAGATTTTAAGCAAGTTGCTCTCGTAATTATGTTTTAGTCGCGTTTGGATAAGTCAGAACATTATTTTGTACTATCTATTGGTTAAAAAGCTTAATTGAATCAAGATAATCTGCTGAATATCTGCTCATAGTTTTTTTTTACGTTTTAGTGCATAGGGCAGCTTACTTGGTCCTTAGAGATCGATACTGAAGTGCTATTCAGTTTCTCGTGTCGTAAATAATTAAAGGCACATCGCATGTCTACCTAAATAGACTTTTCATGTAGTAATTGATTGATTTGTGTAGGTATTCACTGCAATGCAGCAGGCATCCAAAGAATCTCTCGCTATTTAACCAACAATTAAAACTAAGGAACGAAAACACATTTGTATTAACAAATCACATAAATCAAACGTAATATTTTCATCGGTATGACTCAATAATTACATATGTTCACATTTTTAAGTAAACACGCGACCATCTAATTATGTTTCATATATGATTGAAATATCATATTGTAGGAATTTTCGTTTTAATTGGGCGTTCTTCACGATATGCTGTCAATCAAACATCATTCGCAGTCCGGTTAGACAGCTGTAGACAGTGACAGATATTATAAAATGGAATTTCAGACTGCTTCGGTAATAATTCGGCAATTTGTCTCGCGTGAAGCGCTACAGTCGTGAAATGTGAGGTTGAAAAATTGTTCTGCACATCGTTTTTTTAATGAAAGTTCCGACATTTTTTTCTGTTAAAATATTCCAGTAATTTTAGCATCATTAAATCATTTAATAGTGTATGAAAGTTTCGTAGGTCACACGCAGTTTACTTGCTGTCACTCACTTTAGGAGCGCGGTAGTCTCGTGATATGCTTAAATAACCGCGTTTTGCAAGCATAGGTCCAATAAAATGTTCACCTACGTAATCTAATAACTACTTCAAACATGCTTCTCTAGCGTTAAATAAAGTTTAAATTATGCAACTTGGCTTCTGTAAAGAGAAAATTGCATGTTGCCCTTTCCATTTGCGCCTTTAAAATCCACAGGTCAAGTTTTGTAAGTTGGTAACACTGGGCATTGGCTTGTGAGAGATCTACGTTTTGTACGCAAGATGAATTTAAGACAAAACGCTCATATCTCCCGTTTTAGTATTTACTAAGGCGTGTCTCCAGCCCGTGGTTTTTCGAAACATTACACAAAACACCTTACACATAAACATTTGTTTTCAAACATCAGCTATCTCCTGCGTATTAAAATATTTTTAGATTATTGTCAACTATTCAAAAGACAATATAACCTCAAAACCTGTATCAGTTGGAATTAAGCTTTCAAAATGCTAAATGCTTGTGCACGGTGAGCGTGGCGGTTGAAAATAAAACAAACCCTTCCGCTCTTCACCCGCGCGGGGAATGTTTTCCATGCAGCTCGGAAAACAAAAACATCGTGTTTTCACACACAAATGTGTATAGCCACGCCTCTTTCGAAAAAACACCCACAGGAGACGGCTTTAAACACACATATTGCCCAAAATTGTCTCTATTTTCTTGAAGCCTATCCAAAGGTTATCTGTAGGCGCGGGCCTGCGGGCGGAGAGTAATGGGTAGCTCTCCGTCCGATCAGGACTAGGCCCGTGCCGGACGGCGTGTACGTGTTCCACGCGCGCCTCAAAGAGATGTCAGCACAAGTGGCGGGGCCCGATAGGGCCGAAGCCTGCCAGGGTAGCGGGATCGTCCGAAGGGTTACCGCTGCCCTGGAACATAAAGGGCTAAGGAAGGAACACGGGTGGGTTTTAGTCAGTAAGAGTCTGACACTCCCTTCTGCTCCACCCAGAGCGGGATTGATCATTTGATGATTTCCCATCCTGAAAAAAAAAAAGGTTATCTGTAAGAAATCGCCTTGTGCTATAATTGTACATTACTTTTAAATATCGTTGTCCTTTTTTATTTTATGCGGTGTACAGACGCCAGCAGGTCAAGCTACCCGAAACTGTCAAATTTTCCCAATCAACCTTGAACCTTAATGCTTTAATGATAAAGTTGAAAATCTATTAAAGAAATTTGACAGATTGTAGTAGCTTGATGTGCTGGCGTCTGTACAATAAACTGTTTAATAAATTAATATTATAATCAGTGTAGTGTATCTATTTCATAGATATGTAAAGTCTGTCTCATTCACACAAGCGGGTATAGCTGCTGTCACTAATGTCATCTGTCAATCACGATGAATAGCGGGAAACAGAGAAAGTAAAGCAGGATCTGCATGATAGCGCTTGGTGTCGCAGTGAGCCTGTGAAGTGATATACTCAACAGGATTCTACAAGCAGTATCAATAATACGAATAACCTTTTGCTTTTAGGTGCTAACATAGCAGCCGTAACTCGCGACGGCCTGACGCCTCTGCACTGCGCGGCGCGGTCGGGGCACAGCAACGTTGTGTCACGTCTGCTGCAACATGGCGCGCCCATCACCAGTAAAACTAAGGTATTGAAAGGATATGCACTGCAGTGCTTACTCTAATGAAAGGAAGAAAATACTTGTGGACATGATCAAGGACACATGGGTGGACTAAAAATGAAATGAAATAACTGCAGAGTCGGACAATGTTATCAATGGCCTATCAAATACAGGCATTATATTGTATAGTTACAGTGCTAACAAATAAAGCTGATTATATCATCCAGGCTGTCCCTTATCGTCTTAGTATAAGACTGTGTGTTTACATTAGTGACTAGATTTAAAACAGCTTCAAAAAACTTTACCAGCTTCAAAATTTTCAAAATTAAATCAATTTTAACTAGATTTATTGCGAATTAATTTGTCAAAAATGTAAACAAATATGAGTTTATGAAATTGATTGATTGATTTATTTATTTGTAGAATCATGAGTAAGAAAAAATCTAACTATCTAAAAATCTTAATTCCTACACAATAAAGTTCAGTTTACGCTACAACTTCAAACATTTGTATAACTTTTTCAGTAGTGCTAGTCACTCCGAAATCAACTTAATTACCATTAAAATAAAGTTGATATTTGTTTAACTTGAAATAACATCAATTTCAAACATTAGTTTGAATAGACAGTAAGTTGTTTTATTAGTATTGGTCGCTGCGCCAAGCACACAATCACGAAAATTGGAAATTCTAAAGAACCTCTTTTTCTTTCAGAACGGTTTGACCCCTCTCCACATGTCCGTGCAAGGCGAACACGTGGAGACGGCCAAAGTTCTACTGGCAGAGGGCGCGCCCATCGATGACGTCACAGTGGACTACCTGACGGCATTACACGTCGCTGCACATTGTGGACATGTCAAGGTAAAGTCAACCTATTGTAAAAAAAAAATTAAAGTACAAGTCAAACACCATTACGTCATGTTGCTGCACACTGTGGACATGTGAAGGTGAAGTCAATCTTATTGGGTAAGCAATAAAGTCGGGTGCAGTTTATTGAAACAATTTCTGATAAATTTTTTATTGGTCTTACTCAAGATACATACTATACAAGCTGTTGTTTTGCATCCTCGTCAAATTTCAGGAGGCTGTTATGAAAGACATAAATAATCAAATAAAATTACGATCCCTGGTAAATAATGATTGCATACTTGTTTTTTTAGTTATTTAGGTTTGACAGTATTTCAGAATACACCACTTTCAAAGAACAGAATCGCGTTATGGTATCGTATAAGCGGCCGCGTTTTTAAGTGTGTGTAAAAGGGCAGTTACGGTGCGGTCTCACACAGGCCGCGTTTTAAAATGTGTGTCCCACACAATATGCCGATTTCCGAAAATTAGAAGAAGAAAAAGCTTACTTATTTTATTATTGATTCGTGTTGAGAATCAGTAGCATGGTTACCTCCTTGAATTTGACGAGGATGCAAAACGACACCTTGTATTACGTTGATCGAAGGCTAGACAAAGAATGTAAAGGATAAAATAATTCGCTTTAATCCAGTCTACCTACGACGGTATCAGGGAAATTTCAACAAAATCTTTCACACAATAAAGTTGGATTTAGAATAACAGTTTGGATAACAAATTTCTTTATGTTACAGGTCGCAAAACTCCTTCTGGACAGAAACGCGGACGCTAACGCTCGTGCATTGAACGGGTTTACTCCGCTACACATCGCGTGCAAAAAGAACAGACTCAAAGTTGTCGAGTTGCTGCTCAAATATGGCGCCAGTGAGTACCGAAATAAAAATATTGGATTACAATTTAAATGTTTGCCAGGTAATGTGTCTATTTCACTGCCATCATCATCCAAGATAAGGAAGTAATTCCTAATATATTCATGAAGGCCAAACTCCCTCGATTTTTAAAAAAAAAAACGGCCAAGTGCGAGTCGCCCATGAAGGGTTCCGTTGAGTTGATTGAATGAAAGGGAACCCCCAAAATGTATTGTTTTTTTTTTCTATTTTTGTGTGAAAATCTTAATGCGGTTCACAGAACACATCTACTTACCAAGTTTCAACAGTATAGTTCTTATAGTTTCGGAAAAAAGTGACTGTGACATACGGACGGACAGACATGACAATTTTTTTTGCCATTTGGCTACGGAACCCTAAAAAACTAGTCCTATTTGAAAAATGATTTGGATAGAATGGGACTACCGATATGACTCATAGAGGAGAAAAAGACATGTTGCCTCGACCCCAAATAAATTGTGATATGGGCTGGAGAATGATGATGACTAGTCCTTTGTAGAACATACGTCTACATAATAGACGAGCTTCGGATTTCGAAAAGCCTGAAGCATCATATGTCATCGATTGCTGTAGTTAGGGTTCCGACATTAAAAGATAAAATGTAACCTTCATAAAATAACTTTTTCCGTGTGAGACAAGATTTTTTTTTAATAAAATCAACACTTCTCAATCAAATCGGTTGACGTAAGATTTGACTTCAGATTAATAATGGAATAGGCTTTCAAAAAACCGCTTGAAAGAGATAACATTTGTCTTACAGTGGAACAATGCAAGGTTTTATTTTAATTTATCTTTCACAGGCAAATCAGCAACAACAGAATCAGGCCTCACCCCGCTCCACGTGGCCTCCTTTATGGGCTGCATGAACATAGCTCTCGTACTGGTCGGCGCCGGCGCGACCGCAGACGCGGCCACAGCCAGAGGCGAGACGCCCTTGCATTTGGCCGCCAGAGCGCATCAGACTGATCTCGTGAGGGTGCTGCTCAGGAATAATGCTAAAGTAAGTTATTGTAGTATTCCCACAGACGACAGGAAGGTGTAAGATCCCTTCAAGGGTGTGCATGTTATGTTCTTTATTTTTTTACGAAATTCTGATCTCATCGGTCGGTTGACCATGAGACCGAGGTTTGATGGGATCGGAGGTGAAAAATATTCGCAACAGTATTGATAGAAAGAGAGAGCAGTGAGACAAAATCTTTGCTTTTCGTTTGTCTGCTTTTGTGAGGGGTTAACGGGGGAATAAAACAAACAATACTATTTTTGCCCTAAATGTTACACATATCATAACAACAGTAACATTTAACGTTTACGGTTGTTATGTTTTACATTTACGCACTACCGGGAATGCGTAAATATATTGACTGTAGTCATTCTTTACTCCCGATACTGCGTTAATTGAAGACAGTGGATTAAAAATGTTTTTTTTTATTAAAAACGTGACCCCTTGTTGCCGGGCAGGTGGACGCCCGCGCCCGCGAGGAGCAGACCCCGCTGCACGTGGCGGCGCGCCTGGGCCACGCCGACATCGCCGCGCTGCTGCTGCAGCATGGCGCCGACGTGGCCGCCACTACTAAGGACAGATATACGCCGCTGCATATTGCTGCTAAAGAGGGTATGTCTTTTGTCGAACGGTGTTAAAATTTATGTTTTGATCTGTATTTTGGACTTGTTACGATAATACTTTATTATTTAATCGTCACTGAGAAGGGGAGACAGAATTATTTAACCATTTAAATAAATGCTTGAATAATTCTCTGTCTCCTATTCTCAATGACGATTAAATACAACACTGTGCTACTACAAATTAACACTAACATATGAAATAATATATATTTCTGTGTAGTAGAGTTACTACTTTAGAGGTATAATTAATGCTGTCAAACGATACCAATCATCATCATAAACCTCATAAATCGATTTTCGTTTATGATGCTTGCGTAGGCTACCAGATTCGCCATATCAAAGTAATTTTAAATAACAATCTCAAAATATATTAATAACACTAAAATTATCCTCAACAGGCAAAGAAGAAGTAGCCTCAATCCTCCTGGAACACAACGCGCCCATCGAAGCAGAGACCCGCAAAGGCTTCACCCCCCTGCACCTGGCCGCCAAGTACGGCGACACGGGCGTGGCGCGCCTGCTGCTGGCTCGCGGCGCCAGCCCCGACGCGCCCGGCCGCAGCCACATCACGCCGCTGCACATGGCCACGTACTACGGCCACCCTGACATAGCGCTCACTCTCTTGGACAAAGGTAGGACAATGTTTTAAGTGCATCTAGTTTCCAAGGTTGCCTGGAAGAGATCGCAAAAAGCGATAAGGTCGCCCTTGTAGTAATAAACGTATTTTTTTTTTTTGCTATGTATTTTCTGTTGTACAATAAAGTATGTATAAATAAATAGGCAGAGAAAACACTGACATTACACTGATGGTAAGATGCATAGAAACTTGCAGCTCTGCCCCTGACCGCTTAAGACAGCAACATCGGACCAAAACAGCAACCGGAATATTGTTTACAGTAGTTTGAAATTCATTTTCACCTCAACCCTTGAAAATATTTGAAGTATAGTCTGTTCCAAAACTATTTGATGAAAGTGTAAATAAACCCTCTTCAGGTAAATTCTTACGCAATCACTCATAAAGGGAATTAGTAACACATTTGTCTGTATTACAATGGTTTTAAGTTTGTCTCCCCAATTTTTCCAAATAAATCGGTTTTTAAATAACAATATACCTGTCAAATTATCTTTGAAAAATCATCGACGAAAATTGATAAAATAAAGATAAAACGATAAACCTCAATTGTCGAATGAAAAACATTCTTTCATGTGATTTAAAATTAGAATTTCGATTTTAAGGAGGTACTCAAATGATCAAATCAAAGGAATCCATTCGAAGTGGCACTACTAATTGGAATTACTAATGGGCATGCACAGGTAGGTACGTTTTCTGATTGAGTTATTTATATTTTCAACAGACACTTCAGATCATAGATAATAATTGATAACAAAGCTATTTTGTATGTCAGAATTTCGTTCAGTAAGCTTAAATTCAAATCATTTATTTCAATTAAACCATTTACAGGCACTTTTGAACTGTCAAATAGTTGGTCAGTTAGTCAGAAAGTTGAAGCTAGTTGCCCATCAACACGTAGATCTCTATGGAGAAGAATGTTCAAGAAACTCCAAGGACACTCTTTTAAATCTAGATATTACAAAATCCTGGGTGCATTATTCTGGTTGCTGATTTTTTTTATTGTGAGAAAAATAAAAAAAATTAATAAATGATGACACAATTCAAAATATAAGATTAAAAATAAGCCCTGGCAGTTAAGAGATGACCAGTCTCAACCGACGAAGATAGCTAAGACCACAAAATATGTGGTTAAGTAACACGTATTAAGTTTTTACGACTTTACTGTAAAAAATATGCTAAAAAATAGATAGCATCTCAGCATTTCCAACAGATTATACATACTAATTTATCCCTCATTTAGACCTAAGTAAACTGTAGTGGTGCTAGTATCAGTAAGCTAGAGTGGTGTCTTATAGGTGCGTCGCCCCACTCGCTGGCGAAGAACGGACACTCAGCGTTGCACATCGCGTGTCGACACAACCATCCAGATATCGCCTTCGCATTGCTTGAACATGGTGAGTTTAATACATGTTTTTACTTGTGTTCATTGCTAGAATAGCCAATGTAAATAGCCAATGAAAGATAGAAACAAAATACGTTTATTTGCGGCAAACATGACGCAGAGAAAGAACACAAACATATAAAAAAGAACAAGTTGACGGAAAATATGCGTCATATTCATGCAACACGGCCGGAGAATAACGTATCGGTTTAGCAATCCCGTCTTACAATGCAATACTGTCTTTTATTTTCCCCATAACATAATTATAAAAAATAAAAGCTTTTTTACAAAAAAAAAAAAACAACCGACTTCCAAAAAAAACACTACAAAGAGAAAAATAATTTTAATTTCGGAAGTCGGTGTCGCAGGTTCCGCATTTTCGTTTTTTGACATCAATGGGACCATTTGGAAAGTTATACCCTTTCCAACAAAAAAAGAATTTTTCAAATCGGTTGGCAAGCGGCGGAGTTATGCACGAACAAACATAAGAAATACAAACATTCGAATTGAGAACCTCCTCCTTTTTAGAAATCGGTTAAAAATAAAACAAATATATTGGTAAAATGTTGCAAGATAAATCACTCTGTATAGTAAAATAGCCGACTTTTAAATAGCTGTTGGTTATTATGACTAAACAAATTCTAAGGATCCTATTCAAAACCTTTCTAGGTAATGTTATTTAGGTCATTGTGAAAATGGTACCATAAAACCATTTATTAAAAAAATTATAAGCCAACTGAGCTTTAGTAGGCCCCAATTTTTTTTTTCTCTAAAATTACGTATTTCATTAATTTACTCTTTTTCTGCTTTTATGATTTTTAGTACCTTTTCCATTCCTTAGATAAGATAAACGTTCTCTCGTACAGATGCGGATCCCAGCGTCAAGTCTAAGGCAGGCTTCACACCGTTGCACATGGCGGCACAGGAAGGACACGAGGATTGCGTGGAGATGCTCGTCGAACGAGGAGCTGACGTCAACGTACCTGCTAATAATGGTAGGGGTTGTTTTAGTAATGTTAGCACTTTAATGACTATTTATTTATTTAAATTATAATTATGACAACCTATTTACACTGGGTACTAAATTAAAAGACTAACTAACTATATAAATAAATACAAAAACAAAAAGATATTTAGGCGTCGAAGTACTCGTCCGCATCGCTGTCATCCGGAAACCTGCGCAGAAGACTGGCAGCATTGCCATTTTGAACGACAATGCTAATTCTTTGGCCAAAGAACGACCCAGCCTTCTGGTCACGTGAAGTGCCGATCAGACGGCGAAATTGCTTTAAAAGGGAGACTGCACTCGGGCCCCATATAATATTCATAGAATCTGAACTATACTAAATGCTTTTCAGGAAAGGACAGGGGTCAAAAATTTATTCTGAGATGATACATACATTCTTTAGGTGTATTCCAAAGACATCATTTTTAGCGAAATATTTTTCAGCACTGCATGAGTTCTATGGACTGAGGAAAAATTTCTCAGTTTTTGGTCATCATTTTATATCCTGACTTGAACTATCCTAAACTTATCCAGAGAAATTAGAAACTTCTATATGAAAACCGCCCCACTTGTACCAATCCCGCGTTATATTGCTGAACATCTCGGCTTACCGATATTTTCTATTTTTAACCCTCGACGCAAAAACGACGGGGTGTTATAAGTTTGACGTGTCTGTGTGTGTGGGGGTGGGGGGTGTTTGTCTGTCTGTGGCATCGTAGCTCCCGAACCGATGAACCGATTTCGATTTTGTTTTTTTTTTTGTTTGAAATGTGAATTTGTGTATCATATTTTTTTCTCTGCAGGTCTAACCCCAGTCCACTTAGCAGCATCAGAAGGCCGCACGGGTGTTCTAAAAGCTCTAATGTCGGCCGGAGGACAAGTAAACGCTCGAACACGCGACGGCTACACGCCTCTACACGCGGCCGCGCATCACGGACACCATGCCGCTGCGCGCACACTCTTAGGAGCTAACGCTGATGTTACCGCCAGGGCTGCTCATGGGTAAGCATATTATAAGACAATAAGGTCACAGCTGCCAATGTGGCTCAAAAACGCCGTGTCATTACAATAGTTATTGGACCTTGTTACATCCTCGGATGACCTAAATAATGCCACTGATGCCGTAAACAACGTAGCCACTAAAAAAAGCGGCCAAGTGCGAGTCGGACTCGCCCATGAAGGGTTCCGTTGAGTTGATTGAATGAAAGGTAAATTGCGGTTTACGATTTATGTCGTATTAAAAAAAACTACTTACTAGATCTCGTTCAAACCAATTTTCGGTGGAAGTTTACATGGTAATGTACATCATTATATTTTTTTTAGTTTTATCATTCTCTTATTTTAGAAGTTACAGGGGGGACGGCACACGCATTTTACCACTTTGGAAGCGTCTCTCGCGCAAACTCTTTAGTTTAGAAAAAAATGATATTAGAAACCTGAATATCATTTTTGAAGACCTATCCATAGATACCCCAAACGTATGGGTTTGATGAAAAAAAAAAATGAGTTTCCGTTCTAAGTAATGGGAACCCCCAAAATTTATTGTTTTTTTTCTATTTTTGTGTGATAATCTTAATGCGGTTCACAGAATACAACTACTTACCAAGTTTCAAAAGTATAGTTTCGGAAATAAGTGGCTGTGACATACAGACGGACAGACAGACAGACATAACGAATACATAAGTGTTCCGTTTTTTGCCATTTGGCTACGGAACCCTAAAAAGAGGAAAAGTACCATCAGCACGAAAAGAAGAAGTTACATCTACTTAGCTATCAAAATCAAAAGTCACTTATTCAAATTAGGCTGAGAATCAGCACTTTTCGAACGTCAAAATTACAAAAGACAGTCCCCCAAAACGCCAGCCCTTCACGACTTCCTAGTGCTTTCGCTGATAATGTTTTTACTTGCATGTTTGATGGCTGTGGGTGACATCGAAAGAAAGAAAAAGTTTTTATTGGGACTCGCATAGAATGTTAACAAACACAGACAAATATCAACATGGCACACACAACATAACAGTATGTTGGATGAGACACATCGTCAAAAATGTTCAAGGATGTTTGTCGGTCACAAAAGCTAAAACTAAATTATAGTATTTTTGCGTATCACTATAAAATGCTATGCTCCAGTGAGATTATGTATGTATCTACAATGATTGTGGTCAATTTTACAGGAAACTTAATTTTTGGCGCAATCCGTATCAAACTGAACACTGCTATCGATTTTAGTATCTGTATCCTGAAGTTAATAACAAACATTTCATAATAATAATAATAATCGCGAGCCAAGTCAAGATAATATAATAATAATAATATCCCTGGACATTTCACACAGCGCCATCTAGTCCCAAGCTAAGCAACCTAATGCTTGTGTTATGGTAACAAGATGGCTGATAAACTACTTATATACATTTTTTTTTGTAAATACATACATATTATAGATAGAAAAACACCCAGACTCGGAACAAATACATGTAGGTCAAGAAAGATACTTGATTTGTTTATCTTTCTCGGCTTTCACGAGGTTCTCATCATGCGGGACGGTTATGTCAACAATCATTGCGCGCCGCTCTGATCGATCCACCACCACTATATCAGGCTTATTGGCAACAATAGTCCTGTCAGTGATTATGGATCGATCCCAGTACAATGTGATATTTCCATTTTCGAGAACTGGGTCGGGCACATACCTGTAGTACGGCACCTCAGATTCCACAAGGCTGTATTTCAGAGCCAGTTGCTGATGGATTATCCTGGCTACAAGGTTGTGTCTATGCAAGTACTCTCCGTTAGCTAGACGAGAACACCCAGAGATAATATGCCTGATTGATTCTCGCGAGGTTGTCGACATGTGGGATGTGGACTCAGCGATCATTGTGCCGATAGTCGTGACAGCCAATGGCTTAATAGCCAAGAGCCTCGACCAACACCTGAGGAGGCTCTCGTTGGGCAGCTGGATCAAGGGCTTGATTCAGAAAGCGGTACTTCTGGACACGGCTCGCATTGTCAGGTGGTTCCTCTCTCTGGAGCCCTGACCGCCGGTAGCTTGGACCCTGTTCCCGATACCGGTGGGCTACTATTTTTTATATTTTTAAATGTTTTTATACTTTTTATATTCTAATATTTAAAAATATAATTTATATGGTTACTTTAAAATAAAGGAAATAATAATACCGGTGTCCGCCAACAATAGATTTTCTATTGTGTATGTTGTCTGTCAGTCAACGTGTTAATAAAGACCATATTGAGTGGTAATTACGACTTGAATATTAAACATTACTTATTGTATACAGGTTCACACCACTGCACCAGGCGGCACAACAAGGACACACACTGATCCTCCAGCTGCTGTTGAAGCAGAACGCCGATCCTAACGCACTGTCTGCTGTAAGTATTAATAATAATATTTATTTCAAAAAGTGAGGAACATACAGTCTGTTACAATAAAATTAAAAATGATACAATTTTGGGAAAAAAACAAAAGAGATTTAACAGAATTGAATCTGGCGTCCTAGCTAGGTTACATGGTAACCTGTATTAAGGTTCGCCAGGCCAGGTTCCCACATAAGAAATACAAAAATCTAATAGAGACTGCTTAGGACTTTATGGTAAAAACATATGATAACCTATACTAAGTGTGAAGTGTTAGTATGTGTATGTGTTAAGATGAGGTGTGGTGTGGAGTGGTGTATATGTAAGTGTGGTGTGTGTGTGTGTGTGTGTGGAGGTGTGTGTGTGGGGGGGTGTGTGAGTGTGTGTAAGTGTATGTGTGTGTTAACGGAAGGGAAGGAGGTTGAGTTTAGATACGGAGTGTTAGAACTCACTACGAATGTGAAGTAAGCAGATATTCGGTGTCGTCGTAGTTTAAGCTGGTTAAAAAGCATGTTATCTGCTGTTTGCACTTTTCGTAAGACAATTTTTGTATAGGGATAGTTTTATTAATTCTGTTATATAAGAATGGTCCGAGGTAGTAAAAGAAACGTTTGGTAAACGCAAAGCGCGTGAAGGGGACTCTACAAATTTCGTTCTTGCGCCTGAGTGCGGATTGAGTTTGTGTAAAAGGGGTTTTTGTGTGTTGTCGTAATAAAGTGTTAAGAATGAATGTTTGCCGGACCGTGAGTACTTTGCAGTTTTTGTATAGATCAAAGGTAGGGTAGAGCATTGGCCGGAAAGTTGCAACCTTTAGAATAGCTCTCTGAGCTATTTCCAAAGGCTTGAGTGTAGTTTTCGCAGCTCCTCCCCAACTACCAATACAGTACGAGACAACTGACTGACACATAGCGAGATATACGGTCCGTAGTACGTAAGTATTGGCAACGTGTCTAGCGTCTTAAAAAGAAATATAAGTTTGCGAACTCGAGCAGTAAGGTGGGTGATATGTGCTTTGAAGTTAAGGTGTTTATCTAGGATTATGCCGAGGTATTTAGTTGTGTCAGTAGAATAAATTGTAGGACAGTTGCAAGATACCGAATTGGGTTGGCAGGTGTGAGCTTGTAGAGTAATGGGTGCTAAGGGTTGCGTAGTGGAGTTTAGAGTGAATGTCATGAGTTTAGTTTTGGTGGTGTTCAGCGTAAGTGAGTGAGAGGTAAGCCATCTATAAATTAAATCAAATCCAGTTTGAGCAGTTGCTTGCAGTTTAGTCCAGGATTCGTCATAAAAGGTAATTGCAGTATCGTCGGCAAAAGAGACAATGTTACCAGAGTTCAGGTGCATGTTACACAGGTCGTTTATGAACACCAGGAACAATGTAGGGCTCAAAACACTTCCTTGAGGCACTCCATATGAAATTGGGAGCTCGTCGCTATAGTAACCGTCGATTTTGACTATCTGCCTACGATCTGAGAGATATGAATCAAAAAGCTGAAGTTGCATACCACGTACCCCTATCAATTCTAGTTTAGATAGAAGGCAGGGGAGAGGAACGGTATCAAACGCTTTTGCAAGATCAATGAACACTGTGAGGCATTGTTTGCGTTGATTTAGTTTACCAACGATTCCATCTATCAGCTTCAAGGCAGCGTCAGAGGTAGATTTTTTCTTTCTAAACCCAAACTGGTTGGCCGACAGTAAATTATTACTTTCAAGGTATGCGGTAAGCCTGTTATTAATTAGTCGTTCAAAAATCCGTATTTATAGTCCAAGTATTAGGTGGATAGTGAGATGAGAGAAAAAAACTAAGGGTCTGTTTTACAGACTACACCAGAAGGCCAATTCTAGTACTTAAAAAGCCGGCCAACTGCGAGTCGGACTCGCGCACGAAGGGTTCCGTACATTATCTATAAAAATCACGTCTGTTGTATGGGAGCCCCCCTTAAATTTTTATTTTATTTTAATATTATTATTTATTATTAAAGTAAAAATACAACTGAGTATTTTGTGAATATTTCAAGTGCCTACCTGTTGCCATTATTGATAACGAGCATAAAAGGGCAAAAAAATCGCGTTTGTTGTATGGGAGCCCCACTTAAATATTTATTTTATTTTGTTTTTAGTATTTGTTGTTATAGCGGCAATAGAAATACATAATTTGTGAAAATTTCAACTGTCTAGCTATCGCGGTTCTTGAGATACAGCCTGGTGACAGATAGACGGACAGACGGCGAAGTCTTAGTAATAGGGTCCCGTTTTTACCCTTTGGGTACGGAACCCTAAAAACGTCCAAATTCAAATTATATTAGAGGTGTTTTTGACGGTTTAAGACAGAGATCAGACTGAACGTTCTTAAAAATACGGGAATTGCCTCTCAGATAAATAGAGAAAAAATTTAATTGCAATTCTATGACATTAGTTGAAAGATAAGTGAACCGAGATTTACGAAGAAATTTAATCAGGTCATTAGGGTCTATTTTTGGTCAACTATAATTAAAGCTAAACTTTAGAAAAATTTACAATGTTAAAACTGCTCAAAAAATATATTATTCCGACTGTTAAGTCTTCTCGCTCTTAATAACCGACCCTAAATATGTACATACAGATTTTTCCTAACTTTTTCTAGTTGGAATCAAATAGTATTCAGGTTAGTAAAGCCAAGGGATAAACCATCCAAATAAATTAGCTTTAGAATTCAGATATATTGGGAGCAAGCTTGCTATCTCTATTAGTCACCCCGGTGTGACAATTTGGTGAGCCTACGAGTCCACACATGTTCATACCACACGAAAGAGTATTAAATAAGAATAAAAATAAAAGTAATTAATTTCACACAATATCTTTAGCAAAGTGAATTATACTCCCAGGGTTATCTGTATCAATAAATTAACAAGTGCCGAGGCATACACGCGTCAATGTCGCGTCATAGCACTCAGAAAATGACCACTTCATGTACTAACAATAGGAAAACAGGGCCGTCTTTAACATAATATTAGAGGCCCTGGGCACCTAAAGCGCTTATTACACTATCCAATTTTAAATGCTAAGTAGGAAATCGGCAGATGTAATCGCAGTTAGAATAAATTGGATCCAATTTAGTATAAATTGGAGGTCCAACCGCACTACTTCCTAAATTGTATACGATCCTTCTTCACTCCACTCCAATTTAGTGTAGTGTAATCACTATCTTCCGACTTCCTAGTTAGAGTGTTCCTAGTTAGCATTCCTTAAAATTGGATAGTGTAATAAGCTCTTTAGGATCACGGGTGTAGTTAAGAGTAAAAGAGAGAACAAAAGTAAGAGAGAGCAAAATAATTGTTGAATAATCACAATAAATTAATAGATAACTATAATATGATTTGCAACAGTAACTCTAAGCATACACAGGTTAGTGCTTAAAGTTCGCACTACAAATCAATTATTTTGTCATTGAATCGGGTACTAATAATGCGTAGAATGGATGCAAAGAATGTTTTTAGGACAGGCCGGGGCCCGGGGCCCGGGGACCTATCGTGGGGCCCTGGGCAGAGTGCCTAATGGGAAAGAGGGGCCTGTAGGAAAACACTTCGATTGCGAATCAATTTACTTGATTTATAATCATTGGATCGTTAAGGAGTCCATTACAAACTGGTGCACCATGTTTAGTCCACTTCTGAGGGCTTTAAGTCCTTCTTTTTATAAGAAGAAGGGAGTGAAGAAGTCTTCTTGTCTACAGAATGGGCAGACGGCTTGTGCTATTGCTGATCGTTTGGGCTACATTAGTGCGGTTGAGGCGTTGCGGCCAGTGACGGAGAATACGCTTAGCCAAGCTGTGGGTGATACTGGTAAGTTGTTTATTTTATATTATGCCTCTGACGCGGCCACCGTGGCCACCCTGGACCGGAACAGTATAATATTATGTACCGTCGATACCAAAATAAGAAGTTATTTTATTTAGCCATCGAATAATAATTTTAAAAAAATGCCGCAGCCGCTGGTAGAAAGTGTTTAATGCATAAAGTTCGCCTTGTTATTTTTATAACTTGTGCAAAAAGTACATCTCTGTATCTATTGTCCTATCTCAGGTATGCTGGAAGAGATTTCTTATGAAATAAGCATCACCTCTGTACCTATTTTTTCTGTTCTGTTTTTCATTGTCAGTTTATATATGTGTGTACGTAAATGGTAAAATGGCAAAAAGTTTTAATAAATACATAGTAACAGTAGTGGCAGGTTTAGAAATTCTTATGAAATAAGCCGTACCCTTGTACTCAAATTATAATTATGCTGTGTCCGTGAGTATTTTACTGTGTGTACATAAATAATAAAATACATAGTAACAGATGTAGAACTCTGTCATATTCACACACCTGCACCTGCCATCGAAGTTGTCTGGTACAGAGGATGTCTAACGCATTAAGTCCGCCTTTGTACCATTTTATGTGATTATTATATTCTGCGCAAACAAGTGACCATAAATAAATTGTGTGAACACAACAGCAGGCCAATTCTCGTTATTTAAAACGATCAAAATCTAGTCGCAGTCTCATCTCGGCGACAAACAAATGTCAAAAACTTGTCAAAATGTAGGGAAATTTGACGTATTTTTGACAGATTGAGACTGAGATTAGACTGTGAACGTTCTTAAATTTACCAGCATTGCCCCTCAGGTAGGACAATGAAAAATGTATCTGCTTTCTTTCAGTCCATCCAAAGGTTGTAAGAGAACGCATTGTGCGGTAAGACCTGAGACTATTGTACACTATACTCCATTCGGAATAAGATTAGATATTTAAATAATTTTTTACAGTCCGTTCAACCGATTTTGACTTCTATTGCGATGGTGGCATGACAAATGGCAGCTGCAGTAAATAGGTTACGTTATCATGAAGTGCGATTTAGTTCAACAAATTGCAAGTGGGTCATTTCATCATTACTACATTACCCTTATCCCAATTTATTTGGGCTTGGCCCAACATGTCTTTTCTACCATACTAGCGAAATGGCGACTAATATAGAAATATTAGTCGCCATTTCGCTAGTCACCCCAAAAAAACCAACTACCAACCAACCAACTACTACCAACAAATTGGAAGTGGATATGCCCACTTAATCAATGCAACACTCCAGTGACATACTGCAACTACATCTTTGATCTAAATGTGTGCGCCTACGCAGTCACTTGCGCGGCGGATTCGACGATATCCGTCAAAATTTGCGTATTCAAGAATTGGGAGCGTGCCAATTGGGTGCAGGCGTCAAGCTGCATTAATATTTGTATTAAATCCTGCCATTTGAATTATTAATATTTGTTACCTACATTAAAATGAGCTACTAAATGATAAAGAAGGCGGTTGTGTTTGTTTGTACAAAATTTCATATACAATTAATTATAAACGTTTTTAATTAAAATCTTAAAGTTATAAAGCAATTACAAACGTTGGACGGTTTACTTTACAGATTTTCACTTGTTGCTGTAAAACTGTTTGTTGATTGATATGATTTACAAATAAGAAGCGAAATAAATAAAGATTTTTTTAAGGTAAAACAAATATTTGGCGATCTGGATAGATTCCGTCAAAACTGGAAGGAGTGAAGGGCGGCCTTTACCCAGCAGTGGGATAGCGTAGGCTAGTAAAAAAAAAACAATTATTTTATAAATCAAAAAATCAAAACCAAAATTCATTTATTCAAACTAGGCTGAGAATCAACACTTTTCGAACGTCAAAATTACAATAAAAAGACAGTCCCCCAAAAACGCCCGCCCTTCACCACTTCCTAGTGCTATCGCTGGGAAGAAGTGGCTGTTGACTTTGACTTTGACTTTGCAACAAACTCCCCAGCAGCCATAAAACCTATTAAAAACAGGAACAAATCTATATATTTTCGTAACGTAATTTATTGAAACTGAAAACAATCAACATACCTATACAAACTACAGTTGACAAAAACACGGCAAATCTGCGAAACTAACTCGACAGTAACCTGTTTCTGTGAATTACATCATCGATATACATAATATCCCGAAGTATTTGAGTAAGGTCAGCAACATTCAGTTATGTTGTTCATTTTGATACCCGTGTGTCGTATATTGTATCGTACGATTGGATAGTATGTCGTCTCAGTATTTTTGAATTCCTTGAAAAACGGTATTGTTTTTTTACGTGCAGTGGTGGCCTAGTGAAAACGGCCGCGACTTACGAGATGTATGTTGTAAGTTCGAAGCCTAACAGGCACTTTACTTTGTGTAAATTATTTTATCACCACTGCTCTCAAAACGGTGAAGGAAAACACCGTGAGGAAACCGGCATTTACTCGAACGAAAAATTCTAAGACATTTTACATCTACCAACTCGCACTGGGCCCGCGTGGTGGATTACGGCCCACACCATCTCACAGAGAGGAGGCCTGTGAGGCTGTGAACCAGCAGTGGGAACATTATATAAGCTGATTATGCTGTTGTTTTTTAATAAGGTTAAGAATGTAATCAACTCTTCTTGTTCATACATTGTTTGCCCTAAATCCTCCGTGTATAATGTATGTGTTCATAAACACAAGTCTCACATATCCACTAATATCCAGAGCTACTTATCTAAAGAGGCCACAATTTTTGCTCTGTATGGAAATCAAACCTGCGACCCATAGCGTAGAAGCTAGTTCAACCGCTGCGCCAACCGAGCCTTGAATTAAAATCTTGACAATGCTGCTTTACATAACATAATCAGGCTAAGATGATTAAAATGTTTGTGTTGCTGAGTTTCAGGGTAAACAAAATTTGATTTACAAAGTCTTTAATTTTGGAAGATTCAATCATTTCATATTTTTAGAATCTCATTGAAGTTGAAAGTACCTACTAACTCAATTAGTGTGAAGCATTTTTAATCCGTTTCCTTTGATTTCGATGCCTTTGATTTCGATTCCTTTGATTTTCCATTTTATTTATGTACAAATTGAGCAGTGAATAACATAGTTATGATTCCAAATGGGGTATAAGTCTTAATGAGTGGCAAAATATTGCGTGAAGTCAGTATTTTGGATGAATAAAGTCGTTTGAAGTTAATGAGTGATGTGACATTAGTAGGCTGCTTTAAATTGTTTCAAGTCAAACTTGTCACCAATAACGCCACACCTATACCCTTACTCAACTCCTGCGCAAGTAATAGGTAGGTACCTAGTAGTTGACACATTTACTTTATTTCTTTACACCCACAACAACACGTAAAATACATATTATGAAACACTGAGAGTATGACACAAATAATACTACAAAGGAACACAAAATAGGAAAACGATGAAGTCACAGTAAACAAAATATTTAATTTAATGTGCATCGTTCAGTACACAATAAACATGGTACTTTATGGACAGTTGCCTATTCACATTCATAGCTGTATGGCTCATTGTTGCTGTATGTAAAAAGTATAAATAGAAACAATTTATCTAGAACTTGCTTCAATCTGCAACTTTGTTCGCGTGGATGTCGTAAGATACACAATGTACTAAAATCAACAGCCATAATTTTACAAAAAAACCTCGGCCGTCGCCCCGCTGCTTCGCATCGCCCGCCCGCACTGTTAATTGGTTTTCGTTTAGCGTTCTTTCTGACTTTTATTTCATTTTGCTCTACTCCTGAGGGTCGTAGCTTGATATAAAATAGCCTTAAACCTTCCCCAAGAATTAGGCTATCAAATGATTTTTTTTTTCAAAACTGACTGGTAGTTCCAGAGCCTAGCGTGTTCAAACAAAAAAAAAACAAATTCTTCAGCTTTATTACATTAGGTATTCATTTATGTAGATGGCGTCGTTGACAAATACAATATATTGTAAAGTTACAAAAAGTAATAATAAATGCTCACGATAGGCGGATTTATAATATCTAAAAATATAATATATTTTAAACTTTTTGCATATGTTTATCGTTTATCGCTGCGACCTTTTGTAAGGTGGGTTATGTCATCAAGTTAATTTGAGTGCGTGATAAGTTCATCAATTTGTTATACAGTTACAGTATTCTAACACCATTTTAAAGCAATTTTAATAATCTGCTTATAATGTTCCTACTGCTGGGGCACAAGCCTCCTGAGAGAGATCTTGGAGAGAGGGAGTGGGCCGTAATCTACAATCTATATTCGGGCTTAGTGCGGATTGGTGGATGTCATGTCTTCGAATTTTTGGTGTTAGGCCATACCGATGTAGTTACGATGTTTTCCTTCACCGTTTTGAAAGTGATGAAATAATTTACACAAAGTAAAGTGCCTAGCTGCGTTTGAACCTACGACCTACAACTCGTTAGTCGTGGTCGTTACCACTGGGCTACAACTGCTCAGCCATTTTAAAGTGTAGCCTGAATTAATTTGGGCCACCAGGAACAAGAGTTCAGCCAAACTAACGCCTACTGTTTTTTCTCTTATTCTTTCTATAAATAGAAAGAAAGATAATACATTTATTTGGCAAACATGACGCATAAAAAAGAACATAAACACATTAAAAAAATATAACAAGTTGGGGGTAAACATGCATCCACGCGAAACGGCCATCGCTCAGCATAATGCTAAGACCCTATATGAGACCGAAAAAAACCAATGTTTGTCTCGTTTTTCTGCCATCTATTTTTCAAAGTATTCATAAAGGTTGCATTTAAGGTGGATGTTCCAAGGTAGCCCGCGAAATTCAAATTTTCTTACGTTTTTTGCAATTTGCTGGTCAGTACTAAGTTATATGTTGATTAAAATATGATTCGCGGCCGTAACAAATATGTATTTACAGGATTATAATCATTAGAATAAGTAATGCAACTTGTTAAGTTAGCATAATCCTAAAATGTCAAGATTTAATGAAATAGTCATTCAGTAGGATTACTTGATCTTAGAGAGTGTGTTAATGACTTTAATGATTATAATTCTGTAAATACATATTTGTTACGGCCGTGAATCGTATTTTAATCAACGTACAACTTAGTACTGACCAGCAAATTGTAAAAAACGTAAGAAAATTTGAATTTCGCGGGCTTCCTTGGAGCATCCACCTTAAGCACCAAATACGCTATAACCTCTACAATACCTACCTACTTGTCAGTACTTGTTGTACAAACGTATAAAATGCGTCAATACTATTTCTTTACCTACTATAAAAGCCTCTATTCAAAGCCGCATCATTAAATGATAACATCACGTGTGCTCAAGGCCCTGACTTAGTCATGATCCTAAACCTGTGGTGACCAGACGAATTACATTAAAATCGTTACCTACATACATACAATACCATACAACAAATGTAAGTACATGAGATTTTATGACTAACACATAACCGGTATCTTGTTTATATTAATATAAACAGACATATGGGTACGTCATCAGTCTGTCATTACGTGATTATTATTGATGAATACGTTGAGTTTAATAAATGTGAGGAGCTCGTAGTCAAGTAATAACAACCGCATGGATCGATCGATCAGGTTAAGCTATGCTTGCCGCGGTCCGTCTGTGGATGGGTGACCCGTCTTTACAAACATAGACCCCTCCGTGCATCGGAAAGCACGTTAGGCCGTTGGTCCCAAATGTAATTCGTGTATCTTTGTAAGTCGTTACGGGTCGTCAGAAGCCCGAAAGTGTGACAACCAGTCTTACCAAAGGGTTGTTACCCAGTAACTGGCTTGTAGGGGTCAGATAGGCTGTCGCTCCATGTAAAATACTGGTATTCAGCTGCATCCGGTTAGACTAGAAGTCGACCCCAAATATAGTTGGGAAAAGGTTAGGCAAATGATGATACAGATATGTGCACGTCATCATTCTGTCATTAGATGATTATTATTGATTAATTCGTTGAGTATAATAAATGTGTATTGCAGGAAAAGGTACTTGAAAATCAAGGGTTCATTAAATGTTTAAACACTTCCTGAAATTATGTTTTGGGTTTAATTATGCAGTTAGTAGTCGATAAACTGCATTTTATATTAAATATAATGTTTTGTCTGATTATTAGTTTATTATTATTTAATATAATATTTTGCAAGGTCGAATTTTCTGTTTCGGGTAAAAATTTATCTCAAATGTATCCAGGGTTAATCCATGATTTTTGATAGGTATCTGATTAGTCGTCTAAGAGATTGACCAACCAATTGATTGTTTTTGACCAATTTTGCCAAGAGATTGGTCAAAAACTACTATTGGGGAGATTTGTGCCAACTATGAGATATTACAGTTTAAAGGCTGATTTTACCAAACTCGTAAAAATTATATTCTCACGATAAAACTTATTCTAGGTATAAAAGTTTGGTGGATTTCGCCCTTAATAAAAGTAATTGTTATTTGCCAAGGGTTTTCCAATAACCATTCTTGAATCTATAATTGGCTTTCAATTTAAACAACTATACAGTATACTCGACCTTGACCAGTGCAATTGACCTTTTCTCTGCACTGAACTTGAATGGACAACATTCGATGCCAACGTCGTGCGTCGAGAATGGACGCTGCTAAAGCATCGTTTTGTGTACATTCTGTTTGTAAATGACAACGTTTGAGATAAAAACTTGAAATGTTTTGAAAATAATAGAGTTATAGCGTAGCAGCTGGCATCATTTGCGCACTTTATGATCAAGGCAAGATCAAGGTCGATGAGGTTATAAAATCTAGTTTAAAACTTTGTTAGAATGTTCCCCTTATCGTTACTGAGTTGAGACTCGTTAGGTTAGACTTGTAGAAAATGTGGTGCCCGATTCAATTCAAGGTTGTTCCAGTGTCTGCGAGGGTCGGGGGTTGTTCGAAAGAGTTACCGTGGCCTCTGGCACAGGCAACTGAAGGAACACGGATGGGTTTGAGTCAGTAAAAGTCTCAAAGCGGGAGGGCATGTCAGACTTTTACTGATTTCCCACCCAAAAAAATAAAAAGGTTGTTCCAGTGTGCATCTCGACAAAGCTCTCATACACCGTAGAATTTGTTATTATGTATATTTTATTTTAGTTCTTAAGAAAACTTACAGCTGAGATACAGATAGTTGATATGAGGCAGCTAAAGTATTTAGTAGGTACCAACTAACATCGATGGTGGAACCAACATAGAGATATCCTCGAAATGAGGAAAACAAACCTTTCAAAACAGACGGAAGTTCAGGATAGAGGGCTTATTGATTGATTGATTGAACCAACATCGAAAGGATGGGAAGCAACATTGTCATTATTTCAATTTTTATTTTCACTTTTTTTTTGTGTGTTTGTGTGTGTATTTTGTGTGATCAAATCATCATAGCAAACAGAAATCCTTCAGCCAAATGCCAAAGAAGATTTTCCTCTTTGACTCTTCTGTTATTAAGAGGCTCATGTTTAGTTAGGAGTTGCGGTTTGGCTGCTTGCCTTAAATACGTCATAAAACAAGCAAGTACAGACGTCAGCAGGTCAAGCTACCCGAAACTGTCAAATTTTTCCAATCAATCTGGAACCGTAATGCCTTAGAGATAAAGTTGAAAATCTATTAAAGAAATTTGACATTTGAACCTTGATGTGCTGGTGTCTGTACATCACAGAAATAAATCTAACCTTACGTTACCATATAAACAGACTACAATACCGATATTAGTACAGTTTAGCTAGCCTACGAGTGCATCCATTGTAAGCAAATCAACAGATATTTGCCCACAACGATGAGCCTACTATTCCATACATTATTCATACGTGTTCAATCTTTTATTGCAGCTCAATGATGCACCGTATGGGTCGTGTACTCGTTATTTGTCATTGTGGGTTGACCATGAGTTTGGTCCCGAATGAATACTTACAATACTTAGGACACTTGGGTACAATTTACAATGGGTACCGCACAGCACCGCATTGAAACTAAAGTATCGTTCGATAATTAATTTGAATAGCTGGACTCTCTATGGTCAATCAAAAATCAAAATATTTTATTTTAAATAAACCTTACATGGCCAGTTATGAAACGTCAGAAGCTAGGTGCACGGTTCCAATTGGTCGTTTCCTATGGAAAAGAGCAGACAAGAAACTCCACGGTTACTCTTAGTGGTGAGGTACTAAACTGGGCATGCTATCTAGACTAGCAGAAAATATTATCAAGAAGAAAGAAAGAAAATACATTTACATTACATACATTTTTTTATCAATGGCTAATTGACAGTTTTAAATCGTTCAAACACAACGAGTCTTTCGATACTCCACTAAATATTACTGGGGGCTTACCATACCACCAGCTCTTATACCAGGGCAGAAGCAGTGCAGTTCAACTTCTGCCTTACTATTTATGAGCTGGTAGTAAGCCCCCTGAATTGGCAAAGTAAAAACTACTGCCATATTCTAACTTAACTCCTAAAACCGAGAGACTGCAGTCCTTTCACAGATTTTTTACCTCTGATTTTGTGTCACTGTCAAAATCACCGTGATCTTTATTCTGGGTTCAATAAGGTTTCTGTTGGCTTGCTGCCATTGACAAGTCTGTTAAAATGACAGTGATCTTTATTATCGTTGAAATAAGGTTGCTGTTGAGTTGCTGCTGTCAGAGGTAAAATGACTGAACAGACTGTAGTAGTTAACATAGAGCGGCTTCTACTCTATAGTAATCCTTCTGTACAAAACAAATGAACTCACTCAGGCAGCAATAAAATCATATTAAAGTATTTTCAGATAAATCACTGATTTCTCTAGTTACTTTGTTCTATCATGAACAAGGTGCTAAAGGAAGTCGTTCCCCGCTAGGTCAACTATCAGATAGTTAGATCATCCTGCCTGCACCTAGTCTGCGTTCATGCAATAATATTACTGCCGCAATCGTGTAGGCCTAGCCTTACGTCATTGCCAGATATATATTAATTTATCGCGTCGCAATGTTAGGTTATCAGTAGGTATAACTCGTTCATCCGCTGTTGGCCAATGAATTAAAATAATATTGTTGAAGTGAAAAATTCTTTAGCGACGTTGTGCACTTTTGTTGTGATGGGTAAAAAATGTTAAACTCGCGTCAGTACACGTGACTTGATCGAAGATTCGTAAGACGAAGCTCGCGTCAGGACACGTGACCTGATCGAAAATGCGTAAGACGGAGGGAGAGTAGAAATGAATATTGTACAATTCGTGCAAAATTATTCCCTAACCATTCCAAAATATCAAAAATGCACAACTTTAATACTCAAGTTGTCGCTTCTGCTGGCACACCCGGAATGCAACCCGTTGATTTTTTTTTATTATTTCTATATATTTCTGTTATGTAATCACACTTGGTGGGAAAAATCATCATTTAAAACGGAAAACATAACCGCAACTATAAAAGTTTATCTCGGTTAATAACTATGGAGCGACTGCCTATCTGACCTCCACAACCCAGTTACTAGGTAATACGGCTCGGGCTCGGGCTTCTGACTACCCGTAACGACTATAACATTAAAAGCACTGTTAATATGAACACTGTATAAATACTAAAATTATACAAACTAGATGGTTTACGGTTTCACCCGCATACGTCTCGATATTGTAGGAATATCGGGATAAAAACTTTCCTATGTCCTAATTCAGGTGATGGACCTGTGTTAAATTTCATACAAATCTGTTCAGCCATTTTAGCGTGACCGCTTAACATACAAAAAATCAAATCTTTCCTCTTTATAATATTAGTTTGGAAAAAGTGACAACTACTGTTAACATTTCTATTTGGTTGTATATTTTGTATCAATGTTTTGCAGCATTTTCCTGAAGCATGATTCAATATAAATAAAATTTGATGTCAAATATCGAAGAAGTCAGGGCTATCTCTATTGTTCCGACTGCAAAGACGGAATAAAATAAAATTTATATTTAGTTAGATATTATATTCAGACGCGTAGTTACTTGTTCCTACTTCCTCATAAAGGCTCCCGCAGTCAGGCGCGACGCGACTCTAGTAGAACATTTTCTATGAAAACTTCATGGAAATTGATCTACCAGAATCACGTTGCAACGTCGTGTCGCACCTGTCTGCGGATGCCTTAATGATCTTTTGTCTAAAAATATATTATTCTTAAATGTCACCGGTTTCAAGGTTTACGACATTAGATTAGAAGTGATAATAATCACGAATTGACTGCTTCGTTAGTCAAGTGGTCGATAGCTACTGACCGTGAGGTCCTGGGTTGGATTCCTAGGTCGGGAAAAATTATATATTCATTTATAGTTATGTTGGGTTCTTCCATTTGGAGGTTCTCAGTAGCAGCCCGAGTCTGGATTTCTGCCCGGTTGATGGCAATAGGCTCGCCTCCTATTCATCATCATCATCCGAATTTGCCCATTGCCGAGCATAGGCCTCTCTTTTCAATTGCCATTCCCCACGCCCTTGTGCCAGCCTCATCCAGGTTCTACCCATATTGGTAACAATTCCATAGGACTTAAACATAACTGTCTAAATGTGGGTGTACAATAAGGGTACACTTCTGCCTAACCCTTCGGGGATTACAGGTGTGATGTAAACGTATCTAATTTTTTTTTTTACTACTTGTCCGGTTTGGCCTAAAGGTTTCCCCTATTCTCATATCTTATACTATCTGTGCCCCGCAGTTTCACCCGTATAAGTCTCGATCCCGTGGGAATATCGGAATTAAAAGTATCCTATGTGTTATTCTGATATATAAGCTATATTACTGTAAAGTTTCATCAAAATCCGTTCAGTCGTTTTTGCCTGAAAGAGTAACAAACATCCATCCATCCGTACTAACTTTCATGTTTATAATATTATAGTACTTACTCGTAGGAAATAGGATTATCTATACCAATTTAAAAGTGATCGGCATCAGCGTCATCACGAACATCAGCCCTCGCTTTTTCTTAACAATCCTGCCACTACTCATCAGGTAGAACGCCAGACTGTCTGCTAACCTTGAAATAAAAATAAAAGTTAAGTACCTAGGTACGTTTAAGTGGCTTGAGTCAGTCAGTACCTATTTCGTAAAATTGAATATAACGTGCCAGAATCATAAAATAACTTTATAGTTTTGGGACTCACGTCATTTTGGCATGAAAGTACGTGCACTTAATGTCAGGTAAGTAGTAATAAAAAATCAATGAAAACGGGAAAATCATGGAAAAGAAAATTGACATCCTACGTTAATTTGACGTGTTAAATAGTTATTACAGCTGTTAAAGAATGACAGTTCCTTTGTGATTTGAATATAGGAACGGACAATTTAACTTTGTAGGTTTGTTTTTAATTTGCCATTAATGTCCCAAGCTGGGCAAAGGCCTCCCTAATCTCTTTTTAATTTGCCATGAATGTCCCAACGCTGGGCAAAGGCCTCCCTAATCTCTTTTTAATTTGCCATTAATGTCCCAACGCTGGGCAAAGGCCTCCCTAATCTCTTTTTAATTTGCCATTAATGTCCCAACGCTGGGCAAAGGCCTCCCTAATCTCTTTTTAATTTGCCATTAATGTCCCAACGCTGGGCAAACGCCTCCCTAATCTCTTTCCACCTCTCTCTGTCATTATTAATGGCGTCCTGCACATCCCGCCATCTCGATAGTCAACTTGCATTATTTTGTTATTGCTGAATGGACCTCCTCTTGACCTCGCTTAACAATAATTTTCCCCTTTTCCCTTTCTCACATTTGGACCACAGACAATGTAGGCCACAATCATGCTAACCGCAAAGAATATCCACCCCGTCTGTCCCATGACGTAAAACTAAGTTTCAAGCGATTTCAATTCTTCGTGGTACAGCTCCTATACCACGAAGAATTGATATCTCTTGAAAGTTAGTTTGTTTCTTGAGCTAGGGCAAATTTTACCAATGAATCTGAACGCGATCAGCCCATCTAAACTACATTCAAGGGCTGTCAGTGTCAATACTCCACAACAATGATGGAACTCTTCCTGACTAGTTGCCAACAAATTTATACCTTATTGAATTATTATTTCATGACATATCAATCAATAGGGTTATATGAACCAAGAGAGGTTTGTATTGACGATTTTAAAGATTAAAATTCTATTTTAAAAAAACTGTTCCCGCTCACCTAGAGGAGGCTTGTGTTCCAGCAGTGGGACCTTATAGGCTGATAATGTAATTCTATAAATACATACTTGTTACGGTCGCGAATCATATTTTGTTCAACATACAACTTGACACTGAACTGCAAATTGCAAAAAACGTAAGAACATTTGAATTTCGCTTGCCCGTTAATGCCATAATTTGAATAAGCAAACCCGTTACTAGTAAGCGAGCTGGACATGTGCCCAATATCTGTTATGCCAGTATTAATCATCAACATACCCAATCTGAAGCTAATTACATAGTTGAGATTCGTGTTGAATTCTATGTGCATAGCTCGCTGTATTACTACATGACTGTTACTAAATTACCGTAGGCCGATAAAATTTTAGTTTTTCCTAATTTAGTATGTTAATATCGCAACATATAATAAAATAGTATCGAAGAATTTTTGTCTGTTTTTCTGGATGTGTGTTGATTGGCGCAAAAACGAATGCGTGCGGGCTATGCTCGGATTTTCTTTTCTTTGAGGAATGAAGTTATCCGGTAAAGAAATAAAGTTACAGACATAGCTTGCAAGCAAGCAGAAGTGGCAGTGGGCTGGCCATGTTTGTCGAAGGACCGATGGCTGGTGGGGAAGACGAGTCGTGGGGACCGCGTATCGGCAAAAGCTTTATAATGATGACTAAAGAATCCGATGTCTTCGTCTTCCCTACTTAACGCACTTTTGGCAACTTAATTCATTGAACTTTGCAAGTAGAATGACATTGAAAAAGAAAAACTGTCCCAAAACATCCAACGAGATGGTGGCCGTATATCTATTTAATTCTCGTCCCTCGTATGCCCGTGCGCATCTGCGGCACAATCGTTATCTAATCAATGCACAATGCCTGTCACAAGTCAGTGTGCCACTCGCTGGGAACGAGTTCCATTTATAACACTCTCCCTATTTAGTATTTGTAGTTATGTGTGTACTTACATTGTAATGTAGTCAAGTGCATTTGATTGTTGGTATAATACGCAAATGTGCTACGCCCCCAGCCAGGTACACCATTTACGCCCCCAGGCTGGTAGTCACCTTGAAATGCAGGTGTGGCAAATTTGACACAATTTGGGAGAAGCCAACTAATTCCTTAGAAAAGAAAAGAAAATACATTTTATTTGGCACAAACTAAAATACACACAATACACCAGATAACATCAGATAAAACAAACAATAAAATAAAAAAAAGATTAAAAAGCCGGCCAAGTGCGAGTCGGACTCGCGCACGAAGGGTTCCGTACCATTATCTATAAAAATCACGTCGGTTGTATGGGAGCCCCCCTTAAATATTTATTTTATTTTTAGTATTTGTTGTTATAGCGGCAACAGAAATACATAATTTGTGAAAATTTCAACTGTCTAGCTATAGCGGTTCTTGAGATACAGCCTGGTGACAGACAGATGGGACGGACAGACAGTGAAGTCTTAGAATAGGGTTCCGTTTTACCCTTTGGGTACGGAACCCGAATAAAAAGTGTGAGGTCCGATGTAAGAAATTAGCAGGAAAGTGTGCCTCCAGTAATGTCCAAAATTAACCTTTAAGGCTTACGTCACCTGGGCCGCGGATTGTTCGAAAGAGATACCGTGGCCCCTGGCCCAGGCAACTGAGGGACCATGGGTGGGTTTTAGTCAGTAAAAGTCTACACGCCCTCCATCCTCCCGCTCCACCCAGAGCGGGAAAAGTCATTTGAAAAAAAAGGCTTACTTCACCTATGAAATTCGTGCCTGGCCAGTACCTAAGACAATGAAAGAAGAAAACTCTAAATGGTGGCTGTAGACAGTTCCTAGCCATCAACAGGCTCTCGTTCACAACCGAGCAGTAACAAATTCTACTCGTAACATATGTCAACGTACAATAACAAATCAGTTAACGTACAGGCAAACAAAGCCCGGATCCCGCCTACATTGAAGACGTTCCACTTCCGCCTGCGACTGTACCCAGACACATGCCTAACTTTATGATTGTAACTCGTGCCAAGATTCGGACTTTCTTCAAAGTTAGTGTTCACTAGTTGCGCTTTTCGCTTTAGGAAACATTTTGACATACAGTGGCAATGTGAGTTGAACATCGGATAGTCTACATCAAATCAAATCAAAATCGCATCACACACACACACATCTAGATATTAAAATATCAATTCCTTTATTTTTGTGGAAATCTTCTTGGATGTATTCGGTTCTGGGCCAGCACTCTAACTGCGTACACTTTAAATCACAATCTGAATCATTTTGAAGGATATTGCGAATGCATTGCTTTATATGTTCGAAATATTTGTCTGCACAACTACGAAAATAACGCAATGAATGTTGTTGAACTGTCAAATGAAAGCGTAAATTACCCTCAAGAACGCAATTACCCCGCTGGTAGTGTGCTTCTACCTTTGGACAGGGGGTGAAGGTGAGCCCCCTTGTCCTTCTCACAGCACACCTCATACATATTATGTGCCCATATCTCGTTCATTTGAACATGAACCGTTTCCAGTCTTTTGCGACACTCGCAGAAAAAGAGGGGGTGGCTATTTTAACAATACGAAATCACTGAACTGCTCCTACACCCAAGCCTGTTGAAAGGTACGCCAACACAAAACCAACGCCTTCCGGATTTCTCTGCTCTGCTGGTTTCCTTTAGGTCATTGCATTTGTCCTTCTGGCTGATTGCATCCTAATATTTCTATATGTGGGCTGGTATTATCTATGCAGTTTATTGATATGTAGTTCAGTGTTCCCGATCTAGAATTTATGATTGGGCAACATCGCGTGGCGCTTGGTGCCTTGACACTTCATGACCCAATAACAGTTTAAACACATGATTGGTTTTTGGACTGATAACCGTTTCTAATTTTGGTGGGCGCCTAAATTAGAATGAATGAACGAACTAGATATCGTATCATTATACTCTTAAAGCCTGAATACATCCATAGGTTTGCTAAAGGCGGCTACTTTTAAGCAATTATTGAAATGAAATTGTTTATTCTGTAAATAGAATATCAGAATAACGTTTACACGTCGTAATATTAAAAAAAGCTAGTTGAGGTCGGCGTTTCCTATCTGACTACTCTGAGAAAAGGCCGAAACAATCTCAGAGCTCCTAGTCTCTTTTTTTTTTTGAGACAAAATCTTAGTCAGATCATGTGACGACCATGTAGATTGATGTATGAAATGATCTTTTGAGGAAAGTACCACACAGATTCGAGTGGACCAGTCCAGTCAGTGCAAGTGTTTGTCAGTAAATTTGAGGCATAATAAAATTAGTCCCCGAAATCTGGCAACTGCTGGTCACAAAGATTTTGAAATCCTCAGAGGGGGAAATTTCAAGAGAGAGAAAAATATCTTCTTGCGTGAACACATTATAACAAATAAATAAAATATACAAAAAAAACATAAACTACACACTCAATAATCTACTAAACTCGCACTCTGGGGTTCAAATGCGCAAAAGCTGGACATTACTTAAAAATCGCATAGTATTGGGGTACTCTATCTCTAAGTGCTCATACACACGAGCAACACGCGTCGACGACAGAGGCAACTGCAACCGTCGACACCCGACGACAACGTGTCGCTCATGTGTACGGTGCTCAACTACACGAGCAGCAGTTGCCTCTGTCGTAGATGTAATACATTTCCGGGCCGGCTAATCTTGAATTCTTCGAAAACAAAAGAAATACAATTGGATAATTACGGCGAATACGTCATGCGTCCGTAACTCATTCATTTATTTCGGTTTGTTTTCCAAGCGGTTCGCGCCACCCGTCAATCTTAATAGCACCGTCGTCGATTCAACGGTATGTTTGTTTGTCTGAGAAATAGTTTTATGTTCATTTTGTTTCTGATACAAAATAATGATTCCTGAAAAATCAAGCGTTAAGTGTGGTAGATTTCAGTTTAAACTTGCCCCACTTTGAGAGGAATGATTCAAAATCAAAAGTCAAATTATTCAAGCTAGTCAAGCACTTTTCGAAGGTCATAATTACACAAGACAGCCTCCAGTCGCCCGCACTTCACCACGACCTAGTGCTTTAGCTGGGAAGAAGAAGTGGCGCAACAAACTCCCTAGCAGCACAGACTGATGATAAAAGTCTTTCTTAAATACCATTTTGAATTCAAGTCCAAAACAATTTTTGTAGATAATACAACTCAGCCCTTTCTATATTTGGACCGTTTCTTGTCCTCTGCAAAAACTTGCTACATTTTGCAGGTAAACTTCAATATAACCCACTTCTTCACTGAGCTGACCTCCCCGAAAACTCAGCTTTCCAAGTTGGTGCAGCCAAACTTCATAATGGTGATACAAGACTTGGCTGATGATTTTAATATTATGTTGACTTATTATTACATAGAAAAGGATGTAGGGTATCCCAGACCATTAGAATCTTTTAGCTTCGAACGCTGCTGCTCATAAATCATGGACTTTGACACCAACATGGAAAGCGAAGTAGAAATATCCGGCTTTTATTTGTTTTTAAAATAACCGTGAAGCTGGGGCTATCAAAGTACGCCGATGCCGATGGTGTAGCGGGTATACGTCACAGCTTACTTGGCGAAATGCCATTGTTTTCACATTCTAACACGCGGGTCGAGGTGGAAACCGGCATGTGGATTATTTATGAAAATTACTCTCTCGATGGTATTTTTAGAATGTCCTATGACAGGGTGAAGGACTTCTTTGAAGTCTGTTTTTTGTTTTTGTTAGAGTCAGATTTTGACCATGTATATCAATGCTACGTTCCAAAATTGAAATATATTTTCCGGTCAATAAGAAACCGCTAATCTCTGTTATTTTGCTACACTGAAATGACAGCTGCGATCGAAGTATTTTTGGTCAACATGACATTATTTAGTAGCTGTAATTTTTTGGTCAACATGACATTATTTAGTAGCTGTAATTTTGGTCTAGCAAATAAAACAGAAACGATCAAAAGCCATGTTAACTCAAATTAGTTAACATGGCTTTTGACCGTTTCTGTCTCTGTGTTTAGTTCAATAAATCTCAGTGACTGCTGCTTTGCTTTTCATAAGGTTTCTAGTATAATTTGTCTCACAACTTATTTATTTATTTCAAATATTGTTCTAAGAATTTTTATTACTCTCATGTCATCATCATTCATCAATATCATTAGAGCTTTCTTCGAATTCAAATCAGTCATTAACAAATTTGATTATTAACACATAGATGACGGATATAGTCGTCAGTGTATCAAGTATTATTTTGTGAAATGACACTTCACTGCTGTCGTTTAAGAATAGGTTTCCATGAATTAAAGGTGCCATTAGATCATTCTACAAAAATACTACGACGCGTGCATGTATCAATGAATAACAGCTCGCGAAATATCGTGTGATGACGTCATAGACCATAAATTCAGCCAATACTTTGGAACCTATCATTTTGCATTGTTTATATTAAAGTTTTTAACCATAGAGCAAAGAAGGTTGTGCTGTACCATAGATTTGTTTTTCATTCTAGTGGGAATCGAAAATTTTCCCATCATTGTGCCTGGTAGAAATGGAATTCTATCGTTGTATGGCTTTTCAAACTCGTTGATACTGTTTGAAACATCATTATTGTTTGATTCATTAACTTCAAGGTTGGCTTGTTATTCTTATTATTTTTTAGAAATAATTAACGATATGACTGGTTTAGTAGGACTTGTTCATTAAAATATGTTTTTTTATTATTTTCCTGTCGCTCTCCATACTTACATACCTTTTGCTACAAACAATAATAACTCCACTAAACCTCTCTCAGAAATTAACCTATGGAAGTGTAGACTGAAAATTATTAATGTGTTGCACCCAAAATTAGATACATCCCGAAATACCCCAACTCCCAGTCATGATCGAACAATTTACGTAGGAATAGTAGTCTGTGAGAGAGTTCGTGTGCTATGTCTGTTTTTTGCATGCAAACGCACGTGAGACGCCGTCAATGATACAGCGAGCGAACAGTCAACGCGCGACCTCTCGACGCTTATCACGACGCACAACACTACAGCATTCAATTAACCAATCAAGTTAATTCGATTCACATACGACCGGAGGACGACACTACTCGTGCAGCTGGCCAAAAAAAAAACAAAATTTTGAAAAGCCGCGAACTTTATTCAAAGTTTACTTTTCAAAATTGGAGTGCTTATGCTAATTCATGGTGTTCAGTGTTACAGTACGTTGTTAATTTCCGCGAATTTGATGATGTAACTGTGAACTATTTATGGTTCCTTTGTTTCGTGATCAAGCTCAAACAGTGATTTCTTAGAAGAAACTGAAAGTGTTATAGTGACGCGCTAATTGCTGGATCATTTCCTGCTGGTTATTGGTACGTCAACAAATCCTTGTATCATAATATTCATAATCCTTTTAATTGTTAATCATTTTTGTGTGTATATGCAGTGCCGGTGCGTTTGTGGCGAAAAGCCAAAATTTATTATTAAACTCGTAGCAGAAACTGAAGTTTTACTCAGTACGAACGAAACGAAGGCTATTTTCGCGACAGATACACAGGATTTTTTGCTTAATGAGCGTTTCAATTAAACTGATAACGAGACTGGTCTATTAATAGAGAGAATATTGTTATTACAGTTCTGATTAATAAACTAAACTGCTATATATCTATCTGGCTAAGCAGAAAATGACTCATAGATCAATCAATATAACAATATTTAAAACATAAAATAGATTGGCAATTTTATTGTGATGACGATGTGCCAACAATGTTTGCATCGCATTTATTAATTAACACATTTTCCTACAACTGCTAAGTATGTCTAACTAGCTATAGAATGCTAAATTTAGTAGAGTTCACACTTAGGTATTTGCTAGATTATTTTAGGTAAACAAATTGTTATAGATAACCTAGATCTAGCGTGCAACTAAAACTGTTGTTTACCTAAAAAGTATGCGAGATCGACCTTGATCTAGCGCACTCGATCGAGCAGAAAATAGTGTTTATTTTAATATTGCACACCATTGGCAAACGCTCTAGAAAAGGATGTCTGGAGGGATTTGGGGAGGCTTTTGCCCAGCAGTGGGATAGAGAAGACTAACGTAAAAAAATTGGGGTAAACGTGGAAAAATGAAGTTTGCGGGCTGCTTCAAAATACGTAGAAACCAAGTACCAAAGCCAAGTAGGTAGGCCAACCAGCGAACTTTAAGCTTGTTGGATTAATAAAAACGAATACAAAAGACATTTATTACTTACTCCCTAAAATAATTTTGAAGAAATCAATTTGATATAATTTGATACCAATTTTGGTAGCAGTTTCCGTTCAAATTGTCCTCAACCAACTCTGTGTTCTGAATTCCCTGATTTACAACTTCCTGTACGTTTTTACGACCAAATATTATAATATTCCGATTTACAATCATGTTAATGTTCATTATTGTATTTCCTCTTGTTCAACAATAAAATATAGTCTACCATTTTACTTACTTAGGTCAAAATAGCTAACCAAGGAAATTTAAACATGTGGCTATGTTTAAAAAATAATTAAGTCACGTTGAGTATTAGAGACTGCCGCACAGGTATGAATTATAAGTGACGGGGACGGCACTCTACAAAGCAGAACTTTTTCAAAAACTCGATGGGCCATAAAATTGAAACATGCGGCTAAACTAAAAATATCAGCCTTCACTTTACTATGGTTATCATAGCTATTTGATGATGTAATACGGCTAAATTGACCTCCGTCGACGTATGAGTATGAGTTATCTCACGTATAGGAACCAGTTTCTGATGTAGGTTGTACTTGGAGCATAGAATGAAGCGGATATGACAAGCTTTAGCAATACAGCGTAGTGTTTGTTTGGAAGAGTGTAGAATCTCGGATCCAAGAATGCGTGACTTTAAAAGATGGAATATAGACAACATATAACAGGCAACAGCCGATATATTCTGTAAAAATCTAGCCGTGAAAACTTAGGTGAAGTGAGCTGTCAATAGCGTCAGGTGGATTAACCTAAGTTTTGGCCGTGAAATTTTTACAGAATAGGCCAGTTGCTCTATATTGTCTATTCTACAATCGGCTTTACGTGCTTTGAAACTGTCCATATGACCAAAATCGGTCGGCAGGCTATTGTTATTATTCTACAATCGGATAGCACTAACCTCTTTACCAGTCTAATATGCTGATGATACTGATGACTCTACTTTGGTCATCATCATCATTAGTAATTGCTCAGCATTGAATGTTGACTATCTTATGTTATGGTCAGATTATTGATCCATAGTGCTATAGCGAACTGTCATAATACCTACATAGGAAAATAATTATTCAATCATTTAATGTCCCTAGATCTCTCGTCATGGTCCTTGCGGGTTTGAACACGTCATGTTCAAAAGTCCCAACTCAGCCAAACATAAACGGGTAGTCATTGGACTATAGTACCGATATGTGGTAATAGTTCTCGCGTATGGCACCAGGTGGCTCTAATGCAGCGCCATACAAATCAGAGTAAACTCTAACGCGATGATGAAGTTAAAAAAACTCACACTAAGCATACAGGTCATAAACATGACGCTAGCCGGGAACCGTCATAAAATTTATCGATTGTCAACAATAATTTACAGCTTGATATGCATAATAAAATCACCACTTTGGGTATCCCATTAATGGATGACATCGGTGTAAATATCGATATCAGAACCAGTATCTTGATGTGACAAGATACCTCCACCTTTTCTATCATCAAAGCCTGTCCACCTTTATAAAATAAATATGATATCGCAGTATCCAGTACAGCTTAGAAATTACCATACCCGTTGCCCGCTGGAGTATAAATATCGTTTTAAGTTATTTTTAGTTCACCGTTATCGTGGTTTTCTCCCCGATTTAACCCTCAATCAGTTAAGGCTCTAATAATTTTATTATTCTTTATGATTTTAAAGGTGACTGTTGGTTAGAGAGTTGATTTTGTGCGTTTTTTCGCGAATTTTGGGCGGAGCAAGCAATTTGGAAAAGCATACATGGTCTATACGTGCAAAGGTTTTGGAGTGATACTCCAAGTAGCTTGTACGATAGATACTCGTACATGGAAACTCACTCGGAGTAGCTTCTAAGATCTTTGACACCTGCACCAACTGGTGTCCCTATGACCATAGTCATAGGGACACCAGTTGGTAAATACGAAGACATGTGACATCCACATACAAGACCCATAGGTCTTGTATGTGGATGTCACATGTCTTCGTATTTTTGGTTTATTTATTTATTTATTTAAACTTTTCGCACAAAAAGGTACAAAGGCGGACTTAATGCCTTAGGCATTCTCTACCAGTCAACCAAGGGTGGTGAAGAGATTAGATGGCAGGTGCTTTGGTTGAGAGGGACAATAATCCAATAATAGGACATGCCGGTTTCCTCTCGATGTTTTCCTTCCCCGTTTTAAGAGTAGTGGTGATGATAAAACGCTCCTAAAAAGTCCAGTCATCAGAATATGCAGTAGGATTCGACTCCTTGTATACGCTTAAAAAGATATAATGACGATACTGGACAAATTCTCACAAATCATTAAGTAAGTATAGCTGTCTGCAGTAAGGATCGTGTTCAGCCAATGGACGTTGACGGGCTAACGGTTTCATAACATGACCCTGGTGGTCATATTATAACACTTAAATAACTTCGAAGGTATATATGTGTGCTACATAGTATGGCGTACTGTTTACAATAATTTAACAAACAACCACGAAGCCAGGCTTGGCATTGATGACTCAATACCCGACACATAGTTTGACGAATGCAACGTGAATACTAAACGAGGAAAATCTTAGTGTAATGTTAAACATATACTCCTTTTGTTTCTGTAATAGTATGCACTGGATAAGGAAACCTTAGCGGTATTCCTTTAATCTCCGTTGCCAGTTAACGTAGGCTTCTAACGTTAGAAAATTGCACTCATTTGCTTTTCTAATGCTGTTTTTATGTTGTTGTTTTAAACGATCTGCGAAAAAGAAGAGGTTCTCCAAGCGTGTGTATATTTTTTAAAATTTATTTTTTATGTCACCATCATTATTTCCTGAGTTTAGTCCAATTTATTTGCGTTCAGCGCAACATGTTTTTTTTCCATACTTTCTATTACAAAAGGGAGGGAGACTACCGAGATGACGACTAATAGAGCTTAGTAAAATTTCTTGTTTTAACATGAATGATACTTGACAATATATAGCTTCCCATTAGTGTCAGATTTTCGAAAGTGGATCAGTAGTACCGTAGATTACCCGCTACATACAAACTTACATATTTTAGGTACCTCTTTATAATATTAGTATACATATTTAACTTATTTTTCTGCGTACTGTAGAACCTTCTGTTAGGAAAATCTAATTATCGACAACACATAATTTGTCAGATATAAAAGAAACTGCTGTAATTCATTTATAACAGCTTCATAAAGACTTATCTATCTTATCTTCATAACCTATGTTCTCAACTAGAACCTCATTAATACGGTTAATAAATCTTATTTGAATTTCATATCCCATTCCATTTTCATCCAATGGCATGCTCTGCTGAGTGGCAGTGTGAAGCCAACAAAATTGCTGCCGTAATTATTGTAATTGAGAACAATTTTATTTTTTTCCTCTACATAGTTAATCATCTGTTTGGACATAATGGTTTGGCCTGAGGTTTATTATTTTTTTTTCGGTTTATTATGAATCATAGATTTAATAGCTATGCAAAGCCTTGGAAAAAAAATAGTTTTTAATATATAAAAAATGTTTATAGTAAGTAGTAACTACGCTTATAAAAAGATTTTGTTCCGTAAGCGTTTTATTATCCTAATTTTGATTTGATGATCTGGCGGCCTGACATGGTATTGCAAAAACCTTCGATGTAAATGCTCTCAATTATGATTAGGGTGAAGCCTGTTTATCGGAAGATATAGACCGACGTAGAGAGGAATGTTTTGTGGTCAGTTAAACCGCTAGCCTCTGTGACTACCAATAGGTACCTATAGCATAGGGTCCTTCCTGTTTGGAATATGGAACGTAGAGAGCCTTTCACACTACAGAATTTGAAACAGAAGAAACTAATCTCTTCAGGCGCGGATCTAGGTTTTCGCTCAAGGGGAAGCACGTGTTTCTTTGCGGGTGAATGTCTCAAGCCATGAAAGCCCTTATAAAAAAAACCATCGGAACCTATTTTCGTGAAGTCAACAATGGGTCCTTTTCGAGGATGACTACGACTTATATAACTTAGTTACTGTATACTAAGTAAGATTATAAAACTATGTTTATGTCCAATTTAAAGTGTAAGACTCAGTGTGGTCGAAGCCCAGGGGCCCGCACCTGCAACCGTTGCCCCTCCCTGTATCATCGCCTGAATCTCTTTGCCCTTTTCGGAATTTGTTTGAAGTCGGCCTAGGCCCCCATGACTTCTTCATCCATAGGTACATCTTCATCAAACGTAGTCACAGTAGGTAATATTTATAAAACACAAGCAAACATAGGTACGTAATAAATTGTACAATATACTGCCATCTGCCTAGCCTTTTCTCAACTAGGTTAGGGTCGGCTTCTAATCTAACCAGATGCGTTCGAATATTAATCCTAGGTACATTCAGCGAACATCTGGTCTCCACAATCAATGAAACCTCCAGTTATTCGATTTTAGGGCCTCTGACATGTTAACTGAATTCGATAGTTTAAAATGCTACTTGTAAGTGAGAGATCTCGATTTGTCGTCGTCTTTCGTCCAAAAACTGTCAACATATATGACTCTAATCTGCGTGGCTGTTATTTAGCCACAAGCCCTTCAATCAACCACAGTCCACTGCTTGACATAAGCCTCTCCGATCGCACGCCATTACCGAGCCCCTCAACCTGTTCTATTTCTATAAAAACCGACATAAAAGGCCAAAAAATTCTCCAAACGTAAATTATGTATCGTCAATCAGCCGATCCGCACTATCGCATCTATATCAGGATGCATTTTTAATCAAAATGGCTTCCAAAAAGTAGTCACCTTATCGTGAGCAAACACGCCGGCTACCCATTCCCCACCGGTTGACTTTCCAATTAGAGCGTGATAGATAAACACGTAATATATAACCTGTGCTCTTTTCATACCGGTATGGAAATAAATGGTAGGAGATTTATTTTCCATAATTGAACCGTCATAGGACTTAATTGATTTAAATTATCACAAATCACTAAGACGTAGGTCTCGCGCCACACCTGCCTTCGCTCTATCTGCCTTCCGAATCTGACCAGCGGGGTAACAGTAGCAATGGCTTTCCTTTTGACAGTTCAACAACATTAATTGCGTTATTTACGGTTTTGAGCGGAGGTTGGTCGCTTGTGTGTATGCACACTTAAGCTTCGGAAAATTCGTTATAATGACCTTCAAAAGCGCACTAGACCAAAACCTACATCACCGAAAAAATATCAGCATCTGCAAACAAAATAGCATTAAACTTTTTACTTCCGAACAAGCACGCCCTCTACCGTCCACCTACTGAACCTCCCAACAAACATCATGCTTCACTCAACTACCTGGAAGGTCGCCAGAAGATGAACTCATCGCTATTCACGGTTCACGCAACTCCAAAATAATCGCATATCAGTTAACTATTCATAGGTATAATTATTTATTATTCCGCCATTACACCCGTTACGATTAATTTAATGGCTTTTGTAATTAATTGCGTGTTTTTATGAGTCGGCGTTTGTGTTATTGTAGTTTTAGTTTATTGGTAGTGTTAAAATTAAGTACTTTCTTTCCGCTTACTAAGTTGCATTAATGTGGGACAGCCGTATATATAAAATATTCAGCAGTTATGTATTTAACTAGATAGCTTAAGCATAATCAGGCTATAATGTTCCCACTCCTGTGACACAGCCCACCTCTATATGAGTGGGAGTGGGCTATGATCTACCACGCGGGTCCAGAGCAGGTTGGTAGATGTCACGTCTTCAAATTTTTGGTTCTAGGACATGCCGGTTTCCCCACGATGTTTTCCTTCACCGTTTTGAGAGTATTTAACTAGATACTCTTGACTGAATATTTATTCTAAACAGTAAATACAGATTAATTATTAAAATTGTAATTATAGGCATGACGCATTATATTCAGCAAAAAAATAACATCAACTTAAAATTTTTGTTTAGTTCTTCTATCTCGCAACAGATGGCGTTGCCACTACATTAGTACGCCTGACCCAGAAAACTAGCTTCATTGATTAGAACAACTTCCGATTTGATTCGCTCGTTATCTTTTTATTAGTAAAGAAACTCGTAATGTTTTATTAAAATAAAATATTAGTAGTAATTAATATTCATAGTTATAGCTTGGCAAAAAAGAGTAGAAAATAATGGAGGCGCCACTGTGCTGCTCGTATGGCAACCCGCTGCAACCGAATAGCGCACCAACCTAATCTTGATACTTAGCTGATTTTTTTGTTCAATTGGACAAATGTATTCTCTCTTTATGTTACTTTTTCAAATCAGTAAGTATTGTTAAATTTAACAAGGACGTCTTCTCGATACGCAACTGATTACTTTTTACCTAAAAATAAGTATTTTGAGAAATACTCCTGAGTTCAGAACATTTTTTGGAAATAAAAAATAAAAAGACATTGTATAATAATTATTCTTTTATTAGTTTTCATTTAGGTAGAGTTCAAGTCACCAAAGTATCAATTAATCTAGGCGCGCTATACCAGAGTAATACAAACAAAATGTAAACATAACCTATGTGCTCGATGTTTATTGTTTAAAATTTCTACTGATTCCGTATGCAAGCCAATTAAAACAGCTTTGAGTTCATCAATTAACACTTAATTTAACTAAAAACAACAAAACAAACTCTTACATACCTGTCATATCAGCGGTTCTTTGGTAAACATTGTTAAGATCGGAAAGAATAGTTTGGGCCTCATGTTCCGCCAGACATCGCCTGTGCACCTTATAAATAACCTTCCTGCCAGCACTTCGAATGGTTATATTCATTGTTTTTCACTTTTTACGTTTATTAATCACTAATAATCACCGTTGGATGGTCGAAATAAAAATTCTACGAAGTCATGAACTTTGTTTATTATGAAACGTCATTATTTTGGAAATGTTGCCAACAGACAAAAAATTAGTTCCGTTTCTAGACTTTTTTGCCAAGCTGTATCTCAATAATGTTGATGCCCATAGAACCAACTGGAGACAGTTGGTTTTGATACTTACGGAAAATTAAACCTATATTGCCATAAGGATCGTTCTATACTTAATCTTTTCCTTGAGATTTTTACATTACTTTTGATTTTAGTAAATATAGGTAACTAAGTTAGAGCAAAAACAAAAAAACAAAGAAGGGCCCCTAAAAATATTTTTCTCAACATTTTCTGTTTTAAAGTAATGTTTGCACCTATTTTCAAATTTTATTTGTGTTTCAAATTGACGTTATTTCAAATTAAACAAATAGGTATCTACTTTCTTTTAATGGGAATTAAGTTTGTTTCAGAGTGACTAGCACTAGTGAAAAAGTTCTAAAAGTGTTTTAAGTTGTAGCGTAAACTGAACTTTATTGTGTAGGAATTAAAGTTATTTTTTCATAAACCCATATTTATTTACATTTTTGGCGAATGTGTCGTGATTCAAATATATACGTTTTGTTAGCCTATAGTTGTTTAGCCATGTAAATAAATATGTATTTCATAGTTATATCCGTCTTACTATAACCTTAGTGTTTATTTCCGTCCTTTCATGTTCGCCCTCAGCTTAGCTCACCTATTTACATATTGATTGATCATCACTAGGTATGAAATATTAATAGTTTTCCTGTTATTGCTCCTAATAATAGTGATATTTTCCTTGTCAGATACTAAGGTATTTCTTTTGCATAAATAAGTAAACACATTATTTGTGAGCATATTCTCTTATGATATTATTTTTTTATTAATACATGGAATGAAAACAAAAAGAAGGCACGACTAATTAGTATATTCTGCTGAAAATGGGAAATCTAATTCATCTGATAAAATAAAATAAATAATCTTTATTGACATAAAAATATTACAACCATAATATGTGAAACCCCTGACTCCTGTGCTAGGCGAACCTGTGTTACAGGAATCAGTGACCTCCGCCTTAGATCAATACACATTTCAATTTTTATGTAATAAGATACAAATAGTATGTAACACTAATTCATCTGATGGAATAATAATAGTAATTGATTAGGTCTAAAAGTATCCCATCATTAGGGACTGCAAAGGTCGAATAAGTGGTGCCTATACTTGGCTGCACCCAAAAACTTGAAGCATATCCATAACGATTCCAAAATTTTCATATAACCAACCTGAAGGTATTAATCAACTCATCTATCGCAGTCCACTGCTGCATAGGCCTCTTCCATGCAGCACCACAACACAACACCCTGTCCTCCGCCTTCGGCATCCAGCCACCTTTTTAAGGTCGTCTATCCATCTAACTGAAGGTATATCGAATCATATTTCGATGAAGTAGATAGCCTTACTACATGTATTTTACAATAAGTAAAAAAAAACTTGTGGGGTCAGCTAATGTAATTAAAAAACGATGTCAAGTCAGCATAAATAAATAAATAAAGATCAATTTTATTAACTGCCTCACTAGGCCAAGCCTGAACATAAAGCTATAGCCAAGCACGCCCCCTAGTGGCAGCTAAACTAAAGAGCTTAGTTGAGAGACATTAGTACGAGAGGTAGATAATTTAAAAAAAATCATATGGTAAAGTATAAACGATTTGTTAATGTTGTAATGTAGAAGAAATATAATAATTTCATTTATTCAACGTATTTTGTGACTACACAGCCGTGGTAAAAATGTGAACTACACTACATTGATAGTTCTGGCTCGGCGCTACAGATGGCGTTACTAGTAGGTTCATTTGAGTTTGAAAGCTTGTGCTACAATAACATTAAACTGCTTTATTTCATAACGTAACAGTTTATTATTTATTTGTTTTAACAGTTCTAACTGAATTAACAATTCTCATACGCCAAAAGACTGTCGGTAGTTAATTATTTCATGTTTAGTTAGTGAAGTTTGTGCTTATATGCAAAATTTTACTTATAGGAATTATTTATATCTACATTCCATCGTAATCTAAATCTTGGATAATCGCAGGCGTTGCATTTGTTACTATTATAAAGATTTAATAGACCGTACCCATTATTCCCAACAGAAGGTCACGTCCATTATGAAGCATAAACGTTAAAACAACAATGTTGAATATCGTACAATAATGAGTTATACTGTACTACGTTACACTGTTTCGCAACGGTTGCTCAAGTCTACTACGATTATAATATTTATTTACTTTAGCAGATATTTTTAACACAGTTTAGCAGATATTTTTAGGGCACCTACTCGTGCTGCCCTCTCACAGCGTTAGTGGGTACTTATTTTACTATGAGGAATTTGTTATTGTTATGATTCATTGGCTTGTAAGATAATATAGTACCGTATTTAAAACTGTAAGTAGGTTAAGGGCCGGTTTTAACACTTCCGGATAAGTTCCCGTTATATAACTTGGCAGATATTTTTATGTTCAATTTTTATATTTATTTGATGACCTGTCCACAAACTCATACAAAAATCCCATAGAAAAATGACGTTCAGTTGACCCGAAATTTACAATTTTCCAGGAAACTTTTTCAATATTTCTTTCAATAAAAACCAAATTGGGGTTATTACAAGCATTTTAAAACATTAAATAGCCAAATCACTCCAGGCGTTCTCAAGAGATACGCTTACCAACGAACAGCATTTCATTTTTTATTTATATAGATTTCAATTCCCCGTCAGTGGGGCAGAATGGTCTAACAAAAAAAAACATAGTATATAGATTGCTGGCTACCTGGTAATCTACGTTAGCTATTTATTTGCCAAAAATGTAAACAAATATGAGTTTATGGAAAAGTAACTTTAATTCCTACACAATAAAGTTTAGTTTACGCTACAACCTCATACATTTTTATAACTTTTTTAATAGTGCTAGTCACTCTGAAATCAACTTAATGATGATTGGAAAAAAGTTGATTTTTATTTAACTTGCAATAACATCAAATTGAAATAAAGGATACAAATCTATACCTAGATTGCTGGCTACCAAGTAGGTAGGTACTGCGTCATTGCAGTGATGACTTGTTAACTTTGACGTAGGTATTAGAAAATAATTAAACATGGCGTCACTTCAGCAATTACTTGGTACACTTTTATTAATTAATGTTTTCTTTAATGCACGCCCTATTCATATTGACCTAGGTACGAATGAGTCATGGTTCTAAACTTGGAGGTTACCTACAATGATAGAAAATCATCGACAAAAATATTTAGCAGAGATAGAGCCATTAGAAGGCCAATTCCCGTTTTAAAACGTTCTAAATCTACTCGCAATCTCGTCTCGGCGACGATAAATGTCAAAAATTTAGGTAAATTATGTATACAAGTATTTATGACAGATTGAGACTTAGATAGAATGCGAATGTTCTTAAAATTAAGGGAATTTTCCCTCAGATCTTACGGCCTTATTCGGATTAAGGGGGATGCGTTAAGGTAGCCCGCGGAATTCAAATTTTCTTACGTTTTTTTGCAATGATTATACTCGTAATTCTGTAAAGCCATATTTGTTACGGCCGCGAATCATATCAAACTCAAACTCAAAATATTTATTTCAATTAAATCATTACAGACACTTTTGAATTGTCAAGGGGTCGGTCAGTCAGAAAAATGAAGCTAGTTGCCCATTCCAAAGCGTAGGTAGGTACCTATGGAGAAGAACGGACAAGAAACTCCATATTTAGATCAACATACAACCTGATACTGGCGCCAATTATCTTGTTCACAAACTAAACTAAATTTAAGTTCAGTGCGTCTTTTTCTTTCTATTTCATTAAGAAAAGGACAGAAGATAAATATTAGATTAGTCCTGTCAAATTTAGATACTCCATAGCAAGTTTAGACCTGATTAAAAACATGGCTACTAAAAATACGTCAATTTACGTCAGGCGCTGACTAATTGCAAAAATTGTACATACAAGTAAGAAAATTTGAATTTCGCGGGTAACCCTGATGCTTTCGCCTTAAATAAGCAGAAATCATCCTTTCTCATATCCGTTTCGTAACTTCTGCTGATATATTTGATATAATAATAAGTAGGTAAAATGAATACCTTAGTACAATCACTCGACTGGCTTTAGTGAGTTCTTACGTAGCATGTCGTGGGTCCATGAGTGAATAAAAGATGACTGATGAAATGAAATAAACATCTAAACTCCAAAGATAAAAGATAAAAAACAGAAAAAAAATACACGACATCACCATATGAGTAAAGAAACGACATCACCGAATTAAAATCTCCATTTTACACACAAACGTCCTTGCCTCTACAAATATCAACACAATAAAAGCAAATATTCGAGTACAAGAGTAGGTGCGACGATACACAGGTGACGTCACCGGTCCCAGTGGCACGAATCACTGTACACTCAAGAGCAAAAACATGCAGATATACAGTGTTAAATACAGTAGCTATATAGACTTAGTAAAAATAAACAAGTCCTTTTTTTGTAAAGTATCTCCTGTTGTATGTCATTGATAATGATAACATTCTACTTCCTACTATCCTACTAATAATATTATAAACGCAAAAGTTAGTGAGGATAGATGGATGTTTGTTAGTCTTCCACGCAAAAACTACTGAACGGATTTTGATGAAACTTTACAGTAATATAGCTTATACATCAGAATAACACATAAGATACTTTTTATCCCGATATTCCGACGGGATCGACACTTATGCGGGTGAAACCACGGGGTGCTGCTAGTGTTTTTATAATTCGGTCTCTGTGCTGTGGCACTCTTGGACAAACCTCTCCCATTCCTTCTACTCCCCTCGGATGTTGTGCTTATTCTCGCCAACTTTTCAAGCAAAGCATAGGTACTCCTCGGTCCCTCCCGCAACCTATTTCAGGGATTCAGTCGTATGATATAATTCACAAAGTTATGCTTTAGGATAACACAACACAATCAGTCAATTCGATCAATGTTTTTTGAGAAAATCTTTGTTGAATTTCACTGAAAGTACCTATATATGTATATGTATATATTTGCCTTTAACTGTACTTATGTAGCCGTGACATTGAGCACGGAAACGACTACATAACAGACTTTAAGTGACCGTGACAAATATGCTTTTAAACGTGCGCCTACGCAACGCTGTCCTGCGGGTATGTTGAGAGAGTGGGATTTGCATAGCGCATAATGTATGGGTAGATTCTCTCGGTTGTTGTAAAGGTGGTTTCATATTGGCGGATGAGTAGCGTTTGCGATGCGTAGGCTCTAGCAGTCAGTGGTCCAATTATCCAGCGTCTACAAGATTTTAGTCTTCATGATCAGTGAAACATACAAAGTTTCTCCAGTTAATGGTTCTCCATGTTCTATGTTAGAGGGTTTGGTTCCCGCACTTAGTCCTTCAACATTGTGCGTATGGAGGCTCCGGTGGAAGGTTCTAGGAGTAGTAACTTCTGAATAAGATGCGTTGGAGTTGTTCTTGCAGTCACCAGTCCAGAAATACTCTTTCGACATGACATAGTGTTTTATGTTTTTTTTCTGGACATCTATCTTTTCAAGAAGTTTCAGCGGGCTTATGTTGACTTGACTCGTTCAATGAAACAGCTGAAACAACATAACGCACGTTAAATTCTCCAGTCTGAAAGGAACTTGCGCATGTGATTGCGCACGCAACTTCCTCTGCTATGTTATATTAGCATAATACAAACATAAATCTTAGCTAGACTCGCGTAATGTCAATCAGAATGAGTTCCCTGCTATTACTATTAAGATCAAAAGCATGATAATACGGAACCTTGTAAAGGTGCTCGCCTTTGACCAATTTCCGTCATTTTATGTCCTTGACTATAATAATCAACGTGGTTGATGGTACCAAACCATAATAACATATTTTCGGCTTGTTACCATTGTTCGAAAAAAACATCTGACGACCAACCTTTTCGAACAAATGAAACATTACCTACTGAAACATTCTATTTTCATTGTTTTCTCATACATTTATTTTAATGTAGGCGACAGTGTTCTGTTTATTTTATGTTCCAAAGACATGACTTAGGTGATCTTGGACACCTAAGTGCAAATGAAAAACTGCCTCGAAATGTGCTCGAATTAATCTTGGTATAACAGTAGTGACCTAATTAATGGCGGCAAGTCACGAATCCCCTTGACTTTCATAGTTTCGTATAACTACTGAATAGTTATATCTGATGATATCGCCCTTGATACAAAAGCAATAGCCCGCTCTATAATTATACATATAGACGCCTTGGAAAACTATTGATTACCCAACGTTCCGGATATAGATTCTTTGAACAGTACCACTTCAACATTAAAAAAAAATTATTAACAACTACTGTAAGAGCATTCCACTGCTATGAACGCCCTTTTATAAAACTCAAGTGCTTACAAAAACTATGCTAAATTAAAAAGATTTTATCACTAACCAATTCAAATTATAAACAGAACAAATTGCTTCGTAACTGTCAGTATAATTTCACGTTAGGGACACATACCCGAAATATTAATTAGGTGAAATTAACATTACATTTAGGAAGTGACCACACACGGAATATTAATCCATGAATTGGCCTTGATTCCCAATCGGGAGAGTCGATTTGGCGTGAGCTCACGCGCCGCACCTCTAGACGAGCATCGTGCTGCCGACTGCCGTACTGTGCTACTGCTGCGCGGCGCGAATGGTGTTCATTAGACAGACTCAAGCTGCCAGTGTTTCCTTGCCCGCTCGCGTATGCAGTTAGCGTTGCTAGTCTCGCACTAGTTTCCGAACGCGCATCTGTACGACGCGCGCCCTCGCCATATTTGAAAAGAGAACTCGGAAAAGCGCGCGCTTTCCACGCTCGTGATAAATAAAAATGGGTGTCGTAAAACAGCAAAAGAATAAAACGAAAAAAGATGAGAAGAAAGACTTGGCTAACGGAAAGCCGAATGATGTTGGTAAAAAAGTGAAAAAGAAAAAGTTTGTGTCGTGTTTACAGTGCATCAAGCCCGGAAAAGAGGATGGTATATAATTTTCTTATATTTTTGCGTGAAAATTTACGCTAGTCATGATTAATGTACGGAAAACTGGGGTTGCTCAATTCGGACGGTTTATGTTGTTGTAATCCATTTGGTAAGCAGTCAATATTCATGATCCTGTATCCGCTGACTGACATATCTGGTCCATTCTATAGTCTGGTTAATATTAGTGTAATTTTATAATGCTACTTAGAATTAGAGGCTAGTTTTCTTAATTACCTAACCAAAATGTTTTGCACATTTTTAATCTTCCGGTAGGAAACTATCCACAACTCGCTAACCTTCTCACCCTATCTTCAAAAACAAACAAAACTTACACCTCCGCAAAAAAAGTAAATAAACAAAAGAGACAAAAAAAATTGCGGCGCCATGTGTAAGATTAACATAAGGTATATGATTATGATCGGCGAAACAGACTTGCTACGATTACCGTCATAACGACCCACATACCACTGTTTATGTCCCACATATCCAAAGATTTCGTAACGTGACTGGGGAATCAATCTTTTTAAAACTTGGTTTGTTAATAGCACTACTGACATCATCTTACATGACGAACGGTTATTAGCGCAGTATTAAAAGAAAAGAAAGAAGGGAAGATAATACGTCGTCGTGATGATACGTATTTCGGGTTTGTAAAACCTTTCACGATCCTCTTTACTCCATTTTTTGAGTAGATCAGTTATCAATGTTTTGGTAAACACATACCGCGTACAAATGTTGACTAACACATAGTTTGAGATAAAAATGCTAATTGCATAACACCTATTCACAATGGCAACAGCTATCATTTTGACAAATCAACAATGTTGATTGCACAGTATGATTTAAAAGTCTGTCGTCTTTAAAACAAGACTATTATAATTGATGTAACCATTGCCAAAACCTTCATCTTAAATCAAAAACAACAGTAAAGTTTTACAGACTTATTGAAAACCAGATGCAGAATCCTCATAACTTTCATACATTACTAAAACATCGTTTTAATGGTATATCATAAAAGCGGAGGCCCCAAATCTGTCAGTCAAGGTCGCTATAGTGTTTTGGTTTACATCATCATTGCCGGTTTAGGACACAGATGACTGACTATGACTCTGTGGCTACCCTAGACAAAAAGTAGTATCGTTAGAGGATTTAACACGAAGGTTCCACTGCTGAAATTGTCTGTACAAAAAAAGTTGTTGAATATTCATTGTTCTGTCATTTTCGTGGTGTTTCGTTCGTACTATGAGAGCAGGTTATCGCAAAATCTTGAAGATTTCCTACAAAGTGTTAACAGATCTGCGAATAAAATGGAATAATTTACATGGTCTGTTGCGTTGCTTTAGCCAAAAATCCTGTCAGTAAGCGAGCTGTTTGAATAACTGTTCTTAGGATACAATTTTATAACGAATACAAAATAAAATAATAAGCAGGCAACAGTATGAAATCATACTGCACCGCAGCGTGAAAAATCTGAAATTTTAATCTCCATGAAAAAAATGGCCTCTCATTGAATCATGCGCAGAAATAGTTCCATGTACCTACTTAACTCAGCTGTAAGGATGTCTAGTTTAACGCTCATTTACGCAGTTACATAAGTCCATACGATGAGATCATTCCGTATGTAAATGTATTAATCAAACATGATTTAGTTGTGTTTTCAGTCCTAATTACGATGTTAAGACAACACATTACCTATTCGTAAAGTGTATTTTTCCAGCGTGTCTTATTTTGATAAACAAATACGAAACGAAATACATGAGTTTTCCCATAAATGAACGTACGTATGGTATGCTCGGTGATAAATTGCATCTAATCACGAACACAACACGTGAATTTTACAGAAAAGCACCATTGTTGTTTACGAAAATGGAAAAGTAAAAAAAACACACTTTACTCGCGGATAAACCTCCAAAATACTAATGTTAGCCCATAAAGTTAATATTTTGCATGTTGAAAGACATTATGGTGGTGTTTCTGCCATTATTCTAATGGCTTTGGTACACAGTAGCCATGTTTTGTCAAATTCTGTAACCATTGACGAATTACTCAATTGTTTGACACAATCTTGCTGTACTTATAGAGCGATGGACGCAGAAGTGAGGTCATTGTCCAAAACGGACCATAGACTAATTTTCTAGCATTGTTGCAAAACCAAAAATGTTTTTTTGGGTAATGAGTCAAGTTTTGGATGTTTTTCTTTTGTTGTTCTGAATGATGTCAGTTTTATTTACGTGTCTCATAGTCACTTTTTGTCTAAAAATGGTTTTTAGATCTCGTCAATCTTATAAATCTTCGTTTATGTAAATTATAGTGGCAGTAGTATTGAAGGTGCTGAAAAGCAATCTTCATAATTTTCAATAAGCTATGGTATGGGATTATCCACTTGAGCTTTTGGCTAATTGACCTCTCCAATTATATGGGTCTCTGACCTTTCTAATTTGGTTTAAGAATGTAGTATCATTCTGTTTCTCATCCTTTCTTATATGGCACCTAAGTAAAATGAAGAAGCAGGCGTGTAGCATAATTAGCCTATAATGTTCCTACTGCTAGAACACAGGCCTCCTCTCTTAGAGAGTGAGTGGGCTGTAATCTCTACGCGGACCCCGTGCGGGTTGGTAGATGTCACATATCTTCGATTTTTTGGTTCTAGGACATGCCGGTTTTCTCACGAAGTTTTCCTTCACCGTTTCGTTTAGTTTGTGGCAAATGTCAACTCTGTATTTTCGTATATTATTTTCGGGAAACCATCACCTCTATTGTAATCAAAATAAGGTATGACTGTTTCTGCATATTACGTTACTTTTAATCTGGGGACAAACCTGACATCCGAGCTACTGTGACAGGTCACGTGAGCTTTCACGTGACCTGTCACAGTAGCTCGGATGTCAGGTTAATATGCTGCTCATAGGCGACAGCTAACATCCTGTGTCCACTAGGATGTGACCAATGTAAGGCTATGTGATTTACTATAGATAAAAGTCCTATAGTTGCTTTAAAAACCGGAACTTCACTAGAGTTCATTCTTATAACGACATCAATCGATGATGTTATTGACACTTCACCAAAAATGACCTTAATTACGAATTCAACGTAGGTACCTATACTATCATCATCTGCCTAGCCTTTTCCCGATTATGTTGGGGTCGACCTCCAGTCTAACCGGATGCAGTTCAATACCAGTATTTTACATTCAGCGACTGCCTATCTAACCTCAACAACCCAGTTATTGGGTAATACGATACCCCATGGTAAAACTCGTTGTCAGACTTTCGAGCTTCTGATGACTACGTATCTATACTAATATTAAAAATACAAAAGCAACTTTGTCTGCATATTACCATTTCACGCTAAAACCTATCGTTATGAACTTTGTCAGATAGTTTGGAACGTGGAGATAGATTTTGGCTAATTTCATCCTCGATAGTTGTATTAAAAAAATATAGAATACAGAATACACGCAGCTAGTAATTAATATACTAATCGAGAAATAATATGTTAAGCTAAGCTCTGACAAAGCCTTTATAGACTCCACATTTATCATAGATACAAAATATCAACATCATCAATCATTTTTGGCAGGCCCTTTGAATGGCGTCTTCAGGAAATGAGTAGGTATAATATTTTGATAGAAGCGTTCGATTTCGGCCAACATTGTGTATCTTTCCCACTAAAATCGGTTCTCCAATTAGGCAGTATAATCTATACTGCCTAATTGGAGCACCGATTTTAGTGAGTAGAATGACAGAAAAACTCTATGCAAGTGATTTTTACTGTTTTTCTTTACGTTTTATAAGAATTTTTAATTGGAGAACCGATTTTAGTGAGTAGAATGACAGAAAAACTCTATTCAAGTGATTTTTACTGTTTTTCTTTACGTTTTATAAGAATTTTTATTATTTTAAGTAAATATTTTGTTTAGTTTTATCAATACACATATTGTAGGTTAGTATTGTAACCACACATCGCATTAGTTTTATAACTTATATTTAGAAAATGTCGTGGGTTTATAAATTTACTCACTCTGTAAGTAAAATTTTGTGTAATATCGTAATGTGTAACCATTTATTTTTCCAAGGAAATAATATAAAATTTTATGTTTGTAACCTTATACATAATGATATTTGAAAATTATGGGATAGACTACCTAACAGTGGGGCAGTAGACAAATAGTAGAAATAAAATTACCTGTTTCATAAAAAAGTGGTCAAACCGTATGATAGATAAAAATTTTAATTTTTTAATAACCATCGAAAGTGTTTACGCTAAGTGGCATCATGTGCTGGATTCGTGGTTAAAGTTTGCGTCTATGACCCTGACACCCGATAGATTAACAAAATAAGAACCTTATCAGGTATAGGTGCCAAGTAAATCTGCTCCCAGTCACAACAGAAAAACAGCTCATTTAAAACAGACTGCAATGATCACCACCTCATTAATTTAATGACAGTCCTTTTCTGATAACACACAGATAACAATCAGATGTGACAATGGAATAATTTGTGACAATGAAAGGCTATACACATGTCCATCAAGTCCACATGTGTTTTACGATGTAAACAATATAATGCTTTATGTACACGCCTATTATGTCATTATTGTGTATCACGTTTGTGTTATCGTTACATCTATGGTTGCAATCAGTTGGGGTATACAAATCTATTGAATGGTTTTAGGTAATGTCATGTTTGACGGGCGTGACAGTGAGTTGTCGGCATAAGTATTATGGATTTTTTTACTGGTTCCCTCTATTGATACAGTTATTGCCATTGCACGATCAAGTGATTTTTGATATTGAATAGTGTTTATGGTTTGGTTGGTGTAAAGTTTTGGACTAATAAACCTTTTTTCGTTTGTGATAATAAATCTGTCGAGATTCGTAGATACAAATTTAATTAACAAAGTCATGCTGTGTTCTTTCATAAATACAAAAAAGTGCTGCTGTTCGAGAAGCTTCTTGTCCTTTTAAGTGCGTTTCTAAAATACTCCCGATTCTCAACGATTTCGACTATTGTAATCATCATCATCTGCCCAGCCTTTTCCTAACTAAATTGGGGTCGGCTTCCAGTCTAACTGGATGCAGCTGAATACCAGTATTTTACATGGAGCAACAGCCTATCTGACCTCCACAACCCAGTTACTGGGTAATAAGAAACCCCTTAGTAAGACTGGTTGTCAGACTTTCGGGCTTCTGACGACCCGTAACGACTGTTAAAGATCCACGAATGTGCTATTGTAACCATAGATATTTATATTTCTATGATTGCAACCATCCTCAACGTTCATCATGTCAGATCAACGGGTTATAGCATAGCTTGAATACTAGCCCACCTCGGAATGCTTACCGCTCGATAAAGTAACTTTTTACCGCGAATACTTATAAACTCATAACTGTTATAACAGCTTATTACATTGTAGCTTTGCTGCGAATAAAAATAAGTTCTGACTGATACTATTTACGTACAGTATTATAATTAGCCACTACTTGGAAAAATGGATGAAAACATCATTAGGCTAGAATGATGATTGAAACAAAGTCCACTGCGATGTCTGTATGTGTAATTAGTAATTACATGTAGAGAAGACAGTCTTCAAAAAGTGCAATGCAATTACACTATGCATGTCGGTCGAAATCAAATATGAATACTTATGAGTATGAGTGTTGATGGTGATAAGAGTAGGGGAAGACCAAAGAAACGATGGATGGACTGTGTGAATGATGATATGGTTAGAAAGGGGGAGACTGCCGAGATGACGACTGATAGAAGTATGGAAGAAAAAGATATGTTGCGCTGACCCCAAATAAATTGGTTTAGGGGCGGGAGAATGATGATCTGTCAAAATCAAATCTTTTGTGATTATGACAGATCTCTATTTTAGGGTTCCATGCTTGATTTAACGTAAAAGCTAAAATCAAACCTACATAATAATCAAATCAGTCCGATCTTTTACTATTTGTATGAAAAACTACATCCATGCGTTGTTGCATCCATATTTGCATACTGCACGCTCTTGACAATATACTCGCATTTCATCAAGAGTTGACTGATCCCCCTACCGACATTCCCGTCGCTTAATTAATGTTTCCTAACCCAAATAGATGTTAATTAGCGCTCTACTGTTCATTACAGTTGCGTACACCTGATGTTATGCAAGAAATGTTTGATTGGATCAATCTTAGAATGTTTTTGTTGTGGTTCATGCTAAGATGGAAAAAATGAACATCATTTTATTTTATTTATTTATTTAATTAAGGTTCACCAACAGTTGTTACAGACATTATATAGGTATATAGTTATATACAGGTAACTGTCTTAAGTCTAACTGCACAACCAATTACAGGCAAACACCACATGCAAAATGCTCATGTAATTATAAATTCAATCTTATAGAACCCAATGTATTTACTAAAATTCTAGGTTATATTAAATAAAATAAAATAATAATACTAATGGCGTCTGACAAACGTCGATATTGAGTCTGCGTGGACGTCAACCAGGTCGCTGCGTTCGTTTATGAGTTTGCACATGCGGGGTACAGGCGAATTAGCACCAGACACTGTACGGCGAACAGGTGGAGCTAAGGGTGTTATAGGTTTGCGAGGTGGTCTACGGGGTACTCTGAAATTTAACCTACATAACAATTGTGGGCAGTCAATGGCGTTATTGAGCAGTTTATACGCGAATCTCAGATCCAAGAGCTCCCTTCGAGATTCCAGGGTACACATTTTGTAGCAGCCTAGTTTATCAAGGTAGGAGAGATATTTAAATTGCCTTCCCTTTGAGTACCCTAGGTATCGGATAAACCTTTTTTGGATACGTTCTATCCGCAGCGAGTGGGTTGCGTAGTGAGGCCTCCATATCACACTGCAGTATTCGAGGATACTTCTTATAAGGCTATTGTAGAGAACTAATTTAGTATGTGGGCGTTGAAATACCTTTCCATTACGAATGACAAATCCAAGCATACGTTGGGATCGACTGATTATGTTCTCAATATGTGGTACAAATGTTAGTTTTGAGTCCAAGATTACTCCCAGATCTCGTACTACATCCACCTCGCACAAGTTCGCTCCGCATATTTGGTACGCCGAATTCACTGTATTAACTTTCCTAGTGAATTTTATGTGGCTACATTTTGAACTATTCAACGTGATTTTATTCCGATAACACCATGCAGATAATCGATCGATATCTTCTTGCATTAAGTTTACGTCTTGTTGGGACCTAATGGCTCTTGAAATTTTCAGGTCATCCGCAAAAAGGAATATGCTAGTATTGTAAAAGCACGATGTCACATCATTTATAAATATGCTGAATAATACTGGGCCCAGATGAGAACCTTGAGGGACACCCGAGGCAATTGCATACCTGCCTGAACGGAACCCATTGATAACCACATAAAACTCCCGACCAGCTAGATAGGAACCAAACCACTTTAAAAGACTACCGGTGACACCGTACGTAGCTAGTTTTTCAGCAAGCAGTTTATGCGAAACCTTATCAAACGCCTTGCTAAAATCCGTATAAACAGCGTCAACCTGTATACCTTTATCCATGGCTTCGCATGCGGCTTCCACAAAGGGCACCAGATTTGTACTTGTGGATCTGTTCTTTACAAAGCCGTGCTGGTGGTCGCTTAAGAACTTGGAAAAATAGCGTTGAATATGTGGATAAATCAACGACTCCAATATTTTACCGAAAATCGAAAGGATTGATATTGGTCTATAGTTCTTTACGTCACAAGGGTCTCCACTCTTGTAGACCGGTACTACTTTCGCCTGTTTCCACTCTTTAGGGAATTGACCAGATCTAATTGAGGCGCTATATATCTTCGCCAGGGGAACAGCCAGGCTAGGTGTACATTCGGCAATAAACAGTGGCGGTATATCATCTGGACCTGCCCCCTTAGTAATATCAAGGCTTTTTAGTTTCTTTTCAACATTTTCATATTCGATGTCCACGGAAGCTATACTGTCTGACTGTGTGGCTATTGCTTCCAGGTATTCGGAGGCTACATAGTTTTGACCTGAAGACGATGTTGTTTCTTCTTTATAAATGCTGCTATAATTTAAAGCAAATAGCTCACATATTCCCCCTCCATTCGAGGATGTTATCGGACCATTAGTCATTGATGCTGGGTATGAACTTTCTCCACCACGTTTATTCTTGACATATGACCAAAACATTTTGGGACATCTGGCAATAGATTCTTCTGTACTCTCAATGTAACTATTGTAACACTTTTTAGCGTAATTATCACATCTTTTAGAGATTAATTCGCGTGATAGCTTGTCGAGGGGATTCTTGTACTTTTTATACCTAATACGAAGTTTGTTTTTCTCTTTTAATAAATTAAGAAGTTTCTTATCAAACCATATTGGAATACTACTACTTTGCTTTCGGATGATAGGTACATAAGTATTGATAGCTGACCTAATAACGCTGTAGAAAACTTCCACCATTTCGTCAACATTACTGCAACATCCCAGACACTCTTCCCAGTCCTTATCCTTCAAATGCTCGTTTATTGCGTCATAGTCGGCCTTATGAAAGTTTCTTTTTGCAATGCTATTAGATTTTAGTTTTAGTGACTCCGTCAATGTTACTTGTATATCTAATGGAGGATGGTGAGGGTCTATAATACTTAAAGGATCCGCTTCACTAACGCAACAACCTGGAACGTCCACCAATACAACATCCAGTAGTCTATCAACATCCAGTAATCATAGGGAAGTAAGGCAAAAAAAAAATACACCAATATTCTGATGTATTCTGGAAACGTAGTTTTAGAAGGCACGTCTCATTTGCAATTAAAATCGATTCGGGTTTTAGAAAATAACGATACTTATTCTAGCAAAAGGACAAAAAGGTTTTAGACAATAAATCTATAAAATTCGGGTTTATCGTTTACCCAAAATCAAACTTTTTTTTTCGTCATCGAACTCGTTCAATAACATTTAATAGGAACGTAGTTACGAATTTATAGGCTAACGATGACCGGCTTTCCTAATTGGTGTTAATTAATAAAATCATTAAAATCGGTGACATTAGAAGATTGTTTCAATTTTGAAATTATCATATGACAGTTTGTGGTCAAAACCCTTTACAGTTTATTTAAAGGAACGATCGATTGGGGTACCTACTGTTTACGTAACACCTATTGTAAAAATAACCTCTCGTTAACCTATTATTTTACTGGAAGTTCGTGTAGTTCGTGAAAACTTCCGGATTGCGTCATCAAAAAGCTGTAGCCCACTTTCTTCGTTTAAAAAGAAACAGCTTTACCTTCATTGGGTACACGCAAACCTTACATTATTTAATAGCTATTCTGATGACCCTGCCAGGGTAAATCACATCACGCCTGTAAGTCCAAAGGTTACGATCCTAATACGAAACCCCTACTCGTGATAGACCCTAAGACCTCATCAGTCGCTTTTAAGCACTGCAATGCAGTAACAGGTAAACAACGAAATGAACCATACCGTATTGTATAATCTTGCAACATTGTAAAATCAGATCTGAGCAAACTGCAAAAGCGACCTTTTTTATACAGCGATGATGTCAACTGCAGCCGCTCCTTAAGTAAATAACGTCACTCTACATATGTCCTCCCACGCTTCTGCTTACCCCTTATTAGTTGAATGGTTTCTTTTAACGAGAATATTACGCTGATTTGGACGTGGGGTACCTAATGTTTTGAATTGATGCTACGTGCTACGGAATTGTCTTGATTGCTGGGCGGATTATTTTATTGGGTGTTGTAGAGACAAACAACGGAATTATTGTTCTTTGAATCAATCAACTCAGCCTATCCCAGTCCACTGTTGGACAAAGGCTTCTCCATGCTGAGCCCAACACCTTGTTCTCCGCCTTCCGCATCCAGTCTGTCCCACCCAGGCACCTTTTTGAGGTCGTTGGTCCTGGGGGGCGTCTCCTACTACACGGTCTGCACTCCAGGAGTCCTTCGACAAACATGGTCAGCCCACTGCCACTCCAGCTTGCTTACTCTGCAAGCTGAAGGATCCAGTTGCGTTGGGCAGTGTTTGGAAACTATCGTCAAGTCTTCTTGTCCCCAATACCGAAATGTTTGCTTTGAATACATGATGTAAATGTTTAACGACATAAAGACAAAAAAAAAATTGGGTGTATCTCCGAAAACCGAACATAGTTCCCGTGCAATCATTTTTGGTAGGGCTACGGAGGAGCTTCAATTATATGACACAATCGTAACTTAGACGTCATTTTGATAAATGAATATGATGGAAATAGGAATTTTTAAACGTGGATGCAATAAATAATTGTGAGTGTTACATAATCACGGTGCTGTATGAAGTAGTTCAATTTTCGTCTATTCAACCATGGGTTGCATAGCATAGCAGCATTTATCAATCAGTTCTTTGACTTCCATTGAGCTGGCCATGTTTAGCACTGCATGTTAACGAGATATCACGATGATTCATATTTAGCTTAGACTGCTGTTGTTCACATTAATACTGAATACACACTACTATTGTTCCTTTTGCGGCAATGACGCCAATTAACAGTGGTATTGTAATTAAATTCGCAGTTTCTTAGCTATAACTTCAGTAGCTACTATCAATCTAACATTAGTTTTCAAGGCAGCCGTAGATGAACTTCCATTAAAATAATAAACAATAGTTGTGTTGAAGCTATAAACTGCACGATCTCTGCATGATTTAGTTGTGCAATATGTAAACAGATATGTATTTTTACAAGCTTTTATTTAACTTGCGATGTATGTAATTATGTCTGTTCGGGTGGACTCTTGCAACTCAATTTTGAAGCAGATATCTTCAACCGATTGAGCTGAAATTTTGCATGCATGTGTAAATCGGATGACAATGCAAAATTATTATGACATGGAGCTGATCTGATAATGGAACCGGAAGGTGGCCATAGGAATTCGGTAGTTAAACGACACAACCACAAATTATTTTTATTTTATTTTTAGAAAAACAACCTTCATCATCGTCATCATTTCAGCCCGGAATCAGAAGTCCCTCATTCAGAAGGCCAATTCTCGTAATATAAAACGTTCAAACTCTAGTCGCAGTGTCATCTCGGCGACAAACAAATGTCTAAAACTAGTCAAAATGTAGGGAAATTTGAGGTATTTTTGACAGATTGAGACTGAGATCAGACTGTGAACGTTCTTAAAATTACGAGAATGGCCCCTCTGGTGTTTCCCGCGACTTTAACGATAATATCATCAACCAAACAACAAAACAAAACAACTATAAGTAATACCCACATATCGCTACAACTTCTTTTTTTTACATTTTCAATACTTTTAGTCACCTGTACATGTGAGGATCTAATGGCTGCATCAGCGAACGGCAAGAAGAGTAAATTCAGTCATTCTGAAATCATTTTAATTAATAGTTTAGCATAAAGTTGATATTCGTCTATGTAGAAAAAACATAAATTGAAAACAAGGATTACAATAGACTTCAGTGTACAGTCAACTGTTTCCCAAAATAAACTCTATAAAAAAGGTACTCGTTTACGTTAAAACAGCATCTGTTCTTTTGCCTACTTTTAAAAACAGTGCAGTCATTAACCGTGATTAAAACACGCTATAAATAAACCTATCATTTTGTTTTGGCGTGATAAACATTCAGAATGTACACTCCAACTTTCATGAAGAAGTCATGCCAGAAAATGTGTCATCATAACTTTCGGACACAATCAAAATGCAAGGAACCACCTCAATGCCATCTCTGATTACTCATATTTAGATCAACACTATTCTCGTTTTGTGATTCATAAGTATAACAATCGAGATATCCCGGCAGCACTTACTTAGTTATAATGGCGTCGTAAACATGCTAAGTATAAAAACGTCGATTCTAATTATTAGTTGTTACCTCACTAACCTTTTAAAAATAATGATCGCTCTACATTAAGGACGACCTTGTCTTGTCACGTCTATCTACAAATCAGCTACCGTTTCTTTCATTTTAGGTACCGACCATTCGTTTTATTACTCACATCAGCCATATTTTTATACCGGCTTCTGGGTAGGGCCAAGAAATCGGTGGTTTCAACGACCGGGTGGGGCGATCACGAAAGTATTTTACTTAGGAATCGATAAATCTTTGATTACAAACTGCTTTCATTCCGATGATAGATAGAACTTTTAAATGTATTACTCGATAATTCACATTGACCTTAACACTCCTTACGATCGTTACTCGAGCTGAAAGAACGCTAGACATCCATTATGCTAACTGTGTATGATGATCTAATCAAATCTATGCATGAATTGAACATCACTCACGACATTACGATGGACCAAAACTGATTAATGGCCAATGATTGTCAATTGTGCCATAAAGGGTAATAGTTTCGTCATGATGGCCCATCAAAATGTGAAGAGTCAGAAGTCAGGTGATAGAAGAGTCATGGAGTCAATTACTTGGCCCTTGTGCGCTCCCACGCATGCTGAGGAGGCGGTGACATCAGTTGCGCGCGCGCTGTCGCGTGCGGTCAATTGACGGGTTGTGTAATCACCGAATGAGTTATACCTTGCAGACACACGTACCCCATCTTCGGTCCATTGAGATCAAGTCTGTGAGAAGCAACTATCTTTATCGGTAGTCAATGGAATCTAACTGCAATATAAACTGCTACTACCAGCTCATTTCGATAATTTACGACACTACTTGACGTATTTGTACGATTATTTACGAGGCATTTATTGCTATTTAATTTGACATTTCGTAGATTAAACAAACATTAAGATAAACAAAACTCTGAATTGATGCTCTCCGCCCTTTTAATTACGACTGCCATTACAATTAGTTCATGAAGACTATTAATTAGGTACAATATTACTAGTTCCAAGTCATTGCATTAATCCTGTCTGCTTTACATGGTAAATGGCGTCATTAGATGAGTTCTGTATATCAATTATATTGTATTATCAGCTAGTAAAGAGATGGAAAACATACAACGACGTAGAAACATGTTTTAAATCTAATTAGTGCATGCAACACGACACTATATCGCGTCAGCTTCTGGTATGCGATCGTGTCAGGAGTTGTTGTTAGATTTCAAGGTCAGTGTTCCGACTGATGATCCTGCCCTCTGTGTCCAAACAAACATGCAGCAAAATGCTTCTGCGTTGCCACCGATAACGTCGTGGAGGTGGCGATGGCGAAGATGAAGACATGATACTTATAAATTGGGCTAGCGAATGTGGTTGATACACATTGAAAATGTACTCTACTAGAATGGGCAATCTCTGATTTTTTTATTTTAGATGTTGGTAAAAAAGACTCATCTATCTATGCTTACATATTATAAATCCTACTCCTACTAAAAACGTGAAAGTTTGTATGAATGGATGGATGGATGTTTGTTACTTTTTCACGAAAAAACTACTGAACGGATTTGGATGAAATTTGGCACTCAGATGGTTTATAACCAGGATTAACATATAGGATACTTTTTATCCCGATATTCCTACGGGATCGAAACTTATGCGAGTGAAACCGCGGGGCGCAGCTAGTTTTATAATATGTATAAGAATGTAGATGACCGCGTTGTTTTTCTAAACTACGCAACAAATTTTAATGCGGTTTTCATTTAGAGAATTTATTCAGGAAGTTTTATGTGTATAATACAATAATATTAAACTTACATGTAATAAAGAAATCTCGATGTTTTGTCAAGTCGTAAAACCGTGCCAATTAGGGGCAAAATATACAATAAATAATACAAATCTCATGCCGATTTTGGCTAACTTGACTATTTTTTTTTTTTGTTTCCGACGACGTTATAGATAGCGTGTGCTCGGATGTGGCTGATACAGGTAGGTAGCGACGACCCCCTGTCTGCAACATACCAAGATCATGGCCCTATCGTTCAGGCGCGCACGCGTGCTGAATAAATGCCAAATATGAATGGCAATTGATATTATTAGACGATGATGATGTTATGTATCGAAACACGTGAAAATCATTCATGAATTAGGCTACATACTTATGAATTAGGCTATATCTTGCCCCGTATCACAACTATCACTGTATATAATGAAGACAAGTGAATGGCATTTGGATAATAATATAATAATATCCCTGGACATTTCACACAGCGCCATCTGGTCCCAAGCTAAGCAACCTAATGCTTGTGTTATGGTAACAAGATGGCTGATAAACTACTTATATACATTTTTTTTTGTAAATACATACATATTATAGATAGAAAATCACCCAGACTCGGAACAAATACATGTAGGACTTACAAATATTTGTTCTGTGCGGGAATCGAACCCGCGACACGCAGCGCAGCAGTCCGATCGCTCAGCCACTGCGCTAACCGTGTTGTCAATTGGATGGTTTGGCCTGGCTTGGAATTTTCAAAAGCATTTCATACTAAACACATACATAAACTCGCGCCCTCTTCCCATGGGGCAGGCAGAAACTACAGAACATCACCTGCTACGGTCCTTATAGATGTATGTACGAGTACGTTCATACATCTAGTCATACACACACGCCGGTTGCAAGTACTATCCACTTCACCTTTCTGTAAAACATCAATAAAGTCACTAGGTATAACGCCCTTATACGAAACAAGATTTTCATGAAGTACCTTAGCTGAAAATACTGAAAACAATAATATTAGCCATTATCTTAAACCAGCCCCCTAATTGCGTAACACACAATCAATAGTAATCTGAATCATTTTGAAGCAAATTGCTAATCCATTGCTTCATAAATTTGAAAAAATTGTCTGCTCAACACGTACAAAACGCAATGAATGTTGTTGAACTGTCAAAATGAAACCGATTCCGATTAATTGTGTGTTACGCAATCAGGGTGCAGAAGCGTAAAAATGCCTATGAAATAAGTCTTACGACTCGCATGAATGAAGTGTGACCGATGAAATATTACACAGCACTGCACTGCCATAATGACTTATGTAAAACTATAATTTACCCACTCGCTCGTAAAACACGTTGACCTAAAATAAGTTTTCAGGTCGATTTTTATGTTCGTCGTACTCGTTTTTCTAATCGAAATGAGAGTGAGGAGAATCGATCGTGAAATCTTCTTTCAAAATAATTATGATGTTAAATGTGTTGTAAGTACTTATTTCTTTTCATTTCGTAATGGTGTGTAATACAGGCTGGCAAGGACATCGACACGCGAACTGAAACCATGAATTCAGCACATGATTCTAGCCCACGTAGACACATTCCGTCATTTATCAACAAAAAAAAAAAAAACTGCTGTTTAAATGCGATTGTTTAAAAATCTATGCGGTCAAAATGTACGGAAAAACTAATAACCGACCGAAAATTTGCCTGCTCAACAACGTAAATAACGCAATGAATGTTGGGGAACTGCCCCGCGTTGCATAAAAATATTTATCTACTAAGACATTTTAGTAACACCCTAGCATACAGGGATCTCATGAAGTCATGACTGAGCAGCAAAAGGTCTCAGGCCCAGGCACTACTTCCACACTTTCACCTGCAATGAAGTCATCGGTCAAACTACGGGGCAGAATTCAGTGATAATGTGGCAACTGTCACTGACCTTAACTGTACGCCTCTGACAAAATGCAAAGCGGTGCATCGACACGTATTCAATTGTCACCTAACAAACGATAAAGAGAAACACCGCTATACATATAAATTGTCCATTAGGGCTGGACATAAAAATATTTCTATTTTCTATTCATTGGACTGTGAATTTAGGGCATGTGAAAGAAAACAAGTATTTTCCAATGTGGCGTGATAGAGCATTTACCACAAAACCTTTGTTAAATTACCCAAATTATTCTTCGCTGGGATTCATTTAAAGAGCACCCGCATACGACACGTATGCCCGTTTTCACTAACACTACGCGACGCCCAAATTAATGCCTAAATCAAAGCGCGTCGTTGGTGAAAATCTAACAGCTCACTTTTATTAAGGTGCAGCCGCGGCGCTCTGGATGGTCAAAGTAAGCTAGACATCGTTTACTTTACAACTGCAACCCTCCACTAAAATTTCAATACAAACATTTGGAAAGTGTATGGAGGGTCGTCCAGTTTTAAAGTTAACGATCTGTACCGTCCTAGCTCTTAGGTTGCTCTTTTTAATCCCACCATGTCCTACAATTTTTTTTTTAAACTACGAGTAACACACCCGAATCCACGGCCGCTCACTAGTATACAACAAAAAAACAAACAATAACCCGCCTCGATCAACCATATTCATAGTTATCATAGACCTAATGTCGTTTCCAATGATTACGTATGCAAGCAAGCATTGTCAACTCCTGCGCCGAAACCATACATCTATTCTAATGTGGCCACTTCCTTACTCCGGCGCACTTTCTTTGGAAAGTTCTTTGTCCTATGTTTTCCGATACACGTGTCTGATTTGAAGATATTATTATCGTTGTTATGTTAGGTTCCGGTTTTTGTTAAAATTGAGCCTATTATATGTTCGTGTAATGTTTTGTATTGTTTTTGAAAGTGATACGATGAGTGTTTTTGTTTCAAGGCATTGTCCGTGCCTTGGAAAGCACGTTAAGCCGTTGGTCTCGGCTGTCATTCTTCGATCTTTGACGAGTTGTTAGAAGCCCGAAAGTCTGACCAAGGGGTATCGTGTTACACAGTAATTGGGTTGTGAAGGTCAGATAGGCAGTCACTCCTTGTAAAATACTGGTACTCAGCTTCGGCCGGTTAGACTGGAAGCCGATCCCAACACAGTTGGGAAAAAGCTAGACAGATGATGTTGCATTGTCTGTAGCAAAAGGAGCATTATCTTTTAAAATTTGCCATAGCATAATTATTTCGGTAAACAATCCCTAAATACATAAGCAGAAAAATAATCATAAACTCATCTTAACAATTTATTTTTTTGTAATCCACATTCCGTTATTCAATTTATTTTTAAACCTGTATTACCACTGCCACTTTGTCTTTGGCCATTGCTGGGCAAAGGTCTCCCCATTATTTAATAACACAATTAAAATGGTCTATTTTTGTATACTCATTCATCTACATTCTCTACAAAGCGGTATGAATCAGAATCAGAATATTTATTTTATTTACATAAAGGTTTTAGGTTAATTTATATAGGCGCTATGTATTGCCGTGAAGGCGTAAAAATATTGTAGAAAATAAAAGCAAACAATTAATCAAAACAAAAAAAAACTAACAGAAAAAAAAACAAAATTAAATACTTACAAGGAAAACAAAAACTACTTATTTTAAATTAAATTAAATATCTTTAAAAATACATCAAATGTTTATTGGACACGAAATATTAGAAATTATCATTTATAATTATCATTTATCTTCTACAGTATAATAACATTTTTTCAATTAATAACAAGTAGAGACTTTTCTTAAACTTTAATAGGGGCAAATTTTTTATGCAATCGGGTATTTTATTATATATGCAAAATAGTGAACACCTACCAAACAAACAGTAATATGATATCAATGCTGGATACATTCAATAAAACCGCTCATTCACACGACACGAAAACCGTTCAAATCCGTGTCATGACCAGATCTGTTAAAACTAGACGACCTTATAAACAATTTAGCTCAACACATATTAGGATTACCCAATTCACATATTTTTGCCATATGTCTGCGGCGACCACCTACATACAATTTTATGCGGTTAGAAAAACAAACGAGTATCGACTCTGACGTAACCAAAGATCGAGAGAGGGCAAGGGAAGTCATAAGCCATTAAAGCCATCTAATTCTTTTGTGAGGAAAAGATGAATGAAAACGTGGTGATAGACAGAGCTAGTGTGGCAGGTTCTCAGGCTATAGGGGCCTTATGTGACCCCTTAGCCCTTATCCAGGAAGATCCTCATGAAAAGATCCTAGGTATCTAACTCAGGTACAGGCTTGTAAGTACCTGAGTTATACCTTCCTTCCTGAGGTTTGGTCAGTGGACTGTAATAAAGGCAGTCCGTCTCCAGATATGTGTTTATCTGGAAGTTTGAGGGTTGTGCTAGCGTAACTATAATCTGATGAAAGTACAGACGCCAGGACATCAAGCTACTACGATCTGTCAAATTTCTTTAATAGATTTTCAACTTTATCGCTAAAGCATTAAGGTTCAAGGTTGATTGGGAAAATTTGACAGTTTCGGGTAGCTTGATGTGCTGGCGTCTGTACAAAATATTCATTTATTTATTCACCAACAGGATACCCTAAGTAAAAGGAATGGACTGTAAAACAGACTCAATTAAAACACAATAAAAATCACAACCGTTACTTTCTTTACACCTCATAAAACCATAAAGATATTAGAATGAGTTGTAAAAATCAGCTGAACGAAACGGTTGACAATGCTTGCATGCGTCCTGTCGCTATTTATAGTACCATTGTGTTTGGTTAACTGGACTCGATGTAGTAGCATGGGGTTCGAAACTGTACTTAAGTGTAGTGTCATTTTGGTACTAGTTGGTGCTGTTCTTCTTAACTATGAGATCTGGAGTATTCTCTGATTGTTGGATGAGTCTACAAAGGTCATAATCGAATTCTTAGTTCTTAAATATCTGGGTACTATTTATTGAGGTTCGTCTTCCTGAATTTGTACCTTTGCAGGGCATAATACTCATTTCTGAGAGAGAAGGAATTAGCATTGTCCACCGCATGTGGTCACTGCGTATTGGGGAATTTAAACACCAAGTCTGACCAGGATCTAAAACTGCCTTTTGGGATCTAAACCTGATCTCGCAATTTCGCCATGATTTGTTTCTAACTTTTTCTACTAAAATATGTGAAAAAATATACTAATATTATTTCTCTCATTGTTACAGGTGGCTTGGAAGGCAAATACAGAGTAGCGGCACCCGAACTAATGCAGGATACATTCATGAGCGACTCGGAAGACGAGGGAGGTGAGTTATACCTGTCTAGCCACTTACTATTTAGTCTAGACGAAGTAGAACACAGATTAGTGAGCAAATGGAATGACAATGTGCACGCTAGAAGTGGAAAAAACTACTATTACACAGAGTAAATTTACACTGACTGCGGCTGCGGGGTAGTTGGCGAAATAGCGATATCAGCATAGCTATTCACAATCGTTCGATACGCTTCAGTACCGGATCGAACATCAATCAATGTTATCAAAGGAGTCCTCTAAAGGCTGTTCACAAACCCAAAACCCTAAAATTTTGTCAGTTCAAATAAAATCGACGACAGCCATTCTTCCGAAAGCTATTTGTTGTCAGGGGCAAGGCAAATAAGTAATTAAAAATATTTAATTTTCGATACGAGAACCTGTCGAATGGTTGTGAATCGCTATGCAGTACTCCATTTACTCATTATTCTTGCACCCTAATTGCGGGACACACAATCACAATCTGAATAATTTTGAAAGATATTACTAATCCATTGCTTCATATGATCGAAAAACTTGTCTGCTCTACAACGCAAATAACGCAATGAATGTTGTTGAACTGTCAATTTAAAGCCATTGCTACTGTTAGTATGTTACGCAATTACCCCGCTGGTCCTCGCATCTCAAATAAACCCATGCTGAGAATCAAGATAATTGCACAAAAATGTGGGCAACGATACCTACCTGCCTGATGTAATAACGTACTCGTTCATATCTTTCACTGTAAAACATGAGTACGCTAACGTAGTAAAACTTACAGAATCTTTTTATTCATCCACAAAATACAGAAAACTCTTATGAGATGTTTACTTTCCAAGAGTTCTGGAGAATTTTGATTCCAGCGGTTGTTATTGTAAACAAATGCGATCTTGATCATTCTGCATGTTTGCATCGGTTTGAGCAGAATTATAAATAATCTGTGCTACTTAATGCTGTTTATCGATGGTTCTCTGGCGGTAGGAACTTAGTATCAAACTTTATAACGAGATTCAAGGACAAGAATTACGTCGATCGGTCGTGTGGACGTCACAAAAAGCGGTCATATCGAATATGTTGGCCTACTTTTACATGGATTTTCTGAAATCGTGTCTTTCCTTGATAAGATGTGTTTTAAATGTAGTTATGAGATGATGGGTTTGCCCAGTAGTGGGCATAAAGACGCATATGGGCAGTGGTGGCCCAGTGGCAACGGCCGCCACTTACGACCTACATACACGTAGGGAGTGCGAACCCAAGCACAGGGTAGCGGGATCGTCCGAAAGGGTTACCGCTGCCCTGGAACATAAAGGGCTAAGGAAGGAACACGGGTGGGTTTTAGTCAGTAAGAGTCTGACACTCCCTTCTGCTCCACCACGACCCAAGCAGGCACTTTACATTGTGTAAATTATTTCATCACCACTGCTCTCAAACTGGCGAAACCGGCATGTCCTAGGACCAAAAATTCAAAGATCTGTGACATCCGCCAACCCGCGCTGGTGGATAATGGCCCACTCCTTCTCACAGAGAGGAAGCCTGTGTCCCAGCAGTGGGAACATTATAGGCTGATTATGGGCATGATATAACATCATGTATTTTACAGAAAATATTACATGTAATCTTGGGTTTGAAACAGCATCATCATCATCATCTACAGTCCGACTGCAGTACTGCATCCACGTTTGGGCTAAGGCACAGAGTACATTTTTATATAGGGTAGGCTAAGGCCCGTCTTTGTTTATGCCAATCTGAAGCAGCGTATTTATAATAAAAAATCCCTACACAACAGTCACAACCCCGGTCTTTTCTCATGCTAATTTTACTATCCATTGCAGGCGAGGTGGAGTGTCCAATCCAACAGCAGCAACAATACCGCTACATGAACAGCGAAGCTGGCACCCTACACCGAGCCAAGCCGCTGGAGGACACCGTGACAGATGGACACCTGTGGCCCAGCAACAATGACCGGAAGGTGGCTACCATCGACCGACAGCCGCTTGACATCGGGTAAGCTAAACGGGACTCTACCTCTTAAACTTAGAGTTTCTTTTTGAATATATTTAGGAAAAGTCTGGCATACATTCCTTTACAGCAATTGTGTTCTGCCAGTTGCCATATCCCAGTAATTTTTGTAAAGTTTTAAGCAACACAAAGTAAAGGAATTCAATTCTATCTCTTTGCCTTTAATTTTTATTTGAAGTCACCAGTTTTAAATAAATTATTTTTAATAATATGGCTTATGACTTTTTTTTTGGGTTGGATTTCATCAAATTACTTATCCCGCTCTGAGCGGAGCGGGAGGGCGTGTCAGACTTTTATTGACTAAAACCCACCCGTGGTTCTTCAGTTGCGTGTGTCACGGGCCACAGTATTTCTTTCGAACAACCCGCGGCCGTGGCAGATAGCTTATGATCTTATCTCATTTACTTACACTTGTCTTGTGGCAGACAGCAGTTCCGCATCGACTTGAATTGAACTGAGCTACAATGAGAATCTATGAAAGTTCCTTTAGTTAAGTTACATTTTTTTGCCACGTGACCTTCCTATATGAGTATTGTTATGTTTGTCCCCAGTTTCCTGGTCTCGTTCGTGGTGGACGCGCGCGGCGGCGCCATGAAGGCCAAGCGGCGCGGCGGCGTGCGCGTCATCGTGCCGGCCGCCGCGTGCGCCGCGCCCACGCGCGTCACGTGCCGCGCGGCCACGCGCCGGGCCCCGGCCGCCGCGCCGCCGCCGCTCATGGAGGGCGAGGCCTTAGCGTCCAGGCTGCTGGAGTTGCAGCCACAGGGGGCCAAGTTTTTGGCGTGAGTATTTAATATCCACTTTAAGAACTGATAGAAAATAGCGGTTTTTGAGATGTTATGTTTTATCTTCTCTGCTTCTGAAAGCCAGATCATGGAAAAAGTCAGATAGTGAACTTGTTGTCGAATCTCATTTGGAATTTTGACCATATTATGTTGGCATGAACTATGGCAAATGTTCAATTGAGTCAGTCGGCTTTCAAAAATCGGAGGTAATATTGCAATCGAATCAAAAGTTATATTTACTTGATTTCATGATCTAATTCGATGATTTTAGTTGTATGAGTTTCGATTCGATCTAAGATCATGTTGTTAGAGCGAAATTAATATTTCACTGAATAATGTTTATTCTTCGTCCATGCCAGCGAGACTGGATAATGAATGTATTATATTCCTTTACAGTCCAGTAGTAATCGAGGTGCCAATCTTCACATCGTCATGCCGCGAGCGTGAGATAGTTATACTGCGCTCCGACACCGGTGAGACCTGGCAGGACCACTACCTACACAACAACGACAACCCGCTTATACAGGTCAGTATTCACCGATACAGATAATTAAAATTGATGTGTCTGTTTGTAATGTCAAAATAACAGCTTTTTACTAAATGCTTCTGAAAGTTATAACAAAACAACAATATTTAAATTTTTAGAACAATAAGTAAGGTTCCGCTCAAAAATTTAAAACCCATGAAATCCACATCCAGGCAAAATTTTGAGTCATAACATCGCTTTTCAGACAGCAATCTTGTAAAAAGTCATGGTCATAACATACCACCACCTCTAATAGGATTATTTTCGCGAGTATTGAACACATCAATACTTGGACAAGTCAAGATCTTTCAAAAAAGTTGGAAGCATCTTTGTTGCCATTTAAACCCTTGAAAGCATTCACTGCTTGTTAGCCGCGTTTTTAACTAAAATTATTGCTGATTTTGTGACTTACTTAAACCAATTTTCTTATGTTTCCAGGAGGCCCTCCAACGTGAACGTCAAGAATACGGCGGCAATGAAACAGTCGGCGAGAATGGAGAACGTGTGACCCGCATCATAACTTGTGACTTCCCCCACTACCTGGCCTGCGTGTCGCGCGTGCGTCAAGAAGTACACATCATCGGCCCTGAGGGCGGCACCATCTCCAGTGCCCATATTCCGCAGGTATAAATAAATAACAAGAAAAAAACATTTATTTTGTTACTCATTATCTTTAATTTGTAAACCAACCTTTGTCGAGAAAATTACTTCAATCACATTCGAAATCAGACATTGGTCCCAAACAAAGACTCCTTAGATTCAGCCCATGCATCCAAATTTTCAATATAATTCAATTTTATCTCGTGGATCCACGCGAGACACGGTCGCTTTTTATTGTTTTGTGTAAAAGCGGCTGTTCAGCTTGTCGTGATTAGTAAGCACTGTGTTCGCGCAGGTGCAAGCGCAGTTCCCGGCGGCCGCGCTCACCAAGCGCATCCGCGTGGGGCTGCAGGCGCACGCGGCGGGCGCCGAGCTGTGCCGCCGCGTGCTGCCGCGCCACGCCGCCGTGTCGCCCGTGCTCACCGTGGAGCCGCGCCGCCGCAAGTTCCATCGCTCCATCACGCTCACGGCGCCGCTGCCTGCTATACATGTAACTACAGCTTTAACTGACCGTCTTACTGACAAACTCAAAAAAAATTACGTTTCCGCTAACACTCGATGTCCCAGATAAAGCCGCGTAAACTGCGGCACATCGAGTGTTGGACAAATTACGTGTAAACTGCTGCGATTTTCTGTTGATAAATCATTGAAACAATCCGGATTGTTTGAGTGATTTATCAACGGAAAATTGCAGCAGTTTACGCGCGCTTGACAATTTGTCACATTAATTTTTCCATATTTTTCATTCTAGAAACTGGCCCAAGTCTCAAAGGCATCTCACTCAAAATATTGCAGTGTTTAAATTTTTTCTTTCTACTGATTTTTCCTTGCTCAATAGTACTAAAAAGCATTTTTTGTATTACTCAATTAATATTAGAATTTTAAAACAATGCTACCGTGGCAATTTTGTCTCTCTTTTGGTGGCGAATGTCCCATTTTATTGCCTACACAATATCAAATTATTTGTCTGTCTTTTACAGGGTGGTACAGAGAAGCCGTCGACATCCAACCTCCGCCTCCTGTGCTCCATCATGGGTGGCCAGGCGCGCGCCGTGTGGGAGGACGTGACCGGCTCTACTCCACTCACCGTCACTGACGACTGTGCTTCCTTCACCACTACTGTTTCTGCCAGGTAAGCTCTTGGAACCAAAATCTGCACAAAATATTTTTTACCTTGTAAAATCTTTTAAAAGTCTATGCAAATCCTTCTTTCCATTCGATTTTATTTCCACTTAGGGCTGATTTTATCAAAGTCAGATATCTTTTATCCGTGGAATAAAATTTATGTCTGACAGTTCTAGTGTGGAAAAACTGTCAAAAATTAAATATCTATTCTCAGGATAAAACTTATTCTAGGTACAAAAGTTTGATGAAATTCACTCTTAAACGAATGTCAGTTTTAATCTAGGGTAAATTAGTTGTTTTTAGAATTTCTAGTACTATTGGAAAAGTCATAAAAAATGTCGAGGTTGTTGCGCGAATTGAACTTTATGTGTGGGTATTAAAGTAGTTTATCCAAAAACGCATATTTGTTTATATGTTTTGAAACTAAATCGCCAACGCATGAACATAAAGTGCCTTCTGGGAAAAATGTCTTTAACACCGGAAGCTCTAAGATCTCCAGTAAAAGGCGCATCTTTTGCAACTGCGTCTCAAAACCACCATTTTGTTTCAGATTCTGGATGATGAACTGTCAAAACGTCAGCGATGCCACCAAACTGGCGACGGAACTTTACAGGTAAACTTTATCCTACTAATATTATAAACGCGAAAGTTTGTGAGTATGGATGGATGGACGGATTTTTGTTACTCTTTCACGCAAAAACTGCTGAATGGATTTTGATGAAACTTTACAGTAGTATATAGCATAAACATCAGAATAACACATAGGATGCTTTTTATCCCGATACTCTTACGGGATCAACACTTATGCGGGTGAAACCGCGGGGCGCAGCTAGTAATATTGTAAACGCGAAAGCTTGTAAGGATGGATAGATGGACGGATGTTTGTTACTCTTTCACGCAAAAGCTACTGAATGGATTTTGATGAAACTTTACAGTAATATAGCTTATACATCAGAATAACACATAGGATACTTTTTATCCCGATATTCCCACGCGGTCGACACTTACGGGTGAAACTGCAGGGCGCTGCTAATAAAATAATATTTAAGTGTAATATGTGATACTGGCAAATGATTATTTATTAAACTTGAATACCCAATTTTAGATAATTTAAATGTATTGCCTTGTTATCGTCGTTATTGTAATCAACTATTCACTTAAGAGTTGGTAGTTACGTATGTAGTCTAAGTTGATTTCCGATTGACCGTTAGTAATAAAAAGACCCCAAAACTTCGTTCGCAATGGCATTTGAACTTTGACTAGTTAACATTGAGTTTGTTTTCCAAAACTTGATTATTATGTCAGTTTCTGAATGCAAATAAAGCAACTTGTTTTTGAAGTAAAAGCAACTTGTTTTTTAAGTAAAAGCAACTCGTTTATCGAAACGTGACTTCGTCATCAGTCGTTATTAATTATATGTCCACAACTGTAGTTATTTATTTGTAATTCCTTTGTTTAACAGAGAGATGCTGCTCGTACCATTTGAAGTCCGCATCGTAGTGTTGGGCAAGCGGCTGGACGCATTGGAGGGACGCCTGCTGGTCATGTACATCACCGACAGATACGCCTACGAGACATTACTGCAACAGGTACGTTATATACTGATGAATAATCATAATAACTTCAATATATTTGGCGTCGAGAAGCGGTGAACAGCGTAATTTCGACTAAAATCGCTAAACTGACTCTTGTAACGAGTACCTACAAACCAGTGACAGATGTGAACCTTATTACAATTTTATATTTTTCCTCTTTTTAGGAACACTACACAGAGGTGGCACACTCGACCTCGGTCCGGTTCTTAGACGGCAAGGATGTGTACCTGGAGTTCTCCGGAAACCTCGTCCCGGTCACCAAGTCTGGCAGCCAGCCCATGCTTACTTTTGAGGTAACATTGCAATCACATGTACAGACGCCAGCACATCATCAAGCAATAAGCTACTACAATCTGTCAAATTTCTTTAATAGATTTTCAACTTTATCGCTAGAACATTAAGGTTCAAGATTGATTGGGAAAATTTGTCATTTTCGGGTAGGTTGACCTGCTGGCGTCTGTACCGTCTTTATATATATCTACTATTTTTGCCTTAACATTAATAGACAAATAAAAACTTAGTAGTCATTGTAATATCGTTACGGTCATTAGCCTATTATAAATAAAACAAGAATATTTATTCTAAGACAAAGGATCCATAGTGATGTTAAGAAGACTTAAGTATATACACGAAATTTTAAGTTCATCAGATAACTTGAAGCTGTAAACGCCTATGCATTCCACAACTTTCCTCGACAAATCCTTAAGACTGCTTTCGCACTAAGGCGACTTCAGCAGTGCGACAGCCGAGCGACCTTCGCTCAGTCAGAATTTCATATTATAGACAGAAGCGCTGCGGCCTCCGCGTGCGCTCAGTCGGTGATGAGTCAGTGTTGCAAGCGCACTTGGTTATAGACTGCGCAATGAGCGAGTTTGACACCTTCCGTCCTCGGCGTCGAGGCTGGCAGCGACGATACCATGTCCGCCCCGACCCTTGCTCGAGCCAGCCCGCGCCGCTAAGCCTGTAGTTTTAAATTCGTCCCTAAATAATTCTGATCCTTACTGTCCCTTGCTGCCCTCTCCCAGCGACGCCCTAAGCCGAGGTCCGAACCCCACAGGAAGTGCCCTTAGCGTGCAGTCGCTTAGTTTTTTAAGTTTTTTAAGCCTAATTTATTGAGGCGTCCACAGGCAAGCCTCGTTAAGCAAACGACAACCTCATAGGTTGAACTGCGAGATGCCATTGACAAAAAAAAAGAGTTTGACACCGTACAGTTATATGTAATCTGCGGCGCGGCAGCCGCGCTATCTGCGCTGCTATCGCGCGGCTGTTCTTATAATGTGAAGGCATCTGCTTCTGCCGCAATACTATCGTGCTTCTAACGTCCTAATGTGAATGCGGCCTTACTGTCCAGGCCGCTCGTTTGTGGAATGCACAGCCGGTTGAGATAAAACGCGCGCAGTCGTTATTTATGTTTAAAAGGCTCGTAAAAGAACATTACTTGTCATTGCGATCTTGTTCTCGGAACTGTAATTATCTATAGTCTTCATTTATTTTCGTTGCTTATATTTATTTGGTACTAATTTTTGCACCAACGACAACCCAATTTTATGTCCAGGCAAATCCTTGTCCATTCCAAGGTCGCCTGGAAGAGATCTCAGAATGCGATAAGGCCGCACCTTATATATTTTTAGGTTTCGATCATTTTTTTTTTTCTTTGTTTATCATTTTGTGGTGTATAATAAAGTATATATAAATAAATAAATAAATGTTAGTACTGGAACAAAAAAATAATTAAGTAACAGCTGCAGGTCTGATACGAGTGATAAATCCATTAAAAGTTGCACCTGTCATCATATCTGACCAGGTCAAGGCATTGTCCTATACTGGATAGGACAATTTCTTGGCGTGGTCAGATAGGGAAAAAACAATCCCACAACGAATTTAAAAAAACTACGAAAAAAACACTTAAAGAAGGGTCTTATGCTATGTATATGCGAGTTCTAAACGCATCCTTTGGCGACCAAGAACCGCCATAAACTGACAATCCTGCTATTGTTTTAGGCGTTCAAAGACAACCGAGTTGAATTCACAGTGCGTGTGAAGCACCATGAGGAGAATCCATCTGGCAGGATCTACTTCATGAACGAACCCAAGGTAAGAAGACAAAAAATAATTGCTTTTAATAGGATTCACGCAACTTTACCGCAAACAGTTTGTTATGAAAAAAATGAGAGAAAATAAAAGTCCTATTAAAAAAACAATAAACCATTACAAATGAAACAACGCACATTGGGACAAACATTAAAAATCTTCAGTATTTTTTTTTGGTGGAGCCCAAAAGGAGCCCGTAATGTTTTGACATATCTGTTTTTCTCTTTGTAAAACAGTGTTCACTACGAAATTATATATTGAAGCATTTGTATAATATTTTAGGTACCTAAAGGAGAACAGTCTCAAACCCCAGCGTGTGTACTCGACGTGGAACTGCCTGATCGTATCGCGCCGCGCGCCGGCAAGAGTCAAGTTGACTACCTCAACTTGGACCAGTCTGGTAAGCACTATCATAATATTATAGCAACAGTTATGTTGTAATTTGAGGAATGTTGTAAAAAAGTCATTTATTCAAATTAGGCTGAGAATCGGCCTTTTTCGGACGTCAAAACTACAACGCCACCCCTTCATCACTTCCTAGTGCCTTTGTTGGGAAGAAGGGCCGCAACAAACTCCCCAGCAGCACAGCTGTCTGTTCTGTGCTGTGTAATTTAAAATAGGAATATAAGTTTGTAATAGGAATGTAATGAGGGCCCCAATTGATCCCCGATTGATCTATACCAATCCTGTTTAAAGTGTAATAGAAATTTAAAAAATACGCGGAATGAAATTGGCACTCTAGTCTGTACCTAAGTTCCGAGTCATTTTGTAAAATGTGCCAGTATCGATGGGGCTCATCGCAATCGCTTCTAAGAACTTCGACACGTAACTCATTTAAACGGTTCAATGCCGTAATTACAGAAACAATTAAAAAGCCATGTCTTCCGTGGATCCACGTTCCTTTTCGCATAGGAAGGGTTAAACAGTGTAGATTACACACAAAAGTCTACCTGATGACAACTTTCTACAAATAACTTTTACTAGGACATTCAAGCGTTGCCAATAACAACCTGAAAGCCAATCCCCGTAACTAAAAACGTTCAAAATCTAGTCGCAATCTCATCTCAGCGACAATGAATGTCAAAAATGTAGGGAAATTATATAGGTATTTTTGACAGATTGAGACTGAGATCAGACTGTGAACGTTCTTCAAATTACTAGAATTGCCCCTTTGATAAAACATATATTTAAACAACCAGACATCTAGGGATTACTTAACTTTAAATGTTCTCCGTAGGTTTCGACGCGTTGAAGGACGAGCTTAGCTTCCACTGGGGCGGCGACCACAACAACAGCGTGGGCCCTATCTCTCTGCCCTACGCGCATGACCGACAGATCAACGGGCATGTAAGTACATACCTAATCAGTCATACATACCTACGATACTTTAGCGAATGTACTATAGTATTTTTATCTCACAAAGCGACACGCGCTTTACTTGTGGATCCCAAGTGTTCAAACACGTATGTATTTACTCAAACAAATATTTGTGCGACAAGTTTAATGTTAAGGTCTAAGGTAAGATTAAAATTTTATTTTCATTTTTAGGACAAAATCATAACAAATGGCGACGTGAAATACCCGACGAAAGAAACCGAAGACAGCAAAGATACTAAACCACAAGGTAATACTCAAATAAATATAATTAACTCTTACAAACAATGGTACAAGTAAATAAATTAGAATATTAAATTGATTCTTGTAATTCCAGTAAACGGCGACACTCTTCACGTAGACTCTAACAAAACTAAAGCGACCTTCGATTCTGACGAAGACAAGACTCCGATGAATACCCTCGAGAAAGGCAAGAAGAAGCCAGAAGGAGGAGTAGGCTTCCTCGGAGGTCTTGCTGATAAAGTCAAGAATGTATTCGGACATAGTGAGGACAAGGAGGAAGAAAAGGAGTCCTCCCCCAAGCCTCAGCCTAAACCCAGAGAATCGACAGAAAAAGATTCTAAAGATACAAAAGAAAAAGATTCCAAAGATACAAAAGAAAAAGAAAAATCACCCCCTAAACCCGCCCCCAGACTCATCACCGAAGACTTACTAGGCAAAGTCGATGATATGTTCAAGGATCTTAAAACTAAACCTCATTTGAAAGAAGATGAGGACCCAAGCAACCAAGTTTACTCAACCAAACTGGTTGTCGACGAAGAAACCCCTAAACCAGTCGACGAAGAAGATCTATACGAGCAATATAAAATGATGCAACCAGTCGACACACCCCTGTGTAACAAAAAATCTGATCCTTTCCAATTCTACGTCGGATGCTGTGAAGGAAAGTATAAGAAGGGTCAAAAGCACCGACATGATGAAACTTCTAACTTAGTTGATAGAATAGAAACTGTCCATTTCGCCGCCCATGAAATGCCTGATAATGTTCATGGAGATTTGGCAGAAGGCTTATGTATTATTGAAGAAGAGAAGGATAAAATTAAACAAAAGACTGGCTCAGTAGCTGATGATCTGATTGGTGATTACGAAAAGGCGAAATCTGATGCCCAAGATAAGGTACATGAATTGGAAGATGGTGCCCGTGGCAAGTTAAATGATATTTCAGAATCTGCGGAGAAACTTAAAGATGGTGTTAATGATAAAGCTAACAATTTGAAGAATAATATTTCCTCAGAAGTTGACGATGCTAAGTCTTCAGCTGATGATGTTGTTGATAACTGGATACATAAAGCAGGAGTAGTCAAAGATGACGTCAACAGCAAAGCGATGGCACTTAACTTCGCTGCCATGGAAAGGGCTGAAGAATTGAAACTCAGAGGAAACGAGAAAGTAAACCAAGTTGGAAATGCAGCTGAAAGTGCTGCTAATAACATTAAGAATAAGGCTCAAGATGGCGCGAATGCTGTCTCAGAAGCAGTACATGAGGTTAAAGAAAATCTCAGCAATAAGGCTCAAGATGGCGCGAATGCTGTCTCAGAAGCAGTACATGAGGCTAAAGAAAATCTCAGCAATAAGGCTCAAGATGCTAAAACAGGAGCTAAAGAATCATTAGATAACGCCAAGGCAACAGCAAATGAGAAGCTTCAATCCATGGGCGATTCTTTAGAAGGCGCCAAGGAAAAGTCAAAGAAAGAACTGAAAAGGGAGGCTAAAGAAGCCAAAAAGAAGGCCAAAGAAGGCAAGAACTTCTTCACAGGACTAGTACAGAACATCTTCGGAGAAAAAGAGAAACTAGAAGATGAGGCAAAAAGCAAACTCGCTGAAGGAAAAGAAGCCGCTAACCAAGCGGTCGACAAAGCTTCTGCTAAGAAGGATGAACTCCAAGATGCTGTGGCTAAGAAACACGATGAACTTAAGGATGGCGCTGAACAGTTAGCCCAGAGTGTAGATAATAAGAAAAATCAAGTAGAAAATGCTGTACATGACAAAAAGGATGAAATTGAAAAGTCAATTCAAGACAAAACAGCTGAAGCTAAACAGGCTGCTGAATCTAAAGCTGGCGAAATCAAGGCATCCGTCGAAATCACAGTAAGTGAAGTTAAAGATGCAATTGATGATACTGCAGCCGCTGCCCAAGAAAAGGCTAGCGGAACTAAGGATGCCATCAAAAACAAAGCCAATGAAGTTGGTAATGCCATTCATGATACCGCTTCTGAAGTTGGACAAGCTATTCAAGATAAGACATGCCAAGCCAAAGACGCTGTTACAGAAAAATCAAAACAGGTCAAAGATTCTATCCATGATACGGCTTCAGATGTAGGACAGGCAATCCATGATAAAACTGTAACATTCAAAGATAATGTGACTGATGAAGCGTCGAAACTTGGAGATGCTATTCAGGACAAATCAAACCAAGCTAAAAATAAAGCTAGTGAAGTAGGGAAAACAATTAATGACGAAGCAAACAAATTCGGACAAACATTACAGGAAAAAACTTCAGAAGCTAAGGATAAGGCAAGTGAATTTGGACAAACCATACAAGATAAGACAGCTGAAGCGAAAGATAAAGTTAGTGAGTTCGGTCACTCAGTTCAAGATGGCGCTAACCAAGTCGGACAATCAATCCAGGGAAAAGCCAGCGAAGCTAAGGACAAGGCTAGCGAATTTGGAAACACAATTCACGACAAATTTACCGGTTTTGGAAGCGCAGTCCACGAAACAGCGAGCGATGTAGGAAATAACATCAACGACACGGCAAACAATGTTGGGAAAACTGTTCACGAAAAGACCATTGAAGCGAAAGACAAGGCCAGTGAATTAGGACACAATATCCAAGACCAAGCAATAAACGCAGGAAATGCCATCCAAGACAAGACTTCAAAAGCTAAAGACGCCATTCACGATAAAGCTGGTGAAATAAGCCACGAAGTTCAAGAGAAATCACATGGATTTGGACATGCCATCGCGGATACATTCAGCGGAATTGGCCACGCTATTAGCGATACTTTCAGCTTTGGGCACCACGATAAGGTCGAAGATGCTAAGGATTCAGTTACGGAAATTCACGGTAAAGCCAACGAGGTAGCAAATGTTGTACACGATGTCGATATAGTTTTCGGTAACGCGATACAGAGCAAAGCAGACGAGTTTGGACGTATTGGAACTGAAGCCATACATGACAAGAAAGATGCCGCAAAGAGTGAACTAGACAGGATAAGGCATGAAGCCGAAATAACAACCGAACAAATAAGCAAATCTGCAGAAGACGCAATCAACGCAGCATCAAATAAAAAAGGAGAACTTCAAACTAGTCTAAACAACAAATTCGATGACATCAAACATTCAGGGAAGGAAGAATTCGAATACCTTCAGCAATCAGCTACTGACAAAGCAAACGACCTGCAAAGGTCGTCGAAACAGGCGTTCGATCACGTACAAGACTCAACCTTGAGTACTTTCGATAAGGTCGAAAGTTCGGCGAAGGACAAAGTGAGCGATGCCAAGGACAAGTGGGATGAGATGCAGAGCTCGACCAGAGATACGTTCGCGTCTATGAGGGATGACGTGCACAGTTTGGGCAGTTCTGCGGAAGACACTCTTCATTCCTTCCAAAGTTCAGCAGGAAACACCTTCGACAGTCTTGATGATTCCGCTAAGATAGTTCTATCAGATACACAGCAAAATGTTGAAGAAAGTTCGAAACAATTATTCGGAGATGCGAAAGGTTACTTCGAAGGGTTCCAAGTTTCTGCGGATAATAAGTTAGAGGAGGTGAAGGGGGCGGGGAAAGAGGGGGTCGAGGCGGCCGGAGACAGGCTCACAGAGGCCGCGGACGGGGCGAGGGGGGCGGGACACGCGGCTGCGGACGCGGTGGCGAGGGAAGCTGACAACTTCACCAGCAGTTTGAACAATTTGGGTAGTTCTGTCTTCGGTTCTTCAGGCAAAGGTACTATTTCATATTTATTTTAAAATGAGCTCTGATTCGCAGTTATTGGTAGTTTTTGGGGTTCCGTACCCAAAGGGTGCAACGGGACCCTATTACTAAGCCTTAGCTGTCCGTCTGTCTGTCAGCGGGCTGTATCTCATGAACCTTAGTAGGTAGACAGTTAAAATTTTCAGTGTGTATTTCTATCGCCGCTATAACAACATAAAATAAAGTTAAAAATTAAATGTTTCCATACAGGAAACGTGTTTCTTTTTTTTGGGTTTTTTTTTGCCTGGTGGTACGGAACCCTTCATGTGCGATTCCGACTCGCACTTCGGCGTTTTTAATATCATTCCTTATTATAGTGTGACTTGATGAAATATATTCCTGCTTTTAATTGTGTTAAATGACCTAGTGCCTTGTTATGCACAAAGTACTCTGTAATAACCAAAAAAATCTATTATGTCTCCAGGTTTTATGAAGGATTCGAGCACCAAGTTACTGGAGTCGGAAAAGTCACAGTCTTCTCCTTCTCCTCACAAGAAGAGTTCCGGGTAAGAATACTATTTACAATCATACTGCGTAGTTCCCTAGATACACAAGCCATAAAAACTATTTAAAATGTAAATAATAGCACGCTACCACTTGACTAATCCACGGTAAATAGATAATTCCACAATGGCATACTGTCGTATATAATCCGAGGAATATATTACTATATCCACTGCATTTTATCATTTGTTGAATAAGACTGTGAAACGAGAGACAAGGCGCATTTTCCCGCGGCGATATTTTTTTGCGCCCTGAATTTTCAACTCTCAGTGCTAAGCAAAGAGTGTGTGTTTCTTTCACGCGCTGGGACGCGTTATGTTGGATTTTCAATGCTCGGCTCAATACTGAGAGATGAAATTTCAGTGCGCGATACAATCCCGTCGCGATATTTTTACGTCTGTACGTGGGCGTCAAGAAAACATAGTACAATAGAACCAAAAATTCTAAGACATGTGATATCTACCAACCCGCACTGGGCCCGCGTGGTAGATTACGGCCCACTTCCTCTCATAGAGAGGAGACCTGCGTCCCAGCTGTGGGAACATTATAGGCTGATTATGCAAGCCACGAGTACAGTCACATACAAAAGTGTTACTTTATAGTGATATATGATATAAAATGTTCTTTTAAGTAACTTGATAACATAAAAGAACGATGTAATAAAAAGAAATAGGCTCATTATACAATGTTTATCAATGAGATTGGCTGTACTCTTTCATAATGGCTACCTCGTTAGCCTAGTGGTCCCAAATGCTACTGCTGGGCATGAGGTCCTGGGTTCGATTCCCGGTTGGACAAAGTCGGGCTTTTCCATCAGGATTTTCTCAGTAGGCTCGCCCTCTATTATATAGGGCTAGTACACCCACATTTCGCCAATTATGCTAATAACAAGCGAAATAATAATAATAATATCCCTGGACATTTCACACAGCGCCATCTAGTCCCAAGCTAAGCAACCTAATGCTTGTGTTATGGTAACAAGATGGCTGATAAACTACTTATATACATTTTTTTTTGTAAATACATACATATTATAGATAGAAAAACACCAATGTGGGTGTACTAAAGGTACTCCTCTGCCTAACCCTTCGGGGAATACAGGCGTGATGTTAAGCTATTATGTTTTTAGTGATATAGCTTATCAAGTAAGATTCACTATATATTTTGTAAATTATTGGCCATGGGATTTAACTTTAAGGGTTATCGGGTTGTCTAGACGCTATAGTTTCACAGTTTTCATCTGAATATAATTAATCCACATGACACATGTGCCTGCTCCTAACTCACATGCACGCATTACAGAATACCGAAGTTAAAGAGGAAGAAATAAACGGCGAACGAACGGCGAGCTTCACGATGTATGATATAGTTGTTTAATTTTATTTTATTATTTATTGCGACTGCGAATCGACCTGCGACCGTTTCACACAACCGACACACACATTCATTGATCTCTTATTTATTTATTAGCAATTTTTAATCTTAAATCAATGTAAAACTATTCAAATCTGTACAAATATACACAAATGTGCTATAACGGTTTTCAAACGAAACGGTCGACTCGTCGCTTAGCATTGTACATTTAAGAACAATGTTCCATCGATTTCATTCGATAATAACATTTAAGAGATTGTAATTCATTTGTATGTCTCAACGTACCGTAGAGTACAATTTAGTGTTTCGTTAAATTTTAATATTTTACACTTTTCACTAATAATCTCGATTTCGAAGAAATCACTTTTATATTCGATTGTTTTTTACGAATTAACTTCTGAGAATGATAACTATATATCTTAGAATCGAGATTTATAAAATGTTTAACAATTTATAAAAATAATAATTAAATGTAAACTTTAATCATGTCTTGCCTAAATCAAAATATTTTTTAATGATTATTTCTAATGAATTTATTTAACAATTTGTCTACAGATCTGTTTCATTTTAATTGAATTTTGTTGCAACATGGAAATATTGTTGTCTTTTTAAAAATGTGACATTTTGCATTTTATTATAAATGTTTAAGTATTTATAACTTAGATGGTAGACAATTATCAGTGTTTCGTGTTGCATAATTTATTTTATTAAATGTGTTTTATTTGTAGAGTTTACACTGCTTTGTACAGTCAACACGTAGGTACATATGAGCATGTTTCTACACGCTTTTTTATTTAGAAACTTCGTTAAACAATAGTACTAGATTAAGGATTAGGAACAAACACACATTGCTCATTTGGCCGCGATTGCATATTTTGATTATAAATCTTAACACTCAAACATAAAGTTTATTATCGTTTGCTCTAAATTTACTTCTTTGATTGAAAAATAAAAACAAAAATATTTATGGAAAAACAAAACATAATTTCTAAGCAATAAGATTGAAAAAAGTATGTTGCAAAATAAGACCCGAACTTTACTTGTGTGTTCTTATTTTGCGGCCGTTTTTGACGCGCTCATCGGAAATCTAGTTTTATTGTTAATCGAAGTTTATAAATTAAAAGATTACGCTGTAGTATTGAACCTGAATAGATCTGCTAGTTATTTTTTTGTCAATTCCGCCAGCGGCTGAAGCACTATGCTTGCTTAATTATATTTTTATCATTCAAGTTTAGTGCTAACTGCCTTGTCCATGTCACAAAGGGACATTTTAGTAATTAAAAATGTTATATCGTTCTAAAAGTATATAAAGTCAGAAATCTCCATGTAAATCAGTTGCTATATTCATAGTAAATATCTAAATATCGTCCCGCAGAGTAGAGGTAAGGACGGGAGATATAATTTATAGCATATAGCTTGTTGCTTGTGATGCATCTCTGTAAGTTGTTATACATGTATAAGATATTATATGAGGTCATTCTCGAACAATTTGCAGACTTTTTATTTGCTTTGTACCGTATAAGTTGCTGACTCACTTTCAAGACTATCAATTAAGGGGAAATTTATATAGGTCGCGTTTACACCAAAGCGTATAATCGGTGGCCGACTATACAGGATGGCATGGGACATCGACGCGTGAACCGTAACCATGATTCTAGACCCTAGAGTACTAATTTTTCGTTGGTTTTCAAAAAAATTTGCTGTTTCATCAACTGCAATACCTACGCGGTCAAAATTTATGGAACAGCTAATTTATTTTTTAATAACCGGTAAAAATTCCAACACACCCTGCGTTGGAATTTTTCGTCAAAATCATGTACATACTCAAATACATGTACTGAATCCATGGTAACAGGTTGCGCGTCCTGACCCTGCCACCCTGTATGTTTTGGTGTGAACGAGGTCTTAAAAATACGACCGAGATATATTTTGTTCTATAAATTAAGACACAAAAACAATTGACTGTCTACCACTTCTCCCCAACCCAATGTTGTATTACTAGCACTTCAGAATCCCCTTGTACATTGATCTGAACATAGCATCAGTAGTTACTGTCTCATTGGTTGCAACCCACTGTGTACACTACACGCACCACAGGCACCCATACGGCTGTACATTATCGCCTATAGAGGACCATTATCAACGCCCATTACAAAATAAAAACTTGTTACTTTGAACACGGAGTATGTAAGAAATGGAAAGTCATACCTACTGACTTATTAGTCCTTCCATGTATTCTCTGTGGCATTGCCTATATATTATATGTACAGTTGTGATGGGCATTGATATGTATCCTGCCAGAAAAGGCCATTGTGTACAGAACCACTACCCACATGTATGTCCATTCATAAGTCATCGTTGTATGTTGCACTGCACAGCCACTTTGGTAAGTTATGTTCGCTACAATTATTTTGTTTTGCGTTGCTAGTTTCACAAGCTCTTTCTTGTAACCTCGCAGCTAGATTAATTTTGCGATATTTCAAATCATCGAGACTTTAAGCGCTTCCAAAAGATATGAAACCATGTGTAATCGACGCGATATGCCTCTGCGTGTGTTTTGTTTCATGTATGTGTGTGTGAGCGGGAAAGGAGCGCGCGGCGCGCGCGCTACGCAGTGTAGCCAACATCAGTGCAACATGCTAGTACAAATTCGAGCCCGATGCAAGCCGCACGCTCCTCTGTCGCAATTTTTCTAAGTTTTTGTAACCATTTTGAAACTTTAAGTAAACGGCCATTAAATAATTACTGCGTTTGATTCATTGGTCCTTCAGCCGGATCAGTAAATAATCAATGTACCATACGCCGCCGCAGAACAAAATGGTTAACACGCGTAGTACCGCAAAGAAACTACAGCGGAAGGATGAAGAGCAATCATCGACCAAAGTGGATGATGGAAAGTCGAAGGTGATCGATTCTTCAAAATTACCAGAGACATCAGTTGAAGGTGTGAAAGTAGAAGAAAAATGCGAACACGTGTCTCAGAAATCGAAACATTCGAGAACAAGGACGTCATCATCGTCGGTAGTTGCACAAAGAAAAAAGCTCGAACTGGACGCGGCGAAGCAGAAAGCTCGAATTCAAATGGAACTCATAGATAAGAAGTTAGCTGCTGATATAGCGGCCCTTGACGAAAAATACAGTCCACCAGCGTCGGAATCACAAGGTGATGGCAGGGACATAGAGGAGTGGTTGGAGCGCAGCCAACATGAATTGGAGAAACAGAGGGTTAACGCACAAGGAGCATCCACTGACCCGCTGTTCCCGCTGCTGCCGGAGGGCGGCGGCACTAATGGTGCAGTTCAGCAGTTAGCCAGCGCACTCAAGGAGTTAGTCACCACTTCCGTACCCACTAGCCACAATGAAAACCTACTCAGCCGCATCAGCACACCACGGGAACTTCCTTCGTTCTTTGGTGACCCTATGGAGTGGCTGTTCTTCAAAACTGCATACCAAGAGTCGACAAACATGTGCAACTTTAGTGAGAGGGAGAACTTATGGCGTCTGAGAAAATGTCTCCGCGGTCCCGCTAAAGAAGCAGTGTCAGCTCTGTTAATTAGTTCTACATCGCCTGAAATAGTCATGTCAACGTTAGAACTACAGTTTGGAAACTCGGATATTATTATATCAAGAATCCTACACGACGTTAAAAAGTTAAATCCACTGCCGCAAGATTATCATAAAGACATAGTACCTTTTAGTGTGAAAATAAAAAACTTTGTTGCTTCGGTCCGACAACTCAATCGACAGGAGTACTTACAAGGTGTTGATGTTGTTAACATGGTGCTAACTAAGTTGCCTACCGTGCTGCTATCAAAGTGGCCAGACTATAGTTATCCATTGATAAGAGAGCAACAAAAGTGCAGGCTAGACATACTAAGTGACTTTTTGAGCGAAGAAGCTATTAAGATAGCTACGTGTAGTGCCGGTATGATGAACATTCGATGGGACAGTAAACGTAAATATCATGATAACGATCAAACTGTGTTGTTGCAAACTGAAAAACATGAACAAAGTGCCAGTGATAACAAATGCCGCTTCTGCCGTACATCAAAACACGATTTAACAGACTGTAAAAAGTTCAAAAGATCCTTACGTAAGGATCGGTGGTCGTATGTGAAACGCTCCGGGTTATGTTACAAGTGCCTGTTATCAAAACACGATAGGCAAACGTGTCCGGCCGCCGCGTGTGGCGTCGACGGGTGCGCGGAACCCCACCACCGCCTTCTACATTTTGTGCCTAGTTCGCGGCAAAATAATAACAACGTAACAGTGGCGCCGCAACCAGAGCAACCCAGTGCGACAACTGAGACTGAAACCAGTGAAACCGTTACTCATGTTAATTTGAACAATAATAAGTGGTCAGTGTTATTAAAGGTAGTGCCGATAAACATTCACGGACCCAACGGCGTGTTCAGCACGAGCGCGTTACTTGATGACGGCTCGACAGTGTCAATGATAAGCGCTTCATTAGCATCGCGCGCCGGAGTGAGCGGCCATAAGCAGGCAATGCGAGTGCGTGGTGCATGGGAAAACACTGAACTATTGTGCGACACAGAACTAATGGACTTGGCTGTGTCCAATAAACTCGGTGAAAAATATAACCTTAGTGTACGTAGTGTCAACGAACTTAATTTACCTAAACAAAACTTAACGTCAGTGAAATGTGAGAACTATGATCACTTACGCAACCTTAAAGACGTCCTAAGTATTGGTCAAGTCAAACCGGAAGTGCTAATTGGGCAGGATAATTGTCATTTAATCTTACCTTTGGAGACAGTGGTAGGCAGACGAAACGAGCCATGCGCCACCCGTACGGTCATGGGTTGGTGCCTCCACGGCGTAGTGCCACGTAAATATTCACCAGCGCGCATACACCATTCCTCGTTCTTCATTACTGAAGACAATGATACAGAGAATACCTCTGTCGACCGCAACCTTCACGATCTAAATGAGGATGTTCGACGTTATTTCTCCGTTGAATCTATGGGAGTTTCTTCTGCTAAACCACGGCAGAACGCTGAAGAACAGCGTGCCTGGAACCATCTGGAACAAACATCTACACTAATCAAAGGCAGGTGGCACGTGAGCTTACCATGGAAAGACAACAACTGTACGCTTCCTGACTCGTACCATAATGCGATGTCACGACTAAGAGGCGTCGAGAGGAAGATGAGGTCCAGCGCAGGCTATGCTTCGCGGTACGAGGAACGTATCGAACATCTCATCTCCAACGACTACGCTACTGAAATAAATAACAAAACTATTACATCTGATCCCTCAAGAAAAATATGGTACTTACCTCACTTCGGGGTCGATAACCCCAACAAGCAAAAGCTAAGATTGGTGTTTGACGCTGCCGCCGCAACAAATGGAGTATGTTTGAACGACTACATCTTGAAAGGACCCGACTTACTTATTTCGTTATACGGAACCATGCTAAGATTTCGAGAAAACAAAATCGCTGTAACTGGTGACATCAGAGATATGTTTCTTAGAATAAAAATTATACAAGAAGACAGAGATGCATTACGATTCTTGTGGAGAGAATCACCGGACAAACCAGTAAAAACATATGCAATGAGTTCGCTTATATTTGGTGCTAACTGCTCACCCTTCATAGCGCAATTTATCAAAAATAAGAATGCCGAACAGTTTAAATCGTCTATGCCGGGCGCTGTGCAAGCTATTTGTAAACAACATTATATGGACGATTATATCGACAGTGTAGAAGACGAAGAAACGGCAATCAAACTTGTGAATGACGTCACACACATCCATAAACAAGGAGGCTTTGATATAAGAAATTGGACGTGCAACAGCCAAGCCGTGTTAAATACATTGCCACAAGAAAGCCTACGTTCGACGGACGTGACATTCAAGGTCGGACAAACAGAATACGACGGTGAACGTACACTAGGATTAATCTGGAATCCAAAAGACGACACATTAAGATTCGACGTGTCATTCAAACGTATCCCGCCTGTGATTATCACCGGGCTAAAAAGGCCTACAAAACGAGAAATGTTAAGCGTTGTGATGTCAATATTTGATGTTTACGGTTTTCTATCGCCGTTTACAATTAACGGAAAAATCATTTTGCAAGAGACATGGCAACTTAATATCAGCTGGGATGATCCCGTCAGCGACGAAATCTACGCAAAATGGCAAAAATGGATTTGTTTACTAAAATCACTGCGTGATGTAAGATTGCCGAGACACTATTCAGCAGCTACGACTGGAGTGAGCGAGACAGAAAATCAAACCGGCGTGCGGCTATCTTCGCACCTTGAGTCTACGAGTGCTACGCTTACAGCCGAGTACAGCGCTACGAGCGTAGCAGACGCTACAAGTGCTACGCGGGGTACGTCGCACGCGCCTAGTAACAGCGACGATAGAAAGACTATCACGCTATGTGGTTATAGGCACCTGCAGATGCATATATTTTGCGACGCTTCAACAAAGGCTTTCTGCGCCGTTGCGTATTGGAGATGGATCGACGATGAGTTAAACGTGCGCGTGGCATTCATCGCTAGTAAATGTCGAGTTGTGGGGAGCAAACCAATTACTGTTCCACGTTTAGAACTGCAGGCTGCAGTGTTAGCAGGTAGACTGGCGGACTCGATTAATAAAGAGCATAAGATGAAGGCTGAGCGACGAGTATTTTGGAGCGACTCAACAACAGTGCTTCATTGGATAAATAACGACGCCCGTAATTATAAAACATTTGTGGCAAATCGTTTGGGGGAAATTGACGACCTAACAGAAAAACGTGAATGGCGATACGTACCCACAAAAATAAATGTCGCCGACATCGCTACAAGAGAAAGCTATGACTGCTCTGTTTTACAAAACGAATGGATGTATGGACCTGCCTTTTTACACAGAGACTGTGACCATTGGCCGCAAAATATTACACAACCTGAAAAAGAAGATTTACCACCTCTGGAATGTTTAACTATCATAGTTCAAAATGAAATTGCATACTTACCGGTGCCTGAGCCTACGCGTTTTTCATCATGGCTACGCTTACTTAGATCAACATCAAGAGTACTTACCTTTGTTGATGTGGCATTGAAGGTTATAAATAAATTAGAGCATCAAGACGACGTCATGGATAGAGCTGAGCGCCTGCTACTTACTTACTCACAAGCCCAGTCGTTCAGTGAAGAGATCGCCCTGCTGAAAGGTTTGAAATCAATACCTACCACTAGTAAACTACTTACCTTGTCACCTTACCTCGATCAACATGGAGTCCTGCGAGCGGGAGGGAGAATCGATGCTGCTGAACACGTGCTACCTGAAATGAAAAGACCTGCAATATTAGATGGAAAAAATTACATAGCTCGGTTGATTATACGACACTACCACGTCAACGCCGCCCATGGAAATCAAGAGACCGTTGTCAATGAAATGAAACAAAAATACTGGGTAATCAGATTGCGACCAACGGTTAAAAATGTGGTATCAAAATGTATGCTGTGCAGATTAAGGAAATGTAAACCAGAAATACCAAGACTTGGAGACTTACCTCAAGCAAGGGTGGCTCACCATCAACGTCCATTTACCTACTGTGGGGTAGACTTGTTCGGGCCAATGGAGGTCACTATTGGTAGACGTCACGAACGAAGATATGGAGTGCTGTTCACTTGCCTCACAGTGAGAGCCATTCATATAGAAACTGTTGCCACACTGACGACTGACTCCTTCATCATGGCCCTTCGACGCATGGCCGCAAGACGCGGATGGCCCCGTCATATATATTCTGACAACGGGACTAACCTTAGAGGAGCTCACGCTGAACTGAAGAGGTCAGTTACGGAATTGGATGAAGAGATAATGAAGAACGAGGCTGAGAACCACGGCACCAAATGGTCGTTCATACCACCGGCAAGCCCTCACTGGGGTGGGGCATGGGAACGGCTCATCCGTAGTGTGAAGACGTCGATGAAAATAGTACTTAAAGAAAGAGCTCCACGGGAAGAGGCCTTTAACACTCTATTAAGTGAAGTCGAAAACATAGTAAACAGTAGACCCCTGACTCACGTGTCAGTGGAACCTGGCAGCATGGAAACCTTGACACCAAACCATTTTTTGCTTGGAACATCTTTGAACTCACCGCAACTCGGCAAATTTGATGATTCCTGCTTATCCCTAAGAAAACAATGGCGAATATCCCAGCGATTAGCGGACATGTTCTGGAACAGATGGGTTAGAGAGGTGCTACCTGACCTTATACCTCGGAAGAAGTGGAACAAAGACCAAAAACCGCTGCAAGTGGGAGATCTGGTATTTGTGGTGGACCCAAACGGCCCTAGAAATTTGTGGCCAAAGGGCTTGATTAGAGAGGTGTGCCCCGGTAGAGATGGACGCGTCAGAGTAGTCAAAATTGAAACAAAGTCTGGAATGGTGACGCGGTCTGCCTCACGTGTCGCTCGGGTGCTTCTGACTGATGAGTGCTGTTAGCAGCACTGGGGTGGGGGATGTAATCGACGCGATATGCCTCTGCGTGTGTTTTGTTTCATGTATGTGTGTGTGAGCGGGAAAGGAGCGCGCGGCGCGCGCGCTACGCAGTGTAGCCAACATCAGTGCAACATGCTAGTACAAATTCGAGCCCGATGCAAGCCGCACGCTCCTCTGTCGCAATTTTTCTAAGTTTTTGTAACCATTTTGAAACTTTAAGTAAACGGCCATTAAATAATTACTGCGTTTGATTCACCATGAACGTTGCAAGTCAAAGAAACCTATGAAGGATTTGAAAGTTGCATTACTTCGGGACAACATTCTATCCGAGTTCACAGACAACGGTGTCTTAATTTTTTATAAAAGGAGTAAGATGATGACATGAATATCATTACATAACTATTATATTTAGGATTTCCGCTAATGAAAAGAGCTTGTGAAACATCTTTATACTGCGTTAACTTGATAATTACTTTAAATATTGTTTAAATGTTACAGCTTCTTCGCAAAACTTCGGCGCAATCCCTGAAGAAAACCTCGATGAAGCATCGCACCGCTTCATTAACACCTTATACTCGTACATAGCATTAACACAACGTATATAAGTACAGAAGAAACACTTAGCAAAAAAAAGTCAAAATAAAATCTGAATGAGACCTGCCAATTCAGTGCTTAAATACACTTTTAAACGTTGTGACTTGCCACCATAAGTTGTTGTTATTAGAGAAGTGCGCCTTCTGTACATTTATTATTCTGTGACATTAATCTTAAGATGGCGGAAAGTCCTGTTGAACGCGCTGTAAAGAAAGCATCATGTAATGTTGACTCAATTTAAAATTGTCGCTGTAGTTCTCGATATAAGGGGCATTTGTCAGATTTATGCTATTGCCATGATTTTTTATATTGCCATGACATTGCTTGTAAAACATCGATGTTAGGAGTTAAAGAATAAGTGTCAATTCCTTAAGCAATGGACTTAGAAAATGTTCTTCAGTGTCGCGTGAAACCCCTAAATTGTCTAGAAAGTCTTACTAAACTGTTGTGCGCCGTGTCGAGCCTCTTACTTTTCAATAGTTAGGCGAAACAATTCCAGAAACTGTGTTCCATTTTATATTACTTTGCTTATAGCATTGTTGTAAGAGGCTGTAGGAGACACAAAAACTTCATAAAATTCAGATTTTAGAGTAATGAATATTTAGGTAGCTAACCTAGTGTGTGGTTGAGGAGTGTCGGGTTTTTGAGTGTTTAAAAAGCGTGAAATATTTGTTGAAAATATATAAAAGCCTATATTGAGTTAGGTTCAGATTCTATTTCTAAATAAAAGTTAGGATTACAGCAACAGTCTAGAGGTGCTTTTATAAAGGTGGCCACGGATATTTAAATGTTTAAGTACAATGTCTATGCGCACCGCTAGAGTGCGCTACTAGTGCCGAGAAACCGGAATAACTCTTGAATCAGAAGCTAGATGCTTCTACAGCTGTTATAAATGGCGTTATTCAGATTTTCACTGTGTATGGTAATAAAATAAAATTGTAACGGAACTGTTTTTAATATTGAAATTGTTTCAAGACAATCTAAGATTAATATATGAATAATTCGCGACTTGCTAGTTTATCGATTGTCACAAAAGTATTTAAAGATGTAACCAAAAAGGCTAATCTGTGCTTCAAAACCCAGATCGGTAGTCTCTTCCTAAATAAACTTTATATATAAAGCTTATATTGGTTCTCTACGATGAAATAATATCGATATAATAGTGGTGCTGATTCTGACGATGTTAAAGTGAAATTATCGATACATGTTACATTTTTGTCATACTTCACTACGATACCTATTACGTGCACCGTTTATGTAAGTTTTACCATTTTATAGTGTAACAATCGTTGATAAATTACATTTAATAATTTGAGGTATTGTGCTATGTACACATAAGCACGTGTATGCGTGCGACAATAGAGAATAGAATTCAGAATTCATTTAAGAAAATACAATATTGAAACTAGTATTTAATAAATATACAAATTGTTTTACTTATGTTTAGATATTTTTAATATGTTAAAGAAAGTTTCCAATATCGAAATATCGAAAAGCCTTTTTATTAAAGTTCGAATTCTTCGAAATATTACCATGGCCCGCTTCCCAGACCCGTGTGTACATGGCTTCGAACTAAATGTTTCAAAATAAGAATATTTACCATTAAATGTTTTGTATGGATTCGATTTATTAATGTTACTTGCATTTTATATACATTTGTGTAAGTTATTAATCGTTTGAAATTTTATCTATGTGTAGTTTAACTTCTTGAAATGGTAAAGAAATAATGATGTCTTCGATTGACGTAGGTATGTAAATAATTGTTATTTTTATGAACTGAAGGTATTTAAACATGCTGAAGATGCCTGGCATGTGCGTGCGTGTCTATTAGCATGCATTTGTTTTACATGGAGGTGACATCGAGGTAGCGAGCTAAACCGCAACCACAAGGTATCGCAGTGAGGCATCTTCGACATGTAATTACCCTAAGCCCTGTACCTACCTAAAGTTTTGTCTGATGCAGTGTTTTTTTGCTTCATTAAAGAAATCCACCCTCTCTGGACTGCAATATAACTTCGCGTGGTTTGATAAGTCAAAAATTAAAATGACGTCACACCATCCAATGGATTCATAAACTAATAAATATTTGTGTGTGTGTTGCTGCATACCTACATAACATTTCGAAAGTACTGTGATGCCAAATATGAAGATTATGTGTAAAGTTAACATAAATTTTGTTAATTTATTGATAGAGTCTATGTTCGATATATTTATTGCTTTTTAGTGAATAATAAAATTATTTAAAAAATGTTTGCTTTCATTTATGTTGAAGTTTTCCTTGATATTGTCAAAATGTATCACACCAACTGAAGTTGTCTATCCGGAAACAAAAACTTTCTTGATAAGCTAGATAAAGATGTTTGTTTGTCTACTAGCTTCCCATCTAAACTTGTTGCTTTACTAGTAGGTATTTCTACTACTTTCTGGCCTTTGGAAGTAGTGCTCGCCTCGCTTCACTCTCGGCTCGCACGCGGTTGATCACAGTTCTAACCTAACCCATTTGGTCATGGTGCCCTGACTTAGTTATGGCGACCAATTCGGCTCGCACGTGATTGGTTACAGTTCCAACCTAAACTATAATTGATTGAATATCATTCAGGCAGTTTGTTGAACGGCCGCCGTTTAGTTAAAATGCTAGGCGGTTAACTAAATGGCTAATTAAACCAACTAGTTTAATTAGCCATTTAGTTAATCGCGCGCGAGTGAAAGACAATATATCGCAAACCATGCTTCACCTCCTATCCTGCCCTCCGTGTTCCAAAACATGCAGTCAAAATGACCTCTGCGCTGCCAACGATGACCGGTGGAAGTAGCGAAGTTTAGGACCCTTAAGATCTAAAATAAAGGATAAATGATTTTTTTTTTTTCTAAGTAGGTTTGTACAAACACTTTTACACGTCAATCATATTTTAAAACTAGATGAGGTCGGCGTTTCCTATCTGACTAGTCTGAGAAGAAAGGCCGAAACAAACTCAGACGTCACAGTCTCTTTTAAAGTCCAGACATAATCTTGATCAGATCATATGAAGACCATACGCCATACAGACCAAATACAGTCGTGTCAGCGACACGAAGAAGAAGATAGACAAAAACCGGTCAAGTGCGAGTCGAACTCGCGCACCGAGGGTTCTGTACAAATTTTTAGGTACAGACGCCAGCAGGTCAAGCTACCCGAAACTGTCAAATTTTCTCAATCAACCTTGAACCTTAATGCTTTAGCGATAAAGTTGAAAATCTATTAAAGAAATGTGACAGATTGTAGTAGCTTGATGTGCTGGCGTCTGTACATAACTACAAATTTACGGTTTTCGGATTTTTTTCTTTACTTTTTTCTTGACATTGCTTCTTGCCAAATTTCACGATTCTAGGTCAGCGGGAAGTACCCTACAGAATTTGATTCCCTTGTGAGTGTCAAAATATGCGGCATAAACGGAACATAAACGCCCGTATCTTTTGATTGCGTTGACTTAGAAGTTTGATTTTTTCACTGCAACTGGATTGCAACTTTGAGTAAGTATTTGATAATAATTTCAACTTGGTAACTCCACGTGTTCCTGAGAAAAAGGGTCTTGACAGACGGACGGACAGACAGAAGGACAACGAAGTGATCTTATAAGGGTTCCGTTTTTCCTTTTGAGGTACGGAACCCTAAAAATGACGTTTTAAAATCCATCTTGCCGTTCAGTTGCTTCGAGTGTATAAAAAATCCCACATACGAAGACATGGATACCTACGCGTGAAAAACTACCCTGTTTTTGCTGTCGCACGGTCGGGTAATTACGAATAAATGTCAATAGAATACACAGTCACGTGAGCAAACCCGCGGCTAGGTACAGCTAATTTTTTAATAATACCATAATTTCATGACTCTGTTATTCTTATTACAAATTGGGACTGCAAATATAGACAAATCAAATACTAGATAATAATTAGAACTACATATCAGGCTTGTTTTTTTCGCCAGTTATGTTTATCTTATTTAAGTCCTAATGTAATAATTAGAGAGTGAGGCTATTCTAACCCGACACACGAATCTAGACTCCAGGCTTTTTTTTAAAAAAAAAAAAAGAGGCTGCCTAGGCTGGTAGGTGTAATAAAAAATTAATAGTTATAACCTAATAACCTGCCAGACCTGGGAATCGAGGCTTGCGCCCACTAGATCGTGCAATGATCAAATCTCTCGGTGTGTTATATCCAGTGAGGCCCCTTCGATGTTTTCACTCTATATATTTACATATTTATTTTGACGACACTGTTGACGCAGTGGCTGAGCGATCAACTGCTGCACTGCGTGTCGCGGGTTCGATTCCCGCACGGAAAAAATATTTGTATTACCTACAGGTAGTTGTTCCGGGTCTGGCTGTTTATGTATGTGAGTTTAAATGTTTGTACTTAAACGCAACCACGATACAGGAGTAATCCTAATGTGGGGCAACGTATTTTATAAGAAAAAAAAATCTAGATACCTATGTGTACAAATCTTATCGCATATTCAACGTGTGACCAGGTTAAGAAACAAGTTTAATGTAAACAACGGTTAGGTCATGTTTTTCCCATTTTCTCACAAAGCGCGGTAAGAACCTCAGTTTCCTCAAGACGCTGTATAAATACTCACATTCCATTATGGGAGGTATCATTGCAGGACAAGTCATTGTCAGTAACTATTCAAAATGTACAAATTAGTTTTAGTACTGTCAGTACTAGCGGTATTCTTGATCGCTGAATCGACATGTCAACGTTACATTCTGCCTACGTACCGCCCCCCCTCCGTAACGAGTCGGCCTATCATAGTGAGAGCTCGTCGAGGAGCTGACGACGAACCTCTGTGGCTGTGGCAAGGAGACAACATCCCCCGCGCGCCGTCCACAGCAGACCATCCCTTCCTGCCATCAGTTATCGATGACATCAAACTGGACCCGAACAGAAGAACTGCGAGGAGTCTGAGCACTCCCAGAGCGTCTCGCGGAGGTGGGAGCCGTCAGTCCTCCAGTCGTGACACCGGACCCACTCACCCGGGGTACAACCGACGTAACACGAGGTCGCTGCCATGGTACCACATTCCTCTGCCAAGGCTGCCGCCTTACAACCCGCGTCCTAACTACCCCTGGGATGACAATCGCAGCCGTTATCCCGTCTACGTCTAAAACCAGTTGGCCATGATTTTGTGTGGTCCACTGTGATAAGATATTTAAGATCGGACCAACAAAATAAAAGTGCCAGTTATCTTCCTGTGCTGTGTAACTAACATCATACCTACTCTGTTATTACTTTCCTTCTAACTGTTAATTTGAACCAAAAATGTATATATTATAAATCTATCTAAATATTCCAATAAATATTTTGTGTAGAATATTTCTTCCTATATTAATCCTGGTTCAAAAACAGTGGCGTAGGTAGTCCTCAAGGAGGGCGAGAGAGTTGTATTAATTTTTCTAATTATTTAAATACAAATATTTTAACTATCTATCGTTTTGATCCTATAGTTGGTACTTACAAACTTTAGTTTGGCGTGTCTGTATCGCCAGTCACATACATAGCGTGACATGTACCATCACGACTTTATTCCCGAAGGGGTAGGCAGAAATGAAGACTATAGTTACTTTAGGTAGGTACACTCACATTCAATGCAGTTATGTTTGAATCCCATGTTCTCTCTCGAGCTGGACATGTCCACCGCCCAGACAGTGACAGCACTAACTGTGGACCCGTATAGCATAAGCGAAGCCGACAACAAAATGAGCTTTGTTCGACATCTGGCTTCTGGGTCTTCAGGAATAAGTTCTCTAAATGATGGTGAATAGGACATCAAAACCCGTTGCGAAGTTTTGAAGAACAACGTGGTCACACAGACAGACGAAAAGACACTTTAATTAGCTTAAATAAAATTCACATGCATTACATGCATGCATTTTTTTTTCTGTTGAGTAGGCATAAAAACATAGGTAGGTACGTTACATTAGCGAGACGAACATATTGTAGTAGATTATTCACTAAGGGGATAAAGCAGTGTCTTAATGTCGCGGGCGCTATCTAGCGTCCCTAGGGCTCCCGTTCTACGGCTCTCGAGCGAAGCGAGGGAGCTCTGAGTTAACTCCTCAGTGCAGCGAGGATTTCAAGCGCGCCGAAGACGAAGACACCTTTATCCTCGCGGAGAATACTATACATTTTGCACCTACTGCGAGGTAATAAACCAATTCGATTATCGAATTAGTAGTTTCTGAAACTGTTAAATAACCGGGGAATAGCTAGTTTTGTGCAATGTCATACATTATTTAACCGACTACGTAACAGCAAAGACGGGGTTATGTTTTTATGCGTACGGAGGTATACTACGTATCCTTTGAATGTGGATTGTTTTATACCCTTGGAACATTCTAATGGCCGGATGAATATCGGATGTCTATGATATTAATTCTTGAGGTGTCTAACTAATCTTCTAAGTCACGCGAAGGTTCTAGGCTAGTAAAATCATAATGGCGGATTTTAGACGACGACAACAAGTAAGTAAAGAAAATAAATATTTACTATGTGAGGTATCAAAACAAAGGGCAGGAGGAGACGATTCCAAAAATATAACCCACTGAAAGGATTTAAAAAAATACAAAATCAATTCCCGACTGCGCAACTATGATTCAAAACAAGCTCAGCAAGCTTTTCAAGAAGCCTGATGCAGTTGGTGGCAGATAATGTGAGATTTAAATAAAATAACTTACCTACTAACTACTCATCGGGTTTTAAATTTTTCTTCAAAAAACAAAATATAATGTATCGTCTATAACTCTATAGGACCGTCCAAATCCAACATTCTAACGCGGAGGTACCTAACATACGTGCCATAGTAACCGATCATTTACGACCGACCCAGGATTAATAAAAGAAGATATGTTGTACACAAAAATATTTATTGGAATATTTAGATAGATCTACTTATATACATTTTTGGATCAAATGAATACCTAACAGAGTAGGTATGAATGTTAGTTACACAGCACAGTGAGATAACTAGCACTTTTATTTTGTTGGTCCGATCTTAAATATCTTATCACAGGCGATCACACAAAATCCTGGTTAACTCGTTTTAAATGTAGATGGGTACTGAAGACGCGGGTTGAAAGGCGGCAGCGTTGGCAGGGGATGTTCGTACCCTGGCAGCGACCTCGTGTCACGTCGGTTGTACCCCGGGTGAGTGGGTCCGGTATCTTGGCTCGAGGACTGACGGCTCTCACCTCCGCGAGACGCGCTGGGAGTGCTCAGACTCCTCGCAGTTCTTCTGTTCGGGTCCAGTTTGATGTCATCGATGACTGATGGCAGGAAGGGATGGTCTGCTGTGGACGGCGCGCGGGGGATGTTGTCTCCTTGCCATAGCGACGGAGGTTCGTCATCAACCCCTCGACGAGATCTGAAGATCCATGACTGCTTCGTTGGTGGGGGAGGGCGGTACGTAGGATGAATGAGGCGCTGACATGTTGATTCAGCAATCAAAAACACAGATAAAACTGACAGTACTAAGATTAGTTTCGTCATTTTGAAGAGTCGCTTACGAAAGCTTATCTTGGAATGATACCTCCGATACTAGAAGGCGAGTATTTATACAGCGTCTTGAGGAAACTGCGGTTCTTACCCCGAGACGAGACGTCTTGTTAGAAAATGGGAAGAACCTAACGGACCGTTGTTTATTTACATTAAACTTTCCTTATCGGTGTCAATGTAGACACCAATAACAAATTCATTGAATCGTAAATAATTGCCAATACTTAGTGCCTATGCGATACAGGATAGGTAGGTATATTGTCCGGGGATTATTTCAAGGAATATTATCTCAATTGTTTCGCTAAGTGATGCAATAAAATCTTTACAATCGTTTCTGTTTACAAAGTTTGCTCAATAAACACATTGAAGGTACAATATAGCAGGTAATTATATCACAGGTGACATACAGGTGACAGGTGTGGTCATCAAGTGTAAAACTAGCAGGAAAACCAAAAGGGGGTAAACGGAGCCGGTCGAAACCCAACAAGGTTTTGAAAAGGCAGGGTCCAGTGAAGGACACGTGCGACAAGGATGGTTTCATCAAGGTGGAGAAGAAGAAGAAGAAGAAGCCTCCTTGTCAGAACCAGTGCGGCACCACGCAGGTAGGACCCAACATGCTGCTGCGTCCAGCAATCCCGACGACGCAGCTGTACGTGTTCAGACTGCACCACTCCACGAAGGTTGAGGAGATCATGGAGTACAAACTTGTGAAAACCAACTGGACTTTGAGGGTCGAAAAGTTGGAGTCGCGTCACAACACGAACTTCCAGTCGTTCGTGGTGCGTGTTCCGACACATCATCTCGAGAAGTTCCTCAAGGAAGAGTTATGGCCGAAGGGTGTTGTGTACCGCCGGTTTCGTGGCCGGCTACATGACACCAGTCAGTGAAACACGACGCAGACACTTCGAGTGAGTTAGTTAGTTTTTAGTGTAATTACAATGTTGTACGTATTTATAGTATTTTTAAGTTACTATGTGTTTATATGGGCCCTGATGCCTGAAATAAATGGATAAATAAATGAATAAATATCCCTATCCTAGTATGGATGTAAGTACCTACCTACACTGACCAGACCCCTCCCCCCCCCCCAAGACCAGGGGGTCTACTCTGAAGTAGTATCGGCCGAATGTTCGGCCGTTTCCTGCAACGAAGTACTTGGTTCCACTATTTGGTTCGGTCGGTTCTGATCCTACACTCCTACACTCTTTCGAATATTGACTATGGTCCCGACCCAACTAAGCCGATCCGAACCTTTTTTCGCATTTTTCAATAATATTCGGTTCGGCCATGTGTCGCTCCGGTCCGAACATTCGCACTTTGCACTTCGGAGCAGGCCCTCTGGTCTGGGGCCCGAACTAAGAATGAAAGACAACATGATTTGACAGTGTTGTCCATACCCCTATCGTCTTTGCCCGTCCGAAAAAGGAATTTAATCGGGAGCATGGTTCATTCCGATGTATCGAACACTTTCGGACAAGCCCGTATCTTCGATGACGGACTTATAGAGTAGGGCCCCAGGTCAAGAACCCAAAAGTTTTTACTGCAATATAAAAACGTATAACATACCTGTTATTATATTTAGTCCTGTTTGCAATGTTCAAAAGCAGTTTGTATGCACCATCAGCGGGGTCAGCTACCTTGAGGCGGCTATAGGTATGTGCCAAATGCAAGATCTAAAAGATAGTTTAAATAAAGGGGACGAGATAAAGTACTCCTCGAAATTAAAATTTAACTACGTTTTTTACAAGTTGCCTGGTATAAGAGAGCTCTTGCGTGCTCTCCATACCGTGATAAATAAATCAGACGATTGTTATATCTAACATCCATTCGTGTGACTTCGCTCTTAGTATTTACATATAGGTAATCTACTTATGCGAAAAAGAATTGTCTATCAGGAATTTCTTAGAAGCAGCCCGTTGTTTAGATCTATGCCTGGCATTTTATCCGTCCTCACGCCGTTTTGCATGGGACTTAGTTGACGAACTACTCACCACCCACACCACCACACCTGTCCCACTTTTTTTACTTGATTGATGGCCAGTCATATGAACTTGAAAAAAAAAATGGGTTTCAATCACGGGGGTCACGCTGCAGTAGTTACAGATACTGTAATCACATCACTAGGTACTGCTGAGGTCACCAGAGTAGACCCGAGTAATGAAAGATAAACAATAAACAATATTTATTAGTTCAAGACTTAAATCTATTTACATACAATTTTTGTAGGTAGGTACCTTAAATTAGACTGCAACTTAGTGGCAAGATACTAAACATGTGCAACTGGGCTTAAACTAGGAGGATTCCTGTGCTATAAGCATAATAAGCACCAGTTACATCCGTCACCACCGTGATCGAGCTGCCCAAAGAGATTTAAGATAGTTTAATGTCTTTGGAGCTGCCATTACAAGTGTGGTGCGAGGCAAATCTAAGTAACTACGACAATATTAATATATTTATTAATTACCATCGTGCGTGAGTGTGCGTGACTGTATGAACATGACATATGTGTTTGTGTGAAGATCATGAGACTTTTTGGCTAAAACCATTTACGTATGTACCATAGTTTTAGCACATGGCTAAATAATTGTCAGAATGGTCTATCATTGATTTCATAATTTTATTGTTGACTAGCTTCTGCCCGCGGCTTCGCCCGCGTGGATGTCGGAAATTATCCCACGGGAACGTGCTAACAGGATAAAATGTATGTGCACCAGGATGCCATCTATCTCGCGGGCCCTTTGTGGCTAATTACAATAGAAAACCAATTGTGTCTCATTAATGGTGATTAAGAGGGTACCTATATGATATCTTTACCTAAGTACCTACCTAATTAAAAAAATAAATAAACTCAATAACAGAAAATAAAATACCTACCTACCTAAATAAACCTATTTATGACGATAACTAATCTAAACTCAATCATCATCTGCCTAGCCTTTTCCCAACTATGTTCAGGGCCGGCTTCCAGTCTAACCGGATGCAGCTGAATACCAGTATTTTACATGGAGCGACTGCCTATCTGACCTCCACAACCCAGTTATTGGGTAATACTAATACGATACCCTTGGTACGACTGGTTGTCAGACTTTCGGGCTTCTGACTACCCGTAACGACTGTCGAAGATCCACGAATGACAGCCGGGACCAACGGCTTAACGTGCTTTCCGAGGCACGGAGGTGTCTCGGTATGTAAAGATGGTCACCCATCCACAGACCGACCGCGGCAAGCGTAGCTTAACCTGACCAATCGACCTGTGCGGCTGTTATTATTTAGCCACGGGCCCGTCAATCTAAACTCAATAAATAAGCAAAATCTCTAAAAACTAATATCTATACGAATGACTATCCTACCTAACAGTATTATAAAATAACCTACGGTCACTACGTACACTATCAAATATACTACCTATACTTTAAAATTAAAATCTATACCTACGACTTATATAAAAATAAACCTAAATAACTCTAAAAAGTAAAAGGAATAAAAATGAACTCCACTGCGTGTGACCTAACCTACGACAAACTTATTATTTGCGGTTGGTACAGTAATCGGATCTAGGGATCGAACCGCAAAATTAAGTTTGTTTTTTATTGTATATACTTTTCCGGGATAAAAAGTACCCAGTGTGGTGCCCAGGATATTAAAGAATAATTATACCAAGTTTCATCGTAATCGAACCGGTAGTTTTTGCGTGATGCCTGAACAAACAGACAGACAGACAGACAGACAGACAGACAGACCGACAGACAGACAGACAGACAGACAAAAATTTTTTTAATCACATTTTTGGGTTCGGTGTCGGTCTAGTAACACCCCCTGCCATTTATTTTTTTGATATTTTCAATGTACAGAATTTTCACTTCTACAGATTTATTATAAGTATAGATTTTGACAAGTTTGGTAATCTAATAACATAATGGCGTCATTATGACTTTCCAGTGGTCAACCACTGACACTCCATTGAAAGAAATGGCATAGAACATGAGACACTTGACTTGTATAACACACTAATATATATAAAAATATATATAAATGAAATCTGGCATAAAGTAGTGGTAGTTTTTCGAAAATCATTTCGACTAACGGGTTTTATAATAATGGCTATACGACAATGTCATTATGACGCAATTCTATTACGAGACCATTGACCGACCAATGATCGCCATTAAGAATTTAGCAGATTACCTGCAAAATGTCAATGGAATGGGAATGGGATCGTGTTGGAATGACGAATTTATAAAAATAGCAGACTTGGGACCCAGCACGGGGAGCGATGCGATGCGACGGGGGAGGGGGGGGGGGGATTAAAAAAGCAGGAAATTATTTTGAGTCATTTATTGAAATAAGTACATAATACTAACAATAATTAGTTACATTTTTGGTAAATAAACAGTTGGCACACAAGTCATTCACCAAGTACAACTTGAGGAACTTGTACTTGAACTTGTGTGCCACTTGATGATGTACAGACGCCAGCAGGTCAAGCTACCCGAAACTGTCGTGCTGGCGTCTGTACAGACGCCAGCACATCAAGCTACTACAATCTGTCAAATTTCTTTAATAGATTTTCAACTTTATCGCTAAAGCATTAAGGTTCAAAGTTGATTGGGAAAATTTGACAGTTTCGGGTAGCTTGACCTGCTGGCGTCTGTACGAGTATTACACACAGTGAAACAAAATGGCACTTTTTATGTTGGTCAGAAGGCCAATTCTCGTAATTTAAAACGTTCAAAATCTAGTCGCAGTCTCATCTCGGCGACAAAAGAATGTCAAAAACTTGTCAAAATGTAGGGAAATTAGAGGTATTTTTGACAGATTGAGACTGAGATCAGACTGTGAACGTTCTTAAAATTACGAGAATTGCCCCTCTGATATCAAGAATAAAGTTCACTCAGACCACAAACACCTGGCTTATTAATTAGTTCACGAGGATGGGTTTGGCACGAGGGTTGAATGGTGGCGTCATTCGCACAGGCGATTTGGACCCTGGCAGCCTGAGCGACCTCGTGTTACGTCGGTTGTACCCCGGGTGAGTGGGTCCGGTATCTTGGCTCGAGGACTGACGGCTCTCACCTCCGCGAGACGCTCTGGGAGTGCTCAGACTCCTCGCAGTCCTTCTGTTCGGGTCCAGTTTGATGTCATCAATGACTGATGGCAGGAAGGGATGGTCTGCTGTGGACGGCGCGCGGGGGATGTTGTCCCCCTGCCACAGCGACGGAGGTTCGTCGTCAATTCCTCGACGAGATCTGAAGATCCATGACTGCTTCTTTGGGGGTGGAGGGCGGTACGTAGGATGAATTAGGCGCTGACATGTTGATTCAGCGATCAAAAACACAGATAAAACTGACAGTACTAAGATTAGTTTCGTCATTTTGAAGAGTCGCTTACGAAAGCTTGTCTTGGAATGATGCCTCCGTTACTAGAAGGCGAGTATTTATACAGCGTCTTGAGGAAACTGCGGTTCTTACCCCGAGACGAGACGTCTTGTTAGAAAATGGGAAGAACCTGACGAACTGTTGTTTATTTATATTAAACTTTCGTCATCGGTGTCAAAGTACCGATAACAAATTCATTGAATCGTGTCATACCGTTTAAATAATTATCGATATTATGCGCACGACATGTTAAGTATACCTATTGGGTACAGCCGCGCAGGGGATTTTCTCAAGGAATGTTATCTCATTTCTTGCGCTAATAGTGATGTAACTAACTTAACTTTACAGTCGTTTCTGTTTACAAAGTTTGCTCAATTAATGAAGGTACGATACGATAGCATGTAAGTATATCTCTATCCTAGTATTGATGTATAAACCATAAATAATAGGTAAGATCTATGTTTAGTGTTGCACCGCAAAACTCGTTCCGCATGCGCTATTAACGCCCACATTCTGGAACAATGCGATTGGCTGTTGATAATTAATTTAAACAATCACAGCAATTTACGCGCGCTTGACAGTTTGTTAGCTAATTTTTGGGTCGATTTTCGTTCCAGAAACCAGGAGGTCTACCAGACGCACGAAATTTGTAGTTTCTGCCGAAGTTACGGGCGATTATATTCCAGCTCTGGATCACCTACGAACCTAAGATTAGTTTGAGGCCTGAACTAAGAATGAAGTCACCACGATTTGACAGTTGTCCCTACTCGATGTGGTTTTGTCCGTTGTAAAATTAATTAATCAGGTACCCGCCGAAGTTCCGAACAGCTTTCAGATGGATCCGTAACTTCGTTGACGATTTAGAGACCCCCAGGCGTTAGAGTAGATATACAAACTTAAGTGACGCCCCTGGTCGAGTACCGAAACTTTTTTGCTGCGATATATTAACTTATCAGATACCTGTTTTAGCAAGTCCCGTTCGCAATGTTCAAAAGCAGTTTGTATGTACCATCAGCGGGGTCAGTTGCCTTGAGGCAACAAGCAGGCAACAGGCTACAGGATCTACAAGATACACACTTCAAAAGTGGCCAAGGATCAAACACGTTTTTGCTAATTACTAAAAATCTGGGTTTTTAATTACATTTTTCTAACTCATATGGATACTTTTTTTTTTGTAAATTTCGTCATTTGAAATTCTTCGTGATTTTAGATTTTCGTCGTTCTTGAATTTCAGTCAAAAGATCAAAATCTTTTGTCGAGTCGTCTCTCTCTAATCCTGAAACGGGTTTGCTGCTAATGAAGTGGATACATGTACAAAGTACCTATCTACTATAATGTACAGACGCCAGCAGGTCAAGCTACCCGAAACTGTCAAATTTTAATGCTTTAGCGATAAAGTGGAAAATCTATTAAAGACAGATTGTATTAGCTTGATATCGGGAAACTCATCCCGCGAGCCAAAAAAATACATTGTTCGATTTTAAACTCTCGGCGCTAAGCAGTACGTTGAAAATCTAGTGCACGATAAAAATCGTGTTAGGTCGACTACGGGATTTCCCTAGGATAGGTACTTTCACTGCCACTGATTTGAGATCTACGTCAAGAAGCAAGAACGTTTATATTGCTACCAGTACCATGGATATGAATTATTTAAACCGGACATTATTTTGAGTCATGTATTGAAATACTTAAGTAGGTACATATTGTTTACAACGTTAGCTACATTTTTTTGATAAATAAACAGTTGGGACACACAGATAAAACAGTTAAACAAAATAGCACTTTTTAAGTTCGTCTGATATTAAGTATTAAGTTCACTCAGACCACAAATACTTAGCTAATTAATTGGCTAACGTATGGGGTTTCCGGGACGAGGTTTGAATGGTGGCGTTGTACGCAGGGGAAAGGAGAATGGGTATAAGAGCGTACAGTCACAAAGATAATGCTATAAACAGTACTGGGGCCTTACCACGAGCTCTTAACGCGATCCAGTTTAGGCGGTTGGAAAGAGACAGAGCTATACAAGTCGTCTAGCGCCATCTCGATCCCTGAGCGTAAATTGAATCGCGTTAAGAGCTCGTGGTAAGGCCCCTGAAGTACTGAACTGTAGAACTGAGTAGTTTAATTAATCCTAAGGCTAATATTTTTTCTCCAACTGAATTTAGACAGCATGTCTAAATTCAGTTGGAGAAAAAATATTAGTAAATAACATAATAAGTATGTATTTCCATTATTGCGTTTATACTGAATAATAATAATTATACAGGGTCCAATTAAAATAGATTTTAATAGATGGACAAATTTTAGCACAGCGCTCAGTACGTCTAAACAAAGATATCCAAGCAAAAAAAAAAACACTGATTAAAATGATTTTATTTTGACCTAAAAATACCTGGCACTCTAGAATAAACACATCCATCCATTATGGGTAGGTACACAGTCAGTTCTGACATCCTTACATCATTCTGTATTTAAAAAGTGTTTATGCATTGGGTAACAACATTTATAAGTGTATTTTTGTTAGCTGATTATTTTAATTGTAAGTACCTAATGCGTTTTTCTTATATATTTTTTTACAATTGTCCTTATTTTGGTGGTCTGAATGATTTCTAAAAGTTTGTCCACCTATTTTAATGGAACCTTAAGTATATATTTACCCGAAAGTTTCTGAATTCTTCAACACTATCACCCACCTTCTCTATCTAAATTGCGCCTTACATAGGTACTTAGTCCCGACCCGTGCGTAAGGTTTCTTAGCCTCTATTAAATAAGAAGAAAAATAAAGAAGTTTCTTATTTTTTTATTTCATTCTATTTAACTTCTTCACATATCTTTTTGCTCCAAGCGAATTCAGACATGCTGTCTTAGGATTAATTAAACTAGTCCATGAGCATAAAACTTTTTTGCAAAAAAAAAACAACCGACTTCCAAAAACGACACTACAAAGAGAAAAATAACTTTAATTTCGGAAGTCGGTGTCGTTGGGTTCGCATTTTCGTTGTTTGCCACCGACTTCCGAAATTAAAGTTATTTTTCTCTTTGTAGTGTCGTTTTTGGAAGTCGGTTGTTTTTTTTTTTGCAAAAAAGTTTTTATTTGTCACTTTTTAGTTTAATTTTTACCAGTAATTTTGGTTTAAAAACCAAAGTACAAAACCGTTTTTGATGAAATTTCTATGGGACCATTTGGGAAGTATACCCTTTCCAACAAAAAAGAATTTTTCAAATCGGTTGGCAAGCGACGGAGTTATGCGCGAACAAACATAAAAAAAAAAAAAAAAAAAAAATACAAACATCCGAATTGAGAACCTCCTCCTTTTTTAGAAGTCGGTTAAAAAGACAGGCAGTTCTTAATGCTACAGTCAAATATTTTTTTGGGTACGGGACCCATACAATATGACCCTTTGCCTTTTGAACCTTGGCAGGCTGACCGTCCTTTTGTTACGTTGGTTGTACCCCGGGTGAGCGGCTCCGGTGTCTCGGCTCGAGGGCTGACGGCTCCAAGAGACGCTCAGGGAGTGCTCAGACTCCTCGCAGTTCTTCTGTTCGGGTCCAGTTTGATGTCACCGATAACTGATGGCAGGAAGGGATGGTCTGCTGTGGACGGCGCGCGGGGGATATTGTCCCCCTGCCACAGCGACGGAGGTTCGTCGGTAATTTCTCGACGAGATCTGAAGATCCATGACTGCTTCGTTGTTGTGGGAGGGCGGTATGTAGGATGAATGAGGCGCTGACATGTTGATTCAGCCATCAAAAACACCGATAAAACTGACAGTACTAAGATTATGTAGTTTCATCATTTTGAAGAGTCGCTTACGAAAGCTTGACTTGGAATGATACCTCTGTTACTATGTAGAAGACGAGTATTTATACAGCGTCTTGAGGAAACTCAGGATATAATAAAAATAAAAAACCTGCCGTAAGTTTAATATTTATGATTAAATATTAAACTTTTCTCATCGGTGTCATGTACCGATAACAAATTCATTGAAATAGGATTCTTATAGGTAGTACTACTTTTAAAACTAATAAAGGTATCTAAAAAAAAAAAACAGCCGACTTCCAAAAACGACACTACAAAGTGAAAAATAACTTTAATTTCGGAAGTCGGTGTCGTCGGGTTCGCATTTTCGTTGTTTGCCACCGACTTCCGAAATTAAAGTTATTTTTCACTTTGTAGTGTCGTTTTTGGAAGTCGGTTGTTTTTTTTTTTGCAAAAAAGTTTTTATTTTTCACTTTTAAGTTGTAATTTTTACCAGTAATTTAGGTTTAAAAACCAAACTACTGAACCGTTTTTGATGAAATTTCTATGGGACCACTTCAGAAGTATCTCCTTTCGAACAAAAAAAGAACAAGAATTTTGAAAATCGGTCCACAATTGGCGGAGAAATCGCGTAACAAACACACAAAAAAAAAAAAACACCGTCGAATTGAGAACCTCCTCCTTTTTTAGAAGTCGGTTAAAAACAACACATAGGTGAACTTAACACGCGACATGTGGTTGTACCTACCTACTATACCGGCTGACTTTTTTATCGTTTGAACAAACACAGAGAATAAAAGGTGAACAGAGTAAAAGCCTATGGCACAGAAACCACTTTTTTTCACAAAAAATTAAATTAAAAGGGTCTTTTTTACATCAATACCTACTTTGATTGAAGCCGGTCGATCGCTTGCGGTATGGCAGTATTATTTGTAGTTATTTGGTTTTTTTTTTGTATTTTGTTTTTTGTATTTTTATCAATAAATACTTTTAAACTATCCGTTTTTAAGTAGGTAGTAGTATTTATTGATAAGAGATTTTTAGGCTTCTCCTCCTACATAGTTCACCTTTCCTCTCTCTTCCTTCTGTTTATTTTTTTTCAAAATGTAATGTGTATGCCAAGAGATTACCAAAATTTTTATGACAACATTCCTCATATACCTAAATTTGAATCGCGAAATATTCGCCAAAAATGTAAACAAATATGAGTTTATGGAAAAATAACTTTGATTTCTACACAATAAAGTTCAATTTACGCTACAACTTCAAACATTTTTATATCTTTTCAATAGTGCTAGTCACTCTGAATTTCTGAAATCAACTTAATTACCATTAAAATAAAGTTGATATTGGTTTAACATGAAATAACGCCAACTTGAAACAAATATTTTTTTTAACTAACTGCATAAAAATAAAATAGAAGATTAGGCTTAGAGGATTATTTGCTGAATTTTTTCTAATGAAGCTAATACAAAGTAAAAAAAAAAATATACAGTCCTACGTCATCTACTTGTTTATTATTAAATATTTGCATGTCATCATTACACGGCTGGATGTGTTTTTGCACTGTTTTATATATCATCTTTTGTACCTACCAAATTTTATGCAAATGAACGATTTTGATTTGATTTGAACGTTATACTAGCGAGACGAATAAATGAGTTAGCGTTAACGATTTGCTATCTGCGCACTCGATTTTCAACTCTCGGTGTTGAGCCGAGCATTGAGAATCCAACAGAGCCCCAGCGCGCCAAAAAACTACACTGTTGGATTTTCAACTCTAGGCGCTAAGCTGTGCGTTGAAAATCTGAGGCCTTACCACGAGCTCTTAACGCGATTCAATTTACGCTCAGGGATCGAGATGGCGCTAGACGACTTGTATAGCTCTGTCTCTTTCCAACAGCCTAAACTGGATCGCGTTAAGAGCTCGTGGTAAGGCCTCTGGTGCACGATAAAAATCGCCGAGTTAAAAAAATAACACTTTTTTATGAATTTAACTGCCATCACCTGAGATACCTACATCAAGAAGCAAGAACGTTTGCGTTGCTGCCATGGATATCTATATCTATCTATTACTACTAATAAAGCTGAAGTGTTTGTTTGTGTGTTTAAACGCGCTAATCTCTGGAACTACCGGCCGGATTTGAAAAAATATTTTTGCATTTGATAGCCTAATTCTTGAGGAAGGCTATAGGCTACTTAACATCACGCTAGAGCCCTTAGAGCCCAGCAAAAACAAACAAGTCAATAAGAACGCCGGGCGAAGACGAAATAATAGTGCGGCCAGGCGATGCGGTGCAATGCGACGAGGTGGTCGTGCTAAGTAAGTTGCGGGCAGAACCTAGTGAATTAATAAGGCAGCAGTTTATTTTGAGTCATGTATTGAACTAAGTACATATTACTTACAATAATTAGTTAGGTACATATTTGGTAAATAAACAGTTGGCACACAAGTAATACATCATCAAGTACAACTTGAGGAACTTGTACTTGAACTTGTATGCCACTTGATGATGTACGAGTATTACACACAGTTAACACAGTGAAACAAAATGGCACTTTTTATGTTGGTCTGATATCAAGAATAAAGTTCACTCAGACCACAAACAGCCTGGCTTATTAATTAGTTAGGATGGGTTTGGCACGAGGGTTGAATGGTGGCGTCATGCGCACAGGCGATTTGGACCCTGGCAGCCTGAGCGACCTCGTGTTACGTCGGTTGTACCCCGGGTGAGTGGGTCCGGTGTCTGGGCTCGAGGACTGACGGCTCCCACCTCCGCGAGACGCTCTGGGAGTGCTCAGACTCCTCGCAGTCCTTCTGTTCGGGTCCAGTTTGATGTCATCGATGACTGATGGCAGGAAGGGATGGTCTGCTGTGGACGGCGCGCGGGGGATGTTGTCCCCCTGCCACAGCGACGGAGGTTCGTCATCAACCCCTCGACGAGATCTGAAGATCCATGTCTGCTTCTTTGGGGGGCGGATAGTAGATGGTTCTTCACGACATGTTGATTCAGCGATCAAATACACCGATAAAACTGACAGTACTAAGATTAGTTTCGTCATTTTGAAGAGTCGCTTACGAAAGCTTGTCTTGGAATGATACCTCCGATACTAGAAGGCGAGTATTTATACAGCGTCTTGAGGAAACTGCGGTTCTTACCCCGAGACGAGACGTCTTGTAAGAAAATGGGAAGAACCTGACGAACTGTTGTTTATTTATATTAAACTTTCGTCGTGTCATGTATCGATAACAAAGTCATTGAATCGTGTCATAACGTTTAAATAATTACCGATTGCAAATAGTGATAAATACTAAGGTCGTTTCTGTTTAAAAACTTGGCACAATAACACACTGTAGGTAAGTATTTTTTCATACCACTTGCTCAAAAAAGTGACATTCTATGCCACAAAAAGCGAACATAACAATAGTCATTTTTAATCTGTTAAAAACAGGGAAAGAAAATTGTACTGAATTTCATTCATCCTCTAGGGGGAGAATGTGATTTAAATTTGGAATACTTACCGAAATTTATACTGAACTACATCTGTGTTTACACCATTGAGTTTGTATAGCATTATAAAGCAATATACATCTTTTTGAAAAACGAATACGCATTTATTATGCAGTTATGATTATTAAATAAAATTACGAAAACCGACGGGGCCGTATGAGCTTGATGCCTTTGCTTTTCCGACAAAAAAATATTAGTGTAGAAATTTGCCGCGTTTTTGTTTTCTTCAAATACATAAACGTTAAGTTTATTTTAATTTATTTTTATAAATAAGTTAATGTTCTAAAAATACATTACGATGTTAAATCAAAGCGACAGTGACAGTGAATTGTCGGATTCCATCAGTGCAAATGCTGCCGCAATTATAAATAATTTGCTTCCAACAAAATCCAAGGAAAATTATTTAAAAACTTATGAAGAATTTTCAACGTAGAGAAGTGCGAAAGGCCTATCAATTTCAGAATCAGTACTTCTTGTCTATTTTGATTATTTATCCAAGACAAAGAATCCGAATACACTTTGGTGCATATACTCAAAACTGAAAGCTACATTAAGCATCAAACACAGCATTGAAATAAATAGATTCACAAAATTACTGGCTTTTCTAAAAAGAAAATCAGAAGGGCATTGCGCAAAGAAGTCTAAAATTTTTACGACTCAAAATGTGGAAAAATTTCTTAATGAAGCTCCTGACGAAATTTTTCTAGCCACAAAAGTAAGTATACATGATTTAACTATGAATATTTCGTATCTTAGTAATGGTAATTATTCTATATATTTACCTGTTTTTTATCTTTGTTATAGGTGGCCTTAATTTTTGGACTCAATGGTGCTTGCCGCGGATGTGAACTTGTGAACTTAAAGGTGGAGGACGTTGAAAATCATTCCAATGAGTTACTGTTGATTAATGTAAAGGAAACTAAGACAAAGAAAAATCGGTCATTCATTGTACAAGGACAATATACTAAAATCATTCATAAATACCAAGCATTACGTCCCACCAACATGGAAAACAATCGATTTTTTATAAACTATCGGAATGGGAAATGTACTCGACAAGCCATCGGCAAAAATAAAATTAGCAATATGCCAAAGGAAATTGCTAAATATTTAAAACTTAAAGATGTTGAACTCTACACCGGTCACTGCTTTAGAAGAACTTCGGCGACTTTCTTGGCGGATTCAGGGGCGGATATTACGTCAATAAAAAGACACGGTGGTTGGAGCTCTGATAGAGTAGCTGAGGGTTATATCGAAAGCTCAATGGCGAATAAATCCATATTAAGCAGTCAAATTAACAAAAATATAAAACTTAATCCATCAGAGCCACAACCATCAACTTCCGGCATCTTATCTTCGTCCGTAACTCACGATGCACCACCACCACTATCTCCGACGTATACTATCTACAATGAAACGCAAGTTCCTCAGACGCAAGAACAGAGAAATACTCAAATCAACTCATCAACAATAAATGTACCAAACAAAAATGTAACACTCTCTATCAATAATTGGACCAATGTTTCGAATGTTAACTTTTACTTTTAATTGTCATTATTTTTAATAAACGCTTATCTCATATTATTATTGTGTTAATTTTTTCGCAAATGGTACGAAAAGTAGAGTATTTTCCTCGGTGATAAAGCTGTCTTAGTCTTGGGTGAACTTAAATCCCTCGCTACACTCAGGACTCGTCTTAAATCCCTCGCTTCGCTCGTGCTTTAAGTTTTTAACACCCTCGCTACGCTCGGGAGTAAACCTCGAGTCCTTCGTTACGCTCGCGATTTAAATCATCACCCGCGACAGAAGACACTGCTTTATCCCCTTGGTTAATAATCTACTAATTTATTGTTCATTAAAGCGATATAATACCAATTAATTGGGGCACTCGATAATAAGTGAGATTGAGTATGTTATATTTTATGATAGCTAAGTAACTTTTGCTAAATGTTTTTATTTTATTTTATGACATCACCTCGACTTTTAGTGTAATACAGTTTGAATACCTTTTTCTAAACTTAAAATTATGCACCTTCCTAAAGCAAAATCCAGGCATACCTACCTAACCCTAAGTATAACTGAATTGCTGTTATAGGTATGCCCCTAGCTCGTTATTAAAAACAGCTTAAAAATATGTGGGCGTCCAAGCGAAAAGGGCCAGTTCTCGGCATTTAGTTTCCGAGATATAAGAAAGTTATAAAGTTGGGTGAAAAAATTGCATTTCGTGAATTTAATTGATTATTAATAAATGCTCAATTGACAACATTTCAAACCTGACACGACCTTAAAACAAAAATACCATTTCTTTATTTTCATATCCTGAGTTCAAATATATATATTTTTTATGTTTTTATTACTCCATTACTGAGAAAAAAAATGTAAACCAAAAAACATGTGATGACGTCATATAAATGGTGGAATGGGGTAGTTACCTTTGCGCATTCCAATGTCTTTGATGAAAAAGTTACATCAAACAAGACATGTCAATGTCACCTAAGTGTAACTAGAAAACAACTCAAAAACTGAATTGAATTCAACAATATATTTTCCTATCAACTCAGCATCAAATCAGTTGTGCAGTTTTAAAGATCTAAGCATACATAGGGACAGACAGACAGCGGGAAGCGACTTTATTTTATACTATGTAGTGATGAATAAAAGACAAATACTATATAATATTGATTTTTATTTTGCACTTTGTAAAACTTTCTTAAAAATAAATTGTTTCCAAAATTCTTCAGCAGCATCCAATAAACCTTGCACATATGTTTCATCATACTCCACCCAGTACTTGTGTAGGAGTTTTGTCTGTTCAAAACTAGGATCAGCAACACAAAACAATCCTTTTAATTTTTTTGCAGCATGCATTTGTACCATTATCTGAGCTTTATATTTTTCACACAGTTCACAGTCTTTCACATAAGTTTTCATTGTTTTATCACTTAGAGGGCATTTTATTTCTATGACAAAGTCCATACAAATCCCATCAGGTGAAACTCCAATGATAGGGGATATTAAAATTAACCCTGTGTGTTGAATTGCTCCAAATTCTTTTTCTAACTCCTTGAGTACTTCTTTTTCTAATGACTTGCCCCTTTTGATAGCTATTGTTTCTGGCACCTTGTAACCTCCAAGAATGCTTTGTACTAAAGCACCATTTTCTGTTATACAGTGAAGAGCTTCATAGATCCGGGACCCTGTGACTCTCCCTTGACGCATAGAATGCCACAGTTTTGAGTCTGCTTGAGCTTTTGTAGCTTCAGCAATAGTTTGTACTACATCTTTGGTAATAGTTATTGCAGAAAATGACTTAAAATTGTCGTAGCAATGATCATCTACTTGGTGTACAAACTGCAGCACTAAATTAAACACACTAAAGTCATTTAACTGAGGCTGGTGATTCCCACAGTAATTTAAAATCATTCCTGTTGTAACTTTGCGCCTCTTGTATTCTTCAGAAAACAGAAATATTGACACTCATGTCTACATTATCCAGGGGTCTTTTCATTTTGCCAAGATGAAATTCTGGTTACCTACAGCTCCAGCAAGTTTTGGTTTACTCCAATAACACTTAGTTGACGTAGTTGAAGGTTCGTCTGACCGTTTTATTAGCCAAATAGCAAAGCATATAGCGTGTTTGCATCCTCCTGCAGAAGCTGCACAGTCGTTGCATTCTACTGTGATAATCTTCTCGACAGATTCATTGATTACAGCTGTAACCTGATATAATTTTGATTTGACTTTATGTTCAGGTGTTACCCTGCATTTAACGGTGCATGAGTTTCCTTCTCGCTTGACTTCTACATATCCTACAGCTGTGTCAACATATGCTTCCCGTGATGCTAGTAATGCCTTGGCACTACGTATTTCCGCAACATTGTAGCATTCATTTTCGTGCATATATTGCAATAGCATTAAATATTCTAGTTTCGGCAAGTTTCTGCTATCGGCAACTACAAATCCTTCCGAAACTTTCATGATAACTTAATAAAAACAGAATGTAGGCACTTGAAAATAAGAAATTTTTGAGAATATAATTGAAAACAAACAACAGGCGCCAACGAGTTTGACAAGCTGAAAAAGTGACATCTAACAGTTTTTTTGACGGGTCACAGTAAAGCAAAGGTAATATCGCCATTCTACTGTATGTATGACGTCATTTGGCGCTTACGTCTTTTTAGAAAACACCGAATTTCAAAGTTGAAATTATGAATGAAAAGTACATAATTTCGAAAAACGAAAAAATATGGGTGCCCTAGATTTGAATTTACTTTTATATAACGCAATAATACATGCAGGTTAAAAATATGAAATGTTGTCAATTGTCTACAATTTATATGGTATTTTTTTTTTAGGATTTCAACTTCAAATATCTGATTTAAAATATATGTGCCAGTTTTTGAATGTTTTTTAAATCCTTACTATTCTAGATACCGAATCTAGTCTTAACTAAATACCCCACTACTAGACCCTTTTTGCTTGGACGCCCACATATAATAGCGTTAAGCTACGATTTCCTAGAAGAGCGGTGGCCGTAGGTACAGACGCCAGCAGGTCAAGCTACCCGAAACTGTCAAATTTTCCCAATCAACCTTGAACCTTAATGCTATAGCGATAAAGTTTAAAATCTATTAAAGAAATTTGACAGATTATAGTAGCTTGATGTGCTGGCGTCTGTACATAACGTCTGCAGTTTACCGGCGAATGACGTCACTGAAACGTTATTTAAAATAAACCTAAATAACTCTAAAAAGTAAAAGGAATAAAAATGAACTCCACTGCGTGTGACCTAACCTACGACAAACTTATTATTTGCGGTTGGTACAGTAATCGGATCTAGGGATCGAACCGCAAAATTAAGTTTGTTTTTTATTGTATATACTTTTCCGAGGTAAAAAGTACCCAGTGTGGTGCCCAGGATATTAAAGAATAATTATACCAAGTTTCATCGTAATCGAACCGGTAGTTTTTGCGTGATGCCTGAACAAACAGACAGACAGACAGACAGACCGACAGACAGACAGACAGACAAAAAATTTTTTAATCACATTTTTGGGTTCGGTGTCGGTCTAGTAACGCCCCCTGCCATTTATTTTTTTGATATTTTCAATGTACAGAATTTTCACTTCTACAGATTTATTATAAGTATAGATAATACAAACAAGACATAGGTGAACTTAATACGCGACATGTGGTTGACTGGTTGTACCTACCTACTATACCGGCTGACTTTTTTATCGTCTAAACAAACACAGAGAAATAAAGGTGAACGGAGTAAAAGCCTATGGCACAGAAACCACTTTTTTTCACAAAAAATTAAATTAAAAAGGTCTTTTTTACATCAATACCTACTTTGATTGAAGCCGATCGATCGCTTGCGGTATGGCGGTATTATTTGTAGTTATTTGTTTTTTTTTTTGTGTTTTGTTTGTATTTTGCACGGAACAAATATTTGTATGACCTACATGTATTTGTTCCGAGTCTGGGTGTTTTTCTATCTATAATATGTATGTATTTACAAAAAAAAAAATGTATATAAGTAGTTTATCAGCCATCTTGTTACCATAACACAAGCATTAGGTTGCTTAGCTTGGGACTAGATGGCGCTGTGTGAAATGTCCAGGGATATTATTATTATTATTATTATTTTTATCAATAAATACTTTTAAACTATCCGTTTTTAAGTAGGTAGTAGTATTTATTGATAAGAGATTTTTAGGCTTCTCCTCCTACATAGTTCACCTTTCCTCTCTCATCCTTCTGTTTATTTTTTTTCAAAATGTAATGTGTATGCCAAGAGATTACCAAAATTTTTATGACAACCTTCCTCATATACCTAAATTTGAATCGCGAAATATTCGCCAAAATGTAAACAAATATGAGTTTATGGAAAAATAACTTTAATTCCTACACAATAAAGTTCAATTTACGCTACAACTTCAACAATTTTTAAATCTTTTTCAATAGTGCTAGTCACTCTGAATTTCTGAAATCAACTTAATTACCATTAAAATAAAGTTGATATTGGTTTAACTTGAAATAACGCCAACTTGAAACAAATAATTTTTTTAACTAACTGCATAAAAATAAAATAGAAGACATTAGGCTTAGAGGATTATTTGCTGAATTTTTTCTAATGAAGCTAATACAAAGTAAAAAAAAATATACAGTCCTACGTCATCTATCTACTTGTTTATTATTAAATATTTGCATGTCATCATTACATGGCTGAATGTGTTTTTGCACTGTTTTATACAGGATAATTTTTTATTCAGTGCGTAAATTTTTACAGGGTGTTCTACCCATGAATATGAACAACATTCACTATGGGACCATCTCTGAAATCACGAAAAAAAAATTAGCACTTTCATACATTTTGATCGAGTAGGTATTGAACTTTTATAAGAAACAGCTGATTTTTTTTTGTGATTTCAGAGATGGTCCCATAGTGAAAGTTGTTCATATTCATGGGTAGAACACCCTGTGAAAATTTACGCACTGAATAAAAAATTATCCTGTATATCATCTTTTGTACAGACGCCAGCAGGTCAAGCTACCCGAAACTGTCAAATTTTCCCAATCAACCTTGAACCTTAATGCTTTAGCGATGAAGTTGAAAATCTATTAAAGAAATTTGACAGATTGTAGTAGCTTGATGTGCTGGCGTCTGTACCTACCAAATTTTATGCAAATGAACGATTTTGATTTGATTTGAACGTTATACTAGCGAGACGAATAAATGAGTTAGCGTTAACGATTTGCTATCCGCGCACTCGATTTTCAACTCTCGGTGTTGAGCCGAGCATTGAGAATCCAACAGAGCCCCAGCGCGCCAAAAAACTACACCGTTGGATTTTCAACTCTAGGCGCTAAGCTGTGCGTTGAAAATCTGGGGCACGATAAAAATCGCCGAGTTAAAAAAATAACACTTTTTTATGAATTTAACTGCCATCACCTGAGATACCTACATCAAGAAGCAAGAACGTTTGCGTTGCTGCCATGGATATCTTTATCTATATATTACTACTAATAAAGCTGAAGTGTTTGTTTGTGTGTTTAAACGCGCTAATCTCTGGAACTACCGGCCGGGTTTGAAAAAATATTTTTGCATTTGATAGCCTAATTCTTGAGGAAGGCTATAGGCTACTTAACGTCACGCTAGAGCCCTTAGAGCCCAGCAAAAACAAAAAAGTCAATAAGAACGCCGCGCGCCGGGCGAAGACGAAATAATAGTGCGGCCAGGCGATGCGGTGCAATGCGACGAGGTGGTCGTGCTAAGTAAGTTGCGGGCAGAACCTAGTGAATTAATAAAGCAGCAGTTTATTTTGAGTCATGTATTGAACTAAGTACATATTACTTACAATAATTAGTTAGGTACATATTTGGTAAATAAACAGTTGGCACACAAGTAATACATCATCAAGTACAACTTGAGGAACTTGTACTTGAACTTGTATGCCACTTGATGATGTACGAGTATTACACACAGTTAACACAGTGAAACAAAATGGCACTTTTTATGTTGGTCTGATATCAAGAATAAAGTTCACTCAGACCACAAACACCTGGCTTATTAATTAGTTCACGAGGATGGGTTTGGCACGAGGGTTGAATGGTGGCGTCATTCGCACAGGCGATTTGGACCCTGGCAGCCTGAGCGACCTCGTGTTACGTCGGTTGTACCCCGGGTGAGTGGGTCCGGTGTCTGGGCTCGAGGACTGACGGCTCTCACCTCCGCGAGACGCTCTGGGAGTGCTCAGACTCCTCGCAGTCCTTCTGTTCGGGTCCAGTTTGATGTCATCGATAACTGATGGCAGGAAGGGATGGTCTGCTGTGGACGGCGCGCGGGGGATGTTGTCCCCTTGCCACAGCGACGGAGGTTCGTCATCAACCCCTCGACGAGATCTGAAGATCCATGTCTGCTTCTTTGGGGGGCGGATAGTAGATGGTTCTTCACGACATGTTGATTCAGCGATCAAATACACCGATAAAACTGACAGTACTAAGATTAGTTTCGTCATTTTGAAGAGTCGCTTACGAAAGCTTGTCTTGGAATGATACCTCCGATACTAGAAGGCGAGTATTTATACAGCGTCTTGAGGAAACTGCGGTTCTTACCCCGAGACGAGACGTCTTGTTAGAAAATGGGAAGAACCTGACGGACCGTTGTTTATTTATATTAAACTTTCGTCGTGTCATGTATCGATAACAAAGTCATTGAATCGTGTCATAACGTTTAAATAATTACCGATAGTTTGGGATTTTGTTGGGCACCGGGGATTATTAATTATTTTGCAAATAGTGATTTATAAATACTAAGGTCGTTTCTGTTTAAAAACTTGGCACAATAACACACTGTAGGTAAGTATTTATTTATTGTTCATTAAAGCGATATAATACCAGTTAATTGGGGCACTCGATAATAAGTGAGACTGAGTATGTTATATTTTATGATAGCTAAGTATCTTTTGCTAAATGTTTTTATTTTATGACATCACCTCGACTTTTAGTGTAATACAGTTTGAATACCTTTTTCTAAACTTAAAATTATGCACCTTCCTAAAGCAAAATCCAGGCATACCTACCTAATCCTAAGTATAACTGAATTGCTGTTATAGGTATGCCCCTAGCTCGTTATTAAAAACAGCTTAAAAATATGTGGGCGTCCAAGCGAAAAGGGCCAGTTCTCGGAATTTAGTTTCCGTCGAGATATAAGAAAGTTATAAAGTTGGGTGAAAAAATTGCATTTCTTGAATTTAATTGATTATTAATAAATGCTCAATTGTCTACAATTTTATATGGTATTTTTTTTTTTGTTTTTTTAGAATTTCAACTTCAAATGTCTGATTTAAAAAGTATGTGCCAGTTTTTGAATATTTTTTAAATCCTTACTATTCTAGATACCGAATCTAGTCTTAACTAAATACCCCACTACTGGACCCTTTTTGCTTGGACGCCCACATATAATAGCATTAAGCTACGATTTCCTAGAAGAGCGGTGGCCGTAGGTACAGACGCCAGCAGGTCAAGCTACCCGAAACTGACAAATTTTCCCAATCAACCTTGAACCTTAATGCTATAGCGATAAAGTTTAAAATCTATTAAAGAAATTTGACAGATTATAGTAGCTCGATGTGCTGGCGTCTGTACATAACGTCTGCAGTTTACCGGCGAATGACGTCACTGAAACGTTATTTATTAAAGTTGATGTGTTTTTTTAAAAAAACACCAATTAACGGAGGACGGAGGGGCTCGTGACTAAGTAATAACAGCCGCACGGGTCGATAGATCGGTCCGTGGATGGATGACCATCTTTACATACGGAGATCCCTCCGTGCGTTGGAAAGCACGTTGGTCCCGGCTGTCATTCCTGGATCTTTGACAGTCGTTGCGGGTAGTCAGAAACCAGAAAGTCTGACAACCTGTCTTACCAAGGAGTATTGTGTTACCAGTAAACTGGGTTGTGGAGGTCAGATAGGCAGTCGCTCCATGTAAAAGACTGGTACTAAGCTGCATCTGGTTAGACCGGAAGCCAACCCCAACATAGTTGGGAAAAGGCTAAGCAGATGATGATGTGGTGTGTTCTCTTAGAGAGCGTTTTTTGACACCGTAAAGTCAAACCCCGCTGCTTCATTTTCATGACGGCTTTCACTGCAGCGTTATGGGGCGGCCACCACTCTTTTTAGAAACCGTAGCATTATGGAGTAGGTATTTTTATTTAACGATGCAGGAGATGGCGGTAAAGGGGTGATTCTCCATGTCTGCCTAGTCCGACTCCGACGAACTTTAAATGATATACTTTCGGCGAGGACGGCTACACAAAACCTTCATTTTGTTGTTGGAAGTCTGTCGAGGCATCCAATCAAAATCAAAAGTAATTTATTCAAATTAGGTTGAGGATCGCACTCTTCGAAAGTCATAATTACATAGACAGTCCCCCAAATCGCCGCCATTTACTATTTTCTAGTGCTTTTGCATTAATACTATTAGTGTAACAAATAAAGAGATATAAATGTTAGGGGAGAGTTGGATAATACCGCGCGGTTGACAATTCCGCGCGTCAGCTTAATTCAAAAACTATCCACTAGTTCTGCGATCCAGTGCGTATACATCGAAGCGGGACATGCTTACACCCACAGAGCATGTAACCTTTTAAGAGACGGAACTTAGAACATTCAGTTTGAGAGAATTGTTAACCTTCTTTAGCCAACCTTATACAAAAAAACATAGCTACCAACATGAAAACTATAGGTAGCATTGACAACTTTGACAGTGACAATCATGACCTTGAAGGGTAGAACTTTTATAAATAGGGATGCGCAACGTACCAATAAACTTATCGATATCGATAAAATGCATTATATATCGATATCGACAAAATGCATTCTATGCAGATAATAATCAGGCTCCAAAACTAATTTATTTTGAAATAAAACAGGTTTATATGATTTCAGCATTTATTATATAAATTATCAAGCAACATTGGTAATATGTGTCCATTTACTTCGGTATCAGTGAGGAAAATAGATGATAAATAAGAAACTTAAGAAAAAAAAACTTTTGCTGGTTTTTTTATATTCAATCTCCTATAGAATCCTATCTTTATTTATCATCTATTTTATATTGGGGTAAGGGTAGGAGGATGATGCACTTTATTTATCATTGATAATAATATTACAGTATGTTCTTATGTCAGTTTGAGGCTATGGAAACAAATTTAACAGAAATGGAGCAGCAACCCCATAGCTTCAATCATTTAAAAAACTTATAAATGTGCTATTTGTGAAAAATGCTTGAAGGTTGAGGATCCCGGTGATGACCCTATGTTTAATTACATAAAATTATGAGAATGGTGGCCAGAGAAACTATCTCTAACATATCCCACAAAAAACCTGTGTATGTTTGTTGAGGCAGCCTCTAAAATATTTGAAAATGAAATGTTGCCGTGTCTGCATTCTTCAAATATTTGCCAATGTTCTATGTTCTATGTTATGGGTTTGGTTTCCGCACTTAGTCCTTCAGGTGGACCATTGTGCGTGGGCCATGGCGGCCGTCGGTGGTTATTCCAACCAGCCCACCTCCCTCCAGAAGCTTATTAGATCTCCTGGTCTGTCGAGAACATCTGTGTAGGATCCGGGTGTCCCGAGGGTTGCTAATCTAATCTGGGCGACGCCTGTGCACTCAAAGAGCACATGCATGACGGTCTCATCAGCCTCCATGCAGGCTCTGCACAGGGGGCTGTCCGTTATGCCAATCGTATGGAAGTGTTTGTTCAGTGAGCAGTGTCCCGTGATGGTCCCCGTCACCAGGCGCAGGCCTTTCCTGTCCAGTCGTAGTAGTCTTTTGGAAAGCTTGACATCTAGTGATGGCATGGCTTCCTTGGACTGCCTGCAGCCCGGTGACGAGGACCACCAGTTCTCTGCCTGTGTGTGGGTGTGCTTTTGTAGCCACCTGCGTAGTTGGTTGAAGGGGATGGGCACGACTGGTTCCGGTCCGTAGACTGGCGTGCTGGATGCCCTTCTGGCCAGCTCGTCAGCCGCGTCGTTGCCTAGTGATCCACTGTGTCCTTTTATCCATTGTAGTGTCACTGTGTTGCGGTTCGATACAGTCACCTGTTCAAGCGCCATGTGACATTCTAGTATTAGATTTGATGTGATGCATCCCTTCTGTAGGGATTGGAGGACTGAAGCGCTGTCAGAGAGTATACGAACATGGGTGTCCGTAACTCTCCTGGCTGCTATGGCATGGGCCGCTTGTATTATACCCACACACTCGGCTTGGTAAACCGTGTTGAGCATTCCTAGCGGGCTGCATATGTTTATGTTGAGGTCGTGTGAGAAGACTCCGACTCCAGTTCCGCAGTCGGTCTTTGATCCATCAGTGTAAACTCTCAGCTCTCCTGGGCCTGAGTAGTCGCACTGCTCCTCTTTAAGCACTACGTTGTAATGCTTTTGAAAGCAGTATTGCTTAGGGGCTTTGTCGCAGGGTGATGCCATCATTGGCTGTCGTTTGATTGCCTCGTCCTTTAGGCGTATGTGCTTGATTCTCGAGTCTTTGTTTAGGGTTCCTGATAGATGGAGCCTGAAGGCAGACAGGGCCGCCTCCTCTCTCACGATGAGGTGTAGGGGAGGCAGACCGAGCATGGCCTGTAGGGCAGCGGTGGGTGCAGTTCTCATGCAGCTTGTGATTGCCACACAAGCAAATCGTTGCAACTTTTCGAGATCTTTTTGGGCTGTGCTCAGGTCTGTTCTGGGCCACCAGACTAGTGAGCCATATGTGATGATTGGTCGGATAACTGTGGTATAGAGCCAGTAAGTGACCCTGGGGCTAATCCCCCAGTTTTTCCCAAGCATTCTCTTGCATTGCCACAGGGATATGCTGGCCTTCGTGGTGATGTGATTGATGTGTTTAGCCCAGTTCAGCTGTTTATCCAAAAAGATGCCCAGGTATTTGGTTTCAGTTGAAAGGCTAAGGGTAGTGCCAAAGAATCGTGGAAGTTGTAGCGTGGCAAGTTTCCTCTTTTTTGTGAAGAGGATCAGTTCGGTTTTTGTTGGGTTCACTGATAGTTGGTGTGTACTGCACCAGTTCTCTACTATTTTCAGTGCCTGGTGCATTAGGTTGCACAGGGTGTTTTCGTGGGTACCATTTATTATTATGGTTAGGTCATCGGCGTAGCCTACTGTAAAGTAGCCTTTATTGTTTAGTGTCTTTATCAGGCTGTCTACGACCAGGTTCCATAGGAGCGGCGAAAGGACGCCCCCTTGGGGGCAGCCCTTTGCCACGACGGCCCTTGTGGTGTCGTTTACGGTCACCTGTACAGCCCTCTGTTTCAGCATATTTGTGATCCAGCCGCTCAGAGACGGGTCTATGCCGTGTCTGTCTAGGGCCGTGCTGATACTTTTGAATGTGGTTTTGTCAAAGGCGCCCTCGATGTCAATAAAGGCGGCTAGTGCTGAGCATTTGTGGTCCACTGCGCATTCAATCTTGGATACGACGCTGTGCAGCGCGGATTCTGTTGATTTGCCTGTGGAGTACGCATGCTGTTGTTTGTGGAGTGGTTTTGCCCTGAGGGGACCGTCTCGGATGTGTCGATCACATAGTCTCTCCAGGGTCTTTAGTAGAAAAGATGTGAGGCTTATGGGTCTGTACGCCTTGGGTTGCGTGTAGTCAGCTTTACCAGGTTTAGGTATGAAGATGACTTTCACTTCGCGCCAGGCTAGGGGTATATGTCTGAGTGCTATGCAGGCCCGATAGACCTCCATTAAGCATGGTGTAATATAATCGAGTCCCCATTGTAGTTGGGCTGGGAAGATGCCATCCAGTCCCGCGGACTTGTATGGCTGGAAGGTGTTGATGGCCCACCTTAACCGGTCCTCCGTTACTAGCCCGCGGGCACAGGTCCAGTCCCGTTCCGTTGGGGTCCGATCTGGTACTTCTTCCCAGGTCCTGTCCTCTAGGAGTTTGCAGTCTGGGAAGTGGGTTTCGAGAAGGACCTTGCTAGTTTCATGGTCCGTTTGTGTGTATGTGCCGTCTGGTTTTTTCAGCGCGCCGAGTGTTTGGTCCTGGTCGGTTGATAGGATCTTCCTCACCCTTGCGGCTTCATTGTTGGTTTCTATGGATTCACAGAATTTCCGCCATGCTGTCCTCCTGGCGGTTCTGATTTCCTTTTTGTATGTGTGTCGGGTTTCTGTGTATATTTCCCAATCCTCCGGGAGTCTGGTGTTTTTAGCTCTGTTAAATTGCTTCCGCAATGCATGTCTGAGTTTACCAAGTTCGGCGTTCCACCAGGGATTTCTCTCGCTGTTGGCCCGTGGCGTCCTTAGTTTACAGCATGCATGGTAGGCTTCGGTGAGATATTCTGATAACTTTGTCACAGTGTATTCCAACTGTGCTGGTTCTCTTATACTTATTTGTGATAGATGCCTAGCTAGCAGGGCGGCCAGGAGGCGCTTGTACCCGGGCACGTCGGTGCGCCGTGGATTTCTCCTCGGTGCGGGTTTCTTGGTGTGGGTGGTCAGTGTGAAGCGGATCCTTCTGTGGTCCGAGCAGGAAGGTTCGCCCGATACATGCCAGTTTGTGATGAGATTTTTCGCGTTGCGTCGCGTTGCCAATTAACAACCACAATATTTATCGCCAACTGTAACTGTAACTTCTTTTATAATAGTTATGTGAAGAGCACAAAAATAAACTAAAAAATGCAATGTTCGACCGGCTGGCTCTTCAGAAGGCAATGCCAGCGCATTAACCAGAATAAGTTGGTAAGATGCAGGGATGTCTTGAGGCTGCATTTAGTTCTTTTTAATTGCTCCATCAACTGCTGTTCTCTTGGTGTTAAATCTGTAAAGATAATTAAATATAAGCAAATTATTTGATGAGACTTGTAAACATTTCCCCGCATATAAAATGCAGGGATATTTTCTATTTGAAAAGAGCAATAGAGAACAAATTAACTCAAACAATTTGAGAATTTCTTTCTATCAAATAAAAAAAATCAATTTAAGAATTTCTTTCTATCTGTGTGTCTATTTCTTTGTAACATCATCACATGCGAAAAGCTTAATGGATTATAATGAAACTACTTCATTTATGTAGGTTTTAGTCCAACTTAAAAACTAAGTTATATAGCATATCAGTTGCATTAATTTTTGCGAATTTCAATTTTTGAGTTGCAATTTTAAGTGGAATGATAACCACTTAGACTAAATTAGATTACAATGTAAGACAAGTATTACAAAACAAAACATCACGCCTTGTTTCCCCGAAGGGCTGGGCAGAGGTGTACCTGTAGTACACCCACGATTGATGGCTCGAGGATCATATTACAGAATTTGAATGATGCTATTAATTTACAATTAGGTAGTGCTATTTGGGCCTAAGATCACATTAGCAATAGGTATCGGTACTCACCAGGTTGGATCCAGATGGAACTTGGAAAAAAGCAACTTATTTTCAGTATACCAGGCCTCCTTGATACCGCAAATTTTTACATCTTCTGTGACCCTTACCCATGTTGATTCACAAACTTAATAGTCACTGTCTAGATAAATAGTAAAATAACAATAAGAGTCAATTATCTCGCAAGAGTCACTATCACTAAAAGTGTCAATATCTCGTTAAAACTATGTGAGGATGATACGGAGAAACAGGTACTAGTCTCAACGTTTTTCTCAATCACAGAAATTATTCTGCTATGTTATATTCCGAAATCCTACAGAAAAATGAAAAAACAAACAGAAAAATCGCAAAACGAACATGATGCGACGTGATGCGACGGCAGACATGTTTGTTTAGTTAGTTGACTTTTGTTGACTTTCATAACATAATGTTGGTCATCCTGAGTACTCTGACGTGTGTTTCTGAATGTTGGCTAAAGAAGGTTACAAATTCCCTACAAAAATAATTTGTTCGGAGTTTCACAGGACTGCTTACACCCTTCCCCGCGCATCGCCATTACGGTCCGCGCGACGACAGAGATACCGCGCGCTGTCGACGTTTTTTTCGTCACTCCTTGTAATTTTTCGTGTACTTTCGAGAAGAGGTAAGTAATACTGTATTTATATTGTAATAGTTTGATACCATACATTTTTAATGTTTGTTTATTGTAGAATTAATGTCAGAATATGTTTTTACGTACTTTAATATTTTCCATATAATATTGAGGTTAAAAAATAAAATGATCAAGTTTGATAATTCCGCGCCCGCGCGGGCGCGGAATTATCAAACTAAAAAAAAGATATTAGAAAAGATTTCTCTGAGCCGAGCACTTCACGACGTATTTTAGAAGATTTGAGCCCTATACCACAAAAGAAAATAAAAATACAGAGACGTGTTAAAAAACAGCACTCTATTGTTCTCACATTAACACCATTAAAGGAGCAGTTAGAGGAAAAAGAACGAAAGCGACAAATGAAGATAGCAAAAGAAAAGAACGCTGCAGAGAAGAAAGTTAAAGAAAAGAAACAAATTAAAGGAAAGTCTGTCAAGAGAAAAGTTTTGAACAGTAGCGAAAGTAGTGAGGACGAAGATAATAATTTGAGAAGCAAGAAGAAAAAGGTCAGGCAAGGAAAAAAGAAAGGCAAAGGGAAGTCTAAGAACTGTATCGACAGCAGCAGTGAAGATAGTATGGATGATGTGCCCCTAACTCAACTGTGCGATGATGATGAAGATGACGACATAGAGAATCGTGATATTTGCGCCGTATGTCAAGAGTTTGGTCGTAATGGAGAAATGTGGTTCCGTTGTTGTAGATGTTCAAATTGGATACATAAGGAATGTAGCGGAAAAGATTCCGCCAAAGATTTTTTATGTGATCTTTGCTGTGATTAATATAACTTGCTGACTGATATTTAATTGATATTAATAGGTATTTTTGAGACTGATTAGTCCATACATAATTCAAAGATTTACTAAGACTTCTAGTTATATAAAAATATTTACGTTTTTTGCATAAAGAGTTTAAGTTTTTGTTAATACTTATTGCGTGATACTTAATATACTGATTTAATTTCTAGAAAAAGATTTGGGTCTCCCTATCTTCACGCAAGAAAATTACTTAAAAGAATATATATTTTTTTTTATTATTATTTTTATTATTTACCCATTTTTGTGCAATTAATGTGGGCACGATTTTGTCAACCCTGGGCACGATATTATCAGACCAGTTCGACAATACCGCGCCTTTATTTTTTTTTGTAAAGTGTCAATAATTACTTTTTGTTTAAATTTTGGAAGTATTTGTTATACGGTATGCGTACCTGAATAAATGTCCTACTGATTACTCAATTTTGTTTCTTTCAATATCAAACAGTTTCCTAATAATAGGTCCAATTCCTTAGGGGCTCGGTATTATCCAACTCTCCCCTAATAATTTAACATTACGTAACCCGTATTCCCCGAAGACTACTTGACTCTACTCAGAAATTCCAGATGGAAAATCCAATAATACTGCCCGACCCGGGTATCGAACCAACCAACCAACCAACCTACATGCCAACCAACCAACCAACCAACCAACCTCATGCTTAGCAGTAGCGCTTGCGAGACTAGACAGCGAGGCAGTAATCGTTTTCGAAGAACTTGTACGAAATGGCCGAAGACTGAACACGAACGCGGCTCGGATGCAATAATGTTCAATCAGGTTAAATGGAAATACCTACCTAAGTATTTTTTTTATATTTAAACCTGCGGGGAAAAGCGATAAACTTTATGGCGGCTCGGAACATGAGACGAGTCGATGCGCAGTAACTAATTAATGGGTCAGCGGGGGTGAGGGGTGAGGTACTGCGCAGCGAGTAGCGCACTTCAGAGCTGTCTTATTGCGTAACACACATACAATCGATCGCAATACCTTTTGAAACTCATTGCTTCATTAGTTTGAAAAATTCAAACGACATAAATCCGTATCCGTTCTTTTAAATCACGAATGGTGCTATTTGACTCCTCACTATCTAATCAGAATGCATTCTTTCACTTCTGACCTCTGCCGCCCGATAAGTGAGGGGAACACCAATTTTCTAGGACGTACCTACCGTATCCTCCAGTAATACATAGGTCAGACTTTATCTTATCTAGCTATTTTTAACCGACTTCTAAAAAAGGAGGAGATTCTCAATTCGGATGTTTGTATATTTTTTTTATGTTTGTTCGCGCATAACTCCGTCGCTTGCCAACCGATTTGAAAAATTCTTTTTTTGTTGGAAAGGGTATACTTTCCAAATGGTCCCATAGAAATTTCATCAAAACGGTTTAGTAGTTTGGTTTTTAAACCAAAATTACTGGTAAAAATTACAACTTAAAAGTGAAAAAAAAACTTTTTTGCAAAAAAAAATAACCGACTTCCAAAAATGACACTACAAAGTGAAAAATTTAACTTTAATTTCGGAAGTCGGTGGCAAACATCGGAAATGCGAACCCTACGACACCGACTTCCGAAATTAAAGTTATTTTTCACTTTGTAGTGTCATTTTTGGAAGACGGTTGTTTTTTTTTGCAAAAATGTTTTTATTTTTATTATTGCGAATTGACAGAATTTAACTAACAGAGTGGTATTTTTAAACTAATATAATAAGGAGAAAAGTTTGTATGTTTGTTTGTTACCCTTTCGCGCTAAAACGGCTGGACGGATTTGGATTTATTTATTTATTCAGTACACATACATTTTATTTTAAGTTGGTGCCAAATTATGTCAGTTGGTGGTCCACAAATTTTAACATTGAAAAGGGTGTAAAACAAGACGATCCACTCTCACCTAAGCTGTTCACAAGTGCATTGCAGGAGGTTTTTAACAAGTTGCCTGATTCGTGACAGTGACGAAGCATAAACGTTAGCGGCCACCAACTAACAAACCTCCGCTTTGCAGATGATATTGTGTTATTCTCCACATCACCTTTAGAACTTGACGAAATGCTCCAAGATCTGAGCACGGCAAGTCTTGAGGTTGGACTTTCAATGAATAGATCCAAGACATGGGTGACCAACAGCACGAAACGTAGGGTCGAGGTAGACAGAGATAGGGTTGCAATATGTCGATGAGTACACATATTTGGGCCAGATAGTGTTTTGTCAAGAACAGACAAGACAAGGAAGTCGAAAGACGAGTCCAAAATGCTTGGAAGACATACTGGACCCTTAAAGAACACATGAAAGGTAGTCTTCCTATATCACTAAAAAGAAAACTCATCGACATGTACTTACATCCTACCCGTTCCAACCTACGGTGCACAAAGTTAGTCACTAGCTGAACAACAGCAGCCCAAACTCAAGATTTGCCAACGGACAATGGAGCCCAGCATAATAGGTGTTAAGCGTACAGATCGAGTTAGAAACACCACGCTGCGCTCCATAACTCAAGTAGCGGATGTTGGAGAAAAAACAGCCAGACTGAAGTGGGAGTGGGCTGACACGTCTCGTGAATGCACCCCAAGAGATGGGCAAAGATAGTCACTCACTGGACGCCTGAGGGAAGTCATCGCCGTCGAGGTAGACCACGGCGAAGGTGGCGTGACGTTCTGGTAACGTTTGCAGGGCCAACATGGCCAGATCGCGCAAGACCCTTATGCGGGTGAAACCGTGGGGCGCAGCTAGTAACTATTAAAATTACCACATTTCCCTCAAAACTTGAACGTAAAGCATTTAATTTGGAGCCGGTTACGGTAGCCAATATCCGGCTGATAAATTGCCAAAATAATTATCATAAAATCGCAAATTTTATAGAATTGATTAAACAAATAAAACGCACACATTAGTCATATGCTTATATATTTACAGTGTCTTTCAAATAAACTTATACTAACATAATATCACTCGATGATATTATTTTTTTACAGTAGGGGGCCGGCCATAATAAAAACACATCAAGTTTAAAAAAAGTTCGGCTTTGTAGAACGTCGTCTCTATGACTTAAACTTATGGGACAGTGTCGTTCTTGAGATCAATGTGTCTTATTTATGGCCGGATACTGTAATATTATTGTTTTTGACGAAGTTTAAGGGAAACTGAGAAGTCCGGGCGGTGGCTCTGGTGGCAGGAAGTTTGGTAATGATACACTGGGTTCTGTGGACAAATAAATAACGCTTTAAGTAAAGTAACTATAGCTATTTCACAAGATACCAGCGATGCTTAGTTTGTGGCTCACCGAATCAGTCACATTGTATTTTTGCTTTTTGATGAATAAACTTTATTATTATTATAGCTGTATCAGGAGTTTAGAAGGTTTCAGGACCCGTTTAAGCGGCTTGTATTTTCAAAGCTAATTGGATTGTATGATCTGAGTAAATAAATAATTATTATCTCCTTTATTTCATTTAAATACTTACAAAATACATTTTTAAATATTTTTATAAACAAAAGGATAAAAAAAAACATTTAAAAATATAAAAAGTAGTAGCCCACCGGTATCGGGAACAGGGTCCAAGCCACCGGTGGTCAGAGCTCCAGAGAGAAGAACTTCCTGACAATGCGAGCCGTGTCCAGAAGTACCGCTTTCTGAATTAAGCCCTTGATCCAGCTGCCTAACGAGAGCCTCCTCAGGTGTTGGTCGAGGCTTTTGGCTATTAAGCCATTGGCTGACACGACTATCGGCACAATGATCGTTGAGTCCACATCCCACATGTCGACAACCTCGCGAGCCAAGTCAAGATACTTGATTTGTTTATCTTTCTCGGCTTTCACGAGGTTCTCATCATGCGGGACGGTTATGTCAACAATCATTGCGCGCCGCTCTGATCGATCCACCACCACTATATCAGGCTTATTGGCAACAATAGTCCTGTCAGTGATGATGGATCGATCCCAGTACAATGTGATATTTCCATTTTCGAGAACTGGGTCAAGCACATACCTGTAGTACGGCACATCAGATTCGACAAGGCTGTATTTCAGAGCAAGTTGCTGATGGATTATCCTGGCTACAAGGTTGTGTCTATGCAAGTACTCTCCGTTAGCTAGACGAGAACACCCGGAGATAATATGCCTAATTGATTCTCCCGGCCGGTGGCATGCCCGACAGATGTCAACCGTGCCGTCTTTCACAATAAATCTCCGGTAATTGTTCGTCATCATAACTTCGTCCATAATTGCACAGACAAAACCTTCGGTTTCTCCAAAGAGGTCACCGAAACGCAGCCAGGCTACGGACGCTGGTAGATCTACATCGGGTCCATGTAGGGCCCGGTAAAAGCGTCCGTGAAGCTCCTTACTCTGCCATACTTCCATGCGATTATTGGTGTCAAGCACTACTGGCTTGCACCAGTTCTCTTTAGCCAAGGAGAGTGGGGTGAGGCCCTTGTCCACCGCGACTACATTTCGATGCATCCCCACGTCGGTTTCTAGAAAATATTCCCTGAGACTGCATATCTCGCGATTGTGGAGGGTTTTAGCGTTTAAAAAGCCTCGACCTCCACACTTTCGCGGGATATACAGCCTCATTACCGATGACCGTGGGTGATGCATTCGATTTGCAGTCAGCAGCGTCCGGACCCTCCTATCCAGGGCGTCTAGTTCGGTTTGAGTAATTATTATTATTATTATAAGGTACCACTAAAATTACGGTGAAATTGACAATTCGTAGTAATCAAGCATGGTTAGTGCCCGTCATTGCGTCGTTTCTTCTACGGTATTGATTGACTTGAGAATCTTCGCCTAGCGTCATCAGTTCAAATCGATCACTTAGTAAAATGAACTATTCATGATCATCATCTGCCTAGCCTTTTCCCAACTATGTTGAGGTCGGCTTCCAATCTAACCGGATGCAGCTGAATACCAGTATTTTAATAATAATAAATAATAATAATATCCCTGGACATTTCACACAGCGCCATCTAGTCCCAAGCTAAGCAACCTAATGCTTGTGTTATGGTAACAAGATGGCTGATAAACTACTTATATACATTTTTTTTTTTTGTAAATACATACATATTATAGATAGAAAAACACCTAAACTCGGAACAAATACATGTAGGTCATACAAATATTTGTTCCGTGCGGGAATCGAACCCGCGACACGCAGCGCAGCAGTCAATCGCTTAACCACTGCGCCAACCGTGCCGTCATTTTACATGGAGCGACTGCCTATCTGACCTCCACAACCCAGTTACTGGGTAATACGATACCCCTTGGTAAGACTGGTTGTCAGATTTTCGGGTAAAATGAACTATTAATAAAATAAAACTTTATAACCACTTACCCATTTTCTGGGGCATCGAGAACGGAGGCGTAGGCATCATAGACTTGACACCTTGTTGCTGCAACATCTGCGGCTGTTGCTGTAACATCTGCGGAGGTTGCTGCAACATAGTCGGTGGCTGCGGTTGCAACATCTGTGGTTGTTGCTGCAGCATATTTGGGGGCTGTTGCATCATGTTAGGCTGTTGCATCATGTTAGGCTGTTGCATCATGTTAGGCTGTTGCATGATGTTAGGGGCCTGCAGCATGTTGGGCGGCTGCACGAGCAGCAGCGGCGCGGCGCGGCGCGGGCGGGGCGGCGGCGAGCCGGGCGGCGGCGGCGGCGGCGGCAGCGCGTCCCACAGCGGCACGTGGTCCGCGTGCGTGGCCGGGCAGGGCCACGCGCAGCCGTGGCGGCGGGGCTTCTTCTTCTGACAGTATAAAAACTTGCAGTTACAAAGTGTTCAATGACATTTCTGGATTTTATGAAGGACAATGAGCGTGCACTTGTTTAGGTGTACATTCGATTCGGCAGCATTTGTTAAACAACAAAGCCGACCTCACACAATTACTACACATATTCGGCTTTCATTCGGCTCGTGCATCGGCAAACTTCGAGTCTACTCTCACTGAATCATGTTTATAATATTAAGGTTAGGATGAGGAGGGCCAGTTAAGTTCTAAATATGAGGAAAAAATTGCATAAAAATACGAAAACAAATTCGCTGTCAGTGACATTTAACATCCAAATCGAATACAGAAATAGGTACTCAACATCTTTTAATGATACATTTCAAAATTGTTAGGCTCTTAAAATAATTAGTACTCATATTAATTACAAGCCGACGCCGACCCAGAAAGAGATGGCTAGACGATCTGGACGCGTACCGCGAGGGCTGGTTCGACGTGGCGCGGGAAAAGAGATCCTGGAAGGATTTGGGGGAGGCTTTTGCCCAACACAAAAAAAAAAATACTGACTTGTAGAGAGAGTTCCAGGGCATAAATAAGTTACCTTTTTAACAGGCGGTTCTTCCACGTCAGAGTCTTGACCAGGTTTGTATCCGTCGGCGAAGCTCACGCGTTTCGCGCCACGACTCTCAGGGACCGCTTTACTGCAAAAATATAAATATTACAACATACATTACAAATAAATATATTTGTGCCCTGTAGTGGAAAACAGGCTAAACATAATTCTACTAATATTATAAACGCGAAAGTTTGTATGGATGGATGTTTGTTACTCTTTCACGCAAAAACTACGGAACTGATTTCTATGAAATTTGGCACACAGATGGTTTATAACCAGGATTAACATATAGGATACTTTTTATCCCGATATATCCACGGGATCGAAATTTATGCGGGTGAAACCGCGGGGCGCAGCCCTATGTCCTAATCCAGGCCATGGTCTACCCATGTACCAAATTTCATCCAAATTCGTTCAGCCGTTTTAGCGTGAAAGTGTAACAAACAAACATACAAAATATCAAATCTTCAATCTGAAACTTTATAATTTATTTATCCTCTCATAATATTAGTTTAGGACTTACATGACCAATATTCCTTTCTCCGGGCCGTCCTTATCGCCGTCTACCTCATCAGAATCTTTAGCGGCGTCATCGAGAACTGTTAACATTAAAAAATGATATGTATTTTATCTAAATCATAGCAATAACTTTAATTCAATGAGTTTAGGAAACTTGATTAAAAAACGTGGTGACGACGAAACGAGGCGTGCAATTGGAGAGGGCTATGTACAGCAGTGGACTGCTGTACGATGATGGTGATGATGATGATTAAAAAAACGCCCAAAAATTTTACAAAATATAACCTGCAAAAGTTTTGACAACGTCATAGGTAAATCAATTTTAAAAAGCAAAAAAGTTTTTACAAATGGCCTGTCAGTTATATATTTATTTAAATGAGGTCTTATTTCAAACCAAATTTTTTAAGGGCTGATTTTTCAATCGACCAGTAATTTTTATTCGTGGTATAAAATTGACGTCTGACAGTTTTTGTATGGAAGAACTGTCAAAAATCTAAATTTATTCCTCGGATAAAATTATATGGCGTTAGAAAATTAGCCCTAATTCTAATATAGTAAATCCACTCCGGTTTAAATAAACGTTAACGTATTTATTATAAGCCAAGTGCGTGTCGCACCACACACAATGAAGGGTTCCGTAGTCGGAATAAATATTTACGCATGCACAATATTGATTTTATCGACAGCAAAAATAAGTTTGTATTTCATACTATTTCTGAATAAAACTGTGAAAAACAAAGTTATTTCTGTGGTTGAAAATATCCCATATCTCAAAAGCTACACGAATTATCTTCTTCAACACAATTTGAATTGAAGGGTTTTTCTACAAGCTTTTCAAGTTTGTTCTATGTTCTATGTTATGGGTTTGGTTTCCGCACTTAGTCCTTCAGGTGGACCATTGTGCGTGGGCCATGGCGGCCGTCGGTGGTTATTCCAACCAGCCCACCTCCCTCCAGAAGCTTATTAGATCTCCTGGTCTGTCGAGTTTCATATGCATTTAGTAAAACAATGTTATTTCCTTATTACAGACAGACACTTAAATTTTATTTATTGTATAGATAATTATTGACAATGCAACACATTTGTCAAACATTACAAAATTGACACATTTTCACGACAGGTGCTGTTTGTAAAAGCACTAAAACTATGAAAAAAACCTTTAAAAAATCTCTTGGATTTATTAAATAAGCCCCAATTCAGACAAGTCTTTCTCGTATCAATCAATCGGTTCACTGCTGGATATAAATCAAATCAAATCAAGTCAGTACGACATACAGGGTGGCAGGACATCGACGCGTAACCTGTTACCATGGATTCAGTATGATTCTGAACGCCCCTGCGTCGAAATTTTTACGAGTTATTTTTTTAATTGGCTGTTCCATACATTTTGACCGCGTAGGCATTGCACTTTTCTATAAAACAGCAGATTTTTTTTGTTAACCGACGTTATATATCTACACTACCTGATACCACCTGATATCTGTTGATGCCACCCGTATTTTACTTTAAAATTTGGGATCAGATGATACAATTTCCTACTGTATTTGTTTTTAATCGTATGAACGGATGCTCTAGCACGAACACGCGACGTAAACGTAGCGTTAATTCGAATTTTGGATTTCCTTTATATGTTTTTTTTTTCTTAAGACAAGTACAATAAGTATCACCCATTAGATATGATTAAAGTTATAAAACTAAATAAATATTTTGTCCGAAACGAGTATTTTCAATTTTATTGTCGTTCGAATTTACGTTACATTTTCTCCAAGCGCTTATGTTATCCACCAACCCGCACTGGGCCCGCGTGGTGGATTATGGCCCACTCCCTTTCACAGAGAGGAGGCCTGTGTCCCAGAAGTGGGAACGTTATAGGCTGATAATAATAATAATAATAATATCCCTGGACATTTCACACAGCGCCATATAGTCCCAAGCTAAGCAACCTAATGCTTGTGTAATAATAATAATATCCATGGACATTTCACACAGCGCCATCTAGTCCCAAGCTAAGCAATCTAATGCTTGTGTTATGGTAACAAGATGGCTGATAAACTACTTATATACATTTTTTTTAATGTATAAAGGCATAATGTCCGTACTAGGCCCCTAGAGGGATGTTGACGTATCATCTCAACTATTTACATTAAATAGTCGTACTGGACAGCGCCATGTAAACGGCTTCTTTCATTTGTATTCAACTTACCCGTAGTCCTCAACGCCTGGTCGATCCTTTGATCCAGCGAGCTAATATGTATAGCTTCTCCATTCTCCACGGCAGTCGCGGGTTCAATGTCCGTGTTGAAACAGTCGCCGTACTGCAGCCGATCTGACGCGCCGTACATGTCTTCGTACGCTTCATCGTAGCTTCTGTACTTGGGAGGAGAATTTTGTGAGGTTCATGTGTTTCTAAAGACGGTGAGGTAGCAATAAAGTTCACAGGGAACATTGTGGACAAAAACCTACTGTAGCTTATTGCCAGTATGAGAACATTTTACTAAAAATCACAATCGGAATATTTTGAAGTTTATTGCTATCATCCATTGCTTCATACGTTCAAAAAAAAAAATGGTCTGCTCAACAACGTAAATAACGCAATGAATTTTGTTGAACTGTCAAAATGATAGCCATTGTTATTGTTAACTAGCTTTTGCCGGCGACTTCGTCCGTGTGAAGCAACTTTCTTAATTTTTTTTTCCATAAGAGCCTTCTACAAAGTATTAGAAAACTTAAAAAAAAGATGGATGAAATCGGTAAAGTCGTTCTCAAGTTATGACGTGACCAAGGGAAATAGGCATTCATTTTTATATATATACAGATGTGTTACGCAACTACCCCGCTGCGGTGGGGAGCCGACATGATCCTTACCGCTACCTCAAAGCACCAAAAGGGTGGAAGCAGTGTCAGTCCGCGTACTTATAAGCGATTTTCTTAGCTTATTGTTAAAAAACAACTCACGTTCATGGCAACACTTAACTGGTACTATATTATGAATTGATAATGAATTTATTTTTATGAAGGAGTAACACAGAACAAAATACAGAGAATGGATTAAATTATTTGCAAATATGTATGGGTATACAATATGCAGATGTTTTACATTCATCTGATAATTGTATATCACAGTCTTGGTATCACCATATTTTACCTTTCGACATCCAAAGTACATACAAATGGGCTGATTTTTCCAACGCCAGATAGTTTTATCCGAGGAATAATATTGAATTTTTGACAGTTATTCTATACAAAATATGTCAGACGTCAATTTTATTGCATGAATAAAAATTAACTGTCGATTGAAAAATTAGCCCTAAACAGAATAAAATTAAGAATGAGTTTAAAAATAAAGTATAAAAATAAATCCTATAGTTTTTCCTTCAGATATTCAGATACACTGTAATATGCTTTATTTATCAAAAAACTTTGTATACAAACTTATTTGATAACGCCTAAGATAATAATAAAATGATGGTGAACATACCCTGAGCTGTTGTTCTCGCTTCTATTAGCGATGGTCTGTATCTGGTACACTGGCTCCTCACTACGGAGCGAGTAGTCATCGCCTCCTGTCAGCACTATGTTGACTTCGCCTGGCTTTAGACCTGGAGACAAAACTGATAATGTCAAGAAATAGTTAATATATACACACAATTTCGAAACCCACTTATACTTCTCACAAATACTTTGCACCTATTGTAGTATAGTAATATTATTTCTTGCTTAGAAATTCGTTTATTTTTCTTATTTTTTAAAAAAGTTTACGTAAATATATTGCAAACGATAATAAACTTTATGTTTAAGTGTTAAGGTTTATAATCTAATCATATGCAATCGCGGCTACTTGAGCGATGTGTTTTTGTTCCTAATCCTTAATTTAGTGCTATTGTTGAATGAAGCCTTACCCCATCTAGAAGGTCGGTGGTTACTGCTAGGTACTGGTGTGGTGGGCTCGTCCCCTGCTCGCCAGTCACACTTGATCTCGCCCCTCGATCTCGTTCGTACCACGGTCTCTATTTTTTGGGAAACTTGTGACACGAAGAATGGGTCTGCGTCGGTGGATGGCGTGGGCAGGGAAGACTGGTAGAGAAAAATATAGGCTTAAAACATTGTATCGATATATAGTATTTTGAAACAAGAGGCATTTTGGCTTTTTACCTTGAAAATAGACAAGCTGGATTTATCGTATGAAAAATAATAACATTCTTTGGCCGATGACTTGCTAATTTTGGTCTTTAATTTGTTAGTTGCCGCTTTTTGGTGTCTAAATCGTCTCGAAAATAAGCAATTAAAAAAAAATTATCATGCCTTGCCGGACAAATAACTTTTCTCTTTACAGGGAAAGAACATTAAATTAGAAAAGTTTATAAAAAAAAATTGGGTTCAAAAAATGTCAAAACCTTGGAAAACCAAAGTATCTAGGTCTATTAGTGCTCATACGAACGGCACGACACGATGAGAAGCAACTGCAACCGTCGACACTCATCGACGGCAGCCGGAGACGCGTTAACGGCTGCAGTTACCTCAGTCGGCCACACGTGCTGTTCGTATGTGCACTATCACTACAATCACCCAAAAACCCATCAACAAATCCAAAAATCATAGACAAACCACCAACCTGTTTAGCCACATCACTCTGATACGCCATAGCCAACTGCTCATACATCTCATAGTTCCCCTGCTCATACTCCTGGAACTTATCCTCCTCATCCTTCTGGTAGTTGTGGCTGGCGCTGATGACGTCATTGAAGCTGTAGTTGGAGTTCTGCGACGAGGGTCGAAGGTGGCTGTCGTCTTTCTCGTAAGGAATGTCTTTGCTGGTGGTAGACTCTTGGGAAGAACATTGGGATAGGTTGGATTCTTCGGGTAAGGGGGTTAATTGTGGTGGTCGGTGTTCTTGAGGTTCCTGTGGATTTTATTTTGTTGTTAGTTGGCGTTTGTGTTTTATGGAGGATCAATTTAAATAGGTGCGACAAATTATAAAATCTAATTCGACGTCTTATGTAAATTTAGAGCGTGTTATTAAGGAAAGGGATGTATACACGTACGAAGGCGAGCGATTTTCAACGTTGTCGCCCGCCCTTTTTTTTGGTAGGACGGTCAATATTTGGTAAATACCGCTAATTTATCGCGTTGCCAACTTGCTTCATGTTGTGAACTCTGCGATGAATGGATTGCATATCGGGCGCGCGCTAAAATTGATACTTAGGCGCCTTCCTCACCGGATCGGCGCGTTTTCGTTTCGGTACAGATTCTATACCGAGCGCATACACACGTCTCTTTACCGAGTACTACCGAACCATTCGACTTTACAGATTCGGTACAGGTTCGGTTCATTTAAGTTTTGATAAATTTGAAAAAAAAAGCACTGAAACGACGATAATTTGTGTCTACTTGAAAGCAATGTATCTAGTTTGCACTATCTAAGGCGATAACAACACGATTTTTTTTAAGAATATAGATTTTGGAAATGAAAATTTATTATGATTTAATGAGTTACTGCACCTCCTATTTCGATCTGTCGCAAGTTTTTAATTTCATCCTGTATATGGTGCAGGCAGTTTGAATACATGCACATTATTGAATCAGTTAAGATTGTTTGCAATACAATGGCCCTGATTCCCTTGTTCACAAACTAAACTAAATTTAAGTTCTGTGCATCTTTTTCTTTCTATTTCAATAAGAAAAGGACAGAAGATAAAATATTAGTTTACTCCTGTCAAATTAAGATACTCCATAGACAGATTAGACGTGATTAAAAACATGGCTACTAAAAATACGTCAATTTACGTCAGGCGCTGACTAGTTTGACAGGACTAAACTAATATTTATCTTCTGTCCTTTTCTAAATTAAATAGAAAGAAAAAGATGCATTGAGCTTAAATTTATTTTAGTTTGTGAACAAGGGAATCGGCACCAGTGACTGCGAAGCGTCAATGCTTGCTTAAAAAGAATATTGGCAATCAAAACGTGCATTATTGGAACGAAGTTCTTTCACGCCGCGGCTAGCAGTAGAAGTAAACTTGTAGAAAGCTTCATGCGACTTTCTCTCTCAAAACAAATACATAACTCAAAAAACTAATATCTCTCGAGAGATAGTTTTTATGGTTTTCGAGGGTGCTGAAGCCAATAGTTAGGTCATAATGAAAATCCAAGATGGCGGCTGCGAAAATGTTCAGTTTTATTTATAATGGGTGTCGTTGGTTTTCGAGGGTGCTGAAATTTTCGTAGCCGCTATCTTGGATTTTTTTTTAATGACTTCAGGTCAACAGCATGCGAGTACCGCAAAAGGAACTTCATTCCTGATGGGGGTCCCCCGATCGCAATTGTTTTTTTATTTATTTTTTTAGTACTAGTTCAGTTTTCATGTTAAATCATTCATTATGACATTCTAAAATCGACCTTATCGCCGTGACGTAATGACATGAGAATAATGTTGATTTCAGACGAGGTAAGTTTGCAAAAAGACTTGCTTTGCCAACCTGAGATAACGCCTATTTCTTTAGTATTAATTCTGTATGTGTAGGCTACACATGCAAATTCATGCATTATAAGCCCAATGGCGAACATTTTAAATAATAGAGATACGTACTTTGTCTAAAGGAGGTGATTCAGGTAGTGAAGATTCATGTAGTGATGGTTCAGGTTTGTTTATGTCAACCTGCTTTGTGAGAGGGCTGGGTTCAGAAGTCGTCTGGGGAACCGGGATATATATTTTTTTATAAGGTTTGTGAACAGTATTAGTAGAGCTGGATTCATATTTTTGATGCCGTGGCGTTATATATATTATATGAAAATTATGTGAAGCTACTTATAGTAAATACGTAAGGAGATCATTCATTTTGGGCTAAATTATGAAACTGGCCGAACAATTTAAAAGTGATATTTCGAAGTCATGTAACTTGAGGGAGAATGCATAATCAGCCTATAATATTCCCACAGCTGGGACACAGGCATCCTCTCTGTGAGAGGAAGTGGGCTGTAAAACACCACACGGGCTCAGTGCGGGTTGATAGATATCACATGCTTTCGAATTTTCGGGTTCTATGACTATGCTGATTTCCTCACGATGACGATGGAGAAAGCATGGATGAGAAACTTTACAGGTTTGGTCCCATAGTTAAGAATGAAGAGAAAAACGTATTCTTTTGGAATACAACTTTTTTTTTGTTTGGCACGTTCACATTTAGCCAATAAATGTATGCCCGGTGAATGATGTCCCTTGATACAGATTAGATGACGCCGTAACGCATCAAGACACACAAAAAAAATTTGAATTCAGCTAAAATGTGACTTACACAAGTGAAAAGAAAAGTGTTATACTTACAGATATTTCTGGTTATAGTGATTTTTGAATGAGGTTTTAATTGTAATGCCCCAAATCATATTTAATCTAAGAATACAACAGTTATAAAAACGATAAAAAAATGCTACTTTAAAAGAAGATATGAAACGAAAAAAAACTAACCCACCTCCTGTGGCAACAAGTCATGAATTTTTCAAGAATATTTATTCATTGAAGTGAAAACATCTTTATGCGCACTTTGCGCCCTTTCAGAACGGTAAACGAAACTGAACCGCGAGCGTGACTTGGTCGGTGACGCTGAATCGGGTATACTCGGCTCCAGTCGGTCGGTGACTCTGAATCAAGTATACTCGCCTCCAGTGGGTCGGTGATGCTGAACCGAGTACACTCGGCTCCAGCCGGTCGGTGACGCTGAATATAGTATACTCGGCTCCAGTCCGTCGGTGCCGCTGAATCGAGTATACTCGGCTCGTATGAGTTCTATCGTGTGGTCATAAGCACATAACCTCTTTTTTATTTTTTGTTCTGTTTTTTTTTAATATATAATAAACCCCATGCAGAATAAGTATAAATACGTACTTTATCTACTGCTGTCGAGAGGGTAGTGTTGTCAGGTAGTTTGTGAGCTTCGATCTGTTCTGTGTCTCTATGTTGTTCTGTCTGAACCATAACGGGTAGCGGGATCTCCTAATGAAGGATATATGTTTGTTAGGGCTGATTTTTCAATTATCTGATAACTTTATTCGAGGAATAATTTTTAAATTTTGACAGTTATTTCATAAAAAAAAGCTGTCAAACGTCAATTTTATTCCTCGAAAAAAGTTATCTGGCGATGGAAAAATCAGCCCTTAATGTTGTTTGTGATAGGTATAGTTATGGATATGTTTTTCAGAATCAACATTCACATCACAACTTGCTATCACATCAACGGTATACAGGGTGGCAGGGACATCGACGCGCAAACTGTAACGATGAATTCAGCACATGATTTTAGACCCCCTAGCGTAGAAATTATTCGTCGGTTATAAAAAAATACATCTGCTGTTTAATAAACAAATGCACCTACTGTACCTACGTGGTTAAAATGTATGGAATTGTGTTTTTTATGATTAAAAAATTTCAACGCAGATGGTTTCAAAATCAAGTACTGAATCCATGGTAACTAGTTGCGCGTGATGCCACCCCGTATACTCGTACAACGTGGAGAGGACAATACGACAATTAATGAAAACACTTAGACTTACATAAAAAGAGTATTTTGGAACTATCGAATAAACCCTAATATCGAATTTAAAAAAGTGATTTTTCCAAACAAACTAAATAGTGATAGGCCGACTATATATTATATCTGTCTCATTACAAAACGAGTTCTAATTTTAGAACAAGCCTAAACCGTCGAGCCAGTTATTGTATTTTGAACTTTATTCCGACAACAGTAAAGTTACCAACTTACCAAAACATAGCCGGTTAACATGTGAAACTTTTGACATTTTCATTTAAAATACCTTCTTATATCATAAAACAACTTCGTTAAAAGTGCGTGTGAATAGGCTTGACTCGGGCTTATTTACCGCCAGTTTTTGTAATTAGAACTTTAACTTTGTCAGAAAAAAGTTCAAAATACAACTGCTCGAAGGTATAAACCTGGTTCTAAAAGTAATGCTTGTTTTGTAATAAAGCGAAGGTTTTGCCTATCTTTGACTATACCTCGACTTTTAATCGTATTCAGTAACTTGACAGTTCAAAGAAAAATAAAGTTACCATATTAAAACTAATAGTGTTGGGGTAGTGAACGATTTTGCGTAAAGAACGAATGATAAAAATGGTTTAATTTAAATAAAACTAAATATTCGTAATATTTTCTTAATTCGTCGAATATACGAAAAATTTAAACAATTCCCAAGATGTTCTGGAAGAAAAAAGACATTCAAAAGTGGCGGAATAATAATATTAATTAATAAATTCTAACTAAGTTGTAGTACCTACTGAAAAACAAAATATGTATATAAATGTGTAATAGTGTATATCGTGTTTTTAAGACAAGTTATTAAATATAATATAAAATTTTGCATTACGTATTATTAGGTACATTCAATTTCGTTCATTCTTGCACCACCTCACTATCGTTTTTTTTTTGTCAAAAACTGGTAACCCTTCAACTGAATACGATTAAAAATCGAGGTATAGCTAGTGACAAACACTATTCGATATATTTGGTTGAATTTTTGTATGCAAACTGAGAACGTCATTAGATACACGAAGTTTAATTTGCTGTCGTATTGTCGTCTCCACCTTGTATACAAAATTACAAACACAGTTATGGCGCTATCTATGAGTAACAGACAAAGCACGAAATTTGAAAGGAGATTTACAGCTGTCAAATTAGTTTGCAAAGGACGTCATTCAAGTGTCGAACATTTTATACCCAAAAATGAAAGTGCCAGAAGAAAGAAGTACAGTGGGCCTAAAAAGGCCACTTTAAGCAATACCTCTAAAAGCTATTCATTTCCTGAATTCCCAGCAGATCATTAGCAATTCCTCTAATTACCGTAAAATTTCATCTCATATTTGGTGTAAACATTGCCGCAAGAAAAAAACAAAAACCGTAATTTTATCGGTAAATTTTTCATTACAGTTTTTATTAATCAAATTGGTTTTTAATTTTTTGTTTCTACAGTTTAAATGTTATTTCATTGTGATATGAATTGCACACAGATCATATAATGAATTGTCAGTTTGTGACCATTTTACGATTTTTAATATGATTCATATTAAATAACTTCTTGAGCATTTTTTACTATTACAGCGAAAGCCTAAAATTAACCCCCCAAAAATCATATTTTAATAACAAGTTTATAGTTAAAACATGTTCAGGACGTTAAATTCAATTAAAAGTTGGTATTATTTAATGTTATGCTTAAAACACTTGTTATAAAAATAAGATTTTTGGCATTTTCAATCTCAAATAACAGCCGAGGGGTTGATGGTACTTTCGTTGTAATAGTAAAAAATGCTCAAGAGGTCATTGCCCATAAGACAGCAGTACTTATTGTTTCTGACAGCAGCACTTTAATTTTTGGTTACGAAATGAATGATGTCCTTTAACTTTAGTGGTAATTTTTATATCACCTAATTTGAAATCTCTAATCTCCACATTTCACATTTCGTTTTTATCTACAACAACAACAAAACAACTATCAACTTAGTCAAATTTAACTAACCTTAAACAACTCCTCTTGCTTAATCTCCTGTACTTCCTGTACCTGTTCCTCCGTTACATCCGGTACTTCCGGTTCATCAAAGACATCCGGCACTTCCGGCGCTTTCTCCGTAGCGAACTCTCTCTCTTCAAGCTCAATGTCCGCCATTTTGACAACCTCATCTCTATGCACTATCTCTTCTATTTCCTGTTTTATATGAATATTATTATTACCAACAAAATCATTTTGTAATTCTTTCACATTTATAATTTCTCTAGGTTTTTGTCTCCTGGGTGAAAAGTCTACAAGACTTTGATTCTTTTCATCGTCAGTTAATCGTTCAGTTTTTATATTATTTAGTATGTTAACATCGAATAATTCTTCACTTTGTGCGGAATCAGGAGAAGACTTCTTCCGTTTTTTCTTCTTAACTTCTGTACTCTTCTTTTTCTTCTTTCTCTTCTCTGCTTCTGAGTCTGTTTCAGAAGAGCTACTGGATGTTGAAGAAGATGATGATGAGCTGCTTGAGGATTTCGCTCTGGCTTTCTTTTTCTTTTGAGCCTTCTTCTTCTTTTGTAGTTTCTTTTTGCGTAGCTTCTTTTCTTTCCTTCTGTTTTCTGTGGAAGGCGGTGATTTAATAAGACGGTCAGTTAAGGTTTTTTAAAGAAGGGTTGGGATTGGTGGGGGTAAAAGGAACAAACTGAACTTGGTGCATATTAAACATGTACTAAGTGTTTTTTTTTATAGTATAGGCTTGGTTTGACCGCTATCCCAACATACAGTAGAATGATGCTGTCGACGAAAGTACACGCTTGCTAAGAAGTAACCTATCTATTCTGTAAAATTCCCTATCTATTCTATTCAGTAAAAATCTAACCTTGAAGGCTTAGGTGAAGTGAGTATCAGGTAGAATGACAGTTTGACACTTCATGCTAACTTTACCGAAACTTTCAAGGCGAGGTTTTTACAAAATAGACCAGCTGTTCTCTCGAGCGACCCGAAGAAGAGAAGAACCTTACCTTTTTCAAGATCCTCATCGTCTGATACTTGTTTCTCCTTCTTCTTTTTCCTTTGTTTTTCTTTTAGCTTCTTCAAATACTTTTTGCTTAACCGTCGACGTTTGGCCAACTTTGCTTTCGTCTTTTTGTTTTCCTGTAATAAAGTCAATACTTGTTTATAATAACAACATATGGAGCGATTTAGTGTAGATTCTTGGTGACTGTGATAAAGCCTCTGACTAAAATCTCCAAAATTTTAATTATAGCGTATGCTATTTTATAAATATTATAATTTACTTTGACGATTTACCTAATGGACAGGCCATTAGGTAAATCGTTTTCTGACAGATGGAACTAGTGATTGCAGCAACACACAATACATTGATTGATACACGTACGGTATTATAATGTCTGTAAGAAGCCATAAATAAGATAATTCATTAAGGCAGTTTTTTATACAACGTGTTTTTTTTATATCCCATAACTCTAGGGGGTCATTGTACTCATCATTATGAACAACTTTTACTATGGGACCAAACCGGAAATCGCGAATCAAAAATCTGGTGTTCCCTTCATTTTGACGAGTTATACGAACATAAATGTAGGGAACAGCTGATTTTTTTTCGCGTTTCAGGTTTGGTCCCATAGTAAAAGTTGTTCATAATGATGAGTACAATGACGATGTACGACGCCGATGAGTCGTCACAGGTGTTCAAAAGACTTGTAAAGGAGCACTACTTGTCGTTGTGATCTGTCCTAACTGCAAACATCTACAGTCTTCTTTTATTTTTCGTTGCTTGTATATATGGTATGTATGTATTTATAATTTTGGATATATATATATATTTGTGTATCTATTTTAGTAAATTGTATACATTATGTTTGCACCAACGACAGTCCCATTTTATGTCAAGAAAAATCACTGTCCATTCTAAGGTTGCCTGGAAGAGATCGCAGTAATGCGATAAGGCCGCCCATTGTATATTTTTTAGTGTTTCATGTATTTTTTATGCTATGTATTTTTGTGGTGTGCAATAAAGTATATATAAATAAATAAATGACCCCCTAGAGTTATGGAATATAAAAAAAACACGTTGTATTTATTTTATTACGCATTTTAAAGTTAATTTGTACGTAATCTGGAATATGTACGTTCTAAGACAACTGTCAAAAACCGGTTAACCTAATGTACGGGGTATAATTAATGTATATAACTATTAATGTCAAAACTTGTTAATTGTTTCTTCATTTTATTCTTATTTTAGATTTTTTTTTTTTTTTTTGCTGTCATGGTGTCCGTAATTTTACCTCAGTTTTGCACCATTGACTTACTAACATTATGGAACACAATTAAAGATATGGAAATTACTTGGAGATTATCGGAGACACGAGAGTGTTAGTTTTAACTAATACTACTCCGTAAGAGGACAGTATCAGGATTAAGAAGATAACGTCCATACCTTAGCCTTCTTCATAGCCTTCTTTCTCTTCTTGGCGGCGTCATCACTATCAGAAACAGAAGACGAATGCTTCCTCTTGCGAATCTTCGCCTTTTCGTCTTTAACCTTTTTACTGGAATAGGAGGATCTTTTTAAAATATTGTATTTGTGGCGGCATTTACATTGTCACATGTGAACAACGCGTTACACTGACGTCACGCAAAATTCCGCATCGCGCAAGCAGAGTTTGCCGCGCAATAAGCATTTATACAACGCCCCGACATTAATCGTCGGGCAGTTGCCCACAAGACACATCACCTGTCTGATCGGAGGAACCTCCCTTTTCTATGGAGGACGAGTGGACTTCACACCCTGTCCCTCATGCCTCTATACATGTAATGCCATAGTTTTTGCAGCTTTACAAGATTTCGATCCCTCAGTCGGGGCAAGTCCCTAATATTGATGGTTTCTATTAGAAACTCTGCAGGTGAGGCAAGTAGACGACAGTGTGAACACACGCTCACGGGCATTAAATTTTTTTTCATCCCTCGGTTACATGTATGAGGAGTCCCACCTCTAATTATTTTTTAGGCAATTTCACTACACCATTATTTAACGGTGCACAGAATACACCTTCTTCGTCGAAGCGTCACCTTTTTTTCGAAGGTCGTTCATCTTTACTCGGAGACTATTTAGTCTCCGAGTGAAGACGGACATAACGAGATTACAAGGGTTCTGTTTTTGCCATTTAGCTACGGAACCATAAAAAGGTGCTGCCCTTTCTTTGAAATTTAAATGACAAGAGTAGTTGGATTTACAAAGGGCATGTCAAGTTTTCAGAAGTTATTTTTCAACATACCTCTTCTCAACTTCCTCCTCAATATCCGACTCCTGACTCCACCCTTCACTACTCAACTTAATTTTCTTGACTTTCTTCTTGTCTTCCGAGTCCTTATCTTCTGCCTTCTTCTTACGAGTCTCCTGTCTAACTGGTGTGGTGCTGCGAGGTGTACCAGCTTTGGATTCGGTGGCCTCTGGCCATACTGCTTGCATGAACCTGAAGGAAGAATTTCTGAAATTGAATTTAAAAATCATGGAAAACCGGGAATTTTCTTTGGAAAATTAAGTAATTTGTTTCTACTTTATTTATTTATACTTTATTGTATACCAGAAAATACATTAAAAAAAGCGGCCAAGTGCGAGTCGGACTCGCCCATGAAGGGTTCCGTTGAGTTGATTGAATGAAAGGTAAATTGCGGTTTAGATTTATGACATATTAAATAAAAACTACTTACTAGATCTCGTTCAAACCAATTTTCGGTGGAAGTTTCATCATATATTTTTTTAGGTTTATCATTCTCTTATTTTAGAAGTTACAGGGGAGGGGACACATTTTACTACTTTGGAAGTGTCTCTCGCGCAAACTATTCAGTTTAGAAAAAAAATATATAAAAACCTCAATATCATTTTTGAAAACCTATCCATAGATACCCCACACGTATGGGTTTGATGAAAAATATTTTTTTTTAGTTTCAGTTCTAAGTATGAAAATTTATTGTTTCTTTTTTTTTTTCTGTGAAAATTTATTGCGGTTCACAGAATACATCTACTTACCAAGTTTCAACAGTATAGTTCTTATATAGTTTCGGAAAAAAGTGGTAGTGACATACGGACGGACAGACAGACAGACAGACAGACATGACGAATCCAAAAGGGTTCCATTTTTTGCCATTTGGCTACGGAACCCTAAAAAGACTACACTACTAACTAATACCACCATCGCTACTATACTATACTTTAATATATGGTTTTACCCTAAAAAGCTTGTGGGATTTGGTTCGAGTCTATCAAAGCTTAACATTAAAGCCTTAAATTTTTTGCAAACTGAACTTTATGTGTGGGTATTAAAGTTGTATTTCCAAAACCACATGTGTTTACATGTTTGCCGATTCCGTAGCCATACCGCCATCGCTCGGTGCACAACTCTGCATCGCCAAAGCAAACAAGACTAAGGCCCTTTGTACACGACACGGTTTCTTTACGGTACGGCGTATAAACCGCGCCGTAGAAAGAACGTTTGTGTAAGCTTCCATGGTGATCCATACAAGGGATACATTTAGGGATAAAGTTGAAAATCTATTAAACAAATTTGACAGATTGTATTAGCTTGATGTGCTGGCGTCTGTACAAAGGGCCTTACAGCAACTATTCTAAGAAACAACAGCAACTATCTACAAGTCTCTTACCTACGTCCCACATACCTCTGATACTCCCTATCCAGGTATATTTCTTCACTACGCACTGGCGTGGTAGACCTCCTCTTATCCTTAAGATGAGGGGTTTCCGTCTGACTGTCATCAGCCTCCCAGTCTGAGGCTGGCACCAGAGGGGGAACGGAACTGTTCTCCTTCAAGCAATTGGCGAAACGAGGGTACCAGGTGCGGGCTTTGGGTAGTTCCACCTCTGGGATCCTGTGAAGATGTTTTACACTGAAGAACGCTGTCTTATTTGTTAGATTAATTATTTAGTGTTTCATGAAAGCTGTTAGTTTTTTTACTTATGTAGCCATGAAGATGATGCCAATTTAATTAGGTAAGAAACTATACTTAAGAGATTGGTTTAGTTAACTAAAGAATTGTACAGGAAGACCGCTCGCTTCAACTCCGAGAGTTAAATATCTAGCGCGCGACAAAAAAAACGCCGCGTTTTAAAACCGCCCGTACTAAAGTGGGCTAAATAAAATCACGCAAATTCTGCGCAGGCTAAAGTCCGGGTACCAATTAATTTGCTGAGGAGTTTGAAACAGTATTTAAATGGTTTTTGCTTACAAGAAAGGTAATAAATCTACAATAACGCGCACTACGCCTTAACGGCTGAACGGATTTCGATGAAATTTGGCAAACAGGTAGACTATGCAGGGTAGCAATTATCCCACAGGAACGTACTACCAGGATGAAAAGTAGCAGGGAGTATTAGGGATTATATACAGGGTGGCAGGGACATCGACGAGCAAACTGTAACCATGAATTCAGCACATGAGTTTAGACCAAATTTGAGCGTCGAAATTTTTCGTAGGATGTTAAAAAAAAATATTGCTATTCCGTGTTGCACTTTTCTATGAAACAGAAGATTTTTTTTTTATAACCGACTAAAAATTTCGACGCTATGGGGTCTAAACTCATGTGCTGAATCCATGGTTACAGTTTGCGCGTCGATGTCCCTGCCATCCTGTATATATATACAGCTGTAACTGTAACCATGAATTCAGCACATGATTCTAGACCCCGTATCGTAGAAATTTTACGTCGATTATCAAAAAATAAAACTGCTGTTTCATAGAAAAATGCAATAACTACGCGATCAAAATGTATGGGGCAGCTAATTTTTACTAATAGCCGACGAAAATTTTACACGCAGTGTAGTATCAGAACCTAGTGGTGGTCACGGTAACCGTTTACGCGTCGATGTCCCCGCCGCTACCTGCTACTTTTTATCCTGGTAGTACGTTCCTGTGGGATAATTTCCAACCTCCGCGGGCGAAGCAGCGGGAAAAAGTTACTAATCTTTATACGTGTAATCAACTCACTGGTCGCATCCATACACGCGGTCGACAAGGGTCATCTTGCATGTCTCCAACTCCTCATAAACAATAGCTCGATCCTTCACGCATGAGCACAATTTGGGGTTCTCTGTGAACCAGATCTTAGGAACTGATCGCGTCTCCCTGGAATAAAACAGTAGATTAATTAAAAATAACGGGCCAAGTGCGTGTTGGACAACACACGGTGAAGGTTGCCGTAGTTGAGATGCATTTTTGAGTATGCATGTTTGATTTATAAAAACAAGGTTTTATTTCATAGTACTTTTCGAAAAAACAACGGCTGAAATAACTTTGTTTTTCATAAAAAACAAAGTTATTTCTGCTGTTGTAACCGAAAATATCTAAAAACTATACAGTTTTGCTTCTATCAGCCGCGTACAGCGTCGTAAAAAGCCGTCATAGCGTGTTATCTCCGCTGAAACGCTTCTCTCTCCCCAAGCATAATTTTTTTTCTGTTGATCGCTATAATGTGACGAACTAATATCGTACAAGCAAGAATATTTTTGCACTAGCAATATAAGTTTCTCTTCGCTCATCATTTTCTTTCGTAAAAATAAAATAATTATAATTACTTCCGTCCGAACTCTCACAATCCTAAGTGCATAATGATAACGTAATAATAAATCAAATCTATTTAGGAACTATGCAGATCGCAACTTGTCGATAAGCAGTCGAGAACCATCCGTGTACAGCACTGTTCCGCCACGTTCGACGTTGAATGCGGCGGAACAGCGCTGAACGCGGCAAAACAGCGTTGAACTCTATCTATAGCATTCGCATGATAATAACACATTTGTCCTCATTTTATACTTGTTTGCCGCGAAAGCTGAATAGACGCGGAAAGCTGAACGGATGCGTACGCGTCTCCATACAAAATCGTTGTTTACTATGGGCATAAGCTGAATAAGTGTGAGTAGTCCCTAAAGCACCACCACCACCTCTTCTTTATTTTTTTTATTTTTATATTACTTAACTTTAGTTCATAACCCAGTGAAACCGTCGCCTATCTTAATTTTTATGTTTTTCTTATCAGGAGTGAATAATTGTATTCTTTTTGAGTGAAATAAATTATCTTAAACCGTAAACTTATTTTGCATTTTTTTCATTTAGCGTTTTCCCATAATTATTTTCGCAGCGGAGATGTGATACCCGCCTTAAAAATCGACTATCGAAAATTAAAGTTGTTTTTGACACTTACCTATAACACTTATTCCTGTCATGTCTAAACAGCAACGGCTGACAGATCTTCAGCACAAAACTCCAAGTCTCGAGCGAATCCACCGTTGACTTGTTCATCTGCTCAACTTCTTTTTCCATAGACAGCCTATAATTGTCCCCTTTAGTGTCCCCCGACTTGTAACTAACACTAGACTTGTACCCACTTTCCGTAGATTTGTACCCACTTTCCGTGGACCTGTACCCGTCTGAGTAATCGCTGCGGGATGATTGCAGGTTCATAAACATTCGGTCATCTAATTCTGGGGTTATTGATAACCGGGAATCTATGGGAGGACTTGAACTTTCCTTTGAAGGTGAGTCATATTCTACCAACCCTTTGTCCTGACTCCCCTCATCACTCATATCTTCCTGTTTTATCTCGTTAATCACCGATTCTAAAAATGTATCGTCAGTCAATGCATCAGCTGATTCCTTAGTATTCTGATCGAAATCGAATATTTTCATATCTATAGGAGAGTCGAATATGTCATCTCTTTTGCGTGTTTTCGTCGCGAATTTTTCTAATTCGGAGTTTTCATCAAACATGTCCAGTAATTCGTCATCGATTTCAAATTTGAATGAATCTATGACGGGTTTTAGTTTTTCTATTTTTCTGATAGGTGTGGTTTGTGGACTGTCGGTTATCTCTTTCTTAATTTCTATCGTTGTCTCTTTCGGTTTACTTTCTTTAGGAATTGGTATATTTTTTATCTTGTCATCAACTTTAGGACTCATGTTAGATTTGTCGTCATTGTCTAAGGACCAACTGTCGCATACTAAGTAATCACTTAAGTTCACGTCGGTTTCTTTCGTCGGGCCCTTATCGCCAACTTTTTCTCCTTTCTTTTTAGCGACTGGTGTCAGCTCTTTTTCTTTTCTCTCATCTTTCTTTTCCTCTATCTTTTCTTTCGGCTTCTCCCTGTATTTGTCTCTATCATCTTTCCGTTTATCTTTATCATCTTTCCTGTGGCTTGAATATCTTCTCGATTCCTTTTCATATTTATCACCCTTCCTTCTTTCTTTTCCTTGATCTCTGTCCTTCACAAGCTTTCTGCGCACTTCTCTCTCTCTTTCTTCAGAAGACATCTTTCTCACTCTTTCGAGTTCCTCTTTCTTGCGTTGGAAAGGGTTATCATAATCTGGTAATATCTTTTGGTAGTCGAATTTGAATTCCTTACCTTCTGCTTTAGCTTTTTTAGCTTCTCTTATTATTTCGTCTAGTTTAGCTGGGTCTGTAAAGTTATGTTGTAACAATATTACTATTAAATAATAGATAAAAAATTATTGTTAATCGTAAGGATCATAAGGACAAAGCTAGCAAGCAGCAAGAAAAGAAATGTGAAGAAGCAAGCATTATAAAAGATCCTGAATGTTTCTAAATCACGGTCCAAGAATTGAATCAAACTATGTGTTATACAATTCAAGCATTTTACGTTATTTAATCAATAAAATTTTGTTTATTTCATGATAATTTGACCCAACACTTGAAACCTATGGAACGAAACCAGGGTTTATTCCGACAAAGACCAACTCCGTAACTTTTTGGTCTTTGTCCCTAGGCTTGACCCCCGAATTAGAAAACCTTATTAACTTGTCGTTAAGGCCTATATTAATCAAGCATTTTTAGTCAGACCCTGGCCTCGTTCAAATATAAAAAGAAAACAGATATACAAACATTCTTTCAAGCAGGGGTCACTATCGTGGACAATGAGGTCACTTTGGCGGATAAAGTTGTTTCTAATGTGGTCACTTTTCAACTGGTGGATCGGCAGGGGCTTCCCATTAGCACGTGCACGCGTTTTGCGCGCTACATGCACATGCAGACACAAGCGAGAAAAGCACAGTGAAGTGAAGTGTTAAGGCGAGGGCACACACATGGTCTGTTCCAAAAGTATGTGGTGAAAATGTAAACAAATGGATCAGAAAACGTACTATCGCCAAAATCTATATCTGACCATTTTGAAAACAAAATCCCATGCACATGATGACCACAGCTGCGTCCGAAAGTATAACAAAAGAGGATCCATTTTAGGTTGACTAATAATATGCGCTGGAAGCAGGAGTAGTCCTTACGGTGGTCAGGTATAGATTTAACCTCAATTGTGTAAATGATTTTTTAATTACAATTGATAATGCCATTTAATTTTTTTGAAAATAGTGGTGGAATACAATGCTGAAATCTTCTAAATACAGATGAATGTGTTACAAATTCTCTTTAGTGAGTGATTGCGTAAGAATTTAACCTGAAAAACGTTTGTTCACATTTCTATCAGATACTTTTAAGACAGACAGTATATCCTCGACGGTCCGTCACGCATCGCATATCAACACCAAAAAGCGCAGATGATTGCGTAACAAACGATCAGTAGAAATGAATTTCATTTTGACAGTCCAACAACATTCTTTGCGTTATTTACGTTGTTGAGCAGACACATTTTTCGAACATACGAAGCAATGGATTAGCAATGTCCGTCAAAATGATTCAGATTGTGATTAATAGTGTGTTACGCAATTAGGGTGTCGTAGTGTGCAATTTATACAAAATGTACGAAAGTGATGTATGAGAATTTTTTCGTTGCTGTGCGGCCTTTAGTGCGAACAAATAAAACTGATATCAATAAAAATTACTATTTGCCATAATAATTATGTCAACTAGTAACAATTTCTTTTTTAAATAAAGTAAATAACTGTTTCCTTACCATCTATTTTGGGTACTACCACTATGCTTGTGCACAACTGCACAACATGTGAGCCGGCTGTTCTATAAATTACATTCAGACCAGACAAACAGAAACGGACTTTACATGCATACCCTTAAGACTCTGAATCAGCGTTTCTAAATTCTGAAGATTCGATTGCAAGATGAAGACATGCATTTCTCAAACAAAACATAAATTCAACACTAACTTTGTACTAAGGTTTGATGTGAAACAGTACCCTTAAAACTTATCAAGCTAAAGTACAGTGTATTCTTTATTATTAGTTGTCAGGCAGATGCAGTGGTGTTATTTGAATCCCTTGTTATACCAAATTTTATTAATTTCATCAGTTTACCATAATCAATCAATTTGTCATTATGGAAAGATTTTCTACAATTTATTGGGAAGCGGAAATAGGTAAACAACGATTTTGTATGGAATGCGTACGCATCCGGAAAGCTTTACGGATGCGTACGTGTAGAATCTCTATATGGTGTGTATGACCAAATCTAAGGGACTAACCACACTTATTCAGCTCTGTTCAGCTCTTGTCCATAGAAAACTACGATTTTGTATGAAGATGCAAACGCATCCGTAAAGCTGAATGATGCGTACGTATCTCCATACAAAAACGTAGTTTTCTATGGACAAAAGCTGAAAAGAGCTGAATATGTGTGGTTAGTCCTTAAAGTGTTTTTCATTAACAATAAATGTATTCTTATCAATACGTAAAGAAATATAGGCAACCCAAATCTCCCAAACGTGCAGAACAGTGATCTTGGATGCACAAGCAGCTTAAAAATAAAAGCTCTTTTTTTGGGCAAACGTGTTAAAACATGTAAAGCGTTATATGTCAAGATGGTTGAGACTTAGTCCAAGTTCGCTTGGGTGCGTTTTTTTTTCGCGCATTGGATTTTCAACGCACTGCTTAGGACCGAGAGTTGAAAATCCAAATGTTTTTTTTTGACGCGCTAGGTTGCGCTCTGTTGGGTTCTCAACACTCGGTTCGACACCGAGTTGAAAATTCATTGCGCGATAAAATCCCGCCGCGATATATTTGCAAAGGTGGGCTCATAATTGATATTGATAGACCATTGTGAAGAGCCCAGCTCAAGCATGATACTTAGCTTAGTGGAAAAAGTTAACACAAACATTTTATAGCTATCATCATCTGCCTAGCCTTTTCCCAACTTTGTTGGGGTCGGCTTCCAGTCTAACCGGATGCAGCTGTATACCAGTAACAGTAATTTCATTTCAGTGGATTGGGAATGGTTTCCTGAATCGAAAATAGTTAAAATCTTATTAAAACTTACCCAAAAACGTCTTGATAGGAGGCATAGCCTTCGTGGGCATAGCCTTATCGTTAGCCGAGCTCGGACATATTAGACCCAGCGGTATACCTAACTCAACGAGCTCCATCTTACGCTTCATGTCCTCAATCTCCGTGAGGGTACGCTTTTGGAGCTCTGTGTATGAGTCTGTGGAAAAAAATAAAGGGATTAAAACAAAAGGATATCAGCACCCTAATTGCGTAACACTATCAATCACAATCTGAATCATTTTGAAAGTTATTGCTAATCCATTGCTTAATATGTTCGAAAAATTTGTCTGCTCAACAACGTAAATAACGCAATTAATGTTGTTGAACTGTCAAAATGAAAGACATTGCTACTGACAGTGTGCCACGCAATTACCCCGCAGGGTACCTATTCCTCAAGGAAGGGCGCTTTGTTCGCAGGCTATTGCAGTACCGATTCTCGGGTAGGATAAGAATATAATCGAGATCCGATACTTCCTTCGTCTTAAACAACACCATTTTTTTTTTTCAGAACTGAGCACCTGTCTTCTTAGCCCATTGAGTGTCATCATCATCTTCCTGCCCTTATCCCATGTTACTTGGGGTCGGCGCAACACGTTTTTTTCTTCCATTCTCCTCTGTCAACCGTCACACTATCATTCACTCCCTTCTCTTTCATATCATTCCTCACACAATCCATCCATCTTCCAGCCCATTGAGTGTAAAAATATCAATTTTATAAACCAAAATCACCAAAAAAAACAGCGATGTGATGTGATGTGATGTTGCCAGCTTCTGTGTCAGTCTTGATTTTTTTTGTCCACCTGTCTCCTTTAAAGGTTTGGTCTTTTAATTTAATTATTTATAGCTTAATTTCAGAGTGATAGTTGTAGTTCAAACCATGTCTAATATCAGTTATTAGTCTGTGTGCCCTTTAGGCCTCCAACCCTGTCCAGTGTCCAGTTCTCCCTGTTCCTTGTCTGTTTAGTCTATATTATTATCTTTCCAGGCCCCTAATGCACTAAGACCACTCAATGAATCCTTACTTCGAAACCACGTCAATTCCTTAGCTAATTACGCCTATCTCGCGTTCATTCCGAGCGGTTTTTTTTATTACTTTTTCTTGCAGGGAATGGCCACATTAATGTTATTATTATACATACCTTGTAAAATCTTTCTGGCCTGGCCAGGCTTAGGGGGTTTCGGCGGCTTCTTCTGCTCAACATCTTCAGGTTTTGGAGTTACCTTCACATTGCTGAGCTTGCCAATGAATACTGTGGCGCCTGAAGCAATAATATTGTGGAAATTAGAAATCTAAAACCAACTGATTCTTCTTTATACATGCATGTTCGCATTTTATTGTTTTCCCAATTCCTGCTAAGCGGTTTAGTTTGGATAAATAGAATAGAAGAAACCAAATTCTATGAAATACCTATTTTGTAAACTCCGGATATATATTATAATGACGATCTACATAGTTTGTCAAACTTTAATTTCCACACAGCAAATGACGCTTGCAAAAGGCAGTCTGTAATATTGTTTTGTTTTAATATTTCAAGTTATTTTAAAAGGCATTCTAGATAAGCATTTTGGTTACAGACAGCAGGAGTCGAGTGAATGCGTTCCTGACGACCTGTCAATGCGACAATTATAGTAACTAATAAAGATCAAATTCGTAAAACACACATTCGTTTGTATGAAACTAACAGGTCTCAAAAACGCATACTCTCGTCGGCCGCTCTGTAGTTGCACACACTGTAGTTAAAACTTTGAAAACTTATTCAGACTGTACTATTAATATTTTAGTTAAACTGTATCCTAGAGTAGCACATAAACTAATCAACAAGTAAAGCTACAAGTAATGGTACAACCAAGCACAGCTAATTAAATTCTAAATCACAGTTAGAATGATACTAATAAAATTATTATGAATGCCACCATGAAACTCGCTAAGCATAATTTTTTTCGCCCCATTTCAGTCAGAATATGAATCCTTTTGTAGAATATTTCTAATCCATTGCTTTATATGTTCAAAAAGGCCATTGCTACTGTGAGTGTGTTCTGCAATCACTCTGCAGTACATTTATTCGCATTTATATCATATAAAAACATAGAATAAACAAAGAAATATTTACTCACTTCCTCCGCTAGACCCTTTAGTTACTGTAACCGGAGTGAGGGGCGCCTTCTTCTGGATAGAGAAAGCTCTCAATCTCTTCTTGGCATTCTCCACTCCTTTTAGCGATGGAGTTAACTTGAAACCAACAGTTGTAGTAGGACTGGGCTTAGGTGATAGTGTCACTGGTTTAGTAATTGTGGCGTTAGTCTGAAAATAATAAAATATAAGGAGTTGTTGATTTGAACGATTTAAATGTTGGAATAAGGGCGTCACGGTAGACCCTGTAGAATAAGGTGGGAAGAGCTGGAGAAAACAAACCACCTGTAGACCACTTCAGCCCTGGATCGAAAGAGCTGGAAATCACGAGGAGAGGCTTTAACACAGCAGTGGAGTGATGCAGGCTAAAGTAACAGTAAATATTGGAATATTTGTTTTGTTTAAAAAATAAGATAATTATGTAAAATTACCTTTCATCAAAGACATAATTACAACCAATTTTTCACTGTAATAATTAATTTGGAAGTTTCAACCACTTCTTTTTTGGTTTTCACAGATTACATTTTCCATTTACCTATCCATTTGAATAACCGATTAAGTAAGATTTGAAATACTTTACCAAACATAATAATCCAACACTTTTCACATAAAAAAAAAATAACAAAAATAATATGTAGAATTTTGGGCAAGGAGTGAATGCTAGAGGTATCAATTATTTACTGTCTCTGCACTTATCACAGTCTTAACTAGGCATTACAAACTTACTACAATCTACACATATTATTGGATTAATCATTACAAAAAAAAAACAAAATGCACCAATGCAAAGTGCACAATCAACCTTACAAATGGCGCCAACATAAATTCTGAAGTACTGAAGTCTATTAATAAAACCAAAATCAATACCGATACCGACTGTAAGACATATTAATATAGATATATCAACATTTGTCTATAATTGCAGTTTGCAGTGTATGCATCGGCAATTCTGAATTATTTATGGGTCACCAACTTACCTTTTTGAAGTCGGCCTTTGAGATCCCTGGTGGGGCTGGCTCATCAGAGTCTTGGGACTCCGATCCAGCCTTTAATAGGCCTTCGTTATCCATTTTATGGATGAACCAAATAGGTTTAAATCATATAAAAATATTGCTAAAACTTAATCTATCTATACCATCGCAGGTACTCTCATTTGGCTATATGGGCTAGGTATATCAATATGCACTTAGCCTATGTGAACTTGTATTTTACGAAGCTATCTTTCGAAAAACACTATTCTAACCTCGAAAATATTTGACAATCTTGCAAACAACCAAACAAGATTGGAGATTTAGTTATTGTTTATGCATTTTGCATTACTTTTCTTATCGTAAAAGTGAGATGGAAGTCAAGATAAGAAAAAAATTGGCTAAGATTGAGTCAGGATGTTGACTTGCATGAAAGAGATAGATAATAAATCATGCTTCAGATTACGTAGGCTGCTTTCCTGGAATGATATTTTTAATTGTCATACTCATAGACAAAAACTTTATATAATATTCAACAGATTAAATAAAATGACTTCCACAGAGTACTAGGCATGGGTTCGATATATCAAAACGTAACTTATATCGGATATGTGTTTATTATCATACCATATCGATATCTAAATATACATAACCGTTTTCACAAAAACTTCATCGAGCTATGGTTTCATCCATATCCATATCGCAACAACGAAAACGAACTACGAAAACGCAAACTTCACATCACGAGCCGATATGACATCGCCGGTTTTCATTCGTTTTGTCTCTGTCTTACCATTCAATGTTTTACTGGCGTAAAAGTGATGAAGCGAATATTACGTTCCGTTATTACGTTTCAGTTACTTGTGCAAATCGTACTACTGATATCGATATCTGAAAACGGTTTTCGATATCGATATGAAAACTGAATATCGGTTACATATCCGTTAGCAACTAAATACGAAAACGCCCATGTCTACAGAGTACATTTTGATGGCTTCAATCTTCATTGGACATAAATGGCTTCATTGGTACATTGATGAAAAAAAGTAAATAATTTAATGTCTTTGATGAAAAACTAACCTAGCGCGAACACATCGAGGCATTATGTACACGTACACACGGCTACACGTCAAGCTATACAAAACCAGTTTGTCTTGGCCTCACTTTGTATGATATTTTCTCACAATGAATAGTCAGCCAATACTGGTTTTACAAAGCTTGATGTGTAGCCGTGTGTACAAGGAAGCTCATCTACATATTTAACCGTATAGTTCGGTAGCGCCCCCGAATGGACCCGAACACACGAACCTCCGCTGGCTCAGTAATGGGTCCCATTGGACCTTGAAATGACGACATACGACACCCTTACTGATAATGTAAATATTGATTACACTACCCATCAAATCTTATAAATGTGCGTTAATTAAGAGAGTTGGATAAAAAACTCATATGTTATCGCCATTCAATCTTCCATATTTAGCGCGCAAGTTTATTAATTTACCTTAAATGCGATAATCACCATTTTGATGACAGTGGTGGTCGAGGCTAAAAAACATAAAAATTGGGGATTTCGAAAATCCAAACTCCACCACAGGGGCAATGAATAATACATGATTTAATTATTTGACGAATTCATCCATTGTTCGTGTTAAATAAGTAGTGGTAATGTAGTTTTTTGATATCTAAAGTCGAAGTTTCGCGCCAATCGTGCGTGTTTACATTTTTACTTTTCACAAAAGTCACACACACACATGTAGATAAGATGTAAAATGTGAAAAATATTATTACAAATATTATAAAAAACACGAAAATGCCCAAATCCTAACGTAATATTGAAACACAGGTCCAATAACACGTATTATTCATTACCACTACTTAATTTATGTTCAAAATCGCCGACCATTGTTGTTTTTTTTTATCGTAATGATGTGCGAAAGTGATTATGCCAAACGATTTTTTTTTTTTAATTTCGATTGACTCGAGTAATTAATATGACGAATGTCAGAAATCGATTCTCAGAAATTGAAATAAAATTATTTTAAGCATTATATACAACAAGCATTATTTATCATAATGATTTATGCTTTCCTAATGTAATTTTAATCGTTTTTTGGACATTATATTGAAACTGAGTCAATAACAAAGGACCTATGACCATAGTCATTTATTCAATTTCGCGCCGAATTGTTTCTATATTTGAATTTATATTCGGAATGCGCTTGCTATTCAAAATTATTTTTATTTATTGTGCAATCATTAATTTTTGATACTTTCTAATAGTTTGCTACAGAATGCCCAGTATACATTTTTAGATAGGCTTAGCAAAAGTTTGGGAAATGATGATAGATTAATTATGTATTCCGCAAACACTTTACATTTCATTATGTTTTGTTAGCTGTATGAGCTTGGTAGTTTTGATTTATATTAGTTTACTTGAGTAATAGAAATTGTTTACTTTTTGTGGTAGTTTCCCAACGAAATTAAAAAAAAAAAACTGGCCAAGTGTATGTCGGACCATGCACAGCGAAAGGTCCCGTACTTGGGATGAATATTTACGCATGCACAGCGCATATCATTAATTTGATCGACTGCAGAAATAAGTTTGTATTTCATAAAAGTTCTCGAAAAAACTGTAAAAAACCAAGTTAATTCTGCAGTTTTAAACGAAAATATCCCATATCTCAAAAACGATTGACTTTAAAAGTTAAGTCAATTAGAAACATCTTTATAATTTTAATTATAAGTTCCAACAATACCCCCCACACGCTTGTGTGCATAGATTTTTTTCAACCCTCGGGTACATGCATGGGGAATGCTACCTATTTGTTATGTTTATCGTAATTTTACTACACCATTTTGCGTGCATAGAATACGAATACGATATAGTGTTATTAACACTCGTTAACGTCTACGAGTAAAATGGTTAATGGCATTGACATCCGAACGCACGCACAGACTGACATGACGAAATTATGGGTTCCGTAAAAGTATTTTCAGATCATTTAAATTAGAAATCAGACGATTACAGTTCTTAAAATTTTATCCCAAGCTACAGAACGGCAGCTTGGGACATAAAGAGTGCCTACTTCGTCCCATAACGCGCGTCCACGAAAACGCCCGCGTTAACCTTGTAAGAAAGGCTGGCCGGTGCAAATTGGTCAAAATCTAGATTTTACGGTTAGTTTAGGTTTGTACAGACGGCAGAGAGGCAGACCGACCGGCACATACACCGACGGCCACATAACTTTTGTTTTTGTTACTATGCAAATATATTTAAAACCCCACAACAAGCCCTTTCATTTGATATGTCACACAGAGGTACAGCAAAGATTTTTTTTTATTTTCTAGTTTGCCCCCCAAGAGTGAACCCATTTTCAAAATTAATTTATTTACGTTACACGTCCATCTTTGGGTCACAGAAATTCATATGTGTACCAAATTTCAATTTAATCGGTCCAGTAGATTCGAAGCAAATAAGAAAAGACAAGACCCACAGACACAAGTGATCCTGCAAGGGTTCCGTTTTTTCATTTGGACGTACGGAACCATAAAAAATTACACACCTAACCACACCGTACGTGTAAGTACGGTAATTAAAATGATTAATTTCAAAAATAAATTAATTCATGAAAAATATACCAAAGAGGATATATATAGTTTCTACACCTTTTTTATTTTTTTTTTGCAAATTCCGATTATCGATTAGGCTTTATGCAATTTTTGAATCGAAATAAGAAAACTGGACGGATGGTCAGCACTAAGAAGTGTCATGTCGAAACACAATTTTTTGTAATTTTTATCAAGACTTGATTGAGTTTTATAAGTAGTTTAAGTAGGAAAAATGGTAAAAGTAAGAACGCGGAGAGAATGATAATATCTTTATTTTTCCCTTTTGCATATTTTCAGCAAGAGAATAGGTTGTTTATATACATATTTCCAGCGAGTTTAAGACCTTTTGGATAGGTGTAGTAATACCTATTTTATACAACTTTCGTAGTAGACTAACGAAGTTTGACCGACCTCAACAAATAATTAAAGATATTTGCCACAAATATATTGTATAAAATAAGCGCGGAAACATATTTTTCTTAATAAATTTGAATGCTGAAAGTTGATGTAATTTACTGAATTTCATGACGCAATTCGCAACATTCCGTCGAGTCAGCTGATATGTCATATGTCAAAATCTAGTCGAGCAGAGTGGTTAGAGAACTGAGTCATTCAGCTGACCCTGCAACCCTGTTATTAGTCTACCAGAGTCTATGTGCATCTATAATCACTTATTGGAACGAAGAAGTTCCTTATCGCGCATTGCGAAAGGGGGCTAGGCAGAAAAAATGAAGACCAAAAGTGGTAACGACACTATTTTAAATTTTTTAAAAATAAAATTTTATTACAATTCCTTCACTAATTTATCGAAAGGAACTTCGTTCCATCCGGGTGTCCCTTGACACCTCTCAAGTTTTGTATTAGGTACATTATGGGGAGGCACTTATAAATCTCTACTACATAATTCTAATAGAACGTGCTCAAAGGGCGATTCTAAAGGTTATGCATTTCAAGCGTAGAGACCAAAGACATTAAATTATTTACTTGACAATAGACAGGACATCACGAACAAAATCGTAATCCAATACTTTTGTCCTAGTGGTCAAAAGTCACTCAGTCTAGTGTGGTACGCCTGCGTGCAGGGGGGGGACAGTTCCCTATATTTGGCTTGGATCAAAAGATGGTGGCTCCATCTACATTTTGTTTCTAAAACTTTAGGTTTAGTTAATACAACATCTCAAAAGATGTCACTATAATAAAAAATCATTATTTTAAATTTTATGACATATTTACCGTAAAAATATTTATTTTACATTTTATTATTTAATTGAGCATATTTTAATATTTTTACACATGAAAATAAGACATTATTTATGTACTGTTATTTTTTTAACTGGCAACTATCAAAAGAAGAATTGTCAATTCCCAAATAGTACTCTAAGATACCCGCAAAATGGTAGCTACTCTCTGCCTATGCGCATGTTTGTAGATCTTTTTCATTTTTCGTTTGTATTTCGGTTGTGAAATCTTCCAGAAATTGCGTCGAGTTGAGCTTTAAGTTCCTCCGCTTTCTTTGGTGACTTCGGCCCGTAATACGTGTTGAATTGTGTTCAACAAATTCGCGAAAGGACGCTTTGTGTTGTTAAGTTTTATCAACATTTCTTTTGAAAATGCCTAAGTTATGTTCATTTGGCTGTGCTCCCAGTGGTAAGTTTAATATATATCACAACGTCATCATCATCATGTTTAACATCATCGGATTTTTTTTTTAAATCCGTATTGAAAAGAAATAAATAAAAGGCAACCATTAGTGGCAGTAAATAATAGAGATAATACTAGTTCTTGACTTGCACTGTACATGGTCTTTTCCTAATCGGATTAGCTTCCAGGTTAAAGATGCAGGTTGATTAATTGAATTTAAGTAAAAAAAAAACATGGAGCATTGGTTTGACCACTGCAAATAATGGGTTGCAGTGGTCAAATATTAGATAAGGAACATGAATATTTTAGATTCTGAACAGAAGAAGAAGAATCTAACAGCTGTAAAAGATTTAATGCTTTGAGTATACCTTTTAAATACTGTGGTAGCGGTTAACAATGGTACATCTTAAGTATTCAAGGTTTGCGTAATATATCGCACATCTATGGATTTTCATGGAAGGCACAACAATAATTGTTGAAAGCTAAGACAACAACTATTTAAATAGCCTACAGCTCTTTTATCTTTCCAATTTCAGATGTCCCAATGCATCGTTTTCCAAATGCTGAGAAGTTCCCTGAGCGTCTTAAGGCTTGGGTAAATCTTGTTGGTGGAAAACTAGAAACAGCAGTTGATTATGCGTATTACCAAACAAAGTTGGTTTGCGACATTCATTTTACTGCGAGAGATAGAAACCGTAATAACCGGTTAAATGCATTGGCAGTTCCATCACTTCATTTACATGGTTAGTATGACAATTCTTTTATACTTAGAATCTGTATACTGAAACTTTTAGCTATTGCTACTATTATATTGAACTTATGTACCTAATAATATTATAATATTATGGTCTCTGACATACAGAAATGAAATATGCATGGTCAAGTAGTCAGTTGTAAACGTACATAAATCACCCTTACTATGAAATAAAGGCTCTTTGAAAGTACTTAATAATAATAATTGTAACCATACCAACCTATATATTATATGTATTGTATTGTTGTATATTATATATGTATTGTATATACAACCTTAGTAATTTTTTTCACACCTTGGGTTACATTATCGAAGTTTTCATTCGGATCCCTAACTTTTTTTAAATATTCTATTGCCTATGTTCATCAGGGATAATGTAGTATTCTAATGGTGAAAGGATTTTTCCAATCGGTCCACTAGTTTCTGAGCCTATTCAATTCAAACAAACAAAATCTTTTCTCTTTATAATATTATTATAGTGTAGACTAGCTCTGCCCCGCAACATCATTTGTATGGAAGTTACCACATTTTGCTGTCTGTTTGTGTATGTGAGTTTAAATGTTTGTAAACGCACCCATGATACAGGAGAAATTCCCTAGGTGGGGCAACGTTATAAACAAAACAAAAATTATTATTGAGATTAGCCGGAATGAACAGACAAAAAAAAATTAAATAATTGCTTTTTCGTTATAAGTGTTGTATATATGTACTTACATAATTATGCATTTAGTAAAAAGCTGTTATTTTGACATTACAAACAGACACTTCAATTTTATTTATGTGCATAGATTTCATCAATTTATAGACTTCTTAATAAGACTTAAATCACAAAGGCGATTTAGAAAATGACTCTTTTTTTACCAGAAACTGTTTATCACATTGTAATTCTGTTAAAACACGTTTTTTATAGTTATTTTTATAAATAATAACTTTTCAGGAATCAGGTAGGCCAAACAAATATGAAAAACAATATTTTATTATTCTTAATTTTTTTTTTTGTTGTGTTTACAGGAACATCGGCCAGGGAACCTGCTAATAGACTTGTCAGTCAACCTTCTGATTTACATGCTACAAATGCAGGTAAAGATCTTAAGTCAGTTTTTGATAAAGCGACTTCTGTCCTAATATGAACTGTATGTAGCTGTATAATAATTTTGCAAGAGATGGGCTAAAATAAAAATAAAATAATGTTATAACCACAACATTGTAGAAGCCCTGCTCGTTTCGTATACATAGTTAATGCTATATTTAACTAGCGGCCTGGCCCTGCTTCGCTCGGATTCGATCTAGTGATGATGACATCTCAAAACATCGGTGTTTTTGTGCTATATCTAAGTTAAATATGAATGTATTATACACCAAAACCTTCTAGAATAAATTCTCTAAATTATGGTAAAAACCACTAAAATCTGTTTTATACGTGAAATTATTTTTTATTGTGATTTCAGGCACATCAGCCAGGGAACCTGATATTATTCATGTCAGTCAACCTTCCAATTTACATTCTACAAATACAGGTAAAGATTAGTCACTTTTGCTAAAGCGATTTCTTTCCAAATAAAAACAGTAGCAGTGCTTCCCTTTGAAAAATGGCACAGTCAGTATTCTATAGACATATTAAAGATATGTACTCCGGCTTACCTCTTACAAAAATTTACCCTTTGCTACTGATCAGTAGGTACCTATATAATAATTTTGCATCATTGTAGGCCTGCTGAAGTCAGTTCTTACACATATTGATAATATACACGTATTTAGTACAGTACAGTAGGTAAACCAAATTTATTAGGGAACTTGCTTATGAAATTTCTATGAATTATCCATTACTATGTTTCAGCCACAATTCATGGCACTGCCAATGCATCTGCAGTAATGATGGATCACAACTACAGCAAGGCTAGTGGATCTTTAAGAAAAACAATTAGAATGGGTAAATGTTATTTTCTTATAGCAAGTTTCAAAATAATATTACTTATATTAGGTACTTACCTACTTATGAAATAATATAATTATCTAAGATTTTTTTTCTAGGTTCTACTAATAGTTCACCGACATATAATTATGTCGGAGTGAAAGCCCTTTCTACAAAAGTTAAACAACTGCGGTCCGAGATAAGTCGTTTGCGGAAGAGAGGCCTGTCTTTCAAGTCAAGACTGGCAAATGCTGCTAAATTATCCCAAGTCGCTGCATTCCAACAAGTTGTGAAAAATTTGAAAACACCTGCCCAGCTATTTCTCCATATGCAATTGCAATCCGCAAAAAAATCCAAAGGTAGACGGTTTACTATGGATGAAAAAATCCTTGCACTGTCTATGTATAAGAAAAGTCCAAAGGCCTATTCTTTACTTTATAAGTACTTTACATTACCTTCGACAAAGGCAATGAAACGTTTGCTAAGTCAAATCAAACTGTGTCCTGGCATAAATCCCATTGTATTCAATAAAATTAAGAAAACTGTACTCGAAAAAGATACTGCTGATCGTTTGTGCAGTCTAATGTTTGACGAAATGTCTCTGACACCTCAAATATTTTATAACAAGCAGAAAGATGCATTTGAGGGTTTTGCCACCACCAAAGACACCAAATTTGCCGACCACGCTCTCGTTTTCATGGTGAAAGGTTTAAAACATAATTTTAAACAGCCAGTAGCATATTATTTTACCAATGCCCTACAAAAAGTAGAGCTTAAAACACTCATAAAATGTGTAGCATTAGAGGTGCAAAAATCGGGATTAATTATTATTAACACTGTTTGTGATCAGAGCTCCGTAAATGTAGGGGCAATAACAGATTTAATTAATGACACGAGAGCGAGGTATTTGCGGCTAGGCAAAGAGTGGCGCCATGATTTTTTCAGGGTAAATGGTCAGAAGATCATACCGTTGTTCGATGCTCCTCATTTAATTAAAGGAATAAGAAATAATTTACTCACTAAGGATATGGCGTACACCTCTAATAATAAAAATAATATTGTTAAGTGGGACTATTATCAGCAGGTGTATGCTGCAGATAAATCCAAAGGGGAGCTACGACTGCTAAATAAAATAACAGAAGAGCACATTGTCCCTGAAAAAATTAATAAAATGAGGGTGAAGTCCGCAACCCAAATTTTTAGCCACAGTTTCGCTGTGGTAACAGACCACTTAATAGCTAGAGGAGATTTGCCCGAAGAATGCCAACAATTAATAGACATTACATTATTACTAGACAATTTGTTTGACACATTAAATGTTAGTAGTTTTGCAATACCCAATGGTAAAATTTATAAAGGGCCAATTAGAAGGCACTCACCTCACCACCAACTATGGCTAAAATCAAAGGAAATATTAAAAACTGTGAAATTTATTCAAAAAAAGGTTACTGGTAATAAAGTACGATTTGTGGAAACTACTATACCATCTGTAAAGAATTTAATTAAAACTATTGAAGGCATGGAAGCAATTTGCAACGTGTTGTTTGATAAGTATGGTTACGATGCAATATTAACACGTAATTTTAATCAGGACCCTGTAGAAAACTTTTTTGGGAACATCAGAAGCTATGGAGCAAGAAATAATGCCCCAAATACAATATCATTTGAAGGGGCATTTAAAGCACTTCTATTAAACAATTATAATACACCTCATTCCAAAAGGGCAAATTGCGAAGAGGACACCAACAAGTGCCTACAAACTCTTAGTTTTTACGTCACTGATAAACCTGATGCAACTGATGTTCCCGAGGAAGACAAAATTAATTTTACTGAGGATGTATTAATTGATTACTCCAAAGAGCCCGATGCTGGTCAAAGAAATTATGTATGTGGTTGGGTCCTGACTAAGTGTTTAAAAAATGTTGTGAAATCGTGTAAACATTGCAGACAAGACCTTTTAGATAAGAATAATGAAAATATTAATAATAATAGTTTTATAAAAGCTAAAGAATATAATAATAAAAAATGGTTATGTTATCCAAATGAGCTATTGCAAAATTATTTCCATGACCTGCAAAATATGACAGAATCTTTTTTAAAAAAACGTGTTCCTAAACAAAATGTACGTGGAACAATTAATTCGTTTGCAGATGTTTTAGTGGATACCCCTTTTAATTGTACTATTCACAAAGAAAAATTAAAAGAGTATTTCTTTAATTTAACAGTAAGTGTCATACTACATAGTTGGTGTAGATCCATTAATCGTATTTTAACGGGAAAGATTACCTATAATGGAGAAGATGAAACAAAATTAACAGCACAGTTGTACTATGATAAGCATAAACATTATAAAAATAAAAAATAAAAATGACTAAAACATTAGACAATGGTTTTATTACTTTTGATATGCGCTTGCACCAACGAATATTCCAGCCAGTACCTACACTGCCGTTTTAATTAAAAAGGTCACAACTAACATTTTTCATGGAATTGAGTTATATATATATATCTGGAATTAGGAAAAAAAGCCTATCCGGATATATATATAACTCAAATTCCGTGGAAAATGTTAGTTGTGACCTTTTTAATTAAAACAGCAGTACAATATATCACTTTATATAGCTAGCTATAGACTGGTTAGTTTGGATACAATTTGTAGATGGCGCCACTGCGCTGGATTGCATAAAAATGGCGCAAGAGGGCACTCTTTACCCGGTATCTTATAGTACTCTTTGCCTGCGTGTCAAGTCGTATTTGTGTCCACCAAAAACAAATATTTTCTAAGGAAATATGCCAAGTTGCGCATTGAGATATTGTAAATCTCGTTACGGTAAAATGGCTGGACCTAACTTCAGTTTATTTTCGTATGAATTATTTATATTTACTCAGTAATTAAAATTAAATAATTTTCATAGATAGATCTAGAAAATTTGCTAATTTTGTAATAAACGCCCTCTATTGCTGAGTAGCTTTACTACTGCGTTGTAGAGATGCAATTTTATTTATCGATTTGGTTATCGATAATATTTATTAAGTTAAAAAATAAATAACACAAAAAACTGTTTGAAGATAATCATGTCATTTTATTTAAATATCAATAAATGAACAAGTACTATTCATTCATGTAGGTTCAAACCGCAGAGCAGAGCTTGTACTATGGATACTAAGCAATGGATATAATACTTATATACTAATACTATTACTTATGCTATAATACTACTATGTACAGACGCCAGCACATCAAGCTACTACAATCTGTCAAATTTCTTTAATAGATTTTCAACTTTATCGCTAAAATATTAGGTTCAAGGTTGATTGGGAAAATTTGACAGTTTGGGGTAGCTTGACCTGCTCGCGTCTGTACATAAGAAACACCCAGACCAACACAACCATCACATAAATATTTGTGTCCTGTGGGAATCGCACTCACATCCTCGTGATCAGCTGCAGTCTCACACTTGGATTACTAGATCATAATAACGATAATTATTAGTCATTTGCATGTAAAAATAATTTTATAAATAAATAACTTTTAAACTGCTAATCATTTTATTGTTTTCATAATCTTTTGGCACTTGGTTCAATCTATTCAAACGCGAAAAAAAAAATAGTCTTAGTCACTTTTTTCAATATTATCGATACATTTATATCGAAATGGTATAATCTCTACCACAGGTTTTATACTGTCTACTTAGTGTCACCCCATTTATTGCCAGACCTACGGATTTTTTTATAGATCTACGGATTTTGGACCTCGCCTCGGATATACGTATACATACGGATACAAGATTTACAAATATTTGCAAACAAAGTGAAAAAAAAAATATTTTGCTAAAACCGAAACGCAACCGACAATCATTGCAAAGAAAATATGCGCTTTGTGACATAATAGGTCTACTTTACACAAAAAGCGTAATAAACTGAGTGCTATAATAATCCAACGGCAAAGCAGGCACATTTAAAATGATTTTATTTTAAAATGTACATAAACACACACTGAAACTGATACCTAGTCATACACGGTGACACGGACAATGGATAATAGCGAATAAAATTCTAAAATAGTTTTTATTGTTTAAAACAAGCTTTGCTTAATTTGTTTAGTTTTTTATATCCTATTTACCATTTGAACTAAGTAGGATATTAGGTTTTTCAGGCTTAACCCACGGATTGAAAATCGGATCTGGCAACACTGACCACACTGGCCACCTACCGAGCAATAGCTGAATATATTTTACTAAGTTTAATTCATGTTTGCAATTTTTGTGTTAAGATGTTCCCAATTGCCGCTCTAATTTTGCTATATTATACTAGATGGCGTCACTGAGACATGGGATCACAGTTTTTCTATGACATTTCTTTGCATAGCCTCTCTATTGTACCTATCTTAAATCTCTTTGGTAGAGACTATCCAACCGCCCTGCTGTACTCTGAAACCCAGGTCTTCACTGTGCGACAACTCTTCATTTTGCGTGTAGTCTTACGCCGCCACTCCCTCCTACTTCTCGACTCAAACATCCTTCTCAGACGCGGAGGTCGTCCGGTCTGTAATTCCGTCCAATGTCGTTCCGCATTTGCTAGCCGCCATTACGTAGTCCTAAGTGCTCGTCTTTATAATAGGGTACATCGGTCAATTGATATTTAAACGTTGACCAAGTTTACACTGAAAACAAAATCTTACACGATCAGCAATATCACGTCACCAAAGGACGTTGTACGACTAACGCCGGTGTCACTATAATAAAACACATATTTACAGCGTGGGAGGAAGCCCAAGATGCCATAGGAATCTTTTGTGGCCTCTCCAAGGCATTTGCTTGCGTTAATCACAAAACCTTACTCTTGAAACTTGAGCATGACTAGGTAAACTTGCGCTCAGTTTCGGTAAAGTAAACTCTTACGGCACAGGCCTAGAGTTCGGAGCGCGTAAGCCCCACCACAACGTCACCGTAGAGATACGGGCGGCGGTAAGGTTATTATTATTATAAAGTTCTACCAATTTTGAGTGAATATATTTTAACAGAAAGCGGTGGCGAGACTAGACGCGTACCGCGAGGTTTAGTTCGAGGTGGCGTGGGAAGAGTTCTTGGCAGTTCTTCGGGGAGGCTTTTGCCTAGAAGTGGGATAGTATAGGCAATTTTTTTTAATAAGTTTTTTCATGATAAATTTTATTTCAGCCCTCAGTTCATCAACGGGAGAAATAATTTCTAGTGTATTTTATACACTGTGCGTTACTCTTTCCATACTACTAAAGTACTATGTTATCATAGTGTCCCCATATATTACTTTACTCTATGGTGTCCCCAAATTGGTAAAACAGGGAACTACTACCAATACTGTAGGTAGGGAGTAATTTGCAACATGCCATTTGACTTATTTTTCCATCGCCAGATAACTTTATTCGAGTAATAATTTTGAAATTTTGACAGTTATTTCACCCAAAAACTGTCAAACGTCAATTTTATTCCTCCAATAAAAGTTATATGGCGATGGAAAAGTCAGGCCATAATAGAAATAATAAAAATGAGACAACAAAATAAAAAAATATTCTAATTATTTAAAAAACGTGTATTACTTAAAATGAAATGTAAACATCATTATTCTATATTTACACGACCTTTGTAATGAGTCTTCTTAATTTACACTAAACAATAACATGTTTTTTTTTATCCATAATGTAGAAAATCCAGATCTTCAATTTGATACTCAAACCGGATACTTAACGCCTATTAGAAACTCGGATAACTCGTCATTTAGTTTTATACTATGTTCCATTTGGGGCACCGTAACTGTAAAAAAGTAATAGGTAAATAAGGGTCCAACAAAAAATAAAATGGTCTAAAAAGATGAATTCAGTTGCCTTTTGCAATAGGGTAGTTGCCTGGGTAAAAAAATGATTATTATATTTAGTCCGTCAGTTAGATTATCGAAAAATAATGGACACGTATTTTTTCTTATGTCAATCAAACAAAAAATGACAAAGATAAAGCGCGTCAAAATTTGGGAGTAGGGGGTCATGACGTCACGCCTTGCTAAAAAGTGTAGCAAGGCGTGACGTCACGCGGAACTTTAACGGGCGATATTTTCATCATTTTTTATATAATTGACAAAAGAAAAAATACGGGTTCAATATTTTTTGATAATCTAACTGACGGACTAATTAGACTTTTTTAGGCATCTAGCCTATTCATTACATAATCAGTCTACAATGTTCCCACTAATGTTCACCTTTTTGAGAGAGAGTGGGCCGTAATCCACTACGCGGGCCCAGTGCGGGTTGGTGTCGAATTTTTGGTTTTAGGCTAGGCTTTTTTATGCCAGTTTCCTCGCGATGTTTTCCTTCACCGTTTTTAAGAGCAGTGGTGATGAAATAAATTACACAAAGTAACGTGCTTGACTACGACTGAACCCTCGACGTACAGACGCCAGCACATCAAGCTACTACAATCTTTCAAATTTCTTTAATAGATTTTCAACTTTATTGCTAAATCATTTAAGGTTCAAGGTTGATTGGGAAAATTTTACAGTTTCGGGTAGCTTGACCTGCTGGCGTCTGTACAACTCGTAAGTTGGGACCGTTCCTTCTGGGCCACCACTGCTCCCCCATTTCCGGGCCCGTTTTTTATGTGATCCGCATCTTACACCTTTTGCAATCGTCACAGGAAAAACGCGATTCCCCAATAAAAACAACAGCTGGATTAAGGACAGAAAGCGGTACTTCTGGACACCACTCGTCAATACGAGCGGCTCCAGAGAGCGGTCATAGCTCCAGAGAGAAGAACCTCTTAACAATTTAGGAGGTTCTTCTCTCTGGAGCCATGACCGCCGGTAGCTTGGACCCTGTTTCCGATACCGGTGGGCTACTACTATTTGTTTTTAAATGTTTTTGTATAGATTTTTAAGTAAAATAAAGACAAACCTAAAGGTGTTAGTGTATTTGGGATTTCATCCTTAACATCTAGACTCTGATTCCCTTTAATATCATTGACATCAGCGAACACTACTTCTCGTGCAATGGTTTCCAATTCCATAGTATCAACACACATATCAACTGATTCATTAACTTTCTTCTTCTTTGGAAGCCCTTTCTTCTTTTGTACTTTCTGCCTCTTCTTGGCTACTTCTTCTTCACGTTTATCGGGGTTTTTCATGTTTAGTACCCGTGTCACTTCAGCACGGATCTTTGATTTCTCTTCTTCAGTCAAATCTATGCCGCTGTCATAATTTCTAGCGTATTTAGTTATCGGCACATCATCGTCGCTACTGCATTCATCTTTGAACACTATCCTGCTGCCAAGATTTACATTCTCTGCTTTAATTAATGTTCTCCATTTCTGTATTAAGTCATCGGCTACGGTCTGAAAAAAGAAGGTTCTTAAATATGGATATTTATTTTACTCAATGACAAAAAACACTTAAGGGGAAGCGCGCGCCTTAGCCGGAACCTTAGCGCATCGCCCTTAATAATCATCTGCCTAGCCCTTTCCCAACATGTTGGGGTCGGCTTCCGGTCTCACTGGATGTAGCTGAATAGACACATAATAATAGACAGTGTTTATTATAAGTATATTCTAGTATGTCTGGTATCTAGGCTTTTATAACTGTGTTGGCGCATTACAATATGCGCGTGGCTGACTGCAGGGAAGGAGCGGGGACCCGGGGTACCGAATCTGCGCCTGTACTGTATTAGGATTGACACCAGAGAGGACACACACAATGGACCACTTGCAGGACAAAGTGTGGACATAGAAACCAGACATAGAACACATACCACAACATAGAACATAACATAGACACCAGCTATGTTATGTTCTAGTTGTGGGTTTGGTTTCCACACTTTGTCCTTCAAGTGGACCATTGTTTGTGTAGATCTACCAAACATACATTACATTCATTTTAGTTCCTCAACTAAAATGTATGTATGTTTGGTGGATCTCATTCAAGCATAGAAGAAAGTCTCCAATATGAATATATGGTATGGTATTCGCAACTCCATATCTACCGCATACTTTGCATATGAATCAATACAAGCCACTTACAAAATTAACAGGTTTGGGTATCCTCAGCAGGTAATGTTGGTCATGTGCCTCCAACATCTCGCACTTGGAGCAGAGGTCATAGTCGGCGCAAGTGATGCATTTGTAGCGAAAACCAAGTATTGACTTGTTACAACTATTGCAGATAATGTCGCAGTGAGCTGATTGTTGCTTTTCCGTTTCAATTGAACCTGAAAAACCAACAGATTTAGAAATAGAAATCATTTATTTGCTTATAATGTAAGTATACAGATAACTTGGATTTTTTATATTAACAGGTTCCGGGTAAACAAGACACAATAGAAGTGTTATTGTTCGGTTTAAAGCCATTTTATTTCTCAAAAAAAGAAAATTACGGTTCACTTACATATTGACAAATGTATAGAAAATATATAATAAAAGTAGATACAGTCTCTGTGATCACATTCAGTTCTACAGTCAGCAGCAAAAGTCAATTAACACTGTTACTTTTACAAATCATCTAAATTGATATAAAATGATGCGATACATTGGTTTTCTCTATTTCATCTACTAGCAAAGAGTTAACTTTTCTTAAATATTCTATTACTATATGTTTTTTAAGAATATTTTGCTCAATAATTAAGATTTAAACAACTAAAGTGTTAACCGACTTTTGTTGCTGACCATACAAAATAACAAAATTAAAATATTCAATAGGTGACATTCGGTGTTAGTACTTCGTTCTAACATATTCTTCTAGAGCTTTTTTATGTGTATACCATCTGTTAATGTTAAACACATCATCAGGTATTTAATTATAAAGTTTTGCTCCCTCATATAGTATATTTTTCCTACCATAGTTAGTTCTAGGTTTTCTTAATTCTATTTTGTCTCGTCGTCTTATCTTGTATTGTTATGACGGTTATAGCTGTATAGTGCTGTGAAAGTGTTAATAGTACTGATACATTATATGTTATGGCATTCAAAATATCCAATAAATACAATGATGATCATTTATTAAAGTAAATGCTTTGCACATGAAGACAAAAGTTTCTGCATGTATTAAAAGCTGTTAAAATTAATAGAATGCATTCTACTTCTTCTTCGTGTAGCTGGCACGACTGTATTATAAATGCTGTTTTCCCAAAACTTCCATGGCATTGTTGAATGTAGAATGCATTAAAAAAAAATTATGTAATGAAAGGACATGGCTAAATTACTGCCCCAAGCATGAATAGTAACCTCACATTAACTCGTAATATTTAAATATTCGTTCATGAATTATGAAGCGTTTAATAATTTTCTAGAACTTTCGTGAACTGTTAGACATAAAAAAGTATCTTAGTTGCTTTTTTTGATTGACATGACAAGTTCAAGGAGAATAATAATACAGTACTATCATGCCGCTTTTCTAGAAAGTCAAATCAAAACTATACTTATATCGATTTTTGATAACAGGTATCAAAACGATTTATTTTCTTAAACTAAGAAGTGGTTGCTTACAGACTGGTTGCTTTATTTATTATAAATAATTCATGTGGGTACTAAGGTAATTAAGTTTGTTCTAGGTTCCAAGGAATGCCAACATTTGTCATCTTTGTTATGAACTGCTGAATTCAGAAGCAATTAGTGATGTACGTTTATTTGGTAATACGTTTATTTTATACAATGCAGTGGAAAGAAACGATTCAATGTTACAGAATTTACCAACTTCACATCCAGCTATCCATCAAGCAAATAAATTGTTTTTTAAACACAGTGTGTTCTTTTATATTTACATGCCCATCCGGTAGCATGGATCATCTTCCTTTTCAGATATTCAGTTTCTCGGCCTATAAATCATCAGAACTACTGTCCCTGACCTCTCTCTCTCGGTTGTGTTAATGGGCTAGCATCCAATCAGAATGATTTGATCAAACGGACAGATAACCTAACTAACCTTTTTAGATAATGTTCTTATAAGATTCACAGAATAAATAAATAAATCGCATTTTTGTTGTTTTATCTCAATATCTTTTATGTCCTCCCAGGATTTAACAATCACCACATACTAATTAAACTAAGTCCCCCAGGCGCCTTTGTTTGTTAGTCTGTCTGTACGGATGTATTAACAAACAGATTTTGATGGGGTTGTCACCAGTAGGTAGATTGGTTCGTCCGGAAGGTTTAGGTATACATTCGTGTAGGTTGTATTGACCAATGTAATTCAAGTCAGAAAAATCCTGGCGCCTGAGTGTTATTGTTGCGTGCGTTGCCCCAATCAGCGCCCAGAATCCGCCTCTCGAGTCCATTTATTTTTAGTTAATATTAATCCTTATTTTCAAATACTTTCATCATTTTAACCACTACTTATATTGTCTGTGAAAACTGTCTTTATTTCAATTCATTTGAATAAGTAGTTTAGGATATATAAGAGTTTAATACTTAAATACGCGCGGGGAGTGATTTTTGCACGGATTGTAGAATGCTCGTTATATCACGGTTTTTGGTGCAATTACCATTTTGTAGATATTTACTCAAGTACCACCGTGCGAAATCAGGGTGGGTCGTTAGGCAAAAATACAACTATCCATATTATCGCAGATACATCTAAACGCCTAGGTAAAAGTTCATAGCAATATCATTTATTTGCAGTTTTTGTATGCCTATTGACGTAGGAGTTACACGATTTCATTTTCAGGATTATAAACATATAAAAAGTTCCTGAAACTTTTTTTATATGAAATACTAATATTCAGCTATTCAGCATTACATATTGCTAGGTACCATGTCTATACATTGCTGAAAATTCGTCCATACTTCAATTTAGCCATCTCCTTTGGCAATCAATGCACCTTAAAAACATAAACCTAAAATCAATTTAATTCTTGACTATTGGATGGGCAACAAATAGTATCTACTGCATGTTATTAAAAGGGTGTGTTAAGGGGGTGTAAGGGTGTTGTGTACCGCCGGTTTCGTGGCTGGCTACATGACACCAGTCAGCTAAACACGATGCAGACAGTTCGTGTGCGTTAGTTAGTTTTTAGTGTGATAATTTTTAAGTTATATTAATATTGTATTGTATGTGTTTATATGGGCCTTGAGCCCTGAAATAAATGGATAAATAAAATAAATAAAAGCTTGAAAAACTGTGAAAGAACTAACTTTAATTACAGACCTCCATTCAGATTGTTTGAAAGGCTTAAAGTAGGGACAGCATCAGCACACAGATGCTTGTTCTTAATGCTTGATGGAGAGAAGTGGCGGGAACACACACGGTGTGTCAACTTCTTCAGATCCTTTTCTAGCAAATCTACTCTGCCTGCTGCTTCTAGCCATTGGACCAGACTGAAAAGTTAAAAATTGCATAGTTAAATTTAGACATTAATGTGCTAAAAACAAACTGTACCTACTTTAATTCCTGCTGATCTGGGTACAATTAAATTAATTAACTGGGACAACAATGTGCAACCGTGTTACTATTGATTTAGTAAATGATTCTGAACTTCATGGTCATAAAAAGAAAACATAACTGTTCTAAACATTTTGATCGTGTAGTTATTGCACTTTAATAAGAAACAGCAATTTTTTGTCTTGTTGATTTCGAAAATATTCTACGTCAGAGGGAGTCTAGAATCATGCGCTGAATAAAATTAATGGTTTCAGTTTGCGTGTCAATAATGACCATGCCACACGGTATATAAATAAAATGAACCCTAGGAACCCTAAACAAAGACTCGAGAATCAAGCACATACGCCTAAAGGACGAGGCAATCAAACGACAGCCAATGATGGCATCACCCTGCGACAAAGCCCCTAAGCAATACTGCTTTCAAAAGCATTACAACGTAGTGCTTAAAGAGGAGCAGTGCGACTACTCAGGCCCAGGAGAGCTGAGAGTTTACACTGATGGATCAAAGACCGACTGCGGAACTGGAGTCGGAGTCTTCTCACACGACCTCAACATAAACATATGCAGCCCGCTAGGAATGCTCAACACGGTTTACCAAGCCGAGTGTGTGGGTATAATACAAGCGGCCCATGCCATAGCAGCCAGGAGAGTTACGGACACCCATGTTCGTATACTCTCTGACAGCGCTTCAGTCCTCCAATCCCTACAGAAGGGATGCATCACATCAAATCTAATACTAGAATGTCACATGGCGCTTGAACAGGTGACTGTATCGAACCGCAACACAGTGACACTACAATGGATAAAAGGACACAGTGGATCACTAGGCAACGACGCGGCTGACGAGCTGGCCAGAAGGGCATCCAGCACGCCAGTCTACGGACCGGAACCAGTCGTGCCCATCCCCTTCAACCAACTACGCAGGTGGCTACAAAAGCACACCCACACACAGGCAGAGAACTGGTGGTCCTCGTCACCGGGCTGCAGGCAGTCCAAGGAAGCCATGCCATCACTAGATGTCAAGCTTTCCAAAAGACTACTACGACTGGACAGGAAAGGCCTGCGCCTGGTGACGGGGACCATCACGGGACACTGCTCACTGAACAAACACTTCCATACGATTGGCATAACGGACAGCCCCCTGTGCAGAGCCTGCATGGAGGCTGATGAGACCGTCATGCATGTGCTCTTTGAGTGCACAGGCGTCGCCCAGATTAGATTAGCAACCCTCGGGACACCCGGATCCTACACAGATGTTCTCGACAGACCAGGAGATCTAATAAGCTTCTGGAGGGAGGTGGGCTGGTTGGAATAACCACCGACGGCCGCCATGGCCCACGCACAATGGTCCACCTGAAGGACTAAGTGCGGAAACCAAACCCATAACATAGAACATAGAAATAAAATGAAATATTGTTTGTTGGTAAGCGCATCACTTGAAAATTAGTCAAAATACTTTACATACATATAAATAATTGACAAGTGACAACAGTTGAACTCTTGAAGTCAACTCAACCACTAAGTATCTCACTCGATATCCGTGATCTCACTAGCCAGTATAGTAGTAGTCTTTGATCTCACTGAAGTCAAGATCTAGGAGAGATTATGTATTTATGAGACTTCGAGGAGAATAGACGCCTCTGCTATTTACTGACGTTCTAAAAAGCGAGAATGATGACTACGGAATACGGATGGATTTATGTGAAAAATTGTTAACCAAATGACAAAATAACATACCGGTGTCTTTCCTTTGGGAGACTGTAATAATAGAGATGTTTACTGGTTTTACTGTTCCTGCCGCATCCGTACACGCAACAATAGTTGACCATTATATTACAGAAGAACAGAAGAAGCTAAGAAATTAACTGTTACCTACAAACAAGAATCTAACATGAAACAAACCACAGAAACAAACATTCAAACCAAAATTTGACAAGATTGTTATTTATTTTTATTGTAAACCATAGAGTATAGTAACTAAAAAGGAATTGTAAACAAACAAATGTCATTTTTTTTTTTGCTGAAATAATGTTGAATGTTGCTCCGTGAAAAAAAGAATAATACAAAGTACAAACTCATAAAATCCCACGCCACAAATATTTTTATTTGTAAAAGACACTAGATGGGGCTAGTCTAGTTTCTATTTTGGCGCCATCTGTTATCGAATAGAAGTTCTAAAATGTTGATGAACTCGTTTTCTAGGTGTTTCTCGACAAAATAGCAAGTGGAATAACAACATCCTAGCACAACGAAAAGCAGGATTGCTATTTAAATTTTAACAGTCGTAATCGAATAGTTTCCTAAACTCTGAACTTGTTTGTAACATCATTGTACAGACGCCATTGCCGCTACTACAATCTGTCAAATTTCTTTAATAGATTTTCAACTTTATCCCTGAAGCATTAAGGTTCAAGGTTGATTGGGAAAATTTGACAGTTTCGGGTAGCTTGACCTGCTGGCGTCTGTACTTGACCTAGGTACCTCAATCATAGTCGACCGGCACGCGATTCCCCTAGTAATATTCTGAGTAATATACCTACAAAGTCAATGCGATTCCCATATTCCTTGTATACCGTGCATCCAATCCTCCTCCCACAATAGGTACAGTCAACAGCAAAAGTAGATGATCAAAATCAGAAATGCAATACTAATGAACGGACTTCGCGTCAGAACTGTGTGGCGTCGAAGTGATTCAAAAGTATGTGATCGTAAATTATACCAAACATTTACTACTAGTACGCCACACAGTTCTGACGCGAACTCCGTTCATTGGTATTGAATTTCTTATTTTGATCATCTACTTTTGCTGTTGACTGTACCTACCTAATAAGAAAGAAAGTTTTTTTTTGTAATTTTGCGGACAGAAGCTTTATCCACCTAATTACGTCCTTTGATCACCGCCTCCCTTTGCCTCCTAGGTAGTAAGCATGGAGCGTGGTGATTAAATCAATCAATTCATTTTCATTTTCATCAGATTCAAGTACCTACCCATGTATGGCACTGATCATAAATATTATTTGTATGATGACCGGCTGTCAGCTGCGAGATTCGTATTCTATTCTATCGTCAACGACAGCGTTTTATGAATGGCATGGTGAATGAATGGTACCTACAAGTAAAAAAGTCCTATATGATTAGGTACGGGTGCCAGGATCTACGGACTCCCTGTCAACCGCCGCTGTACCGATCGGCTTTCAATGAACTGTCTGTTCATGATCATCATCATTTCAGCCGAAAAACGTCCGCTGCTGGACATATGCCCCCCCAACCACCTCCACTTCGACCGGCACACTTCGACGTTCCTACAGCAAGCACACACACTTCACAAGGTCATCGGTCCACCTTGAGGGAGGCCTTCCAACGCTACGGCTTCCGGTACGCGGTCGCCATTCCAGAACCTTTCGGCTCCATCGGCTATCTGTTCTGCGAGCAATGTGCCACTTAAGTTTGGCAATTCTTCGGGCTATGTCGGTTAGGTACCTTGGTTCTTCTGCGGATCTGAAACTCTCGGTTGTCGTGTGTTAATCTGCCTGTAGGTAGTAGGATTCACATCACAGGACATGGAAATTATAATTAGTAGGTAAATACTTAATTGTAGATTTGTTACAATCGCGGGTAGAACCTGGATGAGGCTGGCACAGGAGCGTGGGGCACAAGACAAGAGAGGCTTATACTTAGCAGTGGGGGAAGTCGAGCTGTGGATGATGATGATGGTTATATTAAGTAGTTTCTGGAATTTAAGTGTTGTCGTTAAACTTATACTAAACGAATTTTGAAACAACAGCAGTCCGTCCGGAACTGTGAACAAGCCCTATGAATACGAATAGTTTTTTTTTTCTTGATTAATAAGAACTAAATAGTTCTTAGTAATTGATTACAGTCTGTCCTAATAGACTAATAAGCAATTTAGCTCTAATTTAATATTTTACGACATAGATTATGTTATAACTAAAAACAGTGTCAATTTGTACTTACTTTTACACAGTTTCGTAGCACTTTCTTAGGGTCCGATAATTGATAAAACACTTTGTTCATGTGTTACACTTACAATGTATAGCACCATTAGCACCGCACTATTGTTCATTCACTATATAAATAGGTACTAAACTAACTCAAATGGTTGAGTTCTCTTTAGCCTACGCACTAACTCCGTGTTGTCTAGCAGCTGAATTGCCTCGACATTGAAATGTCGGTGAAGTCCGTGTTCGTGGGCTTCAGCAAACTTTTGAATGATGGTGGTGACGAGTTCCATTTTAAGGTCACGGTGGAGGTCGTCATTTCTAATACACCATGGAGCATTTACAGCATCCCTGAGTACTTTATTTTGGAATTGTTGATATGACAGTTGAAAGTTACCCAATTCTTGAAAGTAAAAATATGCTGACACTACTATATGTTGATACTTCCAAGAATTGGGTAACTTTCAACCTAAGTCAAGTAATATTTCCTTGCACTCGGGTGAATCTCGCGAGCAGTGGTATCGGCTCCGATTTACAAGTTGTAGGTCGTGAGTTCGAACCTAAAGGCAGGCACTTTACTTTGTGTATGTTTTCATCACCACTGCTCTCAAAACTGTGAAGGAACATCGTGAGAATCAAAAGTTCGAAGACATGTGACATCCACCAACCCGCACTGGGCCCACCTCCACGAGAAAGCCTGTGTCCCAACAGTGGGAACATTATAGGCTGATTATGCATGGATGAATCTCGAGACTACTAAGTCCAAGTTTTAGTATTCTAAAAGCAAATACTTAATTTTTTTTTTTTTAGTAATACGTTGCCCCACACTAGGAATTTCTCCTGTATCGTGGATGCGTTTACAAACATTTAAACTCACATACACAAACAACCAGACCCGGACCGACACAGAAATCTTAATAATAAGGCAATAGAAATGCTATAGTACTAAATTTTATATCGGGACGAGTGTCGCCGGGTCACAGCTACTACTACATAAACAAAAAATAGATACACAATTACACCTACAAATGCACTTTGCATTGCTGCTACAAAATAAAACTTTATTCGATGACATTACGCAATATTTTTGATAAACGCATAATGTCAGGGGGCGCGACTCCTGCAGCCAATAAGAAACGTGTGCGAAAAGCATAAAATGATATTGCGTGCTCACTCTCACTTAAGAATAGTGCAGTGCAAACTATTACGAGCTGATATCGATAAATTATATTTTTCCGTTGAGTGTTAATAATCTCCAAGGAGTCCAGCAACAATACATAATTAAGTTTATTGAAAGTATTTCTTTCGTCAACGCCCTTTTAGACGATTTATTTATGAGGAAATGGAATACAATAAAACAATAAGTATTTGTACCTATATAATAAACAATGAATTGCCATACGTCAACTGTTGATACAGCTGATTTAACCAAAGTCCGTCTTTTTGTCGACGAGTTAAATTGTTCATTTATGAAATGAACAGAACAAATTCTGCTATTGTTTGTCGGGAACCAATTTCTTTTTCCAGTAGCAGATATCCATTTGTCTTTAATATCTGGATCTTTTGGGAACCTGTAATAAAAGCATTGGATAAAGTAAACAGATGCACACAAATTATGTAAATTCTGTAATGATTATCTTTACAATATAAAACTTTGTATACTTAATTATTTTGACATGAAAAAAGCATTTGATAAATCTTGAAAACGTCCTTGTATTATATAAAAGGATACTCAACGCAGACTGCTTTTTAACTTACCCACGTACATAACAATAATAAGCCTTCCTCCCATTAATTTTCTGAATGAGAAAGTAGTTTAAAAATACGAATTAATAGTTAATCGTTACAAAAATTGGTTTGTAAACTATTTATGGTGCGTTTGTTTAGGTGACTAAAAAAAGGTAAACAATCTTGGTATGTCTTTTTATATTAAAGTAGTCGTATAAAATACATACGAAGGATAATTAAATTTAGTTTATTACCTAACATTAATTTAGGTAAATACCTAATTGTAAACATTTTTAGATACAATTTTTAAACAAATTTTAGATAAAAAGACATACCAAGATTGTTTACCTTTTTTTAATCACCTAAACAAACGCTATGGTGCGTTTGTTTATAGATAGAAAGAAAACAAACACAGTGAAAACTGAAAATGAAAAAGGTACATCTCATATTTAAATATTAAAAAAAAAACATGATACATTCCAATTTGGTAAAACGAAGTATTAAGCTGAACGTAAATAATTATCGATACAGAATAGTAGTAGCACGTCACTAAATTGCGGCCAACTCATGCGGCTTGTACCTAGAATTTACGCAAACGGCGATTTTTGATTATTGCGTATGACTATAATTTCATTGCTGCTTTTAGCAGTAGTAATAGTAGACATGAATAAGCTTAAGCGTTAATGGTTATTGATTTGACAAAAAAATCGTTTTTTGTGATAAATCGTAGTAGTGATAGTGAAAATATTTGATTTGTCTATATTTGCTAAAAAACGACAATATTTCAAAAATTAAGTACTTACATATGAAATGTTATTCCTTTATTTGTTAAGTTACAAGTTTTGGACGAGTTTCCGCAGTTGGATATGCTGCAAAACACCATGTTTACCTCTCCGCGTCTCAAATAACACAAGAAACCGCAACAAACGCTCCGCGTGCACTTGTGTCCTCCAACACATAAGCGCGGCGACAAGGTCACGCGTCTATGCGACTTCTATTGCCTTATTATTAAGATTTCTGTGCGGACCGATAATTAATTAGAACACATAATAATGATATCTCTCTCTCATTAATATCTGATATCTTGTGGTCGAATCAATGTCTGTGGTTTATCCGGCGTCTGAATTACTTATTGTGGTTTATAAGAAACTTGATAATTATGACTCAATGAGACAACGATTGCTGAATGAAATTGTAGGCGCTCCCGTATTTTTAAGAACGTTCACATACTGATCTCAGTCTCAATAAATTTTTATTCATTTTTGACAAGTTTTAGACAGTGATTGTCGCTGAGACGAATTGAGATTCGATCGATTTTGGACGTTTTTAATTATGGGAATTGGTCTTGATGTAGATACCTACCAAATAGGTACATCTTTTCTAAAAACAACTGCATTAGCGGCTAACTGGACTCCAATGACTCAAAGAGGTTCAATATGGCTATTCATAGTGCCTTGGGTTCATGAAACCAGTGACGGTATTCCGTCCCACGGGTAGCAAGACTTCTAAGTTAAAATTGGACAAAAATATCTCACTTCATGAACACGACAAAACACGACCTGGATGATGCGAAAAGAGGCCTGTACACAGCAGTGGGTGGGACAAGGATGGCCAATGTTGATGATGATGATGATGATGATGATGACGATGATGGATGATGATGATGACGATAATGATAATGAAAATGATGTATGATGGCTGATGATGACGATGATGATGATGATGATGAAGATAATGATAATGACAATGATGGATGATGGCTGATGGTGACGATGATGATGATGATGACGATGATGATGATGATGACGATGATAATGACGATGATGATGTAGATGATGATGATAGTGATGATGAAAATAAGCAAGATGATAATGATGATGAAAATGATCAAGATGATGATAATGATGATGACGATGATCGATGATGGTATACGATAACGATCAAAAATCAAATCATTTATCAATAAATTCGTCGAAACCACGTTCTAAGTTAAAATTGGACAAAAATATCTCAACTTCATGAACACGACAAAACACGACCTGGATGATGCGAAAAGAGGCCTGTACACAGCAGTGGGTGGGACAAGGATGGCCAATGTTGATGATAATGATGATGACGATGATGGATGATGATGATGACGATAATGATAATGAAAATGATGTATGATGGCTGATGATGACGATGATGGATTATGATGATAATGACGATGATGGCCGATGATGGATGATGATGAAAATGATGCTGATGGCCGATGATGGATGATGATGATAATGACGATGATGGCCGATGATGGATGATGATGATAATGATAATTATGGATGGCTGATGATGACGATGATGGATGATGATGATAATGACGATGATGGCCGATAATGGATGATGATGATAATGACGATGATGGCCGATGATGGATGATGATTATGGCCGATGTTGGATGATGATGGTAATGACGATGATGGATAATGATAACGATGAGGATGATGATGATAATTATGATGACGATGATGATGATGAAAATGACAATGATAATGATGATGACGATGATCGATGATGGTATACGATAACGATCAAAAATCAAATCATTTATCAATAAATTCGTCGAAACCACGTTCTAAGTTAAAATTGGACAAAAATATCTCAACTTCATGAACACGACAAAACACGACCTGGATGATGCGAAAAGAGGCCTGTACACAGCAGTGGGTGGGACAAGGATGGCCAATGTTGATGATAATGATAATGACGATGATGGCCGATGATGGATGATGATGAAAATGATGCTGATGGCCGATGATGGATGATGATGATAATGACGATGATGGCCGATGATGGATGATGATGATAATGATAATTATGGATGGCTGATGATGACGATGATGGATGATGATGATAATGACGATGATGGCCGATAATGGATGATGATGATAATGACGATGATGGCCGATGATGGATGATGATTATGGCCGATGTTGGATGATGATGGTAATGACGATGATGGATAATGATAACGATGATGATGATGATGATAATTATGATGACGATGATGATGATGAAAATGACAATGATAATGATGATGACGATGATCGATGATGGTATACGATAACGATCAAAAATCAAATCATTTATCAATAAATTCGTCGAAACCACGTTCTAAGTTAAAATTGGACAAAAATATCTCAACTTCATGAACACGACAAAACACGACCAGGATGATGCGAAAAGAGGCCTGTACACAGCAGTGGGTGGGACAAGGATGGCCAATGTTGATGATGATGATGACCATAATGATGATGACGAGGATGGATGATGGCTGATAATGACGATGATGATGATGATGGCGATGATGGATCATAATGACGATGATGATGACGATGAAGATGATGACGATGATGGATGATGATGATGACGATAATGATAATGACGATGATGGATGATGGCTGATAATGACGATGATGATGATGATGACGATGATGGATGACGATGATAATGACGATGATGATGAAGATGATGATGATAGTGATCAAGATGACGACGATGATGAAAATGATCAAGATGATGATAATGATGATGACGATGACGATGATGGATGATGGTATACGATAACGATAAAAAATCAATAAATTCGTCGAAACCACGTTCTAAGTTAAAATTGGACAAAAATATCTCAACTTCATGAACACGACAAAACACGACCTGGATGATGCGAAAAGAGGCCTGTACACACTCACATCAGTGGGTGGGACAAGGATGGCCAATGTTGATGATGATGATGATGATGATGACGATGATGGATGATGATGATGACGATAATGATAATGACAATGATGGCTGATGATGACGATGATGACGACGATGATGGATGATGATGATAATGACGATGATGATGATGATGACGATGATGGATGATGATGATGACGATAATGATAATGACAATGATGGATGATGGCTGATGATGACGATGATGATGATGATGATAATGACGATGATGGCCGATGATGGACGATGATGATAATGATCAAGATGATGATGATGATGATAATGATCAAGATGATGATGACGATGACGATGATGGATGATGGTAACGATCAAAAATCAAATCATTTATCAATAAATTCGTCGAAACCACGTTCTAAGTTAAAATTGGACAAAAATATCTCAACTTCATGAACACGACAAAACACGACCTGGATGATGCGAAAAGAGGCCTGTACACAGCAGTGGGTGGGACAAGGATGGCCAATGTTGATGAAGATGATGATGATGACGACGATGATGATGGTGATGACGATGATGGATGATGATGATAATGACGATGATGGCCGATGATGGATGATGATGATAATGATAATTATGATGAAGATGATGATGATGAAAATGACAATGATAATGATGATGACGATGATCGATGATGGTATACGATAACGATCAAAAATGAAATCGTTTATCAATAAATTCGTCGAAACCACGTTCTAAGTTAAAATTGGACATGAAAACACGACCTGGATGATGCGAAAAGAGGCCTGTAGTGACAGCAGTGGGTGGGACAAGGATGGCCAATGACGATGATGATGATGATGATGATGATGGATGATGATGATGACCATAATGATGATGACGAGGATGGATGATAATGATGATGATTATGACGATAATGATGATGACGATGATGATAATGACAATGATGTATGATGGCTGGTGATGATGAAGATAATGATAATGACAATGATGGATGATGGCTGATGATGACGATGATGATGATGACGACGATGATGATGATGATGATGACGATGATGGATGATGGTAACGATCAAAAATCAAATCATTTATCAATAAATTCGTCGAAACCACGTTCTAAGTAGGGAATGAAGAACCGGTGCTCTTCTTGCGTCCCCGGTCTTTTTACCTCCTGCTGGTATTTTTATTTTAATAGGTCTTTAGTATTATGTATGTACGTAGGTAATGAAAACTACATTGTATTAATTAAAGATATATATTTTTAAAAATCAACGAAAACAGAAACATTTACTATTCTTTGAAAAAATAATCAACAGAAGAAAACAACAAGTCAAATCAGCATTTAACGCTCGCTATTATTATAAATTATATACCAATATCAATCAACGAAAACATAATTACTTTCCATAAAACAAAATTCCTTTTCTTAATTCTAATATAAACCATGTCATCATCAGCATTCAGCAGTTATCATATCACTGAGTCGTTTATCTTTAAGGAATTTAAAATATGAAAAAGTTATAAAGGAATGAAATTAACAAAATATGAAAACGTTCAATTATTTAGTACTCTCTTGCTCATTACAATGGGTTCTTAAAAAAATAAGTGCGTCTAAGCTGTTATCACTTAAGCGTGATCTTATTTTGGTGCACAGTAATCCTGATGCAGAGAATATCCTCTCGGGCTCCACGCTGGTCGGAGGGATCGTCAGAAGGTGATCATAAGCTAACGACAGAAAACGGCCACGATCACCACCATTCTCAAAAAGAGCCATTTCAATTCTAATTGTAGTGTTTAAATCTTCTTGATCGCTTCGAACTCGTACATTTTTGGTAGTATTCAGTATTTCAGTATTAAGCTCACCTTTTTTTGTTAATATAGCATCTCTGTGCAGATCATTATTTGCTTGATTTTGTGATGAAAGCTCTTTAGGTAGATGAACAGCTATCGAAGAAACGCTATTTGTGCGTGTTTTTTAACTCTGAGTATGAGTGACATAGACCGTTTTACCGCGGGAAAACGCCTTATTCTGACGGTAGAACGGGCAGCAATAGCAAGCACCGGGTAAACCGATGAGCGAACCACTATCTAAGTCAAACTCAAACTCTTTATGGCAAATACAGTGTAGATTCTACACTATTAGGTTAGGTATTACAAAGAGGAAATATTTGTTTTTTTTTGTAGGTATTCTAGGTATGTAACCAATAAACTCAAAAACTACTGATTATATTTTAAAAATTCTTTCACCACTAAAAAGCTACAAGATCCCTAAGTAAGAAAGGCTACTTTTCACCTCATTCGCTCGGAAAAACGTGTAGCAGCGGGTGAAACCGCTAGGCGGACCTCTAGTTTTAAATAAAATCTTAGTAAGAAACCTTTTATTATGATATCTGAATGGGAAAACTCAAATTCTTAATTTAAGTTTATACTTCTCAACTAAGTCCCGAAGGTTTCGAAAGTCCCGGGACGAGGTGTGATCGTCCCGGTTCTTTAGTCTATACAAAAATCCCGGGATTTCCCGGGATTTTTGGGACCGGGATTTCCCGCGACCATTCCCTAGTAGCAAGTCTACTAGCCTTAACCTGCCACATCAGTGGAACTCAAACTTTGATGCCAAAGTATTAGACCCAACTGATGATCTACTATCAATTTTCGCGGTCTAGGAATCGAACCCTGACGTCACCGATTCTGCGGCCCCACTTGCTCCCTCTAATAAAATGAGATATTTAAATCTCAAATGCCTACAATTCAATCATACAAAATCAAAAGTCATTTATTCAAATTAGGCTGAGAATCAGCACTTTTCGAACGTCAAAATTACAAAAGACAGTCCCCCAAAAACGCCCGCCCTTCACCACTTCCTAGTGCTATCGCTGGGAAGAAGAAGTGGCGCAACAAACTCCCCAGCAGCACAGCTGTCTGTTTAGTTAGAATATAGTTGCATGTATACAATACTAGGAACCTATGTTCAGTAATGAACATTACAAGAAGCTTAAATTATTTGCCATATTATGTCAGCTAGCCACCATACCAACAAATATAATAAAAACTATACGTACTCAAGCTAAAAAATAATTAATTAAAATAAAAATAAAAACTCACTACCTAAATAAAAGCCTCCAGGCATAAAGGGCGTGACAGCTTACATATTTATGCATTGCTGGGCTCGTCACATAGCTGTCACTTGCAGTCACAGATGATGAACTAGGACCATCGATGTGAAATAAATGAGTTAATACTAATAACAGTAACCTGTCAGTACCTAAGCTAATTCTGGAGAAAGAACATGAACATTGTCTTGAGTTAATTAGGGCGACCAACTATTCTTATCGTGTAAGTAGTCGTTGATGGAATAGTAAGCCTTTGAACAAAGGTTGGATTTTACTTGAGCTTTAAACGCATTAAAAGGCAAGTCTAGCAAAGAAGAGGGTATCTTGTTATAAAAGGTTATACCAAGCCCAACAAATGAGTTATGAACCTTATGAAGCCGGTGAAAGGGGGCACGTAGTTTGTCCTTATTTCTAGTGTTAACACTGTGAGTATCACTGTTTTTAGTGTACAAGTGCAAATTTTGCCCAATTTTTAAAAGATGTTGGCTAAGATGAATTGTGATGCAACCGTGAGAATACCAATATCTTTAAAAAAATCTCTTGGAGACACTCTGGCACCTAGCTGGTATATTGCTCGAACAGCTAGAAATAAATCTAGAATTCGTGCTGCAAAATCAGCTACATTGCTGCTAAAAAATGGTGAGATCAGATTTAAAAAATCTGATGTGGCTCCTCAATCCTTACGGACATGTTTTTGAAGGACAAATATATTTTGTATATCAGCGGCTTTGCTCCACAGCAGAATACCGTAGGGCATAACACTGTGAAAATAACTAAAATAGACTAAACGAGCTGTATCAACGTCAGTGTATTGTCTTACTTTCCTGACGGCGTAGGCAGCCGAACTGAGCCTTCCTGCTAGACTTGATATATGAGGTCCCCACTGAAGTTTGGCATTTACTGTTAGTCCTAGAAAAATTGCCGAGCCTGTTTCAAGCACCTCTTTATTTAAGCTTAATACACACATTTAGGTCTCGCTACAACTACTATAGTGTCGTCAATATCATAAAAATAGGTACTAACTTTTTTTGTTAGCCTATATTGTGTCCCACTGCTGGGGAAAGGCCTCCCCTTTGTCCTTCCAAACCTCCCTGCCTTGTGCGATCTCTAGCCATGTTGGCCTTGCAAACCTTACCAAATCGCCACACCACCTTCATCGTGCTTTACCTCGACGAGAGGTTACTTACCTAAGCTGTTATTTATTATCTACTTGAACTTTTGAAGAGATTAACTTACCTTATTAACACACCATCACAAGCGCCTGTACATGCATCGTCTTTACGAGCACTACAAAAAAAAAATCATTCAGTTGTAATTGTAACAAGTCTGACATCGGAGCGTGTCATAACAATATGCATAGTATAGCAGGTCAACCACCTTTGTACTTTTCAAGGTTTTAGTCTAGAATGTAATGGAACACATCCGGCTCCGAGACGATCAATATCCCTAAGCTCACACAGCCACGCCACCGGGTAGATTCACAACACCCTACGCACACATCCTTAAAATCGCGCAACTCGAACACTCCCGACAAGTCTCGCCAATCGTTCAGTATATAAACCAGCCGGCCGGTGAAACAGTACGTTATTCCTAGAGTAACTACTCGGTGAAAAACCAGCTTGTTTACTTAAACATTTAACACTCCAAACAATAATAATTATGTCTCTGCTACCATTCATACTCGGAGCCGCCCCTCACCGCCTCGCCGACCAGGATTTCGGCTTGGGCATCACTCCCGATGACCTCCTCACTGCTGTGGTCGCTCCAATGCTGGCCAGGGAGTACTACAGGCCCTGGAGACAGATGGGCGCCGCCGCCAGGGACATGGGTTCCACCATCGTTTCTAACAAGGAGAAGTTCCAAGTCAACCTAGATGTCCAACACTTTGCTCCCGAAGAGATTAGTGTGAAGACAGCTGATGGGTACGTGATCATTGAAGGGAAACATGAAGAGAAACAAGATGAGCACGGTTTCATCTCTCGTCAGTTTACCAGACGTTATATCCTTCCTGAGAACTGTGAGCCCGCAACTGTGGAATCCAAGCTGTCTTCCGATGGCGTGCTGACTGTTATCGCTCCGAAAGTCTCTTCGTCGGCGAAGAACGAAAGGTCTGTCCCCATCTCTCAGACTGGACCAGTTAGGAAGGAGATCAAGGATGCTGCCAGCCAGCCAACCCCCCAGGCCGACGCCAACGGAACAGCTAAGTAATCGTCAAGTGACTGTGACACCAAGAAGAAATCCTGCTCTGTGTTGCTCGACCTTTGCTTTGCAAACCTTTTTATATTCTATTTCATTAAGATCTAAAAAATTTACTGATTTAAAACGTGTGGGTACATACCTTGTAATTTGAATTAGTGTTACTAATTTTGTAATAAATTTTCCTATGGCCTTATTTTGGAATTTAATTGGTTTATTCCTGGTCGCCCCACCTCGTCGTCCCCACTGGGTACGAATGGGAAAAAAAAGTTTCGATCCTCCCCAGTGGTGACGATTGGAACTTTTTATTTCCCACTCGTTCCGCTATAGACCGAGAGTCAGAATCACAGAAATCTTAATAATAAGGCAAATTATTAAGATTTCTGTGGTCAGAATGCAGTAATGGGGATTTCAATAAGAGATTTCACGGATTGTTAAAATCTTTTAATTACGACATTCTGACCAAGAGTGAACAATTTTTTTGATTCAAAATAATTTAACAAGACTGAATCACAGGTAATCAACGAATTAAAATATTTGAATCACTATTTAGGTAGTCAGTACTGCTCTCTAAGACCTACTACCCTTAATATCATCTACTCGGTAATTGTAAATGAAATAGCACCGCAATAAGTGTCGTTGATGCGCTTCTTGTTACTCGCAAATGGGTTTGTTGGGTATTAGTTGGCAAAATTCGATTCGATTCACTACGATAAGCCTGCGCGATAAGCATGGCGATTGAGTATCTATTGTTTGTTACTGACATCAACATAACTACTCACAATTAACGAGTAGATGATGTACTGTCTTGATCAGTCTTGCTGGCAATTACGTATCCGTACTAAAATTAAACCACCGAAATCCAATTCTGACTACCCACGTGGTCTAGCACTCAGCCGACCTATTCTGTAAAAATTTCACCGAGAAAACTTATGTGAAGGTTTGAAGTGAGCTGTCAATAGTATCCATCCCTAGTATCGGTGAAATTATAATTCTTTTCAAGCTCACGGTGAGCCGTGCAGACCGGAGTACTACTACAAAGCTATACTTTATTACTTTATCCCATAATTTAAAAGTAAACGTTTTGCGTGAAATTCGACATTTTTGACATTTTGCTTAAGTTACTCCTTACAACATCACCTATCTGCCAGTGAAAGTCTCGTTTAAATCGGTCCAGCCGTTTCAGGAGTAATGTGGGACAACGTTTTATATACAAAAAAAAAAACTTCTGTCCTTTTCTTAATGAAATAGAAAGAAAAAGATGCACTGAACTTAAATTTAGTTTAGTTTCCAGTCACAGAATACGAAACTGACATTTTGGTTTTAGTATAGAATATTCATGGTCGCTCAGCGCGCTATGAGCGAGCTATACTCGGAGTCTCTTTGAATGATAAAATCCGGAATTTTATATCCGGAGAAGAACCGGAGTTACCAAGATAGCTTGCAGAATAAGCAAACTGAAGTGGCAGTGGGCTGGCCATGTTTGTCCACGGACCGCTGGCTGATGGAGCAGATGAGTGGAGACCGCGTATCGGCGAGTGTAGTGTAGCAAGCCCCCCAGCGTAATGGACCGACGACCTAAAGAAGGCTGGGACTGGCTGGATGCGAAAGGCGGAGGACAGGGTGTGGTTGCGCAGCCTGGGAGAGGCCTATGTCCAGCATTGGACTGCGATAGGCTGAGTTGATGATGTTGGATAAAATATATTATATACAATATGTCCCGGAATTAACGCACACCACCAGACACCCCAATTAGAATATTATGTTATAATCATAATACATACACTGAATTTTCATTATTATGTATAAAACACTGTTTTTTTATAAATTAGTTGTACAGATTTTAGGAGAAAATTATAGTCATATTACAAATCTACGCATGCACACATTCGCACTTGTTTATGGGTCTAGCGTAGTAAGTATTTCATCCATTTTGGTTTGTTTTGACTGTACAGCGGAAATGTAACAGCAGTTTACGTAGTTTTAATTATTTTTGGGATAAAATATTACCTATATTAAAAATTACAGAAATCGATTCAGTAAACGATTCTGAACAAACTATTTTCATAATGTGCATTAATTCTGTTACACATTGTATGTATTTACCTTCAAGCCTTGAGTGGCCGCAGTTACATCCAAGTAAATAGGACTATCTAGTTCTGATTGGAGCATGATACTGTGAAGAACAGCGGCGAGCTCCAGGTTAATAGGAGATGCCAACACAGCACCTGTAAATTGTATAAAAAATTGAAAACTGAAAAAGCATTAGCAATATTTGTTGGTTTACGCGACACTTAATTTCAAAGCATTTGTTTCAATTAAAACATTTTACAGATATTTTTGAATTCTCAAAGATTCGGTCCGTTAGTCAGAAAATGGAAGCTAGCTGCCTGTTCTCAAGTGAAATAATTTCCTATGAGAAGAACAAGCGAACCATTACCATGTTACCTTCGTAGTGGCAGTTGAGATTGGCTTGCTGCCATGTTGCAGGGACTGCGTGCAGTTTGAGCCAACCGTTTACCTCCTGGTTGAAAAGGTAGTCAGTCAGGTTTACACACCACGACATCTACAAACAAAAATTAATATTTAATCTCAATTAGATAGGTATATGAAACAATCGGTTATAACTTATAAGGGTAAACATACACGCGGAGAGAGATAAAGGCTTTTTAATGTGGATGCTTCAAACCAGCTCGCGAAATTCAAATTTTCTTACGTTTTTTGCAATTTGCTGGTCAGTACTAAGTTGTATTGTACGTTGATTAAAATATGGTTCGCGGCCGTAACAAATAAGTACTTACCTGTTTTTTACATTTCTATGGTATTTACAGAATTATAATCATTAAAGTCTCTAAGATCAAGTAATCCTACACAACTACACAACTCTCTAAGATCAAGTAATCCTACTGAATCAACTATTACTTCATGAAATCTTGACATTTTAGGATTATGCCAACTTAACAAGTTGTATTACTGATTCTAATGATTATAATTCTCTTAAGGCTACCTTGGAGCATCCATCTTAAAAACTTACCTGTTACAAACAGTAATGTCACACAAATTAGTGACTTCCTCATTTGGGTTGTTTAATGTTCTGCAGCACAATATGAAGTGATTGCATGTATTATAGTAATGCTCTTGATTCAGAATTGGCATAAGAATAGGTAGGTAATTTCATTATCATCTTAGTAGAGGCATAACTATTCAGTAATCTGTGGTAGAGGTTACAGTTCAATTTATACATCTCTATACAGGATAATTTTTTATTCAGTGCGTAAATTTTTACAGGGTGTTCTACCCATGAATATGAACAACATTCACTATGGGACCATCTCTGAAATCACGAAAAAAAATCAGCAGATTCATACATTTTGGTCGAGTAGGTATTGAACTTTTATAAGAAACAGCTGATTTTTTTTTTGTGATTTCAGAGATGGTCCCATAGTGAAAGTTGTTCATATTCATGGGTAGAACACCCTGTGAAAATTTACGCACTGAATAAAAAATTATCCTGTATATACCTAAATAAAGCCGTAACGAAGTATAAACTGTATCTACAATTAATATTAAAAAAAAAGTAATTGTTTCGAGGTCTGGGATTGGTTCTCGAGTCGAGTCTGCCACCGTGCACACGATTTAGGTACGCGCGTATTTTAAATTCGCGCGATGTTTGTGCGCGGGGCTCCGTCGACTACGCCTTATTATTCAACAGTAATTAATATATTTCAGAAGAAGACGGTCGACGTCTGGTCGATACCAATTAATTCCTTTTTTTTTTTCGAATCTAACAAGTTATATTGGAGCCATTTAATCAAATAAGTACGACTTTTTTGTCCATTCTGTTATATTGTATAACTACTAGTATAACTAGATAGACTGACTCGGTTTCTATTTACTTCCTCGCTAAAGCTCGTGAGTAAAACCATCTCGTATATGTAATGGGTCATTTTAGCCACTTGTTTAACAATCTACTATTATAGACTTTATTAAATACCTATTCTAGTAACATAAAAAGGAACTTAGTATGAACGTAGTAGTAGGTAACAAGTGACCTCACCAACGGGCAACGGGCATCATGTTTCCCGGCAATAGCGCGTAGAATGCTGCTGGGGCTGTCACGGAGTCTGTTTAGCACAGACAAGGTATCATTTGTTTCAGAAAACTTCCAAATCAAATTTCAAACACCTTTTTCTCGAAAGTTTGATTTTTTGACTTACGACACTATTTAAGCGGAGGAGGTGCGAAATTGCTATAAAAAAATGGTAGGCGTCTTTGTTTTCTTGTTTTTCTCGTTAATTACTCGTCGCATTATAATTTCAGATTATATTTGTGTGAGGTACATTGTAGGTACATTCCTCTGGTAAATATTAGGTAACCATAAAATATCTATTGCATAAATTATCAGTATTCCCCCGTCATTCTGACTGTCAGGACTGCGGCTCACTTTATTATTATAATTGTTCCTGTTTCATGGAGGGAGGTACATTGAATTTCATTAAAGGTACATTCAAGTACATTGCTGGTACATTCCTTTCGTATATAACATATTTATTTCTGCAACAATAGACTCGTCATTCTGACCCACAACTTATTGGTGACCAATAGGTATACCTCGCAACGCGCGTATGAATTCGCGCGGAAGGATTCGCAGCGAATTCGCCCTTTCTGAATAAGGCTTTAGACATAAAGAGATGTAGGTGTGCCCATGTAATACCTCTGTCATCTTTGGGATTCGTAGGTGTGATTATACATAGTTGAATTGTGTGTTGTTTTTTTAAATTAATTGTATGTAAGTACTTAATAACTAAGTTTTTTTTTTCTTTGCATGATGCATGAATAATTATAATAGGTATTAGGTACTGTACCTATACGACCTATTATAATATTATCCCTGCATCTGAAGGGGACGTTTTTATAGTTTATAAAATAAAACTTTAATGTTTAATTACTTATTATAAATTGTTTATTGAAATAAACACATATCAGTCTCAAAAAATAATATAGCCTTAATTTGACTATAGTAATCAAAAGTAATAAAATAAAGGAACCTGGGAGAATCTCAGTTACTCCTTTGCACACGATTGTTGCTGACTGGCTTGACAAGACCCCTCTACCTCTTCGTTGGTCTCTTTAGCTTCTCTACGAACTGGCCCAGTCTGAGAGATAGGTACCACTCGTTCCCCGTTGACAGGCTCCACTTTTATAGGCGCAGAAACCGTCAGGATACCGTCACTAGAGAGCTGAGAAACCACGTCCTTTGATTCAGTACCTGCAGGCAGAGTATACCTCCTCACGAACTGACGGGACACATATCCATGTTCATCTTCCTTCTCCTCATGCTTAGCTTCAATCACCACATACCCGTCAGCGGTCTTCACAGATATTTCTTCCGGTGAAAAGTGCTGGACATCAAGGTTGATTTGGAACTTGTCTTTGTCAATCTTAATGGTTGATCCCAGGTCTTTGTTCAGCTGCGACAGGTGCCTCCAAGGTCTGAAGTAGTCGTGCAGCGTCCATGGCGACATCATGGATGTCAGGAAATCGTCGGGAGTCAGCGCTAAGCCGAATGATTGGTCAAATAGTCTATTTAAACCACGATTTTGACGAGAATGAGGACATTTTTCTTCAGCCAGTACGTATCTTGTTCCGATGCCGAAGAATATAATTGCGATGGTCAGGAAGTATGAGAATCCGATGAAAGTCTTCATTTTGAAGTGTAGATAGTTATTTCTTCGATTCTTCGGTGTGTTCAATGTGATAGCTTGACTGAAATCACTGACAGTCGGCGCGTTGCCTGTGTTTATATACGTGCCGCGACATCTAGCGGCGAGTGGATAATTCTGGAAATCTCTACTGAGATCGCCGACGTGCTTGTGTTGAAAATAACCACGTTTGTTGACGTTTGTTATCTTCAAAACATTGACACAGTGCTCTCTGATTGGGCCAACAAACATGCCTGCCTGCATTGTAATTGGTTATTCAGAATTGGATTGCATTAGCGCGAAACTTCACCATAATTACTGATATTACGGATTATGTTATCAGCACGGATTGGAGTAAATAAGATTGAGCAGTAGGTACTTATCATTAGGCTTACAAAACAAAGAATAATATGGACGTAGGTATTGAGAACTTTCTACAAGTCGCTTTTTAATTGTAGGTACTTCGAAGATTGTGCGTAGGAGCTCCACCCTCCTCCACCAACCAAAGTGTGGAACTCTTTATGTTCCCTTCCACATTTAACCCTGGGCACGCGTTAAATCATAGACCCTATCCATTGCTTTTCATCAGGCGTGATCGAGGTCAAGATCAGGCACATTTAGCAATAAAAAAAAATTGATACAGCGATAAAATTTTATTTTGTTAACAGTGCCATCTAGCGGGGAATAGCAGCAGTAAAAAGTGTGGAGTGTCACTGCCCTTTTAGAACGCCATCGAATACTTGCCGACTTGCTTATCGTATCCCGAACATATCGAACTTTCGCGAAAGTTCTGCTATCCATGTGATCATCTATTTTACGGGTTTGGTTTCCACACTTAGTACTTTAGACCATTGTGCGTGTCATGCGATCATACTTTACAAGTATTGTTTAAGTATACATAAATGGCATGTGTTTGTTGTAATTTTGTGGTCGGTAGCGTTCAGAGGTATATGTTGTAACCAAAGAGATTTAGTCAAGTAAATAATTTAATGTCTTTGGTTCTATTCTATAACTTCATCGCCCGCGGCGTTCTGTAGTTTATGTTTAACTCCATGAGAAAAAGGCGTTTATGTACCTATTTAAGGAGTTTCTAATTCTCCACTACTAACATTATAACATCACTCCTGTAATGTTCGTGTAGCTTCTTTTTCCTCGGTTCATAGCGGTGTGAAGACGCGGAAGCTACATGCATGAACGAACACTGCCCGACCCGGGAATCGAACCCAGGATCTCATGCTCAGCCATAGCCATTTGGCCACCACTGGACCAACAGGCACTTCTCGACTAATATGATTGGTATTTACATTTAAGTAGTTGCAATTTCTACGGTAGGTAGGGCTGGAATATTACAAATCATTTATCGTCACATTCCTATTTCCTAAATTCTTGTCGAATTTCGTTTTCTTTTGAGAAATAAAAGTCATAACTTCTAAATATTGGTATATTTTCAAAAATATTGTATTACATGACTTGCTTATCTATTTACAAAAATAAAAACAAAATTATAATTAATATTAAATCAGTTTTACAACCGCCAATGCTTTTCACTACAATTAAATAAACGTCTAAATATCATTGAACCAGTTACAAAGGGGTCCGCAGGTAAATAACTTATGTTATATTTACAAAATAACAAGTTTGCGTTCGCGCACAATCTTGTGAATTATAACACTCAATTTGAAAAATAACTTTGATTATTTTTTTATCTTTTGTAATATGTATAGTGCCTTACGATTTAGATAGGAAAATAATGTTTTTTCTTTTCTTATTTTGTTAACTAAATAACTTTGAAGTTTGTATAAAACATTATACATATTACAACGAATAGAATATTGCCTTATAGTGTTTTTATAACAAGAGGCAGTGATGTTATAATTATAATCTGTAATCATTGGGCAGATTTTCCTCTCAACAATCAAATATTTTATTTATTCAGTCAATAAATGATCTCATTACTCGTCAAACATTACAATTTATATTCAATTACGTACTTAATGTTCTTTTTAGGGTTCCGTACCAGAAAAGTGACAAGGGGTCCCTATTACTAAGCCTCCGCTGTCCGTCCATCCGTCTGTCTGTCAGCGGATTGTACCTCATAAACTGTAATAGGTGAAATTTTCAGTGTTTATTTCTATTGCCGCTATAACAACAAATACCTAATAATGTTAAAAATTAAAGGGACATCCATGCAACAAGCGTTGTTTCGGCGTTTTTGCCTTGTGGTACGGAACCCTTCGTGTGCGAGTCCGACTCGCACTTGACCTCTTTTTTATAACCCAGTGCCTCTTGTTACCGCGTGTAAGCCCCGTTTATTATAAAAAGCGCACAATTACACCATGTAGAAGCAGTCTGAGCTTGTATTTATGTGTTTTATAATAAATTTAGATCTCCAAAATGGAGTTTGTTCATACAACGGTTGATGCAAGGAGGGATTTTGATTTTGGATCATTTTCAATAGGTACTATAAATCTTTCTATTTCAAGCACACGTTTATTTAAATCTAGTAGGTTTTATATCTGTTTTTTTTCCTAGTCTATGAACACTGATAGATCTACAGGCTAACTTTTAATTCATTGATAATATTTCAGGACATAAAAAGTACCAAATCATGAAATGAAAAAAATATTATGGGATCAAGTCTGAAATATCAGAAAAAATACCCCATATTTCGTACAAAAATGCAATACTTACTAAATTAAATTGTATAAAACAGAAGCTTATGGTATTTCAGAGTTCGTCCTATATTTACAATTATATTCACGAGTATTTTAACTTCCAGAAATATTACCAATGAATTCAAATGTAACATGGAGGTACGTTCTAAGAGCCTTGTTTCAATCTTGAGCATAAAATCATGGTAAGATAGGATGGTCAGTGTTTGAATAAGAGTATACTCAGTCTTGGCAGTAATTGTTGAGCATTCAGGCTTAAAACTAAGCTCTACAGAACTTACCCCGCGTTTACACCAAGGTATCTAGGTGCATACCGTTTTCGTGTACAAGTAGTAAGACTAGCTGTATTCGAAACCTATAGAAAACTTGTCAAAAAGGTGAACAAAATAGTAAACAATACCAATAAACGTCTGACACAACGTCAATACATGTTTTAGAAGCAGTGGTGGCCCAGTGGTATATAGTGGCCCCGACTCCCGAGTCGGTCGTGAGTTCGAACCCAGACAGGCACTTTACTTTGTGTATTTAATTTCATCACCACTGCTCTCAAAACAGTGAAGGAAAACATCGTGAGGTAACCAGCATGTCCTGGAACCAAAAACTCAAAGACATGTGACATCCACCAACACGCACTGGGCCCGCGTGGTAGATTACGACCCACTGCCTCTCACAGAGAGCCTGTGTCCCAGCAGTGAGGCATTATTAAAGAAAATGCTCTATGCTCATTGTTTTGTTAAGTTAGTTTGTAGTGTAATATACTAACATAGTTTTAAGACCTTTGTAACTAACAATTATTATGGATGTACTAACAGCTAGTGTAAGTTGTGTGTGTATCTAATCTACTAACAAACTTGATTTTATGATCTGAAAAAATAAATGAATTGAATTATAGGCTGATTATGCATGATGTTTTTGACAAGTCTTTTACAAAACTTGTTGAAAACATGTATCACAACTTGTTTATTACAAAACTTGTTGAAAACATGTATCACAACTTGTTTAGGTTTGTAAATGCGGTGTATATATTAGGCAGGTATAATAGTTTTTAGGACACACCAATACTATTGCTAAAGTGCAAGTTTCAGAATACATACGTAGTGTTTAGGCTTGTGTTTCTATTCTATTTTAAAACTATTAACATATCTGTACAATCAAGGTATATTTTCGGGAGTTTATGTACATTTTTTAGAATCCATCCTGCATCAATCGTTGCAAATCTGATTATGTCTAACCTACCTTACTATCTAAGTTTTGTTTATAAAAAAATGTAGTAACATTCCTACGGTTTTTTTTATATAAAAAAGCTAAAAAAACACACAGTTTTCAGTCGCTCTTGGGACTCGCACGTACTCCAAGTTACGAAAACTTAAATAATTAAAATATTGAACACAATATTGAGGGAGATCGCTTTGCGGTGAGTTTGCGTTTGAATGACGAACTTGTTGAACCAGTAAGTTATTCGGCAGATGGTTCCAAACAAATTCTCTTTCATTTTTAGGGTTCCGTAGCCAAATGGCAACGGAACCCTTATGGATTCGCCATGTCTGTCTGTCTGTCTGTCTGTCTGTCCGTCCGTATGTCACAGCCGCTTTTTTCCGAAACTATAAGAGCTATACTGTTGAAACTTGGTAAGTAGATGTATTCTGTGAACCGGATTTTCACACAAAAATAGAAAAAAAAAACAATAAATTTTGGGGGTCCCCATACTTAGAACTGAAACTCAAAATTTTTTTTTTCATCAAACCCATACGTGTGGGGTATCTATGGATAGGTCTTCAAAAATGATATTGAGGTTTCTAATATCATTTTTTTCTAAACTGAATAGTTTGCGCGAGAGACACTTCCAAAGTGGTAAAATGTGTGTCCCCCCCCCTGTAACTTCTAAAATAAGAGAATGATAAAACTAAAAAAAATATATGATGTACATTACCATATAAACTTCCACCGAAAATTGGTTTGAACGAGATCTAGTGAGTAGTTTTTTTTTAATACGTCATAAATCGTAACGTAACGGAACCCTTCATGGGCGAGTCCGACTCGCACTTGGCCGGTTTTTAATTATCTTATGGATAATGTCTGCCCGTCTCTTATTCTTTTAATACCTTTAAGACGTTATTGTTGCATTTATGTCAATAAAATATTTAGTTCTTTCTCACATAGTTGTGATGATATAGTTTCGATTGAAGATGACTTTAGAAATATAATAATAATTAAAAAATACTGTTTTTTTTAAACGTAATACTTATAAATACATAATTTAGTTAATAAACAAGATGATCTTCAGTCAAAGTTTTTTTGCATTACTACTATGCAACTTTAAACCATCTTTTGGTCATTCAAACGTCGTAATTTTGGATTCATAGCCTTGGTAGAGTACATTTAAATAACATTAAGACCTGTATACTTATAATATTATCTACAGATTTGTTAATGCAAAACTGTAGACGATTACAAGTATTGGAATACTGTGCAAGTCCCCCTAGTGCAATACTTGAAACAGAGATGGTTCAATATGGTACAAAAATTGTATTTTCTGAGAGATAAGAATATAAAAAGTTGTGTGCATTATCTTATGATACCTACTACGAGTTAGGAGAGTCTATGTCTAAAACCACGTTCGCTCTGACGCACAAATATCGCGCCGGGATTTTATCGTGCTCTAGATTTTCAACTGAAGCAGTATCTACAACGACACATAAGAATTAAGCTTCATACTGACGTCACGCAAAGTCCTGCATCTCGCAAGCAAAGTTTACGGCACAAGTAGCATATATACAACGGCTCGACATAATCATTGGGCAGTTGCCCGCCAGACACAACACCCGTCTGGTCGGAGGATCCTCCCTTTTCTATAGAGGATGAGTGAACTTTACACCCTGTTCTACATACCTCTATACAACTCTCGTTGTTGAACCGAGCATTGAGAATCCTACAGAGTGCATCGAAAAAACACTATTGGTTTTTCAACTCTCGTCGCTAAGCAAAGCGTTGAAGATCCACTGCGCAAAAAAATCCTGCCGCGATATATTTACGTGTGAACGTGGACTAACAAAGAAATGAAGAGGACTCCGTTATGTAGGCTAGGGATGAGTTGTAATAATCGTGAAATTATTGCGATGAACTTATTTCTAGTACAAGTTTATTTGCATTGATTTGAAGAGTTTATTAAGTGAATGTCACGGAAACTCTTTCTTATTTAAATGTCAATAAAACATGATGATTTAAAGTAATTAGGCGCGATTGCAGTCTTTGATTAGGGGAGGATCAGCTTGTAATGGGTTAAGGAGCATTAAAGTAACCAAAAAACTCTGATGCTATCGTGCAACATTGCTTTTTGGGTATTTTGGAGCGAATACAAAGCCACACATCGTCACTTTGTCGCCAATGTGGTGGCAACACAGTCGCATTGGCGACCAAATGACTATGTTACTCAAGCATCCTCTATAAACACTAATATTTGCGCCAACTTTGAGCATCAACGACGTTTATAGGCCCCAAAAACTACAATGAAGATGAAACTTCGTCTGTACCTACAGAACCATCTCTGCATTTCTCAGTCATCCGAGTGTTCGGGAGCATCCTTCATCTCGTACTATTGATATCAGTGGACGACACGTACTATTCGCGTGTTCATTTTGATTTTACCGAAAAAGTTAAAACAATATGACTTTAAGAACAGTTCGTTTTTAATTTTATGCAACCTTTGCATCTCGCATAGGCGTACCTCGAGCGTATACGCTGCGCTAACGCGGCGATAGTTTCGATACAAACTTGTCTACGCTACACTAGCGCATCGTCTACGCAACGACAAATGCGAAAAATAAATTAATTGAGAGCAATTTACATTTCAATTTAGTCTACGTAAATAAAGGCAAATTCAGGCACAGAGATTAACAGACAACAGAATTTTTGTCTAAAAAATAGACGTACATTCTAAATTCTTGTACAACATCAGGCGAAGCTGGCATTACCTTTACTTAGAGTGAGTATCTTAGTAAGGTAATTTTTATAAAAATATTAAGAAAAATTGCGTTTTTTTTTTTGCCATTTATCGTACATGAAATTCTAATACAAGAGCCAGGGCTACACTGATGTTTGTGCCTTGAAGTCATAATTCGATAATATCAAATTGAACATGCCAACAGTATACACAAATATAACCACAGTCAACATCAACATTGTATATTTCGTTTAGCTCATACAAAATCTAAATATACAGCTTAGTCTACATTACAAACAGTTCGACAGTCGTACAGTGCGGAACTACGGCATCCCTCTCCCTCATACTAAATTAAAATGAAATAAAACATAGTAAATACATCGAAAATGTTACACTGAGGTGCTGTGACGGTCGGTCGTGCTGTTTTCACATAGAAATGGTTATTAAAATACCCAATTTTTTTTTTCTTTTTTTAGTGCCACTGGTTTTCTTCGATCATGAGGGGCTTGTGGCTAAGTAAGAACAGCCGCACGGGTCGATCAAAGGTTAAGCTACGCTTGCCGCGGTTGGTCCGTGGATGAGTGACCATCTTTACATATCAAGACCGCTCCGTGCCTCGGAAAGCACGTTAAGCCGTTGGTTCCGGCTGTCATTCGTAGATCTTTGGCAGTCGATCGTCAAAAGCCCAAAAGTCTGACAACCAAGGGGTATTAACCAAGGGCGATTACCAAGGGGTATCGTATTACCCAGTAACTGGGTTGTGGAGGTCAGATAGGCAGTCACTTCATGTAAAATATTGGTATTCAGCTGCATCCGGTTAGACTGAAGCCGACCCCAACATATTTGGGAATAGGCTAGGTAGATGATGGTTGTCTTCGATCAACAATAGTACCAGATTAAGAATTGGGAACAGGAACACATCGCTCAAGGGACCGCGATTGCATACAACATGATTATAAACCTTAACACTCAAACATAAAGTTTATTATCGTTTGCAATATTTACACTAACTAAATAGTCCGTGTTTAGAGAAAATAATTAAGGCATTTCGAAAGAACCGATCAAAAAGCCCATTTTCAGCAGTGGACGTCAATGGGCGGTCGTGCATGAATGAAATTATTATGGTTATTGTCGACATTTTCCAATAATGTTTCAATGAACAACAATAAAATCGCCATTTTCTATGTGAATGCAAAAGAACCTTATATGAAAATAAACACAGTGCTTGCTATAAACGTACAAAGAGTATTTACACACACATTCATAACTCACGTCACAAAGTTCGCACACACCTCATTTGTATTAAAAATTTGTGCTAACTTGGGGTAATATTTTCATAGCATTTTGGCCTCCTGTTAAATTTTTCAGGTTTTTACAAAACACCGAAATATAATTTGCATTACTAGCCGTCAAACTTAAAACCGTTAAAAATGCAGTCAAATATGGCCTCTTTATTATCAAAATAAATACGTAGATTTTTTCACATTTATTCCATGATATTTTTTTACTTCATAAACACCTTTCTTTGGACACGATTTCAATTTGGTACGATTTATACCAAAAATAATAATATAATTACAATTAATAATAATTAAAAATAATACGGTGTTAGGTTATAACGACAGATCTATCACTAGGGGTAAGGTAGCTATGTATAGGTATATAATATAAGTTTTCTGAAATATTTTCGGCGCCGAAAGGAAATCGAATTTAGTGATGATTAATTAACGCGTCATGACGATCTTCGCAGTGTGGCTGGTAGCAGCTAGATAAGTTGCTGAGAATCGAGCTGAATGGCGAGCACGTAGAGAGGTCTATGTTCAGCAGTGGATTGCTGGACATACTACTATCCACGATTGCCTGATTTGAGTAATTTTGGCTATACACACCTACGTAAAATCCAATTTATATTTTACTCATTGCATATTTAAATGCGCATACGTACAAATCATTTCTTTAAAACCTACGATCAAAATAATTCAGAAAACTTAATATTCATCTGTAAAAAATTACGATTCGTCAACATATTATTACGAAATCGTAACTTTTTTAGCGTAAATTAGTCCAAGCTGAAGCGTTTTTTTTTAAAATATAAACATTATAAACCTATCTACTAAGTATAGTTAAAAATAATATTGAGATACAAAAGGGTAGTGATCATTCATTTGTACATATATTTAAAGTAATAATAATAACATAAGTAGTACTAATAAAAAACATATTAAATTTTTTCGTTGAACAATAAACAAATTAGTTTTATTAGCATAGGAATTATTACAGGAAAACATCTATTATGCCTTTATGTTAAAACAAGCGTTTTATGGCGTTTATAAAGTACAACACTTTAGGAGATATGAATACTTGCTAAACACACAAATAAGTCTAATTTAAAATTGTGCGTTTTTTACATTTAAAAAGTACCCTCTCATCTTTTGATATTCCATAATTCAACGTGCAATTTTGCTCTAAATATTTCTCCATACTAATTTCTATGCTAATAAAATATTAAATAAAATATATAAATTCGTACTCAAGATAAACTTGTCCAAAATTTATAAAAAGCACCTACAGTGAGCAGTAGGGGGATAGTTTCAAACTATGTCTAACACATATAGTGTTCATAGACACATTGTCAATCACCATTCACACGATTGGCGGCGATTGATCAATCTAAAAGACTACTTTGATTGATAATCTTGTTGATTGATTCAATTCTACAAATCGCCGTCAAAAAAATAGGTATGTAATTCTGTAAATAAAAAACACCAAATATACAAAATGTATACTTAAAATTAGTCTTAACTGTATATTGTTCGATAGATTCCGCTTACTAGCCCATCAAGAAAATTGGACAACTGGGTCAAAAAATAGATACAGCCTCCGTACAGCGAGCGAAAACAGGCGCACGCACACATAGATGAGTACGTACGGCGATTGCAAACAAATGACAATCGCGAGTGCGCTCGCACTCCAACTCTCGAAAGGACAATCTATTTTATGACTGCGTTTTATGCGGTACGTCCCCGCTTAGGGCGAATTTCGCCAATGAAACTAAACGCAATCAGCATAATTACGCTTGAACGCGGTTTAGATATTATCTAAACCACGTTCAAGATCTGTTAATATATTCCACAACAACGATGACACTGACAGTTCTTTAGTAGATAGTTTAGATGTACTGGGGGCTTACCACCAGCTCTTTTAGCCGGGCAGAAGTTGAACTGCATTGCTTTTTTGTACTTAATCATAGAACAAAAATGCAGTGCAGCTCAAATTCTGCCCTGCTATAAGAGCCGATGGTAAGCCCCCTGATCGCGTTAAGCTTCATTCGTAAATTAATTCGCCTTTAGAACCATTCGGTTCAAAAGGTGAACTAATTTAAAGAATGAAGCTATACGTCAAATATATGACGATGGTGTCACTTTTGACAGCTGTCTAATTATCTTGGTTTGCTACAAGATGGCGGGTGAGAATTCTTCCATACTCCCGTATGATAATAGGCCTTATAGTCCATGCCGTTTATAAAATAAGAAGACACTTCAATACGCAAAGCGTCTGACAAGGGGTTGGCGTGGTTTACCATTGATATATTATCTACAGAAGAGCTCTTTTGTATACTTTCCTTTTGTATGAAAAATTGTGTATAGTGTATTTTTTCTAAAGTATCTTATTTGGTAAACAAACACGGGACGAAAATTATGAGTTTTCGTATCAATTATACACTTCAAGTTAAGTTTAAACATCTTGACCTTTGTAAAAAAACACGTAAGGTATGAATTACATAAAAACATGCTTCGGAACACATACATTATCGCAAAATCTAAATGTTAGTTCGCCGCTTCTGTTTACCAAATAAGACAACTAAAAATAAATACACAATTTTACATCAAATGCCTCATATCTAAACACGTTATTGCTTTCAAGTAGCCTCTCTCAATTTTTTGGTACATTTTCCGCTATATCTCTTCCAAATATACTTTCCTCGTGTATAATCACCTGTTTTGAATACAAAAGAGTTTCAAGATCATATATTCAAGATCTATTCACAGGACCTTTAGAAGGCGGAGCCCTAAGTGTGGGTACTTAGGACGTACTAAGATAAGGTATGAACAAGTCGTGCTTAACTGTCTTCGAGTAGATTGTGTAGCTCCGCGTAGTTCAGTATGGCACGGTACAGGAATTCGTATTGTAACTGTGAAAAGAAATAAAAGGTGTTGTTAAAATGTAACAAAGTAGATGCGATATCTAATTTGATGCAGGGTGACGATAGAAATGGTGATGTGCCACCGCCCTAATAATGTCTGCTTAAGGGTGGCGGTAACATGGAGTACACATTTACGCTCCGTTAAACGGGGAAAGCTTTTTTATAACCATTAAATTTGCCAAAATCCAGGGACATACGCTTCATCGCCACCGTTTTGAATTAAATTGAATTAATTATTATTGGACCCCCTCTGGCCTGATGGAAAGCGTAGGATCGCGGTCTATCAGAGACCATCTGCCTAGCCTATGTTGGGGTCGGCTTCCAGTCTAACCGAATGCAGCTGCGTACCAGTATTTTACAAGAAGCGACAGCCTCCGGTCTGACATCCACAACCCAATTACTGGGTAATTCCACAGTCTATTAGAGGCTATCACAGAAAAAAGATTTTATCCGGCTAAGATTGCGCGATTCTCTGTTTAGTAGGTATGAAACTAACATAAAACAATGTTTAATCAAAATTAAGCTCTGCAAGTAAGGGTCATTATCGCTTGTAATATTTCCGTTATCATTTTGTAAGGGGACGAAGTAAAACTTGAGTAATATATAAATAGTAAAGACGGTGTATACTTACGAATGTATCAATAGTGCGCGCACGCTGCGACCTGACGGCGCGCGCGGTCGCGCTCACGTCCACGCGCCGCTCCACGCGCAACGCACGGATCAACGTGCACAGTGCGACGAACAGTGGCGACCGTTCTGTGCCAAATCTGTAATAAACATTCATGGTTAGTTAAGTTAACATATGACTAATGCAACAGGCTACGTCTACTGTATTCTTTTATCCACTAGTAAATCTAGAATAAATGGTCTGCTGAAAGGTGCTGCGTTCTTTATTTTCACATAACTCTAAATGTCACATTCTTAGAAAGATTACCTTTACAGTCTTGGAGATATCTGACAAGTTCCAGTGACTTACTCAATACGATTTCCCAGTTTTTTTTCTTATACCAACATGATAGTGAAGGAAAACACCGGAAGGTAACTTGAATTATGAGTGTGAGATCACAAACACGTATAATCAGGCGTTATCCTGTTTGCTCTGTATTATAAAAATAAATAAATTATGAAAGACCGTTGTCCAATAGCAAGTCAATATCGTGACGTGATACATACTGGCAGTGTACAAGCATGGTGCCCTGATGAATGTGGTGCGCTAGCGGCGCGGCGGCGTCGGCCAGCTCGGCCAGGCCGCGCGTGACCTCGGGCACGTGGCCGCGCGCCGTGGGCCAGCCCTGGTACTGCAGCTGGCGGACGCAGCTCACTTCACCGCTCTACAACACAACAACATTTGTTTTAAATTTTATACAACAAGCATGGTTCGATTTGTATTTGTAAACAAAGTAAGTCTGGCGAATGGAGATAAGATAATGCTTATTTTCTTATAATTTCTGCTACTACCGCAGCAGTGCAGCGGGCAACCTCTGAGCATCATACTGCGAACGTGGCTATGGTTTGATTACGCTCTTATTAAACAATAAGAGCGTAATCAAACCATAGCCACGTTGGCCAAACGGCCAAGCCAGTGAAAACGAATATCGATGCCCAAAAACGAATCCCACTCGCTAGCCTTAGTTTTCGGTTTGTGTCATTTATCAAAGGATTTTCCTTCATGAATATGGTCGAATTTAATGGTATTACCTTATCATTAGTGACCCTGAACTGTCTCCTGGTGTAGTAGGGACAGGACTCGCTCTCCTCATACTGAACCGAGATGTGTTCATACTGGATGGAGCCGTCGTCCCAGTACCGGGGACATTTGCCGTCGCCCAGCTGTAATAGAAATATTTTGGTTAGCAACATTTTATATACATTTAAACAAATTAAAGAAATATACTATAATTTAAAACATACCAATCTAAGTTAATTTTAGAATGACAACAGTATTGTAAGGGCTGATTTTTCCATCGCCAGATAACTTTTATTCGAGCAATAAAATTGACGTTTGACAGATTTTGTATGAAATATCTGTCAAAATTTCAAAATTATTCCTCGAATAAAATTATCTGGCGTTGCAACAATCGGCCCTAAGTCCCATTATTATTTTATATAGTTAAAACAAAACCTTATGTAATGGAGTTAAAGTTTAATAGATCAAATCAAACCTTACTAGGACTTTTCGTCATAGTAACATGTGTATTGAATATGAAATATAAAAATTTAATATGTTACCTCACTGAGCATGACGATGGTGCTAACATTATGTTCGGATACCATCCGCCAGAAGTCCATGATAGTGTTCTGTAGAGGATCTTGCGTTATTATGAATCCTTCTGAGTTGTCGTACGCTGCGAAAGAGAAAAAAAGGTTTTTTTGCTGAATTTTACAAAGCTACGGTTTCCAGTTACAGAGTTGCAGTATTCCAGCAACGTCCTTGTTTCGCAGATGGACAAACTCCTGCAAAGTATCTGGTATTGCAGAAGTCCATAGATGACTTTTTGTCTTTATGTGAACTCCCATGTTTGTAAACCACCTCATAAAACCGAACAAATCCAAGAAGAATTTCATGTGGAGGCTTTTCTCCGATTCTCTGCTTACCTTCAATAAACGAGGCGTTGATATACGTGGAGAAGTCTCTCCCGGGTATGGGCGTGAGTATGACCCGGTTCCTGTCGTACGGGAGGCAGTCGGGGCTTCGGTTCCGAGCGCGGAGCTCCTCGCCCGCGCCGGCGCCCTGCGACTTTAGGGGCTCTGCCACTGGAGGGTTTAGCATTTTCTGTAGGAAAAATAGAGGTATTGAATACAAATAAAACACTATAGGGGCCATCCTTATCGTTATTGTGGAAAACTAAATAAAAAAAAGTGTGTTATGTGTTACTTCTAAGGCTAAGGCACTGAGTAGACTATTGCATATTAATTTTGCCTGACAGGTAAAGACGATGGCTGAATGTCTTGCTGTGTTCTGCGGTATTGACATTACGACGTAATATTAGCTAATGCTGCGTCGGTAAAACAGATTCTATCGTGCAATGAGCAGACAAAAATAGCCCTTAAGGAGCCCACCACATTATGGCTGTGAATGTATTTACCTCAAACTCGATCTCCATAAGACACTTGTCGGCGTGGTCGGGCGTGTTCCGAAGTTTGTCGACAGCGGGTTTCAGTCGAGATGCGCTTATTTCTGTGTCGCCGTAGTGCGCGTACTCTACTAGTGCGCGGTACACGAATACGTATTGTTTCTGTGGACAAATCGATCGTACGATTAAAATCATTGGCATTAAGCTTAAAGCCGTCCGCCGCTGACCAAAGTGACCAGAAGGCTAATTCTCGTAATTTAAAACGTTCAAAATCTAGTCGCAGTTTCATCTCGGCGACAAACAAATGTCAAAAACTTGTCAGAATGTATGAAAATTAGAGGTATTTTTGACAGATTGAGACTGAGATCAGACTGTGAACGTTCTTAAAATTAAGAGAATTGCCTCTCAGTTCTGTGCCCCCCGCATCCAGCGGATGCCTGCGCCACGGTAGGTCTTTCGTTGCGAAGTGACCACTTCAAAAATTTTCGGCCCATTGGACATTCGTTCTATCAACAACTTTCGTGCCCCGCCCATTTTGAGTAAAGTTCGAAAAAACTTTCCAATCCTCTATGAAACAGCAATTTGTTTACGTGATAACTCCTCACCCGAAAACAAGAACTTTAACAGTTTGTGTAACGAACATTGACTTTTGTCGTCGGCTATGTCGAGAAACTTGTTGTGAATGTCCGAGATTCTAATTTGAATTTTGTGTTTATAAAGATTAATAAGAGGTAAAAACTCACCAATGACTGCACCAAGAAGTTCCTTTGCCTCCTCAGCTCAGCGACAGTGTTGAAGACAGCCACTTGCCCGGTGGCTCGCAGCTGTTCCAGTAGACAGTCGAGTGCTACTAGCGTGCCAGTGCGGCCGACGCCGGCGCTGCAGTGGACTACCACTGGGCGACCCACCATGCTTGTCCAGGCTTCGTTTACCCTCTGGTAGAAACAAACAAGAAAAAAAAATGACAATAACCTAACAATATGATTCAAGACTAAGGTCTTGGTCTAATTCCTCGAGATTTGGAGTGAACATGGTGAATTTACATAAAATAAATTAAATTAAAAATCATAAATTCATTTTATTTTCTGTTTTATCGTGTTAAAAATCTTAGTTGGTATAAAAATATAATGTAATGAATTACGCGCGCGCTTGAATTGGGAGAATCCCTCTCCCAATTCAAGCGCGCGCTGAAATCTGACATACAGGATTTTACCTAGTACCCAAAGGTACTTAAAGGTAAAATATGGACTGATGGTCTGGAAATTAAGTGAGTGACGTGGCCTTTATTGGCTGGAACGAGAACGCCTGGCTGACTTGATAGCCCACCGCGAACTGAACTAATTATTATAAGTTGAAATAAATGTGTGGCGTGAACTGCTGAATTGCAGAATGTGCGGTTGCACCGTACAGATATGGCCAAAATAGTGAGCATAACTTCAATGCACATTCTATCTTTTATGAAAAGTGGCCAAAGTGGCTTGGGCACAATTTACTAAGCAATTTTTTTTGGACTGATTTGCAAGCTTGATTTATTCGTCAGTTCTGCAAAATAAGTGAGCAAACAGCCTATCTGAATGAAACTATGAGGCACACAGCACAATAATATTACAGTAGTTATAGAGGTTTCCATAAATATTTACTAAGCAACTTTTAAGCTTGAAATATCCGCAATAAATGCACGAGTCTGTACATATATACATTACCTTAATAAACTTGAGTATGGAGTGAGGATGCTCGGGCGCGGCGAAGTCCTTCCACATGAGGAAGTGGTACTGGCGCACGACGCGCGACTCCCCGTTGTCCTTCACCTCACGGGGAGACGTGGGCGCGCTGGATTCTGACGCTTCTTTTATGTCTAGGAGAGAGTTATGGGTTAGAAGAGGATAGTAATATGTAAGAGGCTTTGTGAGTGGCAGCTGGAGTTTCTCCAAAAGTCAAATATTTATTTTTATTTTTTTTATTTATTTTTTATTTACGCTGTGGAAAACGTATCTAATTAGCCTGTATTGTCCCTCTACAGGGTAAAGGCCTCCCTCGCAGTTTCCCACACAATTCTGTCTTTTGCGAGTGCCGGCCAGTCCCTACGGTAGGAGTCAAGCTCGTCCCGCCATCTTCGTCTTGGCCTGCCGCGATGGCGTCGTGCGTTTAGCGAAAACTTAGTGTCGAAGTAAAAGGAGTGAAGCTAGTTTCAGTAACTAAAAAGTTTCCCTAACGTAAATGCAATGAATGTGAATGTGGCGTAGCAAACAACTGCCCGGTCGGCGTTTAGTTTTCGGCGGCGACTTTTACTCGATTAAAAGCTGTTGAATACGCTGTATTGCGGAGGGGGCTTGTGGCTAGGTAATAACAGCCGCACGGATCGATCGATCAGGTAAAGCTACGCTTGTCGCGGTTGGTCCGTGGATGGATGACCATCTTCACATACCAAGACCCCTCCGAGCCTCGGAAAGCACGTTAAGCCGTTGGTCCCGGCTGTCATTCGTGGAACTTTGACAGTCGTTACGAATCGTCAGTAGCCCGAAAGTCTGACAACCAGTCTTACAAAGGGGTATCGTATTACCCGGCAACTGGGTTGTGGAGGACAGATAGGCAGTAGTGACGCATGTTTACCCTCAACTTGTTTTTTTTTTTGTGTTTATGTTGTTTTTTTATGCGTCATGTTTGCCGCAAATAAATGCATTTTCTTTCTTTTCTTTCTTTCCATGTAAAATACTGGTATTCAGCTGCATCCGGTTAGACTGGAAGCCGACCCCAACATAGTTGGGAAAATGCTAGGCAGATTTTGATGATGCTGTATTGCGGAATCACGCGTAATTTTTTGGAACCCCTGACAAACTCATATGCCAATAGACAAACAAAAATAGGTTACGTATCACGTAAGTAAAATGACTTGTAAACAGACCATATATCCTAAAGACGTCGCATAGTCGAGCGAACCCCTCTGCATCTCATACGGTGAATTCACTCTGTATTTGAGCCATGCCCCGTTGCTAACTTCAGTCTGAGCACGGCACTTGTTACGCGCGGCCTTGAATGCACCAATCACAGCGCACTAGACGTCCCCGTCCGCAAGTTTGGCAGCTTTGTTTGTAAGTAAAAATTCGGCTAAGCGGGGTCTTTAGGTTATATGGTCTGTGGGCTTATATAAATACATTGCTGTTTCATCACTGCCGATTGTTGGCAAGTTGAGATGTGGGATTCTTTCTTTCGTCTTATCGTAGTTAGTTCTACAAAACATTTTTGAGTTTTTTTTTTTTTTTTTAATACTGGAGAACATATTTATAGAGAATAGCATCCAAGCCTTTTAACTTGATAGTGAGACTAACTGGCTTTTTCAGTTTTTTGGGATGTCACAGAGAAAGTTTAGCGAAAACTTGAATCACTTGATGATCGTCACGTCGCGATGATCTCGCTGTCAATGTATTACCTCCATTTCTCTTAGCGATGCCGTTATTCTCAACTATGGGCTGTCCGTCTGAGTTGGTAGCCTGTTTCGTGATCTTCAGCTCTCGTACTATGTAGTCTGAATATCTGCAACATTAACATTTAATTTGAACTCCATGTAATAGGTAGTACGGGCTGGTGTCCGCAACTCCACGTCAATGTGAGTATTTTGCATACGGGTGAGAACACTTATCAACAATTATTTACTCTTCAATCTTTTACGAATGCATTCTTTTTTGAACTATCAAATGCTTAAAAAAATCCTCAACGCGATATTCACTTAAATGGCGCGGACCCCAGAGGGGCAATTCTCGTAACTTTAAGAACGTTCACAGTCTGATCTGTCTCAATCTGTCAAAAATACCTCTAATTTTCATACATTTTGACAATTGTTTGTCGCCGTGATGAGACTGCGACTAGATTTTAAACGTATTAAATTACGAGAATTGGCCTTCAGGTTAAATTAAAACAAAATAAAATGGCGTAAATTACAAAGATTTTTTTTCTTCTTAAAAACTGATCGGTGAAATTTAAATGATTTTATATTTGTATGCAGGTTTATACAAACACGTCAATCATATTTTAAATAAAAATCTAGATCAGGTCGGCGTTTCTTATTTTACTACACTGAGAAGAAAGGCCAAACAAATTCCGAGGTCACATGTGGTTAGATACACCCATTTTGATTAAAAGTGTTATAAAGCCTTTCTGCTGCTGCTGCCCAGCTGTTCCAGGACTTACTTCTCTAGCCCTTAAAATCTACTTTTGCCATACCAAACAACATTTTTTTTTTTAATAATTAGGCTGAGATTGCTGAGAATCAGCAGCTGGCTATTTGGCTTCGGCTTAGCACTTTTCCGTCAGACAGTCCCCAAAACACCCGTCCTTCACCACTTCCTAGTGATTTATTTGAGAAGAAACATTCTTCAGTCACTTACCTCTTCTCCCCAACATGATGCACAGTAATATTCCCGAAGGCTCTCGACGCGCGTTCCTCAGGCCAGTACTTGGAGCACTTGACCTTGGAGTACTCCTCAAGGTTGGTCAGCATCACGATCAGCTCCAATCCATGTTCCCATATCATGCGCCAGAAGTCGTTCACAGTTGTGTCCGTGGGGCCTTGCGCGCAAATAAATTGTTTGCGCTCCTAGGAAAAGTGGTTTACGGTTATTTATATTTTTATAGAGAAAGTTGCTGAATACATTTATGCCTGAAATTAATAACCGATACTGAGACAGGTTTTGACATCTAGATTGACCAAATCCATAGAAGCTTTTTTATATATTTATTTGTGCAGACGAACCCAGTGACCTACGTTATACAAGTACGCTGGATATCATACTATCGATGACAAAACGAAGACATTTGACTTTCGCCATTTTGGCGCTGATAACGTGAGCGTCTGTGGAACTAATATTTTTGATAGTGAGTTTTACAAAATGAGCCTACTCTCATGATAAAAATGTTCTATTTCATAGAAAACACACAAAAGTCTTATTCTACGATTTACACCTAAATCATCAGAGACGTACGTAAAGAACTGTCATTTCGTCTAATATATTTAGTCCAGCGTACTTGTCAATTAGAGGTCATAGAGGCGAACTACTGAATAAAGATTAGAAAATGACAGTTTGCGTGCGCCAAAACTCAATAATTATTTTGACATTGGGATTGCCATGTTGAGTTAGTCTTCATACACACGAGCAGCATGACGAGTGTACGGCTGCAATTGCCTCAGCCGACCCCATCATTGTTGGGAAAAGGCTAGGCAGATGATGAAACTTACGCTTTCTTTGGGCGTGGGCTAACCGGATGCAGCTTAATACCAGTATTTTACATGGAGCGAGTGTTTATCTAAACTCCACAACCAAGCTACTGGGTATAGTTTGACCGAAACTGCTGTACCACGCCTTAGGAATGCGCGGTGAGGCGGGAGGAATGCGCGGCGAGGCAGAGGGCGGGACGCTGTGAGCGATGACGAATGAGCGGCCTGCACTGCCGTCCCGGGAGTCGCGCACATACCGAAGGCGCGGTACAGAGGTTTTGGTCAAACTATAATACGATACCCCTTGGTAAGACTGGCCCTCTGGACTGGTCTGCTTTTGACGCTTGTATAAACACTTATTGATAGGCGGATAGGAGATCGTTCGATATGCAGTTGTTAAATTCGTGATCAAGATTGAGATACGAGTATATTATTAATTTCAGGCTTTACAGGTCGTGTTGTTGAAAAATATTGAAGGTAGCAATAATGTTTTGTTTCGTTAAATTTAGCTCGGATGTAGTGATATCGTTCTGCTATTTTAACGGTACGGTTACATTTTAAGAGAGTGCAAACTATTTTCAAACCAAATTACTGCGGCAAGCATGTTTATAATTTTGGTTTTCGTTTTTTGCTGTAACTATAGTGCATTACAAGTGCGCATATACATGACAAAGAGTGCATTGTTACAATAACAAGGAAAACACAACACAAAAACGGACAGAAAGCTGTGAACAAAATAAATTGATTCCACATCATTATCAATAGCATTAAAATGTAGGTAAATATTTCTTTTTCCTTCACAACTAAATCATTATGTAACAAAGCGACCGTTACAAATGCCCGTAACGTCTGAAAGACGGATCAGTGCGGCGTTTTATACATGAAGATCCAGTTGCCAAAGATTTAAATCGTCAGATTTGTCGCAAAACTAATGTGTCCACACTTAGAAGAGTGAGCTCACAACATACCGCCCATAGCCTTTCCATGGCGACTGCGACATTGTGTGTATCAGAGACATCAAAACGAAATAGAAACTTTATAATCTGTCGGCGAATCTAACGATTTGAATCTTTGCCATTCGCAGGATTATCATTTTTAGCGGAACAGATAATTATCTTTGTCAGACTTGATCGATCACAGCATATCGTACCGCTAATCGTGATTACAGCCAAACAGTAGGGAAATACGCGTGCTGGCAAGAGTGACCGTTGCTCGCCTGTTTTTTTTCCGTGGCGAACTATATTTTGAAACAGGCCATTATCTTTTATTTTACTATCATTGTTTGGACAAAAAGTACCTTGAAATGGTCTAATTGAAATAGATTATTGACTTGATGAATCATAACATTATGTTTTGTTGTTCCCCCGAGGGTTGGGCAGAAGTGTACCTATAGTTCACCCACATTTCACCAGTTATGTTTAAGTCCCATGTAATGGGGGCGAGCCTATTGCCATCAACCTGGCACAAATACATACTCCGGGCTGCTACTGAGAAATTCCAGATGGAAAAACCTAATAACACTTTGCCCGACCTTGGAATCGAACCAAAGACCTCACGCTCATCAGTAGCACTTGCGGCCTCTAAACCAACGAACCAGTACTTTATGAACTATGTGGGTTCCTTATGTGGGTTTTAGTTCTGTAGTATGTGGAATCAATTTAATTTCGCATACGTGCGCGCGGTACCTGGTTAGGCTCCGAAGGGTCCTTAGAAAGCGGAGGACAGAAGACGAACACAATTTTAGAACATGTCCACACGTCACACAGAAGGAACATTTGTGAAAAACTACTTCTAATAGGTATATAGTGTGGCAGGGACATCGACGCGCGAACTGCAACCATGAATTCAGCACATGATTCTAGACTCCTAGCCTAATCTCCGTTCGCGAATTGCTTGCCAAACATGTAAAAAAAATGAGTTCTTGGAAAAATAACTTTAATTCCTACACAATAAAATTCATTTTACGCTACAACTTCAAACATTTTTATGATTTTTAAATAATGCTAATTACTCTGAAATGAACTTAATTACTACTGAAACAAAGTTGATATTTGCTTAACTTGAAATAACATCAATTGGAAACGGCAATTTGAATAGACGTTAAATACTTTTCATCGGTTATAAAAAAACGGCTGTTTCATAGAAAAGTGAAATATCTTTGCAGTTAAAAATAAACGGCTAAATAACGGTCGAAAAATTTCAATGCAGGGGTGTTCAGAATCATGTAATGAAACCATGTTAACAGGTTGCGTGTCGATGTCCCTGGCACCCTGTATTAACTACTTATATTAAAAACAATTGCGGATACAAGGATGTTTTTGTTTTTGTAATGATTTATGTATGTAATTGGTTCCAAACGTTCTATTTTAGAACTAAATAAATCGTATAGGGCAAACAAGACAGGGAAAATGATATTTGGGGATAAAAAGCGTCTAATAATATAATATATCAGTCAAAGTATGACACAACTGATTTTTCCTTGTTTCTGTAGACCCTAAGGGGCGATAAACACGGGACAGGTTTGTCCTATATTGTACGGTAAAAAGTTGGCGTTACACGTCAACATCCCACTGTTCAGGCGTGTCCTTCATCACACCATCCTCACTTTTGAAAACTTAATGAAAATCAATTTTGGACTATTTTTTGGAATTGAAACCAAGTCGCTACTCCCAGCCGTTTGGTTGCACTAGAGGTGAAGATTGTGTGGAGACGTTCACCACACAATCCTCACCAACTTATAGCTATACTAACTTCGGAATCGTAATGCGACAATTTTTTTGACCTTAGTGACTATTTCTTGACTGTATTTTACGTTATCAAAATTGATTTTCATGAAGTTTTCAAAGGCGAGGATTGTGTGATGAAGGACACGTTCATGCGGTTAAAAACAAAGCAGTATGAAACTGTAATCCCAATATTTTACAGTAAAATATCGTACTGACGCCGTATGACCGGAAATCTGAAGGCCTTTCGGAATATAATTATGGTTTTTTTTGACACTGCTAAACTGTGCGTCTTGCAAAATCAATAATTCATGCATTTCTTACACTAGCCGCTTCCTGTGGAAGATATGTAAAGAAACCTAACTTAATCAACTCATCACAGGGCTAATATTGCTGGAATAATGGCATATGACCTTTGGTACTAAACGACTTTGACCTTGAACCAAAAGTGACCTTAAACTAATCTTATATTCTATAACATGGTTAGCGTTGGTGTAATAGGAGCCCGTAATGCTGTCAATCTGTAGGTCAGTTTGATCCTGGTCTGGACATATGCCTTGATATCTGGATAATTATTTTTGTCACTGCTACCTAATCTAACTTTATCTACGCCTGTCATTTATAAAATAGCCAGAACAATAGCTCATGACAATGAACCCATAACACACCCCACACACACACACACACACACACACAAACATATGGCACGAGACCTTGAACGTATCAAGTCTTGATTTTGAACATAAAATGACCTTTGCATCAGCGCAAACCTTTGCCCCAAAGTGACCTTGAACACCAAATGACCTTGAACTAACCTGATATCCCATAACATAGTTAGCGTTGATGTAATCCGAGCCTGTGATGCTGTCAATCTGCGACAATTTGACCCTGGTCTGGTCATATGCCTTGATGTCAGGATATCTGTTCTTGGGTTGATTCTCTCTGGCTTCGGAAGCGTGTGTCGTGCGGTCGGGGAAACATTCAGGAAGCATCTGCAACAACTTGTTAATTTGTGAAGGAGGGTGTTTAGAATTATTCGAAATGATGTGGTGAATGAAGTTTTAAATGGTGAATCGTGTAAGTGATGAATTAGGTAAACTAACTTATGCGTAATATTTCCGTCATATACCGCTTAACAGCATGTGAACAGCTAAACAGTCCAAGGCGAAATTGCCATTGGCACTACACACAAAAAATGGTGATCATTCTTTAGCCCAGGTACGCACAGCAGATTTTTTTTTCTCGCACTGAATTTTCAACTGTCGGTGTTGAGCTGAGCATTGAGAAACAGTGCGTCCAAAAAAATACTGTTGGATTTTCAACTCTCGGTCCTAAGCAATGCGTTGAAAATCCAGTGCTTATTATTATATTATGTTAGGAAAGCTCCGACGCGTATGCTCTTAGAGTGAATGCTTACTTCCCATATGGGATAACATGAGGTGCGTTTTTGTATACGCTCTTCCCCGAGTTATTCTCTGACCGAAATAAAACAGAAAATACCACAAAATTGACATCACCCCAACGGGTAACTGGGAAAACTGGAAAGCTCCACTCAAGGCTGTGTGGAGCTTCCGCAAAAGACCATCTCAGACGCTAACCTGCATGGTCCTAGCATGATTTGAACAAGATAATGGCGCCGATTCCCTTGTTCACAAACTAAACTAAATTTAAGTTAATTGCATCTTTTTCTTTCTATTTCATTAAGAAAAGGACAGAAGATAAATATTAGTTAGTAGTCGCCATGATTTTAATCACGTCTAAACCGTCTATGAAGTACCTTAATTTGACAGGACTAATCTATTATTTTATATTCTGTCCTTTTATTAATGAAACTAGCTTCTGCCCGCGGCTTCGCCCGCGTGGATGTCGGAAATTATCCCACGGGAACGTGCTAACAGGATAAAATGTACCTATGTGCTTCCCCAGAATGCCATCTATCTCGCGGGCCCTTTGTGGCTAATTACAATAGAAAACCAATTGTGTCTCATTAGTGGTGATTAAGAGGGTACCCATATGATATCTTTACCTAAGTACCTACCTAATTAAAAAAAAAAACTCGATAACAGAAAATTAAATACCTACCTACCTAAATAAACCTATTTCTGATGATAACTAATCTAAACTCAATAAATAAGCAAAATCCCTAAAAACTAATATCTATACGAATGACTAATCCTACCTAACAGTATTATAAAATAACCTACGGTCACTACGTACACTATCAAATATACTACCTATACTTTAAAATTAAAATCTATACCTACAACTTATATAAAAAAATTAAATTAAAAATTTAAAAAACCCCCGACTACGTGAAACCCTATAAAAAGAAAAAAATAACCTTGAAATTATGACCCTACGTAAGTACGTATGAAATTTTTTGATTAAATGTTGTCCCGTCGGGGGACCGCTCTACTTATTAGCCTAACGTTCAGTTAAAGTTTAAAATAGCAGCGGTCCCCCGACAGGACAATATTTAATCAAAAAATTTCATACGTACTTACGTAGGGTCATAATTTCAAGGTTATTTTTTTCTTTTTATAGGGTTTCACGTAGTCGGGGGTTTTTTAAATTTTTAATTTAATTTTTATTTCATGCTTTTTGTAGGGACTCCTTATTATTTCTTTTCTTTTATTTTCGCGCGTTTTAAGAGTCAGGTAATTTGGTATTTAATCAGGTTTTTTGTTATTCGCCATTTTGTGGTGGTGGCCATCTTGGATTTGAAATTTGTCATAGCGTATAGTATTCTACTAGTCAAGCCCTTTCATTTGATACCCATATTGAGGGAGTCGTGGAAAAAAAAAATGTAATTTGCCATTTTGTGGTGGCGGCCATCTTGGATTTGAAATTTATCATAGTGTATAGTATTCTACTAATCAAGCCCTTTCATTTGATACCCATATTGAGGGAGTTGTGAAAAAATATGTAATCCGCCATTTTGTAGCGGCGGCCATCTTGGACCGATTTTCATCAAACATAGCTAAGAACACTCCCGACAAATTCACCTTTCAAACAAAAAAAACAAAATTAAAATCGGTTCATCCGTTCGGGAGCTACGATGCCACAGACAGACATACACACACACACACACACACACACACACACACACACACACACACACACAGACACGTCAAACTTATAACACCCCGTCGTTTTTGCGTCGGGGGTTAAAAATAAACCTAAATAACTCTAAAAACTAAAAGGAATAAAAATGAACTCCATTGCGGGTGACTTAACCTACGACAAACTTATTATTTGCGGTTGGTGCAGTAATCGGGTCTAGGGATCGAACCGCAAAATTAAGTTTGTTTTTTATTGTATATACTTTTCCGGGATAAAAAGTACCCAGTGTGGTGCCCAGGATATTAAAGAATAATTATACCAAGTTTCAACGTAATCGAACCGGTAGTTTTTGCGTGATGCCTGAACAAACAGACAGACAGACAGACAGACAGACAGACAGACAGACCGACAGACAGACAGACAGACAGACAAAAATTTTTTTAATCACATTTTTGGGTTCGGTGTCGGTCTAGTAACACCCCCTGCCATTTATTTTTTTGATATTTTCAATGTACAGAATTTTCACTTCTACAGATTTATTATAAGTATAGATAAAAAGAAAAGGATGCACTGAACTTAAATTTAGTTTAGTTTGTGAATAAGGGAATCGTCGCCAATGTCTGGACACGCGCAGCGCCATGTGTATCTTTTGCGATACACACTGTCTAAACACTTGTGTATCCTTTATGATACACAAGCACCATTCCAGTCTAAGCGCCGTGTATCGCTAACGCGCCCACTTTCCATACATTTTATATACAAAAAATGTTGCGCTGGCCTAGGGAATTTTCCTGGTGTAGTGGTATTGGCATATGGGGCTTGGCGCTGAGCGTGTTAAAAAAAGACTGGCTTCTGAGTTCGTGTCGGTGTTTCTTGTCAGAACCAACCTCTTCTCTTCTTCTCAAACCTACTTACAATTTTTTTATGTTTGAAGATGAATTAAGCTCTGAGAATGCAGATCTACAGACAATGAACCTGTGACAAATAGACTACTTATCTTCATAATCAATGCTGAGACAAAAATCAATTGTATAAAAAAGCTACTTACTTCGAATTCCTTCTGGAACCCATAGTCGGAGTCGACTTGGCGCTGGGCGTACGCACTGGCCAGGTCTTCTTTAGGTATGGGAGGTATATCCGGAGGTACGGTGGAAACTAATGGCTGACGACCCCGGATGCTGTCCCAGTATCTGGAAGATAACATAAATTAATGCTGGTTCGTGCGTTAGTACCATGCAGTTTTCTTTTTTGTTTCACTGCGTATTTACTTCAAATAATCAAACAATAAACCAATTCCAAGGCTTCCACAGCCGAAACCTAAAAGATATTTATTTTTGTAAGTAGGTTTTTACAAACACTTTTAGACGACAATAAAGAGAGAGTTGGGAGAGAGAGACAGAGAGAGAGAGAGAGAGATGAAGCTATACAGGACGAATAGCACGATCTGTCTTCCACAATGGAAAAATGATTGCTTTAACAAATCATACTCCCCTCCAGATCACCCATCTGGCTGTTGGTCTGCCAACACTCCTAAAGTCTATCGTCATCAGAATTATACAAGCTCTTGATATACAAATTTCACCTCTAAGCAAAGGTAAAGGTTAAAAGTGACAGAGTTGACCACAAAACCTTACCTGATAGCCGCAGTTATAGGGTTGTGCAATTCCAGTTGTGCGTGGGCAGGCATCTTGCGCGTGCGTCGTGTTTGCATGATGCAGAAGATGATCATCAGTAGGAGGATGACTGCTGCCACTGCGCATGTTATCTGAACGACAAAATATAGGTTGATTTGAACAGGATTCATTTATAAATAAAAATAAATAAGTACTTCAGTTGTTTGTGTATATTGTAAGAAATAATAATAATATGGCTAAGTAATTACAGCCGCACGGGTCCATAAACAAAGTTAATTTACTCCTCATTTACTTTAAGAGACTCCTCTGTACAGACGCCAGCACATCAAGCTACTACAATCTGTCAAATTTCTTTAAGAGATTTTCAACTTTATCGCTAAAGCATTAAGGTTCAAAGTTGATTGAAAAAATTTGACAGTTTCGGGTAGCTTGACCTGCTGGCGTCTGTACAGAGGAAAGCACGTTAAGACATTGATCCCGACTGCTATTTATAGATCTTTGACAGTCGTTACGGGTATCCAAAACTTGAAAGTCTGACCACCTAGTTCTATCAAGGTTATTTGTTACTCAATAAATGGGCTGTGGAGGTCAGACAGGCAGTCGCTCCATGTTAAAAAAAAATACTGGTGTTGAGTAGCATCCAGTTAGACTGGAAGCCAACCAGATAAAGTTGGGAAAAAGCCACAGTGGGAAAATAATACCAGTCTATTATTGTCAGGGCCCGCTCCCTCTCACCGAGAGGAGGCCTGTGTCCCAGCAGTGGGAACATTATAGGCTGATTATGCATTGTCAGGGTAAAGAACTCTTCTCATTCACACATAAATCATGCTTCTCATACAGGAATGTGTTTACATTCTTCATGTAAACGGTGCTTTAAGGCATTTTAAATCCGTCCCTAAGCAATTGCAATAAAGTTCATAATTACCTGTAATGCTATCTCGAGTGCGGTGGAAGGTACAGGTATAGGCGGGCTCGGCGCAGGCATTAGGAATGTTGTGTAGTCGCTGAATAACGTCTCGTCTGGGTTTGCACTCGCTAGATACATGAGAAAAAAAATTGTATAAAGAGAGATTTATGAGAAAACTAGACAAGCTTCTACCCGCGAGTTCGTTCGCGTTAAATTTCGGCCCCCGACCCATCGCGTCGCATCCCATCGCTTGCTACTACTTTGTTTTCGCTTAACATTCTTTTTGAGTTTTTTTTTTCCTTTTGCTTGGCTCCTAAGGGTCGTAGCGTGATGTTAAATAGCCTTTAACCTTCCTCAAGAATAACGCTATCACTTGCAAAAAGATATTTCAAATCCGACTGGTAATTCTGGAGAATACATACCCCCTACATACAGGCAAACAAATTTTACGTCTTTATATTAATAGTGTAGATATGTAACTTGCGGATTTATTCACAATTTATTTAACAAACTCATTAAACAGCAAAGCCGCGTTTAATCAGCACAGGTGGGCTCAATTTTGGGGCTCACGAACCTAAATTTAAAAATAAGTAAGTATGCAAGGACCACAAACGCGATAATAATAACTACTATTGATCATATTTATTTTATACTAGCTGCGCCCCGCGGTTTTACTCGCATAAGTTTCGATCCCATGGGAATATCGGGATAAAAAGTATCCTATGTGTACTGGTTATAAACTATCTGTGTGCCAAATTTCATCTAAATCTGTTCAGTAGTTTTTGCGTGAAAGAGTAACAAACATCCATCCATCCATTCATACAAACTTTCGCATTTATAATATTAGTAGGATTTTTATAATATTACCGGCAACCCGGCCCAGCTTCGCACGGATGCTATCGTCGAGTGTGGCGACATGTCAAAACATAGATATTTAAATGTACATATTCATCACACACCTTCCGAAACAAATGCTCTTAATGATAGTGAAAACCGCATCAAATACATTGTATAGTTTATAAGAACTAACGACCGATTCCTATAATTTACGGACCGTTATTGATTAAAATTAACACTCTCTTATAATCACAACTCTTGCATGGAAGTAGCTATCAAAGGTAAAATTAGCTTGAGAATCTATTTGAATGCTCAGTTTGGCAATAAAAAATACTACCATTGGTGAGCAAAACGATTCCATTTTGTTTATAAGAACCGCGCCTAAGACACACACATAAACAAGAAAAACGATATAGAAGTATGAGGAACAGGGTGTAAAGTTCACTCATCCTCCATAGAAAAGGGAGGATCCTCCGACCAGACGGGTGTTGTGTCTGGCGGGCAATTGCCCAACGTTTTATACTAATAAGGGTCGGTTTTTTGATACGTAGTTAAACTCAACCAATTGTTAAAAATAGTAAGTAATGGTAAAATTTTTGCAAAACACATTTTGCAAAATTTTTACCATTTGTTTTTTTATTTGACCCATTTTTTTTTTTTTTTTATTGATATAATCTAGTGCTTTACTGCGATTCCGTCTGAAGGAAAGCAGAGATGCAATCGTTGATGGTAAAGCGCACTAATTTATTATTATTTGTTAGTTTCTCTAATGGTTATTTTTGTAACTAGAGTTAATTAATTGTCCATTATAAAAATATTAGTGAAAAAAATAAGCATTAGTGACCATTAGATAAACTCACAATTGATCAAAAAACACATTTTGCAAAAATTTAACCATTAGTCACTACTTTTAACAACTGGTTGCGTTAACTACGGATCAAAAAACCGGCCCTAAGTAACTAATTGTTAACTTACAAATAAGTTCCACAAAGAGCGTGTAGTTGGCGCTGGAGTCGAGAAAGCCATCTTCTACACGGAAATCCGCGTCACCATCCTTATTTGCCATTGTAGGGTCAAGCCCATAGTCCCTGCAAATATACATTAGTTACATAACATCACACCTATATTCAATTCACCGAAGCGGTCGACAGGCAGGTGAGGTGTACATAAAGTACACCCACATTTCACCAGTTATGATTAAGTCCCGTGGAAGCCCACGTACACACCGACGTAAAAATATCGCGGCGGGATTTTATCGCGCACTGGATTTTCAACTCTCGGTATTGAGCCGAGCGTTGAGAATCCAACAGAGCGCAATCCAAAGCAAGCCTCCGTCACTCCATGTACTTGCGCGCAATAATTACCTACCGCCCGGCCGAGCGGTCTCGGGCCGTCTGCGGACCAAATTCAATACGTTTTTCGCAAGCGAAGCGCACGCACGTTGTTCAATTTTCAACTGTATGCTTGAGTATTTAGGCACATTTTAGCATGCAGCGGTTGCTGACGCGACGGAGTAGGCTAATACGGCAGTAAGTATTGAAAATTTTCTACTGAGTGAAGTATCTGTTACGTAGTAACTATTTAGTAATCTGTGCCCAAAGCGTCAAAAAACACTCAGTTGGATTTTCAACTTTCGGCGCAAAGCTGTCCGTTGAAAATCCAGTACACGCAAAAAAATCGCCGCGGCAAAAACGCGCCCGTTTGTATTTGGGCTAATAAATAGAAGGTGAGCATTTTCCTGCTTTATTACGAAACAAGTTTTATTTTCAGAACGGGTTTAAACCAACGAGCTATTTTTTACTTCCTTCTTGACGGGGGTCTCCCGACCGCACAGGATTTTTTTTTATTATTTTTTACTAAAGTGTCTAGACCATGAGGGGCGCCCACGAGCAACTTAGTTGCCCAGCAACTTATTTGTCTTGCTCGTGGGCAAGACCCCCATCCCTTACGAAGACTATCTATCGAAAAACACGATACATTCATACATACATTTATCATGTGATCTCATTTTTTTTTATAGTGTATGGCACTCGTGGGTTGCAGCTGAAAATCAGCGTCAGGTGGTACACGCGTTGTCATCAGACATTATGCTGAGATGATGCATGAGGCTGAGGCCCTTTGGCATTATGATTTTTGTTTTCTGTTTTTTTTTTAATAGTTTTAAGGTGTATTTTTTGGTTGTAATGCCAATAAACGCATATTTCTTTCTTTCCATCATCACACTTAAAAAAAAAAGCCAAAAAAAAGCATAATAAAAAAAAGTCTTACGGCATGCGATCAGAAGACCTTCTTATCCTCTCCTTATCAGGTTCAAGATCAAAACTCGGATCACCAGTTACAAATCCGAATTTATCCGAATCTATGCCTTCAGTGGTAGTGGTGACGGGTGGTGCTGGTGGCAGTTCGTGGTGCTTTCTCTTCGGGCGCTCGAGACAAAGACGGCACCTGTCCTGCTTTAGCGTCGGGTCTGTTCGGTTGAAGATTACCTTGTTATCGCCTAAAACTAGCTCGTTGTCACTGGGGAATCGGTCGCTGGAAAGGTAAGTTTTTTTTTTTAGATTACATCATGTCTCCCAGGGGCTCGTGGCTTAATGTTAACAGCCGCACGTGTCGATCGGAGTTTAAGCTACCATTGCCGCGGTCGGTTCGTGGATGGGTGACCATCCATTCAATATCGAGACCCCTCCATACCTCAGAAAGCACGTTAAGCGGTTGGTCCCGGCTGTCATTCGTGGATCTTTGACAGTCGTTACGGGTAACTAGAAGCCCAAAAATCTGACAACCAGTCTTACCAGGGAGTATCGTATTACCCAGTAACTAGGTTGTGGAGGTCAGATAGGCAGTTGCTCCATGTAAAATACTGGTATTCAGCGGCATCCGTTGAGACTGGAAGCCGACCCCAACATAGTTGTCGAAAGGCTAGGTAGATGATGATTTAAACTTACTGTGAGAACACATCAGCAAGGTATGCGCCGAACTTAGTCGACGAGTCCTCGTACTTGATCACTTCGAGATCTCGCGGAGGTGGCAGCCTCCCGTCTTTGTTGCCAGACGGCAGACGAACCATGTACACCCTGGAATCAATTGTAAGCCAGTTACTGTCTATTCAAATCCTTGTGTCCAATTGATGTTAGTTGCACGTAAACGAATATCAACTATGCCAGTGTTTATAAAGTTGATTTCAAAATGACTAGTACGCACGGCAACATATCAACCTTAACATTTTCAGTATAAGCCGAGATCTCAATGTACGAAAAGCCTATACAATGCGAGGTAAGCTTAAACTGGAAATGTCATATGTCGTCGTGTGTATGTACTATTGAAAAATTAATAAAAATGTATGTAGAACTAGGGCAAACTGAACTTTATGTTTGGGCGTTTAAAGTTCTTTTACGAAAACACATTTGCTTACATATTTGGAAACTGAATCGCGAACGCAGTATAGATAGTGGTACAAATGGACGTCAAAAATTCACAATAGCTCGCACCTTCACAATTATGCGTTCAAACCGAGGGAAGGCTGTTTTAAAGGGGATCCTTTTGACCCCTATATTCCTTGACACTTATTTACGACACCGTCAAGTACCCATCCCTTGTCGGAAATCGGACAGCATACGGTAGACTTCAACTACGAAAACCAGCCTTCCTGCTACGACATAACGCCGCTGTTCCCACGAACTTTACTTACTGCAGGATAAAGGCCTCCCTTCCCTCTTTACACTTTTCCCGGTCTACTGCGATTATGGGCCAATCGTTTAAGGAGTCCAGCTCATCCCGTCATCTCTTTCTTTCTCTTTCACGAACTTTAAAAGAAAATATCCTTAATAAATTACCTGTAACAGCATATGGGTCCATTTCGCTCCGAAACTCTTGGTAGGTACATCTTGAACATGTATGTACTGTTTTCCAAGATCTGAAAAATATAAATAAAAGTGAGTCTTATGCTGCTGCACTTTTCATTTCTATTGTTAAAAGAAAAAGTATCTATTGCGACTCGTACACGTTTAGTTTAGTTTGTGATCTTCCATCACAAACTAAACACCGTCAAAAATAAAAAATCATATTTTAAAAAAAAAGGTAATAAAATTAAACGGAAAGTCCTCTATGAGGCCAAAAGGCTCCTATCACAGCTCGATGCTGTAACATTTAAAAAATAAACGTCGCAGCGCTGGTATTCTGATAGGCCCCGCTGTGATATCACGGGCAGTTACAGAAATAAATCAATAATAAAATAGATAATGTAAAATGTTGTTGTGCGTTGCTGTCATTATATCCCACAGGAGCGTACTACCTGGATTAAAATCCTATGTGTTAACCCAGGTTATAAATTCTTCGTTACTATTTTATTATAAATATACTCGGTCAAATTAAATTAGCTAGGGAAACTCCGTATTTATGATATGATTTATTCTGAGTTTTCTGATTTATGATTTGGACAATTTTGAGGCCAACGAACGTCCTGGCGCCGCTGTACAAGAAGACCCGACGCCAGATAGAATTGGGATTAAGGCATTGACTGCTACCGCGGTCACCGGTGACTGCCAACAATAGATTTTCTTTTGTGTCTGATGTCTGGCAGTCAACGTGTCGATACTCAGCCTCATAATTTGAATTAACGATTTTAATTTTAGATTCATACCTTCCTCCATCGCGGTCGCGGTGGCGTGTCGGGCGGGGCGTATTCGGTCTGGCATGACGTCACGTTCTCCTCACCGCGCCGGCGAGTACGCGTCATCGCGCTCAGGCGAATCGTGAACCTTGTGTTCGGAGGTAAGTCGTTTACCCTGCAAAGGAAATTTACAACAAATAAATTATTAATTTTTGAAAAAAACTTAAACAACTTTGTTGTAGTCAATAAAGTATAATTCTTTAAATATTTTACTTCAATGATAAATAATTTGGCAGTTGCAGATTTTACGCTGAAAACCAGTGCTAGTTTTCATCGAAAACTTGGTGATGCATTGGCGTGTACAATACAACTTGTTACGCAAAGAAACGCACGTCAAGTTTTAGAATAAAAACTAAAACCCAACTACGAAAAAACCACCAACTAAAAAGACAGACAAATAAAAATCCTCTCATACATGAGGTTGTGGTTCGAAAGCCGGCGCAAGCACCAACAAAAGCGAAAGCACTAGGAAGTGATGAACGGCGGGCGTTTTGGGGGACTGTCTTTTGTAATTTTGACGTTCGAAAAGTGCTGATTCCCAGCCTAATTTGAATAAATAACTTTTAATTTATTTTTTTTGATAATGTGACTTTTTCTATTAATTTTTACTTTCTAAGTTTATCTTGAACACCACTGACAACGGTGAAAGGAAACATTGTGGGTAAGCTGCGCCTCGCGGTTTCACCCGCATAAGTCGAAAATCCTGTGGGAATATCGGTATAAAAAGTATCGTAAGTATGTCCTAACCTAGGTCATGGTCTACTCATGTGCCAAATTTCATTCAAATTCGTTCAGCCGTTTTAGCGTGAAGTCGTAACAAATAAACAAACTCATTTTCGCTCAGTTAGAATTAGGTCATCAGTCTGAAATCGCCCATCCACCTTGAGGAAACAATAGTAATCATTGCTCACATCTTCTCTGTAAAAGAAGAGAAGGCCTTTGCCTTGTCATGGGCCAGTAAGGGCCGGCGCCCACTGGCAGCACGGCACGGCAAGGGATTTTTATGCGACGAACAGAAATATAACTTATATGTATGACAATAAAATTAAAATTTCAATGATGCCAAACGACGTCGCGGCATGCCTGGAGATACCGCGGCATCGTTGCCGATGAAATTTCAATTTTATTGTCATACTTTTAAGTTATATTTTCTATTTGTCACATGAAAATCCCTTGCCGTGCCGTGCCGTGCCGCCAGTGGGCGCCGGCTCTAAGAGGCTGGTATTATAATTTGACCGAAACTGCTGTACCGCGCTAAGGAAGGGAAGGGAAGGGAATGCGCGGCGAGGCGGGGGGCGGGACGCCGTGAGCGATGACGAATGAGCGGCCTGCACTGCCGTCCCGGGAGTCGCGCACATACCGACGGCGCGGTACAGCGGTTTTGGTCAAACTATATTTTTAACCGACTTCAAAAAAGGAGGACGATTTTTTTTTTGTGTGTTTGTTACGCGTTTACTCCGCCAACTGTGGACCGATTTTCAAAATTCTTTTTTTGTTCGAAAGGAGATACTTCTGAAGTGGTCCCATAGAAATTTCATCAAAAACGGTTCAGTAGTTTGGTTTTTAAACCAAAATTACTGGTAAAAATTACAACTTAACAAGTGAAAAATAAAAACATTTTTGCAAAAAAAAAACAACCGACTTCCAAAAACGACACTACAAAGTGAAAAATAACTTTAATATCGAAAGTCGGTGGCAAACAATGAAAATGCGAACCCAACGACACCGACTTTCGATATTAAAGTTATTTTTCACTTTGTAGTGTCGTTTTTGGAAGTTGATTGTTTTTTTTTTGCAAAAGTTTTTTTGAGTGATAACTTACCTGGTGCTAATTGAGTCATTTGTCATGAACTTGGACAGCGGGCCCCACGTAACATTCTTTTTCTCACCAGTGCGGTCCTTATAAGTCATGTTACCAGTTATCTCCATCTGAGAGTCAAGATAAAACAAACTATATCATATGAGAGGACCTCTGCATACCTCTTCGGACAATACAGGCGTGATGTTGGGTTAATGAAATGGTGTCAGTAGAATTGTCAGAAAGCAGATATACAGGATGAAATTGAAAACTTGCGACAAATCGAAATGATGGAGGTGTAGTAATTGTTACATAATCATAATAAATTGCAATTTCCCAAATCTAAATTCTTGAAAAAAATCGTGTGTGTTTACCTTCAAGTAGACACGAATTATCGTTAGGTATTTAATTTTTTTTTTTTTCTCAAAATTATAACGTCAATAAAGGAAAATAATGTATCAATTTTCGCGCGCCCGATAAGCAATCCATTATGTGCATCCCTTTCCTTAATAACATGCTCTAAATTTACTTTATAGCACGCTGAATTAGATATGTTAATTTGTCGCACATATTCAAATTCATCCTGTAGAGTGGATATTCACAAGTGAGCTTGTTGGCTTGGTTCAAACATTGCAAGTGAATTTTGATCCATTTCCTCTTTGCCATAGTTGAAACTTTGTATGCTCGTTACGTTCTGATGACAGTACAATTTTTATACAAGACTTCTAAAACGGTTAAGGATAACATCGTGAGGAAACTGACATGCCTTCTTAGAACCTATAATTCAACAGGCATCTACCAACCAGCACTTTTATTTTATGGGTGGGAAATCATCAAATAACTTCTCCCGCTCGGGGCGGAGCGGGAGGCCGTGTCAGACTTTTACTAACTAAAACCCACCCGTGTTCCTTTAGTTGCCAGTGCCAGGGGCCACGGTATCTCTTTCGAACAACCCGCAGCCCTGGCAGGCATCGGCCCTAGCGGACCCCATCAGCTAGTGCTGACATATCTTTTAGGCGCACGTGGAACACAACGCGAAAGGCCTGCCCCCGCAGTCTCGACATTCATAGCGATCGCTTTACGACCAAATTCGGTCGCAGTCCCGAATTGACAGGTGAAATGTATGGAGTGACAGGACTTTGCGACCGAATTCGGTCGTAAAGCGATCGCTATGAATGTCGAGACTGCTGGAGCTGGTCTTTACCGGACGGCGAGCTACCCGTTGCTCGCCGTCCGCAAGCCCGCGTCTACGGTGGTGGGAATCGGCTATCAATTTCTGATGCCCAGGGCGTCTCCTGCGGCTACTAGGGGCGTGAGGGCGCAAAGATTGCCTCTTCCTCACGTGCTCCGTACCAACACGCCCTTGGTTCGCTATGATGGATTATGGCCACTCCCTCTCAGAGAAGAAGCCAGAATGGGAACATTATAGGCTGATAATATTATGAGATTCTTCTGCTGAAAAGTTCTGAAGTTCGCGGGAATCCGGTAGATGCGAAAAGCACAGGACGGGTCGATGTGAACCGTCACATCGCTAAGCACCGCTTAGGGGAGGCCTACGTCCAGCAGTGGACGTCTTTGTTGATGATTATGATGAGAAAGAACCTTCTATACTCACGGTATATCCTTTAATCTCAGCGTTAGGCCTGAAGGGAGCGTTCCAAGTAAGGTTCAAATAGTCAACATAACATTTGACGTCAACATTGCTGGGTACACCCGGAACGCCATCCAAGGTTGCTGCTTCCATCTCGTCAGACCAATCACCGCAGGTATTTGTGTAGTATGAACATGCTCGCACCTTGAAATTAAATGAAAAATATATTGGTTGGTTTGCTTTTACCGGACTACGAAAGGAGGGTTATGATTTTTTAAATTAAGGGGTGAGTAAAGGGCCATTTAGATGGAGAGAGTTTCTCGAACGTTTCTTGGCGAGAAATCGTACGCTATAAGATTATCGTGTCATAATGTTTACATACAGGCAAGAATTCTCGCCTACGATTATGTCATGCGAGATTCGCAAGTAATTTATCGCTAGGCGATAAATTACTGCGACTGTTTACACAGCGAAATATATAGTAAGAAGATTTTTGCTTACGAGTTCTCGACTTGTCTATACACGATCTCGTATGACATTTTATCAAGTTCATACGAGTATCGTACAAATCGGTTTGAACCGTTTTTGAGTGCGAGATTTGCCATTCGAGTTCAGTGATTACTACGGTATTGTTCTCAAAATGACACAAAAATCATTTAAATTTGGTACTGCCGATAATGTTAAGTTAAGTTAACATATTAATCTTGAACGTCTCTGCATCTTCTAATTATAATTCAAGAGACAAAGTATTAGATGCTCCAAAAGTGTTTCTTCTCGCTATCCGTTTTTTAACCCAACATCTTTTTTTCCGTTTTCGTTTTACTAATTCTTGTCTTAAAGGAGCAGATATAATTAAAACACCCTCGCGCACTGCACTCTTAGCGACTGGCACAAAAACTCGAAATACAATTCTTGCTTTGTAGTTCTTTTTACACGGAGACAGATATATTCTATTGCGAGGCAATTGTCGCCCAAGGGGCAGGGCGACAATCGTGAATGTTTACACGAAGAGACTTTTTTAATGTTCTTTCGATAATCGTATCTTCGATTCGAGAAACTCTCTCCATCTAAATGGCCCTTAATAGCAATTCTTGAACTACTAAAATCGCCTTTAATGTATCGAAATAAAGACGCTGGTACCATTGACGTGTGGTTTTACTGTACGCTACCGACTTCGTCCTACTTACCCAATAAATTTTAAATACATAAATCAATTCAAGATGGACCAACACCTCATCAATCTGTGTCCAAACAAAAGGTTGCTAAAATAAGACATCAGCAAACCACTTGAGGAACTTACTCAAATCTTAAATATTGTAAACCATTTTAAAAGAGTAACAATGGAATTACAAGAAAATCGTTTCGTTAGATTTTGTTTTAAATTGTGACGTTCAAAAGTTCCTTTTAATAGTCTACTTAAAATAAATGATCTGGCTTTGACTTTACCTTAAACACGTAAGTACTGTGCGGCTCCAGATGTTCGAACATGTAGGGTAGATTCTTCTCGTTCCGTTCGTGACAAGCATTCAGGATCTCAGTTCCGTTATCTTTTTTCCGAGCCTCCAACAAATAGTAATGTATCAAGTGTGCGATGTTTTCTGATGGAGGCTGCCAGCCGATCGTCACTGAGGTCGCCGAGAACCCGTTTATAGAAATATTCGGCCTAAAAATCGGCTCCTCAGACAAAGTCGTCACGTTTTCAAATATTGTCTCCTTATTATCGCTCTCACCATATTCAGTTACGACTTGCATCTTAAACGTATATGTCGTTGATTTTTCTAGACCACCCAAAACGAATGAGGTGTTCAGCGGATCAATTGTTGGCGGTACTCGATAATGTCTGTACTGTGCGTCTTTCTCATTTTGGTTGAGGTACATTAAATAATATTTTTTTATAGGCGAGTTGAAAGCCTGGACGGTCCAGTTTATGTACACTTGAGTAGTGTTTATAGGAATGACCTTATTTATAATGAGTTGCGGTTTAGCGATGACGAGGATTTCTATAGTTCCCGTATGCTTTTTAGAGGACACGGGGTCATCTAGCTCGCAGGAGTAACTGCCATTGTCTTCCGTTCCATGGATTGCTACTACACAAGTGCTAATAATACGCTTGGGTCCTATCCTCTCAATTTTGGTACAGTTTGCTCCAGTAATGTTTGTATTATCACCATGTTTTGGTTTAAACGACCATTTTACTACCTCGGGTTTGTAGGCTGGTGGAAATTAAAATGTTTAATTAATTAAAGTGATTATACTCTGTCACATCACGGATTCGCGGCGTTAAAGCTGAGCACATTTTAATCAAGCCCTGTATTATGCACCGTGGTCTTCACGTTATCCATAAACTTTGGCAAACGCTTCTATAGCTTTTACAAATCAAATCTAACACTGGAATTAGTACTTAAAAAGGCTTCGTTACAAAGATATTTGTAATTTCGTTTAGTGAAATTTAATTGAGCTATGCAGTAAGAAAGGGTTTTAATTTGGCCTATGTTGCCGCTTAGTGCAATTAAAATGCTAAATCTATCAAATGCTTCGGATGAAGAGGCATGCATATCGGGTGATTTACGTCAAGGTATTAAATTTCTATGAAACAAATTAACAAAAAATATAAAATAAGGATTCATAAATTTGTCCATAATGAAAAATGCTTATTCCCATGGTCGTGGCCATGTAAATGTATGTATTTCGTCCGGAACACGTTGCCCATCATTATTTTTTGTTACTGGCAACTCATACTCAATGAAATGTGCAACTTTTGTTTTTCATGAATATAAGACATTTACAATAGAATAGAATACTCTTTAATATACACACCATATAAATTACAGACATAAATATAGATATTTTCCAAAGGGTGACACAATGGGCGGTCTTATCGCTAAGAACGATCTTTTAAAGACAACCTTTGGATGGATTAAAAAGGGTACACTACGGTAAGGGTACACAAAATACTAACCTTCGAAAGTGCAATATAGATCAACATAAGCAAGGTTAGTGGAATTCTTCCTGATCGGACTAGTAGACGTGTTTAACAGCTTGGCTTCGAAGCTCAGATCCAAGATCGCCAGTTTGGAAACATTGAAGTTGTCAAGTTTGGCGACGCATGTGTAGTTCCCAGCATCGTCTGTGGTTGTGTTTGATATCGTCAATGTGGATACCAGCATGCTCGATGCACCGTCTCGTTTGCTGGTTGTCAAGTTTATTCTGTAATTTGTAATAATAATGAAGTATTGATCCATGAAGGAATCATTTAAGAGTATTTCCTATTCTTATTTTTATACTTAATCATCATCATTATGCCCCTAGCATTTTCCTAACTATGTTGGGGTCGGCTTCCAGTCTAACCGGATGCAGTTGAATAATAGTATTTTATATGGAGCGACTGCTTATCTGACATCCACAACCTAGTACTGGGTAACATGATACCCCTCGGTAAGACTTTCGGGCTTCTGACGACCCTTAACGACAGTTTTATAGAAAGATAGAAAATTAAAATACAGGTTGTAATTGAAAAAACTCAAAACGCGAAAAGGCGTCATTGAACTCCAAATCTATCCAAAATCGGTCAAAAAATCAGCTGGTCCGTACATTTTATCGGCAGATTTTTTCCGCGGCTACTTGCTGGTTGCCGATGTTGCAGAAAAAACAGCCGAGGAGATGAGAAAAAATCGTCACTATCTGGACGCCTGAGGAAAGACATCGCTGTCGAGGTAACCCGCGGCGTAGTTGGTGTGACGTTCTGAGGCCTTACCACGAGCTCTTAACGCGATTCAATTTACGCTCAAGGATCGAGATGGCGCTAGACGACTTGTATAGCTCTGTCTCTTTCCAACAGCCTAAACTGGATCGTGTTAAGAGCTCGTGGTAAGGCCTCTGATCATGTTTGCAGAGCCAACATGGCCAGAGATCGCACAAGAGAGGTTTGGAAGGAGGTTTAGTGGTGGCACTAGTACTAAATACTAATTATTCTAATAGTTACCGATCTTTCTTCTCCAGCCGTTTTCCATTTAACATCCACAAAATTTCAGCAGTGTGAGGAGTGGCTGAGCAGCTAATCCTGGATTTCGAGCCCAACTCGCTCGTCCATTCCGATACTTTGATCCCCACTTCATCATGAGCTGTAACAAATGACATCCGTATTATTGCAACATTTTTGTTGCCATACGTTTTTAATAAAACCCAAAATCATTCCCATTTTGATATCCTAAAAACTTAATGGACACTATTATTGTGAGCCTCAAATGTTCCCATTTTGGCATCCTAAAAATACTAAATAGCCAATTAATAGGTTGAAGGACACTGAACAAGACCAAAGACAGAAGTTTTCTTGTTATTACGTCTGGTGGTGTTTAGGCTCGGCGCAAACGGGCCACCAACCACAGCCACCGGTAGCCAGCGACAAGCAGTTCGCGCGCTTTTTCATACATTTTGTTGAAACTCGCCGCACACGTGTGGCCGGTGGTGGCCACTCGCTACAGCAGTGTCGGCGACTCGCCACTTGTGGTTGCTGCGGGCCACACAAGACGTTAAAATTGGATGTACTCAATATAGGCGGCGACGGCGTTGTCTACGTCGTCTGCGTATTAACAATAACGCGTGCAAACTTTCCGCGTCGGAGTCCATCGTAAGACTGTGCAGCTGATAGCGGGTTATAAAATGTGGCGGCTTCTGAACACCGGTCTCGCAAGTGCATCTTGGCAGCGCTCGTTCGGCTCGCGCGCGTTTGGTCACAGTTCTAACTTAACCCATTTGGTTGGGGTGCCCTAGCTTAAATCCTTATTACACTACGCGATATTCAGGGACCCTTTCCCTAAATCGGGATGGTGTAATAAGAGAAAGGAAGGAAGGGTCCCTTTAAAAAAAATACATCATCGAGCTCTCAATATCGTGTAGTGTAATAGGGGTTTTAGTCATTGCTGCGTTCAATCTAACCAAACCAACCCATTTTGGTGGCCCTATCTAAGTGATTGCGCCCAACTTTGAGAAAAGGCCACATTGTTAAAAAGAGGCTCATTTATTTAAAAAAGCGTACGTCATCAGTAGGTCAAGTTTCGAGAGAATATTTTTAATATTTCTAAAAGTTAGTAAAGCGAACACTCATTGACGGAGCCCTAACCATAAAATTATAAATTGAAGGGTTTAGATTAGATTAGATTCTTTATTTGCCTGAAATATGGTATTTTACAGATTTTATAACACACACAATAGTTCTTCATATTCCGCCTACTAAATTCGGCATGCAAATATTGTGACAATAATAATAATTCTAATTAATTAAATCAATTAAAACTAAATGATTGAATTCCAATGTCAAAAAAAAAATGTATTAAATCAAGGATCGTCTACAAATCAAATCAAAAATGTCAAATAAGGTTCTAATTAATTAAATCAATTTAAACTACATGATTGAATTCCAATGTCAAAAAAAAAAAATGTATTAAATCAAGGATCGTCTACAAATCAAATCAAAAATGTCAAATAAAAATAATTAAATTACAAAATAAGTGTATAAATAATAGCTTTCAAAAGACAACCAAAGAAACTAAGTTACAAATTGTTAACTATGTTCTGTTATTGTTAACTAAGTTCAAATTCTCCTTTAACCTATAATATAGGTTCAAGGAGAATGGACACCGTACCATGGGTTTCTGCCCTGAAGCCCAATAGCCATGTGATATATAACAATAGAAAGAGCTTTTCAAGTAGAACCTTTGCTTCTTAGACAACTTTTGTCAATTTTTAGGCAGTTCGGAGTTATCATAGAACTAAATAGGTGACACTGACAACTTGGGCACCGAAGTTAAGGAATTCTTGGTGCCCAATAACCATAAATACACACCAATGGAAAGAGTTTTTCAAGGAGAACCTTTGTTACAAACACAACTTTTGCCAATAAATTTATTGTTAGTCAGATCGGAGTTAAGAAGTGCGCTCCACGCTTTTTGAATTCAATTTAATTATTTTATAATTTTTAGTGCGTACCTGTTTTTTATTTTTTTTAAAACTACATATTTTTATTTTTTGCTTCTATTATATTCTTTATTAAGTAAATAAGGCCTTTGCCCAGCAAAGTAGGCTAACAAAAAAAAAAAAAAAAGTAAATAAGTATAAAGTCAAAGAAGTTATGACGATTAGGGGCTACAAGTAAACTCGAGGGGTTTACAAGTAACCCGTACCAAGTTCCACTATCCACCTCCTGGCTTCATGATAACTAATCATCAGATTAACTCCAAGATAACAAATTATAGTTTTGTCATCTGAACTACATATACATACAAAGTTTCATTTCGATACAATTAGAAGTAGGTTAAAATGAAAGCGTGTTAATAAAAAGAAGATATTTCTGAGTGACGCATTTAAACATATCAATTGTCACCATAACGTTACCTACTTTGGTAGCTACTAATTTAAATTTTCCTCATTATTTTAATAGCGTGTTTTGAAATAATTCAGACATGATTGGAAAATCGAATCTAATAATTTATTGTAATCTTATTTTTAAAACGTGAAAATAGTTTGACATTAATACATATAAGCAACTTTTGATTACTAAAAAAATACATCTGCGTCCGCGATTTAGTTGCCAAACATGTAAACAAATATGATTTTTTGGAAAAATAACTTTAATTTCTACAAAATAAAGTTCAGTTTATGCTACAACTTCAAATATTTTTGTAAATTTTTCAATAGTATTAGTCACTCTGAAATTAACTTAATTACCACTGAAATAAAGTTGATATTTGTTTAACTTAAAACATTTCATTGGAAACATAAATTTGAATAAACCTTACAAAAATAGTACTATAAACAAAATCAAACCCTATTACTTACCACTAAGGTATAAATTAGATTGCACATTCTTCTAAAAATAATTCTGTTCATGAATACATTGAGCTAAGTATTTAGTATTATCTGCTTTGTTATACAAAACGGAACCAGACAATATATCAGATAATAGTAATTTAATATAGATAAGAAGGGTAACATTAAAGTTATAAACAAACTTTTTGATTTTAAGTTCAAAATCCAATCATCTTTTATTCACAGAATACTTACCTTTTACTAAAGTTTCGTCGTCAGTGGTATTAGTGTGAGTTTTTATATCTATTTGATTGCGATAATGTAATCTTCAATCTGTAGTCTATACAAAAACAGACACTTTAATTTTATTTATTTGTATGTAACAAATAAATAAAATTAAAGTGTCTGTTTTTAATATCAAAGTAACAGCTTTATACTAAATGCATATGAAAGTACATACGCTACTCAACATCTTTTTAGATTTGGCTGTCTGTCTGTCTCTTTGTTCTGGGTAATCTCCTAAACGGTTGGACCGATTTTGACGGGACCTTCACTGGTAGATAGCTGATGTTATGTAGTAACATAATTATAGGATTTTTATCACGGTAGCATGTTCCCCTGCGATACTTTTCTAAGCTAGTTTTAAACTGAATAAATGCGCTGTCTGGTAACAATATCATCATCATCTGCCTAGGTTTTTCCCAACTATGTTGGGGTCGGCTTCCAGTCTAACCAGATGCAGTTGAATACCAGTATTTTACATGGAGCGACTGCCTATCTGACCTCCACAAACCAGTAACTTGGTTATACAATATCCCTTGGTTAGACTAGTTGTCAGACTTTCGCGTTTCTCATGACCCGTAACGACTGTCAAATATCCAAGACTGACAGGCGGGACCAACGGCTTAACGTGCTTTCTGAGGCACGGAGGGGGCTTGTTATGGCAATATGTTCACCCTTCCACGGACCAACCGCGGCAAGCGTAGCTTAACCTGTTCGATTGACCCGTACGGCTGTTATTACTTATCCAGAAACCCCTCTATCATGCCAAGTAATAAAAAGAAGGTAAAGTATAATGGTGTCGTGGTACGGGAACCCTCAATGCAAGAGTTCGACTCACGCGCACTTTGTCAGTTTTAACCCTTGCACCAAATGAAATAACGGAAACTTGGGAAGAAGTGTTAGGCAGAAGTGAACCTATAGTGCACACCCACATTTCGCCAGTTTATAATGGAGGGTGAGCCTACTGCCACCAACCGGGCACAAATCCAGGCTCTGGGCTGCTACTGCAAACTGCTAATTATTTAGAGGTATGAGGAACAGGGTGTAAAGTTCACTAATCCTTCATAGAAAAGGGAGGATCCTCCGGCCAAACGGGTGTTGTGTCTGGCGGGCAACTGCCCCACGATTGATGTTGGGAAGTTTATATATTATATGCTAATTGCGCGGTAAACTCTACTTGCGAAATGCAGAATTTGCGTGACGTCAGTATGGCGCGTTGTTCGCATGTGGCGTTGTAGATACCGCTACAATTATATGTGCTAATTGTAATTCTCTTCTTAATAGCATATTTTGTTTGTCATGGATTTCTGAAAAGTAATGCCAGATTCCTTTACGTATTACATTATTTAATTAAGTATGTTTAAGTTTGTCGTTTTTGTTTTATGTGGTGTACAATATAGATGTGTAATATTTATCTATTAAACACTTTGCCTAATAGATACATATTATTAGCCGTTACTGTCCCACTGCTGGGCACAGGCAATAACTTTTCTTAAAAATTATACTTTATTATACTTATTATTATTACATATTACCTACTTAATTAAAACTTTTTTAGTTAAGTTTTATTTTATTAATTCAACTCTTTTTCTAAACTAAAAGTAGCCTACCTAAGTTACCTATGTGCCAGGGTCCATAATTTTTTCTATTTTTTTTTTTCTTTTATTTACCACCTGTAATTGTACATTAAGGATTGCAATAAAATATTTGAGATTTGAAAGTGCCGTCAAAATTGGTCCAGCTATTTCGGAAATTTGTCGGATCAAACAGATGTAGACAGACAGAAAAGAATTAAAAATTGTTTTTTGTTAGAACAACCATACACACTTTGGTATGCATTTAGTAAAAATATGTTATTTTGATCTCACAAACAGAAATTTAATTTATTTGTATACTTAGATAAACATTAAAACTTCCCCAATCAAGTTCTTTCACAAAAAGCTTCACTGAAGAGATTACTTTTAATAGTACATAATATTTCAACACATTGACCTTTCCAACAATATCCCTTTTAAAGATTCACAAGGAATGGTAAACATCTTTGTACAGACGCCAGCACATCAAGCTACCCGAAACTGTCAAATTTTCCCAATCAACCCTGAAACTAATGCTTTAGCGATAAAGTTGAAAATCTATTAAAGAAATTTGACAGATTGTAGTAGCTTGATGTGCTGGCGTCTGTTCTAAAGCTGTTATCAGGGGTATATATATACAAGCTTGCAAGAACTGATAACATTTATCTTACTGAACTGTAGCTAAGTATTGTTTTATGAGAATTTATGAATGAATGATAACAATTGAGTTAGACCACAGGTTTTCAATGTAGGCTGATAACGCAACCTTGTGGGTGTTTGAGACTTTTAGGGGGGCAGTAGAAGACCAAGAACAAATTTGTATATCCTGTCTTATGACTATATATTATTACATGTTTACATACATGGTGACAATAGATGATTTGCGACAGAGTATGTAAAAAAAATTGGGGGACCCTAGAAAAAAAAAATCTCAAATTGGGCGGTGGGCAAAATAAGGTTGAGAACCTGTGTTACGTTTTTCTTTGTAACAATATCAATCTAGCAAGCCTTTTCCCAAAATGTTAGGGTCAGCTTCCAGTCTAATTGGACGCAGCCAAAATCAGAGGGGCAATTCTCGTAATTTTAATAACATTCACAGTCTGATCTGTCTCAATCTGTCAAAAATTCCTCTAATTTGCCTACATTTTGACAAGTTTTTGACATTTGTTTGTCACTGAGATGTATGTCACCACATTTAAAATTACGAGAATTGGTCTTCAGGTGTATACTGTATGTTCTATGAATATCTTGTTTATAATATTGGAGATGAATTAAAAACTACACTATTATTATAGGTACTACTTAGTTCATGAAAAAGAAGCAAATCATAAACAACCCTTTGTGAAAAGGTGTAAACCATTTATGTAAGTGAATCAATGTGTAGTTACAAAGTGAATTTGTTATATATGTCATCATATGTATTTGTGGTAATTTTAGACAGGAGAATAACATGTAGGCCAGTTAACCAAATAAATATTCTTTTATCCTTAATTCCTGTGCAGTTACATTGTGTCAGTTATTGTAACCTATTTATGTTTATTGAGGATGATATTTAGTTCTGCTACACAAAGCTAAGCTTTGTTTCCTAAATCATCTACACACATGTAATTTAAAAATTCATTTTGTTCATATCTTTTCTATTAGACCAGTAGGTACTATGTATGTATATAAATACCAACAACACTGACAGACAAGGAATGATTCATGATCCAGAAATATCATAAACCTACCTAATATTATTTAAATAAGATAACTTAAGAAATTTACATTCTTAGTAAAACTTTGGTAATGTTACACTTCGATCATTATAGACGCAAAAATTGTGTAAGCCTATCAGCTTAGACCAAAATGCAGCTTGACTAATGTATTTGGTCCCAAATCAAATATAAATACATTTGATCTGTGTAAACATCATTTACAGGTTAACCAACAGGAATACGTTCATTGCGATGTTAAATAGCATCCGCTGACCGCAAATTTTGAGGAAACACATTAATCGAAAAAAATGCGCGTACAGGGACAAAAAATATTAGCCTGTTCCATGTTTCTATGGGCTAAACCGTAGTTGTTCACGTTAGATATTAAGATTCTTAAGCTCTTACGCTGAAAACAATCTAAAATTGTTTAGTACTCACCTAAAATTGGATACCATAGTCCCATACACAGAAAATATAGGACAAGTGCCGCGGGATACTTCCCGACGGTGCTACCCATTGTCATGGCGGAAGCACCTCGATTTTACATACAATACGCGCAATATCGCGACATTAAAGTCATCGCACGATTATTAAACCATTTTCTATTCACTTATACAACAATAGCACTGATTCTTTCTATAATTATCACGCAAAACTACAAAGCGGCTGACACCCAAAGCCGAACAAACAATCTCACTGCGAGTATTGCCAGTTATTATTTACTTCAATTCATTTTCTTTCCTGTACGAATCCATCATACAACCAGTGTCGTTTTTTTTAGTTTGCATTAAAATTAGGGTAATTTGAATTTTAATACAACAAAGCTGGAGCTACGAACAATAAGAATCCATTAACATATAAATAATATTGTTGCTTCTGATGGTTTTTCAGAAACAAACTTATTACTTACTTACTTTGTAAGTATAGTAAATTGTAAGTACAATTAACTAATATGCACTAATAATTTTTTGAAACGGATTTATCCATAAAATAAAGTTGAAGCAGTATCATAATGCAATGAATTATTTAAATTATTATTGAGAATTTTATTATGCTGGCGACACTAAGAGCTAAACTTTTGATTGTCTATCATTTAAACGCTATGCCATAGATATATATTGTTTTTCCTTCGCACTACTCGGGCAGGCTAAGGTCTTGGACCATACCGCCTCGTCTTCAGTGCTTATTGTCCTTCTAGACCAAAAGTAAGGCCAAAGCCTCGTCTTCAGTTAGATCCTTCTTGTTCAAAAGTAAGTAAGGCCAAAGTCTCGTCTTCAATTAGCTATGCCTTAAATAGACGAAAATAAGACGTACTTTTTTTTCAGAAAGGGTGAACAGAGGTTGCAGAGGATAAGAGGACTGCAGGCAGAGAACACAAGTATAACAAGACTATAATAGATGGTGGATATCATAGGAGTATTTTATTGTATATCGGGTTAGTGTCCGCAACTCCACGCCCACCCACGTTCAAATATACCCGCTGAATACATTCACAACTGGAACCGTACCTGCAGTGCGATTCTGTAACCATCTCACCGTGAAAACTTAGGTGAAGTGAGCGTGGAGTGAGCTGTCATTCCAACTAATGCTAGGGATTGACACTATTGACAGCTCACTCTAAGCTCACTTCACCTAACTTTTCACGGTGAGATTTATACAGAATCCAGTTCCAGTTCTAAGAATAATGAAAATAGGAAAATTGCAAAAAATATTAATTTGCTTTTATATGCGTACAATTCTTATTTGGATTGGTTGGAGCGGTGTTATTTATAAGAGGTATTTTGCAGAAATCATAATAAGTGTAAGGTATTATGTATGTAGTGATGTATGAACCTTAGGTGAAGGCGGTATCTTATAGTACTCTTTGGGTGAAGGGCTTTAGGAGCTCTGGGCGTAAAAAGATTCAGCGTCCCTTTTTAATCGACTTTAAAAAAGTAGGGCGTAATGTATTCGAAGGGTTTATATTTAATACAAGCTGTGTGCCCGATGGGGCTTCTCGTCGGCAAAATGACGGTATTGCATACAAACTTGCAAAAAAATTCGAGCTCGTTTCACTTGCTCCTGCATCATAGTTTCTCTAATTTCTTTTGCTTTTCTGCGTAAGTAGACACATTAGTAACTCCTATTTCTATTTTAAATTAAGTATCCAAAGAAATCTAGCCGCTCCGATGCACGGTGCTAAAATTCTTCGAGCTCGCTCAGCTTTCACCTGCTCCATACATTCGGCAAACAGCAGTTTCTTGATCACGATTTCAGTAACAGTTGTTTATAATATTATGAGTACCTACAATAACACGTTTGCAGGTAAGTTAAACAAAAAATATGGCTGTGTAAGTACACACATCAACACAATCTAGGGATATTTTAGCTATTCATGTATTGAAATTGAAAAGAAACTACTTAGAAAATCTTCTAATATAATAATATATATATATAGAGAGAGAGTTTTTTTATTTGCTTAAACATGTGTGTGTATGTACAGACGCCAGCAGGTGAAGCTACCCGAAACTGTCAAATTTTCCCAATCAACCCTGAACCATAATGCTTTAGCGATAAAGTTGAAAGCCTATCAAAGAAATCTGACAGATTGTAGTAGCTTGATGTGCTGGCGTCTGTACATACATAAAAAGTGCATACAAGATGATAAAGTAAATTAAGTGCAAACATGTTTGTCACTATGTGACGTGCAAAATAATAGTTTTTTTTTTTTATCTAATTTTATTTAGGGGCTTTTATCTAAGATATGTCAGCCCCATCGTACCCTTTTACATTAATTGGCTTTCTTAAACATTGGCGCCGATTCCCTTGTTCACAAACTAAACTAAATTTAAGTTCAATGCATCTTTTTCTTTCTATTTAATTTAGAAAAGGACAGAAGATAAATATTAGTTTAGTCCTGTCAAACTAGTCAGCGCCTGACGTAAATTGACGTATTTTTAGCAGCCATTTATTATTATTATTATTTATTTATTCTCACACTGGAACGCCATACGGCAATTACACCAATGGACTGGTTATCAGACTTTCGGGCTTCTGACTACCCGTAACGACTGTTTGACTGCCATGTTTTTAATCACGTCTAATCTGTCTATGGAGTATCTTAATTTGACAGGAGTAAACTCATATTTTATCTTCTGTCCTTTTCTTAATGAAATAGAAAGAAAAAGATGCACAGAACTTAAATTTAGTTTAGTTTGTGAACAAGGGAATCAGGGCCAGTATTAGCTTATAGTATTTTTAATAGTTGATGACTTAGAGTTATTCGTGGAGGACCATAATTAAATGGCATAACTTTTTATAATCTCCGAAGATGGTATACAGATAAGATGGATTGGATTATGCCTACCACCATAGTATAAAGAGAGGAAGTAGGCTATCTCCGGCACATTCCGCGACATAATTGCCTACTGTCTTAGGGTTGTCACTTTTTGTTAAATTTTAATTCAGTGCCAATAAATGGGCAAGGGTCGGGATGTTGTATTTTTTACTTGTATTGTCTGGGTACCTAAACGATGACGAAACATTCCACGATGAAAGAAAGAGCGACGGGCCAGCAGACGGGCGGCGCGGGGCGGTGATGAACACGAGTAAACGGTAGGTTACTGATAGTACTGTCACCAATTCATTAGTTTAAAGCCCGGCCCTTGCCAAAGATAACACATATCTCTGTATAACTAATTCAGTGATCATTAGTCAATAAAGTTCAACAATGGTTTTCCTAACAAACACAGAAATTTATTCAAGATTCATAGCAGTATTATTGCTGATAGAAAACTAATACAACAAAAAATAAGTAAGTAGGTAGGTATCTCATCATCAAGTAAAAATGATATGCTAGAAAAAGTGACTTTCTTACCTTTCCTGTTCAATAGGTAATTTGAACAGAGACAATTCTGGAATCGATGAATTATTAAGACACCCAAACACACAGCAATACGTTCTCCTGCGATTATCACACATTTTTCATTCATTTAGCGGTGCCGAAAAGCCGTGACGCGCGAACCTCGTGCGATGTTAGCCCCGTCTGGCGCGCTGCGAAACCCGCCGAGATTTGTGTAAGTGTGCGTGCGGCGACGCATAGATACTTTGGCGCACACATACAAGCCGCGCGCGGTGCGTTTCTATGAAGATAACGTACTTCCTCTCTTTATACTATGCTACCACAGACTAACTTAGTCTTAGATACCTACATCCAAATTATTTATTTTAAAATCCTTCACGAACAGCTCGCGTTCTACTCCGTTTCGAGCACACTCCATCAGCAAATGTTGCACGTCCTCGATTTGATTGCAAACTGTGCAATTAGGAGAATCGGCCTTTTTCATAAGAAATGCAAACTTCGCAGATGGATAGTGCCCAGAACGGAGTCTTAATATCAATTTAACATAATTTCTCATAATTTCTATCTAATTTAGTATCCTCGAACCAGGGAACATGAGATGGCTGACCTTGAATGCTTTTGTACCAAATTCCTTTATCCAGAGACATTTTGAAAAAATGTTGCTTCCAAGAGTAAAAGCATTTAGATTTAAATTTAGTTGTATATTCCCAATAATCTGGTTTATAATTAACTAAACAACCGTCCACTACCGCTGATTTGGATGTACGGTCAGCCTCCTCGTTACCGCTTAGTCCAATATGTGCTGGAACCCATTGCAATCTACATTCTATATTATTGTTTATAAGTATAGTTATAAGTTTTAAAATATCATACGCTATCGATGTATGTACCTCTGCTATAGCCAGAGGCCCATCGAGCGATATGCTGGAGTGCACTTTTGCTATCTGAAAAAATTACTACTTTATTTAAACTATGATTCAAGACATAATTTACTGCTTTGTAAATTGCTATGAGCTCCAGTGACATAATTGATATATCACAACCAATTTTATATCCAAACCTGTTCCCTAAATTCTGGTCAAATAACCCTGCTCCCTGTCCCCGTGCAAATAATAGATTTATACAATTAAATAAAAAAATAGCAAAATATTAAAAGGAGATGGCTAAATTGAAGTATGGACGAATTTTCAGCAATGTATAGAGATGGTACCTAGCAATATGTAATGCTGAATAGCTGATTATTAGTATTTCATATAAAAAAAGTTTCAGGAACTTTTTATATGTTTATAATCCTGAAAATGAAATCGTGTAACTCCTACGTCAATAGGCATAAAAAACTGCAAATAAATTACATTGCCATGAACTTTTGCCTAGGCGTTACCCAAACAACATTAGATTTTTGTCCAAAACCAAATCCCTATAGTAAATGTACTCGAGATGGGTTCTGGACGCTGAATGGGGCGCTGAACGCGCGCAAGAAAACACTCAGGCGGTAAGACTTTTCTGACTTGATTTACATTGGTCAATACAACCTACACGAATGTTTAGCTAAGCCTTCCGGAATTGACAACCCCATCAAAATCTGTTTGTTGATACATCCGTACAGATAGACTGACAGACGAACGCGCCAGGGGGACTTAGTTTAATTATTATGTGGTGATTGTTCAATCCTGCCTAAACTAGATAACAAATACACTGAGTAACCAAGGACATATAAGGTATTGAAATAAAACAACAAAAATTCGATTTATTTATTTATTCGGTGAATCTTATAAGAACATTATCTAAATAAGAAGCCGGAGCTGATAATGTGTTCTGGTGTCTCGCCCACCCCAGATACCAGATCACTGTCATGATATGACAGCAACAGCCCAGAGTTCTGTTCCCCACTATACAGCTGCAGTAATATGACAGTATGTCGTCTAAAGCATTATTTGTGGATTGGCTTTCATATAAAATATACACATAGTATATTCTTTGGCTCATATGCCTTGATTTTATTCGGCCTCTTAAAAGTTGAGGTCTTGATCCCCCTAAACGAATTACTCTTTCAAGATCCGGGCACACTTCGATATTATAAGTACCATTTGCTCTAATATGTTCTCCTACCATTTGCTCTGTTGCTGTTGTGTTTGTTCCTTGTGCTTTTTCATTTTGGAGCAAACGGCAGAGCGTTCAAACGATGTCTAACACCTGACGTTTGTTTTGTCATAGAAATGGGATTGAACGTCAAGTGTAACAGAATCAATAAAATAATTGATAGGGTTGAAAGATAAAAATATAATTAGCTTTTGTCGACCACTCTTCAGTTAATATTTTTCCACGCAAAATAGGTAGTAAGACTAAACGAAGAAGCTCATTCCGAAGCTTTCAGTTATTTTTATTTGATTTTGATACGAAAAGAGTGAAATTGAATAGAGTCCATTGTCACTTTAAAAACAACTCCATTTTTCGAATCAAATCCCTGTGAAAACACAATAACAAGCAACTAAACAGGACACCGAACGGAACGCCATTGATTCCCGCCAAAAACTCTCGATTGCCACTTCTTATTTTCAGAAAATAAATCGTTTTGATACGTTATCAAAAATCGATATAAGTACAGTTTCGATTTGACATTCTGGAAAATCGATATGACCCCTCACTAGTTTGCAGTATTGTATTATATCCCCTTGAAGTTGTCATGTCAATCAAAAAAGCAACTAAGATACTTTTTTTATGTTTAACTGTTTACGAAAGTTCTAGGAAATTATTGAACGCTTGATAATTCATGAATGAATATTTAAATATTTCGAGTTAAGGTGAGGTTACTATTCATGCTTGGGGCAGTCATTTAGCCATGTCTTTTGTCATACTTATTATTATTGGGTTATTAAAATTTATTATATAGGTAAGTAGTGAACCAATACGAATCCCACTTCTGATGTCGGAGATGGTATGTCTGTCTCTCGTTAGCATCAGGCATATTTTAATTACTGTGGGCGTACTATGGGTAGTGTTGGTTATCACAATAGAAAAACGGTTTGCACTTCAAATCAGATTCTAATTTTCGAACAAGTTAAAGTTAACAAGTTTTTACAACAACACTATCGAATCACGCACTGTAGGTACACATTTAACGATACGGAACGCTGACAGTTTCTGAGCACATGTTGTTCGTACGATGTCCAATGTTTCGATCATCTCGAGAGCTCTGCTCACACCGTTCTTGTAGTCGCTCTCGTCCCACCACGAACTCAGGCTAGACTCTGTCCAGCGCCACGAGATGGCGCTGGCGTTCCGAATAGTCAAACGAATGACTCCGACATGTAAATAATGAAACAGGAAATAAGTAATAGTAAATCATTTATTTCAGATTCATCCTACGATTACATACATATTTTGTTAGAATGTGTGTAAATAGAATGTTTAAGCTACGGTTCCCGCGGTCGGTTCGTGGATGGCCTTCCATTACACATCAAGACCCTCGGTAAGCACGAGCTGTTGGTCCCGGATGTTATTCGTAGATCTTTGACATTCGTTACGGGTAGTCAGAAGCCCAAAAAGTCTGACAAGCAGTCTTACCAAACGCCGAAGGCATAAATATAGGTACTTAGTAATCCGCATCCGCGCTTCCTTTCCGAGGCGGCCACCGTCGTGTGAAGATCTGTGTTAGCGAACTTATCGGGCGCGGCATTATAAGACTGGAGGACGCCGCGAACCGAAGTTGGGCAACCCTGGTGTTGCTGGAGAACACGATGTCGGCGTGTGGCATCTGCACTCCTGTTTCTTTAACGGCTTGTCAAAGCGTGGTGTCAGCTCTTATCAGGGCTGTTTGCTTCCGTGTTTCTTTATCAGATGTCTAAAACGTGATAGTGCGCTATGATGAATGTTGTGGCTACACCCAGTAACTAGGATATGGAGGTCAGATAGTCAGTCACTCCAAGTAAAATACTGGTATTCAGCTGCATCCGGTTAGACCGGAAAACGACCCCAACATATTTGGGAAAAGGCTATTTTTCTTTGTAAAATATAAAGTAGATAAATGGGTTTTGGAGGGTTGGTTTGAAAATTATTTCATTCATTTTACTGTTTTTTTCCAGTCGTTTCATGTAAAATACTGGTATTCAACTGCATCCGGTTAGACTGGGGGCCGAACCCAATGTAGTGGGAAAAGGCTAGGCAGATGGTGATGATGTTTCTTTTTAGTAGAAATAGTAGTAAATAAAAAAAATAATACGGCAACATTAATTGTTTATTGACATGACGAATGACAGACGGCGGGGTCTTGTTCGATGGCAGTTCGATTGGTACAATTTAGACGAATTAAATGACTCGTTAAAGAGATTATTTCCGCTCTTATCCGATAACGAAGTGAAAATGTGTTTTATAAATACTGTTTAAGCTGTTTACGCACGCTTCTTACGTGCGTATTGTGTTATTAAGATGTATATTCATTACACCATAGGAGCCATTTTTATTGTATTTATTTTGTGCGTTCATTGTGATAATGTAGCCAACGACAACGAAATCAAGGAGATTTACGGTGAGTTAGCTGGTTTATTTATTGTTTTGTAGTTTTAGATGGGAGTTATTGTGCATTTTGGTTGTTTTGTCGTATCACGCCTATGTGTGGACAGGTCGCCCACGAAGTGTTCGCGAGGTACAAACCGCAGGCTTCTTCAAGGCGTATCGCCGAATTTGCCGTAATTTCCACCGTCTCTGTTTATAATTACTGTGTAAACTTCCTGTTTGGAAGTCAGTTCAGTTGTTCCCACTTGTGGGCAACCCACATGGACATTGTTATCATACTGGATGCTATTTTGCTGTTAGCTAATTGCTTTGATACAATACATTTATTTAAAATATTACAGAATCTATGTAGACAGTAGAATGAAAAACATTAATCATCTATTTCAGAAAATGTATTTTTATGTGAAGTATAAATTCTTATTAGAATAAGCTATACTTACTGCTACAATTTTAGTACCATCAATCTGAAGTAAATATTATTATTGCAACATGTGAGGCACAAAGGCAACTTTGCTTTGTTCATAAACATCAAACTGATTTTTAAATGATATTACATACCACTACCATGCAGGAAGCTTGCTTAGACATGTGTCTATCAAACTCAAAGCATTTATTTCAATGAAACCATTTACAGACAATTTTTATTTGTCAAAGAGTCTGTCAGTTAAAAAGTTGAAGCTAGTTACCCATTCTAAAATGTAGAATGCTATGGAGATCTCATCTGCTGCCAGCACCTATTTGTATTATGAAAAACATGTGACCATTAATTTGTCCAATAAATTCAAATTCAAAATATCTTTATTGTGGGCATATTTATTTATTAGGTTAGCCAACAATTGTTTACACATAAAAGAATACATTACAATTGACAAAAATACATTAAAAGTGTAACAATCACTTAGAGGCCAACACCGCATGTATAGTAAACGGCTTAAATTACAAAATTAATTATTTCTATTATTTTAACACAGATTTATGCTAGTTTCATCTTAATATAAGGTTAGGTATAACATTCGAATAATAATAAAAATAACATAATTATAATATGAAAATACAAAACAAACCCAGGAAGTTTATCCGGTAGAAATACTTCTGTTTAAAAATTAATGATCATTATAAAATCACACATTACCAACTCTTTAATCAATCAACTAATTAATTGTTGGTTTAAATAATTAACAAACCCATAATTTCTTGGCAGTTATTACTTTATCACCACACACCAATTACCACACCACACCAATTTATTGTTGACAGGTTTTTCCTTGTTTAAAATATCGGCCTCTTTTTTTATTAGTATTGTTCCGCTAGCTGCAATGAGTAACTATTTAGATTAAGTGAACGAGTTCATTTTTTAGATTATATTTGGACGGATTGGAGATAATATTTCGTAACTATCTGTTGTCCTTATGATTCCTTTTCTGATTTTTTGAAAAATAAACAATTTCTCTAAGAATTTTCTACAATCTTTAATCAACATCAAATGTCATTCTCCTGCCCTTATCCCAATTTATTTGGGGTCGACGCGACTTGTCTTTTTCTTCAATACTTCTCTATTTATAAGTCGTCATTATCGGTAGTCACCCCCCTTCCAGCCACACCATCTTTCACACACTTCATCCATCGCTTCTAAAGTTTGCCTCTACACTTATAAATGATTTTATTTCTGTAAGTAGGTTTGTACAAACACATATACGCCAATCATATTTTTTTTAAACTAGATGAGTTCGGCATTTCCTATTAATTTATTTAATTAAACTTTTTGCACAAAAAGGTACAAAGGCGGACTTAATGCCTTAGACATTCTCTACCAGTCAACTAAGGGTGGTGAAGAGATTAGATGACAGGTGCTTTGGTTGATAGGGACAATAATAAAAAAAAACTCTTAAAACTAGGTATAGAAATACATAAATAGGTTATATACACATACATACCATTACTATAATATATAGGTATAATATATAAAATCAAGGAAGAGATGTGTTGAGATGACTCTATGCTATATTTTTAAATTTGTTTTGAATATAACTGCAATTTCCGCTTAAATGCATACCAACTGGTGGCCGTCCTGATCTCTAGAGGAAGCACATTCCAAAAAAGAATGGACTGAATATGAAAAGAAGAATGAACAAAGTCCTATCTGACTACTCTGAGAAGAAAGGCCGAAACAAACTTAGAGGTCAGTCTCGTTTAAAGTTCAGACATAATCTTGGTCAGTTCCATGTTAAGACCATATAGATTGGTGTTTGAAATGGTCTTTTGAGGAAAGAACCACACAGATTGAGTGGACCTGTCCAGTCAGTGCACGCATTTGTCAAAAATCGTGCAGCTCAACTCTTTTTATAGCCATCTACATTCATACTTAAAACTGCTACAATCTTTACTAATATACAAAACTTTATCAATAAGTAAATATTTATTTACCAACTCATAACCAAACAGTTATAATGTCCGCTTACCACTTTAAGTCCAGTTAACTTGTCAAGTATACATGAGTCATCTAATTGTTAAGAGCTTGCTGCTCTTACTGTGTGGGTTATTGATATAACATCCAAGTTATTATAGTTTTTCATCCTTTTGAGATGGGTTTTAAGTATTCTGTTTTTGAGTAAGATTTTTGTAACTTTAGGCAACGTGTAATTTTTTTTGTTAGCTTATGTTGTGTCATTGTGTACCTCTGCTGGGCTAAGAAAGGCCTTTCGTCTTCCGCTACTCTTATAGCCATCAACATTCATAGGTACTCAAAACTTTCCTCACGACAGGATGATGATAGTCTAAAAGACCAATATCGGTGTCTTTGAATCTTAGTACTGTGATGCTAACTAACTAACGTAATGCTATGCTTCTAACGACAGGTATAAGGATAATAATGTAATGATTAATTGTTATTCTGACCTGTTAAAAAAACAGGACATTCCTTAAACAGGACGCTCATATCATGTTTTGTTTATTACGTGGTATTCATTCCCAGTAATAATATGTTTTATAGTTACTGGGAATTGGCACATTAAACTCAAGGAAAATTGAATAAAAATTTGGGATCCTTCTCTCCTTAAAAATATTTTTACATACCTACTAGAATTATTAATACTGTTCCACTGCTAGCAAGGCCCTCGTCCAAATTTATTCATCCAGGTACTTTTTTTTTTCTGCGCAACCTCTAACCTCCACGCTGCACGTCAAAGTCAACTCGTTACTTCTTTCAAGGCCGACCTCAGCGACGCCGTGCATCTTCAGGCACCCTTTATAAATCATGTTTATTTTGTTAATTCTTCTTTTCGTGTCGATGGTACTTTTCTTCGATAGTTTATATTGTTTGAACCCAACGTAGCCACGTTGATAGCGGTATCAGTGGGTTTCATTAAGTCATCCAAGGTGCAGTGAACGGGCACTTAGGTACAGGTGGACCAGGTGGACAGGTGGGTATGTTCTGATTAGAGGCACCACACTCGCTCTGGGTATTGGATGGGTCAGTAATCCCCCATTTCGACAAGTTGTGTCTGCAGCGCCCTACTTGGGCACGTAATCGATTGAGAGCTTTCCATATAGGCCACTGCAGATCACGGCCAAGAGGCAAATGTTCCTGGGGTTTAACGAAGCGAAGGTGGTTTTGTTAATTGATTTTAGCAAACACTCTTTCGAAATGTTTAACAAATCTAGATAAGCTCGATGTTTCCCATGCGACTACTTACTCTGAAACACCGAAACAAACTCAGAGGTCAGTCTCTTTCAAAGTCCAGACATTATCTTGGTAAGGGCGATCATATTCTACGGCTGATGATGAAGTCACCCTGGCAGCCTTTTTCCCTACGTCAATTACCCCATTTTGGAGCGCACCGTGATGTTCCGCAATCTCTCTGTTTACACCCAGAAAGCCATGGCTGTATTTAGATGTCTATCTATGCAAATTAAACTAGATCGTATCTGACTTCGTTTGGTATTACGAACTTCAACCCCCAATAGATCCACCAGGGGTTCAAGGACATCCAATGGCTTATACTGTGCATTGTCTGTTACTCACCTCATGTAACACTACTTAATGGTACCTCCAGCGCACCCTAGGTCGTCAGTCACTCTATCAGATTGATGACTGGCTTAGTTCACGCCAACATGAGAGTGGTAACGGCCTCGACTTACGAGTTGTAGGTCGCTCTCAAAACGGTGAAGGAAACCAGCATATCCCAGAACCAAAATTCGAAGACATGTGACATCTACCAATCTATCTGCCCTAGTGGTGGATGACAGCCGACTCCCTCTCACCGAGAGGAGGCTTGTGTCCCAGCCGTGAGAACGTTAGAGGCTGATTATGTAACACGAGAGAAGAATATTCAGAATACTTGGTAGCAGTTCGATTCTTGGATTCGGTCATGCATAGCTCTGCATGCATGACCGAATCCGAGAATCGAACTCACATACCTTTGCATAGGAGGCAAAAAGTCCTCTAAAAGTCCCAATTGCGCCAATTAAGTTGTCAGCTTTACATTGTAACTTTTTATCAGTCCCGGCGGACGCGAAACGAGGGGATAATCTCGTTACAGCGATTGTTGTCACAAAGGGAACAGTTATTTACTCTATAATTATGCATTGTTTAACAAAACTTGACGCGATTTAGGTAAATAGGACCATATAGAACCGCTCGCAAGTTCCATTCAAATTCCAATGGAGAGATTCATAGACAAGACTCCGCCTTGGAGTGTAAATGTGGTGCTGGTCCACAAACGATGGGTATTCTTGCGTATTCTGTCAGCTGCACGTTACAGGAAATGATGGACGCTAGTGATGGCGCCGTACTCGAATTCTTGGCCGACTCCATTTAGATTGCCATCGACACGCTAAGAAGTAGACGTTTCAATATTGAATTTTCCCGCGTTTTGAGTCTACGGTGATGATGAAAAACTTAGAAAAAAAGTTACAATTGATAAAAAAGTACGTTATATTATTAGTACTAGCTTTTGTCTTCGACTTCGTCCGCGTGAAATTTCTTGTTCCCGGATCCACCACGTCGCATCGCCTAACCCGCGCGTTTTAGTGCGTTTTCGTTTAGCGTTCTTTCTGACGTTTTTTTCGTTTTGCTCGGCTCCTAAAGGTCCTAGCGTGACCTTACATTGACCTAGCGTAGCCTTCCTCAAGAATTGGGCTATCAAATGCAAAAAGATTTTCCGACTGATAGTTCCAGAGATTGGCGCGTTAAAACAAACAAACTCTTCAGTTTTATTATTAGTATAGATTAGTACTTAGCTGCTAATTATTTAATGCTTACAATACAACAAAAATTATAAGCACACATAAGGATGTTCTTTTCTGAATAGAGAACACCCATGGGACATTGATGACCATCGGAGAAGCGATGAAGCGAGTGCCTATAAGAACAATTGAAATGCAACTGTAGCTAGATTTACATACGGTTGGAATTAATCTATGTTTGAATAAAGAATTTGAGATAATTTGAAAATTATTAAACAACAAACTCAATGTCATACTTAACAAAGTTCAAATTCCATTGCAACCAAAAACTTATTAGGACCTTTTTGTTACAAATGGTCACTCAAAAATCGACTTAGAAATAGAATACATTGTACTAAAGTAGATAACTGATTAAGTGGAAGATTATGAACACTGCTATAGAATCTAGGTTCTGTGTCGTCTTTTAAAGTCTAAACAACCACGGAAAAATGGCCAATTCTGCCATGGCGCATGGGAACCAAACCACACGTTTCGGGCAGTGGTCAATGCAATTTTACTACTAGTAAAATAATATATCGATACCGTTTCGAAAACCGCAAATCAATGCACCCGTAAATTCACCATAGTGTTGATGCATCAATAATTCTATTGTTTGAGATACCATTGCAGCAATTTGAATAAACAAATATAGCAAAAACCACAATCCGTCATAATCTCTATGGTTTGTTATGATTCCCGCCATTTACAGCGCGGTTTTCAATTAAAAATACACAATAGAGAGAGATTTTAGAGTTTCAATAGCGATTGAATGGCTGTTATTAAAAACCCTTTGTTTAAATCTCTATACAAATAAATAAATTGAAGTGTCTGTTTGGAATGTCAAAATAACAGCTTTATACTAAAGGCATACCTATGAAAGTATATACGGTATTTATAATAAAAAAAACAATTTAAAAAATGTTTGTCTGTCGTTTCGTTTGTCGGCTAATGTCCGAAACGGCTGGACTGAATTTGACGGGACTTTTATTGGCAGATAGCTGATGTTATAAGGAGTAACTTAGGCTAGGTACTTTTATTTTAGAAAAATAATTAGTAAAGAAGATACATTATTGTTTTTCGACATCCACGCGAACGAAATCGCGGGCACAGCCAGTTGTATTTCAAATTGGACTGTAGTGGTAGATTTTTTGTGAATCAGTTTGCTGCATTCTGCGAGTTCAAATTACCAATTGTTCAAGATGAATACGGATAATAACGGATTCACATTTTTTTCGTCCAGCTATTCTCGTCTTTATGGTCTGTCTATCATAGATTCTCCGCAAGTTAAAAAAAAAGTGTCCCCTCCCCTTTCCCCATTCCAAATAACACGTGTCAAAAATAATAATTAAATACATTTCAACCGTATATAGTAGTTACGTATACATACTATGGTCCATCGACGGTGCATGATTCCCGTATACCAGTGACTCACCGGCTAATGGATTTGACCTTACTCTGTGGCTCCATGCTAAGGGGCCGGTGCAACTGGCAGCGAGTAACTATCGGACAGCAAAATTCTCTTTTTGAAATTATGTTGTTTATGGTTTTTGAAGCCCCGCCGTTTACATTGCTGGTTGCTTACTTGCGCGTCAATGACGCTACGAAATTTTATTTTCATAATTAATATTCATAGTTTTGTTTGTGATTATGGAAGCGTTGTTTACATTGCTGATGTACTTAATGCTATCTTGTCTTCACGGAAGTCAAGTAAAGTATTTGCCAGTATTTTGAAAGAAAGAAAACGTATTTATTGAGGAATAGATATTACAAACTTGCACAGGAATAGATATTACAAACTAAACACAAAATACTGCTGTTTTGCAATTAAACATCTCATCTCTCTCTCTTTACATACCGAGACCCCTCCGTGCCTCGGAAAGCACGTTAAGCCGTTGGTCCCGGCTGTCATTCGTGGATCTTTGACTGTCGTTACGGGTAGTCAGAAGCCCGAAAGTCTGACAACCAGTCCATTGGTGTAATTGCCGTATGGCGTTCCAGTGTGAGAATAAATAAATAAATAAAAGTTGTACCTATATAATAAATAAATAAATTAAATATGTACACTTTTTCCTTATATCCTTTTGCGCTTAGTGTCAATTCTTATATGATGACTAACGCCACCTTAGAGCGTATAGTCCGTCCAATTTCTAGCTAAAACCTGTCCAGTTTTAGCTCAGGTATTGTTTTCGTAATGGCGCTGTTGGAAATAATAGCCCATGTCCATCCACGATCTGCGTTAGTAGTTCGTGTTGTGTTGGAGTTTACATTTTCTCTTACTTTGTCCTTTATTTTTATGTTACCAGCACTAGTACGATAGTGTTCGAAAACTGAGGGGCAATTCTCGAAATTTTAAGAATGTCCACAGTCTGATCTCAGTCTCAATCTGTCAAAAATACCTCTAATTTCTCCACATTTCGACAAGTTTTTGACGTTTGTTTGTCGCCGAGACGAGACTACGACTAGATTTTGAACGTTTTAAATTACGAGAATTGGCCTTCTGGTCTTAGTTTCCGAACTTTAAATCGTAGTCTAAACGAAGCTTTAGAAACGATTTTGAGGGACATCGAACTATGTTCGCGATTAGTTTTTTTTTGTGCATTTTGTTAGGTATTTTTCGTGGTTGGGTTTTGTTACTAGACTTTTTACTGTCTTTAGGCCATGGTAAGATTTTTTCTGCATCCTATGCTTTTATCGGAAGACCCAAGATTAGCCAAAATCCATAGACTATAAACTTTGCTCCTTCCATTCATCCAAGACCTTCAAAGTCGTGAACAAAAACAGCGCTGCGACACCATGCGTCGTTGCTCCATTATGTCGAAGCATGGTTTTAAGTACCCACTGCTACAAATCAAGCTATACATAAAAAGGATCCAGTATAAGCTGACTTCTAAATGTACGATAAACCTATACAATGTGAGGTTAGCTTAAACTGGAAATTTCTCATCGTGTGTGTACAGAAGCCAGCAGGTCAAGCTACCCGAAATTGTCAAATTTTCCCAATCAACCTTGAACTTTATTCTTTACCGATAAAGTTGAAAATTTGACAGATTGTTGTAGCTTGATGTGCTGGCGTCTGTACCTTATAAACAATATAAATATAGCATGTATGATTACTCATACGTTAGATTAACATCACCATTGGCCCTCATATATTATAAGTTTTTGGTTCACATTATTATTTCGCTCACGGTTTGCCCTCAAGAGGTATCTACACAGTGACATTGTGTTCCACTAATCGTTTCTAGTATTAACCGACTTCACTAATTGACTTTAAAACGTAACTCTTTAGTTTGTTTTAACTAACGACCCACATCCGGGGTGCTTCGGATTTGGCGACTTGTCAAAACATCGAGATGGCTTTATTATTACGCAAGTTTAATATTAGCATTTTGCAGTGTATGTGTATGGTCTCTGCCTAAACCTTCATCAATACAGGCGTGATAATTTATGTTATGTTATTTATATTATTTTACTAGCTTCTGCCCGCGGTTTCGCCCGCGTGGATGTCGGAAATTATCCCACGGGAACGTGCCAACAGGATAAAATGTACTCATGTGCTTCCCCAGAATGCCATCCATCTCGCGGGCCCTTTGTGGCTAATTACAATAGAAAACCAATTGTGTCTCATTAGTGGTGATTAAGAGGGTACCTATATGATACCTTTACCTAAGTACCAACCTAATTAAAAAAAAAAAAACTCAATAATAGAAAATTAAATACCTACCTACCTAAATAAACCTATTTCTGATGATAACTAATCTAAACTCAATAAATAAGAAAAATCCCTAAAAACTAATATCTATACGAATGACTAATCCTACCTAACAGTATTATAAAATAACCTACGGTCACTACGTACACTATCAAATATACTACCTATACTTTAAAATTAAAATCTATACCTACCTACGACTTATATAAAAATAAACTAAAAGGAATAAAAATGAACTCCATTGCGGGTGACTTAACCTACGACAAACTTATTATTTGCGGTTGGTGCAGTAATCGAGTCTAGGGATCGAACCGCAAAATTAAGTTTGTTTTTTATTGTATATACTTTTCCGGGATAAAAAGTACGCAGTGTGGTGCCCAGGATATTAAAGAATAATTATACCAAGTTTCAACGTAATCGAACCGGTAGTTTTTGCGTGATGCCTGAACAAACAGACAGACAGACAGACAGACAGACAGACAGACAGACAGACAGACAGACAGACAGACAGACAGACAGACAGACAGACAGACAGACAGACAGACAGACCGACAGACAGACAGACAAAAATTTTTTTAATCACATTTTTGGGTTCGGTGTCGGTCTAGTAACACCCCGTGCCATTTATTTTTTTGATATTTTCAATGTACAGAATTTTCACTTCTACAGATTTATTATAAGTATAGAATAGATTAGTATTATAAGTACAATCTGTCAAATTTCTTTACTAGATTTTCAACTTTATCACAAAAGTATAAGGTTCAAAGTTGATTGGGAAAATTTTACGGTTTCGGGTAGCTTGATGTGCTGGCGTCTGTACACTTAAACCTTCCGGATTAAATTATCTAAATTATGATGTAAACAGCATCACAATTCGTTGCGTAGTTTAGATTAACAACGCGGTCACACAGACACGAAAAGCGACTTTATAATAACAACAACAACAACATGGCGTGTATTTCCTCATTCTTTTGTTTTTATTTTGGTTTTTATTTGTATAAGTTTACATTATCTTGAAAAGGCTGAATAACTTAATAATCAATTTATAACCTGGGTAAGGGCGGAGCATCCTAACACAAGCAAACTAATTGCTTAAATGGATTCTCCCCATTGTAACTAGAATAAGTTATTTAAGGTGATGCAATAAACACATTTTATTTATTTTTTATTTCCTTAAGGGTTCGGTAGAGGGATATCAATAGCACACCCACATTTCGTCAGTTATGTTTAAGTTCCATGTAATAGTGGAAGAGCCTATTGCCATCAACCTGGCACAAATACATACTCAGGGCTGCTACTGAGAAATTCCAGATTGAAAAACCCAATAACACTTTGCCCGACCTGAGAATCGAAGCTAGGACCTCATGCTCAGCAGTAGCGCTTGCGACCACTGCACCAACGAGGCAGAATATATAATACAAATAGAATTATACACCGTGTTCCGGACGATACACATAAATTTCGACCAGATGTTCAGACCATGGAAATAAGCATTTTAAAAGCAAGCATTTTTCATTATGGTCACATTAATGAATTCTTATTTTCTGTTAATTTTCATACAAACTAAATACCAAAGTCAAATCATTTATTTTAAATAGCACTTTAAAAGGCACTTTGGAACGTCAAAAATTAAATTAAAATAAAATCGATTCTAGTCGCCCCTTCCAAAAGCTAGTTTTCGTAGGGAGAAGAATGGGCAAGAAACTCCCGACTTGACGTAAATCACCCGATATGCATGACTCTTTATCTCTTTATCCGAAGCATTTCATAGATTTATTATTTGCACTAAGCGGCAAGATAGGCCAAATTAAGACCGTTTCTTACTGCATAGATCAATTAAATTTCATTAAATGAAATTACAAATATCTTTGTAACAAAGCCCTTTTAAGCACTACTTCCTTTGTTAGATTTGATTTGTAAAAGCTATAGAAACGTTTGCCAAAGTTTATGGATAACGTGAAGACCACGGTGAAGATATTACCTACACAATAATACATAGAAGTTAAGGTAACATGTCACACCTCACGTTTCATTCATGGGGGTTTTCCGATTTCCATTGTTTGTGCATTTATTACGTATCTTTTGTTCAGCAATTTCTAGGAAACCAATCAATAGATTTTATTTATTTGACTTGGTTTATTTGCACGTAGGTCATGCTTAAGAATCTCTAAAATCTTTAATGAATTTGTCCGTCTATTTTCAAACACCATTTTGAATTTCGATGTAGAATCCAAAATTTAGGGTTTATTTATAAACGTTGCTTTTAAAGTTAAGTAATGATTAGCGACTGTCCATCATAAATTTTTGATGTTCAAACGCTCCATAACTAAGCACGTTTTTAGGGTTCCGTAGCCAAATGGCAACGGAACCCTTATGGATTCGTCATGTCTGTCTGTCTGTCTGTCTGTCCGTCCGTATGTCACAGCCGCTTTTTTCCGAAACTATAAGAGCTATACTGTTGAAACTTGGTAAGTAGATGTATTCTGTGAACCGCATTAAGATTTTCACACAAAAATAGAAAAAAAAAACAATAAATTTTGGGGGTCCCCATACTTAGAACTGAAACTCAAAATTTTTTTTTTCTTCAAACCCTTACGTGTGGGGTATCTATGGATAGGTCTTCAAAAATGATATTGAGGTTTCTAATATCATTTTTTTCTAAACTGAATAGTTTGCGCGAGAGACACTTCCAAAGTGGTAAAATGTGTGTCCCCCCCCCTGTAACTTCTAAAATAAGAGAATGATAAAACTAAAAAAAATATATGATGTACATTACCATATAAACTTCCACCGAAAATTGGTTTGAACGAGATCTAGTGAGTAGTTTTTTTTTAATACGTCATAAATCGTAACATAACGGAACCCTTCATGGGCGAGTCCGACTCGCACTTGGCCGGTTTTTTTAAATAAAGGAGTAAGTCTTGATCACTTAGTTTGATAGACCATTCAAAGACATGTTTAATACCAAAACTTCCGCAACTCAATTCCTCCAATCTATTACTTCAGCATATCGCAGTCCACAGCTAAATACAGACTTCTCCCAAGTTGCAAGATACACAAAGAGCTTATGTCATCAATTAGATGCAGATAAAGTGAAAAGTGCAATAGTACTCAAACGCATGTGTTTCCTAACCAGTCCTTGGCTTGTCTAAGTACCGTATGTAGCACAGAGCATGGAATCGCACCGGCAGAATCTAGAGACAACTGTAGTAATAAGAGAGCAGATTATGAGTTAGCAGAATTACAGGTTCTAGATCGTAGCTTCAACAGGCGTAAATTATTTCATCACCAGTGCTCTCAAAACGGTGAGGGAAATCATCGTGAGGAAACAGACCTGTCCTAGAATCAAAAATTGAAAGACATGTGACATCTACCAACCCGCACTGGGCCCGAGTGGTGGATTAGAGCCCACTCCCTCTTAGAAGAGCCCTGTGTCCCAGCAGTGGGAACATTACCACTGGGCCACCAGCCACCACTGCTCTACTTGACTTCCACTGAGCTCTGTGGTATTTTGCTATTTAAGTGCCGTATCTAGCTATCCTAGACTGATGCTGACCTAGCACAAACCACTATCATTACATTCTCAAAAACACCAGTCCACATAACTTCCGTGGAAATATGCAACTTATATTATAACGATCTCAAACTGTATCTTTGTCTCGGCTTTCGTTCGGATTTTTTCCGTTATTTTTATATCATCTGTTATTCATAAAAACGAAAATGTGGGTTTTGTAATATCAACGGAGGAATGAAGTTGAGAGGAAAGACAATACCTTATTCCTATGGGCAGGTAACATAATATTTTGGCTGCACTTCTCGAATGTAGGCAGTGGTGTTATGACATCACATTTCCGCGCTTAAGAATTCGTTTCGAACCTTTTGGCATTCAAAAGGAAGCTGATAATAATGTATTTTTGACTGAGAGGTGAGTTCTTTCATTGTAGCTCTTGAAGGGGATCTATTACTGATTCGAAAACATTGCTAACAGTGTTCTAACTACAGATCATAAATCAACAAAAGCGGCCAAGTGCGAGGTGGACTTGCGCACGAAGGTTTCTTTGTCACCAAAGCATTGAAAAAGTTCCTATTACGGTTCAAAAGATACATCAGCCCTATAATAGACGGATGGACAGCGGAGCCTTAATAATAGGGTCCAAATCCATTTTCAATAAACTGTCTTAACCTAAAGGAGGTGAGGTTATCTCTTTGTAACTTAGAAGACTATTGTATGAATTTAACACAGAGACACAAGTTTAACCGACAATTTCCCAATCTCCGAAGATATTTGATAACAAATCTAAATTAAACTTGTTGCCGATCTGTTGATGCAAAGTTATTGCGTACGCGTTGAGCCCTTTGCTCTTTGTGTATTTTATTTGACAAGCACCAGATTACAGACTTGCGCAATCCTCTTTATTACTCCAACTTTTACCCAATAGCTGAGTTGGGAATTTGGTTAGTCGTTGTCTTTCTGGTCATGTAGAAACTTTTTCGAAACATCTGGTGAGATTCGAGGTAATTTCCACCGGGAAGTGTTTCTGGGAAGTTTGTTTTGGACACGTTATGGTAATTGGAAGGGCACTGTAAAGTAAATTGGTTGGCAGAGTAGAAATGGATAGACAGGAAAAAATATTAATTTCCTCAAAAAATATTGTGATAACTTCTGTCTTATATATAAGCTTCCTAACTTGCTTATAAAATCCCATGCTATATCTGCTGCATGCTAACTGTCCCGTCAGTCTCGTTGTCGCAAGCACGACTGTTGTGCGTGGGGCCTTGGGTTGGATTCCCGGGTCGGGCAAAGTGTTATTGGGATTTTCCATAGGAAATTTCCTAGTAACAGCCCAGAGTTTGAAAGTTGGCGGTATCATACCCCTGTGCATCGGAAAGCACGTCAAGCCGTTGGCCCTGCGCCTGGTCTCTCTCCAGTCGTGTCGGATTGCCGTCCCATCGGATTATGAGAGTGAGGAAAGAGAGAATGCACCTGTGTCTGCGCATACATTTGTACTATAACATCTCACGCTCACGCCGAAGGCTGTTCTCGGCTGAGATTGGTCGCCATGGCCGATATTCGGTCTGCAGGATTTTAGTTTATATCTACTGGGAAAAGGCCTCTCTTCCTTGTCTGAATGAGTTCCAGTCTTTGTCTAATCTATTGAGCTCTTGCACCATCTTTTTTGCAATGTTTCGACGCAGTCTATGCACTTGAGAAATGACTATTTTCCTCCCAGAAGTTACCACTTCCACAGTAATAACAGTCATTGATCTAATCTCCCAAGGAAAGTTTTAGTGCGAAAGTGGTTTGTCATCTTGCGTGAGACATAAAAGTAATTCAACGATGACAGTATGTTTAACGATACATCAGCGGCTGTCACTATCGCGATTTGTGAGCCCAAGTGTAGATGCGGTTAACTTTCAACAGCGTTATGTGTCACATTCTTAATTACAAGTTAGAGTAGTAGAAATTGCGGTGTTTAAGGAGGGAAATCTTACAATTCATGGAAAGGAGCTCGTTTTCTTAGCTTTCGGGTGTCTATATACCAGTGGTGACCCAGTGGTAACAACCGCGACTTATGTACGTGTTGTAGGTTGTATTGTAAGTTTGAACCCAGCCAGACGCTTTACTTTCTGTAAATTATTTCATCATCAATGCTCTCAAAACGGTGAAGGAAAACATCGCGAGGAACGTGGATGTCAAAAATTCGAAGACATGTGACATCTAGCACACGCACTGGACCCGCGTGGTGGATTACGACCCGCGCCCTCTCACAGAGAGTAGGCCTGTGTCCCAGCAGTGTGAACCTTATAGGCTAATTATGCATATAGCATGTATCAGATAGGTGGTAGTACATTTAAGGGTGTGGTACAGACCATCAAACTTAACAACATTCTCCATGGGATCAACATAGTAATCATCGAAAAAAATTATCAACTGTCCTATTATTCGCGCTGTATTTGCGCGAAAATTCCGCTGTTGCAGCATGGACATCGACGCGCAAATTAAAACCATGAATTCAGCACATGATTCTAGCATAGTAATGTTTTGAAGGTTATCAAAAAAAAAAATCTGCTGTTTCATAGAAAAGATACAATATCGATACCGATACAATACCTACGCGATCAAAATGTATGGCAGAGCCATTTTTATTTTTTCGCGGTATTTTTTCACTCAAGAACACGTCTACCCCAACGGTCATCGGTTCTACGGCTAATATGGGCGGCCACTTCAGCTTGCTTATTCTGTGAGCTATGTCGACAACTTTGGTTCTCTGCTGGATCAACTCGTTGCTGATTCGGTCCCTCGAGAGAGACTCCTACCATAGCCCGTTTCATAGCTCGCTGAGCGATCTTGAATTTATGGACCAACCGTACAGTAAGTGCGATCTTCGCAGGATGGCTGGTAGCAGCTGGATGAAAGTTGCCGAAAATCGAGTTGAATGGCGTGCAATAGGAGAGGCCCATGTCCAGCAGTGGGCTGCTATAGGCTGATGATGATGATGATAAATGGGCCAACCTGTATACAAACTGTTAGTTTTACGAGTATAACTCACAAAAACGCAATGTTATTGTATTATACAATGGGACACTGACCTCCATACTAAACTATTGTTTGTGTAGCGACGTAACACTTAATTGTCACACCTAAACGTTAGGATTTCATTCATTTTCCACTGCTATATCGCTGTTATAGAGAAATGGGTGTTATTTTATGTGTACTAGGTGTTAGAATAGATTGAAGTTTTTAGAGTTGTCTGATGGGCCTCGGCGATCGTTAACACAGTTATCGCGATGTTGAATGCTGTTTGCCTTTGTAATTAAGGACGGGGTTTCTTTGAGAGCGATTGTTTTGGGTTGGGAGATAACTTTGTTTGAATTTGAACCATATCTTTGATGGAATAAGGAGTATAGTCCACCTGAAGTTGAACATTGGCGTAAATTCGTTGAACGATTTGAGAGATATCAACGTCAAGCAATATTCTTTTATTCAAAAAAAATCTGTACAAAAACGAATGAAAAAATTAGCGATTCAACAATACTGTGGTCATTGCACTGCATACCACAAATATATAAATTTGTAGTTTCTGTTAGTAATGTCAAAATAACAGCTTTTTACTAAATGCATATGAAAGTATATATGGTACTTCCGGCTAATCTTCGAAACGGCTGAGCCGATTTTGACGAGACTTCCACTGGAAGATAGGTGACGTTATAAGAAGTAACATTAGCTACATGGGCTAAGACATACACAGGATAAGACTTTTTGTCCCAATAGCACGTTCCCGTGCGATAATTTCCGACATCCGCGCGGGTGAAACCGCGCCAGAAGCTAGTCATTCAATAATTTTTTAAAAATATGAATCCATAATTACTTACGGATTTCGCCATCTTTGTTTTCTAATTATGTCGTAAGTTAGCATTACTGACAGGAGTACTTATTTCACACCTATTCATATTGTGACTAGTTTCCGCCCGCGACTTCGTCTGCGTGGAATCCCCATGGCATCGCATCGCCTGGCCGCGCGGTATTTTCTGGCTTTTTTTCTTTTTGCTCAGCTCCTAAGGGTCCTAGCGTGATGTTAAATAGCCTATAACCTTCCTCAAGAATTGGACTCGCAAATCTATACTTATAATAAATCTGTAGAAGTGAAATTTCTGTACATTGAAAATATCAAAAAAATAAATGGCAGGGGGTGTTACTAGACCGACACCGTACCCAAAAATGTGATTAAAAAAATTTTTGTCTGTCTGTCTGTCTGTTTGTTCAGGCATCACGCAAAAACTACCGGTTCGATTACGATGAAACTTGGTATAATTATTCTTTAATATCCTGGGCACCACACTGGGTACTTTTTATCCCGGAAAAGTATATACAATAAAAAACAAACTTAATTTTGCGGTTCGGTCCCTAGATCCGATTACTGTACCAACCGCAAATAATAAGTTTGTCGTAGGTTAGGTCACACGCAGTGGAGTTCATTTTTATTCCTTTTACTTTTTAGAGTTATATAAGTTTATTTTTATATAAGTCGTAGGTATAGATTTTAATTTTAAAGTATAGGTAGTATATTTGATAGTGTACGTAGTGACCGTAGGTTATTTTATAATACTGTTAGGTAGGATAGTCATTCGTATAGATATTAGTTTTTAGAGATTTTGCTTATTTATTGAGTTTAGATTGAGGGGCCCGTGGCTAAATATTAACAGCCGCACAGGTCGATCGGTCAGGTTAAGCTACGCTTGCCGCGGTCGGTCTGTGGATGGGTGACCATCTTTACATACCGAGACACCTCCGTACCTCGGAAAGCACGTTAAGCTGTTGGTCCCGGCTGTCATTCGTGGATCTTTGACAGTCGTTACGGGTAGTCAGAAGCCCGAAAGTCTGACAACCAGTCGTACCAAGGGTATCGTATTACCCAATAACTGGGTTGTGGAGGTCAGATAGGCAGTCGCTCCATGTAAAATACTGGTATTCAGCTGCATCCGGTTAGACTGGAAGCCGGCCCTGAACATAGTTGGGAAAAGGCTAGGCAGATGATGATTGAGTTTAGATTAGTTATCGTCATAAATAGGTTTATTTAGGTAGGTAGGTATTTTATTTTCTGTTATTGAGTTTATTTATTTTTTTAATTAGGTAGGTACTTAGGTAAAGATATCATATAGGTACCCTCTTAATCACCATTAATGAGACACAATTGGTTTTCTATTGTAATTAGCCACAAAGGGCCCGCGAGATAGATGGCATCCTGGTGCACATACATTTTATCCTGTTAGCACGTTCCCGTGGGATAATTTCCGACATCCACGCGGGCGAAGCCGCGGGCAGAAGCTAGTGTAGAAATAAATGTTCAAATCCGACCGGTCATTCCAGAGATTAGCGCGTTCAAACAAACAAACTCTTCAGCTTTATTATTACTACTATATGTAGATTAAATAAATAAATGATCCGTAACGAATCGGACTCCCCAATATTTGGACGTCATTTATAACACGCTTTGTGTCGGGCGTTGACGGGATTTGCGACCCCTAGACAAAACTTTCGGCGTCGGTCACGAAATTGAGGCTTAAATTTTTGGAGTACCATGTATTTCGTTTGACTTTATGTTGAATGGTGTTTACGTTGCCAAAGAGTGTTTTGTTTTGGGCACAAATTCGCTTTGCATTTTGTCAACGCTTGCTCGATTTTTTTTTTCGTAACTCCTTATGCACACTCCGACACACTCACCCACACTGTACACTTAACAATTCTTAGATGGTGCTAGCAGTTCACTTCATTCTGTATGTTTGTTTCTGCTGCATGTATTGTATTAGCTATTAAATTGTTACTAGTTTATATATTTTAAGATAAAATTTCAAAGAGCTATGGATTATGTGAATAATAAATAAATAAATGAATCTATTGTTTTACTGGCTGGTCAGTATTGGATGTAGAAATCAACTGAATGAGTGTCAATCAATTATTAAGATGGAGTCACTGTCTAGCAGGATGCGGGATACTCGCTCAACTAACAGTGTTGAACTTGCTATAGACTTTAATATGTGATTTATATAGTTCAACCAATATAAATAGATAATTTTTGGTCACTCGGGATTCGCTCTTGAGAATCTCCAACTTGAACGCCACTTAGCCACTATTGGGCACTAAAAAGTACCATCTACTCCAAAAGAAGAAAAAACGATATGGTAATTTCAAATCACACAAAAAAATTAAACGAAGTAATCATTGGTCTGAAAAAATGTTACAATCTCATCTGCCTAGCCTTTTCCCAACTATGTTGAGATCGGCTTCCAGTCTAACGGGATGTAGTAGAATACCAGTAATTTACATGAAACGACTGCCTATCTGACCTCACCTCCATAACCTAATTACTGAGTAAAACGATACCTCTTAGTCAGACTTATGGGCTTCTGACTACTCATAACGACTGTCAAAGACCCACTACTACTGGCCACCTACTGGGCCCATGCTAGTGCTATGCTAAATACACCCGGCGACATATCAAGCTATACATTTCCGGTTTTAACTGACCTCGCATTGTATAGGTTTTTTGTACAATGAGAAGTCAGCTTATACTGGAAATGTATAGCTTGATGTATCGCCGTGCGTACAAATCCGAAAAGAAACTTATTTCTTTTCGTTATTGGATAGCGTTTTTCTCCACTCTACGTTTTTGCCGAGTCTTCTCGAACGGCTTTTTTGCGGATTTATTGGCATTGTCACTGTAATGCGAATTAACATTGAAGCGCAGTAATTTAACTGTGAAACCTGATTAGTTTCAGTATCATTGAGCCGTGAATCATGATCGTTGATCGTTACGGATTTCTCTTATAGCACATATTTAAAGTGTTGTCGATCCGTTTGGTTAAAGGTTTCCTCAGATAGGCGCGACGCGACTTTGCGACGCGATTCTGTTACAACAATTTCCATGAAGTTTTCATGGATTGTTCTTCTAGAGTCGGGTCGCGTCGCCTTAACGCAGCTATAGATAGTTCTATACTTCCTGCATTCTCGTTGAAATTAGGAACTTTAATCTGGTTTGCGTTGGTATATAAATCTATTATTGGTTCGTTGGAGTCTTTGCTAGTGCAGTTGCCTATTGGTAACGACAGCTTATTCCAAGCACACAGTTCTGTTTTCGGGGACACAGGCCTCCTCTCTTTGAGAGTGGGCTGTAATCTACCACGCGGACCCAGTGCGGGTTGGTAGATGTCACATGCCTACGAATTTTTGGTTCTAGGACATGCTGGTTTCCTTACGATGATTTCCTTCACCGTTTTGAGAGCAGTGGTGATAAAATTATTTACACAAAGTAAAGCGCCTACCTGAGTTCGCGATGAATGACGTGCAGCTTTGCTTAATTAACTGTTCAGTAAATAGAGGCGTGGTCATCCAATCTACCTAACAGTTTTGCTGGGCCAATACGCAATAGGAAACATGTAATCGCATGTTTTATTACATGAACTGTAAAGACGGAATATACCATCACGTGGTATCCTTTACAATGGAAGTTTAATTATTTAATTGATCGTTTCCAAGCATCGACAACTGAGTACCTTTTGGAAATAGAAATCTTAGTGAAATCAGACGTGCTGTTTTTGTATTTAGTACGCTCGATTGTCTTGTGGTCGCAAGCGCTACTGTTGAGCATGAGGTCCTGGGTACGAATCCCGAGTCGGGCAGTGTTAGTTTTTCTATCTGGAATTTCTTAGAAGCAGCCCGGTGTCTGGATTTGTGCCCAGTTGATGGCAATAGGCTCCTCACCCATACGTGGGACTTAAACGTAACTGGCGAATTGTGGAATACACCCACATTTCGCTAGATATGTAGGTACTGTGAAGCTCTCTACGCTAAATTCACGGGACCGGGAGGAACAAAATCAAACTTCGTCTTATTTCGTATGCTCAATAATTATTCCTATAAAATATACTACGTATTTTACATCTTAATTCTTTTGCTTGTCAGCTAAATCTGAAGGCCAATTCTCGTAATTTAAAACGTTCAAAATCCAGTCACAGTCTCATCTCAGCAACAAACAGATGTCAAAAACTTGTCAAAATGTGGGGAAATTAGAGCTATTTTTGACAGATTGAGACTGTGAATGATCTTAAAATTACGAGAATTACCCCTCTGACACCTAATCTCTTCTAATCTTAAATGTTTGTCTCGTATTTCATGCCAATCATTTTTAACAACTCGCGGAGGTTGCATGTAAGCACCAAATAGGCTTATAGTCTCTACAGTACTTACACATTTGCCTGAACCTTTGGGGAACACAGCCGTGATGTTACGTTATGTGTTCTAAGAAGTACACTGTACCAGTAAGGCATTATGTTTCTATTTCTAAGCCCCCTGATTTATAGACATGTCGCCTTCCGTAATCCGCTTGTAAAATCTGCGATACAAATACATAACCCAGCTTTATCAGCCTCCAATTCAATCCACTCAAGTTTTAACATCCAATCTACAATAATGCGAAATTCTGTCTTTATGTTACCTTTTCACGGCTTAACTGCTGGACGGACTCGAAAAAAAATACTGTCTTATGGAAAATAACCTCTAGAGCATTTTTACATTTACAACGAAGTCTAAAATTAACCCCCCGGCTGCAATTAGAGAAGGAAAATGCCAAAATTCATATTTTTTAACAAGTTTATATAGTTAAAACATGTTCAGGATGTTCAATTTAATTAAAATTTGGTATTTTTTAATGTTATGCTTAAAACACTTGTCATAAAAGTATGATTATGGCAATTTTCAATCTCAAAAAGCAGCCGGGGGATTAATTGTACATTTTTTTACAAGTGACACACATTACCTCAGTAGATTAGGTGTGAAAATATTAGATGGAAGTTGGCACACAGGTAGACCATTACCTGAGCCAGGGCATAGGATTATCCTGGTAGCGCGTTCCCGTGGGATGATTACCGACCTCCAAGCGGGCGAAACCGCGGACAAAAGCTAGTTTTGCATAATTGACATTCTCTGTTGACGTGACGTCACAGATAGAAAAAAAGTGTAGTCTTTGACTGACCTATATACTGCCTTTTCTTGATCTCTATGCGTTGTTGTTTTTATTTATACTTAGGCATTTTTGTCGGCATGGCTAATCTAGCGACAGTTTGTTTTTTTTTGCTAGTTATATCATAGTTACGGAAGACTTTTCATTTATATAACGTGAGATTACGCGGTTAGTGGTGCTTAATGGTTTAAGTAGTTATACATTGTAGGATAACGGAGGGGCCCGCGGCTAAATAATAACAGCCGCACAGGTCGATCGGTCAGGTTAAGCTACGCTTGCCGCGGTTGGTCTGTGGATGGGTGACCATCTTTACATACCGAGACCCCTCCGTGCCTCGGAAAGCACGTTAAGCCGTTGGTCCCGGCTGTCATTCGTGGATCTTTGACAGTCGTTACGGGTAGTCAGAAGCCCGAAAGTCTGACAACCAGTCGTACCAAGGGTATCGTATTACCCAATAACTGGGTTGTGGAGGTCAGATAGGCAGTCGCTCCATGTAAAATACTGGTATTCAGCTGCATCCGGTTAGACTGGAAGCCGGCCCTGAACATAGTTGGGAAAAGGCTAGGCAGATGATGATTGAGTTTAGATTAGTTATCGTCATAAATAGGTTTATTTAGGTAGGTAGGTATTTTATTTTCTGTTATTGAGTTTATTTATTTTTTTAATTAGGTAGGTACTTAGGTAAAGATATCATATAGGTACCCTCTTAATCACCATTAATGAGACACAATTGGTTTTCTATTGTAATTAGCCACAAAGGGCCCGCGAGATAGATGGCATCCTGGTGCACATACATTTTATCCTGTTAGCACGTTCCCGTGGGATAATTTCCGACATCCACGCGGGCGAAGCCGCGGGCAGAAGCTAGTGTAGAAATAAATGTTCAAATCCGACCGGTCATTCCAGAGATTAGCGCGTTCAAACAAACAAACTCTTCAGCTTTATTATTACTACTATATGTAGATTAAATAAATAAATGATCCGTAACGAATCGGACTCCCCAATATTTGGACGTCATTTATAACACGCTTTGTGTCGGGCGTTGACGGGATTTGCGACCCCTAGACAAAACTTTCGGCGTCGGTCACGAAATTGAGGCTTAAATTTTTGGAGTACCATGTATTTCGTTTGACTTTATGTTGAATGGTGTTTACGTTGCCAAAGAGTGTTTTGTTTTGGGCACAAATTCGCTTTGCATTTTGTCAACGCTTGCTCGATTTTTTTTTTCGTAACTCCTTATGCACACTCCGACACACTCACCCACACTGTACACTTAACAATTCTTAGATGGTGCTAGCAGTTCACTTCATTCTGTATGTTTGTTTCTGCTGCATGTATTGTATTAGCTATTAAATTGTTACTAGTTTATATATTTTAAGATAAAATTTCAAAGAGCTATGGATTATGTGAATAATAAATAAATAAATGAATCTATTGTTTTACTGGCTGGTCAGTATTGGATGTAGAAATCAACTGAATGAGTGTCAATCAATTATTAAGATGGAGTCACTGTCTAGCAGGATGCGGGATACTCGCTCAACTAACAGTGTTGAACTTGCTATAGACTTTAATATGTGATTTATATAGTTCAACCAATATAAATAGATAATTTTTGGTCACTCGGGATTCGCTCTTGAGAATCTCCAACTTGAACGCCACTTAGCCACTATTGGGCACTAAAAAGTACCATCTACTCCAAAAGAAGAAAAAACGATATGGTAATTTCAAATCACACAAAAAAATTAAACGAAGTAATCATTGGTCTGAAAAAATGTTACAATCTCATCTGCCTAGCCTTTTCCCAACTATGTTGAGATCGGCTTCCAGTCTAACGGGATGTAGTAGAATACCAGTAATTTACATGAAACGACTGCCTATCTGACCTCACCTCCATAACCTAATTACTGAGTAAAACGATACCTCTTAGTCAGACTTATGGGCTTCTGACTACTCATAACGACTGTCAAAGACCCACTACTACTGGCCACCTACTGGGCCCATGCTAGTGCTATGCTAAATACACCCGGCGACATATCAAGCTATACATTTCCGGTTTTAACTGACCTCGCATTGTATAGGTTTTTTGTACAATGAGAAGTCAGCTTATACTGGAAATGTATAGCTTGATGTATCGCCGTGCGTACAAATCCGAAAAGAAACTTATTTCTTTTCGTTATTGGATAGCGTTTTTCTCCACTCTACGTTTTTGCCGAGTCTTCTCGAACGGCTTTTTTGCGGATTTATTGGCATTGTCACTGTAATGCGAATTAACATTGAAGCGCAGTAATTTAACTGTGAAACCTGATTAGTTTCAGTATCATTGAGCCGTGAATCATGATCGTTGATCGTTACGGATTTCTCTTATAGCACATATTTAAAGTGTTGTCGATCCGTTTGGTTAAAGGTTTCCTCAGATAGGCGCGACGCGACTTTGCGACGCGATTCTGTTACAACAATTTCCATGAAGTTTTCATGGATTGTTCTTCTAGAGTCGGGTCGCGTCGCCTTAACGCAGCTATAGATAGTTCTATACTTCCTGCATTCTCGTTGAAATTAGGAACTTTAATCTGGTTTGCGTTGGTATATAAATCTATTATTGGTTCGTTGGAGTCTTTGCTAGTGCAGTTGCCTATTGGTAACGACAGCTTATTCCAAGCACACAGTTCTGTTTTCGGGGACACAGGCCTCCTCTCTTTGAGAGTGGGCTGTAATCTACCACGCGGACCCAGTGCGGGTTGGTAGATGTCACATGCCTACGAATTTTTGGTTCTAGGACATGCTGGTTTCCTTACGATGATTTCCTTCACCGTTTTGAGAGCAGTGGTGATAAAATTATTTACACAAAGTAAAGCGCCTACCTGAGTTCGCGATGAATGACGTGCAGCTTTGCTTAATTAACTGTTCAGTAAATAGAGGCGTGGTCATCCAATCTACCTAACAGTTTTGCTGGGCCAATACGCAATAGGAAACATGTAATCGCATGTTTTATTACATGAACTGTAAAGACGGAATATACCATCACGTGGTATCCTTTACAATGGAAGTTTAATTATTTAATTGATCGTTTCCAAGCATCGACAACTGAGTACCTTTTGGAAATAGAAATCTTAGTGAAATCAGACGTGCTGTTTTTGTATTTAGTACGCTCGATTGTCTTGTGGTCGCAAGCGCTACTGTTGAGCATGAGGTCCTGGGTACGAATCCCGAGTCGGGCAGTGTTAGTTTTTCTATCTGGAATTTCTTAGAAGCAGCCCGGTGTCTGGATTTGTGCCCAGTTGATGGCAATAGGCTCCTCACCCATACGTGGGACTTAAACGTAACTGGCGAATTGTGGAATACACCCACATTTCGCTAGATATGTAGGTACTGTGAAGCTCTCTACGCTAAATTCACGGGACCGGGAGGAACAAAATCAAACTTCGTCTTATTTCGTATGCTCAATAATTATTCCTATAAAATATACTACGTATTTTACATCTTAATTCTTTTGCTTGTCAGCTAAATCTGAAGGCCAATTCTCGTAATTTAAAACGTTCAAAATCCAGTCACAGTCTCATCTCAGCAACAAACAGATGTCAAAAACTTGTCAAAATGTGGGGAAATTAGAGCTATTTTTGACAGATTGAGACTGTGAATGATCTTAAAATTACGAGAATTACCCCTCTGACACCTAATCTCTTCTAATCTTAAATGTTTGTCTCGTATTTCATGCCAATCATTTTTAACAACTCGCGGAGCATGCATGTAAGCACCAAATAGGCTTATAGTCTCTACAGTACTTACACATTTGCCTGAACCTTTGGGGAACACAGCCGTGATGTTACGTTATGTGTTCTAAGAAGTACACTGTACCAGTAAGGCATTATGTTTCTATTTCTAAGCCCCCTGATTTATAGACATGTCGCCTTCCGTAATCCGCTTGTAAAATCTGCGATACAAATACATAACCCAGCTTTATCAGCCTCCAATTCAATCCACTCAAGTTTTAACATCCAATCTACAATAATGCGAAATTCTGTCTTTATGTTACCTTTTCACGGCTTAACTGCTGGACGGACTCGAAAAAAAATACTGTCTTATGGAAAATAACCTCTAGAGCATTTTTACATTTACAACGAAGTCTAAAATTAACCCCCCGGCTGCAATTAGAGAAGGAAAATGCCAAAATTCATATTTTTTAACAAGTTTATATAGTTAAAACATGTTCAGGATGTTCAATTTAATTAAAATTTGGTATTTTTTAATGTTATGCTTAAAACACTTGTCATAAAAGTATGATTATGGCAATTTTCAATCTCAAAAAGCAGCCGGGGGATTAATTGTACATTTTTTTACAAGTGACACACATTACCTCAGTAGATTAGGTGTGAAAATATTAGATGGAAGTTGGCACACAGGTAGACCATTACCTGAGCCAGGGCATAGGATTATCCTGGTAGCGCGTTCCCGTGGGATGATTACCGACCTCCAAGCGGGCGAAACCGCGGACAAAAGCTAGTTTTGCATAATTGACATTCTCTGTTGACGTGACGTCACAGATAGAAAAAAAGTGTAGTCTTTGACTGACCTATATACTGCCTTTTCTTGATCTCTATGCGTTGTTGTTTTTATTTATACTTAGGCATTTTTGTCGGCATGGCTAATCTAGCGACAGTTTGTTTTTTTTTGCTAGTTATATCATAGTTACGGAAGACTTTTCATTTATATAACGTGAGATTACGCGGTTAGTGGTGCTTAATGGTTTAAGTAGTTATACATTGTAGGATAACGGAGGGGCCCGCGGCTAAATAATAACAGCCGCACAGGTCGATCGGTCAGGTTAAGCTACGCTTGCCGCGGTTGGTCTGTGGATGGGTGACCATCTTTACATACCGAGACCCCTCCGTGCCTCGGAAAGCACGTTAAGCCGTTGGTCCCGGCTGTCATTCGTGGATCTTTGACAGTCGTTACGGGTAGTCAGAAGCCCGAAAGTCTGACAACCAGTCTTACCAAGGGGTATCGTATTACCCAGTAACTGGGTTGTGGAGGTCAGATAGGCAGTCGCTCCATGTAAAATACTGGTATTCAGCTGCATCCGGTTAGACTGGAAGCCGACCCCAACATATTTGGGAAAAGGCTAGGCAGATGATGATGATGTACATTGTAGGATAACGATTGTCACCCATAAAATGTATTTATATCAGCCGGAAGACATGCTGCTGGACGCAAGGCATATAAATGACACTTATGAAATGATCTTGTGAGTTGCTAGTATTGGCACCTTGTTTTGTCCTTTCCCAGTGGAAGGAGGCCTGTTTAGTTTCTGAGGAGGTCATCTATGAGTGCACATGGATATCATATAACATCACGCCTGTAATTTCCGTAGGGTTAGGCAGTGATGTACCTATAGCACACATTTCGTCAGTTATGTGTGAGTTCCATGTAATAGGGGGCGAATCTAATGCCTGATATGGATATTAACGTAGCGAGAACTAAACTAGCCTGGGCGTCTACTCCGAAGTAGTATCGGCTGAATGTTCGGCCGTTTCCTGCTACGAAGTTACTATTTGGTTCGGTCGGTTCCGATTCTACACTCCTACACTCTTTCGAATATTGACTATGGTCCCGACCCAACTGAGCCGATCCGAACTTTTTTCGCATTTCTCAATAATATTCGGTTCGGCCATGTGTCGGTCCGATCCGAACATTCGCACTTTGCACTTCGGAGTAGGCCCCCTGGTCAGGGACGCGGGAATCCTCTGGATGCGGGAAGCACAAGACCGGTCGTTGTGGAGACATTTGGGGGAAGCCTTTGTCTAGCAATGGACGTCTTCCGACTGAAAGATAATGGGGTTTATTTATAAACGATGATTAAAGTTTAGTGACGTTCAAACGTCAACAATGTATGGTTAAACAGGCGCTAATCACTACTTAACTTTAAGCAACGTTTATGAGTAAAGGGGTATATTTACAACATACGGAAGTAGCGTCTTACTTAACCGCTGAATGCCGTAATTACAGAAACAATTAAAATACCTTTATAATTATGTCTCGCGTGGATCCATATTTTGGTATATTAAGGGTTAAGCATTTAGTATAAGTTCCATAACGCGCGTTGCGAAAGGGGGCTAGACGGAAAAAAATAATACCAAAAGTTGTAACGACACTTTTTGCTATAGTTGTAAGGCGTGCGCGTGTTTCTCTCTCTCTCTCTCTCTCTCTCTTTGAACTTCGTTCCATCCGGGTGTCCCTTGACACCTCTCAAGTTTTTTTATATACTTATTACTTTAATTAAAACTGTTTAAAACCAATTACATTAATTAATTAAGCATAGGTCCTCTGGTTCCCAAACTAGGTTCATACCTGTGACTTGTGTGTCAATGTTCCTTCATTAAGAGAGTCATTACGTGTGTCGTTAGGTATTAAAAATGTAGTGAAAAATAAAAGAAGGTAAGGGATCATCCCTTACCTTCTTTTATTTCTTTCATTGTTTTACTTTATATTTTTTTTTTGTCAATTTTATTGTTCACAAACTGCGTATTTATGCTCTGAACTGTCATAAGAGATGGTGACAATGTTTATATACATTCTATGAAGTACGATAATGTAACTGGTGCTCCAATAATAGTTTTCTCTTAGTCGCAATCAACTTTGTAAAGGTTGAAAGTTAGAATTTAACGATAAATTGTGTCACACGGAGGATCCTGTCAGTTGTGTGTACTTTGTTAAATTGATTGGTTGTGTGTCTGTACCTATTATGATTATGTGGCGGTAATGCAGTCTCATTGTTTGTTTTTTTTTGTGGGAAGTCTTAAAGGCTATCTTATCGGAAAAGGATTTTGGGGCGTCATATCAATGCTCCATCTTCCATGATAGTGATAACTCATGAATGAACGTCGTGTTTTTTTTGATAGTGCTTATGTCATATAATGAGATACAAAATCAATAATAGACCCTTTTTTCGTCTTTTCCAGTTCCGTCCGCGCCTCAAAACCTGACAGCTAACAACGTAACAACAGAGGAAGTCCACCTCTCATGGGCCCCGCCATTGACTTTCACACTGCGCACCCTTCCTAACACAGACCTTGACCCTAAAAGTCAAACTTTAATACCAGATAACCCAGTCAGGACACATAAGAAACAAGAACCGCAGGGTGACGAGCCAGTCAACGACGTCTTGAGTCAAGATCCGTCTCCAGACGCAATCAACCCAGAAAGGCAGAAAGACTTCGAATACACCTCCTACAACTGGTACAAGAACGACAAACAGAAATACAACGACGACTACTCATCTCATCTCCTTATCGATGACAACAGGAGTAAAAGAGATGTACGATCACGCAGACACAGAAAGAGACGTCAGGACAACGGCACAGAACCAAAACTGCACGACGAGAAAAACCTGCAAGTTTTAGTTTATCCAATTGAGCAGAAAGAAGTGGTCAAGAAATCGTATGGACAAAGTAAACATAAGGATACAACAAAAGTGGCTTATGTCCTGTATTATGAACAGGGGGTTCCAAGGTATGACGTGAACATCGTCAACGGGACACAGACGTCAACTGACGTCAAGAGAAAGAATGTGTTTCCAAGTGATTTGGGCATGGAGGACTATTCGAGGGCGACGAAGAATTTGACGCTATTGAACACTTCCGGGAAGGTGACGAAAGTTGTCGGGTTCCGCTTGAGAAATCTAAGTAAGTGAGATTTTAGATTGTTCTCTATTTTTGTGTAAGAGTTGGGTTGGCTAACGGGTCGGTTAGTAATGGGGATTGAGAAATTGGGTGTCGTATTTTCAAAGAGCCATCTGTTACTTAAGCTTTTTCTACCTTCTAGTTTTGAGTACCTTAATCTCGATTTCATCCCTGAAAGACGGAAGATGGCTAAGCACACAATGTTTACACTGATTTTTCTTCAAACCAGTTTCATTGCACTATTTGGCTTTCGCGACAGACGACAGACTTGCAACCAAACGATCTATTCTTTAAAAATCTCATCGTGAAAACTAAGGTGAAGTGAGGCTCAAAGTGAGCTGTCAATAGTGTTAATCCCTAGCATCAGCCGATCGATTCTGTAAAAATCTCACCGTGAAAAGTTAGGTGAAGTGAGCTTAGAGTGCGCTGTCAATATTGTATATCCCTAGTATTAGTTGGAATGACAGCTCACTTCATGCTCACTTCACCTAAGTTTTCACGGTGACATTTTTACAGAATTGGCCGGCTTCTGTTGACTGTGTGTTTTTACGGTGCAAGTTGGTTGTGGGAGAGCGTCAGGCTATTAAATTAAACTTTGTCAGTGGATTAAGCTAAAAATATCTTAATTATTCGTCTCTTAATTTGTGGTACTGTTCTTTTATGAGAATGGAGGTGTTAATTTAAAAGTCGTAACGTTTCTTTAATTACCAAGCTGGCTCAATCAATTAAGACCTCGACCTTCTACAGAGGAAGTATGTTTGAAACACAGACGCTCATCCAATGAGCAGACAGAGTACCTTTAGTCCGTCCTAATTGTCTAGATTAGTTACTGCATTTTGATGTCTTCGGATAGTTCACGGCTACAAATGGTAGAATTAAAAAAAAAAATGGTAGTTTGGTAGAAATAATTATTTATTGGGGAAATAATTTTGGGGTGCGTACTTTTATTTGAGACAATAGATAGAATTAAGGACGCTGTTACATTTTCGACGAACTCAAATTTAGGTATCTAAAGTCGCACACAGCAACACACACACACACATTGAGTCCTCGATTTTATACATCACATATAATCTTGGTCCTTGATATTATTTTTTTATTTTATTGAAATTGATTCCGGAAGATTACTTGGATCTTTGAAAATGCATTTGGTAACTGTTACTATAAGTATCGTCATCAAGAAAACGAAAATACAAAACCAAAGACACCGACTTCCAAAATCAGTTATTTTTCACTTTGTGGTGATTTTTTTTTTTGGAAGTCTGTTTTATTTTTTGTGAGAAAGTTTTTATCACTGTTTCGGTTTTAGCGGGAAAACAGATGTCAACACACCCAATATGGAGTACCAACTAAAACTAAAAGGAAAAAAACTGTCCTGTGTCGAAAAACAAAAAACAATAGATACCGACACCGACTTCCGAAAAGAAAATTTATTTTCATTTTGTAAAGCACGCTATGTGAAATAAGTAGGTACTTAAAATAAAATAATTTCCGTTCATAAGGATTAAAAACGACCATCGATATTGCTATTACATGGAACGTATAAAATATTATTATCTAAAACTTTACGAGTATTACATAGTGAGCTAATGAGTTATGACATACTAGCCTGGGCATTTAGTTAAAATTTTTGGTAAAATAAATCTCCACTCCCGAATGATCTTCTTTGTGACTGTGGTGTAGGCTCAGCATTTTTGATGAAAATTAAAACACACGGAAGTAGTAAAAATCTATAATATATTTAATAAAGGCATGTTACAAAAGTACACCAACTTATTGCTACGTTAGTAGATTTTTTTGGTCTATATCCAAATTTCCGAATACGGGGCATCTAAAAAATAAAGATAAATATATTAACAAAATAACCTACATAAAAACTAAATGCTACACTTGGTGGCAGAGCTCACAAAGTACAAATTACAAAGTTCCGCTGCCAAGGCCTGTCTTTTTTGTCAAACGCTATTTGTGACATCTACCATGCCATATTTATGAAATTGACACCCATGAAGAAAAGTGGCCAAGTTTTTGTCGGTGCCATCTTGGATTTTGGTTTTGACCCCATATTCGTTATTAGCTACCCCAAAAACCATGAAAATGACACCTATGACGAAAAGATGTCTAATTTTCGTAGGCGCCATCTTGGATTTTGGTTTTGACCCCATATTCGTTATTAGATAACCAAAAAACCGTGAAAATGACACCCATGACAAAAAATGTCAAATTTTCATCGGCGCCATTTTGGATTTTGGTTTTGATCCTATATCCGTTATTAGCGACCCCAAAAACCATAAAAATGAGACCCATGACGAAAAGTTGTAAAATTATTATCGGCGCCATCTTGGATTTTGGTTTTGACCCCATTTTCGACATTAGCAACCCCAAAAACCATGAAATGACCACTTTTTGTCAAAGTCTTGGTTTTGACCGCACATTGGTCATACATACATAACTACATACAAACCGGTTAAAATCATAACTCTCCTCCCGCCCATCCACTTCCGGAACTCACCGCCGACAGGTTGACCTTAGCCATCCAAATCCTAACCTTACTAAGAGCTCCTTAAACCCATCCATTTCTCAACCTTGTCCACAGCTGCTTAACCCCACCCATCCAAATCCCGATCTTACACAACATAATAATATTTTTTTATACTTACAAAATAAAAATAATTTAAGTATGAAACTCGTACTTACTTTTATTTCAGTCCAAAAGTATCAACTCCTTCCGATCACGATAACCAACGACGGTACTCACACAACAATCTTTTTCTATTACTTTTATCGTATTTATTTTTTGCGAGAGAGAGCGATATACCCGTCCTTCCATGAGCGCTTCTGAGCGCGGAATGATGAACCGTGAGTGCAAAATGTATGAAAAAGTCTGCAAGTGTTTTTATTTTAGCTAATAATTGAAAAATATATTGATTTATATACAAAACAATTAGCTAAATCTATAAAGGACTATATATACCGCAATTTATTATAATTTTGAAGATAAAATATGCTGTAAATTTACCTAAACTGGTACCTATTCGGACACCTATTTTTTAAATTTTCTTCGATTATTGAGTAGGGAAAAACGTATTTGTGCGAAAATTTTGTATGACGTCATACAATTTTTGTGATGCCAATGTGGAGATGAATATATTACCTTTAAATTAAGACTATGATATGTTAACATTTGTGATTGCTTATACGTTAAAATGGTACCTGAAAAGCACTGTTATTTGTAGAAAAATGTAAAAGCGTCCTTAATGAATAAAAAATATTTGTTGACTGTTTAGGTATACAGGGTAGCAGGGACATCGACGCGCAAACTGAAATCATGAATACAGCACATGATTCTAGACTCTTTAGCCTAAATTATTTTCATCGGATATAAAAAAAATACTGCTGTTTCATAGAATGCAAGTGCAATACCTACGCGGTCAAAATGTATGGAACGGCTAATTTCGACTAACAATTTTAACGCGGGGTTTCAGAATCATGGACTGAATCCATGGTAATAGGTTGCGCGTCGATGAACCTTCCAACCTATATGTATATAGCACATATGTCATGATCTGCCCGGCCTTTTCCCAACTATTTTGGGGTCGGCTTCCAGTCTAACCGGATGCAGCTGAATACCAGTATTTTTACATGGAGCGACTGCCTATCTGACCTCCACAACCCAGTTACTGGTTAATACGATACCCCTTGGTAAGACTGGTTGTCTGACTTTCGGGCTTCTGACTACCCGTAACGACTGTCAAAGATCCACGAATGACAGCCGGGACCAACGGCTTAACGTGCTTTCCGAGGCACGGACGGGTCTCGGTATGTAAAGATGGTCACCCATCCACAGACCAACCGCGGCAACCGTAGCTTAACCTGACCGATCGACCTGTGCGGCTGTTATTATTTAGCCACGGGCCCCTCATACAGCACCTATGTATAGTATTAAATAAATAGTATGCATAGTCATTTTAAGTGTTAGTCACTGTTCAATTGTGGTATATGTCTTATACATATAATAAACTGGCGAAAATGGTATTGCAACATTTCCATTTATGGAGTTTTAAAATTAAGGAAAGGTGCCCCTAAAATAAAACACATGGCAACTTAATATTTTATATTACAATATGTTTTATTTCTGTTCACTCAATAAGGTAGTTTAAAATGACTGTTGTAAATACAATAATTATATAAGTAGTGTAATGTTTCGATCAGTATATGATTCTTCTCTGTTTAATCCTGTTCAATTACAAGCGTGATTTTATGTTATGTAATATGATTTTATGGAAACTAACATAAAACCTTTTTACCTCTATTTCAGAGCCCTTCACGCCATACAAGATCTGGGTGCGCGCCTTCTACAACTTTTCACTAGATGGCGTGCAGTCGTCCGATTTGTTGGACCGACTGGGGCCCAAGTCCGACCCCCTGTACGTGTTGACCGACGTCAGCCCGCCGTCCTCGCCGATTATACTGAATTTGACTTGTGATGAGACTAAACGTGAGTGAATGAAATTTTTAAATTACTTCAATATTTTAAATTGTATTTGAGAAAAAAATACCAACGTACAGGCCCCAGCACATCACCTACATAATCTACTGTAGGTAATGTGTGTCACTTTTTAGATTGTAAATTGCAATGTACAGACGCCAGCAGGTCAAGCTACCCGAAGCTGTCAAATTTTCCCAATCAACTTTGAACCTTAATGCTTTAACGATAAAGTTGTAAATCTATTAAAGAAATTTGACAGATTGTAGAAGCTTGATGTGCTGGCGTCTGTACTTAACCCTCGTACACCTGGGTGTTTTTTTTATCGCGCACTGGATTCTCAACGCACTGCTCAGTGCCCAGAGTTAAAAATCCATCTGCGTATTTTTTGACGCTCTGGTATGTTAACGCAAAATCGAATTACAAAAATATTTATTCATTAATATCTATTTAGCTATGGTTTTCTCTGAATTAACAATTACTATACTTGTTTCTGACGAGATTCGGTCACATGACGCTGTTATAATTTCTGCACCAAATATGTGGATGGCGACACTGTAATGATGACTATATTTATTATTTTCCTTGCTAGGGGAACTCACTACCGTTCCGTAAAAATAAGCTTAGTCCCAAAACGTCCTTAGCTCTCAAAACAGTAAAGGAAAACATCGTGAGGTAACCTGCAAGTCTACCTCTACCAATCCGCGCAGCGTTGTGGATTACGGTACAGCTCACTCTCTCACCGAGACGAGGCCTGTGTCTCAGCAGTGGGAATATTATAGTCTGATTATGCTAAGCTTAGTTCCAGTCAAAACCAATAGATAAATAATGTTGTATCGTTCGCAGGTACTCTATACCTCCAATGGCGCCAACCTCTGGAGTACAACAACTCTTTAGACCAGTACGTAGTGACCTTGAGGAAGATTCCTGAGCAGCAGCCGCGGACGAGACTCACGCTACCCACCAATAAGAATGATATTGAAACTACCATACCAATTGTAAGTGTCCAATTTTATTTTGAACTGAGCTGACAGACGTGGTCCTGTCCAAAGAATCATGGCGAGATCCTTACAAGTAGATTGATATACTTATCATATTTTTAAACCCCCAGATAAAAATATCAGTTTTTCGTTTCGTCTCGTTGCCCGTTTTGTATTTATAAAATAAATTGACAGTATTTGACATTTAGTCACAACGTTAAGAAACCCCGCCCCCCAAAAGATTTAAATCGCTAGATTTGTCCTCACCATACTTAGTAACAAGAAAAAGTGTCCATACTGAGAAGAGTGAGCTCATACATTATTAAATAGCGTATCGTAGGCACCCAAGAGTATAAGAATTAGAATTCCAACTTTTCTAAACAACTTTATTTTTTTGCACAAATCCTGCCAGGACTCTTTCAATAATTCATACAAAATTCCCATAGAAAATGCACTTTAGATTTTCTCTTGCTTGCTTTAAGCTCACAAATTACTTTTCATTCTAAAAAAAACTTGAAGCACACATAATACGTTTGTTGGTATAGTTTGACCAAAACCGCTGTACCGCGCCTTCGGTATGTGCGTGGGGAGACGGGAGGGCAGTGCAGGCCGCTCATTCGTCATCGCTCACGGCGTCCCGCCCCCCGCCTCGCCGCGTATTCCTCCCACCCCGCCGCGCATTCCTAAGGCGAGGTACAGCAGTTTCGGTCAAACTATAGTTAAATTAGAAAATGTCACGTTTACGATAATCTGTATTAAAAATAAAGCTGAAGACTTTGTTTGTTTATTTGAACACTCTAATCTCTGGAATTACCAGTTGGATTCGAAAAAATCTTTTTAAAATTGATAGCCTAATTCAAGGAAGCCAATAGGCTATTTAACATCACGGTAGCACTCTTAGGAGCCGAGCAAAAAGGAAAAGAGTAAGAAATAACATAAATAAAACGCAATAACAACTATGCACAAATAAGGAAACTTACATAAATATAGGACGATATCAATATAAGGAAACTTGAATAATATATGGAAATAGAGGTATTTAAGGTTACAATAACATTCAGTTGTGATTTAAATCATGGTGTGGTGGATCAAGGCACTTATTCGAGGTAATTTATGTATATTTATGTTTATATTTAAATTAGAGGGGCTTGTGGCTAAGTCATAACAGCCGCACGGGTTGATCGATCAGGCTAAGCTACGCTTGCCGTGGTTGATCCGTGGATGGGTGACCATCTGTACATAAAAGACTCCTCCGTGCCTCGGAAAGCACGTAAAGCCGTTGGTCCCGGTCCCGGCTGTCATTCGTGGATCTTTGACGGTCGTTACGGGTCGTCAGAACCCCGAAAGTCTGGCAACCAGTCTTACAAGGGTCCAAGGGGTATCGTATTACTCAGTAACTGGGTTGTGGAGGTCTGATAAGGCAGTCGCGCTATGTAGGTATTCAGTTACATCCAGTTAGACCGGAAGCCGAGCCAAGCATAGTTGGGAAAAGGCTAGGCAGACGATGATGATGCTTATATTTAAATGATTGTTAAACGATTTTAAATTGAGCGATAATGACCGATTGCTGGAAAAAGATAGTTTTTTTTACAATGTCGTCAAGTGACAAGCAAATATCAAAATATAGGTTATGTTAGGTGTTTGTTGAGTGTGTACCAGCACCCTAATTGCGTAACACACTATCAGTCACCCTCTGAATCATTTTGAAGGATATTGCTAATCCATTACTTTATATGTACGAAAACTTTGTCTACTCAACACGTAAATAACGCAATGAATGTTGTTGAACTGTCAAAACGAAAGCCGTTCCTACTGTTGTGTGTTACGCAACTACCCCGTAGCACCTAAACTTCGTTTTATATTGACCGTTTTAACCCAAGAAATACACTTTTATCTAGGTATAAGACGTACGAGTGTCTGATGTGATTTCCCATCGATCGGCAAAAATTACGAACTTCTATAGAAAATTTCATCACCTATTTTTCAAAAATCCATCCTTTTTGTTCACCTTCGATAAATAAAGAACTCTTGTACAGACGCCAGCACATCAAGCTACTACAATCTGTCAAATTTCTTTAATAGATTTTGAACTTTATCGCTAAAGTATTAGGTTCAAGGTTGATTGGCAAAATTTGACAGTGTCGGATAGCTTGATGTGCTGGCGTCTGTACGTAATTTCTTGCTTTTAGATCCAGCGGCTAATGCTCTTGGTGGTCTGTCAGTGAATGAATGATTTTAAGACTTCTATGAAGTGGCAGATAGTTACAATCTATGTTTAATTTCAGGAAGTGGACCTGTGGAACATGACCAGATACGAGGTAAAAGTGTACGCAGTAACTCAGTCCGTTGCCAGGGAAAAATCGTTTATAAACGGTTACGAATCCAAACCAGAGGCAAGTATTTAGCGTTATTACTTCTAACCATTTATTTCAAATATACCATTTACAAGCACTTTTGGAGAATAACGGGCAAGAAACTCCACGGACACTATTTTTAAATAAAATAATATGGTTACAAAAATTTAATATAACAACATATTATTTTGTCTTCTGTCTGTATTTGTCTTAATGTCACTGGGGCAAATGACTTTTCTCGTCCATTTTCCGCTTTATTTGTGGTTATGGCAGCCCAAGTCTCCATTTTTAGGCTACATGCCGTGTCATTGTGTTACTTCTTCTTCATGTCGATGGTACGTATTTTAAACCTAATTCAAAACTTTGTCTTGTCCTACTGTCATAGATATTTGACTAGATGTATCTAAGTAATAAAAATGCAACATGTGATAAAAGTGCATACAGATTTCGCGCATCGATGATTTGAGTCTTATGTTGCGTCTACGCTTTTCCTACGCGACGTTTAGACCTGTACAGTCACGAGCTAAAGTATGTATACACTCGGGCATATTCAAAAGCGATTTACTCCTTTATTTTTTAATGAAATTTTATTTTGTTACGAACATAGCATTGTCGAACTCATACCTTTATGTAATGTGTCGTATTTCAACGTTGCATTCGTTGTTTCACGAAAAAGTCGCAATTGAAAGTTGCCAAGTGTTGACATATTGGTGCTCGTGACTGTACAATCTTCATAGATCGATCGATCGATGCTCGGTATACATCGTTTCAAGAGTGTTTTAATGACGTAGAGAAGAGATTTTACATTATCATGCTGTTAAAACGGCTTGCAATGTATGTCTACTGGTTTTGTGTTCTGACACTGACTTGTAACGCCTATAATTCTCTGTCAGGAGGTATCAAGTGAATGGTGTGTGGCCCACTCGGAGGCGATGTCTCCCGGTGACGCGCCGGTGGCGGCGCGTGGCGTCAGTAACGCCGCGCTGCTCGCCGTCTGTCCGCTGCTGATCTTCGCCGTGGCAGTCGCTGTTTTGTACTGGAGGTGAGTTTGTACATATATTATGCTGTCTATCTTACGGCTGAGCCATACAATACATGTTCGCCTGGATTTGTAATGCCCTCGCTCTTTCTAACGCTTATAAACATTTGCCTCTAAAGAAATAAACGACGATGGAATTGGTCTCCGATGCTGAAGAGCGCAGGCATTCGCAAGCAATCCTTTCTTGCTTAGGCGTTAGCCGCCAAGATTCGTTAAAAATGTGCTTAAAAATTATTGAGGATTTTTTTCATGATACTTGGAAGACCGACTAAACATTCCAATATGTTGTTATGCACGCATTTAAAAATGGCGCCGATTACCTTGTTCAAAAACTAAACTAAATTTAAGTTCAGTGCATCTTTTTCTTTCTATTACATTAAGAAAAGGACAAAAGATAAATATTAGTTTAGTCAGCTTGTTTAATGTAATTAAGGTTTATCAAAATAAAATTGTACTAAGATTTGTATTAAGTAGAAACAATCACTGCGGACCAGGGGATGACGAGGGAAGTTATGCTGATATCTATATTTTTCACAGGTGCAGAGCTCGTTTGAGTAAATGCATCAGTGCTGCGTACAACTACTTGGAGGAAGGTGGCGAACGGGCGGCAAGGGCACCCCTCAACTCTTATAAAAAGCCTGGTGAGTAACTTGTCGTTACTGTTATGTTTACTATGGATTTTTAAACATGGGTATAGTAGAGTTGAAATAGTAGTATAGGAGTAACCTAGGTGTTCAGCTGCTTTAATGGATTTTTAAACAGTATTTCTAATTACTAAATAAAGATAATCCTGGTGAGAATAACTTATTTTCCTGTGCTAAGAGCACTGTTTTCTTACAACACAATGCAGTTGTAAAACTTGACAGGAATAATTATGATTATTTGTTTGTAATCGCCGTGATTATTAAAATAAAATAAAATGAATATGTGTCATGGTTACTAGGGAAAGTAATATGTACACTCACGAGCATCAATATGTCAACACTTGGCAACTTTCAATTGCGATTTTTTTCATGAAATAACGAATGCAATGTTGAAATACGATACATTATATAAAGCTATGGGTTCCAAAATGCTATGTTCGTAACAACTTAAAATTTCATTCGAAAATAAAGGAGTAAATCGCTATTGAATAAAGCCGAGTGTATACATGCTTTTGCTCGTGACTGTAAGTGGCATTATATTGTTTCAATGCTCATGCTTTATAATAAATAAATAAATAATAATATAATGTCTTCCGTGTCGCAGTAGTGAACTGTTCCCCGCTCGCGCCGAGCGCGGCGGGCGGCGCGGGCGCGGGCGGCGCGGCGGGGCCCGCGCGGCCGCCGCGCATGGCGGGCCGCCTGCAGCCCGCCGTGCCGGCCGCCAGCTTCCCGGCGCACGTGGCGGCCTTGCATGCTGATGGGGACATTGGATTTAGGTAAAAGCCGCAGGAACGGGAAGATTGCCACATGAATAGAGAGGCCTATGCCCAGCGGTGGACAAAGTCGGGCTGTGGATGACGATGATAAATACGAGCCGTGAAGATGATGAATTTTCAACAATCCGTCAACTTTTTGGCGCAGCTGTGAGGCACACTTCCTGCTAATTTCCTACATTGCACTTTACACTTTTTAATTGATTTAGGGCTGATTTTTCAGTTGACAGATAATTTTTATCCGTGGAATAAAATTAACGTCTGACAGTTTTTCTATGGAAGAACTGTCAAAAATTCAAAATTATTCCTCCAATCAAATTATATGGCGTTGGAAAAATCAGCCATTAGATTTTTTTTTTATTTATGTTATATTGAGTGTCTTTTAGTTTGCGCTTGATAAATGTATTTTCTTTCAACCTCTGTTCTAAAGGAGATTTATGATAAAAATATTGCTGTATGTTGAAAATAATATTCATTGTTTCCCCCCCCTTTTTAGCAAAGAGTACGAGATCGTGGTAGCGAAATCTGCCGCGTTGGGTCACACCAGTCACCATAGTCATAGGCCTGAGAATAGACTGAAAAATCGCTACCTGAATATTACTGCATGTAAGTTATTGATACTTTATACATATATTTGTGTTTTACCTCTTAACACTGACAACTTAACATTTTTAAGCAATTCCTTGTTAAAAGGTGATCTCCAATAACATGTATCGAAATGCCTTTTGTCATTGTTTTTTTTTTATTTATTTTTTTTTATGCTTGAGCTCATATACTAAGCCATAACCAAGAGCTTCGCAACTGCCAAACACGTACCCAAATTCTAGGCCCGCTCTATAAAGATTGCCATTGGCATGGGATGGAGAAGAATATCTCAGAGTGATGAATGACGAAGTAATGTCCCCCCAGACGACCACTCGCGCGTGTGCGTGTCCGCGGGCGCGCGCTGCGGCGCGGCGGGCTGCGCGGGCGCGGGCCGCGGCGCCGCCTGCGACTACGTCAACGCCAACTTCATCGACGGCATGCTGCCGCAGCTGCAGCCGCAGCACGTCGCCCGGATACGCAGGAAGCTGGAGAGGAGGAACCGACCTCATCGGTAAAGATCTTCAAGTCTAAATTTCGTTTAAGATCTTTGACATTCTAAATGTATAGAGGCGAAAATCCCGCTGCGATCGAATTTGAAATTGAGATATTACTCTTAATATTGGGGCATACAATTCGCCAATATATGCGATATTTTATTTCCTAATTTATTTTGTGTTTCTGACTTCAGTCTTTGATTTGGGCTTAGTGTTGTAGTTGTACTCTACAAAAGTTGATACAGACTTGTAGATATCAAGGAAGGTACAAATTACAGCACTAGTGTATGTTTATTTAAACAAAAACTTTATTGCTTAAAAAATTGACATAATAATCGTTGGTAAGCTCAAATCCCTCTTAAGTTCTGTAAGTATGTTAGAGGGTTTGGTTTCCGTACTTAGTCCTTTAGATGGACCATTGTGCGTGAGCCATGGCGGCTATCGGTGGCCTCCTAGCCTGTTATGTAACCGAATCCCTTCATTAATGCTTGACTTTTTCCTGACTATCAGAAAACCAACTGCGATCCAACCAACTTAACTGTTAGAGTTAAAATAAAATCAGTAATATCTGTGCTCGTTTTTCCACAGACAATCATCAGTAAAACCAACGAAGCCGCCTCCTAACCTAGCCGAAGGCATAGAGTCAGCATTCCTCAACATAGAGTTCTCCGGTATCGTGGAGTCGGACGAGCAGAACTCTGACTCGGACAGTGACAGGAGCGACTCTGACTCGGAGCTGGACGACGTGTATGTTGATATTGGTGAGTAATGCCCAAAGAATCGATGAGGTTAACACAAAACGACCAGTAAACTAGACAGGAAAATCATTAAATTGCATGAGTATCTTTTCATTCCTCGGATGACGTACAATACCTTCAAGTGTACTACAGTACTATAAAAACGTTGATGGAAAATGTTGAGAGGAAACCAGCATGTCTTAGAAACTCAGCCCAAAATTCCAAGAGATGTGACACCTAGCAACCTGCACTGGGCGCTTGTGATGTACAGACGCCAGCAGGTCAAGCTACCCGAAACTGTCAAATTTTTTCAATCAACGTTGAACCTTCATGCTTTAGCGATAAAGTTGAAAATCTATTAGAGAAATTTGACAGATTGTAGTAGCTTGATGTGCTGGCGTCTGTACCAACTCCCTCTCACGAAGCATAGTCAGCCTATAATGTTTCCACTACTGGGACACAGGCCTCCTCGCGGTGAGAGGGAGTGGGTGTAATAAAAAAAAAGGGTGCGAGTGGCTGTAATCTACAATGAGGCCGCAGTGCGGGTTGGTAGATGTCACATGTCTTCGAATTTTTGTTTTTAGGACACGCCGGTTTCCTCACGATGTTTTCCTTTACTGTTTTTTAGTCTCTCACGAAGAGCACGCTTGAATCTCAGCAGTGGAAATGTTATGCAGTGATTATGTACTGTAGGGGGTCATTGCACTCATGAACAACTTTTACTATGGGACCAAACCCGAAATCGCGAAACAAAAATCTGGTGTTCCCTACATTTTGACGAGTTATACGAACATAAATGTAGGGAACAGCTGATTTTTTTTCGCGCTTTCAGGTTTGCTCCCATAGTAAAAGTTGTTCATAATGATGAGTACAATGACCCCCTAGAGTTATGGGATATCAAAAATACACGTTGTATAACTTTTTTACATAATGAGCAAACTCTTAATTGCTTTGAGGTATTTTATCAAGTCCTTTTTATTTGTCACAGACGGCGTCCCAACCAGAGTGAAACTAGAATGGCTAGTATGGCGTCGTCGGTACATCGCGACACAGGGGCCCACGCCGGCCACACTGGACGCGTTCTGGCGCATGATCTGGCAACACAGAGTGCACACTGTTGTTATGATCACCAACCTTGTAGAGCGGGGTCGGGTACGTATTTAGCTATATGATTATAATATGAAACATCTGTCTTTGTATTCGATTTTAATAAATAAATAAAGTCTTTCAGACCGTATTTCCGCCACTGCGGCCAAAATCAACGGAGACTAGCCTTCGACGCGACAGATATTATAGTGCAGGCGTGTGGCTGCAGACAAGTGCACTCCCTGTTCCCTCACTCTCATAGTCCGATAGGACGGCAATCCGACACGACCGGAGAGAGATCAGGCGCAGGACCAACGGCTAAACGTGCCCAATACTGTTATGTCGTATGTGTGTGTGTGTGGAGAGAAGAGACACACCCCTGTGTGACAGATTTTTTCTAAATCCATTCCTTCATAGGTTTGAAAAATTCGTCTGCTCAATAACGTAAATATAACACAATAAATGTGGGTGTACTGGCAAAATGAACCCCATTGCGATCAGTTGTCATTTTACGTGTAGTACGCAATCACCCTCTGGGCCCTGTTCTTATTTTTGTTAGAAACTGAATACCACAAAACCGTGTTTACAAAAATTATAAACACGGTTTTGTGGTAGTATGGTAACACTCAATCAACTGCAGAAGGAAGCCATTCAATTCCTAGTCTGCCTTGTTTTTTTTTATCGATGAACCGATGCTATAACAACCATTCTTGTTACAGCGCAAATGCGACATGTACTGGCCGGCGGGTGGAGCCGGTAGTTCCGCAGAGTTCGGCGGCGTGCGCGTCACGCTGTTACACGAGGACGTGCGCGCCGCCTACACCGTGCGCCACATGCGCGTGCACAACCTGCGCACCGACTGCAGCGAAGTGAGTAAACAGAACTAGTATAATATTTGTGTGAAATTGCGGGAACAGTTAGCAAACAAACAATGCTGATTATGTAAATAATTAAAACGTTATAGAAAATGGCCACAGTTTAGCAAAATCCATGCATATTTTTTTCTTAAAAATTAAATTATGCATGGTGTAACAAGACCCATCACACAGCCGTCAACTACGCATCCTGTACGTCAAACTAAGTAACATTAAACAAAAAAATATCCCGATAACGGGGAGAAGACATGAGTCTCAGCTTCGTTAATCGTCTTTTACACCCGTTATTATATTTTGTTTCTCCAGGGAAGTTCACCAAGCAGCGGCGACAGTTCTGGCACCGGCAGTGAAGGTCGCAGCGTGGTACAGTACCATTACACAGTGTGGCCTGACCACGGCACACCAAGACACCCACTCGCTGTGCTACCGTTTGTGAAGGCTGCTGGAAAACATCCTTCTACAGTATTAGTGCATTGCAGGTACTTAAAACTCACAGCTGAAACTGTGTTTTTTTTATTGTGAATTGGGCTGGCTCTTGGCTTCGATCTCGCCTGGTGAAAAGCCATGGATGAGGTCTATGATGAAACGGGCGTGCCCAGAAGATGCCTATTAACTCTTGCTTCGAAGAGATTGTAGAATAAGCGGTGTTTTAAGTAGGCTGGCTTTAGAGGCATGTTGCTTGTGTTTATAATCAGAACAAGGCTAGAATAAGATGATTTTTTATGTATCTTTGTTCAGACTTGCGACTCACCAGTGAGTTGCAAGTCTGAACTGAAGAGATCATATCAGATCATATTAGTTATTCCATTGTAATTCATGTCCCATATAAGAAAAGGTTGTATTCAATATTTTTATCTTATAGTTATGTACAACTATCAAAACAACAATCTACCACAAACTCTTTCCTTTACAGCGCCGGCGTCGGCCGTACAGGCACATACATAGTCCTGGACGCACAACTCAACCAGCTCAAACTAACCGGCACACTATCCCCACTCGGCTTCCTTTGCCGCGCCCGAACTCAACGCAACCACCTCGTCCAAACCGAAGAACAGTACGTCTTCGTACACGACGCCTTACTCGAACACGTACGATCAGGAGACACCGAAGTAGAATTCCCTAAAGCCCGACAATACCTTCGCAAACTCCTAGAACCAATCTCCGACGAAGAACTAGCAGTTTTAGACCTTAATCCGTCTAAGAATAAGAGCACTAATGACTTGTCAAATGGCGTAGAAAATGGTGAAACATCAAGTATAAAGTCCAGTCAAAATGCCAGTGAAAAGGAAGTTCTGGAAAATGGTAGTCAAATGTCGATAAAGACAGATGATTTGAACAGTGAGCAGTCGAAGTCGGTTAAAGATTCGGAAGGAACTGATGAGCCGAAGGAAGGATTGGTGAACGGTGAAGAGAGTGAAGGGGTGTACGATTTAGCGCCACGGTCTACTGATACGTATAGCAAGAAGATGCAGGCGTATAATAATATGAGTGAGATAGAGAAGGAGGAGATGAGGAGGTGAGTTCTGTTTTGATAAAATTTTAATTTATGTGATTAAACTACAGCTTAAAAATGATACATAGACACGCGTGTAAAACATAACGTAACCCTGTCTTTGCTGTCGCACAGTCGGGCAAAAAGGACTCATCGAAGTATAGAAAGAGACAGTTACACGATTGAAAGAGATACTCTACAATGTCTTAACTGTTTCTTAAACTGGATGAGCCATATTGACCACGTACTGTAACGTCCGTACTACCGCTAAGTGCTGGGGGCCTAAAAAGGCCACTTTAAGCAATACCTCTAAAAGCTATTCATGTCCTGAATTCCTAGCAGATCATTATCAATTCCTCTAATTTTCGTAAAATTTCATTTCATATTTGGTGTAAACATTGCCGTGTGAAAAAAATAAAAACCGTAATTTTATCGGTAAATTTTTCATTACAGTTTTTATTAATCAAATTGGTTTTTTATTTTTTATTTCTACAGTTTAAATGTTATTTTATTGTGATATGAATTGCACAAAGATCATATTATGAATTGTCAGTTTATGACCATTTTTCGATTTTTAATATGATTCATATTGTTATCCTATTATAATTCTGACAAAGTGGCTTTATTAGGCCTCCTGTATTTTATTTAAAGATTTATTTTTGAAATAATGATATTATTTTCTGCTTTTTTACTTCGTAAACTTTTAATTTACCTCGCGCCATTAAGCGTTTCATTAACAATATACTTGTTTTCTTGTTGCAGAGCGAATCGTGCAGAAAACTATGCGTTGTTAGAACGTATGAGATCTCTAGCGAACAGACATCACACGTACCAAGGTCCACCGCCCGTCAACTTGCTAGAGAAACAGTTTCTGGTGAGTACAAATAAAACACACAAGGCGCCAACATTACGTTGAATTTGATTTTTTTCAATTAAATTAAATTTATTTATTTCAGAAAAATTACAATCGTTAGTAGGTATTATAATCATCCATACATGTTTTATTTTTTATGTAATATAATAAGAATACATGAAATACATAGACACATTGGATCAGGACCGCACAACTCGCCTATTTAGTTTTGTCCAATGCTCCATGAAGGAGCAATCCATATCCATTCTCCCTGCAATAAGCTGCAGGAAACTGTTGGGGCTGCCCCATATGCGGCGCATCAGAGACGAGATTGATTCCATATAATACAAACATTAAAAAGTCTTGATGTAAAACACTGGTTACACCGGTTTTGTCACACCTAAACCCTTCGATAAAGAAAGAAAAATATTTTATTTAGGATACACAGGAATTACAAACAGTAAAAAAGGAGCATTTAAAACTACATAGGCAAGGCCAAAAAAGCTCCTATCTCAGCATAATAGGGCCCGCTGATAACGCCGATAATGATGAAATAGAATTTGGAATATTAATTATTATTTTCCGTTTATCTTTTTCTGCAATTTCAATCGTATCGTCCTCTAGCTCCTGTACTAATATCCTAAACGTAAATATAAACCTAATTGGACTCTTGTGCAGCTAATAACCCGATCGTGCGTGGAAGCGAGCGTGTGTGCGCGCGCGCCTCACAACGCAGATAAGAACAGGCCTGGTGGTATCCTACCTTCAGACTCCGCAAGAGTCATGCTGGTGCCGAAACCTGGTGTTGAAGGTTAGTCATTGAATACTTACTGTGGATTTTTCCATTGTATTTAACATATTTTTGCTTTTACAAAATCGTCCGCCTTTTAGTGAAACCAATGCCAACGAAAACATACAAAAATAAAAATGGAGTGGACTAAAAATGGAATGGACTAAAAATGGAATGGACTAAGAAGTAGCCTATTTATGATGCGACAGGGCACATCATAAATAGGCTACTTCTTAGTACATACCCACAGTCTTACACTTTAAAAAAATTCGTGAAATGCATTGAATATTCACGATTTTACGTCACGTTCGTATATACCTATAGCATAATCAGCCTATATGTTCCCACTGCTGGGACACAGGCCTCCTCTCCGTGGGAAGGAGTGTGTAAACGCCGTAATCCACCACGTTGCCCCAGTTCGGATTGGTAGATGTCACATGGCTTCGAATTTTCGGTTCTAGATCAATATTAAGTTTATAACGCAAAATCTCTTTGTAAATCCAGGCAGTGAATACGTGAACGCGTCCTGGGTTTGCGGCAGACGACGAGTCCGTGAGTACGCGGTCGCCCAACATCCGGCCGACTCCGCAGCCGACTTGTGGCGACTGCTGTGGGACCATACTGCTCAGCTGGTGTTGTTGCTGTCTGATACTAATGATCCGGTAAGAGATATGACTGGAAATATTCGTCAAGGATTATCTTGTTGATAATGTTTACTAGTGTTTAATCTTATGTAGCTGTTTATCACAAAAAATGAATACTTATAATCCCAAACAATTTCATTCTCGCGTTCAACTCAATTTATTTTTAATTAATTTTACAGGAATGTGAAATCTTTTGGCCAACAGAAGAAGAGAAAGAACTATTCGTTGCCAACTTCAGAGCGAGTTTCGTATCAAAAGACACGTACGTAGCTCATCGAAAAGCCGACAGAAAAACGCCCGCAGAGTCCCCGGTCGAACCAGAGACAAACGGGTACAGACGACAGGAGAGCAGCGATTGTGCAGACGACGAACGACTAATACCAGAAAATAGTTCGCCTATCACCGATTCAGAACCAGCATACCGCTTCGACAGAACAGAACTAAGATTAGAACGACTCAGCACCGGTAACAGGGACTTATCAGCAAGAAAATCGATAGCAAACGGCGATCTATTCTCCTCCTTATCAGAAAAGAAAAACGGCCCCAAATCGCCCCGATCCCCCTCAAAAATGTCTTTGAAAAACTTTAAATTAAGCTCTCCAACTAAGTTTAAATTCCCTGATTGGGGGAACAGGACGGCAGGCTCTCCTCCAGACACGGCCCCGCCTCCCCCTCCCGTGGCGCCGGCCTTGACAGTCGAAGAGGAAGCGGAACTACGACGTCCGTGCTACTTCTTTGAAAAAGTAGACAAAATACCTGATGACGTACCTTTAGACAGAGTTATCGAAGTCACAAACGTTAGCGTACATTCTCTACAAGACGATTACCAACTTAGTGTAAAGTTTATCAAGTGTAGCAGGTGGTTGGATGGTGATACCACTGATTATCTTCAAGGAAGGCCTGATGATAATGAATATGTGAAGGGTGTGAGACAAGCGGCGAGTGAAAGTGAGAGGGAGATAGCGATAGATAGGCTGATAGAGCCGTATAAGGACTCGTTTGCGTTGATTGAATATGTTGCCGGCTGCCAGATGGAGTATAAGAATGGACCGGTCGTTGTTGTTGATAAGTGAGTATTCCTGTATTTATTTTTGATGTATTTTATTAGTACGCAACCGTAAAATATTATACAATATGTCCGGGGACGGACTGTACAAACTTTAGGGGGTGATAGTTTGCTCTATTTTATCACTAAAATTATTCTACATGTGGGGTCTAAACCCAACACCCTCTGAATGGCAGCCATTTTTGTATTTTGGTTGACTTTTTCGTAGCGTCCATAATAAAAGTTATGTAGCTTTGGAATTTAATGCCCGATTATCGTAAAAAAAAAACTTTCCACAACGGAAAAGTATTAACAATCAGTTAAATAACTCAAATAATTTGAATAAATGCTGTATCATATTGAAATAAATGCTAAAAGATCAACTTTACGTCAAAATTAACACTGTTTTTTTAGTTTTTCAAGGTTATTACAAAAAACTGCCCCGAGAACTACCTCTTTTTATGTACGTGTTTCACAGATGGTAAGTTTACCTAAATAATGATACAAAAAACTCGGTTCTATGACAATTGGTTTAAGGGATACTCTTGCTTGAACGCAGCCCTTCCGTGCGTAAGTTATGAATGAGTGCCGCATTCTTTGGGGAAGCAGGTAGAAAAATGGTTTATTGCGTATTATTGAAGTGAGAAAGGAACAAAATACACATTTTGGGGAACAACGTGAATACAAAAGAAGTATTCGTCAGATAAAACTCGACTAGTTAAATTTTTACCAGTCCGTTTCTTCTAGTTATTGTGACTACACATAATTTGCTCCTATGCGTATTATTGTTTACTTAAAGTGACGTGACGTTCTAATTATTCTTAATGGGAACTCGTGCTCGTGAACACTCTAGTAGACACATTGCTGATATGCATTTAGTTTACGGATTTTGCAATGGAAATGCAAGAGCTGCTGTGCGGGAGTATCAAAGACGATATCCGAATCGACCAATACCGAATCACCAGACATTCAGTGCAATTCACGCTAGATTAGCTGAATATGGTATAAGGAGGCCTCAAGGTGAACGTAACCCATTCGTATCTGTGCATAGTGAAGAAGCGGTGTTGAATTTAATCGTCAGTGATCCAAGACTCAGTGTCCGCCGTATTTCAACGCGTTTAGGAATATCACGATGGACAGTCTGGAAGATTTTAAAGAAAGAAGGACTACGTCCATATCATTTAAGACGTGTGCAGGATATAAGAGAGCCAGACAATGCGGCACGATCAGTATTCTGCTTTTGGATAAGTCAAAATATGCGACGTACACCAGCATGTTTAAAACGGATAATGTGGACAGATGAGGCATCATTCACAAGAAGAGGAATAACAAATTTTAGAAATCTACACTTGTGGGTGGCTGAAAACCCACATGCTGTTAGACCATCAACATTTCAGCATGAATTTTCTGTAAATGTGTGGGCAGCTATGATCGATGATCAATTGATTGGCCCTATCGAACTCCCAAGAAATTTAAATGGGGCAAGATTTTTGGAATTTCTGACAAATGAATTTTGGGATGCGTTATTAGAATTGCCATTGTCATATCGGCGACGCATGTGGCTTCAGTTAGACGGAGCTCCTCCACACTTCGCCCGAGCAGTAAGGGCACACCTAGGCCAACATCATCCACAGTGGATTGGCCGCGGCGGTCCTGTAGCCTGGCCACCGCGTTCACCAGACTTAACGCCACTGGACTTTTATCTCTGGGGTTGGATGAAACAGAAAGTTTATTTTGAGCCAGTCAACACTAGAGAAGAGCTGCTGGAGCGTATTCGCGTTGCTGCTGCCGAAATTAAGGCTGATCCGAGCCAGTTAAGACGATCAACACAGCAGGTAGCGATCCGGGCTACTGCGTGCCTTCAAAATGGTGGGGGGCATTTTGAACAATTATTGTAAATGTCTAAATTATCTACTTTTGTAAATAAATAATTAATACTTGTTATTTTGTTTATCTTTGCTCATAACTGTAAATATCTAAAGAAAAACCAAATCGTTATGAATTCACTACCTGCGCAAGCCTATGTTCCAACAACAATATCTCATAAACCAATTGTCATAGGATCGAGGTTTTGGTATAATTATTTATGTAAACTTACCATATGTGAAAAACGTACATAAAAAGAGGTAGTTCTCGGGGCTGTTTTTTATAATAACCTTGAAAAACTAAAAAAACAGTGTTAATTTTGACGTAAAGTTGATCTTTTAGCATTTATTTCAATATGATACAGCATTTATTCAAATTATTTGAGTTATTTAACTGATTGTTAATACTTTTCCGTTATGGAAAGTTTTTTTTTTACGATAATTGGGCATTAAATTCCAAAGCTACATAACTTTTATTATGGACGCTACGAAAAAGTCAACCAAAATACAAAAATGGCTGCCATTCAGAGGGTGTTGGGTTTAGACCCCACATGTAGAATAATTTTAGTGATAAAATAGAGAAAACTATCACCCCCTAAAGTTTGTACAGTCCGTCCCCGGACATATTGTAGATAAAAACTTTTTAACAAAAAATTGAACCGCCGAAAAAACTGAAAAGCAAAAAATAATAAACCTTTTTTATTTAACCTTAATAAGATAAGTTCTTAAACTAATGTAAGTATACCTATAGTCCATTTACAATAGCATTAGAAAGAAGTTAAAAAAGGTTATTTTTAATGCACACTTTGTAACAAAAATACAATAAACATTGTTACATTATGATAGACGCCGAATTTATTATGATCTATTTTTACAGCAGCTGTCACACTTAATTGTAACCATTTTAACTATTTATCTTATGAAATTATGTGGCTTTCATTTATTTATATTATATAACTCCAATTTAAAATTACAGTGTCAATGCTAAAAACCTAAAAGAAGCAGGGATGAACAATACTTGGAACGTTATTCGTTTCACTATAATTCTACCGAATTTTATTTTAATTAAGGTGGATGCGCTGCAGTAGCCCGCGAAATCATACGAATTCGGAGCAATTCTAATTTAAAGGGATGTATTGATGATTTTTAAGGTTAAAATTGTATTATTGCCTACATATTTCTTATTGTTGCGCATCATATTATTTTTATTAAGATACAACCTTACACTGACCTGCAAATTGCAAAAAACGCAAGAAAATTAGAATTTAAGCATCTCCCTTAAAATTGTTTTATCATAACTTTGAAATAAAATGTTTTGCATTCCTGCTTCTACGAGCCTCTTTTTTCTAATGCTATTATAAATGGACTATAAGTAATTTTGAGTCGGCGCCAAACAATCAATAAACAAAGATCACTAAATTGCCTTAAATTTAAACGACGCCGACTCAAAATTATTTAGGTATACTTACATTAGTTTAAGAACTTACCTTATTAAGGTTCAATAAAAAAGGTTTATTATTTTTGGCTTTTCAGTTTTTTCGGCGGTTTAATTTTTTGTTAAAAAGTTTTTATTTTATAGTTTTTTGTGGCTATACCTAATCTACTAATTGTTTGCCAAAGGGCAGGAGGAATATGTGGCACTGAATAGAGTAATAATACACCACTCAGCATTAAAATCTGTGAGTGAACAATAAATCACCCTTATTTTCCCATCCTTAGGGTTGGATTTTCTTTTTCAAATTTATATGGGACCAACTTTGGGGTATACCCTTTCCAATAAAAAAAGAATAATAAAAAAAAATTCCTGTAAAAAGTTATGCTTGGTCATACATAAAAAAATAATAATATACGTGTCGAATTGAGAACCTCCTCCGTTTTTTTTCGTCGGTTGAAAATTGGATAGATATTACTATTTTAGTTGATAATCATTTTCTGAATATTCATAGGACTTAACTTTAAGACATTTTAGCCTAATTTTTAAAATCAAGCTGTGTTTTCAGCTGTGTAATTGCTAATTTAATTACTAGCCCTCTTAGACTAGACGTTAGACATTTTTTCCAATGATATTTCGGTTTGTTTTGGCCCCGAAGAAAACAGTTTTTTTTTTAAATACATTATTTTATTGTGTGTAGAGATAGATAGATAGCTGTCTACCCTGTAAGGGTAATAAGAATGATAGTTTTAAATAGTAAACCGTGTCCAGCTTGACCGCTGCCCGTTCTCATTAATATTAGGCGACACCAAAATAATGCGTAAATAAAAACACGCTGTTTGGTTTTCAACATTCGGCGGTGAGCCGAGCGAAGGCCTCTGACATTTTGAAAGTACCTAGTACCTAATGAGGTATCGGTGTATCGTCAGATACGGCGGCTGGAAAGCCATGAACTTCTGCACCATGTCGGCGGCGTGCGGCGGCGCGCGCGCGGCCGACGCGCACGAGCCCGGCGCGCCCTTCCTCGCGCCGCACGACGCGCGCGCCAGCCTGTACTGCTGGGCCGCGCTGGGCGCGCACGCGCGCACGGCGCCCAACCACGCGCGCGCGCACCACCACGCCGCGCTGCTGGCGGCCTACTGCGCGCTGGCGGCCTATGGCCATCTGCTTACGAATACTAGTAGTAAAAACAGGTATGTTTATGCTTTTTGCTTTTGTGAGACATGTTTTTAGCTTGTGCCATGATAAAAAGAATTTCTAGTCGGAAAGTTTCGTAGCAAATCTGACTGCCTAAAGTGTGCAATATGTACTTATTATTGACACTTGAAGAGGTGGTTTTTATATAGGCATCTTAAGGTCTACGAAAATAACTTTAACTAATGCTACACAATAAATTTGTATGCTAAGGGCCGACATACACAGACTGCTTGAAGCAGTCAGGATGGACCGCTTCAAGCTGCGACTGCATAGTGAACTACAGTCTTCTACGTACACACATAACATGAAACCGCTCGAGCAGTTTCAACTGCTTTGGGCGGTTGTTGACTGTGACTGCAAGAGCGGTTCGTCTATGTTGATCAATCGCTAACTGCTCGAGCAGTCCGTTTATGTCGGCCCTAGGGCCGGTTTTTTGATCCGTAGTTAACTCAAACAATTGTTAAAAATAGTAACTAATAGTAAAATTTTTGAAAAATGTGTTTTTTAATCAATTTTTAGTTACTATGTTTAACAATTGGTTGTGTTTAACTACGGATCAAAAAACCGGCCCTAAGAGAATAAAAACAAAAACAACCGACACCAAATAACTGAGTCAGTACAAAAATTGGGTAGTAATAGTATATATGTAATTCGAAACTGCATATTTTTTTAAATAAATTAAAATATCTGCAACTTTCCAAATCACAGATACTCTTTCAATATAACAAAAAAATATAGCAAAGAGAAAAGTCTAAAACAGTTTTTTCTTTTACAGGTTCCCCGACACTCCTGAACAAGAGTCTCGGTAATACACCACAGCACATCACATGTAAGTAATACTCAGCGCGTTGTGTGTACGTCCGTGCCTACCCCGCCGCTATGCGTCGTGAACGTTGCTCCACAAGCCATGCACGACCATTGTATACCAGGATAGGCCAGTGATCACTTCGAAAGCCTCCTATGGTTGTATGAGCCTTTCTGGACCTGCCAATTACGATAAAACTGCCTAATATAGCAAATATCTCATTGATAAGGCTGTTTGAATGCTATAGAAGTGTCAGTGGACAGTTTGAGCCTTTCTAGACCTGTATCTCCTTGTAATACAGCCTAATATGAAAAATTTATGTTTTATCATTGATAAGGCTGTTTGAGAGCTACAGAAATGTCAAGGCCAGTAAATAGTTTGAGAGTCTCATGTTTATATGAGCCTTTCTAGACCTGTATCTCATTATAATAAAGTCTAATATGGAAATATCTGTTTTAGCATTAATGCAGCTGTTCAAGAGCTGATAATAGCAATAAGGCCAGCTTATGTCGAACAAAACATTCATTTTCTTAGGGAATTTGGTGGTTTGAGTTCGATTGGGACGTCGCATGTTTATTTAAGCCGTTCTAGATCAGAACATCTTGCAATAAATTGTTGTAAAAATAAACAATTTGGTTCTATCAGACTTTTAAGATAAATCTATATATCAACAGATCGGCCTATGTCAACAAAACGTCAGTTTTTCCAAACATTTAAATCGTTAGATTCGCGTTTTGATACCTCTGACGCACACAGTGATGCAGTGACTTGACTGGATTGTCATGGTAACGCTATTAATAATGTGTGAGCTCACTCTTTTCACTATGGACTAAGTACGATGAGGGAAAATCTAACTATTTAAACCTTTGAGTTTTTCTGATGCGTGGTAAATCAGATCAAAGTTTATGTAGATATTTCTAGAGCAATGTGAACGTTTTTTATATTATGTTACTCAAACAATAATAAATGTATTTCTTGTGAATGTCTCGTAAATTGTTAATGTAACTTTATAGTACACATGTTTTCATGTACTGAACAAACACGACTTGTATTGGTCTATGGTTTTAGTAACAGAGTTTTGAGTGACGGCGGGTAGTTATTTAAGTATACATTAAATGATGAGGACTTTGTGTTGATCAGCATAACATTTCACGACCATTCGACAGGCTGCCGTGTCGAAAATGACACATTTTCGGTTACCGGATTTTTATTATCCACCACTAGGCCCGCGTGGTGGATTATGGCCCACTCCCTCTCACAAAGAGGAGGCCTGTGTCCCAGTAGTGGGAACAGTGTAGGCTGATTATGCAATAGCAAATAGTTGTCGGCGCCATTTTGAAAAAAATAAAATAAAATGGTGGACAGGTAGTTTTCAATCCCTTTTCGAATAAAAGTAGTTGTGATGTTTTATTGTTATTTAAATTAAGTTTAATAAGCTTGTTTATAATCATGTTAAGAGATTATTGGGTTTTACTAATATTTTCTTAGAACACAGTTACATATTACATACATGTTTTTTTCTTTAATATACACACAAAGTATCTTCTAACCGCCCGCCGTTGCTTAGTTTATACATAGCGCCTTTTTTATACACAGTACCATCAACAGTAATTCAATTCTATACAAAAAACTGAAAATATACACGTAAATAAAAACTAAGCAGAAATGAAGAATAACTAGAGTAGATAACTTATAATAATCGTATTTTAATATGTACTCAACATTGGTGCGTCGAAACTCCTATACATTATAGTTTTTTTTTTGTATAGAATTGATTTACTGTTTACTTAGTCACAGTATCCAATAGTTTAGTTCATAGTGGGTTATTTCGGACTGTATGCTCAAATAACAACAATAAAGTAGCGAATGTCGAAGGAAATTATTACAAATTTAATGCTTTCTCTTATGAAATAAGATGTGGTTGTGTATTGATATATTAACGAAAGGATTCAATTGCTTTTTGTAGTATTTTTTTTTCTATGCCGGCCATGATTCTCATCACGTGCATTCTTTAGTCAGTTTGTTATCGAGTTGAAACTTTATGTTATGCGGTTAACATAAAAAAAAACTCACATTGTCAAATGTACAGGCAAAAAACCGTGTATTATATTTATACTGTGAATATGACCTTATATGATCCGTGAATATAACCTTAAATATGTTGTGTGAATGGATCATTGTCAAATATATAGGCAAAAGACATAACCCTTCTTAGCAGTCGGGTAAAAAGTACCAAGTAACATAAAAGTTTTAATTCGGTAATAATATTATTGTAGTCCAAAATTCGTTTCAATAGAAATACAAACTACTTCTTGTTAGTAGTCGGAGCAAAAATGTTAAGAGTCAGAAAATATCACGAAAGGCAGAATTTTCAAAGGCAACTTAACTTTACGTCGCACGTAAGTCTCATGTTGTCTCTCTCACTTTTAGGTGTATTGTTCCGATGACGGAAATACTACTAAAATCGTCTTAAAGTTATAGGTACTCTGTCCATTAGGTTAACCGTTTTTTGACAGCTGTCTTAGAATGTACATATTCCAAATTAAATAAAAATTAAATTTAAAATGCGTAATAAAATAAATAATATAAACTGCCTTATCTTATTAAATTATCCTATTTATGGCTTCTTACAGACATTATAATACCGTACGTGTATCAATCAAAGTATTGTGTGTTGCTGTAATCACTAGTTCCATCTGTCAAAAAACGGTTTACTTAGTGGACAGGGTATAGTTGTCGTTTGAGCAAGGCGCATGTTCCATGACCAATGGCGCATGTTCCATGACCAATGGCGCATTTACACGGGTCGATTGTCGCTATGCTAGCCGCATAGCCAGTCCATAGAGTCAGTTGACTGAAATCGCAAGCTACTTTGGTCATTTTTTCAAAAATTTTGAGCCCACTAGCTCCACAAAATAGTAAATTTGCTGGACTCGAAACATATTTAAAATACCATTCCATCTCTGTCATCTTCAGAGGATCGTAAGTTATAGAACGATGTTATAAATTCTTTTAACTTTAAACTTATTTAATGATTTGTGATACAAGTGGACCTAAACGGCGAGCGATCGCTTTTCGTATTTCAACAAAAATCGAAAAGAAAAGCGAAAAAATCGCAATCGTAAGTTGCCAAGTGTTGACATATTGGTGTTCGTGACTGTACAGACGCCAGCACATAAAGCTACTACAATCCGTCAAATTTCTTTAACAGATTTTCAACTTTACCGCTAAAGCATTAAGGTTCAAGGTTGATTGGGAAAATTTTACAGTTTTGGGTAGAAAAATAAAATAAAAAAGGGAGGGAAAACAATCATAGGGCATCAAAAAATTGGTCTGCATCGCTGTCAATAGGACATGTGCCAGAAGACTGTCAGCATTGCCACGTTGTATGGCAATGCTAATTCTTAGGCCAAAACATACGCCCTCTGATCGTGAAGAGCCGACTAACCACTGGGCGATGTCTAGAAAATTCAATTTAATTTTATTCAGGAACAATTCACATTGTGTTTGAAATCGTTATAATTATAAAACTAACACATTCATAATACAACAAATCACAGAAAAAAAAAACAATAACATTACAAGCTACTACATGTTAATATTACCCAGTCCCGTACGCAAAATACGCGCATTGGAGTTGCGGACACCAGCCCGTGTTACCTACCTACCCAGTCTCTCATTAAATAATATCAAATTTTTAAAACGTGGATATGCCATCTTCTATCAAATACAGACATTTCCCCAATAGGAACACTTGAAGTCTTGACTTGAACGAGCTCTTGTAAATTATAGTGTTTTAGTCAAATGGTCTGTTAAAAATCCGCACTGGCTGAGGACTGTTGAACAATATTAAGTTGGGGTATTATAATTATAAAAAGATTAAACTTTCCACGTCGTAAGCTGCCGGCAAAAGTCGATATCTACTCAAATTAATTCTCCTTTGCGATTTTAGACACCTACTATGCAGTCGATTTGCTATTTACAAATGGTCGAATTTTACCGTGCGGCCTAATCGTGCGGAGCAAATTGTCCCGTGTAAAAACCCCATTTTATTATGAAAGTCACTGATATAAAAAGATTCGTCATTTCTGACCTTAGCATTCAAAAAGCCTCGAAAAACTTGTTCTATAGCAATTATTTATAAAATTTAGACGCAGTGCAATAGATGTGTTACGCATTTAAAATAAATATATTTTTAAATATTTTTTCTCTAGCAAAGTATTAATCGTCTATGGAGATATTTTGACAACGTCTGTGTTTTATTTTTTAATTAAATTATATAGGAATATATTGTGTATAGTTGTATTCGTCGGGACGACGAGTGATAGCGGCATATATTCTTTTAGCTGACTGTACTTGCATGAGTAATGTAGTACAATTCGGTTGTAAGATGAATAATGAATTAGCAAAAATATAATTTAAAATTTTGCTCAAATTATGAATGTCTGTAGATGGTTTTCAAATACTTTAGTTCAATCATAAATTTGAATTTAGTAATAAATTATTCTGTGTGACTAATCAAAGTAAAATAACAGTTATCGTAATGAAAATAAAGTACATATTAGAAATACTATGCCCACTCGTCCCTCCGACACGTGTAATTCCTATTAAATCAAGTTATGGTCCAGTATTTTTTATTATAATAATTGTAATCTAGTTATTATCGATATAATTGTGAAGACTGCTTATTAGTGGTTCGTCAATTAAGATGTAATCGGTTCCGTTTGGGTTCTGTGGTGGTATTACCCAGATTTGAGGATCTCTAGGATCGTGTTCGCAAGTTTCTGCGACTAAAAGTCTTGGTCGCAAGTTTCTGGAACCAAAGGTCTTGGTCGCAAGTTTCTGCGACTAGAAGAGGCGGTCTGATGTCTGCGAGGTCCTTAGTGTCCCTTCACACGGTCCAACATAAATATTGTTATGTTGTGTGTTGGCGTGGGGTTCGTAACCGTCTAGAAAAGTTGTGAAGTGATCGAGACAAAGTAAAAATTGTACATTTCCCTATTAAGTGTTCAACACTTATCCATAGAAATAATGTAATTTAGTTTTCCTATAGTCATAGTCGCTATTGTCGTAGCTCAAAAAATTAAAAAGTTTTTCTTTTTTTTTAATTTTTCGATCACTCCACAAGGCAACGAAAAGAAAGATAGAGAAAGGTAAAAGTAAATGTATTTAGAATGTGAATACGGCGGGTTTTGTTTGTGCGCTAAGGTCCCGTGCGTGCCATTTTAGGCTTAGATAATTATACGCATAGATAGTTTCAATTATATTGCCCTGTAGACTTAGGTTGGTATGCTGGATTTTATTAGATACGTTTTTCCCCTTCATTTTAGCCTTTTAGAGCAAGTGTGACATATTTCTTTACTTTATTTTTCTGCCGGTCTATTCTGTGATAATCTCACAGTGAAAACTTAGGTAATGTCATTCCGCCTGAAGCTAAGGGGATTGACACTACTGACTTCATGCTCACGTCACCTTAGGTTCGGGGGGTTTTTAGGGTCTGGTCATATTGTACCTCACCTCACGCATTTTGATGCTTATCATGAACAATTTAATTATTTGCAGTTAATTACATTTTTATAGAGCAAATGCTGTTGGAAAGTACTTGTAAGCGCATTTATTTTGCATAAAAAAACAGATTGGAGAAAATGTTTTTCGCGCAAACATCCCCGCCTATCGGTTAACCAAAGATGCGCGTATGTATAGTATTTAATGATGGTAGGTGAACGTAGGCAACTGAGTGTCGCAGCTAATTAGAATAACTAGATTAAGGTTATCCTACTCTGTAATTACCTGTTATATTTATATGTGTGGGGCGTAGGCTGTGGTCGGGGTATAGTAAAAAATAAAGGTCATAAAAAAAAATGTGTTGATAAATTTTTATAGACTGATCTAACACATTATAATTATTATTGTCTGAAAAGATAAAAATAAAGTCTGAATCTTCTTCATCTTCGTGTCGATGGTGCGTTATTCTTAAATAGTCTGAATAGTTAACAATATAGTAGCGCAGAAATAAAGTTGATTTAGATTACACGTGTGATACCTTTGTGCTTTTGCCAGTTTGATTTTTCATTACCGGGTCATATTAAATTAGCTAGCGAAACTCTGCATACGTGATACCCATCACGTAGGGAGTTTCGCTAGCTAACTTAATCGATATCTAAACATGATAAAACAAAAATAAATAAATTTGATGGTTTTGGTTAGTAACAACACTATCAGCGGTCATTGACCTAAAAAAAACATCAAATCTATTTGATTTTATCGTGTTTAGATATATACCCATCACGTCTACGGTTTCGCTAGCTAATTTAATTTGACCTTGTATAAATAATCTGCAGCCCGACTTTGATCATTATATTTTTTTTTACTATATCCTGTCTAACAGCTAAACTCACTTAAACATTTGACATAATATCGTTTAGATTTAATCTTCGGCTCAATTTCATAATCTTTTAGATGCAACACTTTATTTTAAAAATTAAACTCAGTCATACACTTGCACATTATTTAATGTTTATTTTCAACATTTAACACTTACGACAAATTGTTGCAGGGTATTGTCATGCAATCATGGAATGTCATTTACAATATTTTCTAACGTGCCTGGTTTGTGCAAGTTTTGAAAATTTCCTTTTTTGGAGTCTAAACAAGCTAGGTTTAAACGGCCCTGAATCATACTCTTACCAACATAAACGTTTATGTTGATGGCTTATGTTGATGTGGGACCGTGAATTCTGGGCCTAACTTCATTACGACTATGTGTACTGTGTGAGTGTAGTTTGTAAATTTTCGTCACTCATATTGTGTAGACTTAAGCCCTAATACACTTTATATCGATATACCAAGTATTAGTTGACTTTACAACACAACCATTTAAGGGTTTATTTATGATAAGTATGCGGATATTGCGGAGGGCGAAGGCCTAGAACTTAAGAAGGAGAAATGAACTGATGGATAGCTAGAAACACACAAATACTATTTGCTGTTTCTTCCCATAAACATTTTCCCTGTCCCTACAAGTGTTTGTGTGATCTCATTGCCTGGAGTCCCGACATCCAGAGATTCAATCTCTCTCCAAACAGCTGTTCCCATTTGTATTCTTCCTCCCTCCTTCTTCATATGCTGGTGTAATTCTTCCAGAGTGGATGTCAACCTTGTGATTATCTGCTGCAGGTTTTTACCCTCTGATCCAACAATCCTCCTCTTTTCGATGTGGTCGAAAAAGTCTTCACCAAATGATTGGATCCTAGGTCCACTAAAGCAAGGAAGACAGCTTACTTGGTTGTACACTCCTGAGAGAAGTTCTGTCTGATTAGCACAAGACATCTTTGCATATACTGTCTGACGCCAATTCAGACAGTATATGCTTTAGGTTTACCAACCCTCCTGAAGTCATGCTCCTAAATGCATTTTCCATTTCTTCTCTTGTGTACCAATTACCAGTCTTTGTAATTTGAGATAATATGCTCAAATCCTCTTTGTATGTACCAAATATGCTATGATACAGAATTTGGGCAGCAACCTCTTCCGTCATATTCCATTGCATTGTCCACTTCATTCCCATACACCGCTTAAACAGGAGCCACCCCCCAGACCCAGTTGTATTGAATAATTGAAGGAATTCATCTTTTGCTGTATCACTCATTTTTTCTACTGCACCCGATAAGAAGTTAAGTGGGAAGCACATTCGGGTCGCTTGTCGGGATGTAGTTATCAGCAATATTTCCGCAATCAACGTTATGAGTGTGGAAAGCTCAAAAGACATTTTGATGTTCTTTGTAATCTCTATAATGTCATCGATTGCAGGTATGTGTGCCATTGCCCGTTTTACTGCTGCAGAAAACTTACCCCTATAAATTCCTTCTGTGCGTACCATGCACAAAAATGCCGTCATGGGTCCTAGACTCTGAACTATGGAAGATCGGCGTTCTGGAGGAAAACTGCTCCCCTCAAGTAAGATGTGGTGTGCCCCGGTGAGGCCATACTTGGACACCTGGAACAATGTATGTGTCCCATTCTTCTTTGTAATAGGCATGGTTCCATGGCCGAGCCTGAGTTCGTCTAACCTTAGCTTGAAAGCGGCGAACATATCCAAGTATGGCCCCATTGTGCCGTACCAGTTTTCTTCGCTGTCCAATGCAAAGTTTTTATACTCTAGCTTCTGTTTTTTCGTTTCCTCTATCCACATCTTATGGACATCCTCCCTCTTTATGGAGTAATCAACCCCCCTATATCTGAGGTTGTATTCTGTAGACGCCACCTTTATTTGGATGTTGGTGGTCGTTGTTTTCACACGCTGTCTATGATAATTGTGTGCCGTGAACAAAACAGATGCAAACAGCACTTCACCTCTCATCTCACTAATAGCTGCCTTGTTTGCTGCAACAGACTCTTCTTCGCGTCTACGGGGCTTCTAATTAATGCCACCCTAACCACCATTCTGTCATACGCTGCAATTAAGGTCTTCAGACATCTAACTTTTTTGTCAGCGTCTAGGACCATCCTGGGTCTCTTTGGATCTTGAATCGCCTGTTTAGTATCAGGGTCAACTATTAGGTCTTCTCTCTTCCTCTTTAAATTTGAACCTCCTGGCATAGGATCTGTTTCCATTGTTGTTGCCATTTTTTTGTTTCTTTCTCAATTCAATACAGTATTAAAATAAGGATCTGTTGTTGTTAACGTTGCTTAAAGCTAAGTGACGATTAAACGTCAAAAAATGTATGGTTCAACAAAGTGTATGTTTAACTTTAGCAAAGTTTCATCAATAAAGCCCTATTTCAGATGGTTTGACATCTTTTAAGAACTTCCTATTCTGTATTCTAGAAGCTTGTTGTATAGTCGTTAAGTCAACTAATGGTTAGTAAATAACATAATATTTATATAATTAAAAAAGAATGCTAGAGTAAAAACTAAATGTTCCATGTTGTACGTATGCCCGAGAGAAGTGTTGCTGTAGCTTTTAAGATGTAAAAATGTTGCAAGGTTTTTAATAATGATGATATTTAAAAAAAAGTAATTATTATTATCCGTAATACCGCCTTCTTAAGAACTGTATTGTGCCAATTTTTAATACTTCCCTGTCCAATTGACGCATTCCATGGTTTTGTTTTTTATTCGTTTTCCATGTGTATTGTCCCCAGTAAATTAATAATTTTTTGCAGCAAACGTTTTATTTTTTTATGTTTGCAACATTAACTGCTACGTTCCAAATTCGTGGTTATTATACGTAAACCGACGAAATATTGCGATTTTATATATGTATTTCAGTTTCTTGGATTGTTGTGATGAAGAAGGATAGTTTACAGTTTTCAGGACATCGACAAGAAATCTATGATACACTGTACTAACACAAATAGTTCTTAATTTTGTATTTAGTTTGTAAGCAAAGTGATTGTACTGTTTAATTTTTGTATAGAAAGTGCATGATGACACATTTTTGAACAAAATGATAATCGATATTTTCCATATTGTTCTAGTACGCTTCCCACTACTCCGTAACCATGACCTGACTGGAACGACATCCGAAAATACAGTGTGTCAGGGACATCGACGCGCAAACTGTAACCATGAATTCAGCACATAATTCTAAACTCGCTAGCGTAGAGAATTATCATCGGTTATCAAAAAAAAATCTGCTGTTTCATTGAAAAGTGCTATACGTACGCGAACAGCAATTTTTTTTAATAACCGACAAAAAATTTCAGCGTGCGGGAGTTTTAGAATCATGTACAAAATCCATGGTAACCATGCGTCGATGCCAATGCCACCCTGTATATTGTTTGCATGGAATAAAGCCTGATATACACGATACGATTTAATTTCATACCATAACTAGAAGCGCCAATAAAAGTTGCACTGTCAAAAAAGTTTTTCTAGAAGATGCATGTCATTTGATGCTTCAATTTCATTGTATGTCACATGAAGGAAATTGCATCGTCTGAATGGGGCTTAGAGACAACGCTCACTAGACTGATTTGTCAAAGAATCCGTGGAGCTTTGGCAACAATCTTGAGTGTCTATGGTACGGTATAGTGGGAAGCTATCTTTATAATGAAAAACAATGTAAACTGGACGTACTCATTGATACAGCACTAATAGTTACTAGAAAGCACAAAATATGTTTTTATTGTAAACTTTGAGTACTATTTTATACATAACACTTATACGTTGGCGCTGGATCGCATTTTTTATGTACAGTCAGCCGCAAAAATTGACTGTCTACAAGCAAAACAAAAGTTATGAAAATAATGATTACTTTGCGTGCAGTACTTTTATGTATTTTGTCTTTATTTGTCGAGTTGACTGTACCCAGTTTTAGTTTTATTGGAAACGATCCTGTACAGATTTTTTTATCGAAAATTGTTTAATTTTGTACACTTTTGTTTAAGACATCACACTGTAATGTAAATCATACGAAGACTTATTTATTTTTTATGTAACCGCCTGTATTATTTCAATTGTAAAAATATATAAGAAATTATCTATATTTCTGTTTTATTTATTGCTTTTACAAGATTTTTAACCCTTTACTCAAATATTTCCCGAGGTCACGATTTTTTACAAAACCATTCAACTACCCAGACAACCGTTGGATTGGGATTGCCTCGTTGGTGTAGTGGTCGCTAGCGCTACTTGAGGTCCTGGGTTCGATTCCCAGGTAGGGCAGTGTTATTGTGTCTCGGCTTCCAATTTAACCGGATGTAGCTGAATGCCAGTATTTTACCTCCGGAGCGACTGGCTATCTGACCGCCACAACCCAGTTATTGGGCAATACGATGTCCATTTGGTAATACTGGGTGTCAGACTCGGACTTTCTTCCACACTTCTCTATTACTCGTCATCTCGGTACTCAGCCCCTTTTTAAAACATATTTTTGAACCAATTCACAGATAAATATCATTTATCAACAAAAATTTTAGGTTCTGGATATTATTTTAAAAATTTTTGCTTATACACGTCACGTCGGGGGCCCCTCTAGCTCAGGGGCCCCGTAACGTTGATATGGCTGATACAGCGGTAGCTACGCCTCTGATGTGACTTAAACATAACTGGCGAGATATGGGTGCACTATATGTAGGTACACCTCTGACTAACCCTTCGCAGAAATGCATGCGTGATGTTATGTAATCTTTGCATGGACGGAGAAAAAATTTTATAATATGACATGTAAAAGTGACTCCGATATCCCTATTTACAGAATAAACAATTTCATTTAATTTTTCACTGTGTACAGTTACGAGCATAAATATGTATACACTTGACTTTATTCAAAGGCGATTTTCTCCTTTGAATTTGTTTTTGAATGAAATTTTATGTTATTACGAACATAGCATTTTCGAACCCATGGGTTTATGTGATGTGTCGTATTTTAACGTTGCATTCGTTATTTCACGCAAATAACGCTAAGTATTGAAAGTTTCCAAGTGTTGGCATATTAGTGCTCGTGACTGTACTCGGATAAAATGTGTCCAACTACGCTGAAGTAACGCATTCATTCTGGAAAATTAACTTCTAGTAACTTTTCCAATAAAGCCTCTTTGTAACTTGTCGAGGTACACTACAGACTGATGTTGCATTTCACGAGCGCTTCGATCATTCCAGTTTGTACCTTATTACAATTACGTAAGAGTCAATTGACGGGCTCGTGAATTGCATTGTGTATACTTATAACATGTCGTAGCACGGCTATTTTTAATGCGAGGACTTTTTATCGCGCACCGGATTTTCAACTCTCGGTCTTGAGCCGAGCATTGAGAATCCAACAGAGCGCGTCCTAGCGCGTCAAAAACACATTGTTGGATTTTCAACTCTCGGCGCTAAGCAGTGCGTTGAAAATCCAATGCGCAATAAAAATCGCGCTTGGGTACAAGGTCTAAAGTCTGTTAGATAAATAGCTAGGTAGGCTATCTCGGCTATAGTTTTGTACCGACATGCACCAAGTTTGAACTCCTGCAGTTAGAAGTTGTCTGAGGAATTGAAGCTGTCTAGAGGAAGTGCGTCTGTGTGACTTTATATCTAGTCACCTTGGCAGTTAGGTATTGAGGTGAAAAGGGCTACATAGGTTTTAACTCAAACGTTTATTTCAATTAGGTAAGTTAGTTATTTACATACTTTTGAATTGCTGAATGAGTCGGTCAGCCAAGAAGATGAAGCTTGTTGTCCTTTCCAAAGCGTAGTAGGTTCGTATGGAGTGAAGAAGAACGGGCAAGAAACTCCATGGACACTGAACACTTCTTACACTGGTACAAAATATAGGTTTTATCATTAAGAGCGTTCATCCCGCGCGGGCTGGCAACGTTACATTTCTAGTGGTTTTTCGTGATTATTTTATTGAATTTAAACCAAAGTAACCTGTAATTCCGAGGAAAATATGGAGTGGCGATGGCGATATTTTTCGAAATTGTAGCATAACATGACGCTAATATGGTACACGTTAAACGATATAGGGCAAAAATGTAGACTTGACTATTCAGTTAGGTACATAAGTTCACATTGTGGACATTTGACCACTTTTGAAAGAAAGAAAGAAAATACATTTATTTAGCACAGACTAAAAGACACAATACACCAGATACATAGGTACATCAGATAAAAACAAAAAAATAAAGATCAAATAAAAAGTGTGAAGTCCGATGTAAGAAATTAGCAGGAAAGTGTGCCTCACGGCTGCGCTAAGAAGGCCCAGTTCAGAAAAAATGCCAGACTATATAGTGCCTGACGCTGGTTTTCAACTGGACCTTTTGCCTATTGTCTTTTACAAAATTGCACACTTGTACATATCTTCTTACATATTTTATTTTAAAGCGGTACGTACCCATCTACTTTGTATACTTCCTTCGAACGAAGTTTCTTTTCTTTCCCTCGAATCTGCACGGATCGATCAAAGGTTCGTGGATGGGTGACCATCCATTACATACCGAGACCCCTCCATGCCTCGAAAAGCACGTAAAGCCGTTGGTCTCTGCTGTCATACGTAGATCTTTGACAGTCGGTACGGGTAGTCAGAAGTCCGAAAGTCTGACAACCAGTCTTACTAAGGGGTATCGTGGTGCGCAGTTACTGGATTGTGGCGGTCAGATAGTCGCTCCATGTAAAAGTTGACCCCAACAAAGTTGAGACAAGGCTAGGCAGATGATGTTAACATCAACACCTCCGTCTCCATTACATTCAACACGATACAATCTTAAATCAGAGCTCAAAGCACGTATTAAAACTTTTAACTCACTGTTATCTGGGCAATCGATCTGACGTTATTAAGGCATCAATCAGCTACAATATAGGCCCTGCCAACTAATCAGACTTGAGGGGAACCGAGCTCGAGGGAATCGGGGCAAATGAGCGATTGCGTTGGCAAACTTTCACCTAGCCAGAGTTTTGTATTGGCGTGAAGTCTCTTTTAATTAATCTCTGAGTCGAGCACGAATGCGCGGAGTAGGTAGGAAAACTTTACGTAATTTCGAACGATTACAAACTCGGAAATGTACTCATTTTGCACATTATTTATATTTAAACATGATTTTTACATAAGCTTGGCAATGGCTTACATTTTGACAATTCTACAATATTCATTGCGTTATTTACCTTATTGAGCAGACAAAATTGAGCATATGAAGCAATGGATTAGCAAATATCCTTAGATTCAGATTAAGATTGATGTGTGTTACGCAATTAGGGTGCAGTTTAGTAAGTACACTAAGATACGAGTAGATATGCTTCGCGGTTACAATAATTAAGATGCGCAAAACCAATTTATAACTGATGCTTCGGCTAGACCGTATTCTGCCGTTGTCACAGGTTTTACCGGCGATTTGTTGTCGCACACAAGAACAACAACAACACAGGTAATTGCGTAACACACTAACTTTAGGATTTTTGAAAAATAGGTGATGAAATTTTGTACAGAAGTTCGTAATTTTTGCCGATCGATGGGAAATCACATCAGACACTCGTACGTCTTATACCTAGATAAAGTGTATTACTTGGGTTAAAACGGTCAATATAAAACGAAGTTTAGGTGATACGGGGTAGTTGCGTAACACCCTAACAGTAGGAATGGCTTTCATTTTGACAGTTCAACAGCATTCATTGCGTTATTTACGTTGTTGAGCAGATACATTTTTTAAACATATAAAGCAATGGATTAGCATTATCCTTCGAAATGATTCAGATTGTGATTTATAGTGTGTTACGCAGTAAGTTTACTGATTCGGGAAAAAAATATAAATTAAGTATACAAATAGTCGAATTCATTGTGTCGTTTATTATTATTTTTAACCGACGAAAAAAAACGGAGGAGGTTCTCATGTCGACGCGTATACAGGGTGTTTCTTTTATGGTGTCAAGCCGGCGCGAGCTGATAGTAGGGTACCATACCTATCGATTTAACCCCCATGTATGTTCTACGATTTTTTGTAGTTTTCGAGAAATAATTTTTTTTGTTATTTTTTATGATTTTGTGATCACGTGGCTTTAAATAATTATAACTTTTTTTTTATTTGACTTTTATTGAATATTTTTTTTTTATTATAATGTCTATTGATTGCAGTTTTATGAGTAAAATAATCTCTGTCCTAACTTTACTACAAGATACAAAACATTTGATTGATAGTGAAAAAAAAGTGAATCATGCAGAACATAACGGAAATTCAATCGTAAATTAAAAAAAACAAAAGGTATTTCATAGCTTCTTACTAATTTTAAAAACTGCCCAGCATCATAAGCTTTCATAATAATACAAGAAAATATGTTCTTCGCGGGGCATTATTCGCTGAAATTGATGCTCAAGTCTTGAGTATCGGAAATAGTGTAATTTTCACACTTAATAATTTTCTAGTATTTTGGCATAATTTTGTCAATTCTGAGATTTATTATCTCTTTACCTTTAAACAGAGCTCATTTGTTAATAAAAACATACTTTTTATAGCTACATACCTAGTTCTATCCTTAAAATTACCACTACTAATGGGGGAGCCAAATTAAAACTCAAATTAGGTACTATAAAAAATCAATTTATTATTAAATTATTACAACAATTGTTCGAAATGCCGCCCACCGACTGATATGGACAGTCGGCACCGCCGCATAAAATTTCTTCTTAAATTTATAAATGATTCTTGTTGCGCTCTTATGTGATTTTGGGCTTCTGACAATTTCACCCTTAATTGCTCGATATTTTGATATTCCGTGTGGTATACCAATTCTTTGTAAAAGCCCCATACAAAATAGTCGATTGGTTCAGGTCGGGCGATCTGGGTGGCCAAGCTATTGGACCACCGCGACCTATCCATCTTCCAGGGTAATATTCATTTAGTTCTTCTCGAACTGCTCTCGCAAAATGGCATGGGGCACCGTCCATTTGGTAGAACATCTGTCGATACCTTAGTAAGATGTTCACATCTTGTAACAGCGTTGGCAAATCTTCTCTGATGAAATTTAAATATCTCTCTCCATTCAAGGTATCCGGTAATTCAAACGGCCCAATTAATTCTCTATCTAATATTCCAGCCCAGAGATTTATGGAGAATTGTGTCTGGAAATTGTTCCGGCGAATTACATGAGGGTTTATTCTTGCGTATGAATGGTAATTGTGTAAGTTAAAAACACCATTTCTAGTGAACTTTGACTCGTCCGTCCAAAGAATTTTATCAAAGAAATTGGGATCTTCAGCGTCTCGTCTCAACATTTCTTGACAGAAATCTATTCTTTTTTGATAATCTGCTGGAAGTAGGTCTTGCACTTTTTTGATGTGGTATGGATGGATTCTTTCAAACCGTAAAATTCTATGTACGCTTACATGTGGGATCCCTGTGCGCCGACTAATTGCCCTGGTGCTGGTTGATGGATCGCGTGACACTTCCTCCAAAACAGTGTCGACTCGATCAGGATCCGCTTGAAGTGTTCTTGTTCTGGTTGGATGAGCCGGGTTACGTCCATCTTCGTACGCTCGGTGTACCCGCAGTATTGCTCGATAGTCTGGGTATCTTTCGGGCTGTCGTCCTCCTCTGCGTTGTAAGTAGTCCCGAAACATCCTTGCGGCAAGTGAAGCGTTTCCACGGGCGTACCCGTAGAAATAATGCATTTGCGCATAATCTTGCGATGTAAATTGGAAGTCTCGTGACATTATTATCACTCACAACACAAGCAACCTTCACAATCAAGGTCAATCCAGAGTCCAGTTAACGCGCAGAGTCGTGTATGCCAAGGCAACGAAAATCCAATTCGATAAGCAAAACAGAAGTCCAATAAACGAGCGGAATTCACAGTTGTAAGATCGGTTAATAGGCAAAAGAACGCAGGCGCACGGTAAGCAGACGATAAGTCGACTGAAGAAATTTACAACAAGGAAGGACACAATAACCAAGAAGAATATTAACCTCTCTCTCTAACCTATTGGCCCAACGTAGGCAACCATAAAACCTATTGTCATTCACAATCTAACTGGCGTCGTTGCCTACAATGCGCTAGTTTTGTCTCTTTCTAACATTGACCCTTCGGCTACCTGCTTTGAGCTGTTTTGAGTCACTATGCTCAAAATACGCGTACATAAAAAATAATAAAGATGTTCCGGTTTCCTGAATTTTAAAATTTTAATTACAACAGGAGTTGTGACTTTCGAATGATTGGAAGTTATAAAATGACTGTTTTATTAACAAATGAGCTTTGTTCAAACGTCAAAAGACAATAAATCTCAGAATTAACAAAATTATGCCAAAATACTAGAAAATTATTAAGTGTGAAAATTACACTATTTCCGATACTCAAGACTTGAGCATCAATTTCAGCGAATAATGCCCCGCGAAGAACATGTTTTCTTGTATTATTATGAAAGCTTATGATGCTGGGCAGTTTTTAAAATTAGTAAGAAGCTATGAAATACCTTTTGTTTTTTTTAATTTACGATTGAATTTCCGTTATGTTCTGCATGATTCACTTTTTTTTCACTATCAATCAAAATTTTTGTATCTTGTAGTAAAGTTAGGACAGAGATTATTTTACTCATAAAACTGCAATCAATAGACATTATAATAAAAAAAAAATATTCAATAAAAGTCAAATAAAAAAAAGTTATAATTATTTAAAGCCACGTGATCACAAAATCATAAAAAATAACAAAAAAAAATTATTTCTCGAAAACTACAAAAAATCGTAGAACATACATGGGGGTTAAATCGATAGGTATGGTACCCTACTATCAGCTCGCGCCGGCTTGACACCTTAAAAGAAACACCCTGTATATATATTTTTTTTATTTTAATGTATGACCACGCATAACTTTTTACAGAGTAGTCCGATTTTGATAATTCTTTTTTTATTGGAAAGGGTAAACCCCCAAGGTGGTCCCATATAAAATTGGAAATAATAAACCTTTTTTATTTAACCTTAATAACTAAGTTCTTAAACTAATGTAAGTATAACTAAATAATTTTGAGTCGGCGCCGTTTAAATTTAAGGCAATTTAGTGATCTTTGTTTATTGATTGTTTGGCGCCAACTGAAAATTATTTAGGTATCCTTACATTAGTTTAAGAACTTACTTATTAAGGTTAAATAAAAAAGGTTTATTATTTTTTGCTTTTTAGTTTTTTCGGCGGTTTATTTTTTTTGTTAATAAGTTTTTTTATTGTATATCTTTTACTTTATTTTACAAAATGTGTTTGGAATAGGTGTAATTAGAATTAATTTGTGCTAATCCATTACTTTTAAAATCACTAATTGGTATGCTGGAAGCGTGGTGATTAATATGTAAATTATTATCATCGACATTGCCGTACAACGGAACAATTTTATCGTCACAGCACAGTTGCATATTGAACATGAATTCATAGCATGTGAACTGGGCCTTTTTGGCGCAGCCGTGAGGCACACTTTCCTGCGATTTTCTTGCATCGGACTTCACACTTTTTATTTAATCTCCTATTTTTTTTATTGTTTGTTATGTCTGATGTATACTATCAGTGTGTGTCTTTTAGTTTGTGCCAAATAAATATATTTTCTTTCTTTCTTCTTCTTTCTTAAAATGACGGTAAAAATAATAATACAAGCCTATAATTGTCCAATGAGCTGAAAATAACCACTACAATACATGGAGCTCTGACACAGCCAGAAGGCGCCGCGGCAGACCCCGTAGAAGATGGCGGGATGAGCTGGAGAAAACAAACGACCAGTGGTCCACTTTAGCCCTGGATCGAAAGAGCTAGAAGTCATGGGGCAGAAGAGGCCTTTGTCCAGCCGTGGGATGATATTGATGATGAGACGGCACGGTTGGCGCAGTGGTTAAGCGATTGACTGTTGCGCTGCGTGTCGCGGGTTCGATTCCCGCACGGAACAAATATTTGTATGATCTACATGTATTTGTTCCGAGTCTGGGTGTTTTTCTATCTATAATATGTATGTATTTACAAAAAAAAAAAAATGTATATAAGTAGTTTATCAGCCATCTTGTTACCATAACACAAGCATTAGGTTGCTTAGCTTGGGACTAGATGGCGCTGTGTGAAATGTCCAGGGATATTATTATTATTATTAGTAACCGTAACAATATAATTGTCCCAGTGCTGGGCAAGGCGCCTTTCACACCTTGAAGGCACGAGCACTAATATCACTACGCTTGCTTAAGATGGTTTGACGATTTCACACGACATCATCACCTGCTTAATCTTTTCCCTACCATGTTGGTGTCGGCTTCCAGTCTAACCGGATGCGGCTCCAGTATTTTACATGGAGCGACTGCCTATCTGACCTCCACAATCCAGTTACTGGGTAATACAATAGCCCTTGGTATGACTGGTTGTCAGACTTTCGGGCTTCCGACGACTATCAAAGATCCACAGATGACAGCCGGGACCACCGGTTTAACGTGCTTTCCCAGGCACGGAGGGGTCCTGGTATGTGAAGATGGTCATCCGTCCACGGATCAACTGCAGCAGCGTAGTTTAACCTGATCGATCGACCTGTGCGGTTGTTATTAATAGCCACATCTTACGTGTGAAGGGGCTTTCACACGTAAGATATGAATAAAAATGCCCGATCAATATCCGTCCGAAATTAAGGTTGCTCATCTTAAAATGACTTAGTATACAATAGTGGGAAGTTGCGGTCCATGTACTTGTGTAACGTGTCAGTCGCTTCCCTGAGCACCCGTGGAACTTGTCCTTGTTCTATTTTTAGGAAGGGACCACATCGTAAATGTTACTCAAGGGAAATGGTCCGACTGTCTCTCCATGCTCGCGTAAGTAAGATAGACTTGATTGGCTGTGAAGTTGTCGGCATTTTGTCACATGTCAATGCAATTTTTGTGTGTTTTTTTGTTAGCCTACATTATGTCCCACTGGGTCACTGCTGGGCAAAGACCTTCCCTCCCTTCCCCTCCCCTTTTTCTCTCCCCCGTACCTGTCTTGTGCGATCTCTGGCGATGTTGGCCCTGCAAACGTTATCAGATAGTCACACCACCTTCGCCATGGTCTAAATCGAAGTGACTAGTGAGTGACGATATTTGCCCATCTCTCCGGGTGCATTCGTGAGACGTGTCCGGCCCACTCCTTCTTCAGCTTGGCTGTCTTGGTTTATAAAAAACCACAATAAACAGATACTCTAAAAAAATACCTAAGTAACTCACGTTTAGCGCAAGTGCCGTGATCAAACATACATATTCTGTAAAAATCTCGCCGTGAAAAGTTACGTGAAGTGAGCTTACAGTGAGCTGTTAATAGTGTCAATCCCTAGCATTAGTTGGAATGACAGCTCACTCCACATTCACTTCACCTAAGTTTTCACGGTGAGATGGTTACAGAATCGCACTGCTGTTTGCAACGTTAGCAGTACCTATGTTTCTTTTTAAGTGTGTGCAGTAAAAAAAGCCTAAGTGACGAGACTACTTCAAGTAGGTACCGATTTTAATTTCCGATTTTGGGTACCTAGGTAGTAAGCATGAGCGCCAACAGGATTAGGCATTTCCAGAGGGGATGCATCTTCAGCTCTATTCAGTGAACTCTTACTTCGGGTACGTTAGGATGGAACAAGACTCGTTTCGAGTCATGCAAAAAAACTTAGGAAACAGACTGTCAAATGCAAGAGTGAACCGAGCTTGGAAATTTTAGAACCCGGCTTCGAATATCATAGGTTTTTTTTTGTCCATTCATACAGAAATCATTAAACGGCACATGCCCCATATTCTTGCTTGGTCTTTGATGATTACACTTATTTTTATCGGTACAATGTCCACTGTGGGCTTTAGGTTAGGCAGTTATGTTACGGGCACTATTTAATTGGTGTTGGCCCAAGAAAACGGACAAGGAATGATTCACATCTCTGAGCAAGCCAAAAAGGGTGTTTTGGTAAGTAGCGTATGCATAATCAGCCTATAATGTTCCCACTGTTGGGAACATAGGCCTCCTCTCCGGTTTTGTTTAGTTACTAACTCGCGTAGAAATCCATGATTCATTCATGAACCTAATTTGTTTAGTAGGTATCTACGTACCTACCTAATTACCTAATTACGTGCTTGTGGAAGGCTGGTGTTAGAGCTCCTAGGGAAAAGCTGCTGCCCAAATTAAGAGAGAGGTAGGTTGCTACCATATCAGACTTTAGAAGGATTACGAATGAATTAAAATAATCAGACAATTATGCTCAGGAGTATGTAACTATCTTTATTTCTCAAAAAAACCACCAATTAATATACATTTTAAAACATTAATTTATCAATGGATAGGTTAAATTGTATACCTACTTACGGACAGGCGCGGTCTTATAATTATTATTAATATATTAACTTTATAGTCACACATGCAACGCGAATTTATTGTCCAAATTACATATTTATTGTCTGTACAAGACCGCGCTGCGAACTATAAGTGATTACCTACTATGTTAAATATTGTCTTATTTTCTGAAATATCGAATGCATATCTATAATCTGTAAAATTGACAAGATAATTGAAGAATATAGCTCATTGACATTTTTTTTACTCTAGTGCGAGTATCCGAAAACAGCGCGCGACGGTATTGCAAGTGTTGCAACAATGAAAAGTTTTCCCCGTTTTTGGGGTATTTAATCTTGACTCATATACTGGCTGTATGCATTCGATAATTCACTAGAATTATTTTTATTAACTGATATGGCTAAGTTAGTTCATATGTATTAGTTACGTCTGCGATGCAATCGCAAGGATATGTAACTGTGAAGAACTACAATTAGGTTTTGAAATGTTTCCATATATTTTCCATTAGTTAAACACCTATTTTAATTAATACGCATCCAATAAACACTACTCAATGTATTATCGACTAACTAACTATTAATGACTTTAAAAGACAATAAAATAATTTGTAAAATTCTACAGAATATTGTTAGAAAATTATATATAAATAAAAATATGTATAGATATCTCGCTAAATCGTAACATGTAGGATACGGGACGTCGTAAGACAGTCCGCGTTAATAAATAGAAGATTAATGAATTCATTGACTTCTTAAAGTCACAATATATGACGTGTAATATAATTTTAAAGCCAAATTTTATAGTCTGTGAGTTTATGTCGACTCATCGTCGATACTTATATGTCGATAGTTGATTAGATATAATAATATATATATAGTACACAAATAGGTAACAACTTCCTTAGAATTACAGCCTTCACTTTCAGTGCGATTCCGATTAATTTATACAGTTTAGCACATCTGCAAATGCCGGTTGAGATCACGTTAGTAGTTAACGAAGTAAAGAAGTTAAGTTGTTCTTTATATCAGATAAAAATGAGATCATTAAATGAAGAAGAACATCAAAGCCTGTTGGTGTTACTCCTTAACAGACCGGTACTCGTCGCTCCGAGGCTGCGTCATTCCTACATTAGAATCCATTAGTACACAAATATTAAATAAGCCGCGAGCGGCGCATTACTAATTTACAATTAACTATGTATTACAATAAACATGAAACATTTAAATGTAGTTAAAGCATTTTTCTGTCGGGACTCGGTTGCGCATTCGTATCACTCGAAGTTTGACGGAGTACCGTCTACCGCAGCCGAAGCCCACCTAGCCGTCCTGAAGGCTTTTGATTTATAATACATGGTAACGATATACTTAGCGACTAATCACAACAATTATCAACTATTTCGGGAGATAACTGAATACACAAGACAGGTTTTAATATAGTCAACGATAAATTATATTTAATATTACTACGCATTAATACTGTTAAATTACACAAGTTGGAACGCAATATTGTCATATAGCAGAAAATATCCATTATATGGCAGTCGATTACTTAAATTATGATACAAAAAATAACATTCAAATGATTTTCATAAAGATAAAACCACTGAAATAAAAATACAAACATTGATTACAAGTAAATATATCGTTTTAGATATCTACAGAGTATGAGCAAGTGAAGGGTACTAAAACTATTTCTTTGAAGGGCGAAGGTAGATGAAATATTTTTCGCTTCGATTCTTCAGAGGTCGTCGGGCTCGGACTGTACCTCATAATGTTAGTAAAAAGTTTTTTTTTTATTAAGAAAGGAATACGGCGAATTCTTTTATTATATCATAATACTGCGCACAAATTCTCAGTAAACGAGTAGAATCGAAGCGAAAAGCAGATAATAACTTCCAACTGGCTAGCCACCGACATTATATTCAAATACTCCTTTATTAAACCCCTAATTTATAAATGGATATTTCCTCCTCACGCTTATAATTCTACTAAACATCAAATTGTAAACATCCATACAGTTTATTGTCAGATTACATTTTTTAAACATTTTTATTGTCACGATTAATTTAGTTGGAATTGACGGCAATTTAAGATAATTGCTCAAATCGTATATATAATGTATTATTATTGTCATAATCGGAAGTACCGTATAACATTAATTATGTCCGTTCGACCTAGGGACTCGAACTTTCCAAGAAGAAATCCTCCTAAATCCTTAAACCTATCGAAAAATACAATGCGATTATTCAAAAGGGGGTATATTAAAATTCAGAGATCGCATATCTACATCGAAAAAATCTCGGTTTTATAAATATAAAAATATTGAAAGTTATGCAGAGAAAGCTCGCATTTAAGTGACGAGTGTCGTCTAAGCGAAAGCGTTAAAGATATGCTTTCGATATGACATTTTAATATTGATATTTGGAATTAAAGCACATAAAGTGTTTTGTACAGTAAGGGAGATAGTCCCCGCAGTAGAGTTTCTAGAACGTGGGTTCGTCCTGTGGGTCCGAGTGCCCGGATAGGGTTCAGTAGAAGGGGACGAATTCGGGGGCTGCGTACTCGAAGTAGGGGTGGTACATGGCGCGGCGGGAGGGGGGGAGCATCACATCGGAGTAACGTGAGAACTGTGAGATCTGGCGACTTCCCGCTGGCGGTTTCCTAGAACAAAGGTAATAAAAATAAGCAAAATTTTCTTAAAATAAGAGTAAATAAACCCTTACAAAATACTTTTATTCTTAAAGCATTTTCATAATTAGAACATTCTTTAGTCGCTTTGTTACAGAATATAGTAAAAAAACCAAATGCTTTGTTTTAAAGAAGCCCACAATTTAAATGTCAAGTCCTAAGTACTCATTATGCTTTACTTTATTTAAAAGTAAGAGTATTACTTTACTACACGCTTTTCTTATTTATGTGATATATAAGGGAAAACAACGAAAAAATTTGGTGTTAAAACAAGGACAAGGACGGAGTTGAGAAACTGTAAATAAAGTGACTTTTGGTGAGACCAACCAAGTTACTTTATTGACTTGAGCTACAGCCTACAGACTCAATGGCATTGATATCAAACATATCTTCATAAATACTTATTCTTGTCATCATTTGCTAAATGACACATTTCAGCTTTGTCTCTGGATAAAAACGCTGCTACAATGCCTCTGGTATTGCAGAAGTCTATAAGCAGTGATGAATTCTTGCCATCAGGTGGGCTTGCACACTAATTGCGTAACACACTATCAATCTGAATCATTTTGATAGATATTGCTAATCCATTGCTTATATGTTACAAAACATTGTCTGCTAAATAACGTAAATAACGCAATATGAATGTTGTTGGACTGTCAAAATGAAAGTTTACCCCGCTGAGGCTTGTTTGCTATACAACAGCATAAAGTATTACCAGAAATTTAAAAGAAAACAGTTTGTAACTTACTTGGAATGCCTGGTAGTGGGGTCATCAGCAGGATACTCCATCTGCAATGGCTGCAGTCCCCGGGGCTCCTGTTCGCCATATGTGCCGTATACATAGTCGTCACCACTGCAGAAACATAAATTATTTAGCAAAGTTACTTCCAAAAGTACGGATATTATGTTAATTAGTATAACAGGCGACGCGACGGTCCGTCAGTTATGTAATATCACGTGCCTTGGGAATTGTGCCACTAAGGGAAACATAGCGTTCCTTTTTAAAACCTCCAAACATTACTGTTTTTATAAATAACATCACGATAAATTATTATATGTCGTCTACTCCTAAGTAATTGCTATAAATATCTAACTAGGTCACCGGTTTTCGTTTATATTTCAGTAAGATTTAAATCAATCGTTTGAATAGCATCCGTTCCCTTAATAGCATCCAATAAAACGGATATTTCAACTCTAATAAACATATGAATTAAAAAGGAAAACAAAGACCTCAAGCGGAAGCAATCTCGCCGAAATAATGACACATCGAACAAATACGAATGCCTTGACAGATTTACTAATCAACGGAACATGAAGACGAAAGGAAATCCCAACATTTAGATACTCAGGATTACATTTCCCTTTGCGAGCACTTTTAATTTAGACAAAAAATCTCGCAATAATTCCTCGGTAGAGTCGGATTAACATGAACACGCCCAGACGTTTAAAAAGATTTCCTTTCGCTCAACAGTTTGTGATTTGTGTTTTGTTATGTAAAAATGTAAGGCTTCGGTTGCGCGACCGCGGCGAGAAAAACACGTTTCAAGTATGGGGTAATTTTTTGAAGTTGTTAGGCAACACTGAATTGTGTAATCTGTTAGCAGATTATATTTATTTGAAAAGTTTTTTTTTGTTTTTCGAAGTTCTTGTAACTTGGAAAAACAAACAATCAAAACTTTGTGATGAAATGTTTTAGATTTCCTGAGTTTGATTAATTTATAAGGTTGCCAAGTTTTGATAATTCACAATTTATCTTGGCCCAATAATATTTTGATGAAATTGTAAGAAATTCTTTTACAGTTTCTTTTGAAGGGTTGTTATTTAAGGGTTATTTAATAGAATTAAAAGCATATAAATATTGAAGTATACCCGCGTCCAGAGGTCAAGTCCTTGAGCTCCTGTTTTTGCTCAGCTTCGTATTTCCTCTGCAGTTCACGCACGTGTTCCTGACGGATCAACTTCTTCAGAGCTTCGAACCTGATAAAACAATATTTATTTTAACAAAAACATTTTACAGGACGCGACGTCGCAAAGATTTTAAATGGATCAAATATCTAAAAATAGAAATAATGACAAAACGTCGCGCTCTGCCCGAACTAGGTAAATAAGTACGTTCTTTTTTTATCAGCTTTTCAGAAATGTTGCCGACTATATAAAAGTCGCGCGTACATTCTATTGTCTGTACATTTTGAAGAATACCTACTGGAAAATATAATAAACTTTCTTAAAATCTTCGTACTAAATAGGCATGAAATGTTTTTTTAACGAGATTACTTAGAAAAGTCTCAGTGAGCTCGATATTACTCGATTTAATTAATAAGGGACAGCCTCCCATATTTCATTAGAAAGGTAAATTAAGTTAAGGCATTATGTCTTAATTTTGTTACTTTTACCTTTAATTAGAGACGATATTTTTAGCGTAGTCTCCATGTATATACCTAAATATAGGTAAGAAGGCCACGTTACATATTTAAATAGGTAGGTAGAGAGGTATTGGTACTCGGTTTTATAGTCGTGGTTTTATGCTGGGACTTGCAGCCTATACCGCTGTATCTTTAGAAGCTAGCTCACCTGTCTCGCTGCGGAGGCACCATGAAGGTGGGTCCACCTCGTGGTCGTGACGGTCCAGGGTACCGCAGGATCTTGCCCGATGTGTGTGGCACGTTCAGCATGCCGAACATCTAAGACAAATTAAGTGTTATTAAGAAATAATACTGGTTTGAGGCGGCGCGGGAAAAGAGTTACTGAAGGATTTAGGGGAAATCTTTGCCCAGCACTGGGACAGTAAAATGATAACTTTTTAATCAGGAAGAGTGAGAAAGGTCAGAGTTTCCATGGAGTTTCTTGCCCGTTCTTCTACAGGGGACCCTAACTACGTTTTGGTATGGGCAACTAGCTTCATCTTTCTGACTGACTTCCATGACTGAAAACTACCAACTACTTTTGCTACCTGTAAATACACTCACACAGTGCCTTTGGAAAAATTGGCTGTTTGTTATAGGATAAGTACCCTAACTGCGTCACACACTATCAATCTGAATCGTTTTGATAGATATTGCTAATCCATTGCTTCATATGTTACAAAAAATTGTCTGCTCAATAAGGTAAATAACGCAATGTATGTTGTTGAACTGTTAAAATGAAACCCGTTGCTACTGATTGTGTGTCATGCAGTTACCCCGAAGGTTGTAGGTATGTTTGCTACTTCATTATTTCCGGCATTTTGTGAGGATTCGGATTTTCTTTTCTTTTAAGTTTGTGTAGGGGCCTATTTACAAAGGGCCAGAATCCGACAACTTTGCAAGTTTCTTTCAAACATTTTCTGCTTTGTTGAATAGCACCTGGTGTGAAAATGTGTGAATTTTGTTATTTTTTATATCACATACCTACTTATATCACATTATCATTTATCATATTATTTTTAAGTCACCGTGTTTTGTACCCATATTTTGCAAAATAAATATCTTATCTTATATAAAATAAATATATCAAGGCCCTATTTAATATACTTATATTAAATAGGGCCTTGATATATTTTCCTGATTATACATAGATGAAATGCGTTTAATATTTTTTCAATTAAAACCTGGGTTAATTTACTAGATAGGTATTATTTAAATAAACAATTTATTTACAATACTTCCACTAGTGTAGGCCCATTTTATTTATTTCAAATTATCATTACAAATATTTACTCCACAATACAAATAAAGTTCCCACTATTCGCCAACAGATGGCGCTGTTACAAAAACTAAAATTCCCGCGAAAAGCCCGCATACCGCATTCTTATTAAAGCATAACAAAATAAAGCAGTGTCTAAGATAAATGCCTATAAAAGCGTGGGCAGCCACTGTTCATAATGACCGGCCATTTCGCAAAGGTCACAAGGACGATTCCAAATGAGGCACCAAAGTTATTCTGTGGAAATAGGGTTAGGTACCTACTGTGCACAATAGCTGTTCGTTGAGGCCAAGGCAGAATGTTTTCTGCCTAGTTTACCTTTTTTATGTAATTTGCTTTGAATGGGCTTGGAATTGAGTGTTATATTTTATGGTGTTACCTAGCAGTTTTTATCAGCGGTTACTTCACTCTATATGTACTTACCTAATTAATTAAAGAACTAGGGTACATGATAAATTTCATGATAACTTTTAATAAATTTATTCGTTTTTGAAAAAATATTTTAAGTCTACAATGAAAAAAAAAACAACTACTTAAATGAAAACGCTTTGTGTAAGTCACGGACAGTCAGTCAAGCACATGACTATCTTTTACAAAAAAAAAAAAATATCAATTAGTATCTAATAATTAAATAATCTTTTTCTAGGAAAAATTACGCCAAGATCGTAAGAAAATTGAATTAATTATTATAAATTGATTCTCAGACGGCAGCCTTTTAATTAATCAATTACCTTTCACATCAAAGAGATCTAATGATGTCTTGAGAAGCTTTTATCATTAATTTGATTTACTTTTACGTAATATTGAATTGTATGAAGTAAGACAGAAAAAAAAACAAAATGGTATTTCGCGACCCTGCCAGGATTCGAACCTGGAATCTTCTGATCCGTAGTCAGACGCGTTATCCGTTGCGCCACAGGGCCAGACAGCAACGTAGTTGAAAATACTCGTTAGTTCCTATTGCTCCGTATCGCGATGACGTCGCAAGATGGAGGAACATTTTTGTTTTATTTTATATACATGGAACGCACGTGGTTTGGGTTGAACTATCTTTCTAGCGTCAAGGCCGTGCGATGAACGGACATACATAACATTACATATTCAGAGTTTACATATACTTAGCTAAATATAAACGATAAATCAATTATGTAGGTAGTAAAATAAACAAGGTAACGTAGATAAGTGGGATCTACAGGGACCTAGGATTATTTATCACTTACAAGAAATTTTTCATTTACCCAGTTTTCAAATGTCATTATAAACCTATCTATTTGGTACCTCTCTAGTACCAAATAGACAGGTTTATAATGACAGTTGCACTTTTATTTAGGCTCCCGCTAAGACAGTTCGAAATTGTACCGTCTTAAATTTAATTATAGAGGTGGAAATGTTCATTAAAACCGGTCAAGTGCGTGTCAGGCCACGCATAGAATAGGGTTCCGTAGTTATACATAATGGCACGTTTAGAAGGCGAGGTTGGTATTTATTACTATGAATAAATTAATTGAATAAAACATTATTGTCCGTAACGTTTAACAGTTAGGCCTCTATAGCTCCTGAACTAACAAAGTTATCTAAGCCATTATAGTTTTCCTTCAAAGTTCATCACATGGACTACCATGATGAATTTTTTCAGATATTTCGAGCCAGCCGTTTAGATTTTAGAGGGCGGGACGCCATTTTAACAAAAAATGCGCTTTAAAGTTTAATATCTCGCAAATGGATATCTAAATCAAAAAATCGTCTTAGCAACCTCTAAATGTTTTTAAAAGACCTATGACTAATGATACCCCACACTATGGGGTACCTAGATGCGAGAAAAAAAAATCATCCCCACTTTACGTGTAGGGGAAGTACCCAAAAAAATTTTTTTTAGTGATTTTATTTTAGCACTTTGTTGACGTGGTAAATACACATTTCCATGCAAAGTTTCATCTTTCTAGCACTAACGGTGCTCCGCCCAAGCCGGGCAGACCTCCACCATATGCTCCACCGTGTCCTCCGGGCGATGCACACAGTGGTGACACCCTGGCGGTTAATCCCGCCTTATCCTGAACAGGAACCTCCCGAAACAACCATTTCCGGTGAGGAACTGCGTCAGGAGGAAGGTGAGGGCGCCGTGGCGCCTCTCCAGCCACTCCTCAAAGAGCTTATCGCCGCAATTGTGGCGTGCCCAGTACTGGGTTGCGACAATCGCACTCTCCACGTCGCTATGAGCCCGGCCGGAGCTCTGTCCGCTGTACCGTGATTTCTCACAGCAGCGGAGTTACGCCCCGGCGTTTTGCCTCCTCTAGCCACTCCCTTAGGTGGGCGAGGACTGTTGGTTCCAGATCCCATGGCAGCAATTTGACAAGGAGGCTCGCCTCCTCAGCGGAGACCGTGCGGTATCCTCGGACCAGCCGGACGGCCATTACCCTTTGGGACGCGTTCAACCGGCGGCGGCGTCCAATTTATAGGACTAAAAATCTAACAAATGCATTCTCTGTTATAATTTTTTTTTATAAAGGTTTAAATGTACCCAGTAACAGAGATATTTCAATGCAAAAGTGTCCGCACCTCATTGTAATTATCGGTAGTAGAAGTTTCTCACATATCCAGGGCTCATTTAACCAGGTTAACTGTATCAGTATAAAAATCAAGTTTATCAACAATACAGCCAGTAACAGGTAACAGTGCAATTTGGTACCAAACTAAATTCCATTATGCAGAAATAAAATAAATTGGCGAAAAAACAAAGTCCCATTTAAAAATAAACTTTATCCTGAACATCTGCTAACAAATCTTTTTTTAATGGTATACCTACGAAAGTTGAAAGACTAATTGGCGAACAATCTAAATAAAAAAGAAACGTTATTTAATGACTTAAGCTCTTCGTAACATTCCTTTGTTTCAAGCTTTCTCCATTGTATGCTTTTGAATGAATTCGGCGCCCATATACGGCATTGTGCCGAACATAACCAGCATATATTGGCATACTGGTCGGGAACTACATACAGATCGGGAACTAAATACAAATTTCGTATTGAATTTGACAGATTGTGGTGGCGCTGCTTGTCAAGGAAAGCGTTACTATTACTACGCTTTCCTTGACAAGCAGCGCCACCCCAAAATTTCAAGGTACTGGCCAGTTTACATTCTTTTTTCAAATGAACGTTGTTATTAGCTGTATTACAATGCGTCTTTTTCGATAAAAAAGGTATTTCTAAAAGTAATCCAGGTTCTTTCAAAGTATTTTCTTTATTTTAGACACAAAAGTTATTGCTTTCTTTCAAGTTTTTTGGTTTTGTTGAATATATGCCTATTATTATTGGATCTGAGAAATGAAAGTTAAAGTTCGGTTCTTGCTTTTTCAAAGTGTATTTTTAGATGACAACAAGATACTTACTTAATTTTTATCCCGATATTCCCACGGGATTGAAACTTATGACTCGAACTATTACTATATTTATAAGTAACACTTTCCGTGGTTCTCGAGTTATCGGCGCAATGAATCACAGACTGACAAAGTGTTACCCATCTGCATCGTAGGAATCAGTTAAATTGATAATTACCTACCTACTTAAGTTTCAAAAATATAACTTAGCGGTCAAATATCTAGAGGAAGCTAAATCTCAGAATAATTCATACTAGCTTTTGTCCGGGACGGACACGGATGGATCCAAAACAGGGAGTGGTTCGGGAGCTGGAATCTTCTCGGAGGACCTCAACATACATATAGCCACACCACTGGGGGTTCACAACACAGTGTTCCAGGCCGAATGCATGGGCATTTCCCTGGCCGCCTCAGCCATTATGGCCAGGGAAGTAAAGGAACACTCCATCCGCATACTCTCAGACAGCATGGCTGTTCTGCAAGCGCTGAACAGCAACACAGTTGATTCTGGCCTAATATACGAGTGTCACCAGCGCCTCAACCAGGTGGGTAGCCTCAATAACATAACCATTCAATGGATCAAAGGACACAGCGGTTCGCGAGGTAACGATGCGGCCGATGAACTTGCCAGAAGGGGGTCGAGCATGGCACCAGTGGGACCTGAGCCCATCGCGCCACTTCCCTTCGGTTACATACGTACTCTGGTAAGAAAACGCACCAGAGACCAACACGACAAACTTTGGACGGAGCTAGGCGAATGTAGGCAGGCTAAGGAAGCACTACCCACAATTAATGGCCGCCTCACGAAACAGGTTCTCCGTCTAAATAAACTAAAGCTGCGTACAGTTACTGCGGCTTTAACTGGCCATGGGTCATTTAACAAACACCTCTATGTCATAGGAGTAACAGACAGTCCGCTGTGCAGGGCCTGCATGGAGGATGACGAGACAGCGGCGCATGTGCTGCTAAACTGCCCGGTGGTCGCCACGTACAGGGCAAAGTACTTCGGTAACCCAGGTACCCTACGTGAGACGGTCAGTAACATCAAGGCGTTGCTGGCCTTCCTTGAGGAGCTGGGGTGGATCGAATGACCGATGTTCCCACCCGTACGCAAAATACGCGCATTGTCGTGGAGTTGCGGACACCAGCCCGCTGTACCTATTACCTATTACCTAGTACCCATCTGCATCGTAGGAATCAGTTAAATTGATAATTACCTACCTACTTAAGTTTCAAAAATATAACTTAGCGGTCAAATATCTAGAGGAAGCTAAATCTCAGAATAATTCATACTAGCTTTTGTCCGGGACGTCGTCTGCGTAAAATCTCTTGAATAAGATTATTTTAATTAATATTATAAACCCGAAAGTTTGTGAGGATGGATGGATGGATGGATGTTTGTTACTCTTTCACACAAAAACTACTGAACAGAATTTGATCAAACTTTACAGTAATATAGCTTATAAATATCAGAATAACACAAAGGTTACTTTTTATCCCTATATTCCAACGGGATCGACATGTTCATACAGTAAACCTTCCGCTTCGTTTATGTTCATACGCCACGCCAGTCGTGACGCATCTGACCTTTCCAAGATAATTCCTTCATGATTATCTGCTCATATTATCTTGTTATTCAAGAACCAAAGCTGCGTAGGCTGCGAAATGTGAACCGTTATTCGAGTGATTAGCCTAAGAAATGATTAGATTAAGAAATCCTACTAATGTTATAAACGCGAAAGTTTGTATGGACGGATGTTTGTTACTCTTTCACGCAAAAACTCCTACACAGATTTGGATGAAATTTGGCACACAGATAGTTTATAACCAGGATTAACACGTAGAATACTTTTTATCCCGATTTTCCCACGGGATCGTAACTTATGCGGGTAAAACCGCGGGGCGCAGCTAGTAAATTTAATAAAGGTCACGTGTATTTTACATTCCAAAGAAAACTTGATTGTTGTAACATTTCGTATTTACTACTACCTACTCAAATTGTTAAAAACTTAGTCAAGGAGCTAAGTTTTTAACAATTTGAGTAGGTAGCTGAAACGATTGGAAGTTTTACTGAAGCCTCGAAACTTCGACTTGAAGAGAGGCGAAACGGTATAATGCAAATTATCGAAAAGTTTACGAAATTAGGAAATAGGAAAATAAAGTTTTTCGTTACTGCGAGTTCCATATTCGCTGTGTATTGTAATTTGAAGGGCGTCGTCTTCATTCTAGGTAATTTTGGAAACTTTATATAAGAAACGAATTTACAGTTTTCATAAATTGTTTTTCGACGCACAAGTTTGCCGACTAACAAATGGTATTTACATTACCATCTATATAATTGTATTCTATGGGTATTTATAAGGCAGATCTGCGTGGAAAAGCCGGGAGGGGATGCCTTGTGACTTTTATTTTTATATGCCGAAACATCATGCTGAGAGAGGAGCCTTTTGGTTCGAATAGAAATTTCTGTTTAGTTTTTCTTTTTGTTACTTTTTTTTTACATAATTTGTTTTTTTATTTTTGACTGTGTTTATTTTATGATCTCCGTACGAGTCGCAATAAATACTTTTTCTTTCTTTCCCTAGGTGTTCTTAATGGTGAAATTTTGCTGAAATCGTTAGAAATATTGAATTTCTTGATAGATATAACTTTGACGGACCAAGACACTTCGTACGAAAAGTTAGGACAAACTAGTTTAGTCTTGGAAAACTAGCTTGCCACCAATGTTCTTATGGGAAATTGGACGTCGGACCTAGCGTTAAATTGCATTTGAGCTGGCTCTATAGTAAACAGCACCCTAATTGCGTAACACACAATCAATCGGAATCGGTTTCATTTTGACAGTTCAACAACATTCATTGCGTTATTTACGTGTTGAGCAGACAAATTTTTCGAACTTATAAAGCAATGGATTAGCAATTTGCTTCAAAATTATTCAGATTACGATTGATTGTGTGTTACGCAATTGGGGTGCTGATCAGAACCCTCATTGCGTAACACACGTTCAATCACAATCAGAATCATTTTGAAGGATATTGCTAATCCATTGCTTCATATGTTCGGAAATTTTGTCTGCTCAATAACATAAACAACGCAATGAATGTTGTTGAACTGTCAAATGAAAGCCATTCCTACAGTTAGTGTGTTACGCAATTACCCGGCAGATCAATGTTTGGAATCGAGACTACATTCCAGCTTCTTTAAACACTTTTTAGCCTAGAGGCAATGAATGATTTAAAAACATCTGGTGATAATAGGCGCTCTTAGATAAAACATATCAATGGAATTTTTCTTTTAATCTAATTTAATAAAGCAGCGATGTTAAGCCTGGCGCTGGCGATTTGAGCATGTACGGAACTGTTAACACTGATGCTCCATCATTCGGATGAAGGCCGTCCACTGCTGGACATAGGTCTTTCCACAGCGACCGGCTCTGCGCTTTCTGCATACAGAACCCTAATTGCGTAACATACTATCCATAAAGATTCCTAATCCATTGCTTCATATGTTCGGTTTTATCTGCTCAACAACGTAAATAACACAATTAATGTTGTTGAACTGTCAAAATGAAAGCCCATAGTGAGTTACGCCATTAAAGTTGTCAAAAAATAAAAAGCCCGTTTTGACATTTGAGAATACGTTCTTGACACTTGACAGTTTCATACAAACGAATATGTGTTTTGCGAATTTGATCATTATTAACTAATAGAACTGTCAATATCAAAACGGGCCTTCGCCGCTTCTTCTTTGGGGTGTTCCGTCATTTTAAATATCGCTCCTATACAGGATAATTTTTTATTCAGTGCGTAAATTTTTACAGGGTGTTCTACCCATGAATATGAACAACATTCACTATGGGACCATCTCTGAAATCACGAAAAAAAAATCAGCAGATTCATACATTTTGGCCGAGTAGGTATTGAACTTTTATAAGAAACAGCTGATTTTTTTTTTGTGATTTCAGAGATGGTCTTATAGTGAAAGTTGTTCATATTCATGGGTAGAACACCCTGTGAAAATTTACGCACTGAATAAAAATTTATCCTGTATATCACCAGCATAATTTATATACATAGGATGTGGTGTGTGCTGGCTGTGATATGGTGATCTTACCTCATCATAGTCAGGAGTGCGGACTACGTTGGGGGGTGCCTTGGTCACCACTCTGCCGTACGCCTCGCGAGTGATAGCTGGGTATTGGTATCTGAACCTGGTGAAAGAAAGAAAATATTTTTATTGTATTCATTGTTTCTGAAAAACTGAAACAGGTACAAAAGGTAATGCTTTAGAACAGTGTTTTTCAACCTTTTTCATGGCGTGGCCCCCTTAGTACGGAAAATATTTCGCACCCCTTCCCTCCGCTGCTTCTAACTTGGAATTCAAGTCTGTCACCTTGGGTACCTTTTGGTTAAACAGAAAAATAGAATTCCCACAATCAACCACTGAAGCTTTGAAGTGTTTGATTCCATTTGGAACCTCCTATAATTTTAAAGAAACGGCGGCCCTATTAAAGAGGCTTGGCGACCCCCTAGGGGGTCGCGACCCACACGTTGAAAAACACTGACTTTAGAAGAACATGTTGGTGACACCTGTAACCTCACTGGAAGAAGTCATTGGCTCCTGAAATATTTATTTACTCTTCCTAGGTTAGAGTACGCACGACGACAGACGACGACATATCAACCTATACATTTCCAGTATAAGCTGACTTCTCATTGTACAGATGTACATCAAGATACTACAATCTGTCAAATTTCTTTAGAAGATTTTCAACTTTTTTAAATTATTTTTTTTTATTAATAAAACGTTACCCCACACTAGGAATTTCTCCTGTATCGTGGGTGCGTTTACAAACATTTAAACTCACATACACAAACAGCAACTTTATCCCTCTTTAGACCTCTTCAGTGGTTCCTAGTAACTTCGTAACAAAACTAGATGGCGCCACTTGCTGCGCCGTCAAGTAAAATAATCTATATACTAATAACAAAGCTTTGTTTTGTTTGTTTGAACGCGCTCATATCTGGAACTACCAGTTCCATTGAAAAAAATATTTTTACATTTGATAGCCTCATTCTTGAGGAAGGTTATACCTAACATCACGCTAGGACCCTAAAGAGCCGAGCAAAAAGAAAAAAAGGCAGAAAGAACGCTCAGCGAAAACAAACTAATAGCTACTAATACTAAGCAATAAAATTAAAATAAAATAAAATAGCATGGGCAGGCGATGCGATGCGACGCGACGGGGTGGGTCGGGGGAACAAGAAGTTTCACGCGGACGAAGTCGCAGGCAGATGTTAGTATTTTATAAACGTTTTATAAAAGTATCCTACTAATATTATAAACGTGAAAGTTTGTATGGATGGATGTATGTTTGTTACTCTTAAACGCAAAAACTACAGAATGGATTTAGATGAAATTTGACACACAGATGGTTTATAACCAGGATTAACATATAGGATACTTTTTATCCCGATATTCCCACGGGAACGAAACTTATGCGGGTGAAAACATGCGGCACAGCTAGTAATTATTAAATTAACATTACAAAATTATTATAATAAAAAAAACCGAATACTACAAATGTCATTTGCGTGAAAGAGTAACAAACATCCATCCATCCATAGAAACATTCACGTTTATAATATTAGTAGGATTTAATAAGATTAATAATAATATAAATATTTGCACACCTTAATAAGTAATGATACAGTGTGCTTTATATTTATTTGTAACATCTGTTTGTGTGTCTGGATTAAGCAAATAAATAATGTAATTTGATTTCAAGGGTCATAAATAAATTCTTTACTGGCATAAACTGGGTTATAGAAAAAAAATTAAACCCTGACTCCAAAACTAGGTCCGCACCCTAATTGTAACGTAACCCACTATTATTCCCAATCTGAAACATTTTGAAGGATATTGCTAATCCATTGCTTCATATGTTATAAAAACCTAAATAACGCAATGAATGTTGTTGAACTGTCAAAATGAAACCCATTGCTACTATAGTGTGTTACGCAATTATCCCGCTGGAGTCATTGTTCCAGTCACTAGCACCCGAAATACAGGTACACACGACGACACCTCAAGCTATACATTTCTAGTTTTAGCTTTCCTTGCATTGTTGTTGTTGTTTGTTTGTTGACTATTGTTGCTAATCCAATGGATGTACTAACATAGATTAAGGTTATTGTTTAACCCAATGGAATCTTTGTCATCCTGAAAATAAATTAAATTTATTGTATATATTATTATGTACGTATATTGTATACGCTTTTCGTACAAACGTCAGCACATTAAGCTACGCGAAACTGTCAAATTTTCCAAATCAACTTTGAACCTATCCTTTAGTGATAAAGTTGCTGTTTGTGTATGTGAGTTTAAATGTTTGTAAACGCACCCACGATACAGGAGAAATTCCTAGTGTGGGGTAACGTTTTATTAATAAAAAAAAATAATTTAAAAAAGTTGAAAATCTTCTAAAGAAATTTGACAGATTGTAGTATCTTGATGTACATCTGTACAATGAGAAGTCAGCTTATACTGGAAATGTATAGGTTGATATGTCGTCGTCTGTCGTCGTGCGTACTCTAACCTAGGAAGAGTAAATAAATATTTCAGGAGCCAATGACTTCTTCCAGTGAGGTTACAGGTGTCACCAACATGTTCTTCTAAAGTCAGTGTTTTTCAACGTGTGGGTCGCGACCCCCTAGGGGGTCGCGACCCACACGTTGAAAAACACGGACTTTCAGGGTTTAATTTTTTTTCTATAACCCAGTTTATGCCAGTAAAGAATTTATTTATGACCCTTGAAATCAAATTACATTATTTATTTGCTTAATCCAGACACACAAACAGATGTTACAAATAAATATAAAGCACACTGTATCATTACTTATTAAGGTGTGCAAATATTTATATTATTATTAATCTTATTAAATCCTACTAATATTATAAACGTGAATGTTTCTATGGATGGATGGATGTTTGTTACTCTTTCACGCAAATGACATTTGTAGTATTCGGTTTTTTTTATTATAATAATTTTGTAATGTTAATTTAATAATTACTAGCTGTGCCGCATGTTTTCACCCGCATAAGTTTCGTTCCCGTGGGAATATCGGGATAAAAAGTATCCTATATGTTAATCCTGGTTATAAACCATCTGTGTGTCAAATTTCATCTAAATCCATTCTGTAGTTTTTGCGTTTAAGAGTAACAAACATACATCCATCCATACAAACTTTCACGTTTATAATATTAGTAGGATACTTTTATAAAACGTTTATAAAATACTAACATCTGCCTGCGACTTCGTCCGCGTGAAACTTCTTGTTCCCCCGACCCACCCCGTCGCGTCGCATCGCATCGCCTGCCCATGCTATTTTATTTTATTTTAATTTTATTGCTTAGTATTAGTAGCTATTAGTTTGTTTTCGCTGAGCGTTCTTTCTGCCTTTTTTTCTTTTTGCTCGGCTCTTTAGGGTCCTAGCGTGATGTTAGGTATAACCTTCCTCAAGAATGAGGCTATCAAATGTAAAAATATTTTTTTCAATGGAACTGGTAGTTCCAGATATGAGCGCGTTCAAACAAACAAAACAAAGCTTTGTTATTAGTATATAGATTATTTTACTTGACGGCGCAGCAAGTGGCGCCATCTAGTTTTGTTACGAAGTTACTAGGAACCACTGAAGAGGTCAGATAAGAGTGACTGGCTGATTACTGTCACTCTAGCAGAGCGTCCGTGTCGATGGTTGCGAGGCGATTATCTTTCGATGACAGATGATGTCAGAGGAGCCGCTGTCGGACCACGGTCACGACCACAGAGTACATTATACTATATTGGCCACGACGAACTGCTAAGTATATTTTGGCACAGTCCTGATGATATTGAAGCTGCAGAACTACTAATACCACAGAGTATATAGTACCTACAAGTCTAATACGATGACCACTTCTGGTAAAGGCTATGCTTTGCCTCTGTGCCGTTATGCTTAGCTTTTTGCTTACTTAGAGAAGTGGTAGACTCCTATTCTCGTGTGAATCCTGTAACTTTATTCTACTTCAAAAACTTTTTTGCAAAAAAATACAACCGACTTCCAAAAACGACACTAGAAAGTGAAAAATAACTTTAATTTCGGAAGTCGGTGTCGTTGGGTTCGCATTTCGTTGTTTGCCACCGACTTCCGAAATTAAAGTTATTTTTCACTTTCTAGTGTCGTTTTTGGAAGTCGGTTGTATTTTTTTGCAAAAAAGTTTTTATTTTTCACTTTTTAGTTCTTTTATTTTTACCAGTAATTTTGGTTTAAAAACCAAACTACTGAACCGTTTTTGATGAAATTTCTATGGGACCATTTGGGAAGTATGCCCTTTCCAACAAAAAAAGAATTTTTGAAATCGATTGGCAAGCGACGAAGTTATGCGCGAACAAACATAAAAAAAAAAAAAAAAAATACAAACATCCGAATTGAGAACCTCCTCCTTTTTTAGAAGTCGGTTAAAAAACAAAAAAAAAATCATATATTCTCGTAAACAAAACCGAGGGTGAAAAACGTATTGCCATCCTAGCTACACATAAACAAACAATGTACGAAAATATTTTCCATTTTCAAAGTCAACATTTATATTAAAGGGTGGGGGCACATGTTATCTTACCTTGGGGCGGCTCGCGGTATCGCGGTATAGACAGGCCACTCGTTGTACATCAGGGGGTCGCGGTAGGTGCTCACTTCATTCATTATCTCGGGTGCCCGCGCTTGTCGCTTCGAGAATCTGTGGGCAATTATGTAAATTAGTATCAAAATAATTGAGTCAAATGAGAGATAGGAAGGTATTGTCTATGGTATATAATTTAATTATGTTTTGAGTCCTGCGTAACAGACTATCAGTAGCAAAGCTTTCATTTTGACAGTTCAACATTCGATTTTATGCATTATTTAGGTTGTTGAGCAGACACATTTTTCGAACATATGAAGCAATGGATTAGCAATGTCCTTCAAAATTATTCTGATTGTGATTAAAAATGTGATTCGCAATTAGGCTGCTGGAGGAGAAAAATGTAAGTAATAAGGTTATGGGGATGATGTTGTAAGTGTAACTTTCTGTAATGAAACAAGTTTGGAAGTTGTTCGTGAAATCGTGAGCGACACAATTTTTTTTAGACTTTTTAACAAAAAAGAAGTTAGGTAGGTACCTGATGACATGATCACGATACATTAAACGACAATTGCTTACAGATTTTATTGTATTATTATGTTACTAGCAGCGCCCCGCGGTTTCACCCGCATAAATTTGGATCTCGTGGGACAGTCGGGTAAAAAGTGTATCCTATTTGTTAATTCTGGTTTTACTTTTAAACTATCTGTGTGCCAAATTTCATCCAAATCCGTGCTGTAGTTTATGCGTGAAAGAGTAAAAAACATCCATCTATCCATCCATCCTCAAAAACTTTAGCGTTTATAATATTAGTATGATTTTCGTATAGGTCCCATACACTTGATGCATTACGTCGATATAGAATGGATTTGTTTCTATAACATCTCAAACATACAACCTCTCCAGGAATTCGAGGAAAGCATTTTCAGCGAAAACTAAGCGTTAGGTACTTTATGTTGTGTAATCCGATTACATTTTACAAAACTCACCAACCTGAAAGTTCTGCGTATATTATTCTGAAATATTCTAACTCTGATTGCTCGAAATTAATTAATTTCCAAAAATAAAGCTTTAAATACGCTCTATGAAGAGATTAGCCAACGATAGCCCTCTAAGTGCCAGTGACAGCTTTACGTTTTGTCTGGCTTACCGACCGTGCACGCTCAACTGAAGCTTAAAATCCTATTATTCAAGACCACTGGACATTTTTTGGTGCATTCACCCTAATTGCCAGTGTTTGGATATTTGGTTCGATTTATAAATATTGACCGTTTAGGGCCTTTTTGCGAATTTAATTAAGTTTTCAGCTTTTAATTTTTTTAATTTACTCTAAGTGCTCAGATCATATCATATCCTATCGGCCATCATCATCATGGCGAACGAGCTGGAGCAAAACAAACGATTAGTGGTTTACTTTAGCCCTGGATCTAAAGAGCTGGAAGTTTTGGGGAGAGGCCTTTGCCCACCAGTGGGATGATGCATAATCAGCCTAATAATGGCCCCACTCCCCTTCATATTGTGGGAACATTATCCCACTCCCTCTCGAAGAGAGGACTCTTAGAAAAAAAAAGAACAGTTGATCCATAGATTTATGTTCGCATAACTCGACATAATGTATGGATCAACTGATTTTTTTTTCACGATTTTAGGGTTGGTCCCGTTGTAAAAGTTGTTCATAATGATGTGTACAATGACCCCTTTTAAGGATTAAAACGATCAAAATTTAACGGTGTATATTACAAAGGGCGTTGATAGGGTGACAGCTAAATTGGTCTAGATATTATTTAAAGAACAGCTAGCTTCTGTCTGCGGCTCCGCTTCATCACTCTCCTGCCCTTATCCCAATTTATTTGTGGTCGGCGCAATATATCTTTTTCTTCCATATTTCTCTATTAGTCGTCATCTCGGTAGTCACCCCCTTTCTAACCATATCATCATTCACAGAGCCCATCTGTCGCCCGCGTGAATGCCGGAAATTATCCCATGGGAACGTGCTGTTGGGACAAAAAGTAGCCTATGTACTTCCCCAGGATGCCATATAGCTCCTTGCCAAATGTTATCGAAATTCGTTCAGTGGTTTATGAGTGAATAGGTAACATACAAACAGAGTTACTTTGGATTTTATAATATTCGGTATGGATACAATTGCTAAATCTAGCCTATATAGCTGGGTGACGTAAATATTTGTGTTTTAGTGCTAAAAGTCTAGTTTATTTTAGTGTTAATTGTTCAGTATTTGGATTCAAAGTTTATACGGGTTAGTGTTGATGAAATATTTGCATTTGTTCGTTTCGGTTTTATTTTTGTTTGGCTTTTGTAGTTTCTTCGGGTGTTGTTCAAATTGAAGCTGTTATTAAACAGCTTCAATTTATGGAATAAAAAACTAATACTTTTCTAACTTCTGCGGGGTAATTGCGTAATACACTAACAGTTGGAATAGCTTTCATTTTGACAGTTGGACAACATTCATTGCGGTATTTACGTTGTTGAGCAGATAATTTTTTCGAACATATGAGGCAATGGAGTAGAGATTGTGATTTTTTTTTCTTTAAATTTTCTTTAAATACATTTACCAGTTACTAATTATTGAAATCAGGATACAGAGTAGATGAAATATTCGTTCTCTCCGTTAAGTGACAACCATGCTACTTATTTCTTTGCATTGAAAAATTTAAAATTTAAATGAGAACTTAATTTTTAGGGTTCCGTAGCCAAATGGCAACGGAACCCTTATGGATTCGTCATGTCTGTCTGTCTGTCTGTCTGTCTGTCTGTCTGTCTGTCCGTCCGTATGTCACAGCCGCTTTTTTCCGAAACTATAAGAGCTATACTGTTGAAACTTGGTAAGTAGATGTATTCTGTGAACCGCATTAAGATTTTCACACAAAAATAGAAAAAAAACAATAAATTTTGGGGGTCCCCATACTTAGAACTGAAACTCAAAATTTTTTTTTTCATCAAACCCATACCTGTGGGGTATCTATGGATAGGTCTTTAAAAATGATATTGAGGTTTCTAATATAATTTTTTTCTAAACTGAATAGTTTGCGCGAGAGACACTTCCAAAGTGGTAAAATGTGTGTCCCCCCCCCTGTAACTTCTAAAATAAGAGAATGATAAAACTAAAAAAAATATATGATGTACATTACCATATAAACTTCCACCGAAAATTGGTTTGAACGAGATCTCGTGAGTAGTTTTTTTTTAATACGTCATAAATCGTAACGTAACGGAACCCTTCATGGGCGAGTCCGACTCGCACTTGGCCGGTTTTTAAATTCTCATTTGCGTTTTGGTATATTTTATGTTATGAATATTTGGGTCGGTAGCCAATTTCATTCTCTAAAGGCACACCGCACACCACATTCGGCAGTTAAAACAAAAGTTGTCCGACTCGCAACGTTCTGTTTGGAGTGTAGACACCTTAAAAGTTCCTAGTCTTATACCTAAACTATGTTTGTACTAGGTCTACTGAAATTTGTTTGCAATCGATGTTATTTCAAGTTAAACAAATATCAACTTTATTCGAATACGAATTAAGTTGATATTAGAGTGACTAGCACTATTTAAAAAGTTAGAAAAATGAAGCTATAGCGTAAAATGAACTTCATTGCGTAGGAATTAAAGTTATTTGTCCATAAACTCATATTTGTTTACATTTTTGGGAAACTATTCGCGAACGCAGGTTACACTACAGTACGGCCCACGAAAGAATGTGTTCTTAACACCTGTCTGTTTCAAACAAACGAATACGTGTTTTGCGAATTTGATCTTTATTAGCTACTAGAATGACAGGGCCCCAAGTCTGCTATTACAATAGCGTCAGAATGGTCTATCATTGATTTCATAATTGTTGATTTTGACAAGTTTGGTAATCTACTAACATAATGGCGTCATTATGACTTTCCAGTGATCAACCACTGACACTCCATTGAAAGAAATAGCATATAATGGTAATCTCGTACATACCTAATGATAAATGAATGACTGACTTACATAAAACACTTGACTTGTAAAAAACACTAATAAATAATATGTAAAAATATATATAAATGAAATCTGGCATAAATAAAGTAGTGATAGTTTTCGAAAATCATTTCTACTAACGGGTTTTATAATAATGGCAATACGCCAATGTCACTAGGACACAATTCTATTACGAGACCATTGACCGACCAATGATCGCCATCAAGAATTTAGCAGATTAAGAACTTTAAGCAAAATGACGATGGCAGGGGAATGGGATCGTGTTGGAATGACGAATTTATAAAAATAGCAGACTTGGGGCCCAGGTGTCAGGAACGCATTCTCTTGATGGTCGGACTGCAGTCATGATTGTATTTTATCAGAAAACGAAAACCACTTAATAAAGCACTATCACCAACTTCTCATTTATTTAATTAAACCAAAAGACAAGGGTTGAAACCACAGGTACCCCTTCTGTCTCCATTAATTTGATTAATATTACAATGCAAGATGCGTGTCACGGCGACACGGGTGAAGCGTGGGACGACCAACGTGGATCTGACAGACGGCGGCCATGACAGACAGTTGGCATTTTTGTAACTACCCTCAAAGGTTGGCATATTCATTTTGTTTAAGGAAAAATGGACATTGCCGACATAGCCGACCGATAGTGGACCGATGGCCGGTGGAACAGACGAGTCCTGGAGTGGAATCCGTGTTTCGACGCCCCCCAGTTAGTTAGACCGAAAGGTGGCTGGGGCAGACTGAATGCGGAATGCGGAAGTCTTTTCGAAGAATTTCTGAACAAAGTAACCAATATTATTAATGTTGCGTCAGAATACTGAAGCTCCTGATAATACAAGGTAAAATATATTGTTTTTTTCAGGGATAAAAACAAGATTGATTGCACTTTCTGTCAATATTTCTCATTTTCGTTTCTGATTGTAAATAAACATTTTTCAATTTATTTTGTACGTTTGTTTTTGTACACTTGGACACACTCCTGGGGGTAATTGCGTAATACACTTGCAGTATAGTGATGGCTTTAATTTTGATAGTTCAACAACATTCATTGCGTTACTTACGTTGTTGAGCAGACAAATTTTTCGAGCATATAAGGCAATGGATTACGAATATATTTTTTTTTATGGGTGGGAAATCATCATATGATTTCTCCCGCTCTGGGCGGAGCGGGAGGGCGTGTCAGACTTTTACTGACTAAAACCCCCCCGTGTTCCTACACTCCTGCAGGGTAATTGCGTAATGACTTCCATTTTGACAGTTCAACAACATTCATTGCGTTACTTACGTTGTTGAGCAGACAAATTTTTCGAACATATAAAGCAATGGATTAGGAATATCCTTCAAAATTATTCAGAATGTTATTGAAATCATCTGCCTAGCCTTTTCCCAACTATGTTGGGGTCGGCTTCCAGTCTAACCGGATGCAGCTGAATAGCAGTATTTTACTGCCATTTGACTGCCTATCTGACCTCCACAACCCAGTTAGGTACTGGGTAATACGATACCCCTTGGTAAGATTGGTTGTCAGACTTTCGGGCTTCTGACTACCCGTAACGACTGTCAAAGATCCACGAATGACAGCCGGGACCAACGGCTTAACGTGCTTTCCGAGGCACGGAGGGTTTTCGGTATGTAAAGATGGGCACCCTTCCACAGACCAACAGCGGCAAGCGTAGCTTAATCGAGTTACATCATCATTATTGAACACAAAATCGAATATGACACCATATTGAGGGCTGTAGTGCACTTTCATACACTCCCCGACCGTTTACCGACAGAATAATGTGCTTCGATGATTAAGTGCCATTTTTTGGGCACTATTCCAAGCCTGGGCTATCGAAAATCGAGAAATTGAACCATAAAATGAACTACTTGCACGGTATTATTTGAAAAGGTAGATAAACCATTTATTTATTGAACACAAAAGACATAGCAAAATTCACAAACGCTAAATCTAAAAATATACATGAATGTATAAAAACTGGGTGCCAACATACAAAAAATAAAAATGAAAACATAAGTACTTAAAGAAATTACACTGACATATAAAAAAAAAAAAACAATAGATGCAGTAATAAGCTGAAGCTTACAAAGAAAGAAAAAGAAAGAAGACAAATAAAATACGTTTATTTGCAGTCAACATGACGCAGCGAAAGAAGACACACACAAAATATGCGTCACATCCACGCAAAACGGCCATCAAAAAGAAAATGTGAACTTCTTTTAGTTAAACTTTTCAGTAAACACAAAACTTGTAACCGAGAAATTGACTTTGACTTTGAAAGTAAAGATAAGACAGGCGAATTTGTGAGAGATGAGTTAAAGAAAGAGGGAGTGAATGGTAAGACTGGCAAGGGAGGATTGAAGAGAAAATCAATTTTCGCCAACTCCAAGTAATTCTCCTGTTTTTTTTTTGGGATCGGCGAAAAATTCTTCTAATTGTTAGACTAAGACAGGCATAAAAAGAAGGAGGAGGGCTCTGTCATGGCATAATAAGCCTATAGTGTTCCCACTGCTGGGACACAGGCCTCTCTTCGAGAGGGAGTGGGCTGTAATCCACCACGCGGGCCCTGGGCGGGTTGGTAAATGTCACGTGTCTTCGAATTTTTGGTTCTAAGACATGCCGATTTCCTCACGATGTTTTCCTTCACTGGTTTGAGAGCAGTGGCGATGAAATTATTTACACAAAATAAAGTGCCTGCCTGGGTTGGAACCTACGACCTACAACTCGTAGGTCAGGACCGTTACCACTGGGCCACTGGACCTGCTTGTAATAGACTAAATAATAAAAGTCCATCTCTCAACAAAATTATAAAGAGTAAATCCTATCAAACAATTGAAAATTGAGCTCAAAATGTCCCAGGTTTACACAAAGCATCGTAAATTCTGTAATACGAATAATATTCCTTCAAAGTGACATTTAATATCGTCCAATAACTTGCCAAATTAAATCAAGTTTGCAGGTCTTTACGAAACAATTACTATCAAAGCGTCAATTTATCTGTAGATCTAACTTGAGAGAGGAGCGGCCGATATAGGCCATTTAAATTCCGGCCGGGGGTAGAAATGGCAATTATGTTTGGAAAGCAGATGATATTTTATCGACATACCGGTGGCCTATTATTGGTGGCCATTTGTGGAACTTGGTGAAAAATTCACAAGTTACCTTTGATATCGAGTAGGGTTTGTTTCGACTAATATTTGTTGGTTTGTTTGTTCTTGTGTGTGAGTTTGGGGTTCGTAGAAAAATGTTTGTGACCAATATTTGTGATACCTACGGAAGTTTAATTGAAGTTTTGTGTTTTGCTGCACATAAGGCTTTTAATTTGACGAATTCTTGGCAGGTATTTTTTATTTAACTGTTTGGGAGTTCCGTGGTTTATTTCTTTCTTCTCGTTGAGTTACAAGTTTTATGTTTGCAATACTGTTTAAATAGCCGTCGAAAATCCATTATTTATTGAGATAAATAGCGGAATATTGCTAGCCTTACTGTCTAGCCAAATTTCAGCACATTGACCGCCAAATATCTACCTGGCAACCTGGCCACCCTAGACCCGGGCCAGCCGGGGCGGGTTGGAAAGTCCGCTTCAGACTAGTAAGGAAAATCTTCGAATGTTTAGTTTGAAAAGGAGTGTTTCTTACCTCCACATCGCTTTCAACTGATCGCAGGTTGGCTCATCCGCTTTAGCGAGCTCGCGGTCCCGCACCCGGGCCGGCCGCGGCGACAAGATGGCATCTTGGTCCAGACGCTGCGCCGCCACTGCGCACGCGCAGGCCAACACGCTCCACGCGCGCCACAGGGACCACATGCTGTGAAAGAAGAGGTTAGTTTAGTATGCTGGGAGGGTTTATGAATAGTTTAATAAAAAACTTAATATAAAATAATAGCGCTCCTTTCCTCCCGGGGTAGCTTTCGGGAGAGTGGGCTGTAATCCACCACCACGCGCCCAGTGCGGGTTGGTGGATTTCACATGTCGTTGGATGCTTGTTTTTAGGTCATGCTAGGTTTTCTTCATTGTTTTGAAAGCAGTAGTGATTAAATAAATTGCACAAAGTAAGTTCGTTGCTTCACTGGGATGGAACCAGGCCCGGACATCGCCAGGATCGACGGGGACCCAGGGCCCCTAGGCAATTGACATTATAGCCCCCCCCCATCCCGAAGCCATTTTAGACTAATTTATACAGAGATAGCAGTTACTTTGTAGACTTATGCAGAAAAGATGGAGAAATAAGAGAAGTTATGCATGCATGCAGGAGTTATCGAAGCGAGCTCGATTTTTTTTTTTGCGTCACGGCATTAAAAAGACTATTGCGACGGCCCTAAATAAATCGGGATACGGACAGGAGAATGATGACGTCACCTCAAGGATGACTGGCTGGCGCGGCGATTGTGAACAACTGTCTTTTATTCGCAGATTAAACAATACAGAACCCTAATTTAATATAATTAAAACTTAAATTATTTAGACATTTCTTACTATTTAAATGATTAAAGTTAACCACTTAAACTTTAAGAAAGGTTTTCCAACTTTCTGACGAATTCTCGTTTGTTACAAATTAGTTTTTAAAAAAATAGTCTAGGTCTGTTAATTATTTAGACATTTCTTACATTTAAATGATTAAAGTTAACCACTTAAACATTAAGAAAGGTTTTCCAACTTTCTGACGAATTCTCGTTTGTTACAAATTAGTTTAAATAAAAAAAAAATTGTTTAAGTCTGTTAAATACGTCTCACACCTTACTTATTTGGCAAACTTTGGTATTGTGAATTATGATCTTGCATAACTACATAATATCGGTTTCCTTAAGCATGAGCTAAAACCTAATTAAATAACAAACATATCCTAACTTAACTAAAACTATTCACAAACTAAAATATAGCGTCGAAAAATTCATCCGCATCGCTGTCGACTGGTAATGTACCCAAGAGACTAGTGGCATTATTTCGATGACTAGCAATGCTTAGCCTCTGGCCAAGGTAAAAGCCAGCCCTTGGGTCATGGGGACAAGAAGCATAAGTTTAATCAGTCTATAATGTTCCCACTGCTGGGACACAGGCCTCGTCTCTTCAAGAGGGAGTAGTGATCTGTAATCTACCACGCGGGCCCAGTGCGGGTTGGTACTTAGATGTCACATGTCTTCCAATTTTTGGTTGTAGGACACGCCGGTTTCCTTCACCATTTTGCGAGCAGTGGTGATGAAATTATTTACACAAAGTAAAGCGTCTGCCTGGGTTCGAACCCACGACCTACAACCTCGTAAGTCGGGGCTGATACCTACCACTGCGCTGCGACCAATTTCCATAAAAATAAGCATAGTTAAAATCATGTTTAACACATTATTCATTGGCGAACTCTTTACAAACTTACAGGGCAAGTTTAAATTAAGTTAGCACGAAAGTTCCCAAGCATATTCAATGAAAACTAGCCAAGAGGCTAGAAAGTTTAGACAGAACATGATATAAAATACAGACTGTAACAGAAAATTTGATATTTTAAAACTATAACGGCTGTCGGCGACGTCGCAAACAAAGCTCCCGAGTTTCGAAAAAAATATAACTTAGTATACCGCTACGCTATGCTACGCTAGTTTACGTGTATTAATATTACGTACTTACCTAAGAGTGGTGTCCGCCACGTAACGGCAACCAGTCGGTTATCTTTAAAAGTGAAGGCACGTGAACATATCCGTCAGAAGTTGGCCGTAACATCCCAGCGCTGATTTGCTCGATTCGTTTTCTCGTCTACCGATATTTTTTTTCTATCCTGACAGTTCATTTTATTTATATGTACCTATACATGTATGTATCTATCTATGTATTAGTATTTATTCTCGTATTTTATGGTCGTTTCCTAGCTATTTATCCCGTATGTTGCACCTGCCATGTTTTATCTCTGCATCACCCTAAGGTTGACTGGTAGAAAATGCACAAGGCATTAAGTCCGCTTTTCTACAGTTTTATTTTACTTGTGCATAAAGTGTTTTTAAATAAATAAATAGATAACGGCCGCAGTGACAGCTATCATGAAAATGATAGCACCAGGGTTTGACTTTATGGTGTCAAAAAACGCTCTCTAGAGAAACACACCAACTAACTTTCATAAATAACTTTTCAGTGACGTCATTCCCGGTAAATTGCGGACAATATGCGGCGGTCACTGCTACACTACACACAATAGCCGGAAGGTCACAGTTCTTCGAAATTATATGTTTCTATTTTCACTAGATGCAACATTCATCATCATCATCAGCCTATAGCAGCCCACTGCTGGACATAGGCCTCTCCTATTGCACGCCATTCAACTCGATTTTCGGCAACTCTCATCCAGCTGCTACCAGCCGTCTTGCGAAGATCTTCGCTCCATTAACTTTTCACTAGATTAGGCTCATTAGTTCTTGTCTCTCATTGTATCTAACACAGAAGAATATCGTTGTAATTTACTTGTACATACAGGCAAGCCTTGAATAAAGACGTGTTGATGGCTAATCGGAACATGTTCTTTATTTACTTGTCACAATAGTTCCAAGCGCGACTACGTGACTAGTGGACATAGCAGAAGGAAATACCTGTTACGATAAATACTAGTTCTATAGAACTGTTATCTATTATAGTGATGTGATATTGAAAGTTTGTCAAGTGAGGAACTTCTTACAGTTGTGAAGGTAAAATAAAATGCGTGTTGATTTATTTTATGTTGAAACAACGGGGTAATTGCCACCATCAGAAGCAATATGTTTAATTTTGACGGTTCAACAACATTTATTCGTAGTCGATATATTCAACAGCATGTAGTTGTACAGACGTCAGCAGGTCAAGCTACCCGAAACTGTAAAATTTTCCCAATCAACCTTGAACCTTAATGTTTTAGTGATAAAGTTGAAAATCTGTTAAAGAAATTTGACAGATTGTAGTAGCTTGATGTGCTGGCGTCTGTACGTTCGACTTCGTTCAGTCATGATATCAACTTCACGCGGTCGACTGCAGTCGTGTGAAGTCAATAACTGCATACAGTCGTGACTTCAACTTTACGCGGTCGGCTACAGTCGTGTAGAGTCGACGCACGCTGTCCATCGCTAACCGCATACAGTAAGAGAAGTAAAGTCTGTGCTTCTATTTCGACGTCAAATCTTACACTGAGCTCCTGGGCAGGATGCGTGGCGTTAACTGCGGAAAGTCAGATCCGACTGCAGATAACTGCATGCAATTGAATATATCGACTGCGCGCGGTTGCTGCGAAGCAGTCTGTCTGATGGCAGCCTTAGTTACATTGTTGAGCAAGAATTTTTTGCGAACGTATGAAGCAATGGATTTGGAATATCCTTCAAAATGATTCAGCTAAAGATTCATAGTGTTACGCAGTTAGGGAGCAGGCTGGAAATAATAATATGTTTATTGATCCAAAATATATACATAGACAAAGGTTGTATACTAGTTACATTATTATCTGCCTAGCCTTTTCCCAACTATGTTGGGGTCGGCTTCCAGTCTAACCGGATGCAGCTGAATACTAGTATTTTACATGGAGCGACTGCCTATCTGACCTCCACAACCCAGATACTGGGTAATACGATACCCCTTGGTGAGACTGGTTGTCAGACTTTCGGGCTTCAGACTACCCATAACGACTGTCAAAGATCCACGAATGACAGCCGGGACCAACGGCTTAACGTGCTTTCCGAGGCATGGAGGGGTCTCGGTATGTAAAGATGGTCACCCATCCACAGACCAACCGCGGCAAGCGTAGCTTAACCTGACCGATCGACGTGTGTGGCTGTTATTATTTAGCCACGGGCACACGTTGTGTACTAGTTACAAGCTAAGACAAAAAAATATGTGTGTAAAGTTTTTGATTGTTTGCTTGTTTAGCGGTAATGTTTAGCGGTAAATGTATTGTTTAGAAAATATAAAATTGTATATGGGATCTACATCTGCCAACAAAATTTCTCTGCAGTTTGGCAGAAGTAAAATTTTTTTGGATTTAGGCTGTCACCACGAATAAACGCTTTTTTTTATCAACTAACAATGGACACAAGGGGTGAAAAAATAATAGTCAATTAAATCCTGCCTCCTAAACTAGGGATGGCCTGTACGTTAGGAGACAGTGATTCGATCGAGCTGAACGGTAAATTAATGTCGGATCTTTGGTTTCGAGTGTTGATGTCGATGTATGATGTTCGTATGTCGAGTGTGATTTATTTGAGCATGGATGCAGCTAAGGAGAAAGAGCGGGGGTGTGCGTGGGAGAGAGGTGTGTGTGTTCGTGTTCGTGAGTGTAATGTTAGTTGTGTTGTATGGCTGTGTGTGCTGTGTGTTATGACTTTATGAGGTGTTTGTTTTGTGTGTAGTGTTTTTTATTCCTATTTAATAGTGTTATTTGTTAAGCGATCTATGCCAGTAGAGATTCGGTTTATTGTTTTGTTTTGAAAATATTCTTTGATTTATTGCGGTAGGTGTTTTGATTGAGATTGACTTCTCATAAATTTAACTTACTACCAAATTAGGTACTACCCAGTATTTTTTCGTTTTTACATAGGTACATAAGCTCACAACTTCTTCCCCTGGGGGTAGGCAGAAAGTTCAGCATTTTTTTTTTTTTTTTCTTTCTTCTTTACAGAACGCCGCCTACAGCCGCTACGATCCTTACAGAGATACTCCTTTTGTCTCGTTTACGTTCATATATCTGCCCTCTAATTGCACTATTTATTAATCACAATTTGAATCATTTGACGGATATTGCTAATCCATTGCTTCATATGTTCGAAAATATTGTCTTCTCAACAACGTAAATAACGCAATGAATGTTGTTAAACTGTCAAAATCAAAGTCATTCTTACTGTCGCAATTACCCCGCAGCGCAGGTCTTACATACACGTCGGTAGCAAGTACTACGCACCTGAGGTTTCTAAAAAACATCACCAATAAGGACACTATAATGTATTATGTCCTTTTTCGTTTTTGTGACAAAATAAATTGAATGTGTTTTGTCGGTTAGTAATTCTGAAAAACTTACATTTGTTGTATTTTTGAATATATCGTGTTTTTATATACTTAATACGACATGGTATGTGTGCATTTTAATGAAGGCTGAAGGCCAATTATCTTACAAAACGTTCAAGTTCAAGTCGCAATCTCATCATACCAACAATCAATGTCAAAAACGTGACAAAAATTTTGGTATTCAGTAGTTTTTTTGACAGATTGAGACTGATATTAGCATGTGAACGTTCATAAAAATACAGAAATACGCTCCTCTGATATGTTAACAAAAATCAACGACTGACACCCACACAACATCACCACTAACGTTGACGTAAATCTCTTCAACCCTTTTCCACCATACATTCCAAATATTTTCCTGCCATTTCGCTCAAGTGACAGTATGATCGAAATCGCCTACGCCCCCTCCGCTCCATTGTGTGCACAGGGCTGCCACTATGAAGTAAACTACATAACTAACAAAGAGTAAAGTATATAGAGATAACTAAAGTAAAGTAAAGTATATAGAGATAACTAAGTATCCAAACTACTTAGGGGCTAGGTTTGCAAACTAGGAAAATTACGTTTAATTACTATGACGTTTAATTAATTTGGCGTAAAGTTAGTAGTAATTCTTCTTTTTCTTTCCGTATCGATGGTACTGTTATTTGTTTTTTTTTTTTTATATAGTTTTTGCTCAGTAGGTGGCCACGTACCTTTTGAACGATTTCATTAAAACACCGAAAACTACTTTTGCGTAAAAAACGAAGCACATCCCTTTGTTTACATTGAGTGGGCCGAAAGCTCGACAACCGGTGCGCTCACCTTGTTTGCTCAACAGAATATTCACGGTGAAGCGGACAAACGTTTATATTGAACTCGCTGATGTGTTACAAAGTGACGGCAGAGGGCGCCGATGACGTTATTTTGGGTTGACAGTTTTAATTAAGGGCCCAAACTGCACAGCAATTGCGTAACACACTTCCATCCGAAGAATATTGAAAGACATTGCTTATTCATTGATTGATTTATTTGAAAAAATTGTCTGCTCGCCAATGTAAAAGGTGTAATGAATGTCGTTGCATTGTCCAAATGAAAGGCATTGCTATTATAAATGTGTTCCGCAATTACCTCTCTGGATAAAAAAAAAAATACATCGAGATCCGTAGGTACAGACGCCAGCAGGTCAAGCTACCCGAAACTGTAAAATTTTCCCAATCAACCTAGAACCTAATACTTTAGCAATAAAGTTGAAAATCTATTAAAGAAATTTGACAGATTGTAGTGCTTATCAGACGAAAGTGCAAATGCAGGGCTCACAATGAATATAACAAAAACAAAAGTAATGAGCAATTCCTCTCAAAAAAATGCTATTTTAGTTAATAATCAGCAATTAGAATATGTAAATGAATACATTTATTTGGGACAATTAGTATCAACGACAGAGAGCATGCAGAAAGAAATAGAAAGAAGAATAGCAAACACTTGGAAGAGATTCTGGTCGTTGAGCGAAATAATGAAAAATAAAGAAATGCCTATGGCAGAGAAACGAAAAGTCTTCAATGCTTGCATACTGCCATGTCTCACATACGGGTGCCAAACTTGGGCCTTAACCGAACAACAACAAAATAAATTAAATATATGTCAGAACGGGATAGAGAGAAGCGTATTGGGAGTAAGAAGAAGGGATAAAATACAATTAAGAATGATCAAAGGAAAGACTAAGTTTAGAAAAGTTCAATCAGTATGCAGAAAATTAAAATGGCGTTGGACAGGACATATGTTGAGAGAGGAGAAAGAGAAATGGACCAGAATAATAACGGAATGGTACCCCAGAGAAAGCGGAAGAAGTAGAGGAAGACAACCAAAACGATGGGAAGACGATTTGAAGCAAGTAGCTGGGCCAGAATGGTTACGTACAGCAAAGGACAGAAAGAAATGGAAATCCTTAGAGGAGGCCTTTGTCGAAAGACAAGCTGTTAAGAGGAGAGACAAGCCGAATGCCGAGAACATATTTTAGTTTAGTCAATTTATAATTATGTAGTTTTCTTACCTCTATTGTTATAATTTTTATTTTATTCTTTAAAGTAATGTGTAGTCAAATAAGTTAAAATCTAACAGCAATAAAGGCTTATTTTATTTTATTTTTTATTTATTTATTTTAGTAGCTTGATGTGCTGGCATCTGTACTGTAGAGATAGCCGATTTGTTGCTTAAATGAATAATTATCTATACTTATAATAAATCTGTAGAAGTGAAAATTCTGTACATTGAAAATATCAAAAAAATAAATGGCAGGGGGTGTTACTAGACCGACACCGAACCCAAAAATGAGATTAAAAAAATTTTTGTCTGTCTGTCTGTCTGTCTGTCTGTCTGTCTGTCTGTCTGTCTGTCTGTTTGTTCAGGCATCACGCAAAAACTACCGGTTCGATTACGATGAAACTTGGTATAATTATTCTTTAATATCCTGGGCACCACACTGGGTACTTTTTATCCCGGAAAAGTATATACGATAAAAAACAAACTTAATTTTGCGGTTCGATCCCTAGACCCGATTACTGTACCAACCGCAAATAATAAGTTTGTCGTAGGTTACGTTACCCACAGTGCAGTTCACTAAAGTTATGCTCTAAATGTAGTGCTGAAGGTTGAATTTGGCTTGCACCGTTCGCAGCACACGCGTGGCGCGCGGCCGCCACGGATCGCTACCGTATATAAGGATATTATATGTATTCGAAAACACAGCAATGATATGAAGAATGCTTCTTATGATTTTGTGAAAATACGAGAATGTCCTCCCTAAATCAGTAGGAATATCGAGAATACCTTCTTATTTCTGGCACCAGAGGGCGCCGTTAGCACTTTACCGCCATTTCAGCTGTCAAGCGTCATTGCATTCTTGTGATTCTTTCGAGTTAGATTGAAACTTTTTTCTAATAAGAAAAAACTATTCTAAAGTGCCTTTTAACCTCTGTAACTTACTTATATGAGTGTTAAAAGTGTTATCGAGAGTGTTTTTAGTGCTTTTTAGAAACACAGCAGTGTATTTCACCAATAAATGGAACCGGTAGGTAGCGGTAATGAGAACCACGAGCGAGCCGGTATTGTTGCTCCGGAGGGAGAACAAGCACCGTCGACAAGCTCGAGGGCATTGGACAGCAGCTCCTCCTCATCCTCGGAGTTTGAGGAGGGCACAGCTTCACCCCTGCCCAATAAACGTTCTCGTACCTCGACGCGAAACCGTAAGTACAAGTCGAAACCAGTTCGCACCGATCCTCGTATTGATACTTTAATGTCGCAAATGTCGTATATTTCGAATTATTTAAGCTATTATCCCGTTTGTTATAATAAGATAGACCCAAATAGTGGTACTGTAAGGCCTAGTACTTCTTCATGTATTGATTCGCAACATCTTGTTAATTCGGAGCCGTTCATTACATTACCTACTCAGCCCGAGTCACTGTCTCTCAATTGGGGTTCTTTAAACACCGATATTGACGATAAAAAGATTATCCCAGCTAGTGATACGGATAGATTCTTAGAACTAAATAAGTTACAACAGTTTGACTCTCAGGCGTGGAAAGGCATTAGGTACAAGCAGGTTTTGCAAGGTTGCTTGGCGACCCCAGGATTTACAGGACTTCACGTTAATGATGAATTATGTCATTTTAATAAAAGCAAAGACTATCTGGCTTCAACTGAATTGATTTTAGCCGGTTTATCCAATAAGGTTTTGGAACAGAGGCAGATATTAAGAACAGGATTACAATCTATTGTTGACTGGGCTAGTACTAATCCACAAGGCTTAAATCCAAATACTTTATTTGAAAAAAATTTCTGTTCTCTTTGGACCGGGGTCATTATGTCATAAGAACTCTGAAACTACCATGCAAATTATATGCGGAAAGCGTTCCGAGTGTATTGAGGTTAGGCGTGAACGTGTTTTGAAGGAAATTTCGAATGAAAATCTTAGAAACACATTACGAAATGTCCCACCTAGCTCTGAGTACTTATTTAGTAGAGCGGCTCTGCAGCCTATAATACAGTCCCTCGGAGGGTCTCAGGTCTGGTTGAATACTCCAACTTATTTAAAAGAGAAGAAGGTTTCAGAGCGCGGGGACCAAACTTTCCAAAATAGGAAAAGCCAATATAAGAATAAAACTAGGAAGTCGGATAAGAAGTTTAAGCATTTGGTTCGAAAGACTCGGCCCTTTCGTCAGCGTCGTTCCAATGCCGAGGGGTCAAACTCTAAGTCCAAAGAAAACTGACTCACACCGGGATTTCAGAGGGGGGTGCCTGAAATTTTCCACAGGAAAATGGGCTCAATTAGGGGCAAACCAGTTTATTATAAGTTCAATAGCGGGTTACCGCTTACCCTTCAGGAAGAAACCCCCTCTGAAATACCCAACCAAAAATTTTTTAGAATCTCTGGCTACCAAAGTTTCCCCGGAAATGACCCAGATGGTCAAGGAGTTGGAGAGCAAGGGTATTTTAGAAAAGCCAATGACTCTAGACCCGGGCTTCTTCTCAAAAATGTTCCTAGTAAAGAAATCAGATGGGGGTTTGCGCCCAATTTTCAACCTCAAAGCTCTAAATATATATGTAACAACAAGGCATTTTCATCTAATATCACAGATGGATGTAGTAGACTTTCTTCAGGAAAACGATTGGTTAGTGAAGATCGATCTTCACCAGGCTTACTTCCATCTGAGTGTCGCGGAGACACACAGAAGGTTTTTACGGGTTGTTTACGATGGAGAAATCCTTCAGTTAACAGCGCTACCGTTCGGCCTGTCCTCGGCTCCCCGTGCGTTTGCGGCCGTTTCCAATTGGGTGGCCGAAATCCTACGGGATCGGGGTGTACGCCTCTTAGTATACCTAGACGACTATCTCCTGGCTTGTCAGGACAAATCCAAGCTTACGGCACAGGTTGCGGAAACGCTGGCCATCTTGGAATCTTTGGGTTGGCATGTAAATTACCAGAAGTCCGTAATCGAGCCCACACGCAGGCTGGAATACTTAGGGCTGGTCTGGGACTCTCAGAACCAGACAGTAGCATTACCCACCCGGAAGGTTTTGGGTATAAAAAACTCTCTGACGAAAATTTTGAACCGAGACAGCTGCTCATTAAGAGAGCTTCAAAGTTTGTTGGGCATGCTAAATTTCGCCAATCATGCGGTCCCTCGGGGCCGACTTTACTGTCGCAGGGCACAGCTCTTTCTGAGAAGATTCACTCGGAAAGGCCAGAAGAGAGCACTGTGCCCCAGAGTGCGAGAGGATCTGCGGTGGTGGTTGGATGCTATAAAGGGCAGTCCAGCCCCACTACGCAAGAGAGAAATAACACATTTCTTAACCACAGACGCAGCGGATGCGGGCTGGGGAGCGAACTTAAACAGTCAATACCTCTCAGGCAAATGGGCTACAAACCAAAAAGCCTGGCACTACAATATGAAGGAGATGTATGCCGTTTTTGCCGTCATCAGGTCCCAGGGTGCACTGTTACAAAATGCCCACATACTAATACAGTCAGACAACAGAACTCTGGTGGCATACATACGGAATCAGGGCGGAACTCGTTAGTTAAACTTACTGGGGCTGACAACCAGGCTACTGGAATTGACTCATCGATTCAACATAACGATGACAGCGTTCCACTTACCAGGGAACCTGAACGGCATCGCAGATTGCCTATCAAGGGGAAGACCCGTACCCGAGTGGCATCTGCTACCACCAGCCACGGAGGCAATATTCAGACAGTGGGGCGTTCCCGAAGTCGATCTCTTCGCCACAAGAGAAACCGCTATCGTCACAAGGTATGTGACTTTAGACTCAAAAGATGGCTCGGCGCTTTTCTGCGACGCTTTCAGTCGAAGGTGGGACTTTCAAACAGCGTGGGTATTCCCACCTCCGAGCATGATACCCAGGGTCCTGGCACATCTCAACACGGCAGTAGGGACGTACCTTGTGATAGCGCCACGGTGGACACAGTGCTTCTGGTTCCCGGATCTCCAGGCACGCGCGCTAGTCCCCCCTCTGACGATAGAGAACCTGAGGGAAGTTCTGTTAGACTGGACAACGAAGTTGAGCCCTCCTCAAGTAGACAAGCTAAGGCTTCAGGCTTGGAAAGTTGGGGGTGGGAAGATCAGGTAACTGATTGGAGTCGGGACGAGCAGCAATTATTGAAAAAGAGCTGGCGTCCCTCTACCTTGAGCACCTATAGTGCCCCATTGAAAAGATGGCTACATTGGAGTAAGGCACATAAGGTGAACAGTAAATGTCCAGAGGGTAAGGACGTAGCTAGATTTTTGGCCAATCTATATCTGCAAAATAAGTTTGCATATAGTACAATTCTGTTACACAAATCTGCTATTTCAACATATTGCGCAGCAACGGTAGAGAACCTATCCAAGAACTTTTTTATTCAGCAAGTTTTAAAGGCTGTTTCTTTGTCTAAACCACACCCACCTAAGCTCCCTATATGGGATGTAAATATTTTGTTTAACTGGTTAAAATCATCTACTTGTTCAAATTCTCTTTTTGACCAAAGCAGGTGGACTGCATTGATCCTTTTACTAGCTTCTGGTCGAAGGCTACATGACCTTACCCTCTTGGAACTCAGTGAGCAGGGGTTTACAGAGTCTGGGGACACTTTGACATTTTGGCCAAGGTTCGGCTCAAAAACTGACACAGGTTCACACAGGCAATCGGGCTGGCTACTAATACGGCATCAAGACCCTAGAATTTGCCCAGTAACTCATGTTAAAGAGTTGATTAAGAACTCAGAAGCCAGACGCTGTCAGGATAGTCAGGTAAAATCTCTTTTCATCTCCATCATAGGAGTGGTCAGGCCTGCATCCAAAACAATGATTGCAGGTTGGGTGCGGTCAGCCTTTAAGCTTGCTAAGATCGATGCCTCCCCAGGTAGTATAAGATCAGCTGTAGCTTCTCGGGGATGGCTGGACAACAGACCAGTACAGGAAATATTAGAGAGGGGAAATTGGAAGTGTGTAGAAACATTTTCAAGATATTACTGCAAAGAAGTAAATAGATCTGTCAGTGATGATGCTGCAGTGGGTTTACTTTATAATAATTTTAAAACCGTTTAGTTAAACATAATTTGTAGCTAAGATTTCACGGTGTGATCTCAATGTTGAAACCAACAATTATTTTTATTATTTTATTAATTCAAAGATAGAGGCTTTTGTTCTGTTGTTGTGTTAATCACTTTAATTAATTTGAGATATTTTATCCTCAGTTGTGGATTTATGCATATCTAGCAGTAGATTGATTGCATAATTTCTTGAGTTTATTGAAAAGAATAAGTTCTTATTTTTATTTACTCTAAAGTCAGTTGAATTAATGACTTTAAATGACTGAATTGTTAAATTTGATTTGTTTAGTTTTCCCAATATTAGAGCTTAAGAGTTGAATATATGAAAGTTCAATAATGAAAAAATTGGTTTTAATTTTTTTTTTGGGTTAATTTTAACAATTTGCATTCACATTGCATTCTTGTGTTTTATTTTTTCTGGTCACCAGCAGATATCAAACAGGTCTTCATATCATTGCTGTGTTTTCGAATACATATAATATAACTGTTTTGCATTAAGACAAAACAGGTATTATATGTTGGAGAAAACACAGCAATGAAACAAGGAGCTTGCTGATGATGAAGACTGCAATGACGCTTGACAGCTGAAATGGCGGTAAAGTGCTAACGGCGCCCTCTGGTGCCAGAAATAAGAAGGTATTCTCGATATTCCTACTGATTTAGGGAGGACATTCTCGTATTTTCACAAAATCATAAGAAGCATTCTTCATATCATTGCTGTGTTTTCTCCAACATATAATACCTGTTTTGTCTTAATGCAAAACAGTTATATTTTTTGAACTTTGATTTGAACGGACGTGTTGAGTGGCGAGCGTTCGTTCTTATTTTAACTGCTACTTGCAATTCTAAACCGTGTTTTTCAGTGCGACCTTTTTTATTTCTATTAGTTTTTAGAGTTATTTAGGTTTATTTTTATAAGTCGTAGGTATAGATTTTAATTTTAAAGTATAGGTAGTATATTTGATAGTGTACGTAGTGACTGTAGGTTATTTTATAATACTGTTAGGTAAGATTAGTCATTCGTATAGATATTAGTTTTTAGGGATTTTGCTTATTTATTGAGTTTAGTTATCATCAGAAATAGGTTTATTTAGGTAGGTAGGTATTTTATGTATTATATGTTAGACGGTAGTCACGTTAACATCGAGTCCGTATTTAAAAATTTATTTAAAGTAGTTTAAGTTGTATTTTAATGATAAAACTAAGTGTATTTGTGAAAGGACACATTGATAAAGCCGAGACATTGTTATCAGGTGAATCTATAACAATCAATTGTGATATCAAAACAAAACAAACTGAATGTGCATGAATAGTGTTAAACTTTAAATGAAAATACGTGTTATAATGTGCATGTGTTGTAAATAGTACTTATTTAGTGATAGACAGCATATTTCGCAAGTAACATAAACAAAAAGTGATAAAAACTGAGACTGCAAACACAAAGACAATTCAAAGTTAAACCGCCTCATACACCTACCTACTTGACACTCTACGTCTACGTCATATGACGCAACAAGCATATAGTAGCTACTGTTTCGTTATTTCGACCTCACTTATAAATGTTTGCTTGGCGTAGCGGCTTAGGCATACGCCTTTGTCCCTTGCGCCTGGAGACACTGCGTTCGAACCCCGCATCTAAAATTGTCCTTTTTTAAAGGTTTGCTTTGTTAGAAAACTAACTATAAAATAAAGACAAAGTTTTATTATAAAAATGAATTTCTTCGAGAATATCACTCTTCGACGAACGCGTACAAAATCTCTGTCGGAGACAACAGATAACGACGTCAGTTGTAACAATATGACACTAGATGGCACCACCAATAGCATGCCAAACATATCGGATGATGAGGACAGTGATAAAGTACAAGACTTACAGCGAGAAATTGCAGAATTAAAGTCACAACTTTCGGCAGCCCATGGCGAAATAAATAATTTGTCAATAGAGAATAGCGAGTTGAGACAAACTATTCACACTTTAAATAACAAATATCAACTAGTGAAGAACGCCACAAGGAAATTAACCTGCGAAATTGGAACTCCTAATAAAAATGTTAGACTACCTACTCCCTACAAAGAACAACATTCTACAACTCATTTGGTCCCAACTCGAAAAACCGTACAAGAAGGATACAAACAAGGATCTACGTCTAATAATGTAAAAACTGCATTGAAATTTGACCAAGAAACTACCGGAAATCATCAGGAAAATAATAGAAGCACGTCTCCACTCCAAGACAAGAAAAACAAATTATGTATAATAAGTAGCAATAAGACTAACAGAGTGCTAACAATAGCACACAATACCTTTCCGAACCATCAGATATGTCATTATATCACAACTAACTGTGGAATTAGTACACTTGTTGGTAATTTGGACTCAAAATTAAGTAATTACACTGAGGAAGACTGTTGCATAATTTTTATAGGCAGTGAAGATTTTACTACCACTAATAATTATTCAGACATAATTTTGAACATTAGGGAAAAACTTTTAATGTTATCCCACACAAATGTAATTCTATGTCTACCTACCTATAGGTGCAATAACTACTCTAGTATGTTCAACTGGAGAATTGAAATGTTTAATAGCTTATTATATCATGACATACAAATTTATGACTACGCTGTAATATTTGACTCTAATTTAAACTTATTATATGACTGTACTATGTTTTCAAATAACAGTGGTCGATTGAATAATTATGGAATGAAAACTATTTTTGACAATTTAAAGTATCACATTATGGACTCTGACATTACAAATAATATTCCTGAAACTGAAATGAATCCTGAAATTCAAAATTCCTCAAGATCAGATTTTTTTCGTGTATAAAAATATAAATGTTCTTCATCAAAACATAAATGGACTTGCTAGGAAAATGGATTTATTATCTTTATCTTTATCATCACTCCAAGACGTAAAAAATCCAGCAGATGTCGTATGTCTCACAGAGCATAATATGCTAAATACTGATACGGATTTAATCAATATTCCTAATTTTATTCAGGGATCTTTCTACTCAAGGAAAAATCGTCGAGGGGGCTCATGTATCTTAGTACGTAATAATCATGTATTTAAACCAATTACTACGCTAAAACAATACTGTGTCGAAGGAGTTTTAGAGTGCTCGGGCATCGAACTTTTAGATCATAACATCTTAGTATTTTGTATATACCGACCACCAAGGTCAAAAACAGATGACTTCAACACATTTTTCGATACCTTAAACCGACTACTTGGGAAGTACTGTTACAGTAAAAAGAAAATAATAGTTTGTGGCGACTTTAACATAAATGTATTAAACAAAAACAAGATGACTACAATGTTCATGGAAACACTGGCATGTCACAATCTACAATTAGGATTATTTGAATCAACAAGGAGCATTAGTGGAACATGCATTGATAATTTCATGTATAACATACGAGGATGTACATGTAAAATTATTGATTTTGCCTTATCCGATCACACGGCGCAATTACTAACGTGTCCCGTAAATCCTAGATGCTGTCTAAAACATTGGTACGTAAGAAGGCGAGATTACTGTAAAGATAATATTAGGAAATTTAATGACTGTATAAATTCTATCTCTTTTAATGACGTATTTGAAAATAATGACCCGCAGGGATCTTTTGACATCTTTTATGACTTATTTACTTTATTTTATAATTTATGTTTTCCGTATATTTTAATTAAAAGGTATTCTCAAATACGAGCTCGATGGATGAGTAAAGGAATAAGAAAATGTTGCGTGCATAAACAAAAATTATTATGGAAGTATCGTAAGAATCGAAATGACATAAATAAAACGAATTTTAAAAATTTTGCACGTAGATTACAACGTATTATAAAACTTACAAAAAAGTCTCAGAATAATCACTTTATCCATACAGCTCAAAACAAATGTAAGGCTACTTGGAACGTTATTAGTAAAACTATGTGTAATGTGCCAAAAAACCATATCAATCTAATAAATATAGAAGATAAACATTGCACGGATGATCCTCAGACCATTGCTAATTGTTTTAATAATTTTTTTATTGACCAAATAAAGGGCACAAGTTGTACTAATAAAACAGAGAGCCTACCAAATCACTCGAAAACTTTATTTATGTATCCAACTACACCCCAGGAAATACATAAAATAATTTTAAACTTAAAAAACACCAATAGTACCGGATATGATAGTATATCGACTAAAATTTTAAAACAAGTGCCAATAAAAATATCTAACATTTTAAGCCATGTCATTAACCTGTCGATCCTAAATGGCTACTTTCCCGATAAACTTAAATTAACAATCATTAAACCTCTTTTCAAGAAAGATGATACCAAAAATATGAATTGTTATAGGCCCATAGCACTAGTACCGGTGCTCTCTAAGGTGTATGAAAGAGTTATTTATGACAGGATAAATAACCTTTTTGAAAATTCCAATTTATTTGCTAAAGAGCAAATTGGCTTTAGGAAAAATAAAACCATTAATATAGCCGTCTTTGATTTTCTGACCACAGTCATGACTAGCTTAGACAATAATATTCCAGCGTGCGCAATGTATATGGATCTAAGCAAAGCATTTGATTATGTAGATCACCAAATTTTATTAAATAAACTGTACAAGTACGGAATTCGGGGTACTTCTTTAGAATTGATAGCTTCTTATCTTGCCAACAGAAAACAGTCCACATTGGTTACACGAGTATGCACTAAAACAAGGAAAGAAATTAACTACACTTCGGAATACAGAGAAGTCAAACATGGCGTCCCACAAGGCAGTGTTTTGGGCCCTCTGTTATTCATCATTTATATAAACGACTTCCCAAGAGTAACCAATCATCCCACTATACTTTTTGCGGATGATAGTACTGTAGTTTTTACTGGTAAGAACAAGGTATCCCTAGAACAGGACATAAACAATACTCTAAGTGATATTATGAAATGGTTAACTAGTAATAGTTTGAAAATGAACTTTGACAAAACTAAAATTATGATATTTCGCAATCGTAAAGCCCAATTTAATGACATTAACATAAATTATAAAGGGAACAAAATAAATGGGATAGCAACAACAAAATTCTTAGGTATGTCAATTGACTATAATTTGAATTGGAAGACACATGTTGATGCTTTGAATCAAAAATTAAATAAACAATCCTACGCCCTACATATGCTGGCAAAAACGGTTAACACCGCTGCTGTACTTGCAGCATACCATGGGTATGTGGGATCCATGATAAAGTATGGCATTATATTCTGGGGACATTCCACAAATAAGGATATGGCCTTCAAGGCACAAAAGCGGTGTATAAGGGCTATATTTAATATCAAACAAACTGATAGCTGTAGACCATATTTTGTCGAGCATAATATATTAACATTGCCGTGTGTCTACATTTTTGAGATTGCTAGCTTTGCAAGAACTAACAAACATCGTTTTGATAAGTACAGAAGTAAGCGGCATACTGATAAAATTTCTTGCAAACCTAACAAGACGGCCCTGTATTCCAATAGCATTTTCAGTATGGCACCGCGTGTATACAATCACTTGCCAAAATCTATATTAGAAACTCCATCCATCGACGAATTTAGAAAGAAATTAAAAAAATTCTTGTTAAGCAAATGTTATTATAGTATTCAGGATTATTTAATGGAGGACGTAAAGACATATTGTTAATGTCACATTTGACTGGTGCACTAATTTAATTATTAATATTATTATTATTACTTTGACATACTTTATTTTAAAATTTATCTTGACATCATCTTTTGACATGACATTTTAATGGACAATACATTTCTTGACATTATAATTCTAATTAATTTACTGGCATGGCATTATCATTGGATCAATCTTATTATTATCATATGTTTAATTATTATTTAATTGTTATTTGCCACGGTGAAATTGTGTGTGTGTATATCATAAGCTTGGAATTTGCATGCCTTCAGGCGTAATATGGTTGAACTGTACTTTATTTTTAATTTTAACAACATAATGTAACTACCCATATTAGCAAATAAATGATTTTGAATTTGAATTTTGAATTATTTTCTGTTATTGAGTTTTTTTTTTTTATTATGTAGGTACTTAGGTAAGGATATCATATAGGTACCCTCTTAATCACCACTAATGAGACACAATTGGTTTTCTATTGTAATTAGCCACAAAGGGCCCGCGAGATAGATGGCATCCTGGGGAAGCACATACATTTTATCCTGTTAGCACGTTCCCGTGGGATAATTTCCGACATCCACGCGGGCGAAGCCGCGGGCAGAAGCTAGTAATGAATATTTTGATAATTTAACAACATTCATTGCGTATTTTACGTTGGCATGGATTTATATTTACTGTTACTTACTACCTGTTACATTGTTACTGCCTGGATCATCCCACTGCTGGGCAAAAGCCCACGACTTCCAGCTCTTTCGATCCAGGGCTAAATTGGAATTCGGTCGTTTGTTTTGTCCAGCTCGTCGCACCATCTTCTACGGGATTTTTATTTAGAT